>BSWB01000005.1:126245993-127495993 GCA_033239125.1 Fagopyrum homotropicum
TAATTGCTAAGAGTGACAACCCTGAGACCCCCTCCGACTATAGGCCAATTTCTTATTGTAACATTACTTATAAGACCATCGCTAAGCTCCTTTCTACTCGCATAAACTCCATTCTGCCTACCATTGTTAGGCCTTATCAGAGTGCATTTGTCAGTAACAGATCCATAAAGCACAACATGCTTATATGCCAAGAACTCCTCAACAAGTACAGTAAAAAACACATCTCCCCTCGTATTGCACTGAAGATCGACATCACTAAAACCTTTGACACTATCGATCATGAGTTCATTCTTCACTGCCTCAAAATGATGGACTACCCGGAGCACTTTATTTGTCTGATCAAAGAGTGTAATACCACCACTTCAGACTCCATAAATATTAATGGCTCTCTCAATGGATACTTCAAAGGTTCTAGGGGTCTGAGACAAGGTTGCCCTCTCTTCCCTCCTCTCTTCACCATTTCTATGGAATTCCTCTCACGCATGATCTACCACAATACCTCTAACCCGGACTTTAATCTTCACCCAAAGTACCACAACCCTCGTATCACCCACATCTGCTTCGCAGATGACATTATACTTTTCTACTGCGGGGATCTTCACTCCATCACCACCCTGAATTCCACTCTCGATACTTTCAGTATGCTATCTGGACTCAAGATTAATCTATCCAAGTCCTCAATTTTCATGGGAGGCATTTCACATATTACTCAGGCCCAGATTATTTACACTACGGGTTTCACTAAGGGCTTTCTCCCTTTCCATTACTTGGGAGTTCCTGTGTGAAGTAGGCGGCTCATGATCTCTGATTATCTTTCCGTCATTCACAAGACAACCAAGAAGATTCAATCGTGGAGTGCTAAGCTTATATCCTACGCAGATCAGGTTCAACTCATTTCTTCTATACTTTTGTTCCTCAATTAATACTGGTGCAATATGTTCCTTTTGCCTGCCTCGATTCTAACCAAGATCTAGTCCATGATCAGATCATTTCTTTGGTCTGGTAAAGAGTCCAGTAAGCGCTCACTTGTTGCCTGGAATATAGTGTCTGCGCCCAAGGAGGATGGCGGCCTTGGTTTTCCGGATCTTCATGCTCGAAACAAAGTCTCCCTGGTCCGTCTCATTTTTTACATTGACCGTAACGTTGTTAATTTGTGGAGCACGTGGATTTCTCATAACCTACTAAAGAGGCAGTCTATTTGGGATTGCCAAGCAAAGTCGAGCCATAACTACTATTGGAAAAACCTCCTTAAAATCCTTGATGAACTCTCTATTCATGCCAACGGTATTAACAACTCTGATGCCATCTCTAACCCTAATGGCATGTTCGCTCCTAAGAAGACCTATACCATTTTCCGTACTGCTTCCCTCCCCCTCCTATCACCACCTGTTTCATCATCGGGTACAAATTCAACATTCTCAAGTGTAGCTGTATTGCCTGGATCGCTAGCCTCAGTCGGCTTCCACTCTTACTAAACTTCGCAAATGGAATCTGATAGTTGACGACACCTGTAAGTTGTGCACTAGTAGGCCGGAGGACGATGATCATCTTTGGGCTGGTTGTAGTTACACCTCACTCGTTCCTGATATCATCTCTCGGTGGACTAAAGTTCCCTATCCGGCTCCTTACATACACAACCTATGGCCTTGTCTCAACTCTCACCCCAACCCTAAACATAACCTCCTTGCTTGTGCCTGTATCTCTACGATCATTGCTATCATCTACTTAATTTGGAAAGCCCGTAACAATCTTATCTACAACAAAGAATTCATTAGAGTTTAGAGTCATTGATTGTGCAGGCAAAGTCATCAGGGCTACCAAACTCCACCTCTCTTATCACTGGAACGATAGGTCGACCCAGTCCCTAGTTACGGCTCGAATGCTTGGTCTATACCTTGTCTAATTTCCTCTGCCGTCAGCTTGCATTTTTTGTTGTTCTGAGTTCTTCCCATATGATGTATATCGAATCTTTTGCCTGAGTACACTAATTTCTGAGAATATTTCCGGTTTTAGGCTCGGACCAAAATAATTTACGAGAATGCACGAGATTTAGGTTTGGGAATAGAAGCGCGGTCTGGGACCGTGCTTCTATTCCCAAACGATGTCTTGTTATTCTGTGTTTTTTTTTTAATTTTGCGTAAATTAAAACGCTGTCTTGGACAACGCTTTTTACGAAGAAAAGAGCGGTCCCAGAGCGCGCTTCTATTTCCGAACCTACATCTCGTGCATTCTCGCAAATTATTTTGGTCCGAGCCTAAAAGCAGAAATATTTTCAGAAATTAGTGTACTTAGGCAAAAGATCCATGTATATCCTTCTTTTCTTAATACAAGTAAATTTTAAAAAAAAATCCATATTACCATAAATTGCTTCAAATCGCAAATAAGAATCAATTCCATATCAATCAAACACTCAACGATTACCCTAACTTTTAAAAAAAAAAAAATTTATAATAAAGCGCATCATATGGAACTATTCAAAGTTGTCATATACAATACTTCATGCATATATGATCATATGCACCCCAACTAGCTCCTGAACGACGACGTTTCACTCTCGATCCGACCGTCGTAAAATAATGTCCGGTTCAAACGAAAATCCAATAAAGTGTTGTCTCCGCTTCCTATGCTCAAAGATCAAACTCCCAAGACCTTCCACTGAAGTACCAAACACAGCTGAGCAACCTACAGCTCCAACAATGGCGGAGGACGGCATAAAGCACACAACACTCAAAGTCAACGGCATAAACATGCACGTGGCTGAGAAAGGCGAAGGTCCGGTGGTTCTGTTCATCCATGGCTTCCCTGACCTCTGGTACACGTGGCGAAACCAGATCCACGCTATCTCCGCGCAAGGGTACCGGGCGGTGGCGCCGGACATGCGAGGCTTCGGAGATACCGACGCCCCAGCTGGAGCTCAGAGCTACACTTACTTTCACACGGTGGGGGATCTGGTTGCGCTGATGGATGCGATCGGCGCCGATAAGGTGTTTGTCGTCGGACATGATTGGGGGGCGCTAGTGGCTTGGCATCTGTGCTTGTTTAGGCCTGATAGGGTTAGGGCTTTGGTGAATATGAGTGTTCCGTTTCCGGCGAGGAACCCTAATTGGAAGCCCATTGACGCATTGCGTGCTGCTTATGGTGATGATTACTACGTTTGCAGATTCCAGGTTTGAATTTCTTAATTTCTTGCCATTTCCTTTTTTCTTCTTGGATTTGTATAGCCAACATTTATTAAAAAAAATCACATGGTTTTCGTCGAAATAAAATAAAATAAAAAACAATACATGTCGTACTTTGATTACCCTTCCTAGTCACTTTAAGAACCTAATATTTATCTCTTTGGATTGATAGTGCCCTTATCTTAAAAGTCATAAATAATAAAATAATATTAAATAAACAATCTAATATTATTAATTTTTAACATTAAACTGAAATAATATCAACTAAAATTATTTATTAGAAATAATACGACTTGTTTCTATCAAAAAAAAAAAAGAAGAAAATCTTCAGAAAATCGG
Organism: Fagopyrum homotropicum; assembly: GCA_033239125.1. Classification (NCBI taxonomy): domain Eukaryota; kingdom Viridiplantae; phylum Streptophyta; class Magnoliopsida; order Caryophyllales; family Polygonaceae; genus Fagopyrum; species Fagopyrum homotropicum. The sequence goes on from BSWB01000005.1 coordinate 126,249,512, forward strand.
TACTAATTTAAATAGTTAATATAATAAAAAAAATCTAGTATTTTCAATAACATCATATTACACAAGTTAGTTTATTTTTATTTTAGTAATATTGATAAATAATTGTATATTTGTTGGATTAATATTAACAACCGATATTATTCTAGCGTTTTTCACTAATATAAATATCACTGAAATTTTATAGTTTCACGGCTTCTTTTGTTTTTTGAAAAGCTATAAGTTTTAAGTTTTTAACTCATAAAATAGGCAAATATATATATATATATATATATATATATATATATATATATATATATATATATATATATACACGTCCAGTCTATATAGCGCATTTGTTTTTACTAAGTAATGCCCATTTGTCCGTGACGGACAAATGGCTACAGCCCCTGCTGAAGTAAAATTATGTTAATAGTAAATTGGTTCAACATGTTGTAGATGCTCAATTGATTGAAGAGTGAGGATTGTACCAGTAGGTCATTGGTTCAAATCCCTTGAATTACATAGCAGCATATGCTATAGAGGAATAGCAGTAGAAGCAGTTACATAACATCATAGATTAAGATTAGAGATCATTTAAGGAAGAAGACATTAAAGGAGAGACCCTAGCTTAGTTGGATATCCAACATCCTAGCAGTTGTGATTGGTTTACTTGATCGGTCCTTCCAGTGGTAGGCAATGTGGAGTTTGATTGTTTGAATGGCATCTCCAGCACAGCAAATGGCACTATCAATCGAAAAGGTCGTGCCCAGGATTAGTCAATTTCTTGTTCTGACATTAAGATAAAAATATACGATTCTTATCTTAATCATAAAATAAACCAAATCGTTTCAAAATAATATTAAAACTTTAATCTCAAGAGGCGTGTTTTAAAATTTTAAACGCAACAGGTCTGGCCAAATTGTTGGAACTCGCGTTACTAACTATTAGCTCATACAATTAACAATTTATATATATATATATATATATTGTTTACTCTCTCTGCATAAGACTCGAGAGATAAATTATTTATGACCTAGCGTTAATATATTTGACAATTTGTCCGAAACTAAATACAATATTATATTATTATGTGCCAGTAAGACGATTTTAGCCTTATCACTAATACATAATTTTATAACGCTAATAAAGTATGTTTTAGATGTAAGATGATTTATTTATTTTTTTTTTTTTTGAAAGGTTAATTGTATTGAGTAGTGATAGGATATACAAGAGAGTAACATGGGGGAGTTTAACAAGAAACAAGAAGCAACATGACTTGGATAGTGTTATGTGAGCCTAATCTTAAGCAATCTAGTCATATGAAGAGTAGGGGGGATCTATCCTTCTAGTTGGATTCGAAGTGGGTTTTGATGGTCGTGATAATCGAGTTAGCGCACTCCACAGCTCTAGTGAAGGTGTTGTTGAAGATCATTTGATTCCTAACCATCCAGATTTGGTAGATGAAGGAAATGATGGTGGCGATCCGGATACTCTCGATCAGCGTCGGGTTGTGGTTGGTGCAAGTGCAAAGCCAGCTCCAGAGGTTATTGAGATAGGGAGCAGGGTAGGGGGTAATGGTCCAGCGAGAGACAATGTCCAGGACAAGTGAGCTATAGCTGCAGTGAGCCCAGAGATGTTCTGCATCCTCAATGGAGTTGTTACAGAGTTTGCATTGGTCATTAATGGAAGGGTTCCATGTCTTGATCCTGGCCAGAGTGGGAAGCCTCTTGTGAGCAGCAATCCAGGATATATAGCTGCATTTTGGAATTTTGAATCTAAGCCAAATAGCCTTGAATGGAGTGGGTTGGCTTAGGGGGGTATTTGGTTTGAACATAGCATAGACATTGCTGTGGGAGAAGGTGCCATTCGCATTAGTCAAAGCCGAATGAGGGATGGTGACTTCATTCCTAATCTTAAGGAGGGTCTTCCAAAAGTGGCTATGGTGCTGCTTAGACCTGCAGATCCAGATGCTTCTAGATCTCTTGATAAGATGTGTAGATGCCCATTGGTTCCAGATGTTACTTTCTCCTTTATCAATTTCATAGATGAGGCGAACGAGGGCAACTTTGTTGCGAGAATGGAGATCAGGAAACCCAAGACCCCCATCAGCTTTTGGGGAGCAGATCACGTTCCAGGCAACGAGAGACCTCTTGTTGTTCTCCATACCAGACCAGAAGTAAGATCGGATAAGGGCATTGATCATAGTGATGACTCTAACGGGAATCAAGAACATAGAGCTCCAGTAGTGGTTAATAGAGTAGAGGACCGATCTGATGAGCTGCGATCTTCCAGCGTAGGAAAGAGTTTTTGCGCTCCATGATTGGATGCGACTAGTGGTCTTATGGATCAGGGGAAGAAAGTCTCGGATCATGAGTCGGCTGCTCCCAATAGGGACACCAAGATAGAGGAAAGGGAGAGTGCCAATGGTCATACCTGTAGCAGCAGTAGCTCTTTCAATATCAGCCTCAGTCATACCACCAGTAAAGAGTAATGACTTGGCAGGGTTAGTCATGAGTCCAGAAACGAGACCAAAGGCATTAAGGGCACCTTTAAGTATCTTGATAGACGGTGTGTCACCTCTGCATAGAAGAAGTAGGTCATCAGCAAAAATCAGATGGGTGATGCTGGGGGATGAGCACTTCGGATGGAAGTTAAAATCAGGGTTCGAGGTATCTCTCTTGATCATAGCAGTTAGGCATTCCATTACAATGACGAATAACGGTGGAGAAAGTGGGCAGCCCTGTCGTAACCCACGTCGTCCCATGAAGTGTCCAGAGAGAGATCCATTAATATTAACTGAGAAAGTGGCAGTGGAAATACATTCATTGATCAGCCCAACAAAATGCACAGGGAACCCCATATTCAACAGACAGTTGATGATGAACGAGTGATTGACCGAATCAAAGGCCTTTGATATGTCAATCTTCATTGCGGCCCTAGGAGATATGTGTTTTCTCCCGTAATTGTGAAGCATCTCCTGGCAGATTAACACGTTGTGTTTGATGGATCTTTTGGATACAAATGCGCTCTGATTGAAGCTGATGATCCCAGGCAGTATAGAGTTGATCCTGGCAGAGAGAATTTTTGCAATTGTCTTCTAGATGGTAGAGCAGCAAGATATGGGTCTATAGTCAGATGGGACAAGAGGGCAGTCATTCTTCGCTATCAGTGAGATAGAAGTGTGATTCACTTGGCGCAGCAGCTTCCCGTTAGTGAAGAAGTCCTGGATAGCATTGATGAAGTCATCTTTAATAGTTTCCCAAGCCGATTTAAAGAACTTGGAGCTATAGCCATCCGGTCCAGGCGCTTTGTTGTCGCCAATGCTGAATAGAGCCTTCTTGATTTCTTCAGGAGAGACCATCATGTTCAGGAAAGCAGTGTCCTCAGGTTTGATAATTGGTAGATTCACATCAGGAAAAGGCTCTTGAGGATTAATGTTTGATGAGCTAAGGGCGTGTCTGAAATGGTCAACAAGGGTCTTATCAATGGTGTCCGGATCATGAGTAAGGTTACCATTACAGGTGCGGATAGACTTGATATGGTTGGAGCATCTGCGTGTTCGAATACTTTTGAAGAAGTAGGATGAACACTGGTCGCCGTGTTTTATCCAGTTTGCTTTGGAGAGCTGCCCTAACATGATGTGAAGGTTGTTGTAGCATTCCTTCAGTGAGCAGGATAAATCTTTTTCCTCAATCAGGAGACTAGCATTATGAAGATCCGTTTGTATGCTCTTCTGAATGTCTTGAAGGGCCACCTGTTGTGCCTGGATTTTTGTGTGGAGCTCTTCAATATTGATACTGGGAAATCTCTTAAGGACTGGTTTGAGGAGTTTTAATTTCCTAGCAATCTTGAACATGTGGTTACCGCTGATCTCAGTATCCCAGACCTGCTTCACACAGTTCTGAAAGTTCTCGTGGTTTATCCATGTGTTGTTGAATCTGAATGGAGCATAACGCTTCGCATCCGAAGCCTCAGTGAAGAGTAAGGCCGGAGAGTGATCAGACAAGTCAGCAAGGTCGAAGTGAGCTTTGGACTTGGGGAAAGTTGAGTGCCACGTCTTATTGGTGATAATTCTATCTAGTTTGCTCCATATTCTACTATCGATCTGTTTGTTGTTCCACGTAAACTTGCAGCCCGAGGCAGGATGATCAGAGAGCTGATTTTGCTCGAAGCAAACAGCAAGCTCATCTGAGGTCTGAGTGATAGCAGGCAGGCTGTTAGTTGTCCTCTCATCCGGTGAAAGGTTAACATTGAAGTCTCCAAGAAGAGCCCAAGGAGTGCAATGGTTAAGTTGCTTGATAGTAGAGATGGCATCCCAAAGACTGGATCTTTCATCCGGAGAGTTGTGGGCATAGATAAAGGATAGTTCGGTCACAGTTGCACGGTTTGGGCTGGATAGGGGTAAGGAGACTTGGCAGTGTATGAGTTGATCGGTTATGAGAAGTGTAGACAGGTGGAGTTTTGCAGGGTTCCACCAGATCCAAATGCGGCAATTACGAGAAGTGGAACCATTAGATACATGTTTCCAAGTGGGGAAGAGGGATTTGGAGACACGTATCTCATTGTTAGATCGGAGTCTAGTTTCTAGGATAGCAAGAATGTCAAGGTTTTGCTTCTTAGCAAAGGATTGAATGGCTCTTTGTTTGGCAGGGTTATTAAGTCCCCTGATGTTCCAGGAGCATGATCTAATTATCATTAAGAGATTTTGTGGGCTCCATGGTAGCACTAGCTATCAATGGGGGTGTTAAGGAGGGGCTGCTGTGATGAGTAGGGTGGGTAGAAGATGTGATGGTAGGGAGAGGGAGAGGTTCAGTGTTAGGAGACAGTCCATTCATACGTGAATCAGACCCCATGGTGGGATTAGGAGTACCATGGTTATTTGGAGGTGGCGTAGGAGCCAAGGTAGGGTTGGGTTGAGCTTGGTTTATGTGATGATCTTGTGGGGATGCGATCACACCAGTAGGCATATTCATGGGATGGGATTGGTTTATCTGAGCAGCCTTGGGTGCTTGTTGGAGTTTTTGAGATGGGTGTGGAGTAGGTAGAATGGGATTAGGGTCGGGATTAGTGCATGGGACTCTCCTCTTGATGTGAAGCAGCTGGTTAGGTTTTGTTGGTTTAGTATTGTCAGGTTTGTCCTTCTTGACGCAGCAGTTGTGGCCAAAGATCATGCATGTTGTGCAGTGGGGTGGGAGCCATTCATATGATATTTTCTGGGTAAAGGAGGATCCGTCCGGTCCCTTCAATGTGACCTCACGAAGCAGGGGACGTGAGGCCTTTATTTCAACCAGTATACGAGCGAAGCCGAGCCTTTCATGGTTTGCCGAACAGGTATCGGTAAGAATGGGAGTGCCAAGTGCAGAGCCTATCTTTGCTAACATGTGTTGTGACCAAAATCTATAATCAAGATCATGCAAGGTAACCCAGATAGGTAAGGAACCAAGGCTAGAGTAGTCTAAGGGCAAGCCTTTGGTCCAACGTTTGAGCAGCATAGTGGAGGACCCATTTGTGATCCAAGGGTTGCCGGCCAAGATAGAGTTAAGGTCCTCTTCAGCAGTAAAGTGGAACACAAAAATCCCCTTCTCATTTCGTAGAAACTTTGGCTTAGGGATGGAGATCCAATTTTCAGATACAAAGCGATCCATGCGATGATAGGAGATTGGACTACCCAGCGGGAACCCAACTAGGGTAAGTTGCCATTTTTTGATGTTGTCGTCCACCTCATCATCAGTGAATGGGATGCATCCAGATTCAAGTCCGGGGATGAAAGGTAGAGGAACGTGGTTGCTGCTAACGTTACGCAAGAGAATATCTTTGAAGTTAATGCCTGCGACGTTACGACTCAAACTTTGCTCCTCACAAGCGTTTTTTGGGGGCTGGGTGTCAGGAATAAAAGGTGGGAGAGCTGAAGGGGCGCTCGTGCAGTTAGCATCGGGAGGAGAGATGTCCGTATTAATGACACCCTTGGGATCCGAAGGGTCTGATGCCATCCCCAAGGGGGAATCACAAGCGTCAGCCAGACTAGTCACCATGTAGTGTCCAGTCGGACTAGCCACCAGAGGAGGGTGCTCATTGGGGTTCAAGGTGGAGGGCTCAACAGAAGGTAAGGTTTGCATCTGTTGGTTTTGTGTTAACGGTGGGAAGAGTATTGTTGAAGAGAGGATTGGAGATTCACTGGGCTTAGGATTGAGTCTTCTGTTGTTGGTGCGGATAAGTTCGTCTCGTATGGTCTCTACTGGTGTTTCCGGTGAGCTAGGGTTAGGGGAGCTTGGGATGGTTGAGGGTATATTTTTTAGTGAAGGGTTTTGGCTGGAGTTAGGGCGGTGTAGTTCAGAGAGTTTAATGGTTTGTCGTCGGGACCTCCTTGAGCCGGCCATGGGGACCGGCGAGGGAGTGGGTGGGGTACGGCCGGGTAGCCGCACGGGGTGGCGTAAACGCCGTTTGATGAGGAGAGAAGAGAGCAAAATGGGGTTTTTTTTGTGAATCCTTTAATGTTCAAAATTTCAATTTAAGATGATTTATTAGGAGACTAAAAAGTTGGGTTTGAGGCATTGCAGGCTCCTGGGGAAATAGAAGCTGAAATCGAGGAGGCCGGCGGCGTTGGTAAATTTCTTCGCAAGTTTTTGGCATACCGCAATCCGGGCCCACTGTTCTTGCCGAAAGGGCAAGCTTTCGACGGCACTGTCCCTCTCCCTCCATGGCTGCCGGAGGAGGAGTTTGCCTACTACGTCCACAAGTACACACACCGAGGCATCACCGGCGGACTCAACTTCTATCGGGCTGTAAACTTGTAATTAACTAAGCCTCTCGATCACAAACCATTCTCGATTATATATATATATATATATATATATATATATATATATATATATATATATATATATTTTAATGCTTTATGTTTGTATTTGTGTTTACTGTTGTAGAAATTGGGAGTTAACTGGAGCGTGGAGAGGAGCACAAGTCAAAGTAGCGGTGAAGTTCATAGTAGGAGACATGGACTTGACTTATAATGCCAAGGGCGCTCAGGCATACATTCAGGGCGGCGGAATGAAGAAGGATGTGCCGCTGCTGGAGGAGGTGGTGGTGCTCCCAGGCGTCGGACACTTCCTTCAGCAAGAGAGCCCCGATGAGGTTAGCAACCACATCATCGAATTCATTGGAAAGTTCAAGGAACCGTAGTTGATGCATTGCACGCTAAATGCTAAAAAGGATGATTCGCACTTGGCCAGTATGCATTATATGTGCATGTTGATTTACTTAATAAAGAGCATGCAACTATGTGGTTTTCGATCATTTTAAATGTTGTGATATGTTACATTATGTTTGTTCATGGCTACAAGAATAAATTTCATCCTTCAATTGCCTCCTCCTCTTCTTCTTTTTCAAGAGATTAAACCGATTAAAGTCTGGTCGCTCTTTAGATTTTCAACTTATTGTTTGGTCGATTCAGCATCGTTGTTCGTCTTGTTTTCTTCTAAGGATTCTTTTGGAAGCGCTAAAAGTCATTCCCGTAATGGAATGATTCTGAATCAATAAAAAACTTTGTTTGTTTAGAAGTATTTTTAACACATTAAAATAATTCCATCATTTTCATTTTCTTTACTTCCTCATATCCGATTCCATTCCAATTTCATTCCATCACTCTAACCAAACGAACACTAAATAGATTGTCGACGGAGAAGGGGAAAATGAAGGATCACCTTCAGGGCTCGAGTTTGAGCGAAAAGTTTAGCTTTCTTTAGGGTCGGTGGAACCCTAAAGAAAGGCGGCGAATCAACCCTATGAATATAAGTAAGCCCCCACCATGATGGGAACATACGTAGTGTAAGAGGCATTCACACTTTTTGCTCTTCTGCTCAACATGACGATACTAGAGGATGAAGTTGCTTGTCACAAGGTCTTTTTGTTTATAACTGAAGAGATTTGTGAATCGTAAAGGCTTGTCTTATTCCATTGATGAACCAATGTTTATATAGGAAAAATATAAAGAGATAAAATAATAAACTAATACTAAAAGATAAGATAAGATCAAAAGATAAACTAACAAACAAAGGATAAGGCCAACATATGACATATGGTCCAATATACTAGGCCCAACATATGGTCCAATATACTAGGCTCATACTCTAACACTCCCCCTCAAGCTGGAGGTGTTATCCAACACTCCAAGCTTGAACAGTAGAAACTTGAAGAAGAGCAGCTTGATGTAACTCCCTTCCTTCATCATCGGTCTTTGTATTGACGCCGGTGGGTTGGATCCTGACGCAGGTTGATTTAAGTTTTGGGCCCGCAGGTTGATTAGCGTCCTAGGGTCCTAGGACGCAGGTAGATTAGCGCCCTACGATAAGTTTTGGGCCCTAGGACGCAGGTTGATTAGCGTCCTAAGGTCCTAGGACGCAAGTAAATTAGCGCCCTACGGTAAGTTTTGGATCCTAGGACGCAAGTTGATTAGCGTCCTAGGGTCCTAGGACGCAAGTGAATTAACGCCCTACGGTAAGTTTTGGATCCTAGGACGCAAGTTGATTAGCATCCTAGGGTCCTAGGACGCTGGTAAATTAGCGCCCTACGGTAAGTTTTGGATCCTAGGACGCAAGTTGATTAGCATCCTAGGGTCCTAGGACGCTGGTAAATTAGCGCCCTAAGGTAAGTTTTGGATCCTAGGACGCAGGTTGATTAGCGTCTTAGGGTCCTAGGACGCAGGTAGATTAGCGCCCTAAGATAAGTTTTGTGTTTAGGTAGGTTTTGTGTTTAGGATGAAAATAGAGGGAAAAGTATTTTCTGATACCGCGGACAAAGTGTACTCTGATACCGCGGACAAAGTCTTCCGTGATACCCCGCCATCGCCGCCGCTGTGATGGCGGCGGCGATGACGGCGCAACTAGGGTTTTGTTTTGTGCGGAAGTGTAGGTTAAGGAAAGTGCTCTGATACCATGAAGAGATTTGTGAATCGTAAAGGCTTGTCTTATTCCATTGATGAACCAATGTTTATATAGGAAAAATATAAAGAGATAAAATAATAAACTAATACTAAAAGATAAGATAAGATCAAAAGATAAACTAACAAACAAAGGATAAGGCCAACATATGACATATGGTCCAATATACTAGGCCCAACATATGGTCCAATATACTAGGCTCATACTCTAACAATAACCTTCGTCTAGTTTTATCACCTTTTACCCAATTTACTTTTTATGTTGGAATTATTTTATAATTAGTTTTGTTTCATCTATCAAAAGTGATATTTTCTATTTACTTCCATTATTTTTAAAATGAGGTGAGTTTATTACCGATAATAATATTATTGGCTTGTGTGGAGATCCTAAAACATAAGTTGAACCTATGGAGTTACGTGTAGTACGTACAAGTGAAGAGTATCCTAAAAAGTGGACCCATGAAATTTGGGTTTTTCTGTTACATTAATTTAGGATACCATGATGTTTTCGTTTTCCCCTAGTGAGTAGGCCCCACCTCACCATCTTCCTTCCCATATTTATTCCCACCATACCATAATATCTCTTCTCCATCCACCCAACACACAAACCTCTTCTTCCATTCACCATTGCAGCCATGGTGGGCCTAAGCATAGTCCTTGAAGCCCACAAAATTGGCAACACCACTACCAAAACGACGGTCATCAGTAACCCCACCACCGTCCTCAAACCATCACCTCCGTCGCCGTGCTTCCACCTCCTCTCTCCACCGGCGACTCCATCTGCCGACTCCAGCTTCCTTAAAGCTTGCTTCTTTTGCCGCCGCAAACTCCTTCACTCCAAAGACATCTACATTTACAAGTATGCCCTTCATCTCGATCTCATCATCTCCTAATTATATTACAAATATTTTCAATTCTTAAGGGTAAAATAATTAAGTAGACTTTGTCACTATTATATTTTATTTAATTCAATTTTTTTTATCTAAAAAATTATATGAAAGGTAAAATTAGAAGATCTATAAGTTATTTAACCTAATTTTTTTAATTTTAAATGGGAAATTTACGTACGTGCAGGGGGGAAACGGCATTTTGCAGTGAAAAGTGCAGGTCGAAGCACATCCTAATGGAGGAAGCCGTTGAAGAAGAGAGTGGGCAGCGGCAGCAGCGGCGCCGGAAAGCGGACAGGGGATGGTTGCGACGTTGAGTAGGAGTACGTAATCCCGTTATTGGGGTTGGTGGAGTTGCGTCATGTCAGTGCCTTGCTGTTTTGTAGCTAAGCTTGGACTGGCAGATAGTGTAGCTAGGTGGCATCGTCTTATGTGTGACATGTACTATCACTTATCTCACTGCACTTGTACCCTACTACTTAATGTCTATCCAATATGTCTTATACGCTTTTAATTACGAGTACGTATTAGATCTTTATCTTAACATATATATTTTATATATAGCAGACTCTGAGCAATGTTTGACGAGACGTTCAATTTTAAAATGAAATATGAATTGGTAATACGTGCACAAATATAGGATGAGATTAGGGCAAATGTAGATGATGAATTTTGGTATGTCTCTCTTCTCTTAAACCATATAGTGGCATTTGTCTTTTTGCCCACAAGATAGAAGCTAGTTTGGAAACCCATGAAGCTATTTTCCTTTCTTTTTTGGCCGACATAAAGAGTTTGGGTCGGCTTTTTGGCTTAACCGGATTTGACTCGACCGTGTAGGAAATCAAAGTTGGTCGAACTTTATATCAGGTTCATACCCGCCTCTTTTTTAAAGAGGTTGTCCGGATTTGATCGGCTCTATTCGGATGCAATAATCGAATAGTATAAAACCCCTTTGTATATGAGTAGATAGGAGAGGTAGAGGAATATCACACCATTCCCAGATTGTGATTTATGGTGCTCATCAAAGTTGAGATTATGAATCAACTTATTATATTCTTGCCTTCTTGCAAATTACCAATACAATGTTTCAAACCCAAAACTAAGGACGGGTTCATTAAAGCTTATTCTATACATTTCATCTCATCTTCACATTTTCGAAAGTTTGTTATATATGATTTATTTTAAGAGTTTACATTTTTACGAAAAGATGTTAACATAATGATAACTCTTTTAGAATATTATTGCATAGTATTCATTTTTTTTCATTTTAATTTTATTCCTTTTATTGTCTCTCATATTATAAAATTATTGATATTTACATCCATCTAAAAATCCTTCATTAAATTTTCAACAAACTACCGATTGATAGTAATGCATGGTTTATTTTGTGCGAAAGACTTGTCCTTCCATTTACGTGTTATTTATTCAATCTTACTTTTTTATGCCAATGTTGATGACGGAGAATAACTCTTCAATCATTCTTGGGATGTCCGGAGTAGGTTTTTGCTTCATGTTTGTTAATCCAGTTTTGGTGTACACGATTTCAAACATAAATCAATTACAAAAGCTACGATTTCAAACATAAATCAATTACAAAAGCTATGTTTGTCAATCGAGTGGGTGATTTTGGATTAGCTCCTAGGATTTCGGGTCAATCGAGTGGGTGATTCACATCTTTCTAATTATTATATAAGAATTTCAGTTACAAGAAATAGTTTACGTGCCTTTATGTAAACAAACGTTTACATTCAGGTATAAGAATTGTCATATTCGTTTCCTTTTAACATCATAATTAACATACATTTATAATTTAACAGAAGAAAAAAAAATTATGACAACCTTACCCAATTTATAATAGGTAAGAGGGGTGAATCAAGTTTCAAACTTTCATAATTATGTATCATTTCATCCAATTCTCTCGAACATAAACCCATAATGGAAGATCTATGACCATCAAATGCAGAACTTAATGATAAGGGTTATGTCAAGATTACTGTGCTAATAGATCGGATCTCTATTGCGGTCATCTGGCCTGCCCCATTTTATCATGATCTGATTTTAAATAATAAGCTGATGAACAACCCTAAATTAACTTGTATATTTTGCACGTGTTGAGTATGTCAAAGTAATCAAACAAAGCTATACTATTTTGGCTTATTACAAACAAGGGTGCCCACAAGGTACAATAATGGATAAGGAGGAATCCGCAAAAGAGTGGCACTTAAGTCTCACAAATATTCCTAAAATCGAACCTCAGACCTTTTATAATTTCAACTTTTGAATACCTAACAAAATTATATTAACCAAAGGGTATGAAAAATAATTCTATAGTTCATGACTAGAACAAGTAGCTTTAAGGTTCCTCATTTTTAAGCTTTCAATAATATACAAGTATTATACACACCATATTCTTCTTACAAGCATACCTAACATATTATGCTTGTAAAAAGGATAGGTCAATAACACAAGCTGTACATCAAAAAATTAGCTACTTACCTTCATCACCAGATGACGTATTCACAACGTTGTTGAACTTCCTCCTCTTTGCGTTCCTACTAGTTATTCCGGGTTCACTCTCGGATCCTGAATCGACTGCCTCCATCTGATCATTAGACTCCGCACATGACTTATCGGATCCATTGTTCCTTTCAGCTTCTTCTCCTGAATTGTCCGAAGGATCAGCTGGACCTGGACCCGGTTCTCCTGCTTCCTCATGGTTAAGAGCGTCCTCTGGAGCTTCTGCTATATTTTCAGCTTCTATTATTCGGAAATCCCTGCACGTGCTGCGCTTTGCGTGCCTCAAGAGATTCATCCGAGTAGCTTTTGACAACTGTATGAGATATCTCTCGTAGTCTTCTATTTGGAATATCAAATCCGGGATGCACCTGTTTTCCCTCTTGATCTTGTTGATTATCCCCTTCTTTTTGTCATTCTCTAGTTGATTCTACAATAGCATCAGTATATGATACGCCATTAGTTTTTGTACGTAGTAACTAAACTAATTTCATAATTTTGGAGTACGACAGTTGTGTTGTAAAGAATTAAAAATCAGTATGATCAATTCATTAAGCCCAGATGAACTCATACTTCACAATCCCCCTAACACAACACAATCCTGCATGTACTTAGCAAAACCTCACCCAAATCGATTGACCCATGTACTGAAATCACATAAATACAAATATGGGCAGTGTAACCGTTAGAGCATACCTGCTGCACTTCTATGAATTTATACAAGGGGGAAGTGAGCTCCTTGCAAGTGATTTCAACAAGCTTCTGGAAGGAGAGGCTAGGTAGGAGCTGCTTGCAACCCTTGGAAGCAATCCATAATTTACACATTAAAGCTAATTGCTTGTAAAACTTTGCAGCAAATCTGAGTATTTGCTCTGCCTGAGAATCTGCAGATTTAGTCAATAGGCATTTTTAGAGACAATAAGTTTCACTGCTGATATTTTTTCGTTACATTGTGGCATAACAATAACATACCCTTGAGCATAATAGTCATGAAGGGAGATAGAGCTTTGACAACGCCTTCAGCCCTTGAGTATACAGCCTCCTCTAATGCTGATCTCGAGTTCTTCTCTTGATTTTCATCAAGAGATGCACTACTCCTACTGACGACAGAGGTATCTTTCAGCTTTACAGCAGCCCATTGCAAGTCACTAATGACAGAATCTATTAATTCAAGAACAGACGATGCTATTGCTGTCCATGTCGAGCTATTTACAATGTGGTACTTCCCAAGCATCTCTGACATGCTAGACTCCTCTGATGTTGTCAAATTGAACATCTCTGCAGCCATGTGTAGGGCAAACTCCAAATCATCCGGAGGTTCCTTGAGTACTAAAGCAAGGTTAACTAATCCCTGTGCAGCTTTGGAATCAGTTATGCTTTTGCTTTTGCATATGAATGCAATCCAGTTTCCAAGGTAAGTCCTGCATTCCCGAGGTAGTTTGCTTCCGACCATCATAATAATGTCGCAGACAACCTACAACAAATAACTAAAAATTTAGAACAAGCTTATAGAGGTTTGATTTTGGTCCTTAGTGCATGTTGATGGAAAAGAAAACAAATATCAAATATGGGATAGATAAAATTAAATACTAATAGCAAGAATAATTACCGGAATTTCTCGGAAATATGAAGTTCTCAGAAGCTCAGACAGCAAAGGCCTAATGACTTTCTGGAGCAAGAGAAATTTGGCTTTCACAAGCTGATCATTAATTTCAAAATCCGCCTGACCATCATCAAAGTCTGCATTTATCAAAACGTTTGTATCGCACTCAACTAAGGAGACAGATAACTCATGTATTAGTGAAGCCTTATTAGGACTCTTGAAACTGATAGCTATTAAATTCCTTAAGCAAGTCAATGCTGAATAAGTACATTCCTTTCCATTTTCAGCCTCTTTTTTAGCTTTAGCTTGTTTGCTTCTACTGTTTGCTTCAGATTTGAGACCTGAGATTAGTGCCCAAACTAGTTTCAATAATAGAGGGCCAAACTTCATGGTATCTCCGTATAATAAGGTTTTTGAAGGATCATTTTCTCCAAGAAGAGGGAAAGACCTGATGTGTTTATGAGAAACATTCAAGACAAAGCAAATCAATCTAGTATTGCTGATTGACACCTTGCTCGAGTGCGAATCATTCTGAGAAGGCGTAGCACTACTGCTGCAGGTATCTTTGATCAGTTTCAAAGTTGTTAACAAAAGCTGATAAATGCATGAAGCTCCTAAGAAGGACCTACATTCTTGAGCCTGTTTGTCATGGCTAGATCCGATATCAGGAGCAGTTATTCTAGGATTCCCCCTCTTCAAACTGCTAGCATGTTTAGAAGCGCATATGTCCTTTTGCAAAGATTCATAAAGATCAATCAGTTCAATAACTTCTTGTTCAAGAACTGCCCTTTTTGTAACAGCTGATTTCTCCAGCTCAGATGCAATATTATTTAAAACCACTTCAACCATTCCTGACAAAATATGAGCACGGCACAGTTTTTCCTCTGCAATCGGTCCAGAGCTTTTATCCTGTGTTTGACTTACAATGCCTGTGCTGACAAGAAAAATAAACTTCTGTCAATCAGAATACTCAAATACCACTGCATAACAATACAGATTGATTCACATTCAGATTTGAGTCAAACGCAAGTGCAGTAGCCAATGAAATAGTAAGAATATACTGTTCTTTGTTTATAACGAAATTTTGCAGATGAGCCCAAAAGATTTGCTACTAAATCTATCTGTGGCCCAAAATTGAAGCTCTAAAAACAAAAGAAGCTCTTTATTACAGGCTTTGTTTGGACAATTAGCTGAAATGGATGCTTCAGTGTTTTTCCATTGGAAAGCAAAGTAACATCTGAAAAGCAATTAAAGCTCCGAATATGGTTCATGCCAAACTTATTAAACTTGACCAACAGAATACGGTTCTCCGTCTGTCAGAGACTCAGTGTATAAAGAGGAGAAAAAGATATTTTTATTATCGCCAGTGTGGTATGTTGAGTAGCAATATCTGCAATACGAGTTACACATACCTCCCATATGATCACTCGTCAAAAGCTTTCGGATCTTTTGTGCAAAACTTGCAAATGAATCACCCGAAAAAGTCTTACCACCCTGCAAAAATTAAAGAATTTTAAGATCTTCAAGGAGCTTTAATACTTCCACCTGCAATTATACTTGAAGGACAATAGGCTATTAAAAACACACTTATGGATCTAAACAAAATAGAGAGTTAAGTATGGCCATTTACAATCAGTCTAGTTTACGATCAATATTAGTAGGAGTATCACAATAACCTATCAATAAAAACTTGAGAAAATTTTAGGGCTCGTTTGGTAGGATTTCAATAGAACCGGGAATCTGAATCGGAATGAGTCATACCCATACCCATGTTTGGTAAGACGTGGATATGAAATGGAAATAATTTCATTTGAATGACTCATTCCAACTCTAAAAAAGAACGTGTTTGGTAAGACTTGGAACCATAATGCAAATGATTCCAAGGAAATGATTTCATGGAACAACAGTATTCATTTCAATATATTTTCATCATACATATATTACACTCACTTATTTAACTTAACAAAAAAAATATTTATAAAAATATTTTCCGATCAATTAAAATGAATTATATTTCATTTATGTTGTACAAAAAATTGATTTTTTTACGAAAGACTAAGAAATTAAAATAAATTGAATATAAATAAGGATATTTTAGTCAAGATGATGTCATCGGAACGTGTTCGAAAACAATATAAATGGTTTAATAAAACAATTTAGATTTTATAGAATAATTATAGACCCATTTATTTAAGTTGACGTTTGGTTCATGCTTATATTTTCAGTCATTAGTTGGTCTTCATTTCTCTTAAACGCATATTAAAAAATAACTTATATGTGGACAGGGGACGGGATTGATGAGGTCATCCTAGTCCCGTTCCGGCTACTTGAGACGGGATTGGGACGGGCCTTGGGTGTTTTAGATTGAATCACACCGGGTCATATTCCGGATAGGATTGGGATGGGTCCAATCCCGCTTGCCCATTAATTTATTTTTGTGTTTAATTTTACGCTTTATCCACAAAAATATCAGTATATGTTGTAGTTAAAACACAAAAAACATTAAAGTTTTCAACTATACATAATAATATATTACAGTTTACATTAAAGTTTCCAAATATCCATAATAAAAGACATCTAAAGGAATTTGGGTCAATTGTCAATTTTGACGGTTGGACTAACATGGTTTATTTTTTAAAAATATATAAACATAACTACATTATAACTATATAAGTATATCACTAATGCTTAGAGATTTTATTTATATTTATTATTTTAAATTAAAATTTTATTATACACAGGACAGGTCTAGCGGGATGAAGAAGTTAAGGCCCATATCCTATTCCAAATAGTTTTTTGCGGGACGGGTTCTGAAGGGATTTCTATTTTTGAATGAAATCCTGCCAAAATCGGGACGGGATCGGGATTGACGGGATTTGTGTCCACCCTAATTTACATTATAAGCATACAAACATATATCATATGATATCTTACTCCATAATTCGTATAAATCAAATAATATGTTTTAGGAATACTTTATTCCAACATCATATAAAACACCAAGTATAGGAATGATTGATTTCAATTCTTTATTTTGTTCCGATTCCTGATTCAAACCTTATTCCTATTGTCGTACCAAACGAGCCCTTAATGCTTAGAGATGCATTATCAAGATTTACAACATAACATAGTTAAACAATTACTTAATTTTCCCTATTTCACTTTATTTTTTTTGCTTAGAAGTATGTACTATCATGGACTCCAAAAACATTTGCTAACTAGTCAAGTTTGTGACAACTTAACTCCTGGCAAGATAAGATGCCAGCACAATCTTGAATCAACAAATAATAAGTTGATATTTGCTTTGAAAAATAAAATGCAATAAAACATAGCACTACCTCATTATCTTGAGAAAGGGAAAACCCAAAGCATGTCCACGATGTATCATTAGGTTTGTCGTGTTTACCATGTGGCTGGAGGATAAGAATCCAACAAACACATGAAAATAGACAATCTAAGGGTTCATCTAAGCAGATCTTGCCACTGATAGATTTAACGCAGGAGTTAAGGTTAAGTTGAAGCTCACCATCCTGTGCATATATACATTGCGTCAAACGCCCATACTTTTACACATTTAAAAATTATAGTGACCAGTGGGCAAGAGCTGAGTTTTGAACAGACCTCGTGGTAATATCGCATGAAGTGAGGCAAGAGAAGGTCAAACACAGGACCTGCAGTTGATGGATCAACCAAGACAAGCTTCAAAAGTCCAGCATATAAAATTTCTTTCACTTTTGCCTGAAATATGTCAAAGACTCAAAGAGTATCAGATGAAAAAGGTTCCTACTAAAGTCTATGGTCCACCAAAATATGTAAAGATTCATAAGAAATCAGAAGACAAACTAGAACGAGCTGTAAACCTGTTGATACAGACATCTCTGCAGCAAACTGCTTAATTCACGCAAAAGCCTACCATTGCTGTTCTTAACCATCTCTCCTTGCTGGCTGCAACTGGCTTGGCTTGATGATTCTTGTAACAAGCCTGAGGCATCATTCTTGAACTTCTTATCAGCCGAGATCAAGTCTAAAACCGCACTAGTTGCTGCTACACGAACAGTTTCTTCTCGGCTAAACATAGCCTTACGAACAACTAAGATGATGTAGTCCTGGCAGTTAAACAAAACAAGGAATCTCCAGGTATGACCAACTTTGGTTAAGAACTGTCATGAACATTTAAAAAGGACAATCTATTTTACACTCCCTATAGAAAACAAGTATCACGCAAACCAACATGAAAAACTAGATGGTAGAAGGAACAAAAGCAATCTGCCAATCTGACAGATAAATTTTTAAACAGCAACTCTTCAAAGCAATAATTTAAAAAACACCTTCCTTTTTACTATTTTCTGATCACTCGGGTTAACAATGACTTTTAAGTCGATCGATTGATCGGAAAACAAAAAATCCATCCACGGTACCAAGCACGCCAAAATGAAGACAGATTCCAACAACGCAGATCCCTTTTATACTGCTTACATTTTGAATGACTACCTGTAGATCACTTTTATACTGTTTAACAAAAAAATAAATACCTGTAGATCATGGCTAAATCTTGTGAGTGGAATTAAAGCCCCAACAAGGCAGGTAGCAATTTCACTGTCTATATATGCAAAGTAATCCAAGAGTTCCTTCAAGCGCGGGACATGTTCCAACATTGGATACGGATAGCTCGAAACCAAAATACCAAGCAATCTGCATGCTGAGAAACGGTCATGACCCAGTCATTAACATCATTGCAAGTAGACATTTAAATGGAAAATCAACTACATTCACCTTGCCACAGGTTTGCACTCTCTGGGTTTTAGAGAAAGGATCCGAAACTTGCACTGCTCGATAATCTGCAAAGCAAGATGAAAACAGTTTATGATGATTCAGATTATTTTAGAACGCCGAACAAATGGGGAAAAGACAGGCATTCACAAACCTCAGTTCTTGACATCTCATGAGCCTCAAATAAGATCTTAAGTATCTGAATGCTGAGCCCTTCAACACCCATCAGTTTGTCAGGATCATCTGGCCTTTTAGAATTAGTTTCATGAACAGATTCTAACAAAAGAAAGCCAAAATGTACAAAACTAGGTACAATATGTTCTCTTCCATAATTGCTTTCATTAACCTGCAGAGATTAAAGCACTGATAAGCTAACAGCATACAGCAATTCAGTCATCTACTTATTAAGATGAAGGATTAAGCTTGAGCACACCGGCCATATTCTATTAAATAATTGGAAAAGTTTCAAACTCTAGGAAGTATTTGAGAAAAAAACACCGTTATTTTCATCCACTAAAGTCAATCAGATTCTATAATTTTCCAACGTACAAACTTGCCATTTCAGAGTTCAGTTTATGAGCACTGAATTACTTGCATTCTTCTTGTTTTGAAAGATTGAAAGCATAACTTGTTCAGCACTAAATTATAGATACGGATACTGTAAACTTTAAATACAATAAAAGTATGCTCATCAAGGTGTAGAGAAAGAGAATTTACAGATCTCATGAAAACCTTCTCAACCAAAATTGCACGTTGCGAATATCCCTTCTTCAGTTCTCCAGGCAGCCATTTGCAGATACTACAGTGTACGAATAAATGATGCATCAGCTTAACATAATTTACCAGCACGTAAATATGACTTCCACAATTTCATCCTCTAGAGCATTATCACATAAGACTTATCATATCATCTTTTTTTATGTAAACTCTTATTCATATATCTAAAGTCCAAACAAAAAATGCTCGCCTGGAGAAATATTACAGAGAATAAAACCATATCAAGAGAGAGTAACAAAGTTCCCTTCTGTTGGATGAAAAAACATGCATTGACATGATAGTAAGTTACCTAGCCACTTCATTATCTCGATACACACTGAGAACTGCCGTTTTCAAGACTCCCATGCAACTCGCACTGAATTTACTTATCCTTGAAACTGAAAGCAGCACAGCCACAATGAAATGGTTCAAGACCCTAATATCGGACTTCAACAGACCTAACAACTCCTGGGCCAATGAAGGATCCTGCTTGACAGCAAAGTTCACATGAAGTAAAACAGTTCCCTCCACCTGCCTAGCGGTGGAAGTAGCTTTCACCCCCATTTTCGATCCAAAAAACACCACAATCCCTTCCATGACTTCCCTCTTGTTGAACCCCTTGGAAGCAGCCACCAACAGCTGGTAAGAAAGGGAAGGAATGTCCTGCAAGTCCGCAATCTTCATCCCATCAAATACCTTCTCCAAAAACTCACTTCTCCTATTCTTGTCCAAAACCGGAAATTCCCGGACAATCGAAACCATCTTAACCAACAAAACTTTTGACCAATTGGTCGCCAGAATCTGATCGAACACTGAATTCACCACCTCCTCCCCGTTCTCTACCTCGTTAGACCTCAGGATAAGGTCAAGGCTGGGAGGGAGAACGTCGAGCAATTGAGCGTCGTCAGCATCAGCGATTCCTAGTAAACCAGAGACAATCGATTCAGAGATCGATACCAGATCTAATGGTGGAATTTTCGAGAGGTGCAGCGTAAACAGCTGTAGAGTTCTCCTAGAATTGGAATCTCTAGGGATTTTGCGTTCGTTGAAGAGGTCGACGTAAGCAATGAGGAGCGAGGAGAGGAGTGAAGAGGCAGAAGGGGAGTGTGGCGAAAGAGAGAGTAGAGAGATGAGAGCAACAGCGTACTCAGATACAGCGGAGGAGGGGGCATCGGAGCTCGCTCGGGAGCGGAGGTAGAAGACGAGGGTTTCGCGTGAAGCAGGAGAGAGCAGATAAAGCGGCAGAGTTGCGTCTCCATCACAATAGCCTCCGGCAATTTGAGTCCTTTTGGCTAAATGGATGATTTCAGCGTCGGTTAAGGGCGGAGGTTCAGTGGTCGCCATGGCTCCGGCTGTGGCGATGGAGATTTTCAGGTGGCTTCTTTGAAACGCTTCTACTACTAGCATTCTATCAGTTCTATATACTTTAGCGCGCGAAAAAAATTGAGCTCGATTATGCCTTGGGCCAAAAACTTGGGCATGGGAGAGGCCCAAATAAGGCAATTGGGGCCTAAGAAGTAAAAGGAGGGTCTTGGAAATATAATATTGATAATAAATATTGAAAATTTAATCTTAAAAAATTGAAATTAAATTCTAAATTTTTTTATTATAGATACTTTTAAAGTTTTAGGTTTAGTGATGATCACTTGTCATGGTTTAGGTTGGTTGATGAGTTTTGTTTTTCTACACATTTGGTCATTTTAGGTAAATTCATGTCATGTTAGCCCTTAAGGCAGCTTTTAATAGTTTAAGGGTATGTTTGAAATCGTTAAAAATAATTATCGGAAATGGATGGATTCTGGAATCGATAAAAAAAAATTCATGTTTGTTTAGTGACTATAATGAATTGTTAGAGGTCTTTTAACACATAAAAAAACATAACCATTTCCATTTTAATTTCTTTCGTTTAGCCATTTTCATTCCGTTTGCAGACTCTCAATCCAGCCAAACGGACACTAAAATTGGAGTGAATTGGTTAATATGAAAGAGGGGTGATATTTTAGAATATGTTTGGAAGTCCGGCTTTATAAAACAAAAAGTAATATTTGAATTGCGTGTAAATATAATAAAATTAGTTTAATTACGATCATAGATACTAAGGCCCGTTTGAAATCGCTAATAACCATTGCAGGGATCCATTTAGAATCGCTAATAATCATACCTCAAAACAGAATGATTCCGAATTAATTAAAAAATATATTTGTTTGAATGACTAAAATATATTGTTAAAAGTTTTTTAACTCAATAATATAATTTCCATTTTCTTTACTTAACCACCATTCCACGGCTCCAACGAAAGGGTGACTAAATGTTTTATATATTCAAACCCTAAATCCTTAAATTTTCAAACAGGACTAAGGAGAAATATTAGTTTTACGCTAGATAATAAGAAGTTATAAAGGCAGAAAGGCAGGGCGATAGAATTACCAAAGGTCAGTCTGGGCTGCATTCGCAATGATTAACCGTGCTAAGTTCTCTTTGTGAACTCCTCCCAGAATAAAATAAAATCTGACACCAACACAAATAGGCAGTGCATGTGCATGACCAAAACAACGTGAGGTGGGAAATTAGCTTTTTGACACAGTTCCAAAAGGCTGATGCATAAGCATTCGAAATCCGCTTCCAATTAGCATTTTGTAATCGAGCACCATGCAATTAAAATCCCCAAGATTATAAATGAAATAACGACCACTTAACAGAAAACGGGCATATGAGTCGATCCTTACCAAACAGAGCAATGACCCAACTTCATACACAAGTCAAGAGCCGTATTCAAAAATTTGAACTCCTTTAAAAGGTGGGATAAAGCTAAATAGGGAGGAGGTTTAAAATATTCTTTGAAACAAACAAGAGCAGAATTTGCCATAATATCAGAAGATAAAAGCCTCTTAAGAGTGAAATTACATAATCTTAAACCAACCAAAACAAATATCAGGATGTAAACCCAAAAAACAAACAAGCTCCTCTTGAACTATCTATTCC
Source organism: Fagopyrum homotropicum (assembly GCA_033239125.1). Taxonomy (NCBI): domain Eukaryota; kingdom Viridiplantae; phylum Streptophyta; class Magnoliopsida; order Caryophyllales; family Polygonaceae; genus Fagopyrum; species Fagopyrum homotropicum. The sequence continues at coordinate 126,271,938 of BSWB01000005.1, forward strand.
TCCTCCTCAGCTTCGTTCTCAGCGATGTTGAAGTATCTAAGCTCGTACACATTGTGGTCCTTGTTCGACGCAATCACCCGGAGCCAATCCCTAACATTGTGCTTCTTCAAGTACTTCTTGGTCAAGTATTTCAAGTATCTGCGTGGAGAAGAAAATAAAACGAGTTTTTACAAACAACTCTCGAGTATGAATATATAGGAGTCAAATAACCCAGCCCCATTGATATGTATCATCACATTTTAATGGTTTAATCTACCATCATGTCTAAGCATCAGTTCAACACAAGCAGGCAATAACTGAAACACATTTGCAAAACAATAAGCCATTAACATTGATATGTATCATCACATTTTAATGGTTTAATCTTATTGCTTTGACCTAAGATCATGTTTAAGCCTCAGGTCAACACAAGCAGGCAATAACTGAAACAAAGAACATATTTGTAAAACAGTAAGTCACTTTATGTTTCATAGCAATTGGTTACTGATTCGTTCAAATGTAAGGCCAGAGAGGACGAAAAGGGATTTACCACAACTGCGGTAATCAAATAAATTCATTCATCCAGCTGCTCATTGTTATATGAAACAGATGAGCGAAGGTGCCAGAATATGCTAGATTCAAGTGATGTTATATATCTTATTACTTATTTGACGTTTGCTCAAAATTCTACAGCACAAGGCATGTTTGAAGTTGTTCCAAATTACAAGTTAGATAATGTTGACGACAATTTCTTTTGTTTCATTAAATGCCAGGTATAAATTAATAGAAAAAATCATTCTTTAGATCCATTTCAATGGCACTAAAAAATCCACCGATCTACTACACACAATAGCAAATCGCAACATTTTAACAACGATTCAGAGTACCTCCATTGATAATCAGATTTTCACAACTAACTATAAACAATGGAAACCTTAATCTAAAGTGATACGAGGGAAGAGAAACGAGGAACTGACCGCTTAGAGAAGTTGCTGTCAGAGGTGACGGTGATCTTGTTCTTCTCACGAGTGACAGTGACGGAATCTCCGAGAGCTCCGGCCTTGCCGCCGACCTTGATCCTCTCTTGAAGGAACTTCTCCAATGAGGCGATGTCCATGATCTTATCCTCGACTGGCTTAGTGCAGTCAAGGGTGAACGACGCTCCCTTCTTCTTGCCCTTGGCAACTCCGGCCGCTCCTCTGCTCATTTTTGCGCCGGGAGATTAGAGTTGCGATATTCAAAGGTTGAGGCTCGAGAGAGAGAGGCGAGTGTTATGGGAGATGGAAACGATGACGAGTGTGGGTTTTAGGGTTCGGGATGGGGAATAGAGAAAAAGGAAAGAGTTATTAGGGTTCGAGAGGTGATGGGCTGAATGGGCCTCAGAAGTGGATTTCATGGATCCCTCGAAGCATAAGGGCTCTTGGACCTTTTCTCAACATCAAACCCGAACCAACCTGCAATGTGCCTTTTTTATTTGAGTTTTTTTTAATGAATGAAAGTGGTTTGAAGAATCAGATGGCGCACAATTCAAGGGATCGAAAGATTAAAAATATCGGTAGGCGAACTAAAGTACATTAGGTTGGCCCGAAAACATAGATGACTTCGAGGGAAAGGAGAAATAGGCGTTTATTGGAAAGTGGAGAGAACAAAGTTTGTCCACGAAGGAAGTGTATTGGAAGTAAGTTTAAGAAACAATTGTGGAGACTCATATTTGGATTCGAAGTAGAGTCTCCAGACCGGTGTCGATCACAATTTGACGACCCCTCCTAGACAAACAATTCGAACCGCCATCAAAACTTGCCACTAACTCTGAAGGCGCCACAACAACACCCGTAAAACCTAACTCGTACATGTGTGCATGTATTCTTGCGTGCACGTTTCTATTTTACATATTTTATATTTTTCCTCTCGTGCACATCGCACGTTGCATTCAATTCGTTTTTATAATGAACGTGCATTATGAATGTATGTGTGCATGTATTCTTGCGTGTGCAATTATGAATGTGTGTGCATGTATTCGCTTTGTATTGAATGTGCATTATGAATGTGTGCACGTATTCGTTTTTGTGTTGAGCATGTAAGATATTAGTTATTCTTATTTAGTTATAATCACAACATGCAAGTTTAAAATTTTAATATGCAAGTACTCGTGCTTTTATATAAGCCTGATTACAGTGATTTAATTTTAGTAACCAAATATTTTATATCACACATGGAAATTACCATGATTATTGCCTATTTTAATAAACGCATCATATTTTTTTATTTGATTTAATTATACGGATGTTATTCCTTCTAATTTTCTACCGTAAAACATATTCTTATATACGAGTTTGATTCAAGTGAGGAAGCAACTTGCTACAAAATTTTAGGAGCACCTAAATGCAAAATTAAATTACAATTAGTTATTCTCTATTTGTTATCTATTACTATCTTCCTAATCAAGTTATAATTCTATTTAAAAAATTTTATCCTAAATTATAACCTCGTCTCTTCTCTACAATATATACGTATACATATGATGAACCATGAACAATAATATAGATACAATGGACAACTAATATAACCGTGAAGGTAATTCATATGATAAATAATGAAAAAGGTGTTGCCAATGAAGCAATGCGCAATTGTACTTACATTAAAAAACAACTTGTGCTATATAAGTGACCAAGAACAATAAATTTAAAAAAGAAATCAATGATAATCAACAATTATGATCAGATTTATAAAATTATCTTATAGAAAGATTATGTACATCTCCCGTAAATCTCTTTTTATTATTATTTTTTTTATTTAATTGTGCGGTTAATGTCAATAATAGTTTATCATGTTGCTTTAATATCAAGAAATAATTGTGTGATCAATTTGGCAGATTGGGACGAAACTTCCACTCTTTCTTCCGTTGGTCTCATTACGTTCAAATCATAACACATTAATTACTAATTAGAGTCGTCCATAATTTGAAGCTTTCGATTGCTCTTCTTTCTTTAAAACATTATTCTTCTTCACCATTAGTTTGAGCTTCCCTTAGTTCCCCACATACACATCAACCTTAGCCCTAAATTCGAATAATTTTAAACCTAAAACCCCAATTAGCCCATCAATTCAATGCAGAGGTTGGACTCAGTATTATGAACGTGAAACTTTACTCAAAATCATAGTTTTCGACTCAGTGGCTCCGACGGCAACAGCAGAAGACCGGGGAATATTCCAAAACAACCCAACAGATTTGCAAAATTTAGTGAATTTCGATGTATTCCAAAGTGTAAGATTATCAGCCAAAGAGGGATAAAACTGTAAAAATTCATAGCGAGTCTGCAAGAGATGGAAGACCTCTTTTGCCTTTGCTCTGTACTTCAACCAAATAGTTTGGTCAATATATTAGGCACCAGCATATCTAATACTCTATATGTACGATAAACACACAATAAGAGGTGTGATAATTGCACAAAGGAGAGTATTCTTATACTAACTAGCCTATATAGGCAAAAAATAGAAACAAAAATGCATCAGCATCATACTCGTGTTTTAAGAGTTGCCTCCAAGGCAGGAAAACTTGTTGCTGGAAGCACAAGGGACGGGAAACAAAGGCGGCCATGAGACAAATACTGAGGTCATCAATATGAACTGCCCCTTTTGCTGGGCAATCATGCTATCTAAGCAGCTCCTTCCTTCTACTGGAGCTGATCGTCTGCTGATTCAAAAGAAAAGGGCACGTGGTTACTTAAGAAACAATAATAACGAACTAATCACGTCAACCTATATTTAGAAAATTCATAGATTGTTAGCTATCAGGCCGACTATAGTTGCTATTTGTCATCCAAAACACATTTAAACCTTCACAAAGACAAATGATCTTGCAAAAATACTGGAAGCTCAACAATGGCAACCAGGAAATTGAAATGATTCCTAGGATAAAATGAAAAATATATCATTATCCCCAGTTACCATCAATAGATTGTTAACAGCATCTATGCATTAAAGATGAAGCTCTATCATTCACCAGTTTATGGAAGTAGATACAAGAAACAGAAAAATGTTTATAGACAGAACGCACGAACTTTCCAAAAAATAACTTGACTTCATAGGTTGTTTTCACCTTTCAGAGAAAAGGGTTACAATTATCACATATGACACTTCATAGTATATCTGACAGTAATGATAATGCTCAAATATCCCCTGATGGTACAACAAACATATCACAGTTATTGACAGGTTTTAATCAAAATAGATGTTGCATATCCGCACAAGCAGAAGTCTGACTGTAAGTAAGAAAGGATGTAACTTTGTTTTCCCATGAGAGGAATGATCAACCAAAGCAAATCAGAAGCAAACGTCTAACTTCTCCAATAAAGGGAGAGCATTGCAAATCTGTTATGATCTATACTTGGAAACCTCATCATCTTTTGATGGAGGTTAGATCTGCTAGCTCCTAATATCATTAGTTTGCACCGGACAACTAACTTCCAACCTTTTTCACCCTTTCGCTTTGCACATGTATCATTCCACTTGATGCACGAAGGCAATCAGACCCGTCTAGAAATCCTCAAGTTTTTTTTTTGTTGAAACAAAGGGCAAACAATTCCAATTACTAACCTGCTTTGACAACGGTAACTTTAGCTATTGTTTTACACTTATGAAATTGCTTTAGAGGATAATGGTGCATTTGTCTTTATTGTTTTACAGGCATGAAGTTTGTCCGGCACACATGTTACAAAAAGATTGAAAATAATTTTATCTTTCTTTTTCAGCAAGATAATGGTGCACATATTTATTTCACGAACCTGAATCCTAGAGATTAACAAAATGCCAGCCTATCGTCATATCCTAATGCAACACAATGAGCAGCTGACTGTCCCTTATGACGCCATTTCATAACTGTGTGATCAAGGCACTGTCCTCATTTAAACCAAAATGAATTACTAAACCCCATCACCCAAAAGCCACTATATTCATTTCTAGAGAGATACACTCAATAAGGAAAAGAAGATTGTGATATTATATCACAAACATAAATTTTAAAAGAGCTGATTAGAAGATGGCATATTTATCAATGCCAAAAGACATGCCTCAAAATATTATCATACTCTCAACAACAAACTTTATGTTATCACGCTTGCAACTCTCAGTACAGAGAGTGGCATCTAAGAATTTGCTTCATCAACATATGGAAATACCTCCTAATTACTTGGCATTGACAACTAAAAATTTGAGAGTAAGTTAATGAGAGAAACCACATCCATTTTCTAGACTTAAGTTACACTTATTCAGCTAGTTCAGCAGAGGGCTGAACGAAAACATATTACTCTGTAAACAAATGTGTATAAATCTTAGTCTAACCTTTATGCCACTGCAAAGCTCCTATACTTGTCACAGTTAGGTGTTGGCATGCTCCTACTCCATTGGCGGCGCTGCAGTTCAATATGGCAGTAATGCCTAAGCACGTTTTTGTAATCCTGAACCACATTTTCCTCCACATTGGCTCTAGATTCACTTTCAATTGGATAGGTATGATCAAAATCTTCCGACTTTACAAAATATTCCACTCCATGCTGCTCAGTAACTTTGCGAAACTGATAATTGTAGGTCTTCTGCAGAGAGTACTCAGGCTCCCGAGCAGGTGAATAAGCGAGTAGAATGATCAGCAAAAACGCTAATAGCTGAAGGAGAATCATGAGACTAGACCCCCCTGCATCAGTCCTTTGTTGGGTATGTACCCCTCTAGTCCTGAAGACATGGGAGGTGTGGAACACATTTGTCTGACCGAAGAAAGCCCTAAATATCTCATTAGGGTCAAAATCCTGCTCATAAACGTCACTACTTGTCCTTCTCCTAACATGCTGTTGGTTATGCTCATATTCATCAACAAGGCCAGTCTGATCATATTGCCTCCTCGAATCCTCTTTGCTTAAGCATTTAAAAGCTTTTGCAACATTTTTAAAAGCTTCTTCTGCACCCGGAGCATTGTTCTTGTCGGGATGAACCTTCAACGAGAGCTTTTTATACGCCTTTTTGATTTCCTCCATCGAACATGTCTTCTCTATACCTAAGATAGCATAATAATCCTTGCTCTTATTAACTTGCTTAATTAACTGAACATGTTCTTTGGTGTAATTTGGCTTCTCATTGGCAGAACCCCCAGCTCCAGACGATGCAGCCCCATTATGACTCCGGTGACGGAAATTTCCATTCTCTGATGGACCAGGCGAAGATGAATTAATCTTCTGGCAAGCCTCAAGAAGTTCGTCAACAGACAGATCGGTATCAAGTCTTTGAGCAATTTTTATCAACTTCAACGCCCGATCCTTATTTCCAGAAGCAATCGCTTCCTTGGCAATACCAATGCATCTCAACGCCTCATCCTTATTGCTATCCATGGATGTATAACCTAATCGAAACTCTGGAAGAATCTCCGGGCGAACACCAGAACCTGTTCAATTGTAACCTGGATTCAAATTTGGAGAGAAGGATTTGATAATCAGCAATAACTAGCAAGTTCTAAAATCGAAATCGAGATTTTGCAAATTCAACAAAAACGAAGACCGAGGACTTGAGATACCGATCGGCTTCACCTAACTAGTTGTAGTGTATGAAATTTACAGATCGATCATGTAATTGGAAACTTTGCGACGTCTTTGACTGACCTTTCAACGATTTGGAGGTGGGCAAGACTCCCGAGCGAGGAGCGACGCGAGCGAGCGAGAAAATTCAATGAACAAATCGGTCTTGTTGGGGGGGAGAGGGAGAAGCGCGTGTTTTTTAGTTGGTGCCTTGTGACTCCGTGAGTCGGGTGTTATTGTGTTTTATCTCCAAATCTTGATACGGGATTTATTTCGAAGATTTCTGTGATAAGATTAAATTTGTCATATAATTATTTTTAAGATATTTTTTACCATCCTCAATATTAATTTAGTGTTATCTACGGAAAGGATTCATAAATTCAGGTATAATTATAGTCTACTAATCGGATAGAGCCTTATCATATAGATAAACTATCTGTGTTGTTTTCCATCCAACTTTTTTTTTAAAATTACTTTTTTATATGATAAATTTTTTAATAAATATAATATTTTAAATCAATTTACTTATTATAAATATCATACTAATTACTAAATAACAAAAGATAGAAAATTTAATAATAAAATCAATCTTACACATTTTTGAAATTTTATTAATTAAATAATAAATTATATTCATAGGATTTTATTTCAAAAGGATTTTTTATAAAATTAATAATTGTGATCGTTATTGATATTTAATTTGAATTAAAAATAAATGTAGAAGATAGATTTAATGGAATTAAAAAAAAATTGATCGAAGCGTTTAAGCCTTAATTTTTACTCTCTCGACACATGACAAAAGTAGTTCAACTTTAGTTAATAAGTTGGAAGGAGAGTCGGTGGAGTCCGGCGCATCTGAACACACTTCTGTTAATAAGAAAATGGACTAAGTAGTAATGAATGAGGAGATATCTCAACCCCATACATAGAACTAATAAATAAAAAACCATTATACCCTCGCGATGGTGAAACAATACATTTATTTAGTCTAACATGAATATAAAAAGCATATTTTTAAAAAATCTAAGACTAAAACTTGATTTTGTTGAGCCATTCGTCGTAAAGATTGAGCATATCCAGAAAAAAAATATATGTTATATATATATAGAGAGAGAGAGTATATATCATATGAGAACAGACTTATCGTGTAATCATGAGAACAAATTCGTAATTATTATTAGTTTTGTTACGAATGTGTCATATCGTTTAATGTATTATTCGTAGTTATTGTTGGTTGAGTGGATTATTCGTAGTTATTGTTGGTTTAATGTATTATTCCTAATTATTATTCGTAGTTATTATTAATTATGATATCTACTCTAAATCTCGACCCTTAATACTCATCATCCGACGGTCTAAAATTGTTCTCATGATTACACGATAAACCTGTTCTCATGGGAACCGCACCCTATATATATATATATATATATATATATATATATATATATATATATATATATATTTGAATTTATTTGTTTTAAACAAACTAATTAGATATTGTTTTATTAGATTTAATTTTTAATTTTTTTTTAGATTTTGCTTTAGTAAAAAAAATTATTGGCTTAATTGATAATTTAGTAAAAGATTTAAGCCGATAAAAAATATGGGGCTGTAAGCATTAGTGTAGTGTACTTTAGTAAAATATAATAACAAATAGATAACATTTAATTAGTCTATACTTTATTAAAATATATAGAACCCCTTACATATAACAAATAAATAAAAATCCATTATACCCTCGGGATGGTGAAACAATACATTTATTTAGTCTAACTTGAATATAAAAATCTAAGACTAATATTTGATTCTCTTGAGTCATTCGTAAAGATTGAGCATATGTGGGAGAAAAATCTAAGACTAATACATTTATTTAGTCTAAACTGAATATATATATATATATATATATATATATATATATATATATATATATATATATATATATATATATATATGTATATATATATATATATGAATTTATTTGTTTTAAACAAACTAATTAGATATTGTTTTATTAGATTTAGTTATAAAAAAATTTAGATTTTGCTTTAGTAAAAAAAAAATTATTGACTTAATTGATAATTTAGTAAAATATTTAATCCGATAAAAAATATTGAGCTACACGTCAGCATTAGTGTAGTGTAGTTTAATAAAATATATAGATTAGTTTTATAGGGCGTGATTGTACATTAATAAAATGGTTAGTATTTATAAACTATAATAAATATTTGAAGATTAGTAAGTGATAAATTGTATTACATTTGTCATCGTGTTTCCATTTAAAAAGAAATTGACAGTATTTTAGTATTTTGATTTTCAAAATTATTTTTGTACAATATTTAACGTCTCTATGTATATTATTTTTTAAACGAATTTTTTATCCCCCCTTTTGTATATTTTCAAAATTATTTTTAAGCCTCTCTCAAACCCTACTTCTTCCACGTCATATCACGGTTATCTCTCTTGACACTAGTTCCATCACCATCTCAACCCTCCATTGAATACATGATCCTCTCTAGCTTCTTAACCTGTAACAACCCAATTTAACATCTTACTAGGTCTAATACAATGTCAACGGTTTCTTTATTACTACTGAAATTCGTCTCATGTTAATTTACAAGACTTCAATGAGTTATATAAAAACGTGTTTAGTATCACATGAATTGACTTAGACCAAATAGCGAAAGATATGCTCCCTTTCGTCCAAATACTACGCGCCTCACGCGCCCCAATCTCAACCCTAATGAGTTCTGTCGATTGAAACCCCCAGATCGTCTTCTTATCATACGAATCCCATCATGCTATCAAAATGAAAGCGATAAGTACCTTCTCCAAAACAAGAGGTCGGCCGATCAAAGTATTGGCAAAATCGTGTTTGTTCCAGTCTCCATCGAATATTCAAACAAGCTAAGTATGGATGGAAGCTGGTTGAGGCAAAAAGACGACTGTGAAGAAAACAAAAAAGCTGTCTGATTTTCAAATAAAGCGAAACAAGGTTGGAAAAGGAGGAGAAAGGAAAGAGATAAATAGGAGACGATTCGGGTAGGATATGTGCTTTAGAGGAGATGTCGACGAGCGGCTATTATGTGGTCTAGAAGATCCCTCATTCTGGTTCAAAGAATCAGGTCTGAATCTCTTGATCCTGCACAACTAATTTCAAACCCTAGAACTCGATTTGAACCATCTGTATCTGATCTGTCCTTTACCTATGATGATGAAATGAGATGGGTGTTTGCAAGTCCTGAAAAAGCACAAAACCCGATGATGACAAAGGTGGCACAATTATGGACTATTATGAATTCCGGCGAAACCAGGTATGTTCTCCCCCTCTCTATGATCTGCCTTGGTGCTCTGTGGTTTGATTTCCTATCTATCTTGATTTTCCCTACTGGTGATTACGAGTATGAGATTGAACTTGTCTTTAGGCATAAAGCCCTGTTAGAAGGGTATCTCTTCACTAACCTGAACAAAATTCCAAGCTGTCTGGTTTGATAGTCCAGACGTGAGATTGAACAAACACTCCTATAAAATGAACTACCACCCCACACCAAAAATCCAAACCAAACACATATACATTGCTAAGGTTATATCTATGCTAAGCATGAGTGAAAGAAACAAATCATATAAAGAGAAAGCGTGTGAGATCCCTAAAAACTCTTTCAATGAGAATCAAGAGGAGTACACAACTGTCAAGGATGGAAGTCCAACTGAAGCCAAGAAAAATAACTCAACTGAAGCCAGTCCAGTGGAAAGCAAAGAAGGGCAAAAACCAGTGAAGCACAAATCAAAGAAGGGAAAGGAGATCCTTGATGATGAGGTCAATCTTGATGAATATCTCCAGATGCTATCCAAAGTGAAATCTGATTTCACCAAAATCAGGGAGTCCTCTCTAATGAAAAGAATTTTCGACAACCCAATCTATATATTCTACTAAAATAGAATCCACTTAGTCCACATGTCAATGTCTAAGGCATGTCACCTAGGACTTTTTTCAATATATTTATAAATATGTCACAAGATATTTATAGATTTGCCAATTTTCTTTTACAAAATAATTTCTATAAGCATAAATAAACAGTCATCAATGGCCACGTCACATCCAAAACATGCCACATAAAATTTTTTTTTTATCAAGTTACAAATTTACCACAATATTACAAATCAAATCTTATAAATAAAAAACTATAAGATATTGATAACAAATCAAATTTTATAATTATTTTCCGTAATAAAATCTTAGAAATAAATAATTGTCGGGTTTAGCAAATCTTGAAAGTTAGGCAATAATATTTACGGATTTGTCATTTTATTTTTATATTTTTTTTAAAGTTAGATTAATAGACAATTAACATGTCACGTCACCTTCATTAAATATATTACCAGACCACATCATCTTTACACAAAGTTTAATTAAAAATATAAATTTATATCAAAAAAGTCAAAACATATCTACGATATATTATATTTTTATAGTTTTCAAAATATAATGTAGGCCCAATTTTAATTTTTGAATTTTATTAAATAATTTTTAAATTTTAAATTCGAATTTTATATTTCATATTTTGTTTTCTTATTTTTGATTATTTTCAATATCTTCAAAACTAATATCAAATTTAATCTTTATTAATATATATTTATATTGATCTACGTATTTTTCTTAAGTTCACAAAATCTTATAGTTAATAAGATATATATTTATAATGATCTACGTATCAAATTTTATATTTTATATTTTATATTTTTAATTAAAATATAACAATTATTTCAACCGATGAAATTAATTAGTTTGATATTAACATCATATTTAAAAAAACAATTTAAATGATTAAATATTTTTTAAATCTCAATCAAACTAAACAAACTCTAACACATAATTTCCAAACAAAACAAGATTTTGTAGACAAAAGTAAATATACTAAAAAAAAAATTCAAATCATTTTTAAATAATCATTTACGATTAAATATAGTTTATATAACCTTCTTTAAATAATTAACATAATTAAAATCAAATCTCTACTACCTCTTCCAAACAATTTACATCATTGTATTAACAAATAATATAAATCTTATTTTATTCATATTGGTTTTAATAACAAATTTGTTTATATATTTAAAAATTACTTTTTTTTTCACACTATTCTCTTTCATCTTTTTTATCAAGTTATTTATTATACTTTTTTTTTTTCTTCAGGTGATGTGATTAATTTGTCATGAAAATTAATGAATTGTACTTCTAATTTTAGTTTTTTCCTTCAAATTTGAAACTTATAAAATTTTGAAAATTCTAGATAGTGCCCCTATATTTTTTTTACTTTGAACTATGTCAAAAAGTTTTCAGTTTTTGGATGTTAACCTTGAGCTTTATAATTTTCAGAAATATGCTCTTCTAACATTTATAAATTAATATCTGTTAACATTTCAAGGGGACGAAAAATACAAATTATTTATTCAAAAAAATTATTTACAACTTTAAAACTAATATTAACAATAACTATATAATAATAATTATATTTTTTTAATATTATTTATATTGATCATTTCAGAAAAATTAAACAAACCCGTGTAGGACACGGGGAATGTACTAGTTGAATTTAATAAGGTGAGAACTAAACTGCTGTCTGAATGGAGAAATATTAAGGGTGAAGTTCAGTTTATCCCTAAGCTTAACCACTGGTTCGAAATTAACTTCTCTAATCCCTATGATAAAACCATGATTTGGGAGAAGAGACCTTTTTACATCTTTGTTCATATTCTCATTCTCCGTCCTTGGAAGCCCAATTTCAATGTGTTTACTGACAACGTATCAGCTGTTGATGTGTGGGTAAGGATCCCTATGATCCCTCCTAAATACATCAATAAGGAAGCTATTAGAACCATCATTGAGGTGAACAAAGTTGGCAAATTCATCCGCCTTGACCCCTTCTCTGAAAAGGGTATGGGTGTGAACTATGCCCACATTTGCATTAACTATGATATCGAGATGAATTACCAGAAAGAGAAGGAAGTTCCCATCCCGGATTATGAGGGAAAGACCAAAATGTTCAAAGTCTGGTTTGAGGACTTCTCCAAAGGTTGCGGATTTTGTGCTAAGAAGGACCATGATTTTGAACAATGCCCCATAAGAATGATAAGTGCTAAGAAACTAACTACTCTTTCAGGAATGGGAAAAAATGGAAAACTGGTACAAGCAGGAAGGGCAAGGAAGAGGAGAAAGATGCTAACTGGACACTAGTGATGAGCCACAAGAAGAAAAAAAGGTCTCCAGTGTTTGTCAGTGGAGTTAAGCCTTATCTCTCGGGGACCATTGGTATCACAGTTGCTTTCAATGACATCTGTTCCCAAAGCTCAAAAAGAAGCTCCTTGGGCCCTTGTGAGAGCAAGGAGCCAAAGGTCAGCCCAAGCGGGGCAACCCCCTAAGGATGATAGTAACGAGATCTTTGGCAATGTCCTAGTGCAACCCACCTTCATGGAGTAATAAATTGGCATTCCCCTGCCTGAGGATGAGAAGTTTGCAATGAATATGATTAATGATCAGGGAATTGGAATGACTCTGAGCTCAAGTGAAAATGGCGTGGCTTTGGCTAACCTACTGCACAAAGTTCCAGCCCCGACTGATGATGAAATAATGATCTCTGCAGGCTCTTTCCACTCCTTCCACACTAACAATACAATGCATAGGCAAATGGAGGAGCTAGAAGTTAAAACTGAGGGGTCTAAGTCAACTTCAAGCAAAAGGAAACTGAAATGAAGCACTAGTGACACAGCCACCTCGACTTTGAAGGGGGTTAAAAAATCCAGAATCTGATTTCTCCAAATGATATTAGAATGATAAATAAATGCTATCTTTTGTTAGGGGTGTGTGAGCCTCCCTTTATGAAATTGACCTCACTTATTATGACTAAAATAATCTTGTGTTTGCATAGGCTTTCATGCCTTAGAATTTCCCCCGGGAAGTTTCTTTCTACTGAAACTGCTTGTATGTCTCATAGGGAAAGACCTTTCACTGTTTTCTTTTCCTGCACTAGAATAATCTTGTGTTTGCATAGGCTTTCATGCCTTAGAATTTCTCCCGGGAAGTTTCTTTCTACTGAAACTACTTGTATGCCCCATAGGGAAAGACCTTTCACTATTTTCTTTTCCTGCACTATTGACTATCTATGCGTGATATGTCTCTTATCTATAAGAATATTGTTTTACTTCTCCTTGCTTGTTCTCTATTGTTTTGCTTGCTGCTGTCGCCTCTTTTTACTGCTGTACAAGACCTTTCCAATCAACTGTCACTGTTGGAACCTTAAGACTCGATGCCCATACTCTCTAAAATGGTATCAGCTCCGAAAATCGGGGGAGCTTAATCTTACAGACCATGACCTGACGAACATTAAGTGGCTCAGCTTGCATAAGAAACATAGGAAAGTATATGGAAACTACGAGAATGCTGACACATGCCTCTCTTTGTATTTCAGATTATGCAATAAATTAGGAAAACTTATGGTGAAATACGAATTTGTTGTAACAAAGTCTGATTGCGGTGTACAGGAGTTTTTAAACTTTTTATGCAAACTTGCGGTTTATACTCTGACTGGAATGAATCAGAACCGGTATTGCAGCTACAAGAAAGATCTAACCAAAGTAATGGGCTGAATAAGGAAAATTTTGAGATCTATGACCATCTTAAAATGTAACTTGAATTTTGCATACCAAAGACGTGCTCTTAAAAGGATAATATTGCTAAACTAGACGCAAAAGAAAGAGAACTATACTGCGAATCTTTGAAGGTGTCAATATTAATGATGCACCCAAAGTTAGAAGAGGGATTAGTTTGGTGTGGAATAAAAATTTGGGTGCTAGTTCTAATTGGTCCTCAGGAAGATATAGAAGCCGAGGAACACTCCATTCCTTGTATCCTCCTATTGTTGATCTAATTCCGTGGATTCCGTCCAAGTTAATTCCTATGCTTCATAGTGAGAACCCCTTTATAGGAAAACATACAACAACCCTTAGCTTAATAATCCAAAGGAAGAATACGAAAGCAACTATTTCGGGAAGGACTAGGGGCTCTCCACCCAAAAATCTACAACGGATCAAATGAAAATTGCTTTCTGGAATTGTAGAGGAATGAGGAAGAAAATTTTTTGGACGGATCTCAACATAATCTGCAAAAATGATAAAATCCAGATGATCATGCTAGCTGAAATAAAAACGAGTATGGAACCTAATAAAAAATGTTGGAAAAGCTCAATATTTGATAACATCTGCTTTGTCCCTGCAAACATTTTTTCAAAAGGAATATGCCTCCTCTGGAAAGGATACCAAATGATTAACGAGAAAATAGAGATCATTACAAAGGAGAATAGATTTATTACAGTTAACCATAAGAACCTTACTTCTAACTACAACATAAACATAACATTTATCTATGCACCTCCGTCTGAAAATCAGAAAGGAGAATTTTGGTAAAAAATGAAAGATTATATTAATGCAAGTAAATATCCCTCCCTGATGATTGGTGATTTCAATGATCTGTTGAAACTCTTAGATAAGAAAGGAGGAGCAGATATTAATCTAAACAGAACCAAGAGGCTTCATGAGTTTACCCAACAATGTAACATGGTTGATTTAATAATGAAAAGAAATGAATTTACCTGACGGAAACGAAAAGAAGGGGAAAATAATACTTTCGAGAAACTTGACAGGGCCTTAGCGCAATAAGAAGTTATTCAAGCCTATCCGCACATTTTCACTTGGAATCATGCATTTACCACCTCTGACCATTGCCGGATATCAGTAAATCTCCAGAACATTGACCAACAAACTAGAAATAAACCATTTCGATTTGAAATGATGTGGACGCAAAGAAGAGAATGCGATAATCTTATCAAACAAATATGGAGAACACAGTTTCAAGGAACACACATGTTTAACGTTGTCAAGAAACTGAGCCTTCTAAAGAATAAATTTATAGATGGAGTAGAGTACACTTTGGAAACATCAACAGACAAGTAAGTGAGGTTGAAAATGCAATTGAGAAGTTACAAGGAGAAATTATCACTAATTATTCAGCACAGAAGGAAAATAAACTAGGTAGGCTAAACAGAAAAAGGGAATGCCTCATTGACTACCAACACAAATATTGGACACAACGGGCGAAATCCAATTATCTTAGACTTGGGGATAAGAACACCAAATACCACCACAGACGAGCTACAGGGAGAAGAAATCATAAAAACATAGCAGCTATTGCAAATAGTAACGGGGTACTGCTGGCCTCGGAAGCCGAGATTGAGGAGGAGTTTCGTGCGGATTACGAATCTAGATTCATGGCCTTTCATGTCAATTCAGTGGAACTCCAGAATCAACTTGAAATCATGCATAAGGAAATCAGTGAAGTTGAAAATATAATGCTAACTAGACCTTTCACAAATGAAGATATCAAAAAGGCAACCTTTGAGATAGGATGTGATAAATCCCTGGACCCTAATGGTTTCCCATCTGACTTCTTTCATAAATACTGGCACATTGTAGGCCCATCAGTTATCTGTGCAGTCAAAAGTTTCTACAGATCCGGATAATTACTCAAACAAATAAATCACACATTCATTACACTAATTCTAAAAACGGATAACCCATCGTCAACAAGTCATTACAGGCCTATTAGCCTCTGCTCAACAATTTATAAGATTATTGCAAAAATCCTAACGAACAGATTAAAGAATCTTCTCCCTAAATTAATCCACCCCTTACAAGGTGCTTTTACCCAAAACAGATCAATCCATGATAACATTCTGATTGCTCACGATATTTCCCATGGCTTCAGAACTAAGAAAGGTAAAACTGGCTATGTAGCAATCAAGCTCGATATGGAACAGCCTACGATAAGGTTGAATGACCTTGTATCATTTCTATTCTCAGAAAGATTGGCTTTGCGGAAAAATTTATAGGATGGATTAATGAGTGTATCACCACTGCCTCTTACTCCATTCTAATCAACGATAACCCAACCAAGGTCATATATCCAACTAGAGGGCTGCGCCAAGGCGACCCCCTGTCCCCACTTCTGTTTAACCTCGTTGTAGAAGTGTTGGCGAGAAACCTCCAAAAAAAAGCAATGAGGATAATAAGAGCATCGGCTTCCCAATCACTAGATTTGGAACTATTATTCCTTTCTTGGCCTTTGCAGATGATATCATTATCTTTGTGAAAGGGATGAACCCGGCATGTAATAAAATCCTTTAGGCCCTATCTAAATACTGCCAAGTTTCAGGCCAAAAAGTTAACTATCATAGATCGGCCTTCCAGACTTCCGGGAATTTAGACAACCAAACGAAAAGAATGATACAACAGAATATAGGTATCTCTCCAAGCACAAACCTGGAAAAGTACCTTGGCTGTCCGATTATTAACGGTAGAGTGAACAAATCGGTGTTTGTTAATGTTATTGAGAACGCCAGGAAGCAACTGCCAAAATGGAAAGCTTCTTCTCTTTCTCAGGAAGGACGTGTAGTCCTTATTAAGGCCAACCTAAATGCCAAGCCTAACTACATAATGCAAAGCTTTATGCTCTTGTCTTCCATACACAAAGAATTAGACCAAATTAATAGACAATTTTATTGGAATAAAGGTCCGAACTACCACCCACTCATTAGCTGGGATAGGATCTGCAAGCCAAAGGAAAAAGGAGGTGTCGTAATTACGAGAGCAGAAGACATGAATAAAGCCTTACATATAAAACTCTTATGGAAAATTATGGCAGAACCAGATATTATATGGGTTAAAGTTTTTGAGGAGAAGTACCTAAGAGGGAACCGGCTATGGAACTACAAAATGGGTAAAAATACGTCCTGGCAATGGAAGAGACTAATGAATTTCAGATCAGACTTTGATCAAGGAATCAGATGGAATGTTGGGGATAGAAAAACTATTAGAATCTGGAAAGATCGACGGATTAACGACCGCCCATTAGAAGAATATGTTATTAATAAAGAATTAATATCCAACATGGACGAAACTGTTCGCTCTCTCATCACGAATAAGAAATGGGACCAAGATAAGTTAAACAATCTGGAAAACAACTTACTACTCCCAGTATAATTAACAAGGTTAAAAACCATCCAATCCCGAGCTGTGACATCCGAGATAGACTCTATTGGGCTCCGAGTGTGGATGGTTGGTTCCATACTAAAGATGCTCTTACTCTCCTCCATAAGAATGCCAGTTCTTCATAGATTGATAATTCATGGATCTGGAATATTGACATCATGCCGAAAATAAAAAACTTCATATGGAAATTATCAGTAAATAGACTTCCAATGAAAGAAAACCTGGAAAAACAAAAGATCCCAGTCCCCATGAGTTGTATACTCTGCCAGCATCCTTTTAAGAGCGCTACTCATATTTTCCTCAGATGCCCATTCACGTTGGACAACATTACTGACCCCAAAACCCGAGAGTGCATATAAAATATTGATACGACTAATTAAATATCTAAGAGAGATAATCCACATTATCATAATAAAACTGGAAGACCCGACTATTACATTTCTCTTTGTCACTTGGTGGAATTTATGGTCTGTGAGGAATAAGAACATCTTCTGTAACAGTAAAATAACTAATGTCTCACATATAGTGAAATCCCAAAATAAGGGAATGGAGAATCGAGAGGGAGAAGGAAAAAATCACAACAATGGTTAAAAAAAAGAAAACAAAAGAATATTAAATGGACGCCACCTAATATAGGAACCATCAAACTTAACTTTGACGGGTCAAAGAAAAATGATGGACAAAGCTCATATGGATTCATCCTAAGGGATCATAATGCCTCAGTGGTTGGCCTAGACTATGGTAAGTGTGGTCACACCTCTATCCTCCAAACTGAAGCTTATACTTTGAAAATAGGTCTTATTAAAGCAAAACAGTTGAGAATTAGAAATCTCGATATTGAAGGGGGTAACCTTATGATTATGAACTCAATAAAGAACATTTGGAAACCACCTTGGAAATTGGATATTAGCATTACAGACATCAATTTCTTGATTGCAGAATTTCCTCATGTCCAAGCTAACCACATCTATAGAGAGATCAACGGCGTGGCGGATAAGCTTGCTAACCTTGGTCACGATAATCCCGTTGTCAATTCTTCTCATCAGGACATTCATATGGATAGTGCATGTATTCCGGCATCTATTGATGCTATCATCCGCAAGGATGCTATAGGATGGCCAACCAATAGATGTTGACCTTCCTAACTTCTTACCTTCTTAGTAAAAAAAATAAAAATTTAAAGATATTAAAACATTGGCTTAAGTTTTAACTTACTTAACTTATGAGGTAGGTTGAGAGGGGATCAAGTGTAACCCCGGTATGCTTCAAAAACGTTATTTGCCACTCACCTTAACTTGTCAACAGATTGATAACCAACCAATACACAAACAAAAATAGAAATGGGTCAGTTATTTGACAAACTAGCAAGTTGGATTAACTTAATCTTAAAATGTACATATCAATTCAAAATCACATAACGTATAATATTCATAACGTTACCATATGTAATACCTGGATTTCAGAAAATTTTCTAATCGATTTTAATTGGGATTAAATTGAGGTTTGTAAATTTACCAAGATGTTAAAGACAAATAAATTGGAAATTTTGAGGGAATTGTATGAGTTAATTGGACGTTGGTTGTGAAATTTGAAAATTGTGATAAGAATACCCTATAACAACGTGATACGTTTACGATGCACCATTCATCGCTTTTCCCCAAACCCTAAGTTTCCCTTCCTGTTTTACTGTTCAATGCCGAACCCTCCAATCGAGCTCATCGAAGACTAGATCCGAAAATCATATAAAGACGCTGTCGTCACTGCCCTGCCGCATGTCGTTGTAGACGAAGACTGCTACCACCCATGCAACTTCATCACCGAGCCAAACCGCCGAACCTCCTTTATTGGACCTTGGCCGAATCGGGCGCAGTTGGAAAAGCCACAACACCGCCGCCAAGTTTGTACCGCCACTGTCGTACCGTTTCCTTGCCTAGAGAGTTGCGTCGCCGCCCCAACTGATCTAGGGTTGAACGCCTTCGTTTCTCTCTGATCTAGGCAGGTGTCGAGCCAGCTCTGCTCCATCAGTCGCCTCTTCAACCCACTACACCCACCGGAGCCAGCAATTGCCGCCAACATATGCCTTGTGCCGGAGGGCCACACCTCTCGTCGCCGAACTCCACCGCCGGAAGGACTCGTACCGCCTCCTGATTTATCACCACTCAAACAGGACTGCGGGCAGTCTTTTCTCCTCAGTCGAGCGAGATCAACCGAACCCGAAGCCACTCTAGGTCCTCTTCCTTGCTGCACCACCGGACCTAGAACTCACAATTTTCGCCTTTGCCACCTGCCTTGCCGCCTAACTGATGCACGTAACCAGGAAGAAGACCTTACCGCCGCCGCCAGTCCTCAAGAAACTCCAATCGGGTAGGGTGGAATTTGGGTATAGATTTTTTTGATAACGGATATCGGTTCAATCCCATAGACGGCGCGCCAACTATAGGAACGAAAGCTCGAAAAAGATCAGCAGGTGGAGTAACGGTCATGAGGGACCACAACTAAGGAGAAAAAGAAAATACAAAAATACATCATAAAAACCCAAAAATATGGACGTCTTTAGGGGAAGCAGAATGATCCACTCATCCGGAAGCGACGAGAATGAGCGTTCATCTTCGAAGGAAGTACACAAATAAGAAGCGTGGGGAACAATTGGGGACACCTCAGATTTGGAGTACAATAGAGGTGTCAAAGTCGATCAACATCAACGTCCCCTTCTCGACAAAGACTCGAACCACCACCAACACCGCATCAAAATAAAGAAGATAAATCTCCAACACACGGGTATCGTGATATATAAATGCGTAAAACTTTGATGGTTTAAAGAGTAGCGATTTGCAAGGGGAACACTGTTCAAAAAGAGTTGGCTAACAACATTGTAACTTTGTTATTTGTTTGTTGTTGAATGTGACTAAAACATAGTTTGAGAATTATACTTATGTCATTTAAGTTTTAAAAATGATTATCATAGAATTGTGTTATTTATTTTATCTTGAGTGTTTAGAGGATTTTGTTTTAGTGACAATAGTGAGTAGGATAATGTTAAAGGTTGATGGAAAATGATTGTTGACGGTTATGGAAAGTGGTAAAAGTTGATGGTTGCATGTGATATAATATATAGGATATGATGAAGTGGGAGAGCACCTTGGACGCGGCGAGGTGATCCAGAAGAGCGTCCCGACCGAGGCGAGCACCTTGGACGCGGCGAGATATATTTTATTCTTGGCTGAGATCTTTTATTTTTAGAAGCAGGGATCTTATATTTTTAAGCTGGATTTCTGGAAGGAAGATCATATATTTTAGGGATTTATTTATGAGAGATAGATATATTTTATTAGGAAAATATCTTTTCAAGATATTTTATCTTTGGAGGGTAGTTTTCCTATATAAAGGGTTGAATTTTCCACAAGTTCAACCATGCTTATACATGCTGAGAGCATCCAGCAGTTAGAGGGGATTTTTGGAAGGTTGAAGGAAGATTGAAGGAAGGACGTTGATAGCTTTTATAGCTTTTGTGAAGGGTTTTGTAAGATTCTCTTAGATTCCCTTCTTGTTGATTGTCTTATTGGATTGTGATCCAAGGAACGCTTGTTTGTTTGATATTTGATTCAGTTATTGAAGCCTTGTTTTTAAGGTTTTTGTGTTCAAATATTCATTCTCTTCCCTTATATTTGATTATTACTTTCATGATGATGAGTGGCTAATTTCTTTGTGTGATTCTAGGGTGATTGGCTGAAAGTTATGGGAAAAACAATGATAGAATAATTTTAAATCCCAGTAGGACCTTGAAAGCTCGAGTCTTTATCCTTAACCATAGAACATCTCGTTCAGTCGATGAACATCTCGGCCGGGGTGGAACTTGTCTGACCGAGGTGACCTTTCTGATCCGAAACTAAGAGTTAAGTGTTAGAGTTTGTCAAATCCTATTCTTATTACACATTTCCTGGTTCGCAAGCCTAGGATGAGACTTATCCGGTAATTCCTTAGTTTGTTTACCCAAAATCATAAGTATAGGTAATAAAGGTTTATCCTTTATTGGGGTTTGAGTGTGCTTTCATTCCATCTTTGTGAGTTAACCTGAGACTTACCCGGTAAAGGTTGATTCTATTCCCTTAGTTGGAGTGTTAGTTTGAAATTATAGTTTCCTTCCTTAGTTCCTTGAGACTTACCCGGTAATAGGTTCTTTGGGTTAGGATTGTGAGTAGTGAGACTTACCCGGTGATCTATTCCACTTTAGTAATACCTTCCCTTTGCAAAAAATCTCAGCTTTGTCCGCTTATCATTAGATCTTGAGTTGGAACCACAACTAGATGCTTTAATCCCTAGAATTGCATATTTTCCTTAATTGAGTTTTTATCATCTTTGATTGCTTTAATCGCTTTTGTGGTTAGTAATTACATAGACTACCTATACTTGCTTAGGTTTCACCTAAGTCCCTGAGATCGACACCCCGGAATTTCTTGCTTTTACTACGATTGACCCGTACACTGCGGGTTCGCATCCTTGTTTTTAGCATACATATTGGGTTATAAATTTAAAGCTTGCACACACCATTTGGAGCGAACATCTTTATCTTATTTCTTTATTTTGTTTAAAAGTGCATGTTATTACAACTATTATCAAATTAAAGGTCGACTATATTTTATTGTTTGTCGTGCTCTTGTTAGAAGGTTCGATAGTGAAGTTGTTGTCAGGCTAAATCTAGTTAACTCATTGTGTTGTTCATATCCTAGTGATACTCCCGGTTTCCCAATCTGAGGCGTTACACCGTACTAGATATTCAACACTCATCCGATTTAAAAACACACTTAATTGCATTAGCGTTACACTAGAAATTTCACTGTGGATATCAAGTCTGATTTTAACCGTTAATCAACCGAATGACAAGTATTAGAGAACCTCTTGCTACATTCATGACACCCCAATGAACATTTCAAATAATGTTGCCGAGCCGCCATTATTATTTACCATAATGTCCGCACCCTTAACCCCACATCAACGTTTCTCTCTTCCAAACTTTCATAAGTCAATGCACGTTAAACTCAAATAATCTCGCAGAATAATTGCAACAAGAAAATACTCAATTTTGCGAGATAATTTGAGATTATTTGAGTTTAACGTCCGTTCCCTCTTGATATGCGCATTTCCTACTGTGAACGGACTCAGATTGTCGAACGATTCATACTCCAAGTTCCTTGGCTCTCCTGAAAGGTCTCTATAACTTTGGAGCACTCGAAGTTTGAAGATTTTCATCATATTGTACAACAGTGGCAAATCTCGGATGGTCTCCTCAAATCTCGGACGAGATTTATGGGTTGGGGTCGAGAATTCTACCGTGACTCCACAATGCGCCTCGTATGATGAAAACTTGAGATTTTCTTGGAGCTTTCCTTCTCCTAGCTCATTACATGATTCCTCATGTATAACCTTGACAATGTCCTCCCTCTTGACACTCTCATCTTGTAATCCTACAATAAAGCTCACTCGCTTCCTCTTGGATAACGGTGCAAGATTAAGTTTTGAAAGAAACAATGCATTAACAAAATCATGGCAATGCAAAGCATACAACACTCTATGCCATCCGAAACTTTCATTAAAAATCTCATTCATAACATACTTTCTATGGTAATCTAACAATGCCAAAACGTGAGAATGCACTACATAAAACTTAGGTTTTGTGTATTGAATTAAAGGCACATCAGAAGATAGATTACTAGGACTTTGTACTAAAGAACGATCCAAAGATGAATGCAACAACTCATTATCATTCACATCACATTCAAGAGAATGTTCTTCCATACTTATATCTATGTCATGTTTATCATTATCTACTCCAGTGATCAAACCAGATTCCGATAACTTCACATGATCATTAATAGGGACAAATGGTTTAGAATCACTAACCTTTTCAGCTTGGATAGCCCCCATTACTGCGATCAACTGGTTACGTACTTCTGGCCAATTATTTCAGATCTTCTTTAAGGAATCATCATCCTTAAGAAAAGGACGTCTAGGTGGGTCCGCCCTTGGGTAAGATTCCTCGTCACGTACAAATCTATTATGTGTTGGAGAAGATTTATATGAATCATAATAATGTTCCCTCCTGGAACGTTGATCATACCGATGATAATCCCTCTCATTCTCAAATTTTTGTAATTCAACATACTTCGGAGCGTTAGACATATCATAATATTGGTTTGAATATCTCATATCTTGCTCGTACTAGTTTTGTGGATGTTGTTCCGGGGATGGAGTTCTATACGGAGCACGTGAATGTCTGTAATCCTCATTCATCGATCTCCGTTGAGGAATGTATTGATTAAACCTTGGCTGGGGCATATATCGGCCAAAGTCTCGGGCGAGATTTTTCTCTGGGAACCGAGATTTTCCCCTGGCATGATATTCTAGGTGATACATCCTGCACAATCACATAAAGTAACAACAACTCGTGAGGTTAGTAAAACGAGGGTTTCTTACTTGTTTTCACTCACACTCTGTTGTGAATCACAAGCTAATTTGATATAATTGCCTAAATAGATTAATGCTTCTTTACCAATCGATGCACTAGATTCCACTATAACTTTCTCGGATTCCTCAAGTAGTCAACTTGTATTTGGAAGAAAGGTTCTTGTGTTAAAAGATAGTGAAAGGATTCCTGTTATAGGTCTTTTGACACAATGGTTCAAGATAGAAAAAATATTGCAAGTATGACACAACTAGTATGATAGAAAGTATAGATACTAACTAACACACCTAAAGAACTTGACTCAATGTATTTATAGTAGAAAGAGGCTAAAGAAAGGCACACAAGAGACTAAGAAGAGAGAAAGAACGTACCTTGAATTCATCAAGTTAGAAAGAGAGATAGTCGGGATTGGTTTTGGGTAGGGCTAGGACTCTTAATTGTTTCAAGTTTACATAAAATCTTCCTTCAATGTACTCCTTTACGGGATGCACTTTGACTCTTCAGATTACGCCTAAAAAATTTCTCAGAAATTTGACAACAACAACAAATCTCAGGTGCAATCTCGGCCGAGATTCTTGAGGATTTGCCGAGATTGTTGAAAAATCGACTCTTTATGTCGACGTTCAACAATCACCTTTGGGTTGCTACTCCTTGGTTGTCTTGTGATCTTTAACTGGTGGAGAAGTGTTTATCACGTTGCTTGAAAAGGATGGATAAGATCTTACCTACTAGATAAGATCTTTAATTTTAAGCACAAACTATTATTCGCTTTTCTGTAGGGTTAGAGGAGCTCTTCAAGGTAAACGACTGACTTGTGTTTGGGTGTGGCGTTTCTCTCTTCTAAAACTTACACAACTCAACGCATTTTAATCTCAAATAATCTCACAACGATGGCGAACAAGAAAAGACTCAACTTTTATATGACTCAAACTCAAACCTAGAACAGACTTCAATCGGTTAGCTCTGATACCACTTGGTTAAGCCGCAATTCCTAATATGTATTGAAGGTCCATGAAAGAAGCTAAATCTCGGATGGATAATAGAAATCTCGGGCGAGATTTCGTAAGAATAGACCAAGATTTTTCTGAAACTCAGAATACGGATTAATGGATGATATTGAAAGATAAAAAGATGAATATGGATTGATAAATTATAGATATAGGAAGATATGAACCAATATATTCCCGCAAAGAACCTCGACCAATGATGTGTCAAAACCCCTTAACGAAGAGCTTACCTTAACCCTCACTTCTTTAACCTTACACAAGTCTTCTAAGTAAGACAAGCACAAGGAGTGACTAGAATAGACCAGGAGCACAAAGCTTCAAATAGATTAACACACACAAGCACAATCTAGCAAGGACTTCACAACGATTCAACCAAAACTCTCCTTTGATTGAATAGGAATGAATAAAATACAAAATTCATAAACAAAGCTGCAAGTTCACACAAAATGTGAAATATATAACAAATCTAATCTCCCAAATAATCTCTCCCTCTAAGGCTATTTATAAGGGAGATCTCCTATGTGAAATAGAAAAATATATCTTTAAAAGATAATCTAAAATAATCCTACAAGATAGGATCCAAAAATAACAATTTCCTTAAGATAGTTTGAGAGTTTTATGGAAATAAAATATAAAATATAATTGCCAAAATTTTAAGATCTTTGGCCGGATCTTCTAGCACGCGTCAGGAACGAAATCTCGGATGAAATCAAGACCGAGATTCCTGAGTGTTGGCCGAGATTTTTCATCTGCCATGCAATCTTCCAATCCATCAATTCCTCCCATGTTTGCAACTTGTAAGCAACCTTTCCTTGAGTTCATTTGGCTCATGGCTTAGTGAATGGTCCATGTAATGTAGATGTAGACGCTATCAAGGATGGTCCCACATCAAACGCCGTAGCAAAACACAAGCCAACCATTAACCTTGAAACCTCACCCAACCTCTCGGAGATTGCGCTCAAAAGTTTGCGCTTAAAGTTGAGGTCTTATCTAGTAGGTAAGATCTTATTCATCCTTTTCAAACAACGATATATTCACTTCTCCAGCATTAAAATCCAAGGTAACCAAGAAGTAGCATCCCCAAAAGTGATTGTTGAACATCGACATCAAAGTATCGATTTTTCAACTATCTTGGCTAGTTCATAAAGAATCTCGGCGGAGATTTATCCGAGATAGCTATTGTTGTCCAGTTTCAATAAATTTTTTGAGGCATAATCTGAAGAATCTAAGTGCACCCTACGCAAGAGTACATCAAAGGAAGAGTTTACATACCAACCTTGATCGAGTTAAAGAGCCTTAGCCATACCCAAAACTAATCCCGACTATCTCTCTCTTCAAATGCACAAATTCAAGGTACGTGAAGAACCGAGTAGGGGATTAATAAGGATATAAATATTCTAGAAGGGGGGTTGAATAGAGTATGAGAACTTTTTGCAATATCGTATATTAAGGCTTAGAAACTAATCTCAAGGCCTTGAAATCGAATTCTGCACTGAGTGATAAAACTGTTTCTCAAGGCTATGAAGTGGATCTCAATGTGACACCCCAAGTTCTAGGAACACGAAGCGCTACGGGCTAGGACCGCACAATGGGTCCTGACCCTAAGAGTAGCAATAGAAAACGGATCTTACAGCAAGGCACAGACGAATGAAAAACAAAACTCAATATAAAACCAAGGTTCAAACAAAGGAAAATGTAAAAGACTCACAACCAAATTCAAAACAAAAGGGGAACAACAAAAGAAACAAAAACCCGATCCCGTCGTATAATGTACGGGAACCCCGGCTGACCACACCATCCGGATCACTCAGCAGCATCCTGAATCTGCGGAACATCTATAACGGCGGTATAAACCGTTAGCTAACATTCTAGATACTAGCAAGAGCGTAAAGGCACAAACACACATAAGGTAAAGAAAACACATAGCATGCTCACATATCAACCGATTATTATCTTTCATAAAGGTTATCCATTACTAATTCAACTTCTTTGTCACACGAGAATCTCCCAAAACTCGCCTCCTCTTCCGTCTACCAATAGGAATAGATCAGTATTATCCGTTACCTACGGGTCTGGGTTGCAAGAGCACATTCTAGTCTCCTATAGAACTAGAAAAGTGGTCACCGCCCAGTTATAATACACTTGGGCCAGTTAAGAGCATCAAAGGGTGAATCCTATTTCCAGTTATCCATTAACAATAATAAACAACACAAACAAGCCAATACAATCCAACTAATATGCGGAATGAAGCTAAGTAAGTCCAAGGGAGTTACCTCACTCGAAGGTAACACAAAGGCTCAGCAAAAACTTAGGAACAACTCAGGGGAAAGCTTAGTTTCCCTCTGGAAAGGAGCAAAGAAAGCATGTACAAACAAGTATCACGGATCAGGAACGAAACAGTTGCTATAAGTCTATAACTTCTAGTCTCAACGATCTCTAAGAGATATCCACAAGCTAAGGGCTCGACCTTAGTCTTACAGCAACTCAGGGAACAAGAAACAACCACAAGGAACCAAGAAAGGAACACGGAAAGGAAGGAAGGAAGCAACTCACCAAAGACGGGAGTTACTGCAGAGAAAACCGCAGGGGCGGTTGGACAGAGACGCAGGGGCGACACGTGACAGAGGCGTAGGGGCGGCTATGTGCAGGCGCGGGGGCGGATCTTCGACAGAAGCTACTGTCGGCCTTCTCTTTGACAAAACTCACAACAAGGGCAACCAAAGCTCACACCTTAGATTCCAACACGAAAAGACTCAACTCCAATGAGCCTGAGAACAACAAAGGATCAACAATGGAACGTTCCACAAGAATCAAGGATTATGCTTGATCCTTGGAGAAAAAGAAAAGAGAAGAACGAAAGGAAGAAACCGAAATAGAAACAGAAGCAAGGTGCAGCAGCACATGAACGTGATGAAGAACAAAGGAGGAAGAACTTACATGTTCAGCAAGGACACAAGGGCAAGGCTGCAGCTCTTAGAGTTGAAGAAGACGTAAGCAAGAAACGGGAGAAAAAAAAGGACAAGACAGGAATATAAAGGGACGGGCTGGAAAGATAGACGGAAAGACGTCTAGGGTTTAGA
Source organism: Fagopyrum homotropicum (assembly GCA_033239125.1). Classification (NCBI taxonomy): domain Eukaryota; kingdom Viridiplantae; phylum Streptophyta; class Magnoliopsida; order Caryophyllales; family Polygonaceae; genus Fagopyrum; species Fagopyrum homotropicum. The sequence continues at coordinate 126,300,118 of BSWB01000005.1, forward strand.
AAGAAGATCAGGAAACCGGCCCATAAGATAGAATATCGGATATTCTATCTATGGAAGGAAGATAAAATGGACGAAAGAAAGATCGGGTGCGATCTGTCGTAAGCCGCAGGGGCGGATCACATCTGCCGCAGGGCTGACCTTCTTCATCATGGGGGCGGTGAAGGCAAAAATTCGGGTCTTACATCAGATCCCCCTAAAAAGAAGTTTCGTCACAAAACTTGCAAAAGCCCAAAGATCACAACAACACACAGAAACAGAACTGAACTCATATATTCCCACTCGGGGCACGTAACTCAAAACGTCACAAAAAACGTACGCAACGCAACAAAGGGAAAAACCAAACAAACGACTATGCTAACGGTGCAACCAACTCAACGAAAAACTCCGGATAGTTCCTCTAGATACTATCCTCTGTCTCCCAAGACGCCTCATCAGCTCGTCGCATCTACCACTGAATCTTCATCATCGGTATGTCCTTTGAACGCAAGCGTCTCGTACTACGCTCTAAGACAACCACCGGGTGCTCTACTAACGTGTGGTATGGCTCGATCACTAGGTCCTCATGACTGACAATGTGTCTCGGGTCTGGTATGTACTCCAGTAGCTGAGACACATGGAAGACTAGGTGAACACCCTCGAGTCTCGTTGGCAACGTAAGTCTGTATCTTGCATCTCCAACTCGCTCAAGAATCTCGAACAGTCCAACGTATCTGGGGCTCAACTTCCCCTTGACACCGAAACGTCTGACGCCTCGTGTTGGGGATACTCTCAACCAAACCTGAGCTCCAACTCTAAACTCCAGAGGTCTGCGCCTCTTATCTGCATAAGACTTCTGTCGACTCTGTGCTGCTAACATCCGCTCTCGGATTATTAATACTCGAGCCATGCCATCCTGAATCTGCTCAAGTGCTACTCCGCTAACACTACTAGGCTCATCCCAACACAACGGTGTACGACATCTCTGTCCATATAAAGACTCATAAGGAGCCATCCTGATCGAAGCGTGCCAACTGTTGTTATATGAAAACTCCACCAAGGAAAGGTGATCTGGCCACACCTGTCCCCAGTCTAACACGCAGGCTCGTAACATGTCCTCCAAAGTCTGGATGGTCCGCTCATATTGACCATCGGTCTGAGGATGATAAGCAGTCGTGAACTGCAGACTCGTACCTAGGGCGGCATGAACCTGCTTCCAAAACCTCGAAGTGAACCGTCCGTCTCTGTCAAAGACAATAGTCCTAGGTAGCCCATGAAGTCTCATTGTCTGTCTCGTGAACTCTTTTGTCAATCGGCTCACTGGCCACATTTCCTTGATCGGAATGAAACATGCGGTCTTCGTCAGTCGATCTACTATGACCCAAATAGCATCAAAACCTCGACTCGGTCTGAAACCGGTAACAAAATCCATAGAGATGTCTTCCCACTTCCACTGAGGAACGGGAAGTGGGTGTAGCTCGCCTCCTGGTCGATAATGCTCGATCTTGACCTGCTGACACGTCACACACAGAGCTACATATCTCGTCACATCTTGCTTCAGGCCTCCCCACCAGAAAGAGCGTCTAATATCCTGATACATCTTACTCGCACCGGGATGCACTGAGTAAGGTGAAGAGTGAGCCTCCTGAAGGATCCTCTGTCTCAACTCTCGATTTGGCGGCACACAAACACGCTCACGGCGTCTCAGAACTTCATCAGCACCAACTGCAAACTGTGGTGCCTCTCCTCGAGACATCCGGTCTCGGATCTGCGTCAAAGCGGGGCAACTCTCTTGCTTCAGTCGTATTTCGGCCAACAGATCAGGTACTATCTCCAAGGTGGAAAACTGGCTGTCAAAATCCGGGAAGTGGATATCCATCTCTAACCATGCCAAATCTCGCTGTAACTGTGGCTGAGTTGTCAGCCTAGCGATCGCCATCTCCCGGGGAGTCTTCCTACTAAGGGCATCTGCTACCACGTTAGCCTTTCCCCGGTGGTATAAGATAAGCATGTCCACGGGTCGGAGCCGCCGGGTCGACGGGTTCGACCCGCCGGGTCATGGGTCCGGGTAGGGTGACCCGGACCCGTGTATCTGGCCGACCCGCCGGGTCACGGGTTAGACCCGGCGGGTCGGCCAGCTCACTATTAAAAAAAAAAAAAAGTGGAAATAAACTTTAAAAAATAAGAAAATAAATAGAACATAAAAATTGGACTTAAACTTAAAAAAGGAGAAGAAAGTAAACTAATAAAAAATAGGACTTCAACTTAAAAAAGAAGAAAATAAACTAATAAAAAGAGGACTTAAACTTAAAAAAATTGGACTTAAACTTAAACTAAGTTTAAGTCCAATTTTTTTAAGTTTAAGTCCTCTTTTTATTAGTTTATTTTCTTCTTTTTTAAGTTTAAGTCTTAAACTTTAAAAAAAAAAAGGGAAGAATTGGGCTTGAACCGGAATCCCGGTTGCCTACGTATCCTCTCGGGGAGGAGGAATCAAAGCCCACGTAGTTCTCTTACCATTGTTTATATCCCCGATTGGCCCTTACCTTAGTCGGACTCTCCCGCCGATACATCCGATGACGTTTGTTGTTGCTCGTCGTCATCTTCGTCGCCTTCCTCCGCCGAGAGGTTGTTCTTTTGTGTTCGCATTTCCGCTTTCCTCCAATCGGCTAGGAGGACTTGTGCCTCCAACGTCTCGGGCAACATGTTTGATCTCGTCGGATCGATCACCTTTCCACTCCGGCTAAAGGTTTGCTCAACCGCTACCGTTGAGGCGGGAACGGCGAGAATTTGTGCCGCGATCCTTGAGAGAGTAGGGAACCTCATTCTCTCCGGTCGGCTCCACCATTCTAATATGTTGAAATCCTCCTCTTCTTCGTCATTGGCAAACTCAAAAGAAATGGTTCGATATTCGTCGAGTTCCGAGTTGGAACTCGACGTGGTTTTTGCCCTTTTCGGGCCAAACAAATCTCTAGCAATTGATTTAAAGTTAGATGAAGGACGAGGAGGGGGTTGAGAAGATTGACCTCGATCGGAAATACGATATTGAACCAATAATTCATCAAATAATTTTCTAACATTAGCAATTATGGTAGAAACATGACAATCGAGATGTTGTTCTAAACTTAAAAATTCATAATAACTTTCTAAAAATTATTTTAAACCATCCATTTTACGTCTAGGGTCTAACACAAATGCAACAAGAAAAGCATCGGGAATGGTTGTATAATAAGCTAACCATTTACTTCGCATTGAATAAATAGCTTGTGAAATATTTTCAATTAAAAGACCTTGTTGAATTGTAAATGCAATATTAATTGCTACATAACAAAATATGTTTGAAGTTGGTGTATAAACATAACTAAAAGTGTTAGTAGCATCATAAAAATGTTTGAAAACCTCCATTACATCTCTTGCTAAAATCCAAGATTCACCGAAAACAAAATCACCGTCAATATGTTGTGCGGCAAAACTACTTAAAAGTTTTCGATATTCATATGATTCGTAAATCATTTTGTAAGTAGAGTTCCATCTTGTACAAACATCTTTTGGAAATTTTTTAGGATAAACGTTATTTTGTTTACAATATGCATACCATTTAGTATGTACACTTTTTTTAGACCAAAGTTCATTAAGAATATTTCGAATAGGTTGTACTAAATCTCCAACATATGCTAAACCGTCTTGAACACACAAGTTTAAAATATGAGCGGCACACCTAATGTGAAAAAATTTACCTCCAATCGTCAGCTTACAACAGTTGGTTAAATCTCTAATGGAAGCCGTGTTAGTGGAGGCGTTGTCAAAACCGATTGAAAAAACTCGTGAAACTAATCTATATTCTTCCAAAACATTTGCAATCAAACGGGCAATGTTTTGGACGGTGTGTTGTTCGTTGAAAACTCGTAATGCTAAAACTCTTTTGTTTAAAATCCAAAATTTATCAACAAAATGACAAGTAATACCCATATATGAATTTTTTTGAAAACCGTCGGTCCAAATATCACTACAAATAGAAACTTGAATATCACCGTTGTCCATAAAATATTTAATCAATTCTTCTTTATGAATTTTATATTTATGCATCATTTTTCTTTTAGCGGTTTGGCGAGAAATCGGTTTATATGCGGATTGAGCATGATTTTGCATCCAATCATTAAAACCAACATTTTGTGCAAAACTAAATGCTAAAGAATATATGGCCAACATTTCCGAAAATGCATCCATAGAAGAAGAATGATCATATGTAAATAGAGAAGGAGGTTGGTTAGAAGTAGATGCGTACCCGGTAAGTTGTGTTTGTCCTCGTGCTAATCCCATTTTCTCGGGATGCTTGTTCCGGATATGCCTCTTGTAGTTCCCCTAGCCTTCTCCCTTTTTGTGCTTGTATTGTGTCGCACAAAAATTGCATTTGGCATAGAAAACTCCGTTGGCATCGAGAGCACCCTTTGTAAACCAAAATCAGAAGACCGCCGCCGTTAGTTGAGTGTTGTTCAACGGCGGCTCCTCCGGCTCCGGCTCCTCCGTGAATTGGGTCTCGGATCCTTGGGTGTTGGGGAAAGTAGGTGATTCCGTGATATCCTCCTCCTCCTCGAAGATCTCGTGATCTCCACTTAATAAGTATCGCCTTAAATCCGAACCGGTTGGAGGACCGCTAACGGAATGCCGTCCTTGAATAAAACCTTCGCCGGATGAAGGACCGGCACCGCTAACGGAACGTCTTCCTCGGCTAGACATTTTTTTTTGAATAATAGAATGTAGTAGTAAGAGTGGTAAAATGAAAAATAAGAGAATGAGAATATGAGATTAGGAGAGTAATTGAATGTAAGAGTTGGAAATTATGGAGAGATTGAGAGAGTGAATAGATGATTGAATGATGAGAATTGGTGTGAGATGATATGAATTGAGTTTGGGGTATTTATAGAATTGTTTTTAGGTTAGATTTATTAAATTATATTGTTTTTTTTATTATTATCAAACTAGCCGTTGTAACGGCTACCCAACGGCTATATAGCCGTTGGGATTTTTTTTTTTTGAATTTGTAGCCGTTACGGGTCGACCCACCGGGTCGACCTGGCGGGTCACGGGTAAGGATCTAATGACCCTTACCCGTACCCGCGACCCGGGGGAACCCGGACCCACCGAGTCGGCGACCCGCCGGGTCATGACCCGCCGGGTCACGGGTGACCCGTGACCCGTGGACATCCTTAGTATAAGATCTCAAGATTAAAGTCCTTGATCAACTCCAACCATCTGCGTTGCCGGTTATTCAACTCCCGCTGAGTGAATATGTACTTCAAACTCTTATGGTTTGTGAAAATCTAACACGTAGCTCCGTACAGATAATGCCTCCAAATCTTCAAAGCGTGAACAACAACAACCAACTCAAGGTCATGGGTAGGGTAATTCTCCTCGTACGTCTTCAACTGTCGAGATGCATAAGCGATCACCTTACCCCTCTGCATTAGAACACATCCCAAGCCCAGCTTGGGTGCGTCGTTGTAAACCACAAAATCCTCAATGCCCTCTGATTGAGCTAGGATAGGAGTAGAGGTCAACCTCTTCTTCAGCTCCTCAAGGCTCTTTAGGCACGGCTCGGACCATACGAACCTCATAGACTTCCGCAACAAGGAAGTGAGTTGTCAGGCGATAACTGAAAAGCCCTCGACAAAACGCCTGTAGTAGCCTGCCAATCCCAAAAAGTTGTGTACCTCCTTGACGTTCTTAGGAGGCGGTCAAGAAGCTACTGACTAAATATTTGTTGGATCTACCTTGATCCTTTAGTTGAAACAATGTGACCAACGAATGTTACCTCGGACATCCAAAACTTGCACTTGGAGAGCTTGGCGTAGAGCTCTCTATCTTGTAAGACCTGAAGAACAATCCTCAAGTGTCCTTCATTCTCCTCTCTACTGCGAGAGTAAACCAGAATGTCGTCGATGAAGACAACTACAAACTGGTCTAGACAGTCGATGAAGATGTTGTTCATCAACTCCATGAAGACTGCGGGCGCATTCGTGAGCCCGAATGGCATCACTACAAACTCGTAGTGTCCATATCTGGTCCGAAATGCCATCTTGGCTACGTCATGCTCTCTCACCCTCAACTGGTGATATCCAGATCTCATATCAATCCTTGAAAACACTGAAGCTCCATGCAGCTGATCCAAAAGATCATCGATACGGGGCAATGGGTACTTGTTCTTGATTGTCACCTTGTTCAGCTCTCGGTAGTCGATACATAACCTCATTGACCCGTCTTTCTTCCTGTCGAAGAGAACTGGTGCACCCCAAGGAGATACACTAGGGCAGATGAAGCCCTTCTCTGCAAACTCCTAGAGCTACTTTTTCAACTCAAGCATCTCGATAGGCACCATACGGTAGGGAGCCTTAGAGATCGGTCTCGTACCGGGCTCTAGATCAATGCCAATGTCTGCACTCCTCTGTGGAGGTAACCCTGATGGCTCTCCAAAGATGTCAGCAAACTCGCAAGTTACTGAAACCTCCTCCAAAGCCGGACTCGTACTATCCTTCATGTCATAACACCAAAAAGCTTCGCATCCCTGACTGATAAGTCTCGCAGCTCGAACTGCACTGATGACTGTACCAGTCTTTCCGAGATCCCATCCTCGGTAGATCTCAACATGGCCTGCATCTGTAGTCACTGTCACTGTCCTCTTGCCGATGTCCAGAACTACTTGATGTCGATCCATCCAATCCATGCCCAGAATAACTTTTTCATGTACTAAGTACATGACGAAGAAGTCAGCTGGCCAATCGCGACCTCCCAATCTAATAGGGCAATCGCGAACCTCTCGTGAACCTCAAATCTTACCGCCATCGGGTAATCTATAAAGAAGGGTCTACCTTCTACAGTAACTAAGACCAATCTATCTACACATGCATCAGATATAAAAGAATGCGTAGTACCAGTATAGAAAAGAACTCTGACAGATTAACCATTGATATGAATGGTACATGTGGCTACTGGCGCTGTCGGCTCTACAACACTCCTCAACTCATACACTCTAGCTGATGCCTTTCTGGTGTTTGGAGATCCACCAACACGTCATCTACCTCTCCCCTGTCCCGCAGTGGAACCCTAAGGAGTGGTAGAACTAGAAACTCTCTGTTGCTGCTGCTGGAACTGAGATCTCTGTCCTCCTCTAGCAACACTGGCAGGTGAAGAACCCTGTTGAGATAGCGCCTTGTCCTAACGGCAAAACGCAGCTCGGTGTCCGGGCTTGCCACAAGAAAAGCAAGTCACTGTTACTTCTTACAATCAGCTCGGATGCGTCCAGCTACTCCGCAGTTATGACACCATCGTCCTTTGTCAGAACTCTGCTGGAAACCAGAACGTCCAAGCGTCTGACTACGCCCAAAACCAGCTGCTCCAGCTCCAACACTAGCTAATCCAGTCTTCTGTCTCTTCTCATGACCTCCTGTCTGAGAAGCTCTCCTCTGACCCGGTCAGTCTCTCTCATAAGCAGAAGCTCTATCCTGATAGTCCTTCAAAGAATCACAACGGAAAATAAAAAGATAAGAGCGTGCCGACTCTCTCACCCTCCGAGAGAAAAGGTAAACATGTTGATCCTCAAGTGGTGCAGACAGACCCAACAAAGACAACTCATCCTGAAACTTGCTCATGATCTCAGCAATAGGCTAATGCTCGAATCCAGCCTCAAGGAAATCCTGGAGACGGTCTATCCTCATAGCTGCAGGGATGTAGCGATCCCTGATCACCGTCTTCATCTACTCATAATTGGTGACCTTCCTACGAATGGTCCTCCACCAAGAATGAGCCTGATCCTTTAGCAGCGTCTGTGCTATGTTGATTCGACGTCCCTCTAGGCAACTGATAGCCTCCATTGTAGTATCTAGCTGTCCTAGCCACTGCTCCACCTCCAATCCAGTCTTTCCCATGAAAGTGGGAACCTTCAGCTGGTCGAAAGCCTTCAACCAACTGTCGGGCTTCGGCTCCTTTGCCTCAGCCGGCGCTCTAACAACCTCAGCAATTCCAGCAGGTGGGGCAACAACCTGTAAAACTCTCTACGAAACCTCACCTAATCTCGCGGGAACTGGTGGTACTGGTGTTAGTTCTCCAGTCCTGATAGCCTCCTCAACTCTCTGCACATAGTCGCGATATGAAGAAGCTCCGATAGATACTCGTGCGGACTCTGTTGAAGGCGCCCTCTGTGCTTCAAACCTAACATTAGTTCCGTTCCCAGCCTCAGGAACCACACTCTCAGCAACTTCTTCAGCGAACGCCTCAGCGATAGGCGGATCAGCAACTGGGGCTTGGCCCTGACCTCTAGCTAGTGAAGGTCTTCCTGCACGTCCTCGTCCACGGACGGCAGGTGGAAGTGGTGGTCAACCCCTTCCTCGCCCCATAGTAGATGTAGCTCTAGTACGCGTCATCTACTATAAGGATAGATATATAAGAAACTATATACAAGGCCACGCTACAGCTAAAGCAAAACCAGAAAAAGCACATATAAAGGCCAACACAAAAGAAACTACACTGTTGAGATCCGTGGAGGTAATGGTAGCCCGTACATCTATCCCAGACTGACAAGTTTAAGACAAAACCCCCTTTTGAAAATGTTAGACCCCTTGCGGGTTCCATTTATTTATCCATCCGACCTTTAGAAGATTTCGAGTGCCATTGTTGCCAACCTAGACCTCTGATACCATATTGAAATACCCCAAGTTCTTTGAACTCGACGCGCTACGGGCTAGGACCGCACAATGGGTCCCGACCCTCAGAGTAGCAATAGCAAACGGATCTTACAATAAGGCACAGACGAATGAAAAACAAACTCAATATAAAACCAAGGTTCAAACAAAGAAAAATGTAAAAGACTCGCATCCGAGTTCAAAACAAACGGGGAACAACAAGAACGAAAGGAAACAACCGAAACAGAAGGAGAATCAAGGTGCAGTAGCACATGAACGTGTTGAAGAATAAAGGATGAAGAGCTTACACGTTCATCAAGGACACAAGGGCAAGGCTGCAACTCTTAGGGTTGAAGAAGACATAAGCAAGAAACGGGAAAAAAGGAAAAGACGAGAATATAAAGGGAACGGCTGGAAAGATAGACGGAAAAGCATATAGAGCTTAGAAAGAAGATCAGGAAACCGGCCCATAAGATAGAATATCGGATATTCTATCTATAGAAGGAAGATAAACGGACGAAAGAAAGATCGGGCGCGATTTGTCGTAAGCCGCAAGGGCGGATCACATTAGCCGCAGGGGCGGCCTTCTTCACCGCGGGGGTGGTGAAGGCAAAAACTCGGGTCTTACACTCAAGGCCTTGACTTTGAAACCTGCAGAAAGTTGCTGGTGACAATAAAATGCGATAATAAGTGCAGAATGTAAAAGATCGACGCAACGATATGTTTACGAAGTTCCGCCCTAACAACCTACTCTCCGCCTAAGGTTTCCAACCATAGGATTCTAACTATCTATTATTTGCTTGTTATGAGTTCTAGATGCAACCTAGAAGAACTTTCCTTCTTCTCTCAATGTAGCATCAATGCTAAAATCTAGTCAACTCTATTCTAGCAAAAATAGCCTAGTCACTTCCCAAAGTAACAAACTCGAGTATAACACTATAATGATATGCCAATGGAGCTCTTGTGTTTATCTCACTCTGACGAATAAGCTAATATAAGCTCAAGAGGAAGATATATTTCTAAGAAAGAGAAATTGGATGTTCCCATGAGAGCATTAAAACTAAAACAAGTCGATGAGGTATATGTTATTGTATGAATTGAGTTCCTGACTCTATGTTTTTCATTAATCAGATAAATAAAGAATTGAGGATACTCAGTATCATAATTACATGGATATACACTAAAAATATATGTACACAATAATCTATATATGGAAATAGAATATATGGGTTAACACGCCCCCACAGTCGAAGTAGGAGGAGGCCAGATGCAAAGACTGGATCGAAAATCCAAGAATAGTGATGAGGGAAACCCTTTGGTGAAGATGTCGGCGTACTGATGACTAGAAGGAACATGGAGGACACGTAAATGACCCAAACCAACCTTTTCCCTTACAAAGTGAATATCCATTTTGACATGCTTCGTGCGCTGATGCTAGACAGGATTGGAAGACAAATACACAGCATTGTCGTTATCACAATAGACTATGGTGGCCCGCCGGAGAGGGACATGAAGCTCGATGAGGAGATTCTAAAGCCAACAAGTCTCAGCAACGGCATTAGCTACACCACGGTATTCCACCTCAACACTAGAACGGGACATAGTATGCTGGCGCTTGGAGGACCAAGATATCAGATTGTCGCCTAAGTAGACACAATAGACGGAGGAGGAGCGGCGAGTGTCCGGAGACCCGCCCTAGTCGACATTGGAGTAGGACATCAGTTTTGATGAGGGTGTGGTGGTCATGTGTAGCACAAGATCTGGCGTACCTTGTAGGTATCAGATAATCTGTTTGAGTGCTTGAAAGTGACGCTCTCTAGGATCATGCATATAAAGACAACACTGTTGGACAACGTAGGAGATATCCGATCTGGTGAAGGTGAGGTACTGTAAAGCACATGCCAAGATGGAGTACAGACTCGGGTAGGCAACCAGAGGACCTACAAGGGCTACCAATTTAGACTTGGTCTCAATTGGGGTGGAGAATGGCTTGTAAGTGGTCAAGTGTGTACAACTGATGATCTCCCGAGCGTATTTGCCTTGAGATAAGAACATCCTCATCTCATGTCTAAAAACCTGTATGCCAAGAAGTAGCTAAGAGGTCTAAGGTCAGTCATGGAAAATTCAAAGGCTAACATAGACATTAATCTATCCAATAGAGTGGTTAACGATGTAGTCAATACTATATCATCGACATATAATAGTAGATATGCCAGTTCCGAACCAAAACGATAGATAAATAGAGACTGATCACTCTTAGTGCAAATGAAGCGGTGAAATTGAATGTAAGAAGCAAACGGTGAAACCAAACCTGAGGTGCTTGTTTATGATCATACTATAAGCGACAAAGTAGGCACGCATGGGAGAAACTGAGCATGACGGAACCCGGGGGGCTAGTGCATGTAGAAGGTCTCTCGAAAGTGTCCGTGAAGAAATGCATTCTTCACATATAGTTGGTAAATCGTTCAACCTTGGGGCAAGACGAGACTCAAAATCGTAAGAATGGTTGCCAGCTTGACAACCGGACTAAATGTCTCATCACATTCGACACTCATCTGTTGAGACTTCCCATTGACTACTAGTCGCGCTTTGTAGCGCTCAAAGGAACCATTGGACCTATATTTGTGCTTAAACAACCACATGCAACGAATAATATTAGTAGCAAATGGCTTCAGAATAAGTTCTCAAGTACCATTTTTAATAAGAGCACAAAATTCCTCTTACATGTTTGTAAGCTAGTTTGGATCCTTCAAGGCTAGGATAGGTGATTTTGGGAGAGGCGAGATGGTAGGTGAAGATGTGAGCATAATGCATTTCGGGTTAGGTTTGTGGATGCCGTCCTTGCCGCATGTAGTCATAATATGACTAGACTGTGTTGATTGGCTGTTGTTTTGGGTTGGCAAGGTAACATAGTGGGTTGGATGCACTGTTGGACTTCGAAGCCTATTGGTAGAAGGTATAGATGGGCCTAAAAAGTGGGCCTCCTGGGAAGGTAAGAGAAAGCAAGGGGTGGAGCGAATGGGCCAGTTGACAGATTGAGGACTAGGCCGGTCCATATCTTGCACGGTGGGTCTATCTGAGGCGGGAGGTGGTGTTTCCAATAGAAGCCGGTCTAGTACTAACAGATGTAGGGCTCCGGTTTGGTTTGTACAGGCTGGTTCGGAAGCGGGTTTGGGTTTTGCAAAGCGGAATGTGTTCTTGCAAATGTGACATGGCGGGAGGTGATGACCCGTTCGGTATCAAGGTCAAACCAACAGAACCCGCGGTGAGAGGCCGCGTAACCCAAGAAAACGCATGGAGTGGAGCGAGGAGCAAGTTTATGAGCGGCGATGACCACAATCTTAGGGTAACAAAGACACCCAAAGACTTGTATTGAAGAGTAGGATGGTTGACGTTGATATAACGCCAAGGTTGGGTACAATTCTTTAGGGTGGTGGTGGGTGTAATGTTGTGGAGATTGGTGGCCATGTTGAGCGCATCAACCCAAAACGTGGGGGGCATACTCGCATGAGTGAGTAGAGATCGAGTGATGTCGTTAAGCGAGCGAATGATGCGTTCGGATTTGCCATTTTATGATGATATTTGAGCACATGAAAAACGGAGTTGAATCCCTTGTCTATTGCAAAAGGATGTGAAAGCGTGATTGTTAAATTCGCCGCCAAGATCACATTAAAAAGCTTTAATAAATCTCCCAAATTGAGCGTGGACAAAATAGTGAAAGTGATGGAATTTAGTGAAAGTATTAAATTTATATTTTAGAGGAAAAACCCATGCAAAATGTGTGAAACCATCTAAAAACACAAGATAATATCGAAAACCCGATTCACAGGCAATAGGAGAAGTCCATATGTCACTATGAATAATATCAAAGGAAGCAAAGTGTTTGACACAAAATCAAAAAATGGTAACCGCTTGTGTTTTGCAAGTTGAAAAGAGTGGCAAAGGGAAGAGCAAGGCTCTTTGGTTTTCGATATAAATTTATTCCGACAAAGAAAACTAAAAACATGATCACCGGGGTGACCAAGACGGGCATACCATAGGGAGGGTGATGATGTGGTAGTTGCAGATAGAGCGACGGGTGTAGCAGATGGGCTCCTGAGAATTGGGTAAAGGCCGTTGGAGCTATTGCACCTTGCTATTTGGGTCCCCGTACGAAGATCCTTCACCAAAAACCAAACGGGTCAAATGAAACAGAAACTTTATTGTTAGTCACAAAATGTCTTACAAAAATAAGGTTTTTGATGCATTTGGGTGTGTGAAGGACGTTCGGAAGATGAAGGTTAGGTGGAAATCGTGGCAAAATTAGCCATTTCGGAGCCCGAGACTGAAATACAAGAGCCATTTGCAGTCATATTATTAGGAAAAGTGCCCGAATTAAAATAGGTATTAAGGTTACCTGCATTTGAGGTCATATGAGCGGATGCTCCGTATCCACATACCACGTGTCATCGGGTGGCTGAAGCGAGAGTGTGTTGAATGCATGGAGGAAGTTTGTGGGTTGCATGGCTGCATTATCCTGGTGTGCTTGCCACTGGGAGGTTTGCTAGAAAGAATATTGTTGCCTGCGGCCCATTGTGGGATATGGGTAGGAAGCGTCCAGTCCTAGTACATTGGAGGAGTCGGCCATACCTGCTATTGTTTCCAAATTGCTGATGGGTCTAAGGAAAGTAGTGGGATTGCTGTTGAAAATGGGCTTGTTGTTGAGGAGGTTATTGGGGCTCCCCAGTAGTAGACCCACAACGCCCTCCACTGCAGTATCTGTTGGAACGAGTTGTTACAGGGGTGCCACGGCTCTGAGGCGGTGTAGTGGGCGGCTACTGGGAGACACCGTTCTACATGCCTGAACTGCCAGGGCGTGGGTCGGTTCATTGTGACGGGCTCGTCGGGTTTCTTCGTGCATTAACATGCTTCGCGCATTGGAGAAGCTTGAGAGCGGTGTTTGTCAGCTTACAAACATTCCGACGGTATCGTACGATGCCGATAACCCATTAATCATCTGTAGAACCAGTTGTTCCTCGCTAATATCATGATTGACATTCGATAATTGATCGTTAATGGATTTCAAGTGAGAGCAATAAGCCGAAATATTCGGAAAATTATCAAGACGAGTGTTGATGAACTTACTTTCGAGATCTGTAGTCCGGACACTTTGGTTGTCGTGGAACAGTTCTTTGACACGGAGCCATGCTTGACGTGCAGTCGACTTTGGTTTGTGACCGTGAGGCGCAGGTCTTGCGACATGGTGTCGTAGATCCAAGACAATACGATGATGTCCAACACTTTCCACTTGGTGTCGGAAATACCGGCGGGACGTTCCGATCCGTCAATGTGGTGGAGGACTTCATGATTGGTTGTTGCAGTGGAGAAGAGTTCCTTCCATGTGTGGTAGTGGACCTTCGTGAGATCGAGTGTAAGAGGGATTAGGTTCTTAACGTTATTGACGGTTTGGGCGGGATGTAACGTTCAGTAGCGGCTAGGGCGGCGGCCATTGGTGGCGCAAGATACAACCGAGGGAGGAGGCGTGTCTGATTTGTGGCGGAAGCTGTTTGGTGATCGATACCTATCAAACGAGGTTCATAGACGTTTAAGGTAATACCATGTTATTGTATGAATTGAGGCCCTGGCCCTTATGCTTTTCATTAATCAGATAAATAGAGAATGGAGGATACCCAATATCGTAATTATAGGGATAAACACCAAAAATATATGTACACAATAGTCTATATATGCAAATATAATATATGTACTAACAGTTTAAACTCAAACCGATTGTTGCCATCCTAAACTCAAATTATTGAAAGAAATTGTTGCTCAAAAAATGGCATTCCAAAACAACAGTGATACTCACACACAAATGAAGAGAGAAGATGCATGAGATATATTACTAAGAAAGAGAAATTGGATGTCCCTAGGAGAGCATTAAAACCAAAACAAGTTATTGAGGCATAAACTCAAACAGATTGTGAGCACCCTACATATTTGACTTCAAAAGGCACGCCACAAAGACACAACACATGCAATTAAGATGCACATATTACTCAAAATCAAACCAACATAATAAATATAACAAAGAGTCTAACCATTTTGAGATTCTTTTTAGTTCTATTGAAGCCTCCTACTTGCGGATGCAGACCTCTCTAGGTCTATCATAAGTTCTTTATGTTTTTACATTAATCCCTACTCAACCCGTAAATAACAAAATTTAACACCAGCATAGAGCCTTTGCGATTAATTGAACAAAACCAAATAATTATGTGCATTCAGAATTCAATATTTTCACAAGAAAACAAACAACAACTAAGTTGGAATGTTTAAGGGTACATACATTTTGCGGAGGAGTATATAGAGAACCACCTTGCTTCGAGTCGGAGCTGTTTTTAGTTTGGTTTCCGGCTCATAGCTCATTCTATCAAGACCTGCATTTCCATATGCACAAAAGTAAAGGTAGCACATATCGGCTCTACCAAACATAACAAACTGGGGTACCTCACCTCTCCCACATTTTAGGGCTGACTAAACACTTGCTTCGTAAAAAAAATCCAATTGAAAAAGTAAACAACGCTCTCATCCTAAACACCTACCTTACTGTTCGCCACTTAGCGTGCGTGCAATCAAGCTTTAAATTTATAAAACTAGAATAAAAGCAAGCGAACACGCAGTGTACGGATCGACGTAGATTAGCAAGTATTCCAGAGTATCGAACACAGGGATTTGGGGGGAACAAATTCAGTTGTAAAGTTGTCAAGCAAGTAAAAGGGTAAAGCTTTGCAAATATATTGGGAAAACAGCAACCCTAAAGATCCAGGTATCTAATTGTGGCAATCGATTCAAGATATACTAAAGAACTAAGGACAAATTTGAGGTATGCAAAGGTATACGAATGTAAGGCAATGTACGGTGAAGTTCCAAGACCTTATATGATTCGCTCAAAGTCACTCTCTATAAAGGTTGTTGAGGCTTCAGTATAGAAAGATTCTAAAGTTAAATATTAACGTCAAATACCCAAACTTGTAATCCAAGGATCAAGACTAACTTAACCGATTAAGGTTGTGACACTCGGAATCGAGGTAGAGGTTGTTGAGGCTTCACTACCACCTAGAAAAGGCAAGCCAAGACTAAGTTAAAGCAAATCTTTAACTTTGGATTAAAGTAAAAGCAAGGTTTGTAATTGACACAAAATTACGGGTAGTTCTTGAGTTCCACGGCCGTGGAAGCTCAAGAACAGACCGTGGATTAGGTTCGTCGGCGATTCTCTCTAACTCTCACGGTCTAATCTGTTTACGATCGATCTATCATCATCTAAGCCACAACTATCAACCCTTTACCTTAGAATTGCTAAAGGGTTTTAGCCAACAACAGTCATATTGATATCAAATTCAAGATTTAAAAGAATGAAAGATGAAAACTTCCGAAAACCTTGAATAAATCTCAAATCAATTCTCAAATCCACAAACAAGAACAATGATGTAAGTAGATTCAGAATAACACAAACAATCACAATCTTAGATAAGAACGAAGAACGGGATGTCAATCCGTCTTCTAATCAAACCTAAGGACAAAGTATGAAATCTCCTTACGAACAATCTTCCAAATCTTCACTCTTTCTCCAACTTTCCGTCAATCCGGAAATCTCAATAGGGCAAAACGCAAATCTCTCAACGGCGGTCTAAGCGAAAGCGTAAACTAGGGTAAGTAGAGGTAGCAGTAGCGAAGGTGACGGAATCCTCTTCCTTCCGTCCTTATATAGGCCCAAATAAAATGCGTCTTCGGCCCATGTGCGTAGAAGATTGTGGCTTAAAATATTGCGTAAAAGATCGTCAAGATCACGGTCGTGGAAGGGTTCCACGCCCGTAATTTAGAGCGTGGAGTTGGGTCACGGTTTGTCACAACTCTCCACGGCCGTGTAAGTTGCTGGAATGCACCACGCTCGTCTTGCCAAGGTTCCACGGCCGTGGATTAGAGCGTGGACTCTAATACGGTCGTACTTTAGAGCGTGGAATGTACATAGCTCGTAATTTCCTTTGTTTTTGTGTCATTCTTAATCCTAGCATCATCTTTAGCACCTAGTGATGTCCTCAATCCTTGGACATGCTCAATCTATCTCCTTTCTCTCTCAATCCGTTCGGTTTTAGCTCTTAATTGCCTACAATCAACACAAAGCTTATGTAGACCTCTATATAGACAAAATAGATAAACTAACTCACAAATACTTCAATGCTTTATCAATGACTACCATTATGGATGAAATACACTTAGAAAACGTGCCTAAAATATCACAATATTTCATGCTAACAAATAACCCCATACTTGCCACTTGCTTGTCCCTAAGCAAGGTCTTTCAAAAGATTTAAAACTCAAGTTAGGATGAAATATGTATACCTTCTCAAAACCAAACTTCTTTTAGATGAATGTGCCTTCTAATCAATAGATCATTCTCAAATCTTGCTTCATTCGCTTATAAGACTTTCATATACATAATCAAAGAGTAAAGAGTAAAGAAAGCTCATGAATTGATCAAACTTCCATGTAAACATCATAACCTTCAAACATTATCAAAATCAATCATAAAAAACTTCAATTTAGATCACCAAGTCATATAACATTCTTTTGATCTTAAGGACTTTCAAACAAGGTCTAGAATGTGGAAAGGGAAGGAAAACTTTAAGGAATTTGGTGCATGAATCCGGGAAAGTGGATAACTACTCTTTTCTTTTTCTCTTGCGGTTTCCGCAACACTTTCAACTTAGAGCTTTGCTCTATTCTTTTCATTTTTCGACTTTACTTTTGGAGTTATGGATAGAGGTGTACAAAAACCGAAGCCTAGGAGATTGGCGTTTCTCATTTTTACGAGATGCCTCAAACCCTTAGCGCACATACCATAATCCGCTAGGAATATCTCTCAATCCGACTTTGGCAAGACACAAACACCCGGCTATGTGAATGGTGCCGAGTTACTCATCGTCATGATTGACTTCCCCAATCCTATAATTTCTTTCTATTCTTTTGAATGCAAAATATTGCTTTCATGGCCCTCCCACATCAAACATGCCTTTTTCATTCAACTCCTCCAAATTCCCGGATAGGTAAAGGAGGTCATTATTTCAATGAGGGGCTAGATGATCAAAGAAGGAAAAAAGAAAATCGAATTGCCTTAATCATCTCAAAAGAAGCATAAGAACTTATTATGTGATTTCAACCTTAATTTCTCAACATGATTTAAGTAACATTCATCACATTATGAAACTTACAAAAGAGGAATAATCAACTCATTCAATTTCTTTTCGATTCACTATTTGTTTAGGCATGCGATTGTCATCAAAACTCAATTCACAAGTGGTGATTATCATAGAAATCATCTCTATCCTTAGAAGCACAAAATTTTCAAAATTTTTCAATTTTTATGGGTTTTTCAAAAGCTTTTTCATGCAATGCAATAATGAAACGTGTAACAATAGAATGAAGCATGCAAGGTAGTCTCAATAGAAGCATACAAAAGTGAGTAAGAGTTATTACAACTATTAGTCACACCCCACCCCATACTTGGAACAAACATTGTCCCTAATGTTTCAAAGAAAAGAAAAAGAAGAAAAGAAAGAAAGAAAAAGAAACTCACAAAATGGTGGTGGAGCGGCTAAAACGTCAATCATCAATCATCTCACTACGGTGGAGGCGGTGGTGGAAATGGGGAGAAGCTGGGATCGTAGTACCGCCCGAACTGCTGGCGGTAAACGTCTCTCATCATGTGGTCCAGATCATCAGCTCGTGCATCCCTAGCGTCAACACGAATCTCCAAAGCTCCAACCCTGTCGGAAAGGTCGGTAGCCCATTGTGGCAGCTGCTCGTACCAACCAGGCGGCTGGCTGTACCACGCCGGTGCATCTGAAGGTGCTGGTGCAAGTGGCCGCTGTGCATGCCAAGGCGGTGGAGCTCACATCCAATCCGGATGCGTATTGTACCAAGTAGGAGGATCTGCCATCCAAGTCGGCCTCTCGCTCACACTAGCACGGCGAGAGGAAGAGCCAGATGCTCTAGCAGGCGGGGAGAACGTCTAGGTATGTCGGGAACTGCATCCGGCTGATCCGGGAATGTACCAAAGTCCTGCTCAGCTCCTCCTCCGCCCTCATAATCATCTCCTCCTCTCATCTCCTCCTCCTCTACAACTGGTGGTGGTGGAACGTAAGGAGGGGCTACCAATCTGTTCGCATGCATGGCAGCGAACGTCGCCTTCCAGTTATGGCGTCCAGCCATAATGGAATACTCGGGGAGCCACTCTATACCTCTCCCGGTCCTACTATCCCATGGCATAGTAGCATATGGTGGACCTCTATGGGTAGGGAAGATGATGCCTCTAGTCATGAGGCTATGGAGTCCTAAGGGTGTAGCAGCAATACGCGTACAAGCTGAAAAATCTACCCCTAACTGTCGAGCAAGGTGGGTGACCATCCCACCGTATCCAATGTTACCAGCCCTCTTGTTCTTTAGCTTGCTCATAGTAGCAGCTAAGAGGGTGGCACAATCTGCAGGTCTACCGTATAGCATACAGTAGAGAAGGAACAACTCATCTGTCTTGATTTTCTGAGGTGTCTCCGTCCTAGGGAAGAGACACTCAGAAAGTACCATGTGAGCAATCTTCAAGGCTAAGTGATACATCAACTTAGCCTTGGTATCAGCTGGCTGCCAGTGGTCCATGCTGGCGTAGATCATAGTGATCTCTTCCCAGAAATCCTTGGCGTATACGCCACTGGGGAAACGACTATTGAAGGTCTCGTGGAACCCGAAGAAGGCTCCAAACTCCCTGATGGAGAACTCATAATCTCTTTCCATCAGCCGGAAAGAGACAGTCCTATCCACATGACTGTGCTCGAAGGAAACTACAAACTCCCTCGTAATCTCCTCATAAGCATCTTCCCGAATAGCGGAGAAGATGACTAAGCCGGCTCTATCTAAAAGCCAAGTGATGTCTCCTATCACATGTAGAGGCTCTAACTCCTCCAACAGTAGGTATCTAGGTCCTATGACCGCTCTCTTGTGGATCCTCTCTAAGGCATCGAGATGATCCTCCTGGATGGTAGGGATCCTAGGGCGAGGTGGTGATGGTGATGAAGGAGGTGAAGGAGATGAAGGGGGTGGTGCTCTAGAAGAGGAAGAGGGGTTGCCCTTCCTCTTTTTGTTCTTATCACTGTCCTTGTTCTTATCCTTGTTCCTACCGGACACTCTCCTTACAAAATCCATAATCTGTCAAAAACCACGGTCTGTTCTTGGCTTTCCACGGCCGTGGAACGTACAGTGACCGTGGTTCGTCTCGAAAATTCTCAAAACTCAGCAACAATTCACCAAACTCAGAAACAATCAGTCATAGACTAATTTCTTCCAATTCCAATCAGTTCTCCTACAAATTCTATCAAAAACAAAGTCGAATCGACAAAGAGAGAGAAAGAGCCAAAAACCTAGGTTTTCGGATTTCGGAATCCGAATTGTGGCTTCTCCGGTGATTTGCCGCTCGAATCGTTGTTTGGATCTTGTTGGTGATCGGATTTGCTTCAGTTTAGTTCAAAGAATCGTTAAAAACAATTAACGAACGAAGATTTGGGAGGAAGGGCGTGGAATCGGCGATTTGGGCGTAATTTTGGGTTGTGGTTTGTGTTTTGTGAAGAAACGTGGTTTATATAGTGGCCGTAAAAATTTTTGAAAATCATGGTCTGTCGGGGGGTTCCACGGCCGTGGAAATGTACGGAACCGTGGTTTTGGTGATTTTTCTCAGGCTTTTGAAAATTACGGTCACTATAGCTGTCACGGCCGTGGTTCAGGCCGTGGAACTCTCTATAATGCTCCAAAGTCCAAGTTTCGTCACTTTTCTTCAAACTTTCTCTTCCCCTTTTCTTTTCCACTGTTCCTACATCCAAAAACACAAACATACCGGAAGGTATCGAAGGCAAAACAAAGCAAAAACGTCTAAACTAAACTAATCTATGAATCAAAAACAAAAGTGATAATGCTGTTACGCTCAGGATGTGTGTGTGATACGCAATAGGTTTTAAATTTATACTCGTTATATTTCTCCTAACTCCTAGCGAACCCGCAGTGTACGGGACGTTTGTAGTAGGGATAGTATTCCGAGGTCGAACACAAAGACTAAGGTGAGATTAATTCGATTTGTGATTAAGTTTAGTGAAGATCTAGTTAAGAAAAGAGAAGGAATAAAGAAATGAAAATCTAAATGTTTATGGTGGGTTTTTAGGTGATCAATCAAGGATCACAATTCATGCAAAATGAACAATCAACTATGCTAACAAATTAACGAAAACAAACAAGTAACACAAGCACAAACTATGTGATAAAAGAGAGAGAGAGATGGATTCTAGAGGTCAAGATTTCCGGTTATGGCGTTGGACTCAAGCTTCTAAAGATTCTAAGGACAAAGTTGCGGTGTTGGGAAAGGGTGTTTCACTAATGTAAGTAATTACCGGGTAGGTCTCTCACTTCTCTAATCCCGAATCAAACTCCTATTACCGGGTAGGTCTCAAGGGGCTAAAGTAGGGAATTCTACACAAACCGGACACTACTTAAGTGGCAAACTTCTCCTTACCGGGTAAGTCTCGGAAAAGTAAGTCTCAAGCAATAATCCTAGCACACTCGATCCAATAGCGGCTTGTGAGGCTCACTACTACCTAGAATCCACCATCTTAGGTATCTAAGATCGGAAATCATCGGGTAGATCTCTTCCCTCACTTAGGTTGATAGCATTAGGTGATCCTAAGCTAAATTAGGCTAAATAAACACTAGGATTTCAACACCCAAACATACAGATTCATCAATTAAAGAGCAACAGAGAGGAAAATCGGGTTGTTCTTCAGTCAAATCGGCCGATCTGGCCATGATCCACCCGATTTTAAATTTATACTCGTTATATTTCTCCTAACTCCTAGCGAACCCGCAGTGTACGGGACGTTTGTAGTAGGGATAGTATTCCGAGGTCGAACACAAAGACTAAGGTGAGATTAATTCGATTTGTGATTAAGTTTAGTGAAGATCTAGTTAAGAAAAGAGAAGGAATAAAGAAATGAAAATCTAAATGTTTATGGTGAGTTTTTAGGTGATCAATCAAGGGTCACAATTCATGCAAAATGAACAATCAACTATGCTAACAAATCAACGAAAACAAACAAGTAACACAAGCACAAACTATGTGATAAAAGAGAGAGAGATGGATTCTAGAGGTCAAGTTTCCGGTTATGGCGTTGGACTCAAGCTTCTAAAGATTCTAAGGACAAAGTTGCGGTGTTGGGAAAGGGTGTTTCACTAATGGAAGTAATTACCGGGTAGGTCTCTCACTTCTCTAATCCCGAATCAAACTCCTATTACCGGGTAGGTCTCAAGGGGCTAAAGTAGGGAATTCTACACAAACCGGACACTACTTAAGTGGCAAACTTCTCCTTACCGGGTAAGTCTCGGAAAAGTAAGTCTCAAGCAATAATCCTAGCACACTCGATCCAATTGCGGCTTGTGAGGCTCACTACTACCTAGAATCCATCATCTTAGGTATCTAAGATCGGAAATCATCGGGTAGATCTCTTCCCTCACTTAGGTTGATAGCATTAGGTGATCCTAAGCTAAATTAGGCTAAATAAACACTAGGATTTAAACACCCTAACACCTTAACATACAGATTCATCAATTAAAGAGCAACAGAGAGGAAAATCGGGTGGATCATGGCCAGATCGGCCGATTTGACTGAAGAACAGCCCGATTTTCTTCTCTGGAATGGGTTTCGTGCATACAAATCATCCTAAACTAACATATAAGTCCATCCTATCATCACCCTAGCCATAACCATCAATCCATCACTCCAGAATCACAATAAACTATCCAATAATATGCATATCAAGATCCAACATCATCACACAAGCATACATGGTTTTTATAGATGGATGATGAAAGATAAGCAAGTAAAATCAACAAATCTCAGCTGAATCTAAGTTTAGCAAGACTTACAACCCTTCAAATGAAGTTCCAAAACGTTCCTAACAGTCCTTGCATTAGTTCTTCAATCAAAGACTCTAAAAATCACTCAAAATCACTCAAAACCTCACTATCACTCTTCGATTGGTGTTCTTCTTCTTCCTTCAATTTTTAGAGAGTTTTTCTTCTTCTCCAAGTCTATCCCAATCCAATCAGCTGTGAATGAGAGAATGTGGGAGAGGAGACCTCCCAGCAACAGCTTGCAGGACCACTTATATTCTCCACCAAGAGCAAGGCCGGATCAAGAGATCGTGGGACACGTGGCTTAAGCTGTCAAAGGCAGGAAAATACACCCAGTGAAATAAATCGGCCGATTTTCTTGGCAGTTGGTCCGATTTTCTTCAGCAGAAGCATGCTATGATCGTCTAGCCATGAGTTGCTCCATTGCTTGCACCAATAGTGGTCTTTGTGTCCTTTGTTGCTCCAATTATGCTCCTTCAAAGCTTTGGATGTGTACCACCATGAGGCTTGACCCTCGAATGTATCGATTAATGTCCAATAGATCCCCGAATTACCTATAAAACCGATAAAAGGTCGTGTAGACGTCTTTTCTAGAAATATGCATGAATTGAGCGAAAACGTCATGAACCAATGTCAAACCGTGCATGAATAACGGAAAAAACTATCTAATTAAGTGCCTAAACTAACGTCATAAATCACGTTATGAAAATACCCCATACTTAAGATTTGCTCGTCCTCGCGCAAGATCCAACTATAGACTAAGAGATGACATAATTTATGTATGCAGAAAAACAACAAAATATTTTTGGAATTGTGCTTCTAGCATTGGATCACCTTCATAGTCATGTTCATAGCAATGGACAAGCAATCATGCATGAAATAAATGAAGGCATGGAAATACAATTATACTTAACTAGAAGTCATGCATGAGAGGTGAAAATGAAGAAGTCAAGATGATCATGAGCATGTCCAATCTAGATCACTAAGCCTTACAAACATGCAATTAGGTCACAAGGACTTAGGAAAGAAAAGGCCAAGAAACGTGATGATAAGGTGGGAATTTTCTAAGGCCATGTGGTGCAAATCCGGGAAAGGAACTAAACAACCACAACTTTTACATTTATACTTCATCCACCAAAGTGTATTTTTCTCCTTCTTTTCTTTTCACTTATTTTTGAGACAATGGCATTGGTGTACAAAAGCCGAAACCTTGGTGATTATCCGTCCTCGGGCTTTTTCTATTTTTCGAGGTGCATCCACACCGGGCACACATACCAAAGCTCGTTAGGACTATCGGTTTATTTGACTTTGGCAAGGCACCAACACCTGATTATGTGAAGTGTGCCGAGTTACTTGTCATTTAAACCAATGTCCCCAAACCTATATTTTTGTCTACACTTTCACATCAAATTCAGCATTTCATCCACAACATTCTTTCATCAACGACTTCACCCCATACTTGATTTTCACACGCATCAACACACTAGCATGCTCCTAGTCCCGGATGGGTCAAAAGAGGTAAAATTTTTCATCAATTGAGGTGCTTAAACAACATGATCAAGATGGAAAGTAGAGAAAAATGAATTGCCTCAATCACTCCTAAATGATGTGCAAGAACTAGCATGTAATTTCAACTTTCAATCCTCAATTCAATCAAGGCAAACATTCATGATCACAGTTTACACATAGGATTCAAGATAAGTACTTCAAGTCCACATATGCATACATCAATTCAACACATAAGGCTATCCATAGCCAATTCACAAGACAATTTCATCATAAGGGTCATTCCCAAGCTTTAGAAGCACTAAAATTTTTAAAATTTTTTGATTTTTTTGGATTTTTCGAAGTATGTATGTACAATGCAAGACATAATGAAACATGTGACAATATTAAACTATCCTAGATGCTAATCATGCAAGTGATCATGAAAACCCCACCCCATACTTAGAAACACATTGTCCCCAATGTGGAAACTAAATAAAGAAGTGAAAGAGGGTCCTCACAATGTAAAATTGGTGATGCTTTGGTATTTCGGTTCACATCGAATGATGATGGTGGATGATCGATCAAGGATGGTAGAGAGCTCTTGATGTTCATTATGGCGTCGGAACCCGCGCTTGGCACCGCAAGCCGTCCAAGTTTCACATCCGCTCCACCCATGCTTGATTGGAGATCATCACTTTCCTTTACAGAAGGAAAATCGGCCCAGCAACCCAGGAAATCGGCCGATCTCGCTGAAGAACAGGCCGATTTTTCTGGTTGATTTCCTCCTTGTCCATGTGCTCGGATCTTGCACCTTCAACCATTCCATGAGGTTCTCACATGACCTCCAACATCTCATCACACATGATAATCAATAAGATCTAGCACCCAAAAACAAAAAAGAAAAACAAAGCACACCAAGAGTAAGATCAAACAAAAGCAAGAAAAACAAAAGGGAAAAATATGTACCAATGGGTTGCCTCCCATTAAGCGCTTCTTTAAGGTCATTAGCTTGACCAAATTCAGGAGCGTTTCACTCAAAGTGAAGTGGGGCAATCACTTCCACCGGGGCTTCCGGGATGTACTTCTTCAAATGGTGCCTATTCACCTTGAAGTTACCACAATGATCTCCTCCTATCGCTACCGCTCCATGAGGAAAGACCTTCTTCACAACATAGGGACCCGTCCATCTTGACTTGAGCTTTCCGGGGAAAAGCCGCAGCCTCGAGTTGAAAAGAAGCACCAAGTCGCCCTCATTCAACTCCTTTGGGATGAGGCGCTTGTCATGCCAACGCTTGGTCCTCTCCTTGTAGATCCGGGCATTCTCATAAGCATCCAACCGGATCTCCTCAAGGGCGTTCATGTCTAGTAACCGCTTCTCACCGACCTCCTTGAGGTCAAAATTCAGCCACCTTATAGCCCAATATGCTCTATGCTCCATTTCCACCGGAAGGTGGCAAGACTTGCCATAAACTAGCTTGTAGGGAGTGGTGCCAATAGGTGTCTTGAAAGCGGTTCTATAAGCCCACAAAGCATCATCGAGCTTCATAGCCCAATCCTTTCTTGTTCTAGAAACCGTCTTCTCAAGGATTCCTTTTATCTTCCGGTTGGAGATCTCCACTTGGCCACTAGTTTGGGGATGGTAAGGTGTTGCCACCTTATGAGTCACCCCATACTTAGCCAAAAGTGCTCCAAAGTTCCTATTAGTGAAATGCTTCCCTCCATCACTTATGATCACCCTTGGTGTTCCAAACCTAGGGAAGATCACTCGGTTGAAGAACCGCACCACCACCTTGGCATCATTTGTGGGAGAGGCGATTGCCTCCACCCATCTCGAAACATAGTCTACCGCCAATAGGATGTAGAGGTTGCCACATGAAGAAGGGAATGGTCCCATGAAGTCCACACCCCACACATCAAATATCTCCACCTCTTGTCTGTTGTTCAAGGGCATTTCATTCCTCCTTGAGATGTTGCCCGTCCTTTGGCAAGCATCACAAGTCACCGCAAAGTTTTGCACATCCTTGAACAAGCTTGGCCAAAAGAAGCCCGATTGCAACACCTTAGCACATGTCTTGTGTGAGCTAGCATGCCCTCCACATGGCAAGGAATGACAATGGCGGATCACACTCTCCACCTCATCCTCCGGTATGCATCGTCTAAACGCTCCATCCGGCCCTCTCTTGAACAAAAGTGGTTCACTCCAATAGTAGTGCCTCACATCTTTGAAGAACTTCTTTCTTTGGGCATATGTCAAACCGGGAGGCACTTCCTCACACACTAGGTAGTTAACAATGTCGGCATACCATGGCTCACTTCCTCTAGACACTTGGAACAAGCATTCTTCCACCATTTGCAATTGCTCATCCCGGAATGAGTCATCAATCGGGATGTCATCTCTATCAAGCTCTAATGGTGGGAGTCTACTAAGGTGATCCGCCACTGAATTTTCGGATCCCTTCTTGTCCCGGATCTCCAAATCAAACTCTTG
Source organism: Fagopyrum homotropicum (assembly GCA_033239125.1). NCBI lineage: Eukaryota > Viridiplantae > Streptophyta > Magnoliopsida > Caryophyllales > Polygonaceae > Fagopyrum > Fagopyrum homotropicum. The sequence continues at coordinate 126,326,722 of BSWB01000005.1, forward strand.
AAGAAGAAGGATCCACCGAATTAACCTAGGCTTGGCATCCTTCTTTGTAAGGAGGTAACGGATCGCAGCATGATCCGTATACACTATAACTTTCGCTCCAACAAGATATTATCGGAACTTCTCAAATGCATACACCACCGCTAGCAACTCTTTCTCGGTTGTGGCATAGTTAAGTTGGGCATCATCTAGCGTCTTGCTAGCATAATAGATGGCATGAGTACGCCCATCTTTCCTTTGTCCTAAAACAGCCCCAACGGCCACATCACTTGCATCACACATCACTTCAAATGGTAAGCTCCAATCCGGAGGTTGCATGATAGGTGCGGAGATCAAAGCATTCTTCAACCTACAAAATGCTTCAAGGCAATCTTTGGAGAAAACAAATTCAACGTCTTTCATTAGTAGGTTAGTAAGAGGCTTTGAAATCTTAGAGAAATCTTTAATAAACCTCCGGTAAAAACCAGCATGCCCTAGAAAACTCCTTACCCCTTTCACCGAGGTAGGTGGTGGCAGCTTCTCTATCGTTTCAATCTTGGCCCTATCAACCTCAATGCCACGGTTGGACACCAAGTGTCCCAACACAATACCTTCACTTACCATGAAGTGGCATTTTTCCCAATTTAAGACAAGATTTGTCTCCTCACATCTTTTCAATACTAATGACAAGTTAGCTAAGCAATTATCAAAGGAAGAACCATAAACAGAAAAATCATCCATATGATATTCTCAATGTATTCCGAAAAGATAGCCATCATACACCTTTGGAAGGTGGCGGGTGCATTACACAACCCAAATGGCATTCTCCTATATGCAAAAGTTCTCCATGGACATGTAAAGGTGGTTTTCTCTTGGTCATCGGGGTGGATAGGGATTTGGAAGAATCCGCTATAACCATCTAGGTAGCAAAAGTGAGAATGTTGAGCTAACCTCTCTAGCATTTGGTCAATGAAAGGAAGAGGGAAGTGATCTTTCCTAGAGGCCATGTTAAGCTTCCTATAATCAATACACATCCACCACCCCGTAACCGTCCTAGTCGGGATTAGTTCATTGTTCTCATTGGTCACTACGGTCATCCCACCCTTCTTAGGAACTACATGAACGGGACTAACCCACTTACTATCCGAGATAGGGTAGATAATTCCCGCATCTAGCAACTTAATGATCTCTTTCTTGACTACCTCTTTCATTATAGGATTCAATCTTCTTTGATGTTCAATAGAGGGTTTATGGTTATCTTCCATCATTATCTTATGTATGTATAAAGAGGGCTTAATGCCAACAAGGTCATCAATGGTGTATCCTATTGCCTTTCTATGCAGTTTCAATTCATTCAACAATCTATTAAGCTCATCATCATTCAAAGATGCATTCACAATCACCGGATAAGTAGAATTTGAACCAAAGAAAGCATACTTTAAATGAGAAGGAAGAGGCTTAAGATCAAGTTGAGGAGGACCTTTTTCGGTTGGAGATGATCCATACAATGTAGGTTGAGATGATTGCAAAGCCATGGAAGCCTCCTTAAAGTCCCTTGATGATTGCTCACAATCAATTGGTTGATGCTGAAAAGACTCAGGAAAATCGGCCCAGTCAGAAAAATCGGCCGATTTTCCTGAGGGTAGGTCGATCTGAGTTTTTGTTTTTGCAGAACTGGACGAAACTTCAGCACAAGGCCAAAAATCGGCCGATCTGGCCCCTCTAGTCCGATTTTTCTACTTGCTTCTCTCTTCCTCTAGCACTTCAAATCCAACACTTGGTAGCTCGTCCAATGCATTCAAGGCCTTGATTACTTCATTGCTACTCTCCTCAACTCCTTCCTCCATCAAGCTTGAGCTAAGAACCTTCTCAAGTGGGTCCTTGAGCAAGATTGAGCTCACAACCTCTCTAGACTCCTCTTCCTCAACTATGTTGAATACATCTTCATCAAGGGTTGGCCCTTTCATCATTGTGGACAGCTTGAACTTGATGTTTTCTTCTCCAATGTTGAAGGAGAGAGTCCCATTCTTGCAATTTACTAGACATCCGGAAGTAGCTAGGAAAGGTCTCCCCAAGATGATAGGAACCGGATAGTCCGCCGGGATGTCCAAAACAACGAAGTCTATGGGCACATAGAACTTCCCTAGTTGCACCGGAATGTCTTCCAATATTCCAACCGGATGAGTGATTGAGCGGTCCGCCATGTAAAGGGTCATCTTGACCGGCTTTGGCTCTCCTAGCCCAACCTTGTTGCAAAGTGCAAGCGGGATGAGGCTTACACTTGCCCCAAGATCACATAGGGCGTCATACTTTACTTCTCCTACTCCGATTGGCACACAAAAGGATCCCGGATCTCTTAGCTTAGGAGGCATCTCCTCCTTCATCGTTTGAATCAACTCCGAGGATCTCTTTGTCATCCTTATCTCCCCATACTCCTCCAACTTCCTTTTGTTGGAGAGTATCTCCTTTAAGAACTTGCCATATGCCGGCATACCTAAGATAGCATCCATGAACGGAATGTTAATATGCAATTTAGACATAAGTTCAAGGAATTTACCAAAGTGATTGTCCAAGCGAGCTCTTGCTCGTGATTGTGAGAACGGTAGTGGTGGCTTGTTTGGAGGAGGTGCCACATATGTTGGCTTAACATCCTTGCTCTTGCCTCCATCTTCTTGCAATGGCTCTTCTTCATTCACCACTTGCTTCCCTTTAGCATTCTCCTTGGGCAAAGGATCCTTCATACTCAACCCACTCCTCGTTGTAATAGCCAACACTTGGCCTCTTGGGTTATCTTCGGTTCTTCCGGGAAGCTTTCCTGGATCTCTATGAGCTTCACCCGCCTTTTGGAACACTTGTGCTTCCAACACCTTTTGAGCCTTGGAAATAGAAGTCACCGTGCTCTCAAGACCACTCAACCTTCCAAGCAATTGCTCAAACATCATTTCGGTTCTATCTTTTGGAGGTTGAGTGAATCCGGGTGGAGGTTCTTGTGAAGCTTTTGGTGGTGGAGTTGTGCTTGTGGAAGTGGGAGGGTTCAAGGCTTCATCCGGGTTAGAATAGGAAAACCCGGAATGGTTATGGTTGGGCCGGTAATTGTTGAATTGCCGGTTGTTGTTGAAGTTCCTTGGGTCTTGGTAGTTGTTATAATTGCCCCTTCCCATGTAATTCACATCTTCCTCCTTGGAAGACAAGTTTGCTTGCACTTGAGGAGTTGCTTGGTTCTTCAAAGTTGTAGCACACAACTCTCTCAAAGACTTCAATTCATTATTGATGGCATCAAGCTTGAAGTTGCTCATGGTGACTTCACTCACCTCATATGCTCCCGCCTTTCTCCCTTCACTCTACCTATGGGAGTATTTCTCAATCACTAGAGCTTGTTTCTCCACAAACTCCCAAGCTTCATCCACATGCTTTTCCATGAAAGTCCCACCGGAAAGAGATTGGAGCTTGAATTGGCTATCTTCATCAAGTCCCTTGAAGTAGATCTCCAATAGCTCAATTTTTGGTATACCATGGTGTGGACAATCTAGGAGAAGATCTTTGAACCTCTCCCAAGACTTGAACAAAATCTCTCTATCCTTCATCACGAAGGCATTGATCTTCCCTCTTAACTCGGTAGTCTTGGAAGGTGGGAAGAACTTAGTCAAAAACTCGGTTGTCATCTCCTCCCAAGTACTAACTCGCCCTTGTGGAATAGATTGATACCAAGCCAAGGCTTTGTCCTTAAGAGAGAAGGAAAAAGCCCTAAGCTTATGGTTGTTGCTCTCCAATCTTGGTGGTCTAAGAGTCTCCATCAAAATCTCATAGTTCATCAAGTGTTGATGAGGAGACTCTCCTTCCATCCCTCCAAATTGATTATGCCGGATCATTTGTAGAACTTGAGGGCGGAGCTCGTAATTGTGGGTTGCGGGATCTCCTAAGTTCACACCCGGACGGTGTGCTCTTTGTGCTGGATCCATACGTCTCCCTAATGTTTGTGGCTCTTCTATTGCAATGGGCACAACCCTAACATTTGCCGCCGGCTGCGGTTGTGGTGGTGGAGGAGGTGGAGGTTGTTGACGATTAAGCTCTCCTTGCACAAGGGCTTGCCTAATCTCATCAATCTCCCTCCTAGTTGCTTCTTGCCTCTCATTGGCAAGTCTCCTTTCTTCCTCCAAGAGCTCATCTCTTAGCCTTATTTGCTCTAAAGCCTCATCCAACTCAGCTTGGAGATCTCTTCCGGCCATCTCTTTTCCCTTTTTAATGCTCTTGGATCTAGATCTAAGGGTTTTCTCCAGTTCGGGATCGAATGGAGCTAAATCCTTGCCACGAGATCTTCGCATACACCTAAAGAGTAAGAGAAGTCCTGAAAAGCAAAGACACAAACCAAAGAGAGATCAAAAGCAACAAGAAAGATCTACATTATAAACAATCACAAAATAGACTCAATCTAGACCTAGTCCCCAGCAACGGCGCCAAAAACTTGTTACGCTCAGGATGTGTGTGATACGCAATAGGTTTTAAATTTATACTCGTTATATTTCTCCTAACTCCTAGCGAACCCGCAGTGTACGGGACGTTTGTAGTAGAGATAGTATTCCGAGGTCGAACACAAAGACTAAGGTGAGATTAATTCGATTTGTGATTAAGTTTAGTGAAGATCTAGTTAAGAAAAGAGAAGGAATAAAGAAATGAAAATCTAAATGTTTATGGTGGGTTTTTAGGTGATCAATCAAGGATCACAATTCATGCAAAATGACAATCAACTATGCTAACAAATTAATGAAAACAAACAAGTAACACAAGCACAAACTATGTGATAAAAGAGAGAGAGATGGATTCTAGAGGTCAAGATTTCCGGTTATGGCGTTGGACTCAAGCTTCTAAAGATTCTAAGGACAAAGTTGCGGTGTTGGGAAAGGGTGTTTCACTAATGGAAGTAATTACCGGGTAGGTCTCTCACTTCTCTAATCCTGAATCAAACTCCTATTACCGGGTAGGTCTCAAGGGGCTAAAGTAGGGAATTCTACACAAACCGGACACTACTTAAGTGGAAAACTTCTCCTTACCGGGTAAGTCTCGGAAAAGTAAGTCTCAAGCAATAATCCTAGCACACTCGATCCAATAGCGGCTTGTGAGGCTCACTACTACCTAGAATCCATCATCTTAGGTATCTAAGATCGGAAATCATCGGGTAGATCTCTTCCCTCACTTAGGTTGATAGCATTAGGTGATCCTAAGCTAAATTAGGCTAAATAAACACTAGGATTTCAACACCCTAACACCCTAACATACAGATTCATCAATTAAAGAGCAACAGAGAGGAAAATCGGGTGGATCGTGGCCAGATCGGCCGATTTGACTGAAGAACAGCCCGATTTTCTTCTCTGGAATGGGTTTCGTGCATACAAATCATCCTAAACTAACATATAAGTCCATCCTAAACTAACATATAAGTCCATCCTATCATCGGGTAGATCTCTTCCCTCACTTAGGTTGATAGCATTAGGTGATCCTAAGCTAAATTAGGCTAAATAAACAATAGCGGCTTGTGATCCTTCCTCGTCGCGTTGTTTAGCTTGCGGTAGTCTATGCACATCCGCCATCCTGTTACGGTTCGGGTAGGAATGAGTTCGTTATTCTTGTTGGTGATGACCGTCATTCCTCTCTTCTTCGGAACCACTTGTACGGGACTCACCCACTTGCTATCGGAGATAGGGTAGATGATACCTGCATCAAGAAGTTTAAGAATTTCCTTCTTGACAACCTCCTTCATGGTCGGATTTAACCGCCTTTGAGGTTGTCTCGAAGTCCTAAAGTCCTCTTCCATTAAGATCTTATGCATGCATAGGGAAGGTTTGATTCCAACTAAGTCCTCTATAGTATACCCTAAGACTTTCCTATGTTTCTTAAGGACAACCATGAGCTTACTATGTTCATCTATGCTTAAATCGGAACTAACAATTACCGGAAAGGTAGAATTAGGTCCAAGAAATGCGTACCTTAGATGTGTAGGGAGTGGCTTTAGTTCCATGACTATCGGAGTTTCCAATGGTTCTTGAGGAGCGTCCGATGCTTCCTTAGAAGTGTCTAAGGATGTAGAAGGTGTTGGAGAAGGATCAAGAGAAGTTGAAGAAGAGACACAATTACCTTCGGAATCACCCAAAATTACGGCCTCTCTGACTTCTCCACGGCCGTGATTTTGGGCGTGGAAAGTAAATACGGTGGCTCTGTTTCCTCCACGACCGTGTAACCCTATGGAGTGCTCCACGCTTTTGTTGGTGAAGTCCACGGCCGTGGAATATAGTGTATGACCGTGGATCCGTACGTTCTCTGCCTCGTCGTGGACTTTCTCAAACTCTTCTTCACACACTTCTTCTTGTGCTTCTAAGGCCTCAATTGCCTCATTGCACTCCTCTTCTTCCCCTGTATCCATTAGACTCCTAGAAATAACCTTTTGTAAAGGATCTTTGAAGAGAATAGCACTTACCTCCTCTCTAGACAACCCTTCTTCATCTTGGATATTGAATATATCCTCATCAAAGATTGGTTCTTTCACTAGAGTGGAAAGAACGAACTCTACCTTCTCTTCTCCTATGTCAAAGGCGAGTCTAGCATTCTTGCAATCGACTATGTAGCCGGATGTTGCAAGAAACGGTCTTCCGAGAATGATCGGGACCGGACTATCGCAGGAATGTCAAGCACAACAAAATCTATAGGAACATAGAATTTACCTAGCTTGACTGGGACGTCTTCAACAATACCGACGGGATGAGTTATGGATCGATCCGCCATGTACAACGTCATCTTCACCGGTTTAGGATCGCCTAAACCGATCTTCCTACATAATGCAAGTGGGATGATGCTCACACTTGCTCCCAAGTCACATAATGCATCATATGTGACATCTCCCACTCCTATGGGAATACAAAATGACCCCGGATCCTTTAGCTTTGGGGGCATCTTCTCTTTCATGGTCTTGATGAGATCCGAAGAATCCGAACTCATCTTAACCTCTCCAAAATCCTCTAGCTTTCTCTTGTTAGAGAGGATTTCCTTTAGGAACTTACCATAAGCCGGCATACCTACAATAGCATCAATGAAAGGTATATTAATATGCAATTTGCTCATGAGTTCTATAAACTTACCGAATTGCTTGTCTAGACGCGCTCTTGCTCTAGATTGCGGGAACGGTAGGGGAGGTTTGTATGTTGGAGGAGGAACGTAGACATCTTGCTTCTCCTTCCCCTTCTCTTTCTCTTTCTCAACGGGGACTTCTACAAACTTAGGTTGCGGGTCGGTAGTTGTTACTCCGCTCCTAGTTGTGATTGCCATTACCCTTCCTTTTGGGTTGTCCTCCGTTTTTCCTGGAAGTTTTCCTTGATTCCTAGGAACTTCCTCCGCATGGCTGAACATTTGGTTTTCTAAAACCTTTTGGGCTTTATCAACCTTAGTAATGTGATCATCAACCTTGATGATGCGAGTCTCCAACCCTAGAAGCTTCCCCAAAATTGTTTCCAACATGGGATCGGGCTTCTCTTTCCCCGAAGTGCTTCCACCATTAGATGTTTGCCCCTGGCTTTTCAAAGGAGTGGAAGAAGAGGAAGGTGGAGTTAGTGAATTTCCTGAACTGGAAGGATAAGAATTACCGGAATTTTGTTGATTGGAGCGCCAATTGTTGTTGTTTGAACCCCTATTGTTGTTCCAATTGTTGTTCCGGTTGTTGTTGTTGTTGTTCCAATTATTCCGATTGTTGTTCCGGTTGTTGCGATTGGTATTCTCATTACCGTTGTGGTTATTGTTGTTGCCTAAATAACCCACATCTTGCTCTTTGTGCTTCGGAAAATTGGTTTTGATGGCCTCTTTCAACTCTTTAATCTCCGTATTGAGAGAAAAGATTTGAGTTTGAGCTGCTTGTGATAGCTTTGCTCCTTGATCTACATGATTCGCCTCCACTTTCCGATGAGAGTACTTCTCTATAGCTCGTGCTTGCTTCTCAATGAAGTCTCAAACGTTATCTTCCCTCATGTCCATGAATGTACCACATGAAAGGGATTGGAGCTTGAATTGTGTCTCCACATCCAGCCCCTTATAGTATATCTCCAATAGTGCAAGCTTGGATATGCCATGATGAGGGCAATCCAATAGCAAGTCCTGAAATCTTTCCCAAGATTGAAACAAACTTTCGTTAGATCTCATAGAAAATGCATTAATCTTACCTCTTAGCTCCGCCGTTTTGGATGGCGGAAAGAACTTAGTGAGGAATTCCGAAGAAAGATCCTCCCATGTTTCAAGCTTCTCACTTGGAAGAGCTTGATACCAAGACAATGCTTTTCCCTTCAAGGAGAAGAAGAAAGGCTTGAGTTTGTAGCTGTTGGTAGTTGCGTTCTTCGGCTTCATTGTCTCCATCATAATCTCAAAGTTTTGTAGATGTTGATGTGGAGATTCAGCACTTGTTCCACCAAATTGGTTTTGGCGAACAATGGTAATAACTTGAGGGTTGAAGCTAAACCCTTGTACATCATCAGCATCAAAGTTCACACCTAAACGGCGTGGTTGCTGCGTTGGATCCATTCTTTGGCCAAGAGTTCTTGGCTCCTCTTCTACACGTTCGATCCTCGCATTCCTAGGTGGAACACGGCGATTTGCAGCTGTCCGTGGAAAGAATGGATTCACATTGATTGTGGGATCAATTTCCTCTAGTGGTGGCATGGAGGAGTCGCTATCCTCATTAGATGAGTTGGCTCTAACCGATCTTCTCGGTCTCCTCCTTTTCTTTTTCTCCTTGAGGTTGTTTATTTCCAGCCTCATTTGGAACATCATGTCCGTTAGATCATCAACCTTCATTTGATGACGATCCGTTTCTTCCCTACGAGTCTTCTCACTCCATTGGAGTTGAGCTTCCTTTTCCGATAACTCCGATTGGAGATCACATTCTCTTTCTTCATCCATTTTTATTTCCTTTCGCTTTCTCCTCAAAGTCCTCTCAAGCTCTTGATCAAGAGGTAAGAGGTCTTCGATATTACTAGACCTGCGCATACACTCGAAAAGATATCAAATAACAAGGGAGAAGCTCCCAAGCTTGACAACCGATAACCGAATTCGGCCTAGACCAAATCCCCGGCAACGGCGCCAAAAACTTGTTCGCCACTTAGCGTGCGTGCAATCAAGCTTTAAATTTATAAAACTAGAATAAAAGCAAGCGAACCCGCAGTGTACGGATCAGCATAGATTAGCAAGTATTCCAGAGTATCGAACACAGGGATTTGGGGGGAACAAATTCAGTTGTAAAGTTGTCAAGCAAGTAAAAGGGTAAAGCTTTGCAAATATATTGGGAAAACAGCAACCCTAAAGATCTAGGTATCTAATTGTGGCAATCGATTCAAGATATACTAAAGAACTAAGGACAGAGTTGAGGTATGCAAAGGTATACGAATGTAAGGCAATGTACGGTGAAGTTCCAAGACCTTATATGATTCACTCAAAGTCACTCTCTATAAAGGTTGTTGAGGCTTCAGTATAGAAAGATTCTAAAGGTAAATATTAACGTCAAATACCCAAACTTGTAATCCAAGGATCAAGACTAACTTAACCGATTAAGGTTGTGACACTCGGAATCGAGGTAGAGGTTGTTAAGGCTTCACTACCACCTAGAAAAGGCAAGCCAAGACTAAGTTAAAGCAAATCTTTAACTTTGGATTAAAGTAAAAGCAAGGTTCATAATTGACACAAAATTACGGGTAATTCTTGAGTTCCACGGCCGTGGAAGCTCAAGAACAGACCGTGGATTAGGTTCGTCGGCGATTATCTCTAACTCTCAGGGTCTAATCTGTTTACGATCGATCTATCATCATCTAAGCCACAACTATCAACCCTTCACCTTAGAATTGCTAAATGGTATTAGCCAACAACAGTCATATTGATATAAAATTCAAGATTTAAAAGAATGAAAGATGAAAACTTCCGAAAACCTTGAATAAATCTCAAATCAATTCTCAAATCCACAAACAAGAACAATGATGTAAGTAGATTCAGAATAACACAAACAATCACAATCTTAGATAAGAACGAAGAACGGGATGTCAATCCGTCTTCTAATCAAACCTAAGGACAAAGTATGAAATCTCCTTACGAACAATCTTCCAAATCTTCACTCTTTCTCCAACTTTCCGTCAATCCGGAAATCTCAATAGGGCAAAACGCAAATCTCTCAACGGCGGTCTAAGCGAAAGCGTAAACTAGGGTAAGCAGAGGTAGCAGTAGCGAAGGTGACGGAATCCTCTTCCTTCCGTCCTTATATAGGTCCAAATAAAATGCGTCTTCGGCCCATGTGCGTAGAAGATTGTGGCTTAAAATATTGCGTAAAAGATCGTCAAGATCACGGTCGTGGAAGGGTTCCACGCCCGTAATTTAGAGCGTGAAGTTGGGTCACGGTTTGTCACAACTCTCCACAGCCGTGTAAGTTGCTAGAATGCACCACGATCGTGTTGCCAAGGTTCCACGGTCGTGGATTAGAGCGTGGACTCTAATACGGTCGTACTTTAGAGCGTGGAATGTACATAGCTCGTAATTTCCTTTGTTTTTGTGTCATTCTTCATCCTAGCATCATCTTTAGCTCCTAGTGATGTCCTCAATCCTTGGACATGCTCAATCTATCTCCTTTCTCTCTCAATCCGTTCGGTTTTAGCTCTTAATTGCCTACAATCAACACAAAGCTTATGTAGACCTCTATATAGACAAAATAGATAAACTAACTCACAAATACTTCAATGCTTTATCAATGACTACCATTATGGATGAAATACACTTAGAAAACGTGCCTAAAATATCACAATATTTCATGCTAACACTTACCCTGCCGGAGGTGGCCTCCCCGCCTCCTCCACCCCCCCTCCCCTCTCCTCCTCGCCCACCCTCACTACAACCAATATGGGCGGCTCAAATCGCTCCAAAAAACAATATGTCAAGCTCTCACAGCTTCACCTTAGCCCTTCTAAGCAACAAGCTCCCTCAGACCCCCCGAGCCCATTCGAAGTCATCCCTGAGGAAATCATTCGCTCCAACAATGTCAGAATCTCGAAGGATATAGCCAAACACAACCTGGAGACCTCCTCCAAGATTGCGTTTCCTCCCCCCCTTAACCCCACAAATCCAACCAAAGAATCAATTACATCTAGACCTCTTGTTGCACCTCCTGATGCAACGTCCACCCCTCCTGGCCAGGATACTCATGCCCAAAAACCTCTACCAGCCTCTCTGCAAGCTCTCCAGACTCTGGACAATCCTATCCCGCTTGAAAGCTCCCAGGCCTACGTTACAAACTCTCCTGCGACTGCTCGTAACCCTACTACCGGTTCTATTGATGCTCCCCCATCGTGTGGACTGCTTGCCACTGGCCAACAGTCTTCCCCATCTCACCTGTCTGAGCTGGGAGTGCCGAACGACGATAACCAAGTCACCAAAGCCCCTTCAGTTGCCCAAACTCTCCCAAACCCTAATGAAAACCCTTCAGCTCCCCCTCCCCTCCCCTCTGGGCCCACACATCTCCCCCATTCACAGCCCCCATGCAACATTAATTACCGTACGCAGGTTGTACCCTCTAGTCTCTTCATTTAAGGAAGTCCTTTCGGCTGGATCTCATTGGAATCATGTCCCCCTTTCATACTCCCCTGGTTACGAGGACGGCGTCATTCAATTCTCAAGGGATGACATAGCCGACACCATCTCCCGATGGTCCCACGCCCTCATCGGCTACCCCTTAGGGTCCCCTCTAACCTACAACAAACTTACCTCCTTTGCCGGCTCTGTGTGGAACTCCATTGCCAAGCCAAAAATTCTCCGGAATGAGCATGGTATCTATGTTCTTCATTTCTCCTCCGAAGATGATCTTAATTCCGTCCTTGCAGGTAGCCCTTGGTTTGTCAATGGTTCCAACACCCTTCTTCTTAAGCGCTGGTGCCATGGTATGGATCTTAGCTACTCAAGCCTCTCATCCATTCCGGTTTGGGTCTCTCTCTTTGACCTCGACTATAGATTCTGGTCTCCCCTCATGCTGGCTAAAATCGGCTCGGCTATTGGCATTCCCCTTCTCACGGATCAATGCTCCACTAACCACAACCGACTTGGCCATGCGATAATCCTAGTGGAGATTTCAGTCACTAAGCCCCTACTGCGTGAAATTACCCTGCTTGGGCCGGATGATGAGATTATCACCCAGAAAATTTCTTTCGAGTGGCTTCCAAAGCATTGCTCTAAATGCCTCACATTTGGGCATCGGTGTATCACACCCCCTCTCAAGGCCCCTTCGGATAACAAGACCAGCTCTGATGGATTTCGGAAGGTTCACTACAAAAAAGGTAGACCCCAACCACCCCCTTCATCAAATCCAAATCCCATCTTACCGACTCCGGATTGCTCTCTCCTCCTATCAGCCTCAACATCAAACCAGCACACAAGCAAAACCGTCGCTAGACCACACACCAATTCCCCCTCCACTGGTCTGACGACCACCCAACAAAAATCTACCACTGCCCATCATTCACCAACCCCCCAAAACCTAATCCAAAAACCCTCTTCGGACTCAATGTGCCCCAACAACAATCACACACCCATCTCCCTGAATAACAACCCCTCAACTACTCTACCCTGTGAGAGCGTCAAGGATGCTGCCACCACCTCCACATACTCCCATGTCGATTAACATCGGATCTTGGAACATACGGGGGCTTAACCACCCTATCAAGCGTAAAGCTATTAGGGAATTGGTTCTTAGGCACCGTTTGGATGTTATCGCGATCTTGGAAACCAAAATCCTTGCTGACAAGTTGTCATCTCTCCCCATTCTCCCTCAGTGGTCTTCTACCTCAAACGTTTCCCCTAACGCTAGATGTCGTATCTGGATTTGGTGGGATCTCATTGCCTTAAGCCTGTCCACATCCTTCGTTAATGACCAACTTATTCACTGCACCATCACCCCACTCACACCCCCAAATTCCCCAAGTTTTGAATGTACCTTCATATATGCTCACAATATCCCAACTGATCGCGCGACTCTTTGGCCCAACATTACCACCATCAGACTCCTCACTTCAAACAAGCCTTGGGTTATCCTTGGTGATTTCAACACGACCCTCTGCCCATCCGAGAAGCTCTCGGACAGAATTACCTCCTCACCTCATCAGTCCTCTGAACTTGCTGATTGCCTTCAAACGAATGACATCTCTGATCACATTTTTTCCGGCTTCACCTACACTTGGAACAACAAACAAGTGGATTCTCGAATCTGGTGCAAGCTCGATCGTGTCATGATCAACGATATGTGGTCTACTGCCTTCCCTACATCATCGGTGCTCTTTGACAATCTATACATTTCCGACCACTCACCGGCCATCCTTGCTCTAAACACCAAAGAACCTCAGCTTCACCGCCAATTTCGCTTCAACAATTCATGGGCCTCCCATGAATGCTTCCATGCCACTGTTGATCGCTTCTGGATCCCCCACAATACTTCGGTTCGGACTTGCAATATGGACCACCTTTACGGTAATCTCAAGAAACTCAAGCGCGCCCTAAAGAAATTCCCCAGTTCATCTCTAGAGGCCCTCAGCGAGTCCATCGAGAGCCTCAAGTTGTTGCTAGAGACTACTCAATCCAGACTCATCTCCAACCCTCTTGACCAGGCTCTCCTGGCGTCCGAAAGCACCACCCTCGCCTCTCTCCGAAACCTCCAGGCTAATATGCAAACCACTCTCGGACAACTTTCCAAAGAATCTTGGATAAAATATGGGGACCAATGCACATCGTATTTCTTCAAGCACATTGCAAAACGGAGGGCTTCAAATGCCATCATATTCTTAAGCGATCCTGCAAATCCCGCCGCTGGGCCTGTTTCAAATGTGGATGGAATAACCACTATCCTTGTTAACCATTTCTCCAAGATACTAAATCCCACAATCATAGCAAATCCACAGAATCTTTTCCCTAACTGCCCACTACCCTTGATTTCTTCCGCTGATTTGGATCTCATCAACGCTGGATTCACTTCGGAGACAATCAAAAAAACCGTTTTCAGCATGAGTGATCTCAAGGCTCCAGGACCCGATGGATACAATGCCTTGTTCTTTAATTCCTCCTGGAATACCACCGGTAAACTCTTCACCGATGCTGTGATGGATTTCTTCAATACAGGCATCATGCCCCGCCATGTTAATCACACTGCTATCACACCCATACCAAAAAAACCAAACCCCACCTTGCCTGATGATTACAGACCTATCTCCTACTGCAATACTACGTACAAAGTCATAGCCAAATTGCTTGCAGAAAAGCTCAACGCTACTCTTCCCACTATCATTGGTAGATACCAGGGGGCCTTCGTCAAAGGCAAATCAATCAAACACAACATCCTACTTTGCCAAGAGATTCTCAAAAAGTATAGCAGACGCCACATCTCCCCTAGATGTACCTTGAAACTCGACATTGCCAAGGCGTTCGACATGATTGATCACCAGTTCATTCTGAACTGCCTCGGTCGTATGGGTTACCCTACTTGTTCATCAAGTTGATCGATGCCTGCATTTCCACAGCCTCATTCTCAATAAATTTTAAAGGCTCCTTGATGGGCTACTTCCATGGCTCGAGAGGACTTCGGCAAGGGTGCCCTCTCTCCCCCCCTCTCTTCGTCCTTGCTATGGAGGTGCTCTCTACTATGCTTAACATCAATACTCAAAACCCGGACTTTAACGTGCACCCCAAATGCTCTTCCCCAAGAATCACCCATCTTTGCTTCGTTGACGACCTTATGTTGTTCTGTAGAGGTGATGCCCCTTCTATCAACATCCTGAAGCGTACCCTGGACTATTTCGGTTCTTACTCTAGGCTTAGCATTAACCTTTCAAAGTCTTCAATCTATCTTGGTGGGCTTTCTGATTCAGATGGTGATCTCCTTGCTTCCTCATCTGGCTTTCATAGAGGCTCTCTCCCCTTCATCTACCTTGGTATCCCGGTGGGTAGCAAAAGACTGAATGTCTCCGAATTCACCCCCCTCATTACGAAAATCACAAACAAAATCTCTTCTTGGAGTGTACGGCATCTCAGTTATGCTGGTAGGAAACAACTCATTGCCTCTGTCCTCATGACTCTTCACCACTACTGGTGCTCCACGCTTCTCATCCCTTCTACCATCATGATCAAGATCAGGAGCTTATTACGATCCTTCCTTTGGGTTGGGAAGGCTTCCAGCTCGCGTGCCCTTATCTCTTGGAGCACGGTCTGCCTTCCAAAGTCTGACGGTGGGTTGGGATTTAAGGAGGCTCTTTCTTGGAACAAGGCTTGCCTCTCCAAACTCCTGTACGAACTTAATGGTACTAATGCTGAATGTAGCCTTTGGGGCACCTGGGTTTCCCGCAACATCCTTAGGTCCCAATCTATCTGGACTTGCAACGCCAACTTTAATAATAGTCACTCATGGTATCAGCTACTTAAGGTTAGGGACGAAATCCTTACAAGGATGAGTGGAGACTGTTTCATCTACCTCACTTCCGGCACCAACAACAACTTCTCCATATCTGTTGCTTACAACCATTGTTGGTGTCCGACCGCTCCCTCTCCTCCCTACCTGTACAACACCATCTGGAATGTCCCATGCCCGCCCAAGTGTTGCGCCATTGCCTGGATTGCAAGCCATAACCGCCTCCCTACTCTTTCCAAGCTTCGTGAATGGAACATCGTCACAAACAGCACGTGCCATACTTGCAAACTCCTCCCGGAAGATGAGACTCACCTGCTCCACCACTGCAGCTATTCTCGTCTTGTCTTAAACCTCATCTCCTCCTGGATCAGAATACCCCATCCACTGCCTTACAGGGACTGTCTTTGGACCTGGCTTAGCACCTCCACACCTGTTAAAGATGACCTAATCTCCAATGTCCGTGCTTCCACCGTGATTAGCTACATCTATTTCATCTGGAAGGCCCGTAATGATCTCCTCTACAACAACAAAAGCACACATCCTACATCTTGTGCTCATAACATCATCAACACAATCAAGACTCACTTCTCCTTCAAATGGAAGAATCGTTCAAGGAACTCACTCAGCTGGGCTAAGATTCTCGACATAAGCTTTCCCCCACAATAATTCTCTCAACATCATCTGTTTCATCCTTTTCTTTGCTCCTTTGTATCTCGATATGACCCATGCTATTTCGCTCTTCTACACTAAGCTAGTTGCTTTGTAATTTCCCCTTATTTTCTTGATATATATACATAAACTTTCAAAAAAAAAAACATAACAAAAAGAAATTTCCATGATCTATCCTGAAAGAATCAGGTTTTATGCTTATTGTGTGGATCTAGAGAGTAGACAAAATCAGAACCTTGTAAAAGGAACTAAAAAAATGAAAAGCTTCAACACAGTTGTCATTTATGCATGTCGAGAAAGGGAAAGCAAAAAAGAGCAGTAGCGGTAACAACTGTCAAGGACAAGCGAGAGAAAGCTCACTAAACCACTTTCAAATAAGAAGAATACAAAAAAAAGCAATAGGAATATACATACATATATATATATATATATAGAGAGAGAGAGAGAGAGGTCCTATAACTCAGATGGATCATGCATATACAGGATCATAAATCACATTTCTCCATTTGAGACAGATAAATTGTACTCATACGATAAACACAAGAATATCAAGAAGATTCAACAGATAAGTAGCAAAATAGCGCCTTGAAACTAAATTCTTTGAACCATAATGTTCACTTCATCTTGCAGCAGCCAAGGCGTATTTTGTACTTTTTCTATTTAGATTCATTTACATTTTTGTGCTTATTTCACAATGATTATTTGAGAAACAAAATTAGTGTTGAACTGGAAAAGTGTTGTCCTTAATTAATATCAATCTTATCTATATGTATAAACAACATATATATATATATATATATATATATATATATATATATATATATATATATATATATATATATGGTCTTAAGGGCCTCAAATAACCAAGAACTAAATCCTATTGTCAGATCACTTCACTTTGATTCACCACAAGAAATTTCATGACAAACTTTACATACCAATTGTTTACGAGGCGATTGAGAATATATTGACATACACGAGAGTAAACAAAACAATACATAGAACATTGCTCAAGAGAACCTACCTTTGGCAAGGAAATATAGAAGGAACAAGGGGAGTGGTCAAAGCTTCACCAGTAGCAACAAATTGGCGAACAAAAAGTGCACCCAACGAAAGTATAGAAGCCTTGTCGGCAACCCAAATAGCAAGATTATGCAAATGTTTTATTCTCATTCAAAAAGTCAAACAAAATGGTATTCGTTTTCAACCAACGTTTTTGACACAAATAAGACTTAACAGGTTTGAATTTTCTAGCATCATCTCAAACAGGTAAGCAATTAAATGTAACGCCATGGATTTGTAACCTGAGGTGTCACTAGGATTTGGACCATACAATGAGTCCACTATAACTAGCTCGACAACAAATTCATCATTGGACATTTCAACAAGAACACGACAAATATAAAACAAAACTTCTGACCGTTATTCTCAAAACAAAATAGATAATGCTAACTTAAAACCATGAAGGAAATACAAAGGCGAAACAACTCCCCGACTCCAACTCAACAACTAGAAAATTCGAGACCAAGATACAACAACCATCCCAAAATCCTAAGGCACACGTGAGTCCGGTTGTACATCTCCCGAAAGATAGTCTCTAAGGCGAGTTCAATACCTGAACAAGGTCCTAAAACAACAATAGATGAACCCTTAGCTAACATTCCAAGAATAGAGTCTATTGTCCGGAATTAGATTAAGCCCATAAGTATCATGTAAGGGACACGAAAATCAATCTATCAAATAATAATATTTAATAATAAATATATATGCATAAGTGTAAACCAACTAGTGAAATGCATCAAGAAATAAAGACGTAAGCTAAGAATGTAAGAGATATACATATATAGTAACTAAAAATCCATAACAACAAATAAAACCAAACAAGGTAATGTTGATTTTAACCCGATATTTATTTATCATCAACTCTCATCATCACTGACTATACTTATATTTGTTCATACATAACAACCGGCATATCTATGTAATCATCACCGTTATTCCTCTATATCTATACTATACCACATATCTCACTCATAACAATCAGTCACCATTTGATCTTTTGAGATGTAGCTGTCAGTGTGTAACATAACCAAATACCCTCTAGGCTTAACTATTATTGCGTAACATAACCAATTAGCCTAATTCAATATCTCATATTCTCATATAACCCGTCTATCACAATTGGGTCTCTTGAGGCGTAACTGTCAGTGCGTAACATAACCAACTTTACTCGCCTTGCAACTATTTGGTGGAGTATCTGGTTCTTCAGGAACAAAACCATCTTAATAACGATACTATTGGATCGGACCATGATATCGTAAACCTCATCAAAGAACAACTACATAATTGGAAAACTCGTATTACGGATGAGGACGACTACAACTTTAAGCACACACAAAAAAAACAAATCCTCTACAAGGAAGAAAAAGAACATCAAATGGAACAAACCAAAACCTGGATTCCATAAACTTAACTTCGATGGATCAAAACTCGATTCATGTATTATGTCTATTGGTTATGTTATTCGAAATCATAACGGTAAAGTTATTAGTTTGGACTCTAGGAAAAACAATTTTAACTCGGTAATCAAAGCAGAAGCTTTTGCTCTAAAAGCTGGACTAAAAGAAGCAATTAGGTTAAATATCAAAAAGATCGAAATTGAGGGTGATAACCTATGTGTTATCAAGGCACTTCAAGGACTTTGGTGTTGTTCCTAGGAGATCGAGATGATCGTATCCGACTCCAGACTGGATCTTCACTTCTTTGAGGAAGTCCAGGTCAGGCATGTGTTCAGAGAAATCAACTGTGTTATTGACCGATTGACCCATTTGGGAGTTTCGAACCCCAACACACCCTTTTCTAACGATCCCGAACTTCGTGTTCTCATTCGCAAGGATGCTTTAGGATGGACTACCTCTAGAAGATAGTACTTCCTAACCGCTTTCCGTTTTTAAAAAAAACTTCTAGGCTTAAATGTCATTGCCTAACATAACAAATTAGCCTAGTCCAATATATCATATAATCATCTTTCGCAATCCACATCATGAGGGGTAACTGTCAGTGCGTAACATAACCAATTACCCTCTAGGCGTAACTATCAGTGCATAACATAACCAATTACCATATTCTCAACACAACACACAAATTCAGTCATAACTCGGTCTGCCACAATCTCAATCACAACTATGTTTTTTATAATCTCAATCATAACTATGTATGTCATAATCTCCATCACAACTCTATCTACCGTAGTCTCAAACCTAACTTTATGTATCATTATCTCATTCCTTGCGAACACAACTCAAAACAACTATCGACTACTCACACTAACAAGTGTTATCTAAAACCCCTAAGGTAATAAGGTCGACACACAACGGTGGGTTTCAAAGGCTAAATAAAATTATTCATCCTCATCCATACATGTTCACTTATATGTATCACAAATCTCAATCCTTGTAGCGGTATTACCCATATACGGTGGGTTTCAATGGCCCCAATGTTGTGATGTTTGTATAAGACTATACTGATTTTTTTTACCCCAGACGAATGGTGGTCTGATAAGGAATTTGTGATAGTTTGAGCTCGTAGTGAGGCTCGGTTTGAAGGCATGGTACTCACGATTACTCGATCATGGAAGTCCTTAGAGACACAAAAGTATGGGATGGTTCACCTAACGTGTGAACAATACGGATCTAACAGAGAATTAGAGAGTAAATTTTTTGACGCTAACAATCAAGCAGTAAAGAAACGAGATTGTTCGTAAAAAAAATCAAATGTATATTCATGTTGCATTGTTGTGAGTTGAAAAGAATGTCTAGAGCCTAAAATCTCACAATGGGATTCATATGTTGAGAAGTGAGATTGATAAGCTCTGATAGATCTCAATTTTGGAATTCGGTTTCAATCTATTCTGGATTTTGTGGTCAATCGAAAAGTCAAAGTTGTGATGTTTGGATAAGGTATGAAGAATGTGTTGGAAATCCTCAAGGCTCAACAAGATCTTCTATAGAAGATCTACACGGAGTTGGATGTGGAGAGGGAGGCATCAACCACCGCTATCAACGAATCCTTGTCCATGATCGCCCGTTTGCAAGGCCAGAAGGCGGCCGTGGAGATGGAGGCAAGCCTCGTTTGATTTCATACCATTTTCAGAATCCAGATGATGAGCTAAATGACGATGAGATGCTGATGGTGAGAAAATTCAATCGGAATTGGTTTTCGTCGTTGCCAAGAAAGAAACCATGGGGGAATCGCCGTTGTCCTTCGTTCGCCGCCAGGGAAGAAGTCGCCGCCGCCTCCTACTACCGTCACCTCCAGGAGCCGTTGGCCTCGCCGCCGTTGAACGGAACCCAATCTCCGCCGCACTAGCCCCGTGTAAGTGCCGCCAAACACGAAACGGGTCAGAGAAGACTGACTTTAGATTTGGAACTTGGTGAGTTAAATCGTTGAGTTGAGTCAGTCAAACAAGTCAACTCGCGAGTTGCAAATTTATGTCTAGGTGAACAATTTTGCCCCTGATATATAACACCGTTCAGATAGTTTAACGTGTGAACATTGATCGAGGTACTACTCTTTGGTCGGGCTCAATAGGTGAGGTATTGTTCCGATAGTTTAAACGACGGGGTAGCAAAGTTTAGTCAATCTAAAAGATGGGGTATTGTTTAGGCAAATTTTGTTTTTTATTAAATATTAAGACAGTGTTTTGTTGGTGGGATGAAATATACCCGGAATGAAAATGAAAAATAAAATAATTATGTTAGATTTATGTTTTAAAATACATCTAATATTTATTTCTAGTCACTAAATAAACATGATTTATTTTTTGAAACAATTTGGTTTACTAAGTTTTTTCTAGTTTTGTGTTTAGTAAATGTACCCCTTGAGAGAAGAGTGTGTAGAGTTTAAAAATAAATACAAAAGGTTATGGTACATTTACTTAATTGAAATATTAAAAAGCCTAGTTACTACTTTAGTTTTTCAAAAAGACCTAGTTACCAAAATTGCCCTTTATTTTTTTATATTGATTTGTTAATAGTTTGTTTATGAAAATGATTCTAACCCAAATCTCTTGAAACACTATAATACAATTAGCTTTTTATTAAAAAGAAAAAAGAAATGCAAGAGGATATTATAGATTGGAGTTGAAAGGGTTGAGATAAAATGCAAATAAAGAAAGGCAAGTTGGGAAAAAGAAATGCAAGTTGCAGGCGAACAATATGAAGATGCTAAGCGATGAATACGAAGATGCTGCCCATTTAGTCTCCTCAAAAAGTGGGTTGCTTCCTATTGGCCATTCTACGTCTACACCTTGGCCATTGTGAGATGTCAACTCTAGACAGATTCCAAGATTCAGATTTCAGATTCAAAAGATACTTACCCTCATCCTCCAACATTATTCTATGTCTCTTTAAGACCATCTTCCTCGACTATTTCTTTCACTTTATTTATTTATATATATATATAGAGTATAGATCCTATGAGAACACCCCCTAATGTGAGAATATGAGAACAGATTCGTAATTATTATCAGTTTTGTTACGAATGTGTCATATCGTTTAATGTATTATTCGTAGTTATTGTTGGTTGAGTGGATTATTCGTAGTTATTGTTGGATTCCTAATTATTATTATTCGCAGTTATTATTATTTTTGATATCTACTCTAAATCTCAACCCTTAATACTCACATCCAATGGTGTACGATTGTTCTCATGTTCTCACGTTAGAGGTTGTTCTCATGGGAACCACACCCTATATATATATATACCCTTATTCATGAAAATTTTTAAATCATTTCTTATAATTTGAAGTAATTTGAGTAGAATTTAATTAGTTTTGATATGATATAGGAAAATAAAAGGGACAAACAAATGCATTTTGCGTGAAACCACAATAAACGATTTCACCCAAAAAAACAATGAACAAGATATACACATGAGCTAAATTTATTTCTATTTTATTTTCGAAATTACAAACAAAAGGAGGATTATTGTTTTTCCCGTGGCAATTTGTGAGGATGAATCCTCGATCAAATGAATTCAAGGGTGTACCCTGGCTAGGCTTCTTCTCATGGTGCGCGCTAGAGTATACTATATACTCGGTTTTGTAGATGTTATTACAAGTAATTTCATAAACTATTATTATTTTACAAAAATAAAAACCAGTGAGTTCAAGTTTGACATAATTTGGTTTACTAGGCTTTTTCTAATTTTGTGTTTAGTAAATGTACCCCTTAAGAAAGAGGGTGTAGAGTTTGAGAATAAATACAAAAGGTTGGGGTATATTTACTTAATTGAAATATTAAAAAGCCTAGTAACTACTCTAGTTTCTTAAAAAGGCTTAGTTACCAAAATTGCCCTTCAAGTTTTTTATGTTAAATAAGATACTTTTGTAGAAAAGTTTTGTTTAACTACAACAATCCATAAATAATTTTGAATTAACTAACACCACGTTCGAATTGATTATATATAATTTGAATTAATATTATAAAGTGTTAAATCTATAATTTTTTTTAAAATATAACCACCAAAGATTTAAAAAAAATATGAACTATTTATATTATGAAATTGTCTGTACTAATGAGACAATTTATACGAGCTAATATAAATTTTTTGAAATAATAAATATTATTATACAAATAAACTCTCAATATTTATGTTCCGCAAACATTGCGTAAAATAATACAAAAAAGATATGAAGTGATAGTGTAAATTATATGAACCAAATTAATAAAAATATTGATCCATTAGTATAAAAAGATTGAACTAAAGTTGTACCAACTATGTCCTTTCTAAAAAAAAAACTATTTTACAAAATTATAAAAAAATTTAGAATGAATTTTGTGAAGTAGACTCTTTTTTATGCGCTTTTTTTTTTTTGTATATCCCTCTAAATTTTACCACTCTAATTGACCTACCACTATTACTTTATTAGGAGTATATTTATTAAATTAGATTATGATATGGATCTACTTAATAGAGCAATATTGTTTAAAGGCCTAGTTAGTGATATTGACCAAAAATTTATTTTATTAAAATATTATCTCAGTTTATTCTTTGTGCACTAATAATTCATTTTAAAAAATATTTAGGTCATATTCAATTAACTAAAGTTTCGTATTTTATTAAGGTACAATTCATCTCTCCGTAACTTTGTACCGGAGTAAACTATTTTATCTGAACAACTCTCTTATACGATGGATCGTAGAAATAAAAAGACAACAAAAGGAGAAAAAGGTGATGCGATTGTTCTTCTTTTCTTTTTTTCTAAACATTTTATTTTAATGACTAAAAAATATCATTTTAGTTCAACTACGGAAACGGAAACGAAATGAAAATGAATCTAGCCCATTTATTAGTCATTGTTCGTTCATAACCCATTTTGCTTCTCGAATGTATCAAAATTAATCAAATTCTACTACAATTACTATAATCACAAAAATGAACATGAGTATATAGATGGATTAGATTCATTTTCATGTCATTGTTTTTGGAGTTATAACGAAATGGGGCTGAATGTATTAATCTTTTACTTGAATGTTGTTTGGTAAAACATGTCACTTTAATATCCTATCGGGAAGTGCACACAATTTCTAGACCAACCTGGTCTAAGCATACTTATTGTTTGTTTGTATATAACCTACTCCATATACTTACCACTATGTACAAAATTAATAAACTATATCATATTGATTTAGTTTATTTAATAAATAAGTTTATTTGAGCATTTAAAATTATTGTAGCTGAAATTTTTAAATAATTGTTTGTGGATGTTTATGTTAAAACTTGATTGATGATTTGACGAGAAAAAAGCTTTGTGGTTAAATTATGGATTAAATTAGTAGAAAGAAGAACTATAAGAAGTAATAAAACACTTTTTTTTTGGTGGCCGTGAAACAACAAACTACCTCCCAACGCAAAGCGCTAAATAAATGGTTAGAAAGAAATGAAACTTACAAATGAGTAATACGTGAAAAGTTAACTTACAAATGAGTAATAAAACACTTTTTTTTTTGGTGTCCAATTAATTTTAAAGAAAAAGAGAAAGATTAGCTAACGCATATGCGACTATATTGTCTTTTATAAACACATGATCTAGTTAAATGACTAAGTCTCGAACCATATATACTCTTGACAACATATTAACAAGCTCGAAAATGGATGCTTACTACTTAGTTTGTTGGAGAAGGTTCAGAACCACCATCGAATCCATATCGACGTATATTTGTCTGTGTCCATTACATCCCCTACCAAAATTTAGCCCCCGTTTGGTTGTAAATCTAGAAACGAAAACGAAAAAGAAATGGGAACGAATCTAGTCCATACGTATGTCCTTATTCATGAAATTTTTTGGAATCATTTATTATGCTTTTATGCAAAATGCACTTCCTCCCCTTCATTTTGTTTCCCTATAGGGTATCAAAATTAATCAAATTTTACTACAATTACCTTAACCACAATTTCATGAATAAGGATATACATATATAGACTAGATTCGTTTCCGTTTTGTTTTTGTTTCCGAAGTTAAAACCAAACGAGCCCTTACTCTATTAAGTAATTAAAGTCGTGATAAACATTATATATGCATTAGGTTTTAAAAAATTACAAATCTTGAAAATTCTAATCTTATCTTATCTTATCTTATATATATTAAGGGAGAAGCAATTTTTGCCACGTGTCCTCTCAGAAATTAACCTCAACAAAACTTTTTTATTTTAATCAGCAATATTTTTCAGCAATTTAAATTAAGTTTTTGCTGCAATTTTTTTTGTTACGGAATTCTGTTTGTGATATCTCCATTTAAATAGAAAAGGCTAAATCTCAACTTTTTTTTTTTAGCTTTTACCATTTTTAATTATCAACTGTATAGTTTTTTTGTAATGTTCATTTTTAAGAAATTATCTCTTTTTAAATTATAAATCATAGATAATTGTGAGATAATATCAAAACTTTTGAAAAAGTATTTAAAAAAAACTTACATATTTCTCTTTTTTAACCATTGATATTATTGTTGTAATTTTTTATTTTAATCAGCAATATTTCTCATTTTTAAATTATCTCTTTTTGGCTGCAATTTTTTTCTGTAATTTTTTATTTTAATTAGCAATATTTCTCTTTTTTAAATTATCTCTTTTTTGCTGCAGTTTTTTTTTGTTATCTATCTTATAGTTTTTTTTGTAATTGATGTAAAACTATGTTCGAAAATGATAATAACATACCTAAAAATGAATACAATAGAGAATATATATATATATATATATATATATATATATATATATATAACTATACTACTTATAAATCGGATAATTAAACTGAGTGCATGAATACTATTACACATTTTAATATTTATTGTATTTGAACCTTATATTTAACATATTATAATATGTATTGTAAAATTAAATTTAAAACGCAAACCCGCACAAGGTGCGGGTATTACACTAGTATATATTAAGGGAGAAGCAATTTTTGCCACGTGTCCTCCCAGAAATTAACCTCAACCCAACCAAAATTTTAATTCAATAATTAAAATACAGATTAATCAGAAAATTATTTTAATTCAATAATTTTTATAATTTTTTAAAAATCCAAAATGATCCGTATCTTCTTTGATAACCGAATATCCATTAAATTCAATTTTATTTTATCTAAAAAATTTACTTGGGTAATAATATTTAAATAAAACTAATTAATAATTAAAATATATGTGAAAGTATTTTTTGAAATTTCAAAATTATTTTTAAATTTATAATTAATGTAACCGAATATTGGTAAAAAATGGCATGATACTAACAATATTAAAGTAAATAAATAAAAAACCATTTATTTTTAATAATTAGTTTGCAGTAATTTTTTAACTACGTAACATCTTTATCCCTAAAATCTCTCCTATTCCATACACCTATAAAACTATCAGCAAATTCATTTTAAAAAAAATTAGTTAGCAGTAATTTTTTGAACATAGATATTTTTTTAAAATCTATTTTATCTTATTTTATAATTTGCTAACTTGCTTCATATTAATCTACAAAGCCTATCTTACTACGTATTTTTAAATTCAAAAGTTTAACAAACCTAATCATTTCACATAAGATATGGTTAAAATATTTGAGAATAGGGAATCATAAGTATTTCTTTTTACAATATTTGAGAATAGGGAATTAAAAATTTTTAGATTTTTTTTGAAAAAGGAAATATATTTATTTAAAATATTTATTTTGTCTACAATATTTAATAAAATAATGCGTTTTTACATTGTAAATTTTTTTTATTACATGATTATTTATGTAACATGTTTTAATATCTATTATTAAATTAAACTTAAATTATCATCGCATAATAGTAACATAACCTAAAGATATATGGTTAAAATAGTTTTTTAAACAATCCCGCACAATGTGCGGGTATTACACTAGTATCTATTAAAGTAGAAGCCTCTATTGCCACGTGTCAACGCTATGTTTCTCGAAGCCTAAAAAATTATTTTAAAAAGTAATTTTTAAATGTTAATATAAATTGGAAATTGATTTTTAAATTTTTTTAAAAATATTTAAATAAATATTTTTTTAAAAATAGGTTTTAAATTTTTACGGATTTTTTTTTTTACCAATAAACCTATCTTAACAAATCAATTTAAAAAATTTAATTAATTAAAATAGATAAATACTGAAAAGAAAATTAAAAATCATAATAATGATTATAATTTTATTATTCGGATTTTTATTTTACAAAAATATACATATAACTTTGTAAGTATTAAATATTTATTAAAACTCAACCCGCACTTTATGCGGGTAATACACTAGTAAGAGAGTTGTATAGGGTCCCTTGATTTGTGCATTTTAGCCATATGTTTACTTTTTCTATTAGGAAGCAAAGTGTAGAAACATAATTAAGTGAGAGACCTAGGATGTCTAATGAGCAGTAAATTTTGTAGTGGTTCT
The DNA here is from genome assembly GCA_033239125.1 of Fagopyrum homotropicum. Taxonomy (NCBI): domain Eukaryota; kingdom Viridiplantae; phylum Streptophyta; class Magnoliopsida; order Caryophyllales; family Polygonaceae; genus Fagopyrum; species Fagopyrum homotropicum. The sequence goes on from BSWB01000005.1 coordinate 126,353,752, forward strand.
GTCGTGTGAAACGACACGTAGGAGAACAATGATTGGTTGTTTATAATGATCTTGAAACACTAATGAAGGGTTATTAGTATATTATTACAACTTTGAATTGATTAGAATAAACGAAAGGATATTATTGGGCAATCAAAGAAACAAAAACAAATGGAGGTGACATGACCAATGATCAGTGATCAATGACCAATGATGATGATACGTGACCCTCATTTAAGGAGTTTGTGTGTCCAATCTAACCTAATATTTGTGCAAATTTTATAATCTCCCTTACAATCAAGATGGAGACCCTTTTTCTTTTAAATGAAAATCGGTTAGCTTGGATTATCCTCTAAATATACTAAAATATCTTTACGAATGAGAATGCACAGTTCAAAAATTGGAGGAACGATGTTGGAGTTGAAATACTCATTTGAATTAATCGGTCAACAACACAATTAATCTCCAAACTTCATCGAAAGAATGGATATCCAATCGGGAGTTAAAAATAACTATGTCGATCTCCCAGAACAACTCCAAAAACTTTGGAGTGCCTAATGACACATGATGTTGACCCATCAATTGCATTCGGATATAGCCTACTTTTGTCATCCAAATTAATTTATGTTTTTTTATAATTAAAAGTGGTTTCATCACAATAAAAGGTTGTTGTAAAATATGATACTTGATCACAATACTTAGATCGAGCAATTTAAAAAGCTACAACAGTTTATATCATTGTTCACACAACTTGGTACGGACACAATCTTCATTTCAGAAGAAAATTTTACTATTAAATGGAAATCTTTTAAATAATTAAAAACAAAATTTTCTTTTTAAAGCTAGAATTATGTGATAACTTAAGAAATTCAATATCTTTATAGAGGGGTCCATAAAACATTTTTGTAATTGAACATATTACAATAAAACATATTACAATCAAATATTTAATATTTAAAAATAAAAATATAAGCAATAATGATCTCAACTACCATTTATAAATATAAACAATTGTAGGAATTTTCAATTGTGTGGATTTATTCGGATGAAATTTAATGCATTGACCATAACAATTAGAGATGACAATTTCATTCTCATCTGATCGATATTCGATTTCACCCGATTTGAACAAACAATTGTAAACCCAAAAAATTCGAGTGATGGGTGACTATGGGTGAAGGTTTTACACCCATTATCCAACCTAAACCCGAAGGTTTTGTACTACATGCGCGGAAATACTTTAAAATTTGGTTAAAATAAATAAAATAAATTATTAAAACTCAGCCCGTACAAAGTGCGGGTAATACACTATGGGTGAAGATTTTGTACTGCATGCAGGAAAATACTTTAAAAATACAACATAGCTTAGTAATATCCATAACTCTTGATCATCCGCGGATGAACCCGAATCACCCTAAGAATAACATATAAATATGCCCAATAAAATTAACGGAGAGTGATGAAAGAGATTCACTCTCCCAATCATCAATATTCACAATTAAGTAAGTTTGAGCCCTAGCCTTCACCCCCAACTCCCCATACATAATAATGATAATATAATATTACACAGACGCGCCCAAGCGTGTTATTGACCTTGAGCAACGAGTCCCCTTCATCTATTAATCCTTCTCTTCTCCAAATTAACTAACCCAACTCATCATACAGATCGAGAGACACACACACACAAAGATCAACCTGAAACAGGGCGGCGCTATGGCGGAGAACGCCGGCGACCATCGAGGGGACGACGATGACGGAGGACCAATCAGGGAGCAAGACAGGCTACTCCCCATAGCCAACGTGGGAAGAATAATGAAACAAATCCTCCCCGCAAACGCCAAGATATCAAAGGAGGCCAAAGAAACGATGCAGGAGTCCGTGTCGGAGTTCGTAGCGTTCGTCACCACCGAAGCCTCCGACAAGTGCCGCCGGGAGCGACGCAAGACGGTCAACGGAGACGACGTCTGTTGGGCTCTCTCCTCCCTGGGCTTCGACTCCTACTCTCTCTCCCTCCGTCGCTACCTTCAGCGTTATCGGGATCTGGAGGGCGACCGGGCTGCCCCTGGTTCTTCCGGTCAACAAGATCTCTCCGGCGCCGGCGGAGACACCCACATTATGGGGTTTGGTGGGGTGGTTGAAAGAGGAGGCTCTTCTAATCCAAGACAAGAATTTTGATACCAATCTAGAATAGTAAGAAACTTGTTTGACTCATTCCTCCCAAATCAAAAAAAACAAAAAAGTTATTTGACTGATTAGTATGTACGTGGGGTAGTTAGTTTCACAATACATTTTTGTTTTCTACCATATATATATATATATATAATGTCTGATTAAATGACATATTAAATTATTCAGTTCAAACGAATTCGATGAATTAGGGTTTCTTGGTAGTTTCTTAGTATTTTACTATTTTGTATTATAGTATTCCGTACGAAGTAGTGGTTTTTTGAGGCTTATATGGATGTCGTTTCAGTTCTTGTCTTATACTAGACTTATTTATTGATTCATATATTTTATCGTACACTAGTGTTGCTGTGGGCGCCTCCATTAAAGAGTCGACTAATATATACAGTGAGGTTACGGTAATACATAAAAACAGATTTCACCCAAGAGATTAAATACGTTAATAAAATTAGATAATAACTAATGTAATATTATATGGTTATCTAATGAGATATGAAATGTATTGATGATCCTAACAAACTATACATATGATGCCCATTTATATTAAATACGTGTAAGATTAAGTTCGATCAATGTTCATATGATGCACGAGATTAAAAATGTGGCAGAATAATTTCAACAGATGTTCATATGATGCACAATTTGGCACTGCAACGGTAAGTTCAACCAATGTTCATATGATTCACAATTAGATAATGCACGACTAGGCGCTATAAGTAAATGCACGATTAAATTTGACCAATGTTAATATGATAAACGGCTAGACCTATAAATTTATGCACGACTAGCTAGGTATATAAGTTAATGAACGGCTAAGTTCATAGTCATGCACGACTAAATACATGGTTCATGCACGACTAAGATAGACCAATGTTAATATGATGCACGACTAAACCTATAAATTGATACACGAGTAGATCTATAAGTTAACGCACAACTAAGTTCATAGTTCATGCACAACTAATATGATGCATAACTAGAAAAAGACTTCATAGTTCATGGACAACTGAGTTCGCAATGTTCATATGATGCCAAACTATACAATGCACGACTTCACCTATAAATTAATGTTCATTCACGTGCACGATTACTTGCAATTTTTATAATATTGTATTTTAATATCAGTCGGATCCTATTTGTCGTATATCTTTTAATTACTTTTACAAGAATTTTGCGATAATTAAAATGCACGAATACCATTTTATAATCGTTAAATCTACAACGTCCATTATTTAATCTGACGATTTAAATACATTCTTGTTTTTTTACCATATATAACATAAGTTTTCACCGGATATTAAACCTACAATTAAAGTATTTGATATAATTAAAGTAGATATAAGGGATGTGATTCTTCCAAAAATTCAAAAAAAAAAAAATCCCCAAAAACCTAACAATAAAATATGTGAATAAATTTTGTTAATTCTTCCATTCATCCATTCAATTTGGTACATTAGCCTAAAACTAGTTCTCACGTTTCATTTTGTTAATGAAATTTGGTTTTATCCTGCATATATGTTATGTTTATGGTTCATGTTCAATGTTATAAGTTGTAACACTTGTAAGCATGCAATTTTGGTTTTATCCTTCATGTTATGTTTATGGTTCATGAACTTTGGTTTTATCCTTCATGTTAGATGATATGTTCTAAACATGTTATATGTAGCTCTTGTCCATGTGTTGTTAACTAGATGAGAAATTATCTAGTTATGGTAGCAATGGATATATATGGAGATGATATATTTGGTGATTGAGTTAGATTATCTAACATTTAGTATTTGTTAGCTTTTATTAGTTCGTGGATTATGTTTGTGTGGGATGTATGTATGTAATAGTACATTTTGAGTTGTAATGGGCTTGTGATCTAATACAACCTGATCCATTACATCCTGAATCGATTTTCAATCACTTGGGTTTGAAGTACACTAAACCAATTGGTTCACTTAAGTGAAATGATGAGTTTAGGCAACACACTTGAGTATATATTCACACTTAGAGGCTGCCAAAACCCTAAGTTAAAACACTGTTAAAAAATGCAATTGAAGTTGGGTGTACCGAGGGGTTCATGTAAAGTCAACAAGTGGAGGGGGGAAATAGTAAGTATATAGTAAATACACTTTCTTTCTTTTTTTTAAATGATGTATATATATCATAAAGGGGAGGGATTTACATTTGGTCAGCTAGACGAACACAAGCAAGAAAGAGTAAGAAAGAGCTAGAGTAGATGAATGCCAAGTCTCTTGGCCCACATGAGCGAGGTTGGTGATTTATCTTTCCGGTGGTAGAATGCAAAGTTTTTTGTGGTTCTAATGGCCTTGTGAGCACACATTGTGGCATGTGTGTAGCGGTTGTTGTAAACAAGGTCGTTCCGAGCATGCTAGATGGAGTAGATGAAGGTGGTGATAGTAGAGATATGAATGTGGCCGATGAAGTCATGCCGGTGAGGCTTTTGAGAGCTGAGCCAATTCCAGATATCATCGTTGTAGGGGTAGGGTGGAGCAGTGTGGGACCAACGGGCAATGAGGTCAAGTACTAGGGTGGAGTAGCTGCAGTGGTTGAATAGGCAATCTTCTTCTTCGGGTTGGTTTCCACAGAGTTTGCAAGTGTCATTTTGAGTGAGGTTCTAGTGTTTGAGTTTGGTGAGGGTTGGGAGGCGATTGTGGCTAGCGATCCAGGAAATGAAGCTACATCGAGGGATGTTAATACTACTCCAGATGATGCCCAGAGAGTAAGGGTTTGTGATGGTGGAGGGGGGATGTAGGAGATGGTAGGCAACGGTAGTTGAGTAGGTTCCATTAGGTCTGGTAGTGGTGTTGATGAATTGGGGGCCGGTGGTAGTGGCAAGGATGTCGTCTCTGACCTTCAGGATAGTGTATGGCTGAACCTGGTGTGGTGACTGAAGGACCAGACAGAGGAATCTTTGAGGATGTTATGGTGAATCCAATCAGTCCAGAGGTTTGCAGAAGGTGAGTCATGGTTCAGGTCGAAGATGAGTTTGGCCAAGCAAGCTTTATTCCATGATAGAAACTCCTTGAAGCCTAGACCCCTGCATTGGTAGAGGAGCATATGGTATTCCAAGCGACGAGGGAGCGAGAGCTGGAGTCCTTTCCGGACCAGAGGAAGGATCGGAGGAGGCTGCTTATCTTGTCGATGACAGTTTGGGGAATAGGAAGCACAACACACTAGTGGTAATGGAGGGACATGAATATGGTGGAGATGATTTGTTTTCTACCTGCATATGAAAGATTTTGTGCGCTCTAGGAATTGATTCTTTTGGTGATCTTTGTGATAAGGGATGAGAATTCGGCTAAGCGTAGTCTTTTGCTTCCAATGGGAACTCCAAGGTAAGTGAAAGGTAGGGTTTGATGTTGTAGCCCGCAAGAGGAGATAATGTGATCACTTGCCTAAGGAGAGAGACCGCCCAGAAGGATTGAAGACTTGTTGAGGTTTAGTTTGATGCCGTTGTAGGTACCAAAATGAGCCAAGGTCTTCAGAAGGATGTTTATGGAGATAGAGTCGGCCCTGTAAAACATCATAAGATCGTCAGCGAAGCACAAGTGTGTTATGAGAGGAGTGGAGCATTTTGGGTGGATGTTGAAATCTGGGGAGGATGTGTTGATATTGATCATTGAAGAGAGGGTCTTCATAGCAATAATAAAGAGGGAGGGGGAGAGAGGGCAGCCTTGTCTGAGCCCTCTCGAACCCTTGAAGAATCAATGGAGGGCGCCATTTATGCTGATGGAGTAGGAAAGGTTTGAGATGTAGGTGTCGATGAGTTTTATGAATTCAATAGGGAAGCCCATTCGACCAAGCGAGTTGATGATGAAGCGATGGTCAATCATATCGAATGCCTTTGTGATATCGATCTTAATGCCACATGTTGGGGAGATGTGCCTCTGATTGTAACGCTTGAAAATCTCTTGGCATAACAAAATGTTATGTTTGATGGATCTTACCCTAACGAAGTCACCCTGATAACTTCCAATGATAGAAGGCAATATAGTGTTGAGTCTTGCAGCAAGAATTTTTGAAATGACTTTATAAGAGGTATTGCAGCAAGAGATGGGGCGGTAGTCACATGGTAAGGTTGGATTTGGTTTTTTGGCTATCAGGGAAATGGCAGCGTGGTTTGTTTGTGGATCCATCTTTCCCGTTTGAAAGAAGTCGAGAATGACGTTAGTGAAGGATTCCCAGGTGATGCTCCAAGTGGATTAGAAGAAGAGGTTGTTATATCCGTCGGGACCAGGGGCTTTGCAGTCACCAATGTCAAAGAGTGCCGTCTTTATATCATTGCTTGTAACCGCTCTGTAGAGATAATCGGCATCTTTAGGAGAGATGCAAGGGAGATGGCAGTTGGGGTAAAGGTTGAGTGAGTTAGGTTTGTTAGGAGGGTTTAGCATGCGGGAGAAGTGCCAGGTTAGGATAAAGGATATCTTGACAGGATCTTGGGTAGAGCTGCTGTCGAGATCTCGGGGATCGAGTAAGGATAAGATAGCGTTAGAGGCTCTCCTTGAAGAGATGGATTTAAAGAAGAATGCATTGCATTGATCACCATGTTTGGACCAAGCGGCCTTTGAGAGTTGGGCTATGGTAGAGCGGAGGGTGTCCAGTTTGGAGTTATGCTCACAGGTGGTGTTTTTTTCACTTTCGAGGAGGTGCAAGTCAAGGGGTGAAGTTTGAAGCCTAGTTTGGATGGAAGCTAGATCGATTTTGAGGCTCTCGATGGAAGCGTTCAGGATCTCCATGGTTTCACTTGGAAAGTGGAAACTTCCTCAGGATCGGTTTGAGATATTTTTTGTTTGAGGAGAAGTGATTTCATGTGGGTGTGTTTTGGGTTTGAGGAGTTGACGTCCATGCAAGGGCGACGATTGGGTGAAACTCTTATGATTAATCCAAGAGTTGTTGAAGCGAAATTGTCGTTTAGGCAGGATAGGTTTGGTATTAAGGGATAGAATGCCAGGAGAGTGGTTTGAAATATTAGGGTTAGCAAAGTGGGCAGTGGATGCTGGGAAGTGGTTGGCCCAGGTGTGGTTTATGACGATTCTGTCGAGCTTGCACTAGACTCTCATATCATTTCGTTTGTTATTCCATGTGAGTTTGCATCCTGAGTAAGTGTGATCAGCCAGGGAGTGATTGGAGAAACATTAAGAGAGTTCAGGTGAAGGTTGGGTGTGAGGAGTCGGGGACGTAAAGAGCTTCTCGTCTGGGGCGAGGAAGGTGTTAAAGTCACCAAGAAGGGCCATGGTTCATTTGTGTTGAGGAGTTTGATTGTGGTAATGCTATCCCAGAGAGGAGGTCGAGTATTTATGTCATTGTGAGCATAAATGAATGAGCAGTTTAAGGATGAGGTATGACTGGTGGTGGAAGGGTTTGCGAGAGTGATTTTTGTGTGAATGATTTGATCATTGATGAGGATAGGGGTAAGATGGGTTGATTGAGGGTTCCACCAAAGCCAAATGCGGCATTTGAATTCGATGGAGTAGTTTGAGGTATGGTTCTAGGAAAGGATGAGAGAGTTTAGCTTTTTCATCTTGTCAGCTTTGAATTTGGTTTCTATGAGAGCGATAACATCAAGTCTTTGGTTCTTAACCAAATCGCGGACAACCCTTTGTTTGTTAGGGTGGTTAAGTCCCCTAACGTTCCAGGCGCCTATGTTGATATTCATTTGGAACTCTCGGTGGTGTTGCATACATCCTTGATGCATGCAGTGGATGTGTTTGAGGGACGAGAGTTTGGTAAGATGTTGGAGGAAGAGGGAGTAGAAGCTTCAACTGGATTTGGGTTTGGTTAGTTTACCTCAAGGGGGTGGTTTTGTGTTGGGATTAAGATTTAGTCAGAGAGGGGATAATCTTGATGGAGGGAGAGGAGTAGCTTGCATGGTTGGTGATGGTTCTGCAGGCGGGAGAGGGGGTAAGCCATGTATACGAAATGATTCATGTGGTGTGGGGAGGAGTGGTTTCGGGTTTGTGGGTGGGGGAGGTCTGGGTCTTGGTGGTTTTTGTTGGTCTTTCCTTGTCTGGTTTGTTTTGCATTTGTGTCCAAAGACAAGGCAGGTGGGGCAGTGTTCAGGCAACCATTCATACGTGATCTTTTGGTTTATGGGGATACCATCAGGGCCGATAAGAGAGATGTCACGTAGAAGGTGCTTGGAGGCATGCACTTCGACCAAGATTCTAGCATATCCTAGTCGGTCGTGGTTTGCTGAGCATTAGTCCGTTGGCAGCAGAACTCTGATAGCAGACCCTATCTTACCAAGCATGTGAGGTGACCAGAACCGATAGTCCAAGTCATAAAGAGTTGCCCAGATTGGGATAGATGCTAACTCGAGTAGTCGAGAGTCATACCATGTCTCTAGCGTTTAAGAAGGAGGTGGTACCGTTGATGATCCAAGGGCTACCTTGTAAGATTGAGTAAAGGTCCTCCTCAGACTTGAAGTGGAAGACGTAGACCCCATTATCATGCTTAAGGATCTTGGGCTGGGAAGCGAGATTCCAGAATAGAGATGAGAAGGAGTTCATTCTTTGGAAGGTGATAGGGCTGCCAAAGGGGAATCCGATTAGAGATAAGTTCCACTTGGAGATAGTGTCTGAAACATCCTCCTCGGAGAAGTGAATAGTTTCATCATCATGTCCTGAGGAGTAGGACAAAGGTACATGATTGTAAATACACTTTTTTACTTTTTAATTAGATGTTTAGCTTTCAATGCTAACTTTTTCAATGTGTTTCCTTGGGTTTTAGGCTGCAAATATTGACAGGGTAACGTCACCCCCTTGTCGTTAAAAAATTATGGTCAAATAAAGAAGGGGAATGGTCGGGTTTAAAACATGCAACCATTGTGATAAGTCTTTTAAACTGTAGTTGTTTGGTTTTTGGTTTATAATTTTGTTGGCTTTTAGGGGTGTTGGTTGTTTTTGAATGACTTATATTAGATGTCATTGAGATGTTTTGATTGCGAAGTAAACTTTATTGCCTTTTTTTTGTATCATTGTAGGATTTTTTTTTTTAATCGTTGTTGGTTGTTCTTGTTGGATATTAATCTTGCTATTGTTAGTTTTACTATGTTTGTTGTTTATTTGTTTGTACCGCTTATTAGTTGTTGTTATTGGGTGTTTTGAGACTTATTAGTTAGAAAATGGTAGGTAAACCCTTTAAAAATTATGGTTGATTCTTATTTTTGTTGGAAATTTTTTTATTGGTTGTTATGGATAGCTTTTTTTTTTATTAATGTTGATTCTTGTTATTGTTTGCTTGTTTTTTGTTAGGTGTGGTTGATGACATTTTTTTATTTATATTTGTACTCTTAGGATGAATATGCCCTTCTATGTTAATGTGATCCTTCCCAACAAAGAAACCGATATCATCAACATCCCAACACCGATCGCTTCGCCACCAACCGCCCAAGTCAAAACGACTAAGACTGGTCAAGAAGCGATGTATCATCAGTAGAAGAAATCCTCACTTGGAGATACCAATATTTCTTATGTCTTGGTGGTCATGCCCAAAACTAAGCCTTCAACTATCAAAACCAAGCAGACAACGATTGCTCCGATCATGCCCAAGTCACGCCAACTTCCCGCTCCGGCTATGTTGTCCAATTTTCACACTCTCCACAAAATGCCTATAACTGAGGCAAGATTATCAAACTAGAAGGCCCATGAGTACTACTTTTTAAAGGTATTTTCAAGAGCTACAACTTTGTAGTTTACTCCAAGTCATGTTTCTAAGAGAAAGATGGTGAAAATGATCCAATAATGTAAAAACAACGATAATTGGATGTACTTTTGACCATGATAATACATGGATCCATGTCAGATGGTATCCAAGACATATGCACGTCCAATTATGCGCATTTCATGCAATATTCAATAATTTCATGCACATATTATGTATAATAATATGCGTTAGTTAAGTCAAGGTCAACATTCTACCAAAAATGGAAGGCGTCTTCACACTTGTATTCAACGAAGTCAAGACATCCCAATGACCTCTTCTTTGTCCCTAAGGCCGGCTAGGAATCCCCTTTGCTCCTCATTGATGTGGAAGTGAAGAGAATAAGCTCAAGGGTCTTCTTTGAATAAAGACTAAGGTTAGGCACTTATAAATTTGAAGTAACGAGGAAAACTATTTTTATTTCTTGCATTTTCTTTGTTAAAACCCTTAATATTTCTAGCACTTATTAGGGAAGTTTCTAGGCTGAACTTTGAGGCCATATAAAGCCTTATGCATGCCCCATCCTAAGATAATCCAATATCAATGAAATGAGTTTAATCTTTATGCTTTCATAGTTTGTTTGATCTAAAAATAAAATTCGAACTCTAAGTGAGATGCTTACTGTTTTCACCCTTTTAGGTGAGATGCTTAGAAGTGTTCTTGAGGTGAGAGAGTTTAAGGAAAAACGAGAGTATAATGTCAAAGTGAGATTCTCGAGCTGAAGAGATCTAAGGTGAGAGGTCAAACAATCTTGCTCTTTATGTCCGTAATTATCTTCATTCCCTTCTCTTTTTCACATCTCAAAGTTGTCCCATTCACCTCAATAAAAAAAACATCCCAAAGAAAATAAGACAAGAGGAACAAAGTTGGCCGATCCTCGTGCTCGGGACCTAGGAGGAGCACATCACTTTACAAAGCAGATAATTGACGTTTGATGAAGTGGGCGACTATGACCTTACGAAGCATGCAGTTATGACCTTACAAAGAAGGTGGCTAAGACCTCATGGATCAGATGATTGTGGTCTTGACAAGGCAAGAGATTAATTTCCTTCAGAGCAAGGATTATGTACCGTTAGATGTAGTAGTTTGTTTTTGTTACGAAGTAGGCGGCTAGGCCTTTTAGCTTTTACGAAGTAGGTTAGGAGTTAGATCCTTTTTTAGGCAAGTATTCATTTTTCCTGGGAGTTGGGTGTCATAATCTTATGGAGCGGGTGCTAGGACCGTTGCATAGTTGACGATTTATGTTGTTACGAAATTAGAGTGTAGATAATTTACGGAGTGAATAGATACCCGACAATGTACAATGGTGAAATCAAGACAATACAATATCTCTTTCACATCCCTATATAAGGTGATAATGGTGGACACATCCACCACCCATGGACGCCGCCTCTCCCACAACTCGACCTCAGCGAGAAGAAACTAATGTAATTGGCAATGACACCAGGAGAGGTGTGTGGACCCTCAACGATGATAAAGAAGTCATTGTGCATTTTGTCTCTTCCATCTTTTTATAATTATAACTTCCATCCGATTTACAACTTGCTTCGTCAGCAACAATCACCACCACCTGACCTAAACAATGACAAGGGGTAGAGGAGTTGTCTATCCTAATGATAAGACCCGTTTGACGCATGTCATACCATGGAGCTCGGACAAGGATGAGTTGCACACGTTGGTTTAGACACAATCTAGGTGCACGGGGTTCTCAAAAACATCTACAACCTACATAATCTAGCCCATCATCATTGAATTTACACAAGTACAAAATTGACAGTTGTTTGAGGTTTTTGCATGAGCAGTGATCGTGTCGTTAATGACACCCAATTTTTGTTTTTTTGAGAAGGCATGGGTCATGGCAATGGACCATTCTGCATAATTACCGTCGTTGATAAGAATGGAACAAATGATTTGGCCGGGGTGATAAGACGGTTGGAGATAATAAGGGAAAACTAGTGTTAGAGGCGTTGGAAGAGCCATTGATGCGGAAGTATTTTTGGATTGTGAGGATCAAGCCTGATATCGTGTAGATGTAGGATAGACCGATTGCGTTGTTGTGTATATTGATGTAGGAAAAATTATATACAACAGAAAGCTAACAAAGTTAACAAGTGTATCCTAATTACAAGGGATATATCGATAATATAAACTTATTTTAAATACAGTTTATCTTGATCTTATCAAATGCAGTTGAACAATTGACCATATAGTTGAACAATTTTGAATATATTTGAACAATTTTTGGTTGAACAAACACATGTTATATATGAACAATTATTACTTGATCCAATCTTTGTTGATACTTCCTACTTTTAACCTAAAACCCCTTCTACATGAACTCATCCCCCTCCCCATATATATATATATATATATATATATATACTCGTGCACGACACGAGTCCTAAACTACTCCGTATAAATTACATCGCCCTATTAAGGCATTTGGACGTTCCAAATACCTAGCATGAATAGTGGGCTCACATAGTTGGGCCTGGACCGATCCGCTTCTGTATGCCCATTTTAAAGTTCTGACTAGAGTCAGCCCATGACGAGGACTACCTCCATTAGAGCACACGAAGGAAAACAGCCGTTTGAAAAGCTTAAACAGGCAGGCGAGAGAAGGACATAGAGAGGGAGGGAGGGAGGAGAAAAATATGTTGAACGAGTTAACCGAAGACGAAAAGAAGGCATTAAGAGGAAGCAAATTCGCTCCCCTTCCATCCAAACCCTCTTCTTCCCGTCCCCAACCCAGGCATTTCTCTCTCTCCCTTGCTTTAATCCCTAACCTTTGCTTTTTTTCATGTTCCTAATTTAGTTTAGCTTAATCTGGTTGAAATTCGTCCAAGTAAAGTTAATTTATTATATATTCTATTAAAATTTATACCAACTAGCAAAAAAGTTTTGTATGTGGAAGGAGCGGGATTGGAATTGAGTGATTAGGGTTTTTGAATTCTTCTCTTACTGATCAAGCGTGTCTGCAATTGTGATTAGCTCAATTAAGCCGAGGTTTCGTTGATATAATACTAATTCAGCTGAAGGAGTTTTAAATTCCATAATGTGGACAAGCAGATTTTGCTTTTGGAGAGGGAAGGGGTGGATTTGAATTATTAGGGTTTATGGATTTTTCTCTTACTGATAATTTTGTTTTCAATTTGATAGCCTAAGGCAGCAAAAGTTTCACCAGAATTAGAATAATTCAGCTGAAGAAGTATTGGATTCTATAATGTCAACAACGGATTTTTCTTCAATTGTGATTAACTCGAGGTCTTCTTTCCTTTCACTTTGTTTGTCAAAATTAGATTAGGGGGTGTTTCAGTTTTTTGAAAGGGTATAACATCCCTTATAAGGTTGATGTTACAGATTTCTAAACACCCCCTTAATATTTTGGCTTCTGGCTAGCTTGTCTATATGCAGATCGAAGTTGTGTAAAGGGTATTTACTTCCAACTTTTTTTGAAGATGACCTAGAAATCAGTGGTAAGTACACTGTTGGCCGTTGCTAGGTATTCGATAGATATAGGTTTTCCTTAGGCATTGCAATGAGAAGTTGATAAAAAAAAAATGTTGTTTGTTCTTCTACAGATTTATATACATCTGTGGTATTGGTATGATAATATATTGTTAGAATATCATTTTGTATTGTTGATGTGTTGTTGTTGGGTCAGAATACCTCACCCTGGTGGTCCAGTTGCTACTAATAAGGCTGCTGCTCTTGCGAAGTTTTTGGAGAGGAAACTTCAGGAACCTGGTGGACTGGACTCTCTAAATCCTGCACTTGTAGAATCTGCTGTGAGGAAAGCAAAAGAGACAGTGAATGCCTGTTAGTATACTAATACTTTTGATGTTATTACATGTTTGTGATAAAATCACGTTCTCTGTTGTGTATGAAGATCATTGCATAGGAACATTTTTGGCTGTTTCCTATTGCATTATGCACACTTGTGGATACATATGGGAAATAGCTGCTTTCATCTAAGCCTTTCGGGCAGGATCCCTGTTTTCGTTGTTAGGGAATTTTGAAATGGTTTGCTGATTTCTCCAAAGTCAAAAACATTTTATGATATTGCGGTTTTATAGATGGTCACAAATCTGGCCTTGTAAAAAAATTCTGCTGTGCAACTTTTACAAGTTATCTAATATCCTGGAATCATGCAGAGCTCAGTACATTTAAACTGTGCTTCTTTTGGCTAATACATGCTAAAGTGTTGATTATATAGCTGTTCTGCCGATGCTACTTGTTATTTTCTGAGATTAATATACTAATAGGAAAATAAGAATCGGTACTCAGATTGTATTTACTTGTCCACATTTTTGAACAATCATGCAGATTGAATTTACTAGTCCACATGCTGTATTTTCTTATTTACATTCAGCAGAGTTCTTCCTTGAAGTTTAATACTTGAGTTCACGGTGATTCAAGTTTTAAGTACATTATTTGCTTCAGTTTTGTTTTAACTGTTAACTAGTTAAATCCACTTACCCCCTCTGTTCTGCTGAACCCAGGTGGGAGTTCAAGACAGAGGATACGACATGTTAGTTCATTTGATGACCCTGAGTGTGAGGTAATCTATACCTTATGATCCTTCTTGTTTTCCTTGTGTAATTGTATTTTTTTCTCCTCTTCTTCTTTTGCACATATCCTGCAAATAGCTGATTGTGGAACGGGCAGGATACTGCTTCAGAAGAGAGCTTGAAACCTGAGAAGAAGAGATTGAAGAAAGAGAAGAAGAAAAAGCAGAAGAAGAAAAAGAAGAATAAGAAGCTCAAGGTAGTTACTTTGATATACTTTTTGATGCTCTCTTAATTAAAGATAAAATGCAGAATTGCAGATAATAGCCTGTAAACGGGTTAAATATAAACTACCTTTCATTGCCACAAGTTACTCTCACTTACAAATAGTTTAGTTAAACTTTAGGGTAAACTAGGCGAAACCACATTTAATTCACTGCACTCTGCACAGTATGACGCTTTATGAGGAAAATATTATCTAATCACTAGTTTTCAAGTATTGCTTCCAATTCATTAGTCATGTCTATTCAACCTTGTAAAATATGTTTGAAAAAGGAGTAAATGTCCAAAATACCTTATTTATTTAAAGTACAAAATGTAGAAGCGGTGTCTTCAACTCAATACGTTTTTAAAACATTTTTTCTCATGGTAAGATAAATCTGAGTTTTAATTAATAACAAAGTATAGATTATGTCATAATGGGTGGTTTTGTCTAGTTTGGGTGCAATTCTTTTTACACAAAATATGATTTTGTATTAAGGGTGGTTTTGTATAGGATATCCTCAATTGTATCTAGTGCATGAGAAACAGATTTAAAATAAGCTCTGAGGCTGTATATTTTTGAGTTGCAGGGGAAAGCAGGTGACAACTTCGATTGAGGAATTCTCAAATTGAGCATGTTGGCAAAGGAAAATGCAAGACCTCTTGTAACACTATAGTTCTATCATGTTTTTTTTTCCTATACAGTTTTAGAAATGTCAGTCTCTCTCTAAGGCGGTGCTTAGTAATGGTGTATTGGGTATGATAGGGTTGTTTAGTAAAGGGTTTGGGATTGCAAATCCTGACCCAAAATATGACATTTAGTTGTGATTTTGAATTTTTCTTCTAACTTTGTGGGGGTATGAGTATTGAGTATGCCTTATGCAGCTGAAGATTATTGGTGTCTACTTGCTTGTTTCCCTAGCAAAAAGAAAAGTCGTGTTATAAACTTTTTATTGCAAGTCATGTTATAATTTTGTGGAGTTTATTCAGGTGCGATTCGCTTTGTACTGTTCACAATTTTATACAATCATTTCATACATATTATTTATTAGTTCATATATTTATGTTTTGTAGACTACGTATTCAGTGCCCGTTTGGTTGGAGGGGTGAAACAAAAACAGTTAAAACCCGTTTGGTTGGAGGAGTGAAATAAAAACAGTTAAGAGGAAGAAAATGAATTAGAAATGCTTTTGTTACTTTCATATTAAAGTATTTAAGTATATCTAACATTCAATTTTTGTTGTTAAATAAGAGAAGAAGACATTTTTTACTACTGGGTGTTACTTGTGTGCCATACACACGGGCGACCGTTCTAGGTGAAGTATATGGGTGGGTTTTAAGCATAGTTTTGAGCAGAGCATATACATATTGGATGGTGGTCAGGGGATATATCGTTTGATCATTTGCTTCAGACAGAAGAGTTCATAATCTTTAAAATTATTAGGTATTTGAGTAGAACGTATGCATATACCCTTGTTAATGAATTTTTTTTAAAGTAATTGGTGCAGAATTTAGTTACTTTTATACCTGTAGGAAAATAAAAATGTATTTTGAATGAAATTATATGGAATAGAAAAAAAAAAAACTCATGAACAAGATGCATATAAACTAGATTTATTTTCATTCTTTTTTATTTTCGAAGTTAAAACCATACAAAGAGGTATTCATCGACGTACGCATGCTCCAATAATGCGGAATTTGTGGTTGCCCTTGTGCGTGCTCACGAATTGGGTCCGGGTTATAAAAGTAACTGAAAATAATTTGTGGGGGCTGTATGTGATTTCCCAAAAGAGGTATTCATCGACGTACGCCAGGAAATGGGGAAAACAAATGGTGTCTGCATCTTCTTACGTTAGGCTGCCGATCTCACTTCGCAAGTTCAGTTTATCCACAGCAGATTTACGAGGCGCACTTCGATTCGAAAATGTACAGTGGATCTAGCGATGGCGAGGGTCACGAACCCTCCACACAGCGCAAGATCCCTCCGGCTTCGAAGATGCTATGGGTTCGCAATCTCCGCCGCTTCATCGGAACTGGTGCTGGCCTCGGTTCCGAAGCTCTTATGGGTTTGTTCCCATCTCACCTCTTTACCTTTTGAATGCTTAGGGTTTTGCTTCGCCATCTCAAATTCTTAATTTTTGTTTTCCCAATTCACCCAATTGTTTCATTTTGAGAGAATTAGATTCTGTTTCGGGATTCGGTCGCCTTGCCGGTGAAATTGAGCATCGGACACTTGGATTGTGCAGGTGTAAGTGGTGGAATTGAGAGAAGTAGAGATGTCCAAATTGAAAGTGTCTGCATATGGATTACTAGCAGCAAGTATGATAGGATAAGTGAGCATTAGGACTGTTATCTTGGTAAGAGGAGGTGTATGGGGTGAAACTGTGAGAAGTGGAGATGTATTTGGCTGTTAGCTACAGCTTATATATGTATTAGAGAAGTGAAGAAAGGTGGACCAAATTTGAGATGGAAACTCAATTAAACATCGAAGGAGCAAGAAAAAATGCGGATAGATCAAAAGTACTGTTTTACTCACTATCTCACACGACTGCCTAATTACATCATCAGTTGACTATTTGTACCAGAATGTTTCATTATCGGTTAACTAACCCAACTCATACCTACACAAATGATCTTTACTTTCACTTGTAGCTAAATTGTCCTTTCTTACAACTATATATGCAACAAAACAAACATGGATGACATATTTCTACTGGAAGGATTGAATGTCTCTTTTTCATCATCCTAATTATC
Source organism: Fagopyrum homotropicum (assembly GCA_033239125.1). Lineage (NCBI taxonomy): Eukaryota > Viridiplantae > Streptophyta > Magnoliopsida > Caryophyllales > Polygonaceae > Fagopyrum > Fagopyrum homotropicum. The sequence goes on from BSWB01000005.1 coordinate 126,371,148, forward strand.
TTTTTGTGTCTCAAGAAGAAGAAATTGTTTCTGCTACTAATTATTTTTGGTATGTTTCTTACTACCTGTGTTTTTTTTTCTCCGATGCAGAGCTGGAAACCAAGAGGATTTTGCTTGATATATTTAAAGAAAAGCAACAGAAAAGTGCTGAAGCTGGTGCGATACCCAGCTTCTATAAAAGGGTAGGTGCATTTTGTGTGTTCATCTTTTCCTTAATGGAGAGGTTCATGTTTGGCTTTTACAATATATTGCACTTGGAGAAGCTTTATCTTCTTAAATTTAGCTGAAACTTCTAAAGTCATTTGGTGATCCCTAGTTTCCCCTTTTTGGTAAAATTTGCCATTTGCTTACATAATCGTGTTATTGTGTGGTGCAGAAACCTGAAGAAGGATCCATTAGTAACAGAGTACAAAGGCTGGCTAAATATCGGTTTCTAAAGGTTCCACATTTATTAACTTTATCAAGTCAAGTCCTTGAAAACTTCTACCCAGAGTTTGTATGTAGAATATTTATAATCTATTTTCTGATGACAAACTGACATTTGTCTGAATATATTTGTAATAATGCAGAAGCAATCAGATCTTTTGCTGGATGCTGATGATTTGGATGCGATGTGGGTTTGCTTAAGAGAAAACTGTGTGATTGATGATGCCACTGGAGCTGAAAAGGTTTGCTTTACTATCTTCAAAGTGGATTTGTTCAAATTCAAAAATAAATATGCTATAAATAGCAACCAAAGATACTTTGGAAAACCAAAATTTAAGTTGAGTGATAGTTTTGTTTCACCACATACCAAATGCATGGTGAAATACTCTATAAAAGAAATTAGCCTACCTGTGTGAATCTCCGTACAATCAGCTTATTGGTGGCAATAAACTCTTGCTGAGTATTTTCATGGATTCTACATCTTTCTATTTTGTCCTATGTTTTTTTATGTGCTATGAAGGAATCTTACTAGGAAGGTAAAGAAAAGCGAGTTTGGAGGCAGTGTGAGGAACTTACAAGTTATAATGTGACATTATTGCGACTGCTGGTTGTTTTAGACCATATGATAGCCTGCACAACTTCTCACGATATAACTATGATGTAATCTTTTGTAATTTTCCTGTCAAAAGGTGAAAATGTTTGCAAATAATGAATTAAAAATTTTCCTTGTAAATTTGATTTTGTTTTATTTCATGGTTTAGATGAACTACGAAGACTTCTGTCGCATAGCTTCTGTTTGCACAGAGCAAATTGGTCCCAAATGCAAACGCTTTTATAGTCCCTCGAACTTCATGAAGTTTGAGAAAGACGAACAAGGAAGAATTGCCATACTTCCATTCTACCTTTATGTGATGCGCACGGTGGGTACACCTGTTTTTTTGTCCTGCAGTACTTATACATGATATCCCCCACCCACCCCTAAATAATCATCACAAATATATAAGCTAGCTATATGGGTTGCATAGCTTCTGGCCACAACCCTCACCCCCATCCACTGAATATCTTGAACTGCCGATAAGTGAAGTGTTTATTATTGACCTTTCTGTACATGAAAAATTGCTGTCTTTTGTTTGCATTCAGTAAGTAGTCACAAGGTCATACATGTGGATCCTCAATGGAGACTTGATAGGACTAAGCTATCTTTGCATCCAAAATTGTGAAAAGTCCATGTCTTTTTATTTGCATTCATGAGGGAGTAGTGCTTCAGTGTTACGTTCCTTGCTGAATGGATGTCACTGTTTAAGCTTCACACCGTCTCTTGAAAGAGTAAGGTCATTTGAGGTGTTGTTTAGTGCTTATCTTCATTGCCTTGTTATTCAGGTTTCACTGACTCAGGCAAGGATTGACATGAGCGAGCTTGATGAAGATTCTGATGGTTTTCTTCAACCTCATGTATAGTTCTCTGAATTGGCAAGAACTGCCTCTATTACTTCCGTTGTCAAAGACTGATTATGTTTATCTTCTTCAGGAAATGGAAGCCTACATTAGAGGCCTTATCCCTAATCTGGCTCAACTCCGGGATATGCCTTCCGCCTTGACACAAATGTACTGCCGAATAGCTGCACATAAGTTCTTTTTCTTTTGCGATCCACATAGGCGAGGTTTGTTCAGTTGTATTATGAATGCTTAATGAGCATACTCTTAACTTACTAGCAGTATAAGCAATGTGATGGTTATGCAATACTTTGATTTGCTATCGATACACAATTTCTAGTTCGTGTCTTTTCTCTCCATCTGTTTTATTGACCAAGATGGAAGTTGACACAGTTCTCTAAAAGTTTTAGTTATTCATAGTGATGTTGCTTGCTGGTATAGGAAAGGCCTGCATAAAGAAAGTGTTGCTAAGCAACTGTTTGCAGGAGTTGATGGAACTACATCAAGTAAGTCTCATTTACTTGCATCTGATCTCTCATTACTCAGTAGTATATGTCTTTCTGTCAGTGAAGTCATGAAGTGTATACTTTTTTTTGGTTGCTTTTCTTCTTCTTTGAATTGACTTTTATTTTTGTTGTGTATACTAGGAAAGCGAGGAGGAAGTCACTGATACTGAGCAAGCTGAGAACTGGTTCTCCTTGACTTCTGCTCAACGCATTTTTGGTGGGTTTCACAATTTTGGATGCTTTTGTGGTTCTCTCTTTTCACTTGTTTTCTTGAACTCAAGATATACTGCCTTTATGGTAAGATGTCTGTTGTTTAAGCATCTTCACATTTGCTACACACTTGGTATTGCACAAATTTTCATTTGATTTGATAATATTATTTAAATTGGTTTCTTTTGTCCCTAAAGCACTCTAGAATAGCCACCAGTTCCCTTAATATGACCAAACCTGTAGTGTGGAACATTAAATCTCATATCTTCTACCAATTTTGATCTTTGCTTGACTCTGCTCTTACACAGCCTTTTTCATTCTTGAAAGACAAGTTTTTGTAGCCAATATGATATAGTGGTTAGGAAGGGAAATTTCTACTGCATGAAATATTGTTTATAGTTCCCTGAGTGGTTGTATCTTCTGACTAGAATTCTGGACCATGGATAGGCTTGTACTTGAGAGCTCAACTATTTACATCACTAATTTAAATAAGCAGTTTATGTATAATTAGTTCATTCATAGAAAAAAATCATGATTTTTGCTACCGTCAAACTTTTCCAGTTTTGGTTGACACACTATAGACTGCAAAACAGCATTTTATGTATTATTAGTTGTTTCATAAGGTTATCATACTTTTATGCTGCCATCAATTTTTTGATATACCTCACTTGCTGTGGGCAGATATGTTTCTCGCATTGGATAAAGATATGAATGGAAGCTTGAGCAAGCAAGAGCTGAGAGAGTATGCTGATGGAACACTGACTGACATATTCATTGAGAGAGGTAAGCTTGTTACACATATGGATTAGCTTTACTGGAAGATTCAGGGAGGTTTGGGGAAGAGCTAGAATAGTCTAGGACCATATGGTTAGGATGTGGTTTTGCTATTGTCACAATGTAGGTGATCTAGGGAGTAGCCCCATCATAAAAAAGAGGGTTAGCCTCTAGAATCAGTCATGGTTTTGGAATCTCTCTTGTAAAGGCATTAGCCTGTTGTGGCTGGAGTGTCTGTCGACTCTGCTAGAGGCTGGAGCGTCTGTAGATATTAAGGCCCTGTTCGGTATTACAAGTTTTTTGAGTAGTTTAAACTTTTTTTTATAGCTTTAGCTTTTTGATTAGTTTTTTGGGTAGGATTTTGGATAGTGTTGTATAATATGAAAATCGAAGGAGATTTGTATTTTATGGTGAATTTACTAAAAAGAACAAACATAAAGAAATAAACGACAAAAATGATTATGAGTTAGAGGGATATATTGGAACAAAATAATTGAAAGCTAATAAAAAATCTACTAAAAGCTACTCTCTTGAGCTTTCAAAAATCTACTAAAAAGCTAATCTCTCTAATCATGTACACCCACCAAACACTAAATAACTTTCATTTTTCTCAAACCTTTGCAAAAAGCTCTACAAAAAGCTTTACCGAACGCCCTACATCCCTGCTTACTAGTTTAGGACTTTCTGTCTGGATATTTGATACCCTGATATATCAACTTCAGTCTGAGGGATCTGGAGTTGAATCCTCGTGTTCCCTTGTGTATCTATCTTAAACATCGGATCCTCTACAATTGTTTTATATGTTCTCTGGTTGGTAAGTATTGTATACATTATGTTTACTTTTAAACTTCCTGCAAGTACATGTGATTTTTTTTTTACTTGTTTACTTGAGGAAAGTGTTGGGATACAATTTTTAAATGGATCTGCTTCTATTATGATACAACATAATACTATCTGTGTACACCCATATTGTAACTCTAGCTTTGCTCCGTTTTGTTTTTTTAGTGTTTGATGAACACATCCGTCGTGGTAAAAGTGGAGGAGATTCTCGTGAGATGGACTTCGAGAGTTTCCTAGACTTTGTTCTCGCTCTGGAGAACAAAGATACTCCCGAAGGCTTAACTTACCTCTATCGTTGTCTTGATCTCCAAGGCAGGGGTTTCTTGACTACTGCTGATGTTCACACACTTTTCAGGTACACTCGGATGATTCTTGTTCTTTTATCTAATGGGTAGATTCATTTCTCTTCCAAACAACGGTTGGGCTAAAATGGAAGAAAAAGAAGGGTACCATCGATTAGTTTAAGATGTTACCTGATACAATCTTCCTACAAAAAGGAAATCTGCAACTTTCCTCTTGCAGTTATTAAGCAAATTCTGCAAGTCTCAAATTGACAGATAAATAAGTCCACAATAGTTCATCATTTTGGGTTGAACTTCAATACTTCAGATTAAGTAAAGTAAAATTTTCCAAATAAAATTAAGGTTTCAATTAATACAGAATTTCATAATGAAACAGAGATGTGCACCAGAAGTGGATTGAAGGGGGAAACTACGAGCTATGCATAGAGGACGTTAGGGACGAAATCTGGGACATGGTGAAGCCTGAAGATCCCTTGAGGATTACATTGTCAGATCTACTCGGGTGCAAGCAAGGTGGGACTGTGGCTAGCATGCTGATCGACGTAAGGGGCTTCTGGGCCCATGACAACAGAGAAAACCTTCTCCAAGAGGAGGATGAGCCGGAGGAAGAGTGACGACAATGCACATGAGACCAACATTTGCAAGTAGGCTAACTTATATGGGCATTTTGTGGCTCTATTGTTTGAAATGAAGTTAGAATTGACACAGGAGAGGAATCTGAATTTGTTCTCCAATCCGGCGTAATATGTGTTCAGACTGTGATGTAATGAAATCTCAAAGGGACAATAGTGTTGTCTGTTAAAATTAAAATGGTGATGTCTGTTGCTGAAAGTAGGTTTGCAGCTTTGGGGGCTTATTATAATGAACTACACTAATTAGTATTCTTGCTTTTGGGTTTGTGTTATTTTTGATACAGGTGCATGTGGTGTGCCATAATTTCGTTATAGTGTGTTTGGTGGAGTAGGACAAAGAGAAAGGTGTATTGTAATTGTATCTCCAAATCTTCTTATCTTACTGTAGACTGTATAGTGATAATATTGATTTTTGTAGATGTATATACGGTCCGTTCGGGAGATCCAATTTGTAAGCTTATGGGAGTTTATCAAACTTATAAAGGTTGAGCAAAACTCAGTTTATAAACTTATTCTGGATATTGATTGGGCAGCTCGGAAGCGTTCCTGAAAATTTACCCGAAAAGGACAAGTTTGATCCAACATTGTTGAGGCCATAACTTCATTGATGGATTGTGGTGTAGCCATGGAGATGTGAGTGTTCACGACGAACTACAAAGACAAGTTTGATTCAACATTGTTGAGGCCAGGGAAGATAGATATACACATCCACATGTCCTATATGACACCAAGTGGGTTTAGGGTTTCAACCTTCATTTATATTGGTATAAATGATCATGGCTCTACCCTTAAAAACAACAAATCAATTGAAATGAAAATGAAGCCTAGTTGTAATGTTTGAATTAGTAGAATAAATTACAAAATAATAAATTCGCATCAACCATAGTGTAGACTGTATAGTATATTTGGAGATCACATCAATAAATTACAAAATAATAAATTCGGAGATCACATCAATATAAATGAAGGTTTCAACCTTCATTTACTGTATAGACTGTATAGTATATTTGTCTGTTTTGGAGCATTAAATGTTTCAATGGGAGTTTATCAAACTTATAAAGGTTGAGCAAAACTCAGTTTATAAACCTATTCTGGATATCGATTGGGCAGCTCGGAAAAGTTCCTGAAAATTTACCCTAAAAAGACAAGTTTGATCCAACATTGTTGAGGTCATGACTTCATTGATGGATTGTGGTGTAGCCATGGAGATGAGAGTGTTCACGACGAACTACAAAGACAAGTTTGATCCAATATTATTGAGGCCAGGGAGGATAGATATACACATCCACATGTCCTATCTGACACCAAGTGGGTTTAAGGTTTCAACCTTCATTTATATTGGTATAAATGATCTCCCAGTGTTACCTCGTGAAAATCTCATAGAAGAGTCGGAGATCACATCAACCATAGTGGCCGAAGAGCTAATTAAAAACGATAATGATGATCATGGTTCTACCCTTGAAAACAACAAATCAGAAAAATCCCCTTATATATTGTGTCATTGACCATTTTAGCAATTGAAATGAAAATGAAGCCTAGTTGTAATGTTTGAATTCGTAAAACAAGGTTAAGAGCCTTGCGCTCTACCAACTGAGCTAGACGGGCTCATATATTTAAGTGTCAGTATCTTATTTATTATAAGAAATTGTATAGAAAAGTTATATAGTTTTCCAAAAAAAAATGAAAAAGTAATTGAAAACGACTTACACCACATATAGTCGATAACATGTATGTTTCATATTTTGATAATATTATTTATAAACTCTATATTTGTTCAACTAATATTAACATTCTTAGAATAGCAAATAGGTAGAATGGTAATATAATACTCTAGTGAGAATTTAAGTAACAAAAAGACATAATTTCGTAAGAAGACAATAGATTGAGGTTAAATGTCGACATCTGAAAAATATTGTACAAGACCGATGAAGTGTGCATACTTAGATGTTTCATTAGGATTTTATTTGTGGAAGAAGCCCATATGAAAGAATTAATGGGTCATTTTGGGAGAAAACATTAACAAATGTTGCGTACACATTTTTATTGGTCACATATTCTTATAGATATATAACTATAATGCTGATAATATGAGGGATATTTCAAATTTGCGGTGATTACGGCTTTAACTATAAATTCATATCCGGCGGAGCTCAACCACGATAAAACGGTGATGAGTGGTTGGTCGGTTGCCGTGTTAGTTTTTGGATTATCATCGACGGCATAATGTTATTGGTTTCGTATATGCGAAATAGAAGATATAGAAAAGAAAATAAATTAAATAAGGGCTTTTATAGATAGGTTTGCATTGTGCTCGGCAACAAAAGAAGTTGACTCCATTGTTGTACCTTGAAGAGAGCATTGTGAGCAAAATTTGGGTTTCCCCTTATTTCAAAAAAGAGGACGTTATAGTATTAAACAAGTATTTGTAGAGTTGATGATGAACACAAAATAAGTCTTCAAACAGTGGCCATCACCTTTGGTTTGGGGTAGCTTTTATTTGCTAATTTGGTGTAGATAATAGCCGTTAAGCTTGATTGTTAAACCAACATCGCCATCGCAGTGCACTAAATAAATGACTCAAAATTCACAAATTGCAACTTCAATTAATATCAAATTCATAAAGTAATTCTGATGATCGAATTAGGTACATTATATTGGATGAATCTGCGAAACTAGATTAAACTCCATCCTCATCTATATCTAAAATTGTTGCTTCCAGCATAGCAAAATAGAAAGCAACTGTCATAACTATGTAATGTAACTACAAGAGCGCCGCAACTATTTATGCCAAATCTCTATCCGGATTCAAATCATCACCGGGAAGCAGTTTATGGATCACAAACCCAAGATATCCGTCCATACGAAACGTCCAGACACCGATCTCGTCGCCACTAGCAAATCCATTAGATGTGACAATCTCGTTCCATCCACCGCTCAATATATAGGAATAATTCGTGGAGTTTTTGTAGTTCCATCGAGTCAAACTCAAGATTGTTACATTAGGTACGGGATCAATAACAATAACTTGAATCTTCTTCATTTTTCCATCGGAGTCCTTTTGGCCGATCGTATCCTCTTCATCGTCCGTTAAAAAGGTGTTCAAAATCTTAGTACGAGGCATGGCAAGACGCATCAGACCAGGGTTCACATCAGACGCGAACAGTTGTCGGTTGAAGATGAAAGTATGCTCGAGCTCGCGGAGTGATGAAAATAAACGGCGATACCGCAAAGGAAGCGGAAGCGAATGCTGGGGTTGTGGTTCCGGCGACTTTACAATTCGCCTTCGTTTAACGGTGGGCTCCTGCTTGCTCATCAGGGGATTCAAACGCTGGGTTGGGGTTCAATTAGACGCTGGATTTGGAAGGAAAGCCTTGAGGTGGGCTGGCTACTGTGATGTGGTTGGAGACGCTGATGGGATTCTTTGGGAAGAAAAGCGTTGATGTGGAATTTATATATAATGATGGTTTCAACTTACCGTGCAAGGATCTATCTTTCTTTCAAAAAATTTCCTAAATTAATCACAAAACTTGCCTTGTAGAGATCTTCGTTGAGTTTATCTGTGTTAAATAAGGAAATAATTAGATTTTGTTCTTGTTCTGGAGAGCAAAGTTACTCGCGAAGGCTTAAATTACATCTTTCTTTGTCTTGATCTCCAAGGCAGGGGGTTCTTGACTACTGCTGATGTTCACCCACTTTTCAGGTACGCTCGTATGAACTTCACTACTTCAGATTCAGATTAAGTAAAGTTTTCCAAATACAATTAGGGTTTCAGTAAATACAGAGTTTCATGATGAAACAGAGATGTCCACCAGAAGTGGATTGAAGGAGGAAACTACGAGCTATATATAGAGGACGTTAGGGATGAAAACTGGGACATGGTGAAGCCTGCAGATCCCTTGAGGATTACATTGTCAGAGGCCAAAATTCGTAAGTAGGCTAACTTATACTGGCAATTTTGTGGCTCTGTTGTTTGAAATCAAGTTAGAATTGACACAGGAGAGGAATCTGATTTTGTTCTCCACTGTGGGTAATGAAATCTCAAAGGGGCAATAGTGTTGTCTATTGAAATTAAAATGGTGATGTCTGGTGTTGAAAGTAGGTTTGCAGCTTTGATATTCTTCTTTTTGGTTTGTGTTATTTTTGATACAGGTGCATATGAATCTTTTGCTTCTCCTCTGTTCTATGCATTTGATACTCTCAAGCTAAACGAATCCCAGGAAGCCCACCATAAATAAAAAAACCTTTCTTTATCTTCCTCTTTGTTCTTCAATTCATTGTTTATTAGCTTCTGGAATTATATAGTTTTATAATTCATAAGAGGAAGTGGAGGAGGAGACGGTGTGCTAGGAAAGAGGATTTGTTAATTGTCCCTTTTCAGGATTCCCATGTAGAAATTGAGGGTTTAATAGGTCACAATTGGTGTTAAACAGTATCTGGTTATCAGAGCTCAGCTTATCATCGTCCAAGGGTAGATCAAGTTACTTGCTATTTGATTCTTCTTGTTTTAGTTGAATCATTATACTGCATCATCAGAACTAGCTGCTTTATCTTTTCTTTTTTGCTGGTTATGTCAGTTTCAAAGAATACCTGTCACTGAATAAATGGTAAATAAAGAATGATTAACCATACCAATTTGAAGTGTATGTGATTTTTGCCCCTTTTCTTCAATTCATGGAGTGAATTTGATTTTCAGCTATTCTGGATATCGATGGGGCAGCTCGAAAACGTTCCTGGAAAAAGATTCAAGCTTTGGTTAATACTTATGGCTTTTGCAAAATCTATGTTGTTTTGCCAATGGGAAGTATATGCTCCACAAAGAAGATGGAGATGAAATATATGTTATTTATGCCTTTATGGATTACATCACATGTTGCAGCCACCATATATTTACAAAGTTGATTTGGGATCTCATTTAAACTAAGTCATTCATTAATCACCCAAAAGTAAGAATAATCTTACTAACTATGCTTTGATGTTGTCGTACAAAGGGTTTAATGAAACGAATTTAGGGCCCGTTTGATTTTTACTCCGGAATCGGAAACGGAATGAAAATGAATATAGTCCATACGTATATCCTTGTTCATGAAAGTTTTTGGAATCATTGCTTGTGGTTTGAAGTAATTGGAGTAGAGTTTGATTACTTTTGATACCCTATAGGGTAATAAAATGTGGGGAATCAAGTGCAATTTGTCTTAAACCACAATGAATGATTCCATACAATTTCATGAATAAGGATATAGATATGGACTAAATTCGTTTCCATTCCGTTTCCGTTTCCGGAGTTGGAAACAAACGGGCCCTTAGTTTTTCACTTATAAGATCCAAGTGGATTGTACTTGTCATCGGAGCTTGTCGGATCTCTTCAATTACATATAACAAAATAAATAAATAAATAAATAAAATTCCTTAAATTATATAACAAATTGCACTAATATTTATTAAATCTGATTATTTTTATAACAGACTTTATAATACAATTTTATTAACAACCCACCTTTTAAAGTTTTTCTAATAATTAAACCATTTATAAAATATATTTCAATGAATTGAAACACATTTTCTTCGACTAAATTTTCAATAAGTATTTCATCATATTGTCCGGAATACCTTATTATACTTATTAAATTTTAAAATAAATATTCTTCTTTTGTTCCTTATATGAGTTAAACATAACTTCATTGATGGATTGTGGTCGAGCCGTGGAGATGAGAGTGTTCACGACGAACTACAAAGATAAGTTTGATCCGACATTGTTGAGGTCATGGAGGATAGACGTGCACATCCACATGGCCTATCCGACACCAAGTGGGTTTAGGGTTTCAACATTCATTTATATTGGTATAAATGATTACCCAGTGTTACCTCATGAAAATCTCATAAAAGAGTCGGAGATCTCACTAGTCATAGTAGCCGAAGAGCTAATGAAAAACGATAATGATGATTATGCTAAACAACAAATCAGAAAAATTCCCATTGTAGCAATTGAAATGAAAATGAAGCCTAGTTGTAATGTTTGAATTCGTAGAACAAATTTACAAAATAATAAATTCGCCCACCATGGGGCTCGAACCCATGACCACAAGGTTAAGAGCTTTGCGCTCTACCAACTGAGCTAGACGGGCTCATATGTTTATGTTAGGGTACGTTATGTCTTATAACAAATTGTTTAGAAAAGTTATCAGTTTTCCAAAAAGAAATGAATAAGTAATTGAAAACGACTTACACCATATATAGTCGATAACATGTATGTTTCATATTTTGATAATATTATTTATAAAATCTATATTTGTTCAACTAATATTAACATTCTTATAATAGGTAGAATGGTAATTGAATACTCTAGTGAGAATTTAAGTAACAAAAAGACATGATTTCGCAACAAGACAATAGATTGAGGTTAAATGTCGATATTGGAAAAATATTGTACAAGGTCGATGAAGTGTGCATACTTAGATGTTTCATCAGAATTTTATTTGTGGAAGAAGCCCATATAAAAGAATTAATGGGTCATTTTGAGAGAAAAAATTATCAAATGTTGCATACACATTTTTATTGGCCACATATATTTTTAGAGACTAGGTGGTCCGGCGCGCGCTACGCGAGCGCGTCATATTTTCTTCCCGTAAAACGATGATTTATACGGTAGTAAGTTACTAAGTGCAAACAGTTATACTAATCGGTGGTAAGTTCATAAGTGCAAACGGTTATACTAATCGAAAAAGGCGCAAACGGTTATACTAATCGGAAAAGGCACCGCCGTCTATAGTTATGATTTTTTTGTTCAAAATCGTACAAATTTGTCCGATTACATGGTTTTTGATTGGAACGGAAATAAAATAGCATACGATGACATTGATACATGACATAACAAAGAAAAAAGTTTTACATGGTATTCATTCTCAACAATGATACATGACTGAACAAAGAAAAAAGTTTTGCATTGGTATTCATTCTCAATAATGATACATGACAGAACAAAGAAAAAATGTCCAACTTAATAGGACTTTCTATTGACAAATTGCATTCTTGATATAAGTAAATGCACGTATAGACTCTAGATGATTACAAACTCAGTAAAGCACAATCTTTGATCTTTGAAGACCGAATCCCATTTTCTGGATAACGAATATAGATCAATTTGCATCTGCAGCTTACCTTCCAGTTTCTCTTTCTTACATATCTCAGCTACTTGGATGGTTTCATTGAGGGCTTTCACAAATCACATTAATACTAAACTCGGCTATACTAATATGATATATAATGGTATGCAATTTAGAACATTTCATAAATAAACAAACATGTTCTATTGATATTAGATGATAATAAGATTCAAGAAGCTTCCAGTACATATAGACTCTAGATGAGCTTATTGATTAATTGCTTTCACAACCAGTTTACTGCATTTGAATGGAAAACATCATCATATGTTGACAATGTTGTGGATGAGTCATAAAAGTGAAATTGACTCGTCTTATAATCTGTCCTTTATTATATCGGGTGAATGTGTACGACCTCTTTAACCTTTCGAATAGTAAGTTTCTTAACATCATCTTCTCACATAGTTGTACTTTACTTTTCAGCTATACTCGCAACTTATTGAATTAGTTGCCAAACTAATCACAACACTTATATAAATTCAACAATAAATATCATAATCAAACATAGGGAGCTTGTACTGACGAATTTGCAGTGTTTACTGTTTCAGCCCAAAAACTTTTTGGCAATTTGTTTTCTAAAAGCATTGTCCTAGCCATATCCTCAAGAATGCGGTTCTTACGTTCCACAACCCCATTCTGTTGAGGAGTTCTAGAAGCTGAAAAGTTATGTGAAATACCATATTTTGCACAAAACAAATCAAACTTTAGTTGATTAAATTCTCTACCATGATCACTTCTTATAGAAACAATTGGTAGGTTTTTCAAGGTTTGTAACTCCTTACATAATTTTGAAAACTCAAATAATGCTTCAGATTTTTCTTGTAGAAAAGAAATCCATGTGAAACGAGAGAAATCATCCACAATAACAAGGATGTACTGCTTGCCTCTGGGAGATTTGACACGCATAGGTCCACAAAGATCCATATGTAAGAGTTCGATGGGTCGAGAAGAACTTACAACTTTCTTAGGTTTGAATGAACCTCTTGTTTGTTTACCTTGTGTACAAGCCTTACATAGTTCATCTACCTTGAAATTTAGGTTTGACAAACCACGTACCAAATCCTTTGTAAGTAGCTTTTGCATTGTGTGCATGCTTACGTGACCAAGTCTTCTATGCCAAAGCCTTGGATCATCAATCAAGGCCTTTAGACAATTTAGCTTAGTTTCTGAAACTTGGTTAGTACTCATGGAATAAACATTGTTACATCTAGGAGCAATAAGCACAACTTCACCCGTCTTTTTATCTTGAACCTCACATTTTTCTAAATCAAATAAAACTTTGTTGCCTAAATCACATATTTGAGAAATACTAAGCAAATTATACTTCAAACCATCAACCAAATAAACATCATCAATAAAGTTAGATGAATTATAACATATTTTACCAATGCCAATAATGTCACACTTTCCTTTATCACCAAGCGTAATGGTTCCAGATGATTGCTTCTTTAAATATGAGAATAAAGAGCTTTTTCCACTCATGTGTCTTGAGCAAACACTATCTAATATCCATTTATGCTCCTTTACCTTGGTGATATCCTGCAAAACATCAAACATCAACCTTTCTGGGTCGACCAAATGGCATATTTTGGTCCATATACAAGTTCGATCATGTTTGGTGGTCTAGTACCTTTAGGAACCCAGATTTGTTTGGCCTGTTTTCTTAAACATAAAGGATAGGGTTTCTACTAATATAAGGGTCATTTCTTCTATAAGGACATGTAGATTTAACATGACCCTTTTTACAACAGTAAAAGCAAGTAGGCATATGAATACTCCATTTGGCTTTGACAAAAGTGGTAGTTGGTTTTCTAGGAAAAATCCTATGATAACCTATATCATTCTTGTTAAGAGAGGACTGTTGTTCACCAATCATTCTTTCAAGATTAGCTTTTGAACGAGTAAACTTAACAAGTGCAGCCTTCTGGTCTTGACACATTAAAGTAAGATCAACTTTCTCTTTCTCTAGATCGATATAGTTTCGATGAAGAGAGGATAGGTTGTCCTTGAGAATCACATTTTCTGATTCAAGGCCTTGATATTGTCATCAAGGTCCACTTTTTTTGTGTTAAGATTTTCAATCTCCAAAGACATTTCACTTAGTTGTTTTTCTTGTTCAATAAGCTTATCTTTTAAAGAACTTATCCTTATTCTATGTTGTTTGTCACATATGATAATGTCTTTAAGGAATTGTTTAAGGTCATATTCAGGTTGAGATAATATTGTACTTACCATATTGTCAACATATAGATTTGAGTCTTCTTCATGATCAGCCATGAGACATAAGTTTGCTTGTTCTTTTTCGTCTTCTGATTCATTTGATGATTCTGAATCACTCCATGAAGCAACCATAGCTTTCTTCTTTCGATTATTTTTCTTGAAGTTGGTCCTCTTCTTTTGTGGACAATCCTTCACAATATGATCTGTTTCACCACATTCAAAACAAGTCAGCACTCTAGTTTTCTTGTTAGAGTTAGAAAACTTACCTCGGGGTTTTGATGTTCGTGGATATTCTCTATTGTTAGCAGATTGTTTCTTTAACTTGAGAATTCTCGCGAGACCCTTAGAGATCATGGCAATTGCGTCTTCTTCATCATCATCACTATCTTCCTCGTTTGATGGTAATTCATCTTTCCTTGATTTTAATGCCAAATTCTTGGAGTTGGATGGAAACTCTCCATCTTCTTCACCAGGAACCATTTCATGTGTGATGAGTTTTCCAAGGAGGTCATCAAGAGGAAGAGTTGAGAGATTATGAGCTTCTTCGATAGCAATCATCTTTGGTCCCTAGTTAGCTTTAGGTAAGCTCCTTAAAATCTTCCTAACTTTCTCTTCATTTGTGAAGATCTTTCCTAGTGAGTCCAAGTTGTTCACGATCTCAGTGAATCTTGTGAATATTTCTTTGACTGTTTCATTTGGATTCATCTTGAATAGCTCGTATTGTCTGAGGAAGATGCTAATCTTTGTTTCCTTGACTTGACTTGTTCCTTCGTAAGTGACAACAAGCTTGTCCCATATTTCTTTTGCACTCTTGCATGATAAGATGCGGTTGAATTCATTTGCATCTAATCCGTAGTATAGTAGGTTCATTGCTTTGTAGTTCTTTGACACACTGTCCACATCAGCTTGTGTGAAGTCAGCTTCCTTCTTTGGGACTTGAACATCTTCAACCGTTGTCATTGGAACTTTAGGTCCATTTTGAATGATGCTCCATAGCTCAATGTCCTAATCAATAATGAACATACGCATGAGTGCTCTCCAATGAGCAAAGTTATTTCCACAGAAGAGTGGTGGTCGAGATGAGGATCTTCCTTGAGCAAATCCACCATCACCTACAGGATTCATGATTAGTCTCATTGATGGTTAAATCAATATACGTGAGTCTAGCTCTGATACCAACTAATGAACCGGTAGGTGAAATAAGACGTTAAAAGATACTCTAGAAGGGGGGTTGAATAGAGTATGAGAACTTTTTGCAAAACCAATCTCAAGGCCTTGAAATTCATTTCAAGGGCCTTGATGTCAATCTGAGCTCTTTGTGATACTTTGATCTCAAGGGCTTTAAAACTGCTTTCAAGGGCCTTGACTTTGTACTCCTGCAAAACAAAGTTAATCACAATAGTAATATATAGTGCGGAATGTAAAAGATTGACACAAGGATATGTTTATAAAGTTCGGCTCTAAATAGTCTACTCTCCGTCCCATGGTATAGCCTTAGGGTCTAACTATCTATTATCAGCTTCAAAGAGTCCTAGATACAAACTAGAAGAAATCCCCTTCTTCTCTCATTGTAGCCAATGCTACAATCTAGCTCCAACTCTTCACCTTGCTATAATAGCCTAGTTACTTCGCAGAGTAACACACACTCGAGTATAACTCTCTTTAGATCTTCCAATGGAGCTCTTCAGTTTTATCTCTCTCTAGGGGATACAACTTTTTAGAAAAAGAGAGAAAGAAAAAATTAATATCGAATGAAGATGTTTAGGTTGCTTTGAAGACTTATTGATGTTTCCGTGTAAGCTTCTGTGTTTTTATTCTTCAAATGCCATCTTCATTTATAGTCTTCTATGGAGAGATCTTCTAGCCGTTGGAGAGATGACCGTTCGAAGATGATTCTTCTTCTCCATGAAGATCGCTTCCTGTTTGAGATGAGATAGACGTTGTAGATCTTCATCTCCTGAGAACACGTTGATCTCTCAGCTCCTTAATCTTCTCGATTTTGTTGAACAATAATATAAAATGAAGGAGAGAGAATCTTGATGCTTTTCGGTTAGAGGATCTTTTGAGAAGATCTCTAACATTAGGTTAATAGAGATCCTTGCTTGATCAAATCTTATTGTTGAGCAAATCTTGTCGAGAAGATCTTCTTAGAAATTTACTTCAAGGCCTTTTGAGATCTTCGACAGAACCTGCACTTAATCCAAACCAACCAAGCATCTCGAGAATATAATCCATACATTGTTAGTGTATCAAACTACTACATTTGTGTTTAAATCTTCCATCATGAACACCTGTAAACCTTTATAATCAAGATGGAGTTTTCAATATGTGATGTGTGATAATGTGCTTGAATGTCTATGCAAAATGTGATATGAATGGTTTTGGAATTTAATGTGAATGTGGATATGTATGTATGTACTTTGGAATGTGAGAAAGGGTATAGAGCGTTCTTTGGAGACGGGATATTAGATACTTATATATATGGGGCAGTGTGATTTCTATATCAATACTGAGCTTGTAGCTCATTGTTGTTATATCCACATTTTCAGCTACTCAGACTCAGCCTAATCAAGGTAAGAATGTCGGACCCAACACTTGAATTTGAGATCATACCAGGTGGGCTGTTATTGGATGTTGTCGCCTAGAATGTTTTGTGTGTTTTTAAAAAGTTGTGTGTTGTTACACAAGTTCTCATGACATATGTCAATATGTATATATGTTGTAAGATAAAATTTTAAATTTTACGTTTTTCATTTTTCCGGTTATTGTTTTAAACAGGGTTAATTAATTGATAATCAACTAGAAATGAAATAGGTGTCACAATCTAAGTGAGTTTTTTTTACTCAATCGGATAACTACATCTTATACTTTTCGCAAAACGAACTTATATTGTAAATATACATTTAATTAAACCCATTACAGCGTTATGCATTCATCATTTTTAACAATATGTTATTATTTACGAATTTATAAAGGCAAGGCGATGGATTTCCCAAACGCCAACCGCATTCACAATGCCTAACCATCACGGTTGCGCATTGTGAATATGTGAAAGAAACATCACGGCTTCGAAACCCGTAACCGTAATTTTTTGGATCCCTACAAACACGGATTTTCAATTAGTATTCGTCACAAGTTTTTAAATTTGAAATCTTGTGATGGCTACTGACTGATATCTAGGATCATTCAGTTTCCACCAATGGAATATATCCACCTTTTTCATTCAGATATTGATCAAGCTAAGATCTTCAAAGCTTATCAAGGTCTAACATTCCACTCTCGACAACTTCATTTATTTTCTCTAACTAGCTTGAGTTGTCATTTTCATCAATAGCAGCTCCATTCGAATGTGACCTAATTTCTTGATCTTCTAAAGGAGAAAAATGGATTTTATATTTATCAAATAATCCGTAAGTAGGATCATTAACTGTTTTCATTAAGATTGGACAAGAATCTTGCTCATAGTGCTACGAATAATAGACTGCACTCCAATCATCTTATAACACGGATCAAGCATAACAAACATAATCATCATCATATTCATCTTATCAGAGAAACCCTAATATTTTTCACACTTGATTTGCATTTGACAGGCCATGTGATTCAAAACAAAGTTTGTATTGGTGAGTGGCCTATTCAACACTTTCATCTTTTTTAAAACATGTAAAATCATGACGTTACTTGTAACATATGAAGAAGCTGAGATACAATGTGTCAATCATAAAACTCCTTTAAGAAATAGACAAGTGATTCAACTTTATTCCAATCTTCTACACATATAACCCCAAACCATCTAAATCTAGAATATCCATCCAATAAAAATCTGGTTTATACTTCAATGCAATACTTAACATAAAATGAGTTGAATTCCACCTAGTCGAGACATCAACAATTAAAGAACGTTTGCACTCAATCTTCAAGTTACTTAGCTAATGTAATTTCAATTTATAAGTTATAGTCAACCCAATATTCTTTTTTTTCTCGTGGCTCTTCGTTTGGAGACTGGTTAGGGTCGACTTCCTCCCCATGACGAGCCATCCTCTCTTTTTATGTCCAATTGATACCCTATCCCCTATGCCATCATCACCAAAGGCATCCTCTAAGGATTCTAGAATTCACGTGATGGCTTGGGATATCCTTCGGTGTTGAGAGTTAATCTAGGTGAACTAGAACTTGTCATCTATTCATAAATAAATAGCAACCTAAATGAGAAGACAATAACTAAATAAAGGCAACCATCAAATGAGATTGAGTAATAGTAAATTGACAAGCACATACAAATAATAGTAAATTGACATTCATAAATAACAGTAAATTCATTCATTTTGTTGTTAAGTGTTAGCAGTCCACATATAACTAACTTAAAATTTAAAATCATAGCAGCTAAGTAACTTAGAAGATAGTTACTAAGTAAATAAGAGTAACTTAGAATTTGAAATAACAATAACTAACTTAGAAAATAGTAACTAAGTAACCGTTCACGCCCAATTGATACTTCATGTACAACTAACTAAGTAACTTAAAAGACAACAACTAAGTAAATAACGGTACCTTAGAATTTGAAATAATAGTAACTAAGTAACTTAGAAGACGGTAACTATGTAACAATCCACACCCAAATGATACTTCACGTACAACTAACTAAGTAACAATAACATAGAATTTGAAATAATAGTAACTAAGTAACTTAGAAGACGGTAACTAAGTAACAATCCACACCCAATTGATACTCAGAGCCGGCCCTACTAGTGTGTTGTGAGGGTCATTGTCCAGGACCCCATACAATTTCGGGGCATCATAATATTTAAAAAATTATATAGAGGTTGAATCATTTATTTGTAATTAACCCCCCTTACAACCGCCCAACATTATTGTTACTCTTATCATATAATACAATCAATCATAAGGGGCCATCTCATTTCAATAGTCATGCATTTAGATTTATATATTATTATATACATGTATTGAAGATGTAACATCTGGAATTTTTATTTCCAGAAGTCGAGGTGTTTCCGATCTTTTCTGCGTCGGCGGCTTATTTCCCACATGCACGTTGCTGAGTACGAGCTTTTTAACGCGAGAGAGAGATTTTCGTTTACTTTCCGACCTTGGGAAGAGGAGTGAGGGGACAAGGAGGCTGACCCTTGGGATATCCCACCTCCTTGTCAGCCCTTTTACTCTCTTCTCTCTTTTCACTTTCCTCCTTTACGCTCCTTCCCATCTACAACTTCTTTCTTATTCCTTGTGCTTCTCTTCTCTTTTACCTTGGAGGAGTGGTGTGTGGAGCTGCAGCTTGAGCTTTCTGGATCTGTAGTGGTAAGTAGTCCTCTTTCCTCTTCCTCTTGCTACTTGTATTCTCTTCCTTCTCTCCTCTTCACCTCCATAGCCATGGAGAAGCTTTTGAAGAGAAATCTAGTAAGCTCTTTCATGTCCCTTTTCTTAGCTCGTTTAGGTCGTGGGGAGGAGGCTAGGACCTGTGGTGAAGGTTTGGAGGAAGCCCAACAAGAGGAGGAAACACTAGGAGCAAAGAACTAGTCGAAGAAACGAAGAAGACGGACTTTCTGCTGTTCGACCGCGGAGGCGGACTGCTAGAGGCGCAGGGGCGGATTGAGGCCACCGCAGGGGCGGCCTGAGCCACCGCAGGGGCGGCCACCAGGGGCGCAGGGGCGGCAACAGGTTTCCGCCGGGGGCGCCAGCTTGCTTCCGCGGCTGCGTTTTCTTCACCAGTAGGTTCCTCCCTCCCTTTCCTTTCGTTCCTTCCTTATATCCTTGATGTATATAGTTAGAAGCATGCTTAGGATGGACCTAGGACTTGTGAGAATGCCATATAGTGGTTGCTAGCCTTGGAGCCCTTATGGCTTGGTGTGAATGTTGATCTTGAGTGTTGAGCTTGTTGATCTTCCTAAGCTAGTTGTTTCTCCTAGGTTGTTGATGTTGATCGTGTCCTTAGGTTGTATAGGCTGTTGTGAGCTTCCTTTACTTGTTGAGAGTATCATGTGTTCCTTGAACCCTAAGATGCTTTCCTAGTTTGAGAGTTGTGGGATCTTGCTTAGATCACTAGAATGAAGTCTATGACTTCATGAGTGTGGACTTGTGTTGATGAGTACTTTCGTGTATGAGCAGGTTGTGCGCTTCCTCATTAAGGAAGCTAGAGTGTGTGAGTTGAGAGACGAGGTAAGTCTCCGGACTTTCTTAGCCATATTCGTCGTATTAGATTCATTGTGTGCTTGGTGGTGTGTGTTTATCGTTTTGTTATAACTTATAACCGGATAATATGACCACCGACCTTTATGTTATTTTGGCCCAAGTGTATGTGACTAAGATTATTTTCCTAAGGTCGTTTGTATCCAGTCAAAATATTTTCCGAACTCAACACTAAAGCAAGTATAGTGATAAAGTAAGGGTCAAACCCAAGAGAGTTTGTGTTATTTTATTAAATTCAATTACTCATTATGGGACAAAGTAACAAAGGGGGGTTTTGGAATGAATTGATGCACACAAAACTTAAAAAGCAATTAAAAGAGATTGATAAGATGATGATGAGTGAATCTACACTAGGTTGATTCTTAACATGCGATTACTACTTTGGTGAGTTCCTTTTACAAGTTTCAAGTAATGTTCCCGTCTTGATCATATGTATGTGTTGAGGCAACCGACATCAACACAACTTAACAAGTTAGTGTTCCGTAAACCTACAAGAACAAGTCACAAGTTAGCTTTCAAACAAAGACTAAGGGATATAAAGAGAAGATTAAAACCGTTAAACTAATCTTTATAATTGTGTTTCTTTTCCTTCAAGCAATTACAACCCGTTATTACTTAAAGGTTACTACTAGACTAAAGACCCGAACCCGGAATCTATTAATCCTAGTTGTTTGCATGCACTTAGAACCTAAGGTGATCAATCTTAAGTAATAATGAAAACATGCAATTTAGATAATTGAAGCTCAAGAAACACAAAACATTACTGAATAAAACTTATATTAAAAGGAACTTACAACCAACGTAATAATGCAGCCTCAAATCAACCCAATGTAGCAAGGAAACTTAGAAGCTCATTACAAAGGAAGGAAGAGAGAATAAAAGTGGGAAATGATGGATGATTCTAGCAATCAACCATGGTCTATTTATAGTACAAATGGCACTAAATGGGAGTAAATGGCCGGCCAAAACAACCACCTTTAATGCCATAAAGATGGTGTAAACAACCGGAGTAAAGCCTCTATCGCTGAACCGCAGGGGCGGCCTTCAGATCCGCAGGGGCGGTTCAGGCGAAAACGTTTGATCTTCTTTGTGGCCGCAGGGGCGGCCTGGAAGTTCCGTAGGGGCGGATCATTGATGATCTTCAAACGCCTGACTCTTTAACTTTTTGTCGCTTCAGATGCCGAGCCGCAGGGGCGGCCCAATGTCAACGCAGGGGCGGTGATATTGACTCTTCAGCCTCACAGCTCCACAGGGTGAGACACAGATAGAGGCGTAGGGTCGTCGGTCTTTGCTTCTTTAGGATAAGTTACCGCAGGAGCGCCAGGGAGTGGCGCAGGGGTGGTGACAGTCTTCATTCCTGGCGTTGGCGAAGGCGCAGGCTGCTGATGACATGAATTATGTATCATCATATTCATGCATATTGCAGCACATTATCTCTATTTACCTTGCATTTAGAGGGATTTTGCGTACCTTTTATGTTCTATTCAATCAATTGTCGGAAATAGAGGTCTACACGAGATTTTGATGAATTACAGGTAAATAGAGTTGAATTGGAAGCAATAATGGAGCAAGAAGCATCCAAGGATGTTAAGGAAGCTAAAGAAGCCTTTGAAGGATCACAAAGAGCTAAGGAATTGCAAAGGAGAAGCATAGAAAACGAAGCAAAAGAAGAACACTTTCTGTTGAAGAAAATCGTGCCAACAGATATATAAATCGGACGATTTTCATTGGATGAAATCGAACGGTTTTGCACCTAAATCGACTAGGTCAATTTTCTTCACGATTCGGCCAAATGAAAAGACGACATAAAGCCCAATTAATTTGGGCTAGATGGAAGCTTTGCCAAACGGCCCACCTGCAAGAAACTATAGAGGAGAACCCTACGAGCGAAGACGGGGGGGTCGCACCAGATAATCTTTAGACGTTTGGAAGAAATCAAGGATTCTGGGAGAGAGATTGAAGAGCTTTTGCCGGAAAGTCATTCTTGATCTTTGATTGTGAGATTTCTTTGTTCCATTGTTTTGTTTGTGGTTTGTGAACACGAAATTGAGTTGTTGAGAGATACTTTGAACAGATTTGACGATTGTTTTACAGATTTGAGAGTTATAGAATTTTTCTATTCAAGAATTGGTTTCTTTGCGATATCTTCTTCAATAATTAATTTGATTCGAATTTGAAAATGGTTGGCTAAAAACCTTGTGATTCTGGGGAGAATAGTTGATGATTAAGGCTTAGATAATGATAGATTGAACTCATTCAAACATTAGGACCCTGAGAATTTAGATCTTAGTTTGCGACAAACAGGAAAATCGGACTGTTCTTGAGAAAAATCGGCCGATTTTTCCTATGAACAGGGCGATTTATCTTTCTGACGAACTTTAATTGAATCAATCTTTAATCAAAACTAATCTTTGCCTAAATCCCAATCTTGATTAACCTTCTTATCCTCTAATTGAATGTATGACTGCACTTCAAACCTGTTTTCTACATTTAATAAATTAAGATTGCAAGATTCGGGTAATAAAGAGACTCAACATCCTTCATTAAGATTTTAAGTGTGCTTTCTATTTATACTTTGGAGAGTCATATCCTGGAGTTTTAGATAGTTAGTTTGAACATAATTCTTGTCTTTGGATCTTTCTATATTGCAGCCTCAACAACCCTTATAGGAAGGATCTTTAGATTAGTTATATAGGTTTCGGAACTTCACCGTACGAATCCTACTTTTTGAACATTTAATCTTGGCAATATAAATTCTGTCCTATATCTATAGAAGTGTCTTGAATCGAAAGCCTAAATCGGATACTTGAATCCTTGGAATCATTTCTCTCTTTATCATATCACAAAAGCTTTTATACTTTCGCTAGATAATTGAAATTGGAATTTTTCTCACCAAATCCCTGAGTTCGACTCTGGAATTCTTACCTTTATACAGCCGATCCGTACACTGCGGGTTCGCTTTGCTTTTGAGTTCTAGATATAAATATTAAGACTTTGACGCACACCCTTTTGAGCGAACAAGTTTTTGGCGCCGTTGCCGGGGATTTGGTCTAGATCAAATCCGGTTTTCGGTTGTCTAGCTTGAGAGCTCTTGCTCTTGTGATTTGATTAGTCTACTTGAGTGATCCTTGCAGGTCCTTTAGGTATATGCGAAGGACTAGATCCACTAAAGATCTAATTCCTTTCGACCCCGAATTAGAAAGAACTTTGAGGAGAAAGTTGAAGGAGAAGAAAATGGCCGAAAACGATGAGAGAAACTACAAGGCTGAATTGAACGAAGCTCAACGCCAACTCCAACTGAGTGAGAAAGCTCGAAAGGAAGCTGAAATAAGTCATCAATTTCAAATTGATGAACTAAGAGCTATGATTTTGGACATGAAGTTGGAGTCGAACGCCTCCAAGAAGAAGAAAGTCAAGACACCAACTAAGTCCATTCGAGATGACTCGTCCGATGATGACGAGATTGATCCGGATATGCCGGAACTTGAAGAGATTGATCCATCACTTCGTCCTAACCGAAACACTCCAACACCTAAGGTCGTCCCTCGCATTACGACTAGGAATGTTAGAGCTGCTAATAACGAAGATAGACCCCGAACTTTGGGGCAACGGATGGATCCTATTCAGCAACCGCGCCGTTTAGGTGTGGACTTTGGAGCTGAAGACATCCAGGAGTTTAGCTTCTCACCACAAGTCATTACTATGGTTCGCCAAAGTCAATATGGCGGAGCAAGTACTGAATCTCCGCATCAACACTTGCAGAATTTTGAGATTCTCATGGAGACTATGAAGCCGAAGAAGGCTACTACAAGCAACTACAAGATCAAGCCATTCTTCTTCTCTTTGAAGGACAAGGCTCTAGCTTGGTACCAAACACTTCCGGCTGCGAAGTTAGCTACATGGGAGGAACTGTCTTCGGAATTCCTCACCAAGTTCTTTCCGCCATCCAAAACGGCGGAATTAAGAGGTAAAATAAATGCTTTTTCTATGAAACCTAACGAAAGCTTGTTTCAATCTTGGGAAAGGTTTCAAGATCTCTTGTTGGATTGCCCACACCATGGCATTTCCAAGCTGGAATTATTGGAGATCTACTACAAAGGGTTGGATGTGGAGACACAATTCAACCTCCAATCTCTATCCTGCGGCACATTTATGGATATGAGAGAGGATGATGCTTGGGACTTCATTGAGAAGCAAGCCCAAGTGATTGAGAAGTATTCCCACCGTAAGGTGGAATCAAGTAGCCGGAATCAAGGCGATCCGGGAGCCAAGTTGAATCAAGCGGCTCAAACACAAATATTCTCCCTCAAAGATGACATCAAAGAATTGAGGGAAGTGCTCAAAACGAGTCTTCAAAGGACTCAAGAGCAAGAAGCCAACTACATGGGGCGAGACAACAATCAAAGGAATGATAACCGGAATTCCAATTGGAGCAACAACAACAATAACAACCGAAACTCCAATTGGAATAACAACAACAACAATAGGAACTCGAATAACAACAATTGGAGGTCAAATCAGCAAGGTTCAGGTAATCCTTACTCATATGCCGAAAAGGCTCTAACACCTCCATCTTCTTCTACTCCTTCTACAAGCCAGGGACAATCAAGCGGATCAAACAAGCCGGATCCTATGCTAGAAACGATCCTAGGCAAGCTACAAGGATTGGAGAGCTACATAACTTCGGTTGACAAAGCTCACAAAGCTTTAGAAAACCAAGTTTTCAACAAGGCCGGAGAAGTTCCAAGAGATCAAGGGAAGCTTCCCGGCAAGACAGAAGATAACCCAAAGGGAAGGGTTATGGCTATAACTACTAGGAGCGGGAAGACGACCGTCGACCCTCAACCCCAAGTAGTTGATACCTCCACAAAAGAAGGAGAGGCAAAAGAGAAGGAAGAAGTCTATGTTCCTCCTCCCGCTTACAAGCCACCTCTACCTTTTCCTCAATCTAGAGCGCGAGCACGCCTAGATAAACATTTCGGTAAGTTTGTTGAACTTATGAGTAAGCTCCATATTAACATACCTTTTATGGATGCGATTTTAGGTATGCCGGCTTACGGGAAATTCCTCAAGGAGATCCTCTCCAACAAGAGGAAGTTGGAAGATATAGGAGAAGTCAAGATGAGTATGGAGTCATCCGAACTCATCAAGACTATGACGGAAAATATGCCACCCAAGCTCCGCGATCCAGGATCCTTTTGCATACCCATCACCTTGGGAGAAGCTACCTATGATGCTCTTTGTGACCTTGGAGCAAGTGTGAGTATCATACCTCTAGCTCTATGCAAGACGGTTGGTCTAGGAGAGCCTAGACCGGTGAAGATCACACTCTACATGGCTGATCGTTCCACCACTAAGCCGGTGGGAATATTAGAAGACATTCCGGTAAAGCTAGGTAAGTTTTACATACCTATAGATTTTGTCGTTCTTGACATACCTGCAGACTACCCGGTTCCCATCATCCTTGGGAGACCATTCCTAGCCACATCTGGATGCATGGTAGATTGCAAGAACGGCCAGCTATCCTTCCACATCGGTGAAGAAAAGATAGAGTTCATACTATCTTCTTTAATCAAGGAGCCAGCCTTGAAAGATGACGTTTTTGAAATTGTTGAGGAAGAAGAGTCTAGAGAGATAGTAAGTTCCATCTTGATGAAAGACCCTCTTCAAAAGGTCCTTAGCATGAGCATCATGGAGGAAGGGGTAGAACATGACTGCAATGAGGATGTGAAAGTATTAAATGCTATGGAGGAAGAGCTAGAAGCAAAAATTGAAGAGCTAGAGTGGACTCCGGAAACTGTGAAGAAAATCGACCTGTCACAAATAAATCGTCCGATTTCTGAAGATTCAGCACGATTTTTTTCAACAGAAACTAAAATCGACCTACCAGAAATAAATCGTCCGATTTATGAAGAGGTAGCACGATTTTTTCCGACAGAAACTAAAATCGACCTGACGACAATAAATCGCCCGATTCAGAAAGAGGAAGCACGATTTTTTCCAACAGAAAGAAAAATCGTGCAGAAGATCGACCGATTTATTACAGAGGGGGTCAATTTACTGAGTGATTCTATGGCTTCTCCGGACTTCACCGCAGCCACTTCCGAATCTAATGATGAAGTACCCACACCTATAGAGACCTCCCCCACAACATCCGAAAATCACTATTCATCACCATCCAAGGTACCTCCATCGTTAGAATTGAAGCAACTTCCCACACACTTAAGGTACGCATTTCTTGGCACTAATTCCACATACCCAGTTATAGTCAATGCAAATTTGAATGATGATGAATTAGAGAAGCTCATGCATGTTTTGAAGCAACATAGGAAAGCATTAGGTTACACCATTGATGATTTAGTAGGAATAAAGCCTTCTCTATGTATGCACAAAATACTAATGGAAGAGGATTACAAACCTTCACGCCAACCTCAAAGACGGTTAAACCCGGCAATGAAGGAGGTCGTGAAGAAAGAAATCCTTAAGCTACTTGATGCAGGTATCATCTTCCCTATTTCTGATAGCAAATGGGTGAGTCCGGTACAAGTAGTACCCAAGAAAGGAGGCATTACCGTTGTTGCCAACAAGAACAACGAGCTCATCCCTACACGGACAGTTACAGGGTGGCGAATGTGCATCGACTACCGCAAACTGAACGTGGCCACAAGGAAGGACCACTTTCCCCTTCCTTTCATCGACCAAATGTTGGAAAGGTTAGCCCAACATGCCTACTTTTGTTATTTAGATGGATACAGCGGTTTCTTTCAGATACCAATTCATCCGGATGATCAAGAGAAGACAACCTTTACGTGCCCATGGGGTACGTTCGCCTATAGAAGAATGCCGTTCGGTTTATGCAACGCTCCAGCCACCTTCCAAAGGTGTATGATGGCAATCTTCTCCGAATATGTAGAGAATATCATGGAAGTCTTCATGGACGATTTTTCGGTATATGGTTCTTCCTTTGATAACTGTCTCTATAACCTTTCACTAGTTCTTAAGAGATGTGAGGACACTAACTTAGTCTTAAACTGGGAAAAGTGTCATTTCATGGTCACCGAAGGAATTGTGTTAGGTCACTTAGTGTCACAAAGGGGAATAGAGGTAGATCGATCAAAGATAGAGACCATTGAGAAGTTACCTCCCCCTTCATCGGTAAAAGGTATTAGAATCTTTTTAGGACATGCAGGCTTCTATAGGAGATTCATAAAGGATTTTTCCAAGATTTCAAAACCTTTGACTAATCTTTTGATGAAAGATGCGACTTTCGAATTCTCGAAAGATTGCTTAGATGCCTTTTGCAGGATCAAAGAAGCATTGATATCAGCACCAATCATCCAACCACCCGATTGGACTCTTCCTTTCGAGGTCATGTGCGACGCAAGCGATGTCGCTATAGGAGCCGTTCTTGGACAGAAGAAAGATGGTCGCACTCATGCCATCTACTACGCTAGCAAAACGCTAGATGAGGCTCAATACAACTACGCAACTACGGAAAAGGAACTTTTAGCCGTAGTATATGCATTTGAGAAATTTCGTTCCTATCTTGTAGGTGCGAAAGTGATAGTCTATACGGACCACTCCGCAATCCGATACCTATTCACGAAGAAGGATGCGAAGCCAAGGCTTCTACGATGGATCTTACTCTTACAAGAGTTTGATTTAGAGATCCGTGATAAGAAAGGATCGGAGAACTCCGTCGCCGATCACCTTAGTCGTCTCCCGCAACTCACCGGCAAGTCGGATGAACTTCCGATAGACGACTCCTTCCCTGACGAGCAGCTACACGAGATTGAAGAGTGCCTTCAACACATATCACAAGGTAATGATCCATGGTTTGCTGACATTGTAAATTACCTTGTTTGTCAGGAGATTCCACCCGGACTCTCATATGCTCAAAAGAAGAAGTTCTTGAGAGACGTCCGACATTTTTATTGGAACGAACCTCTCCTATTCAAAAGAGGTCCAGATGGCATCTACAGGAGATGTATTCCCGAAGATGAGATAGATAGTGTCATCCGACACTGCCATTCTCTACCATGTGGCGGACATGCTAGTTCCCACAAGACTTGTGCTAAGGTACTTCGCTCCGGCTTTTATTGGCCTACACTTTTCAAAGATGTGCAAAAGTTTGTTGTTTCTTGTGATGCTTGTCAAAGGACAGGTAATATATCCAGGAGGAATGAGATGCCTCTCAACAACATACAAGAAGTAGAGATTTTTGATGTATGGGGCATCGACTTTATGGGACCTTTCCCATCTTCATGCGGCAACCAGTATATACTCCTTGCCGTAGACTATGTCTCGAGATGGGTGGAGGCGATCGCTTCGCCTACTAATGATGCATTGGTAGTGGTGAAGTTCCTCAACAAGACGATCTTCCCAAGATTCGGAACTCCCCGAACCATCATTAGTGACGGAGGAACGCATTTCACAGCCCGTCGATTCGAGACTCTATTGGCAAAGTATGGGGTGACCCATAAGATAGCTACACCTTACCATCCGCAAACCAGCGGACAAGTCGAGATATCCAATAGGGAGATTAAAGGGATTTTAGAGAAGACCGTCTCTAAAACGAGGAAAGATTGGTCAATGAAGCTTGACGATGCACTATGGGCTTACAGGACAGCCTTCAAAACACCAATAGGTACGACTCCCTATAATCTCGTTTATGGTAAATCATGTCATCTTCTTGTAGAGCTAGAACACAAGGCTTATTGGGCTATTAAGTGGCTCAACTTCGACATGAAAGAAGCCGGAGAGAAACGGCTCTTAGACATCAATGAGCTAGATGAGCTCCGACTGAACGCGTATGAGAACGCAAAGATTTACAAGGAACGGACAAAGCGCTGGCATGACAAGCACATCATCCCGAAAGACTTGAAAGAAGGAGACCAAGTCCTCCTATTCAATTCAAGGCTGCGTCTATTTCCAGGTAAGCTCAAATCCCGTTGGACAGGACCTTTTGTGATTAAAAGAATTTTTCCCCATGGTGCAGTTGAAGTATGGGGTGAACAAAGCGGAAGCTTTAAGGTTAATGGCCAACGGTTGGAGAAATACACACCGGAAGCTCCAGTCGAGGAGATAGCTCCTATCCTCCTCCATTGAACACAACATCATACACCGTCTAGCTAAAGACGATAAATTAAGCGCTTCTTGGGAGGCAACCCAATGATAGTATAGTTTCCCTTCTTTCCCTCGCTTAAGTTAGAATATATTAATTGTTTTGCTTTTTCGTTTTTCGTTTTTATTTGTTCCTCGATGCACTCTTGGTTTGTCGTGTCATTAATCGCAGGAAACTAGGCTCAAATGTGAGAGATTCATGGAGAATGGAGCACAATTAAGTTATATCTTCGAGATTCAAGAAAAACAAGGAAGGAAATCGACCCACCATAAGAAGATCGTCCGATTCAGTAACAGAGCAAGTCGATTTTTCACAACAGAAACAAAAATCGACCTGAAGATCGACCTGAAGATCGACCTGCCAAAATAAATCGTCCGATTTATTCAGTCAGAAGGAAAAATCGCCCCGACAAATAAATCGACCAGAAAAATCGTCCGATTTTCTTCAGAAATTGTCGACCCTATATAAGGACTTCACACTCGATCTTCTTCATTCACACACCTTCAACTCGCGATTCCCCTCTCTCAAGAACGCCGAAAAAATAGCCACACCCTCAAATCCTCATTCCTTAACCATTTCAAGAGATTCTTGGCTCCAAACTGAAGCATTTTCAACAAGGAACACGGATCTAACAACAACACGCACGGCAATCGACTACTCCATCAGGAATTCAGGTTTTTCTTTCCAAAACCTAAGTTTTCTCACTTGAAATCGAAGTTGCCTAGGAAGTGCTTTGTTGTTGGAATTGATAGAGGAATTTGCTTAGGATTCATTGTAGAGAACTGTGTGTGGTGATAGATTGAACAGAACTTTACAGAATTGTGAGAATCGTTGGAAACGAGATAAAAATCGACCCAGCCCAGAAAAATCGTCCGATTTGTGTGAAGAACAGGTCGATTTTTAGTACTTAGAATGGATCTTGTCAAGAGGATAACTAGAAATACGGGGAAGAAGAAGGGATCTTCTTCCAAAGCCCCTGCTCCACCTCCACCACCACCTACCAACATCCCTAAGCTCCCCCCTCCCCTATCCAAGCATAAGAAACGCTATGAACGCATTATAGATCGCCCATTCACCCCTCCTCGCTACATAGTACTTGATGACTTAGATTCGTTATATGTTCGAGAGGATGTTGATATGATGCTTGATAGAGCAGGGTTGAGACAGTTTGCTACGATCAGGGAAGATGCTTATAGGGAGATCACCCTAGAATTCCTTAGCACGTTTGAGCATGATCCTAGGGAAAGGATGGTCACTTTCCGCCTCATGAGCCAAGACCACACTTTGTCTATTGATGCTTTTGGCGACTTGTTTGGCTTTTCTTATTCAGATGCAGGCACATTTGCTAGAGGCCTCAATGCTAGTGATTTTTGGGAGGCTATTTCCGTAGGAGAGTACGGAGGGGATAAGTGGAGACCCGGAAACTCCAAGGAGACAAGCATGTACAACCTTTCCTTCAAGGTAGTGCATAGGATACTCAGTGAGAGTTTGTTTGCCCGGACTGAGACTCCACAGAAACTCAAGGCTGATGAGCTTTTCATCCTCTACTGCATGACATCCACCACCACTCCCGACATCTCCACCATGCTTGCTGACTATCTAGGAAAGATAGCCAACAAAGCCAAGGGTGACATCTGCGCAGGAGGCTTGGTCACTCATGTGGCTAGGACTCTAGGTTATGACTTCTCGGGATGCACTCTAGCTGAGAGTGCCCTTCCTTTAGGCTCGCAGAGGTTGGTGGTTCGACAGGTCTTGATTCCTCGTGGGAGAGGAACTCTTCATGTGCCGATGCCATGGCACAGGGATCCGAAGAAGAAACCATCCGAGATCATATGGAAATCCGAATACACCATTCGGAATAAGAGGAACTGGAAGGAGACCTTTGAGGCGATGCTTGAGGAGTTCTCACCTCCTACTTATTATGATGATGATGCAGGTGACTCAGAGGAGGAGGAGGATGGAGGACAGGAGACTATGCTCGAGTTTGAGAGCGATACCCATAGCGGGCATGCTACGGACGCCATGGACACTGACACTCATGGAGCAGGACCGAGCAGGACTAGTAGGCAGGATGAGGAGACGGAGGATGACATGCAGCCACCTCGACACTCTTATGCACATGCTCCAGGCCCTAGACGAGGACGCCGAGCTCCACGCCATTTCAGGGAGCTAGTCACTAGCTTCCAGAGCCTCAGCACCGACTACCGTGCCCTCCGCACCGATTATGACACCCTGAGCACACAGTTCAGGAGCTACAGGGAGGAGACGGATGCTAGGCATTCATCCTATGATGGCCAGATGAGGGACATGTACTACCACCAGTTCGGCCACTTCTACGATCCCTCCGCACCGATGTATCCATATCCACCACCTCCACCACCGACAGAGGATTGAGCTTCCACTTCTTTTACATTGTAAGTATTTTTCTCCTTCTTATGCTTGATTTTCACATTGGGGACAATGCGGATGTCAAGTATGGGGTGGGGGTACTTACAATACCTTATTTTTCATTCTAGCACTCTATGTACTTTCCACTACTCTTGACAAATTGGCTTGTAATAACTCTTGCACTACTTGCTTTCTTTTATCAACACTTGCATTTGCATGACTTTTTCAAAAATATGAATTTTCAAAAATTTTAAGTGCTTCTTATATGGAAATGACCTCTATGATGAATTTTGTGTATATGGATAGGCAAAAAGACGCTTAGTTATGTTGAGATCTTGACTATAGCATGAATGAAATTGCTTTTGTTACTTGAATACATGAATAAGTTATATGATTTAGTTGTTTTGATGAGAAAATGAAATAATAGTCGAAGCTATATTGCAAGTTCTTTTACACCATTTAAGGATGACTAAGGCAATTCACTTCTTTTCTTTTCTCATATCTTGATCATGCTAGCTCCTCAATGAAATATGTAACCCTCCTCTTACCATCCGGGAATTAGGATAGGCGATTGAAAAAGGCATGTTTGATGTGGGAGGGCCAAGGAAAATGTATTGAAAAAGTGAAAAATTTCATAAGTTTGGGGACGTTGAACATGAGGATGAGTAACTCGGCACCATTCACATAGCCGGGTGTTTGTGTCTTGCCAAAGTCCGATTGAACGACAAGTCCTAACGGGATATGGTATGTGCATCAAGGGTTTGAGGCATCTCGAAATTGAGAAACGCCAATCTCCTAGGCTTCGGTTTTTGTGCACCGCTGTCCATACTCTCAAAAAGTAAAGTATAATGAAAGCAAAGCTTTCTACATGCGAAGCATGTGCGGTGAAGAAAATTCTTGAAAGTGTTATGTGTTTCTCTTTCCCGGATTAGCACCACAATTGCCAAAAAGAATTCCTTCCCTTAATACGTTTCTTGAACCCTTTCTTTGATTAGAAGACCTTGAGACTTTTATGCATGTGTTCAAGACTTAATGGCTTAGATTTGTTTGAATTTGATTGCCTCTACACCTCTATCATGTTCTTTATTTATGGCTTCAAGGAAGAAAAGGGAGTTTATTCGTCTTATAGTCATCATTGATACATTCTTTGCTCTTTTATGCCTTGAAATTTCACTTTGAGGGTGATCCAAAACGAAGAAGCACTACCAAAAGAAAAGTTTTTTGGTTTTCATACATACATAATCCATGACATCTTTTGTTCTAAATTTGAGTCTTGCTTAGGGACAAGCAAGAGACAAGTATGGGGTATTTTGATGACATGAATTATGTATCATCATATTCATGCATATTGCAGCACATTATCTCTATTTACCTTGCATTTAGAGGGATTTTGCGTACCTTTTATGTTCTACTCAATCAATTGTCGGAAATAGAGGTCTACACGAGATTTTGATGAATTACAGGTAAATAGAGTTGAATTGGAAGCAATAATGGAGCAAGAAGCATCCAAGGATGTTAAGGAAGTTAAAGAAGCCTTTGAAGGATCACAAAGAGCTAAGGAATTGCAAAGGAGAAGCATAGAAAACGAAGCAAAAGAAGAACACTTTCTGTTGAAGAAAATCGTGCCAACAGATATATAAATCGGACGATTTTCATTGGATGAAATCGAACGGTTTTGCACCTAAATCGACTAGGTCGATTTTCTTCACGATTCGGCCAAATGAAAAGACGACATAAAGCCCAATTAATTTGGGCTAGATGGAAGCTTTGCCAAACGGCCCACCTGCAAGAAACTATAGAGGAGAACCCTACGAGCGAAGACGGGGGGGTCGCACCAGATAATCTTTAGACGTTTGGAAGAAATCAAGGATTCTGGGAGAGAGATTGAAGAGCTTTTGCCGGAAAGTCATTCTTGATCTTTGATTGTGAGATTTCTTTGTTCCATTGTTTTGTTTGTGGTTTGTGAACACGAAATTGAGTTGTTGAGAGATACTTTGAACAGATTTGACGATTGTTTTACAGATTTGAGAGTTATAGAATTTTTCTATTCAAGAATTGGTTTCTTTGCGATATCTTCTTCAATAATTAATTTGATTCGAATTTGAAAATGGTTGGCTAAAAACCTTGTGATTCTGGGGAGAATAGTTGATGATTAAGGCTTAGATAATGATAGATTGAACTCATTCAAACATTAGGACCCTGAGAATTTAGATCTTAGTTTGCGACAAACAGGAAAATCGGACTGTTCTTGAGAAAAATCGGCCGATTTTTCCTATGAACAGGGCGATTTATCTTTCTGACGAACTTTAATTGAATCAATCTTTAATCAAAACTAATCTTTGCCTAAATCCCAATCTTGATTAAACTTCTTATCCTCTAATTGAATGTATGACTGCACTTCAAACATGTTTTCTACATTTAATAAATTAAGATTGCAAGATTCGGGTAATAAAGAGACTCAACATCCTTCATTAAGATTTTAAGTGTGCTTTCTATTTATACTTTGGAGAGTCATATCCTGGAGTTTTAGATAGTTAGTTTGAACATAATTCTTGTCTTTGGATCTTTCTATATTGCAGCCTCAACAACCCTTATAGGAAGGATCTTTAGATTAGTTATATAGGTTTCGGAACTTCACCGTACGAATCCTACTTTTTGAACATTTAATCTTGGCAATATAAATTCTGTCCTATATCTATAGAAGTGTCTTGAATCGAAAGCCTAAATCGGATACTTGAATCCTTGGAATCATTTCTCTCTTTATCATATCACAAAAGATTTTATACTTTCGCTAGATAATTGAAATTGGAATTTTTCTCACCAAATCCCTGAGTTCGACTCTGGAATTCTTACCTTTCTACAGCCGATCCGTACACTGCGGGTTCGCTTTGCTTTTGAGTTCTAGATATAAATATTAAGACTTTGACGCACACCCTTTTGAGCGAACAGCTGCGCTCCGGAACGTGCTGTCACCCGCAGGGACGGTGACACTGCTCCGCGGGGGCGGTGAGGCAACATAAGCTTTGCTTCGTGCATGGTTTTCAACTCCCAAGTGCTAAAACTCCTCTTTTATCTTCTTTTAGTTTTCTTCTTCTGGATCAAGGATTTAGTAGCATAAACCGACACTAATGTGATAAAAAGACTCTAAAAACTACCCTAAATGATAGTGATTCCATCGCCTATCAAACTTCTCCATACTTAGACCTTTTATTTGTCCCGAGTAAAACACATGACAACAATTTTTAGACTCAAAGGCCTTAGGAAGCATGGGTAAGAAGCATAGACAATGGAAAAGAAAAGCCAAGAAAGAAAGAAGGAAAAAGAGAGAAAATGTGAGAAAAAGGTGAGAAAACTACCATCCTTATTGCTCCAAGAGTGACCTACCTGGACAACCTCCTTATGACTCCCCTTCTTATGCCGCCAAACGCCGGAAAGGGAACCTACACTCGGTGCCGCTCATTTTGCCAAGGTGCCCTTTCGGGTTTTCACCTTGCCACTCTTCTTCTTTTCTTGGATGATCTCACTTGGAACTCACATCCCGCAAGTCCAATTTTGCACCAACCTAAGGTTGGTCGGACTACCTTTTTTCCTAAACCGCCCTTTCGGATTTTCGGTTTATCCAAGGATTTTCATACCTTTTTTCATTTTCTTTGGCTTTTTTTTTCCTCTTTTTTTTTCTTTTGAAATTCAAAGCAAACACACTTAAAAACAAACTATACAAGCAATGATAATTCCCTCCCCCATACTTGAAGCACACTTTGCCCTTAAAGTGGAAAATGAAAGCAAAGACAAATGTGGGAAAGGGAGAAAAGATGGTACCACTAATGGGATGGTCTGGCTGGACCATCCGGACCCTCCTCCGGTGGATACGGGAAGTGGCTGAAGAAGAACTCCTACCGGCGGTAGAGCGTGTCGATGCGGGCCTGCTGAGCATCCATCCGACGGCCAAATGAGGTCTCAAAGCCGGCTTGCCAAGCCAACTGCTGAGCCTCGAGCTGCTGCTGCTGAGTTGCCTGCCACGCATCCTGCCTCTGGTCAAAGTGGGAGGTCAAGGAGGAGGCAAAGCTCATCTGCCAGCTCTGCTGCTGCTCAAGCATGGTCCGCTGGTACTCAGTCTGCCATGCCTGATACTAGGTGGACAAGGCCGCCATATGAGCCTGAAGGCTCGTAAGTGCCGGATCATCATCTGGTGCCGCGGTAGGCATCTCCTCATCCTCCGGTATGGGCATATGCTGCTCATAATGAGCCCGGCTGGAGCTCGCACCGTGCCTCTCAACAATGGCCCTCTGAGGCCTCCTCGGCAGGAAAGGATCAGTCGGGATGAAAAGCTCGGAGAGCTCGTCTCCAAGTGGAAGTGGCCGGGGAAGGTATGTGATGTGGCTCCCATCTGCAAATGAGAGCCAAAATAGGTTGTCCCCATCCCTCTTATGAAGCTTGCACCTCCTCTACATCCCCTCCGTGTAGAGAGGCGCCTCCAACCCGTCTAGGCCGGAAAGATCCATAACTTGTGAGGCGATCAAGGAGATTACCCCACCGCCAACAATGTCCCTTGGCTCGTTCTTCCTAATCCGCTTCAAAGCGGTAAGGAAGAGGTACGGCCAATCCATCACCTTCTCGCTCATCGGGAGGCAGGAATAGAGCAGTGGAAGGTCCTTGAGGGCGACCTTGTTCTCCTCCTTGTGTCCACAGAAGATACTCATGATGATCTTTGACAGGAGCCTCAAGCAAGGGTGAGTGAGTTTGTTGGAGTACTCACCCTCGGCATGAAACTCGGATCCTGTGGCAGCCGGCCAAAACTCGCATAGGTCCGGTGTCGGGACTGTCTCCCACTAGTTCTATGAGGAGTTGAGGGTCACTCCAAAGGCCGCCTGCATCTAGAGGTAATCAACGGTGTACTTCTTCTTGTTGAACTTGAAGGTAAGTCCAACACACACGTGATCCTCCTTCTCCATGGTGAAGGTGGCTATGAACTGGCGGCTGAGCTCGGGATACGTTGGAGCACTCCTCTGTAGAAAGTCTCCGAGCCCAGCATTGTTAAGGAACGACTGCATGCTCTCCAACATGCCTAACTTCTCTAAGGTAGGAACGTGCAAAAACCGAGTTGCGTACACAACCCGATCTTACACAATCCTATATCGCTCCCTCTCAGCCTCCGACATCTTGGACTTCCTTTGTGGTTCCATTCTTGCAGTTGATTAATTAAAGGAATTAAAAACTTTTAAAAACAAAGAAAGAAGACGAACCCTCTGTTGTGTTTTCCGCAGGGGCGGCTGAAGGATGCGCAGGGGCGGCGAGGCGCAGGTGCGGCAACTTGCAGGCGCAGGGGCGGGAGAAGTGCAGAGGGCGATTTTGGACAGCTACGAAGGTGGTGGCTCTTGGGGGTGCTCCGGTGGCTTCTTGTTGGTGGAGACGTTGCCGGAGGTGCTCAGAGTGGAGGGAAGAGAGTGTGTGAGAGTGGAACGTGTTGGAGGGTTAAAGAATGTAGATGGTGTTGGTGGTGGTGAAAGCTAGTGGCACAAGGGCGTGGTGAAGGCGTCGTCTGGGCTGTCGGCGGTGGCGCAGGGGCGTGAGAAGAGGGTGGTGTGTGAGGGTTTGATGAGGGCGCAGGGGCGTGAGCTGATAAAGAGGTAAGGTGCGAGGGAGAGTTGTGGTTGGTGAGGGGAGAGAGTGAGTGGGCGGGGTAGGTGTAGGGTATTTTGGGTTTTCTTATTTTTTTTCTTTTCTGGTTAAAAACGCAGGGGTCGGGACTTGTCACCGTGAGGGCGGTGACGAGGAAGACGCATGCTCAACGCCGGGGGCGGTGCTGAGGATGTGTGTCAAGGGTGGCCGCCGCAGGGGCGGTGCTTGTCACCGCGGGGGCAGTGGCAAGGGCTTTTGCAGATGCAGGCCCAGCGCCGGGGGCGGTGCTGGGCATAGGTGTCACCGCAGGGGCGGGAACACTAGGCCGTAGGGGAGGTTTTCTTGACAGAGACTCCTCTTCTTATTCCTTGGGGTTGCCTCCCGAACAACGCCTTTGTTTTACGTCGTTGGCTCGACGTAAGGGTTCTACTCCTCTGACTGTGCCTCCTCCAGCACCATCTCATCAATTGGATCGTTCTTTACTCCTTCAAGGTAGGGTTTTAGCCTTTGTCCGTTTACCTTGAACACCTTGTGCATTTGTGGATCATAGAGATCCACAGCGCCGTGGGGTATAATTTGGCATGGGTATTACGAACGGCCCTGTCCACCTTGAACGCAGCTTACCTGCAAAAAGTTTCAAGCGTGATTGAAAGAGAAGTACCTTATTAACTACCTTGAAATCTTTTCGGAGGATGTTTCGGTCATGCCATGCTTTGGTTTTTTCTTTGTATGTAGTTGCATGGTCATACGCATCTAATCTCAATTCCTCCAATTCTTACAGTTGGAGTTTCCGGAATTCTCCCACTTCTTCTATGTTGATATTGCACTTCTTTACCGCCCACCAAGCTTTGTGCTCTAGCTTCACCGGAAGGTGGCAAGCTTTCCCAAACACGAGCCTGAAGGGAGACATCCTTATAGGAGTCTTGTAGGCTGTCTGATATGCCCATAGAGCGTCGTTTAGCCTTGCACTCCAATCCTTCCTTCCGGGAGAGACCGTCTTTTCGAGGATGGTCTTAATTTCACGGTTTGATACCTCAGCTTGGCCATTTGTTTGTGGATGATAAGCTGTTGACACTCGTTGGTGGACGTGGTACTTCTTAAGGAGGGCCGTGATCGTCTTGTTTCAGAAATGGGTACCCCTATCACTTATTAAGGCTTTCGGAATTCCAAATCTTGCAAAAATATTCTCCTTAAGGAAGCTACAACCACTTTTGAATCATCAGTTTTGGTGGTCTTTGCTTTCACCCACTTGGAAACATAGTCCACCGCAAGTAAAATATATGTATGCCCAAATGAAGTAGGAAAAGGCCCCATGAAATCGATCCTCCAAACGTCGAATATTTCGTAAAATATAAGAGAGGATTGGGGCATTTCATGTCTCCTTGAAATATTTCCTACCCTTTGGCATCTATCACACACTTTGCAAAACGCAAAAGCGTCTCTAAAAATGTGTGGCCAAAAGAAACCGGCATTCAAGACTTTTCTTGCCGTTTTGTTTGCCCCAAAATGCCCCCACATGCTTCAGAATGACAGAAAGTTAGGACGGATTGTACCTCATTGTCCGGAATGCAACGTCGGATCACTTGGTCACTATAATGCTTCCAAAGGTAAGGATCGTCCCAAACGTAGTGTCGAGCTTCAGCCTTTATGATGCGCCCTTGGATGTCCCTTTTACGTTGACCATAGACGAAGAGGACGAGGCTCTTAGAGTTCGTTCAGATGGACCGATCACCCGATCCCGAGCTAAGGCCATTGCTCGAGCCACCGGCTCCATCATCGCCCGCATTACTTCTTCACTTGGTTCCATTACCGGCATGCCATGTCTCTACACCACCATGACATAGGCTACCATTTCCGTTAGCGGCATGTCTCGTCTTTCCGACTCAATGTAATGAAGGTAGCTTATTTTCGGACTATATTTTCATGTTTTCCTTTTTATGTAATAAAAGGGATATTCCGTATAAGAATATTCCCTTTTGAACTTATCCTTTTAGGGTTTTCCCTTTTGGGCTTTTCTTCATGTATTTTTGTTTGGCCCGTTGGCCCATAGGTAGGCAAGACTCTCTATATAAGAGATATCTTGCCTCACTTATTTTCCATGTTCAATATTACTAAGTTTTGAGAAGAATTTCCTCCTACTTAGCTTAGGAATCAAAACCTCTCTTCTATCTCTCAAATTTCTTCCTTGGATCTCGTCTTTGATCCCAGAAATCCATATTCGAGGATTCTTCTTAAGAATCAACCTTCGATCCATACAAAAAAAGGTTTATTCGATCTCTAGATCGAAGTAGCCTTTGTTTCTTCATCGCTTCCGCCGCTTTGGATCCGAAACGATACAACGTTGCATAAAGAATCAAGGAGTAGTTGGAGTTTTGCTTGATCTAGATCCGGAGTTATCCTTGGTTACCTCCAAGGACGCATCAAATTGGTATCAGAGCAAGGGATCAAAGCTAAGTTTTCTTTACTCTTGTTTTTGTGCATTATTATCTTAAACCTATTTAGCCTTTTTGTTCATGATGTTCTTCATTTGTTCATGATGTTCTTCATTTGTTCTTCATGTTGTTCATCATGTTCTTCATCATGTTCATCCATTTTCCCTGAAATTTTTTTTTCTTTTCCGTGTTTAATTCAAAACAAAAAGTACAAAAATAGGAGATATTTGGTTTGCCTTCAAACCATTTATCAAACCCGTCTTTTTCTTAAACCGACCTAATCCGACAATTTTGTTAATTAATTTCACCAAATCTCTTGGGATATTTTTATTAACGAAAAGTTCGGATATCTCGCATTTGATATTCCAAGAAAAGAAAAAAAAAAAACTCTTCATCAATACGGATTTGTGTTCAAAAAAAAAAACAAAACAAAAGAAAGTGTTGCTCAAAACGTTTCAAAGAAACGAAACACACAAAGTGAAAAGACGTCCGGCAAACCGGTCCATCCGAAAAATCGGATTTTACAAAACGGTCAAAGACCGAAAGCAAGCAAAACTTGCCGAGTGAACAATCCGTCCATCTTCTATCTCTCCATTTTCTTACATACGTTTACAAAATATCACTTGTTTATTTGTGTGTAATTGGTTCAATTTTGTTGGATTTGCCTTCCTTACCTAACCGCCAAACGGCCTTCCCCAAAGTAGAACCCGATAACGCACTTGAACTTGGGTAAAGTTGACCTAACTTTTCACCTTGCTCACTTGATTGCTTGCAATTGTGTGCTGATTTGGAGCAATGACTAACGTTGAAATAGAAACTTCTCAGAATTCTGGTCTGCAAGAGTTCAGTGAACCTTTGGCTCAAGAAACTGCTTCGTTGTCCCTCGAAAATGACTCCATAAGGCGAGAATTGGAAGCCTTGAAGGCACAACAAAAGTTTGATGCCTTGATCCGAGAAAACATTGCCTTGAAAAATGAGATAGAAGCTCTTAAGGCCCTTCAGATTGCTCGTCCCACCCCAACATATCCGAATGAGACCGTGGCCAATGCTTCTACATCCGATGCACAACGGAAAGGCAAGGGACTTTTGGGAGCCGGACCATCAAACGTTATCCAGCTTGCGTCTGTCATTGAACGCATCCATCCTTTACCTCTTGACGGAAATGAGTCCCATGAAGAAGAGGAGGAATTCCCCGACCCGCCTGATAGAACTAGGGGGCGATCTAGATCGAGGAGAAACTTCAACTACTTCTTCTTGTTGATTCGGGTTGGATCAAACGTAGAATTGGAGCGGCGGAAGCTTAGAATGGATGTGGAAGCGTTCGGTTGATCCTTCAAAAGGATCCTCGAATATGAAGGTTTGGATCAAAGACTAGATCCAAGATAAGAACTTTAAGAGGATTGAAGGAGAAGTGATGCCTAAACCAAGTAAGAGGGTTTTCCTTCTCAACACTTGGATTTCAACTCAGACATATCTTTTACAATGAGCCAAGCCATCCTTATATAGTGGATGGAGGTCATACAAAGAGTCTTAACATAAATGACGGAATTAAAAGTCGGAATTAAGTTCCGAATATGAAAAGCCTAAAATATGAAAGGTCGGAATTTAATTCACGGAATTAAGTTCCGGAATTAAAGTTCCGAATACAAAAAGACTTATTATTAAATAGCCGAATAATAATAACGGTCTTCAAAATGTGCGGGTCCTTCAAGCCGGAAACACGGATGGCATCGCCATCCGGGGGCGTATCATTCTCCTCCTCTTAAATGTGAAACGTCCTCGTTTCACCGTAAAAAAAGAAAGGAAGGAGTCACTTGAGGAACAAGACCCTTGAAAATCAACACCCCGAATGCACATTGTCGGGCGGCTTGGACTTGTAGTCCTTGAACATTGTGGCTTTACGGCGTTTGTTGAATATGTAATCCCTCAAGGTGGCGGTGCTGTGGAGTTTGTCTATCATGCCATAAATGGTCTTGACTTTGAACAACGGAGGCATGCTGAAAATGTTGAATGATAAGCCAAGTTGGAAGTTAGTTGGCATTATAAAGACAAACCTCGAATCGTCCGGCTCAAGTTGGTTTTCCATCAACAAAATGGTACCGTTGTCGGGGTTGGATTCTTTTTCCCCCTCAAATATGGCTTCGTCTTTGTCATCTTCAAAGAACTTGCCATGTAATGGATTGACCAATTGAATCGGAATTGCCCGGGAGACCTCTTGAATGATGATTTCTTCCTTTGCCTCTTCTAATGGAACATCACACAACGGTTGATCTTGTTGGGCGGCCGTCATGAGAGAAACCATTTGTGCCTTCAAAGCTTCTATCTCATGCTTTAGAGCGACATTCTCTTTGGCTAAGATGGCAACACGTTGTCGGTGTTCATGTGGATACCCATGGATGCTCTGTTTAGGCCTTGGTGGATCCGGAGGAGGCAACCACACCTCCTCCTTAAAGTATTCTCTCCGTTGGTACCTCCAATTGGTATGTTTGGCCTTCGGTGGATATGGAGGAGGTAACCATTCATCTTCCTCATCATAAGAATCAGAATCATCATAGAACATGATGAACGATGAAGAACTCTGAAGAACGGATGAAGATCTTCGAAGAACACCGAAGAACAGTTGAAGATCTTCGAAGAACGGCGAAGAACAGTTGAAGATCTTCGAAGAACACCGAAGAAAACTTGAAGATCTTCAAGAACACTGAAGGGAAAAAAAAATTTGTGAAGAACAATCAAGAACTTTAGTAAAGAACTTGACCTCGATCCCGAGCTCTGATACCAATGATAGAAAAATGGGTGATCTAGATCGAGGAGAAACTTCAACTACTTCTTCTTGATTGTTTGATATGGATCAAACTATGGATTTGGGTGGCGGAAGCGTTAGGTTTGATCCTTCAAAAGGATCCTCGAATGTGGAGGCTTGGATCAAAGACTAGATCCAAGCAAGAACTCTAAGAGGATGGAAGAAGAGATGATGCCTAAACTAAGTAAGAGGGTTTTCCTTCTCAATACTTAGATTTCATCTTAGACATGAATTACAAATGAGCCAAGCCATCCTTATATAGTGGATGGAGGCCATACAAAGAGTCTTAACATAAATGACGGAATTAAAGTCGGAATTAAGTTCCGAATATAAAAAAGCCAATTATTAAATAGCCGAAATACTTAATAGTCTTCATAATGATGCCGGGTCCTTCTAGCCGGAAACACGGATGGAAACGCCATCCGGGGGCGTATCACCGCCTCAAGATGGTTTGCCCATAGTCGATACGGAACATCGGCACCAATATTATAAGCATCAACATCAACGGTATGTCCCTTCTCCACCTCCACCTAGTGTGCCCCGTACCGACCGTCAAACCCGGGAAGAGCCCCGGTACCGTCCCAACTCAACCACCAATCATGGTCGTGAGCATGATCGTTCCGAATACCGTCGCCAACGGTCAACCCGGCAACCGAGGACCCTTGACTTTGATGAATACGATGAGCAACACAACTTCAACGAGTTCTCCGGTGATGAATCCGATTTAGAACGGGTAGCACATAACCGTCCGTGGCACCCACCCGTCATAGACCCTTATGAGAACCAAGACCGAGGTGAAGAATGGTTGCCTCCCCCAAATCTACCTAGGCAGGCCCCACCC
Source organism: Fagopyrum homotropicum (assembly GCA_033239125.1). Lineage (NCBI taxonomy): Eukaryota > Viridiplantae > Streptophyta > Magnoliopsida > Caryophyllales > Polygonaceae > Fagopyrum > Fagopyrum homotropicum. The sequence continues at coordinate 126,415,060 of BSWB01000005.1, forward strand.
GTTCATGGGCGCCAACGTCCTCATGGTGGCCACCGGCGAGCCCGTGCCGATGATGCCTACATTCCACCGCCCCGCCCGGACCCCTACCGAGCTCGTCGGGAAGGTAAGGTTAAGTTCCCTACCTTTCATGGTGAATATGATCCGTGTGTTTTTCTTGATTGGGTGCAGGATATGAAACGAGCATTAAAACATTGTCATTATGAGGAGGAATACGAGAAAATCGAGGCGGCAACTCTATACTTTGAAGGAGATGCCAAGTCTTGGTGGAACCGGTATGAGTTCACCCGTGAAAGGCGAGGATGGGCACCGATTGAGACATTTGAGCAATTGCTCTATTGCATGACCAAGAAGTACGTGCCCGAGGACTTTAAGAATGATATGCGGTTGCAAATTGCCGAGTTCAAACAAGGCAACCTCACTCCGGTGGCTTACTTGGCTAAACTTGAGGACATGCACATTAAGGCCGGCGTCTCGGCCTCCCCTTCCGCCCTCCGCACAAAATTTATGAGTGGGATTAATGCCTCAATCCGGCGGCCGCTCGAGATTGTTCTATTCAAGGATTTGGGAGCATTATGCCATGCCGCCATGAAGCTATACAAGCAATAACTCGAAACACCGCGATCTTCTAGGTATACCTCTTCCTCGAGTCCATATCTTTATCCGACACACGTTCTCGAGATGCGCCTAGTCCTACAGATACCGACGCTTCCATAGGAGCCCAACGGACGGGTCCCTCCAATAGGCAAGAGGGTACCGAGAAGGCACCAACCCGTGGCCCGACACCGGCGCCTCCCTCTCGAGGTCAACAAGGACCCTCACCGGCGGCTCGCCCAAGGGAGCCCGTGTGCTACAAGTGTAGCGGTTTTGGCCATGTGCAACGTGATTGCCCAAACACCAAACGTGTCTTGTTTGCCGACCCAGCATATTTCGAGGATGAAGAAGGTCAAAAAGACGGCGATATCATTATTGAGGATGACCATGCCACCGACCTCCATTTTGGCATGGAACCATGTGACGACGAGCTTGCTTGCGCTCCGGCACAACCCGGTAAATTCGCTCTTGTTTCTCGTCGTATTTTGACTATTAAAGAGCATATTCCTATTGATCAACGCGAGAATCTCTTCCACTCTCGTTGCTTGATTAATAATACGAGCCTTTCTCTCATCATTGACGGGGGCTCTTGTTGCAATATTGTCAACGAACGAGTGGTAAAACACTTCAAGTTGCCTACGACCCCCACCCAACACCTTATGGACTTCAATGGATTTCCGATACGGCTTGTGACACCGTCACACAACAAGCTTGGGTGACGTTTTCTATTGGCGCCTATGTTGATAAGGTCCTTTGTGATGTTATCAAGATGGACGCCACACATGTCCTATTAGGACGACCATGGCAGTTCGATCGCCGAACATATCATGATGGTTATCTTAACCGGTACATGTTCCAATATAGTGGAAAACGGGTCACACTTTTGGCTATGACTCCGCACGAAATTTTGGTTGACTATGCGGAACGGAAGAGGCAACAAACTATAGATGAGTCCGCTAAGGCACCTGATAACATGAATTATAGTCTATATTTTAGGGTTTGTTTGGACGTTTTATCTTCATTAATCTGCATGTTTGTATGTATATTACGTGATTATATTACCATTTCATCTACCTTTGCGGGAATCGAGGTCTACACCTAGTTTTGTTGTAATCATAGGTAAAATGGCACGTTTTGCATAAAAAAGGAGAAAAAGGAGCTAAGGAGTCATTGGAGCTACACTCAGGAACATAAGGAAACATCCAGGAAGCATAGCCATGGATTAGGGATTTACTTTGGACCAGATTTGAGAGATTTCACATTCAGTTGTGACTCACCTCGGTTGACTACAGAGTCACCTCGACCGAGGTGATCCAGAGGAGTCGACTCGACCGAGGCGAACACCTGGGACGCGGCGAGAATATTTTATTCTTGGCCGAGATCTTTTATCTTTGGAAAGAGGATCTTATATTTTTGGGCTTGGCTCCTGGAAGGAAGAAGATATGATAGATCATATATTTTACCTATTTTTATGGAAAGAGATCTTTCTAAGATATCCTATCTTTGGAGAGTAATTTTCCTATAAAAAGGGTCGGATTTCCCACAAATCCGACATCCGCTTACACCGATTCATGCTATACATCTCGCATAGATCCGAATACACCGCTGCAGCCATATTCCAGTTGGGAGATTTGAAGAACCTTTTTCAAGGTTGAAGGAAGAAAGTCTATAGCTTTTATAGCTTTTGAAGGGTTTTTGTAAGATCATCTTAGATTCCCTTCTTTGTCATTGTCTTGTTGGATTTTCATCCAAGGAACGCTTGTTGGTTTTATAATTGATTCAGTTATTGATGCCTTTCTCTTAAGGTTTTCTTGTTCAATTATTCTCTTCCTTCCCATATATTTGATTAATACTTTCATGATGATGAGTGGCTAATCTCTTTGTGTGATTCTAGGGTGATTGGCTGAAGGTTGTGGGAAAAACAATGATAGAATAATCTTAATCACAGTAGGACCCTGTGTTACGCTAGAAACATGTAGCACAAAAAGCTTTAAATTTATAAACTCGATATATTTCTCCTAACTCCTAGCGAACCCGCAGTGTACGGGACGTTTGTAGTAGGGATAGTATTCCGAGGTCGAACACAAAGACTAAGGTGAAATCAAGTCAAACAATGGTCATAGATAGTGTGGATCTAGTCTAAGAAAAGGTCAAGGAACAAAGAAATGAAAATCTCGATATTTTTGGTTGGTTTTTGTGGTGATCAAGCAAAGATAACAAATCAAGCAAGATAATAAAACAAACTAACAACTCAAGCTAGCAAGGTAAACAAGTAACACAAGCACAAAATATGTGATAAAATAGAGAAAAGTGGATTCTAGAGGTCAAGATTTCCGGTTATGGCATTTGACTCAAGGTTCTAAAGATTCTAAGGACAAGGCTGCGGTGTTGGGAAAGGGTGTTTCACTAATGGAAGCAATTACCGGGTAGGTCTCTTACTTCACTAATCCCGCATCAAACTCCTATTACCGGGTAAGTCTCGGAAAAGTAAGTCTCAAGCAATAATCCTAGCACACTCAATCCAATAGCGGCTTGTGAGGCTCACTACTACCTAGAATTCATCATCTTAGGTATCTAAGATCGGAAATCATCGGGTAGATCTCTTCCCTCACTTAGGTTGATAGCATTAGATGATCCTAAGCTAAATTAAGCTTAATAAACACTAGGATTTCAACAACCTAACACCCTAACATACAGATTCATCAATTAAAGAGCAACAGAGAGGAAAATGGGGTGGATCATGCCTAAATCGGCCGATCTGGCTAAAGAACAGCCCGATTTTTCTCTCTGGGTTAGGTTTTGTGCAATCAAATCATCCTAAACTAACATATAAGTCTATTCTATCATCACCCAAGCCATAACCATCAATCCATCACTCCAGAATCACAATGAACTAGCCAATAATATGCATATCAAGATCCAAAATCATCACACAAGCATACATAGTTTTCATAGATGGATGATGAAAGATAAGCAAGTAAAAACAATAAATCTCAGCTGAATCTAAGTTTTAGCAAGACTTACAACCCTTCGAATGAAGTTCCAAAACGTTCCTAACAATCCTTGCAATAGTTCTTCAATCAAAGACTCCAAAAATCACTCAAAATCACTCAAAACCTCACTATCACTCTTAGATTGGTGTTTTTCTTCTTCCTTCAATTTGAGAGAGTTTTTCTTCTTCTCCAAGTCTATCCCCAATGGAATGAGCTGTCAATGAGAGAATGTGGGAGAGGAGAGATGCTCAGCAACAGCTTGCAGGCCCACTTATATTCTCCACCAAGAGCAAGGCCGGATCAAGAGATCGTGGGACACGTGGCTTAAGCTGTTGAAGGCCAAAAAATCGACCTACTCAGGAAAATCGGCCGATTTTCCTGAGTGATGGTCCGATTTTCTTCAACAGAAGTATGCTAAGATCGTCTAGCCATGAGTTGCTCCATTGCTTGCACCAATAGTGGTCTTTGTGTCCTTTGTTGCTCCAATTATGCTCCTTTCAAGCTTTGGATGTGTACCACCATGAGGCTTGACCCTCGAATGTATCGGTTAATGTCCAAAAGACCCCCGAAATACCTACAACACCGACAAAAGCTCGTGTAGACGTCTTTTCTAGGAATATTCACGAAATGAGTGTAAACGTCGTGAACTAGTGCCAAAACGTGCATGAATAACGGAGAAAACTATCTAAATGTATGCCTATACTAACGTCATAAATCACGTTATCAAAATACCCCATACTTAAGATTTGCTCGTCCCCGAGCAAGATCCAACTATAGAATAAGAGATGACATGATTTATGCATGCAGAAAAACAACAAAATCTTTTTGGAATTATGCTTCTAACATTGGATCACCTTCATAGTCATGTTTCATAGCAATGGATAAGCAATCATGCATCAAATGAGTGAAGGCATGGAAAGACAATTATACTTAACTAGAAAGCATGCATGAGAGGTGAAAATGAAGAAGTCAAGATGATCATGAGTATGTCCAATCTAGATCACTAAGTCTTACACACATGCATTTAGGTCACAAGGACTTAGAAAAGAAGAGGCTAAGAAACGTTGTGATTAGGTGGGAATTTTTAGGTCATGTGATGCTAATCCGGGAAAGAAACTAACTCCACAATCTCGTTTTTTGCTCAACTTCCCAACAAGTGTATAATTTTCTCCATTTTTTCTTTGTTTTCTTTTCTTTTTCACTCATTTTTGAGACAATGGCATTGGTGTACAAAAGCCGAAACCTTGGTGATTAGCCGTCCTCGGGCTTTTTTATTTTTCGAGGTGCATCCACACCGGGCACACATACCAAAACTCGTTAGGACTATCGGTTTATTTGACTTTGGCAAGGCACAAACACCCGATTATGTGAATGGTGCCGAGTTACTCGTCATTTAAACCAACATCCCCAAACCTATTTTTTTTTCCTACACTTTTCACAACAAATTCAGCACTTCATTCACAACATTCTTTCATCAACAACTTCACCCCACACTTGCTTTTCACACACATCAACACACTAGCATGCTCCTATTCCCGGATGGGTCAAAAGAGGTTAAATTTTTCATCAATTGAGGTGCTCAAACAACATGATCAAGATGAGAAGTAGAGAAAGATGAATTGCCTTAATCACTCCTAAATGATGTGCAAGAACTAGCATGTAATTTCGACTTTCAATACTCAATCCATTCTAGGCAAGCGTCATGATTACAAATCATTCATGGGATTCAAGAGAAGTACTTCAAGTCCACATATGCATTCATCTATTCAACACATAAGGCCATCCATAGCCAATTTACAAGACAATTTCATCATAAGGGTCATTCCCAAGCTTTAGAAGCACTAAATTTTTTTTAAATTTTCTGATTTTTTTTTGGATTTTTCGAAATATGTATGTACAATGCAAGACATAATGAAACATGTGACAATATTAAACTATCCTAGATGCTAATCATGCAAGTGATCATGAAAACCCCACCCCATACTTAGAAACACATTGTCCCTAATGTGTAAACTAAATAAAGAAGTGAAAGAGAGTTCTGTTCGCTCCAAACGGTGTGTGCAAGCTTTAAATTTATAACCCTAGACTTAAGCTTAAAACAAGGATGCGAACCCGCAGTGTACGGGTCAATCGTAGTAAAAGCAAGAAAATTCCAGGGGTCGATCACAGGGACTCGGTGAAACAGAGTCAATACGGTGTGCTTATGTCAATACTAACCACAAGAGCGATTAACACAATCAAAGATGAATAAGAAGTCAATAAAGCAAACATGCAATTCTAGGGATTAAAGCATCTAGTTGTGGTTCCAACTCAAGATCTATAGATAAGCGGACAAAGCTGAGATTTTTGCGTGGGGAAGGTGTTTCTAAAGTGGAGTAGATCACCGGGTAAGTCTCACTACACACTAATCCAAAACCGTAACTCCTATTACCGGGTAAGTCTCAAGGAATTAAGATAAAGAACTATAACCTCAAACTAACACACCATCTAAGGGAATAGAATCAACCTTTACCGGGTAAGTCTCAAGCTAACTCACAAAGATGGGATGGAAGCACACTCAAACCCCAATAGAGGATAAACCTTTATTACCTACACTTATGATCGTTGGTACACAAACTAAGGAATTACCGGGTAAGTCTCATCCTAAGCTTGCTTTGAACCAGGAAAGGTGTAATAAGAATAGGATTTGGCAAACTCTAACACTTAACTCTCAGTTATGGATCAGATAAGTCACCTCGGTCAGCCAGTTTCCACCCCGGCCGAGATGTTCATCGACTGAACGAGATGCTTAGGGTTAAGGTTAAAGACTCGAACTTTCAGGATCCTACTGGAATCTAAGATTATTCTATCATTGTTTTTCCCACAACCTTCAGCCAATCACCCTAGAATCACACAAGGAAATTAGCCACTCATCATCATGAAAGTATTAATCAAATATATGGGAAGAAGGTGAATATTTGAACAACGAAGAATTTAATGAAAAGACTTCAATAACTGAATCAAATATCACAACAAAGTGTTCCTTGGATAGCAATCCAAAAAGACAAGACAATCAATGAGGGAATTGAAGACAATCTTACAAAACCCTCCAAAAAGCTATAAAAGCAATAGACTTCAATCTTCCTTCAACCTTCAAAAAGGTTCTTCGAAACTCCCAACTGGAGTATGCTGCTGCTGCTGCGTGATTTTCGTTGTAAGCCGGATCCGTGATCCGTAGATCCGATGATGGTTGAATTGTGGAAAATCCAACCCTTTATATAGGAAAATTACCCTTCCAAAGATAAGATATCTTAAAAAGATATTTTCCCATAAAAATAGGTAAAATATATGATTCTGCATATCTCCTTCCTTCCAGGAGCCAAGCCCAAAAATATAAGATCACTTTCCAAATTTAAAAGATCTCATCCAAGAATAAAATATTCTCGCCGCGTCCTAGGTGTTCGCCTCGGTCGAGTCGGCGTCTCTGGATCGCCTCGGTCGAGGTGAATCTGTAGTCAACCGAGGTGAATCATAACTGAATGTGAAATCTCTCCTCTGGATCACCTCGGTCTAGGTGTTCACCTCGGTCTAGGTGTTCACCTCGGTCTAGGTGACACTGTAGCTGACCTAGGTGAATTTCAGCTGCGTGTAAATCTCTTAAATCTGGTCCAAAGTGAATCTTTAATCCATGGCTATGCTTCCTGGATGGTTCCTTATGTTCCTGAATGTAGCTCCAATGACTCCATAGCTCCTTTTGCTCCTTTTTAATGCAAAACGTGCCATTTTACCTACGATTACAATAAAACTAGGTGTAGACCTCGATTCTCGCAAAGGTAGATGAAATTGCAATATAATCACATATTATACATACAAACATGCAGATTATTGAAGATAAAACGTCCAAACAAACCCCAAAATATAGACTATAATTCATGCTATCAAGTTCTCACAATGTAAAATTGGTGATGCCTTGGTATTTCGGTTCACATCGAATGATGGTGGTGGATGATCGATCAAGGATGGTAGAGAGCTCTTGATGTTCATTAAGGTGTCGGAACCCGCGCTTGGCACCGCAAGCCGTCCAAGTTCCACGTCCGCTCCACCCATGCTTGATTGGAGATCATCACTTTCCTTGACAGAGGGAAAAATCGGACCATATCCCAGGAAAATCGGCCGATTTTGTGCAAGATCAGTCCGATTTTCCTGGGTGCTTTCTTCCTCATCCATGTGCTCGGATCTTGTACCTTTAGCAGTTCCATGAGGTTTTCTGATAGCATGAATTATAGTCTATATTTTGGGGTTTGTTTGGACGTTTTATCTTTCATAATCTGCATGTTTGTATGTATATTATGTGATTATATTACCATTTCATCTACCTTTGCGAGAATCGAGGTCTACACCTAGTTTTGTTGTAATCGTAGGTAAAATGGCACGTTTTGCATCAAAAAGGAGCAAAAGGAGCTACAGAGTCATTGGAGCTACATTGAGGAACATAAGGAACCATCCAGGAAGCATAGCTATGAATTTAAGATTCACTTTGGACCAGTTTTGAGAGATTTCACATTCAGTTGTGACTCACCTCGGTTGACCACAGATTCATCTCGACCGAGGTGATCCAGGGAAGTCGACTCGACCGAGGCGAATACCTAGGACGCGGCGAGAATATTTTATTCTTGGCTGAGATCTTTTATCTTTGGAAAGTGATCTTATATTTTTGGGCTTAGCTCCTGGAAGGAAGAATATATGCTAGATCATATATTTTACCAATTTTTATAGGAAGAGATCTTTCTAAGATATCTTATCTTTGGAGGGTTATTTTCCTATAAAAAGGATTGGATTTCCACGAATCCGAGGACCCGCTATCAGCGCAAGATCGTGTTTATACCACAGCAGCCATACTCCAGTTGGGAGATTTGAAGAACCTTTTTGAAGGTTGAAGGAAGATTGAAGATTTTAGCTTTTATAGCTTTTGGAGGTTTTCTTGTAAGATTACCTTAGATTCTCTTCTTTGTTGTCTTGCTTGTTGGATTTATATCCAAGGAACGCTTTTGTTGTGATATTTGATTCAGTTATTGAAGTCTTTTCATTAAATTCTTCTTGTTCAAATATTCAACTTCTTCCCATATACTTGATTAATACTTTCATGATGATGAGTGACTAATTTCCTTGTGTGATTCTAGGGTGATTGGCTGAAGGTTGTGTGAAAAACAATGATAGAATAATCTTAGATTCCAGTAGGACCTTGAAAGTTCGAGTTTTTATCCTTAACCCTAAGCATTTCGCTCAGTCGATGAACATCTCAGCCGGGGTGGAATTCGTTTGACCGAGGTGACTTATCTGATCCGAAACTGAGAGTTAAGTGTTAGAGTTTGCCAAATCCTACTCTTATTACACCTTTCCTGGTTCAATGCAAGCCTAGGATGAGACTTACCCGGTAATTCCTTTGTTTTTTTTTACCTAAGATCGTAAGTGTAGGTAATAAAGGTTTATCCTTTATTGGGGTTTGAGTGTGCTTTCACCCCATCTTTGTGAGTTAGCCTGAGACTTACCCGGTGAAGGTTGATTCTATTCCCTTAGATGGTGTGTTAGTTTGCGATTATAGTTCTTTATCTTAATTCCTTGAGACTTACCCGGTAATAGGAGTTGCGGTTTAGGATTAGTGAGTAGTGAGACTTACCCGGTGATCTATTCTACTTTAGCTACACCTTCCCCATGCAAAAACCTCAGCTTTGTCCGCTTATCTTTAGATCTTGAGTTGGAACCACAACTAGATGCTTTAATCCCTAGAACTGCATGTTTGCTTTATTGACTTCTTATTCATCTTTGATTGTTTTAATTGCCTTTGTGGTTAGTATTCACATAAGCATACCGTAATTGGAATTTGTTTCACTAAGTCCCTGTGATCGACCCCTGGAATTCCTTGCTTTTACTACGATTGACCCGTACACTGCGGGTTCGCATCCTTGTTTTAAGCTTACATCTAGGGTTATAAATTTAAAGCTTGCACACACCGTTTGGAGCGAACATTTTCACATGACCTCCAATATCTCATCACACATGATATTCAACAAGATCTAGCACCTAAAGACACAAAAGAAAAACAAAGCACACCAAGAGCAAAATCAAACAAAAACAAGAAAAATAAAAGGGAAAGACATGTACCAATGGGTTGCCTCCCATTAAGCGCTTCTTTAAGGTCACTAGCTTGACCAAACTCCGAGGATGTGTCAATCCACCTCAAATACCATGGTTTGCTTGAGGAGTCCAAGTAACCATCGTTTTCCGGCATCCATGATGACAAGTAAGGGCCACTTGATGCCCAAGTAAGCCTTAAGTTCTCTCTTCACCGGTGAGTAGTAGACTCCTTCATCACCGCTCCCTTGATGATAGTATGGAGTTGTAACCATAGGTGCCACCCCATACTTAGACAATTGGTACTCCGCGGTCACACCGGTGAGATACTTGCCATCCTCATCCTCTATAATCCGAAGAAGGCCGGTTCTCGGAAAGAATTCTTCATTGAAGTGCTCCCTAACCATCATGGATCCATCATGCTTGCCTCCATCATTTAACATTGGAGACTCCTTAGGGAAGGGACTCCAATCTTCGTGTGTACTACGGGCAAGCAAGAAAGGATTGGAAGGAGTTGAAGTTAACTTAGGGCTCTCCCTTGTGAGCTCTTCAAGTGTGGTTCCGGGGTTGATGGCAAGGATGTCCGGGGGTGAGAATACTTCATTGCACTCCTCCAAAGGTGAAGGAGGTGGAGGTAAGCCTTGAAGTATGGTAGGATCTCCTAGCATAAGAGCATGCCTAATCTCCTCAATCCCCCTCCTCATTTGTTCTTCTCTTTCGATATTCAATCTTCTTTCATCCTTCAGGGCCAAATCCCTTAGCCTCACTTGGTCCCAAGCTTTATCCAACTCTTCTTGAAGGTCTCTATTGGTTATGGTTGAATCGGGTAATTCTTGGATCTCCTCATGGTGAACCTCCTCTTGTTGAAATACTTCCGCTTCAAGCACCACATGTGCACTCGAAATGGAAGAAATGTTGCTTTCTAGATTATCCATCTTCCTCAACATTTCATCTAGCATTGACTCCAATCGATCATTGTGAGGTTGATGGTGAGGTTCCACATAAGGCAATGTAGTCATGTGAGCTTGATCATGGGACTCATGATAGGCATTAAACTCCTCCCAATACTCAAACTCATCATGGAGAGGTCCTAGATCTTGGCTTTCCATCCACTCCTCATACTCCATGTTGTCAAGGTCGTCTTAGAGGTACAATCCGTCCATGGCAAACATGAAAAGGCAAAGACAAAAACAACACAAGATCAAAAGTAACAAGAAAGATAAACACTAAAAACGATCAAAAGCAAATGACTCAATCTAGACCTAGTCCCCGGCAACGGCGCCAAAAACTTGTTACGCTAGAAACGTGTAGCACAAAAAGCTTTAAATTTATAAACTCGATATATTTCTCCTAACTCCTAGCGAACCCGCAGTGTACGGGACGTTTGTAGTAGGGATAGTATTCCGAGGTTGAACACAAAGACTAAGGTGAAATCAAGTCAAACAATGGTCATAGATAGTGTGGATCTAGTCTAAGAAAAGGTCAAGGAACAAAGAAATGAAAATCTCGATATTTTTGGTTGGTTTTTGTGGTGATCAAGCAAAGATAACAAATCAAGCAAGATAATAAAACAAACTAACAACTCAAGCTAGCAAGGTAAACAAGTAACACAAGCACAAAATATGTGATAAAAGAGAGAAAAGTGGATTCTAGAGGTCAAGATTTCCGGTTATGGCATTGGACTCAAGGTTCTAAAGATTCTAAGGACAAGGCTGCGGTGTTGGGAAAGGGTGTTTCACTAATGGAAGCAATTACCGGGTAGGTCTCTTACTTCACTAATCCCGCATCAAACTCCTATTACCGGGTAAGTCTCAAGGAGGTAAAGTAGGGAATTCTACACAAACCGGACACTACTTAAGTGGCAAACCTCCCCTTACCGGGTAAGTCTCGGAAAAGTAAGTCTCAAGCAATAATCCTAGCACGCTCAATCCAATAGTGGCTTGTGAGGCTTACTACTACCTAGAATTCATCATCTTAGGTATCTAAGATCGGAAATCATCGGGTAGATCTCTTCCCTCACTTAGGTTGATAGCATTAGATGATCCTAAGCTAAATTAAGCTTAATAAACACTAGGGTTTCAACAACCTAACACCCTAACATACAAATTCATCAATTAAAGAGCAACAGAGAGGAAAATCGGGTGGATCATGCCTAAATCGGCCGATCTGGCTGAAGAACAGCCCGATTTTTCTCTTTGGGTTAGGTTTTGTGCAATCAAATCATCCTAAACTAACATATAAGTCTATTCTATCATCACCCAAGCCATAACCATCAAACCATCACTTCAGAATCACAATGAACTAGCCAATAATATGCATATCAAGATTCAAAATCATCACACAAGCATACATGGTTTTCATAGATGGATGATGAAAGATAAGCAAGTAAAAACAATAAATCTCAGCTGAATCTAAGTTTTAGCAAGACTTACAACCCTTCGAATGAAGTTCCAAAACGTTCCTAACAATCCTTGCAATAGTTCTTTAATCAAAGACTCCAAAAATCACTCAAAATCACTCAAAACCTCACTATCACTCTTAGATTGGTGTTTTTCTTCTTCCTTCAATTTGAGAGAGTTTTTCTTCTTCTCCAAGTCTATCCCCAATGGAATGAGCTGTCAATGAGAGAATGTGGGAGAGGAGAGATGCTCAGCAACAACTTGCAGGCCCACTTATATTCTCCACCAAGAGCAAGGCCGGATCAAGAGATCGTGGGACACGTGGCTTAAGCTGTTGAAGGCCAAAAAATCGACCTACTCAGGAAAATCGGCCGATTTTCCTGAGTGATGGTCCTATTTTCTTCAACAGAAGTATGCTAAGATCGTCTAGCCATGAGTTGCTCCATTGCTTGCACCAATAGTGGTCTTTGTGTCCTTTGTTGCTCCAATTATGCTCTTTCCAAGCTTTGGATGTGTACCACCATGAGGCTTGACCCTCGAATGCATCGGTTAATGTCCAAAAGACCCCCGAAATACCTACAACACCGACAAAAGCTCGTGTAGATGTCTTTTTTAGGAATATTCACGAAATGAGTGTAAACGTCGTGAACTAGTGCCAAAACGTGCATGAATAACGGAGAAAACTATCTAAATATATGCCTATACTAACGTCATAAATCAAGTTATCACCCTGAAAGTTCGAGTCTTTACCTTAACCCTAAGCATCTCGTTCAGTCGATGAACATCTCGGCCGGGGTGGAATTTGGCTGACCGAGGTGACTTATCTGATCCGAAACTGAGAGTTAAGTGTTAGAGTTTGCCAAATCCTATTCTTATTACACCTTTCCTGGTTCAATGTAAGCCTAGGATGAGACTTACCCGGTAATTCCTTTGTTTGTTTACCTAAGATCATAAGTGTAGGTAATAAAGGTTTGTCCTTTATTGGGGTTTGAGTGTGCTTTCATCCCATCTTTGTGAGTTAGCCTGAGACTTACCCGGTAAAGGTTGATTCTATTCCCTTAGTTGGAGTGTTAGTTTGAGGATATAGTTTTTTATCTTAATTCCTTGAGACTTACCCGGTGATAGGAGTTACGGTTTGGGATTAGTGAGTAGTGAGACTTACCCGGTGATCTATTCCACTTTAGTAACACCTTCCCTATGCAAAAATCTCAGCTTTGTCCGCTTATCTTTAGATCTTGAGTTGGAACCACAACTAGATGCTTTAATCCCTAGAATTGCATATTTCCTTTATTGACTTTTATCATCTTTGATTGTTTTAATTGCTTTCGTGGTTAGTATTTACAAAGCTTACCTATTCCGACTTTGTTACACTAAGTCCCTGTGATCGACCCCTGGAATTCCTTTCTTTTTACTACGATTGACCCGTACACTGCGGGTTCGCATTCTTGTGTTAAGCTTACATCTAGGGTTATAAATTTAAAGCTTGCACACACCGTTTGGAGCGAACAACACCGGCAAAATCGGACCCCCGGAGTCCCGATGTTGTCAATGCTAGTACTTCCAAATCCCGGAATACCGCCCCTCTTGTCCATGCTACCGAGTCCAAAGGTAGTAAAGGTCGCATCGTTCCCCCGAGCGCACCTTTACCATCTTCGGACCCCGTAATTCAAGGACGGTGTGAGCCGAGGATACTCTTAGCTTGCCGGCATGATTTGCAACCGGTCATGGAAGGCAAGTTCCCATGTTTCATACTTGTCCCATTCTGTTTATCTACTTCTCATGACCGGAGTAATGTGCCACACGAGGTGTCTTTGTTGTTGTCCGAATTTCAGGATATTATGCCCAAAGACCGTCCACCCGGCTTACCACCAATCCGAGGGATTGAACACCAAATTGACTTTGTGCCCGGTGCCTCCTTGCCAAACCATGCCGCATACCGAGCTAGTCCGGATGAGACGAAGGAGCTACAACGTCAAGTGCAAGAGCTCCTAGACCGGGGACATGTGCGTGAATCCTTATCACCATGTGCCGTCCCGGTAATCTTAGTACCAAAGAAAGATGGATCATGGCGGATGTGTGTTGATTGTCGTGCCATCAACCAAATCACCGTCAAATACCGCCACCCGATCCCGCGCCTTGATGACATGTTGGATGAGCTTCATGGCGCCACCATCTTCTCCAAAATTGATCTCCGGAGCGGTTACCGCCAAATCCGGATGGCCGAAGGTGACGAGTGGAAGACGGCGTTCAAAACGAAGTATGGACTCTATGAATGGCTTGTCATGCCTTTTGGCCTCTCCAACGCCCCGTCCACCTTCATGCGCCTCATGAACCATGTCTTGTGCCGATTCTTGGGTACATTTGTTGTTGTTTATTTTGATGATATTTTGGTGTTTAGTACGTCTTTGGAGGATCACATCGGGCACCTTTGCCAAGTGCTCGAGTGCCTTAGACAAGAGCAATTGTATGTCAACTTTGACAAATGCGTCTTTTTCTCGGACACCACTATCTTTCTTGGCTATGTCGTGTCTAAGGACGGACTACGAGTAGACGAATCTAAAGTTCGTGCTATTCGGGAGTGGCCTACTCCTACTACAGTCACCATGGTCCGAGCCTTTCTCGGCTTAGCAGGTTTCTACCGACGCTTTGTCAAGGACTTTAGCACGGTAGCGGCACCGCTCCATGAGCTCACTACCAAGGGTCTCACGTTTGAGTGGCGTGATATCCATGCTCGAGCGTTTGATGCGCTCAAAGACCGCCTTTGTAATGCACCATTACTCCAACTCCCAAACTTTTCGAAAACTTTTAAGGTGGAGTGTGATGCATCAAATGTAGGCATTGGAGGAGTTCTCTTACAAGAGACTCGTCCAATTGCCTACTTTAGTAAAAAACTGTCCGGTCCTTCGCTTAACTACCCTACATATGACAAGAAACTATATGCTCTAGTTCGTTGTCTTAAGACATGGCAACATTACTTGTGGCCGAAGGAGTTCGTCAGTCGGTGCCATGCTAGTTGGGTAGAGTTTTTAGAGACCTTTCCTTATGTCATTCGGCATAAGAAAGGAAAAGAGAATGTGATAGCCGATGCCCTTTCTCGCCGCTATGCCCTCCTTGTGTATATGGATGCCAAGATACATGGCTTTGCTCTTATCAAAGAGTTATATGCCACGGATCTTGACTTCAAGGACATATGGGCACAATGCATCGACCTCCGAGAGCACGAGTCTTTCTTTATTAACGAAGGATATCTTTTCCGAGCGGGCAAACTTTGCATTCCGCGCTCATCTATACGCCATTTGTTGGTCAAGGAAGCTCATGAGGGCCGTGGTCATTTCGGTGCTACCAAGACCCTTTCCGCTCTTCAAGAGCATTTTTTTTGGCCCCGGATGCGTATGCATGTGACACGGTTTTGCAAGGGTTGCATCACATGTCATCATGCAAAATCACGCCAAGGTCCGGATGGAATGTAATCTCCTTTGCCTATACCAATGGGACCTTGGGAGGATCTATTCATGGACTTTGTGGTAGGGTTGTCTATGTCAAAACGAGGCAAAGACTCCATTTTCGTGGTAGTCGATCGCTTCTCCAAAATGGCTCATTTTATTGCATGTAAAAGCACCCAAAATGCTAGTGAAGTTGCCACCTTGTTCTTTGACAATGTGGTGCGTTTACATAGGATACTACGTTCCATCGTTAGTGATCGGGACGTGAAATTCGTAAGTCACTTTTGGAGAACGTTATAGGGAAAACTTGGAACCAACTTGTTGTTTTCAAGTAGTTATCACCCCCAAACCGATGGTCAAACGGAGGTGACCAATCGGACTCTTGGTGCTCTACTTAGAGCCACCACTAGGACCAACCCACGTAGGTGGGAGGACTTACTTTCTATTGTGGAGTTTTCGTATAACAGGTCTAGGCACACGGCAACTAAATTGTTCCCATTTGAAGTTGTCTACGGCCTTAATCCACACACACCGTTGGACTTCACTCCCCGCCCACTCAAGGACGGAGAACACATCATCACCGGGAACCGAGCCGCCCAAATCATTGAGCTTCATGAGCGGACTAGGACACAACTCGAACGTCGTTCCGCCCAACTTGCCGGACAACGCAACAAGGGCCGCCGCGATGTCTCTTTTGAGCCTAGTGATCTTGTTTGGCTCCACCTAAGGAAGGAGCGTATTCCAACTCGCCGCATGAGCAAGCTCTCGGACCGTGGTGATGGCCCATTCCGCATCTTAGCCCGTCATGGCCCGAATGCATACAAGTTAGAGCTCCCGGATTCCTACGAAGTACACCCGACGTTCAACGTCAAGGACCTTTCCCCTTATGTTGAGCCCCTCTTTGACGATGGTGAAACGGGGACGTTTCACAGCCAAGATGGGGGGACTGATGCGCCCTTGGATGTCCCTTTTACGTTGACCATAGACGAAGAGGACGAGGCTCTTAGAGTTCGTTCAGATGGACCGATCACCCGATCCCGAGCTAAGGCCATTGCTCGAGCCACCGGCTCCATCATCGCCCGCATTACTTCTTCACTTGGTTCCATTACCGGCATGCCATGTCTCTACACCACCATGACATAGGCTACCATTTCCGTTAGCGGCATGTCTCGTCTTTCCGACTCAATGTAATGAAGGTAGCTTATTTTCGGACTATATTTTCATGTTTTCCTTTTTATGTAATAAAAGGGATATTCCGTATAAGAATATTCCCTTTTGAACTTATCCTTTTAGGGTTTTCCCTTTTGGGCTTTTCTTCATGTATTTTTGTTTGGCCCGTTGGCCCATAGGTAGGCAAGACTCTCTATATAAGAGATATCTTGCCTCACTTATTTTCCATGTTCAATATTACTAAGTTTTGAGAAGAATTTCCTCCTACTTAGCTTAGGAATCAAAACCTCTCTTCTATCTCTCAAATTTCTTCCTTGGATCTCGTCTTTGATCCCAGAAATCCATATTCGAGGATTCTTCTTAAGAATCAACCTTCGATCCATACAAAAAAAGGTTTATTCGATCTCTAGATCGAAGTAGCCTTTGTTTCTTCATCGCTTCCGCCGCTTTGGATCCGAAACGATACAACATTGCACAAAGAATC
This sequence comes from Fagopyrum homotropicum, assembly GCA_033239125.1. NCBI lineage: Eukaryota > Viridiplantae > Streptophyta > Magnoliopsida > Caryophyllales > Polygonaceae > Fagopyrum > Fagopyrum homotropicum. The sequence continues at coordinate 126,432,251 of BSWB01000005.1, forward strand.
AAGGAGTAGTTGGAGTTTTGCTTGATCTAGATCCGGAGTTATCCTTGGTTACCTCCAAGGACGCATCACTTTACCTTTTCTCGTTGTGCCTTGGTCAAATCTGGAGGATACTCCTTTCTGACAATGAAGTTCACAATGTCAGGAAACCAAGGCTTGAAAGACTGGAGCTTAAGACAAACCTCTGTCGACAATTCCGCAAGGGCGCCTAGACTGAGCCGCAGGGGCCAGAAGTTTGAGGCGCGGGGGCGGTTACACAAAAGAGGGTTGTGTAGAATGTGTCGTCTGGAAAACTTCCAGCTATCTCCTTTCCTTTTTTTGGTTCTTCTTCTCCCTTTACTAATCTACTCAGATAATCGGCCACCAGGTACTCAGCCCCCTTCTTGTCCCTCATCCTTAGGTTGAACTCACTTAGAAGGAGCACCCATCGGATCAATCGTGGCTTCGCCTCCTTCTTTGCCATGAGGTACCTAAGAGATGCATGGTCCGTAAAAATAATCACCTTTACTCCAAATAGGTACTGTCTGAATTTCTCAAGGGAAAAAACCACCGCTAGCATCTCCTTCTCGGTGGTAGAGTAATTCCTTTGCGCTCCATTGAGTGTCATAGACGCATAATGGATTACGTGTGAAGCTCGTCCATCCTTCTGTCCTAAGACAACTCCTACAACATAGTTGTTGGCGTCACACATGATTTCGAAAGGTTTCTCCCAATCCGGAGAACGGATGATTGGTGCACTAGTAAGACATGCCTTCAAAGTTTTGAAAACTCTTTTGCAACTCTCATCTACTATGAAGGTGACGTCTTTCTTGAGCAATTGACATAAGGGTGCCGAGATCTTCGAGAAGTCTTTAATGAAGAGTCGGTAGAAACCTACATGACCAAGAAAAGATCGGATTTCCTGAACGTTAGTAGGATAAGGTAAACTTTGAATTACATCAACTTTTGCCTTATCTACCTCTATCCCTTTAGAGGATATTACATGTCCTAGCACGATACCTTGTTCCACCATGAAATGGCATTTTTCCGAATTAAGAACTAGATTGGTTTCAACACATTTTTCAAGAACAAGTTTTAAATGTCCTAGACATGCATCAAAACTGTCTCCATGGACGGTGAAATCATCCATGAAGACTTCAATAAAGTTTTCTATGTACTCGGAAAAAATACTTATCATGCACCGTTGGAAGGTGTCGGGTGCGTTGCAAAGTTCAAATGGCATTCTGCGGTACGCAAAAGTGCCAAATGGGCAAGTGAAGGTTGTCTTTTCTTGGTCTTCCGGTGCAATGGCTATTTGGAAGTACCCCAAATATCCATCAAGGAAACAGTAGCATGGATGACCTGCAAGACGTTCCAACATTTGGTCAATAAAAGGTAATGAGAAATGGTCTTTACGTGTTACCTTGTTGAGTTTGCGGTAGTCAATGCAAACTCTCCATCCGGTTTGCGTTTTACTCGGGACCATTTCTCCATGTTGATTTTCCACCATTGTGATGCCTCCTTTCTTTGGAACCACTTGGGTTGGACTAACCCAAGTGCTATCCGAAATAGAAAAGATCATGTCCGCTTGGAGGAACTTCAACACCTCCTTTTTGACCACTTCCATCATTGGTGGATTTAACCTTCGTTGAGGTTGCCGAGATGGTTTGGCTTCATTCTTTCAACACCTTCACCAACTTGTCTTCTTGACCGGTGGTCAAGTTGTTGGAGATGATCACCGGCAAGGTATTGTTGTCTCCAAGGAAAACGTACTTGAGATGGGATGAAAGGTCCTTCAATTCTATGTATGGTGCCTACACTATAGATGGAACAAGCTTCTCGCTTGGGATTAGTAAAGTGGGCTCAATGGCCAAATTGGAGATAGGTAACCTTTTATGCCCATCTAGTTGGGCCAGGACCTCTTTCATGCTGGATGTTAATACATATTCTGATTTGAAATCATCAATGTTATGCTCAATTACATTTTTCAACTCATCAATATCAGAATTATCAAACACATCTTGCACAAAAGTGATGACATGAATTATGTACCATCATATTCATGCATATTGTAGAAGATTGTCTCAGTTTACCTTGCATTTAGAGAGATTTTGTATGCTTTTTATATTCTATTCAATCAATTGTCGGAAATAGAGGTCTACACGAGATTTCGATGAATTGTAGGTAAATGGAGCGGAATTGGAAGCAAAAATGGAGCAAGAAGCATCTAAGGATGTTTAGGAAGCTAAAGGAGTCTTAGAAGGATCACAAAGAGCTAAGGAATTGCAAAGGAGAATCATAGAAGACGAACCAAAGGAAGAGCACTTTCTGTTGAAGAAAATCGTGCCAATATATATATAAATCGGACGATTTTCATACCATGAAATCGAACGGTTTTGCACCTAAATCGACTGGGTCGATTTTCTTCACGATTCGGCCAAATGAAAAGATGACACAAAGCCCAATTATTTTGGGCTAGAGGAGAGTTTTGCCAAACGGCCCATCTGTAAGAAAGTATAGAGGAGAACCCTAGGAACGAAGACGAGGAGGCGGCAGTGGGAAATCTTGACACGTTTGGGAGAAATCGACGATTCTTGGAGAGAGATTGGAGAGCTTTTGCCGGAAAGTCATTCTTGATCTTTGATTGTGAGATTTCTTTATCCATTGCATTGTTTGTGGTTTGTGAACACGAAATTGAGTTGTTTGAGAGATACATTGAACAGATTTGACAATTGTTTACAGATTTGGAAGTTATTGAATTTTTCATTCAAGATTTGTTTTCTTTGCGATATCTTTCTTAATAATTAATTTGATTCGATTTTGAAAATGGTTGGCTAAAAACCTTGTGATTCTGGGGAGGATAGTTGATGATTAAGGCTTAGATGATGATAGACTGAACTCATTCAAACATTAGGACCCTGAGAGTTTAGATTTTAGTTTTGCGACAAACAGGAAAATCGGACTGTTCTTGAGGAAAATCGGCCGATTTTCTTATGAACAGCCCGATTTATTCCTCTGACGAACCTTAATTGAATCAATCTTTAACCAAAACTAATCCTTGCCTAAATCCCAACCTTGATTAACCTTTTTACCCTCTAATTGAATGTATGAAGACACTTCAAACCTGATTCTACATTTAATAGATTAGGGTTATAAGATTTGGGTAATAAAGAGACTCAATATCCTTTATTAAGTTTTTAATTGTGCTTGCTATTCTTTACTTTGGAGAGTCATATCCTGGAGTTTTAGATAGTTAGTTTGAACATAATTCTTGTCTTTAGATCTTTCTATATTGCAGCCTCAACAACCCTTATAGAGAGAACCTTTAGATTAGTCATATAGGTTACGGAACTTCACCGTACGAATCCTACCTTTGAACAATTAATCTTGGCAATATAAACTCTGTCCTATATCTATAGAAGTGTCTTGAATCGAAAGCCGAAATCGGATACTTGAATCCTTGGAATCATTTCTCTCTTTATCAAATCACAAAAGTTTTTATACTTTCGCTAGATAATTGAAATCGGAATTATTCTCACCAAATCCCTGAGTTCGACTCTGGAATTCTTACCTTTCTACAGCTGATCCGTACACTGCGGGTTCGCTTTGCTTTTGAGTTCTAGATATAAATATTAAGACTTTGACGCACACCTTTTTGGGCGAACAAAAAGGTTCAACAATGTCAATAGCACATAAAGAATGATCATCACTAGAAAATTTCATTGCATCATAGATGTCAAATTCCACTACTTCACCATCAAACTCCATGGTTAGTTTGCCACTAACATAATAAATTTTAGTCATAGCAGTTTTCAAGAATGGTCTACCTAACAATATGGGTGCAGCATGCGAGTCATTTTCCATTTACATTACGAAGAAACCAGCAGGGAAAATTAGGTTGTCTACCATTACTAATACATCTTCAATTATCCCTTTCGGGTATACATTCGATCTATCAGCGAGTTATACTATAATCCTAGTTTCCGTTAATGGTCCAAGGCCAAGTGATTCGTAAATAGAATATGGCAAAACATTTATAGAAGCACCAAGGTCAAGCATGGCTTTGTCAAAACGGGTTTCCCCTATAACGCAAGGAATACTTACCATGTCCGGATCGCTGCACTTCTTGGGCATTCTACGTTGAAATACTGCAGAAACATGCTCACTCACTTGTACTTTCTGTTTCCCTTTCAGCTTCTGATTCCTCTTGATAGTGCAAAGTTCCTTCAAGAAACAAGCATATTTAGTAATACTTTTCACTAACTTAAGGAGAGGGATATTTACCTCGCATTTGGAGAAGGTCTCAAAGATATCCTTGTCCTCAATGATTCTTCTCTCTTTTAGTGCCTCAGGAAAAGGAGCTGGTGGTTTCTCAGAGTACATTGGTGGGAACTTAGGTCGGATGTAAGAATCCTTCTCAGCAGAACTCTCTGTCGAGTTTTCCCCAGGGGCGCTAGAGTGCAGGCGCAGGGGCGGCTCAAGGGATGTCACCGCAGGGGCGGGAGCCTCCAGCCACAGGGGCGGCGTCTGCTCAGAGTTGGACGCAATTGCAGCCGTAGGGGCGGCTGTGGGTGCGGAAAACTCATCTGAGGGTTTGCTCTGTAGTTCTTTTTCTAGTTTCTGTTGGATTTGCTTCCCACTCCATAATGTTAAGGCACTAACATTCTCCTTGGGGTTTATAATCGTCTAGGAAGGCAATCCTCCAAAGGATCTAGTTTCGATCCTTGTTATGGCTTCCGCTATTTGCCCAACCTGTTTTTCAAGGTTCTTGATGTTGGATTCTGTTGTTTGGACATGAGTAGCAAAATGTTTAGTCAAAACCTGCAGCATATCCTCAGTTGATTGATACTTACCTTGTCTGGGCTGTTGTTGTTGGTTTTGTTGATCCCTCCAACGATAATTATGTTGGTCACGCCAGTTTGGCATGAAGTTTTGTGCATAAGGATCGTTCCTAGGCCTTTGCTGTTGTGGTTGTCCATAACCTACTGCATTCACCTCTGCATCGTCATCGTGGACTTGGGGACACATGCCCGTTGGGTGATATGGGTCAGCACACACTCCACATGCCTTTAGCTATTGTGGGGTTCCCATAAGTGTTAATCTCTTCACCATTTCCTTCAGTTCCGCAAGCTCATTGGAGATCTCACTCTTCCCGGGATTCACAGCATGAACACCTCTCTTTGTAGAAGTCCTTCTAAAGTTCAGGGTTCCTTCCGCTAGTTCCTGTTTATTTTCAAGAGCAAGGTCAGGGGTAGAGTTAAGAATGTTACCTCCACAAGCCGCATCGACGATCCTCCTTTTGGTGTCAAGCAAGCCATTGTACAATGTAAAAGCTAGGATTTTCGAATCCTAATAAAGGATGATTAAGAGTGATTAAGTTAATCATCGATAACAATTGACTCATAACTCGCGAATTGTGTGTGGATGACGAGTATGAATTTCACCATTATGATTTTGGCGTAAATTTGGACGTATGGGGGAAATTTTACTTTTTCCTCCGGGGAATAATTTTTACCCTCTGGTATTATTTTGAGCATTTGGGAGTTTCAATTAATAAAATTGTAGTTGAGAGAAATGATCAGAACATCGGATATGTTCTAGATATTAAAATAACATGGAAAGGCAAAATGGCCAAAAGAGTCGCTATTTCGTTTCTTAGCGGCTAAGAAAGATGACTTAGGAATACGCGTTTTCCGAGAAAGTTGCGGAATAATTATCCAAACAATATGTCAGATTTATTATTCCAATTTCGAGAAGTTTGGAGAAGGGGCTCAAACCGCCTTTGGATCGGTAAAAGGATAACTACCGACTTTGTTAGAAGGATAATTATCGACTTCGCTATAAATAGCGGAAATTCTTTAATTAATTCATTTCCTTTCACGTTTCCTCGTAAAAGCTCTGATTTCTCTCAACCTTCAAATTCAGATCTACTCTCCGTTTCAAATCCGATTTCAAATCCGTTTGAGTTTTCGGATTCCTCTCTTCATCCTCTTCATTTTGGTACCGAGTTTCTGCGTTTCCGTTGAAGTTAAGGTCAGGTCGAGCCTCCCCCTTATATGGTCGGTCCCGTCGCTCAGATTCCAGTGAATCTGATGGTGTCCGAGCGTAGCCTGCGTCGTTGTGATTCCGAATCTTCTTTCGGATCGTCAATCGGGTTAGTAACGAATGAGTTATGAATTTATTCGTTTTCAGTATTGCGATTTGTCCTAAATTGACCTTAGGCTTGTCAAAATGGATAATTGGAAATTTCATTATGCTCGTTACTTTATTATGGTGATTATGGGATATTTGTTTGATGAGATCTGATGACAGTGGGTTCAGAAACTGCCTGCGGGTAAAACGTTATTCTAGTGAAATTTAATTAATTAATTAAAGATTAATTAATTAAATTAGGAATCTAGAAAACGCTATAAGCTAATTAAATTCAAAGGAATGAATTTAATTGATGTTTGAAGCAAGAAGTTTAATACGAGGAATATGATATTCTCGAAAGGTGGTGTTGAAGATGGTAGACTAACTATAGCTTAGTTTCTCAGTGAGCGTATCCAGGTAAGTCTTCGGACTTACTTAACTTCGATCTGCAGAAACCCGTGCCTGAGAGATTTATATCTCACTGTGTTGATATGTGTTGTTGTTTTGAAATGCCTTGTTGTGCTGAAATGTGAATGTTGATATGCATTGAGATGTGTTATGTGTGAAGCATGCTTGATGTGTTTATGATGAAAATGACGTTATGATGTGTAAAGCATGCTTAATGTTTCTGTGATTATTATCATGTCATAATTATGAGAAATGGTTAACAGAACATGTGTTAGCCTATTGAGGCGTGCTATTGAATGACATGATAAGCTTGTTGAAACATGATAATGTATGAGATGATAAGCCTTTTGAGGTATGTAATATGATGATGACCTATAAAGGTCAATAGTATGTAAATCGTTAAGACTCTGAGCTAACCATTAGCCAGGTCGCTAGCTATTGCAGTGAATGCCGGAGTTCGGCCAAGCCCGGATCACTTGCGTTTGTATAAGAATGACACCGAGTCTGATGGACTTCAGGCTTGGGTCGCACACCTAATGAAAATGGTAAATGTTTGCATTAACATGAATGGAAAAATATTGCATGTGGTTAGGGGTTAAGATCATAACCCACCGCGAGAAAGCCTGGCCCGTAGACTTGATCAGTCTGGCTACGACCTAAGAGCAAATGTCTGAATTAACCTAATCTGTGCAATGGTGAGCTCACACCAAAGCCAGAACCGTATAAGCAATGATTCCGGATTTAGTCCGGGATCGCAAATTGTAAATTTCATAATGAATTCACGTGCATCATTCATAAAAGCATGATATCATGTCATGAGCACGGTATATGGTATTTGAATATATTTGTTGTGTTGTGATGTGATGATATAATCTCTCGTGGATAGATTATGATCAGTAGCTAACGGTTTAAACCGAATCTTTTTAGGTTATACCGAACATAGGAACGCTTCAAGGATGTCAGCTGCAGGAAGCGGACAACCGAGGCAGTGTTAACCCAAGGGTTGGTTGAACTACTTTTGAAACTAATCGCTTGCAAGCGAGTCTTTTGTTGGTTGTGTGCAACTGTGTACACATGTTGATTTCAGGCTGAAGTTTTAAGACAACTGTTCAGGTGTCATGTTTTGAAGTGTCGTTTTGGGATATACATACTAACTTCATGCATGGTTGTTATGTAAATGTTTTCTAAATGACAGGTTGAATGTTTTCATTATTTCTTCGTGCTTCTTGTTGCAAGGTCCTATTTGTGAAATTGTTGTTAGGCTAACTGATGGGACCCACTGTGTGGTCCTTAGCCCAGTGACGTCTTGAGTTACTTAAAACTCGGGTCGTTACATACAAGTACAAGACTAGATCATGAGTTGAATATCCATGGAAAGGACAGCTGGATCGGAGGCGTGCAAACCGCTCAAAGTACTCATAAGGAGTCTCGTTGTTCGCCCCTAGAGGTGTGTGCAAATAAGTTTTAAATTTATAAAACTAGAATCAAGTAGCGAACCCGCAGTGTACGGATCGACGTAGTTAAGCAAGAATTCCAGAGTATCGAACACAGGGATTTGGGGGGTTAAATCCAGTTGTAGGTTATCAAGCGAGTAAATGTAAGAGCTTTTCGAATTATTGGGAAAACAACAATCCTAAAGATCCAAGTATCCAGCTGTGGCAATCGATTCAAGATATACTTATTGATGTAAAGACATAGTTGAGATATGCAAAGGTATACTAATGTAAGGTAATCGTACGGTGAAGTTCCAAAAACCTTATATAACTCACCTACAAGACACTCTCTATACAGGTTGTTGAGGCTCAATATAGAAGGATTCTAGAGGCGAGAATTAGTGTCAAATACCCAAACTTATAACCCAAGGATCAAGACTAACTTAACCGATTGAGGTTGTGATACTCACAATCGAGGTAGAGGTTGTTGAGGCTTCACTACCACCTAGAAAAGACAAGTCTAAACTAAGCTAAAGCAAATCTTTAACTTTAGATTAAAGTAAAAGCAGGTTCGTAGACTTAAGGGAAATCACGGTTAGTTCTTGGGGTTCCACGGCCGTGGACTCAAGAACAGACCGTAATTTAGGGTTGTCGGCGAGTCTCTCTAGCTCTCAGAGTCTAATCTGTTTGCGATCGATCTATCATCATCTAAGCCACAACTATCAACCCTTCACCTTAGAATTGTTAAGGGTTTTTAGCCAATAACAGTCATGTTGATATCAATTCAAGAATTAAAAGATAAAAAGATGAAAACTTTCAAGAACTTTCAATAATCTTCAATCCAATCTCAAAGTCACAAAGAGAACAAGTAATGTTAAAAGATTCAAAGTAAAACAAACAATCACCACCTTAGGAAAGAAGAGAAAACGGGATGTCAATCCGTTTTCCAAATCAAACCTAATCAAGAAGAGAGATCTTCTTGCAAAATCTTCCAAGAACTTCGATCTTTCGCCAATCTAGAGATCTCAATAGCAATCTCCACCAAAAGTGCGAGATTAGAGAAATTGCCAAACACGAACTTCGATCTCCCAAAGAGATGTCAATGCTTCCAAGCAAGGCTCAGTGAAGTGTAGGCGTGTCTAAGCGATGATGAATGAGGGTAAGTGGGGGTAAGCGAGCCTTCGGGATTCTTGCTTCGTCCGTCTTTTTATAGTGCAGGGCAAAATGTCGGCCCGGCCCAATCTTTAAAAGATCGTGGCTTCAAAGTGTGGCGAAAAGATCTGCCAAGATCACGGTCGTGGAAGTGATCCACGGCCGTAATTTAGAGCGTGGAAACAATTACGGTTTGCAGCATATGTTCCACGGCCGTGTAATCCTCTGGAATGAACATGAATTTCTGACTCCAAATCCACGGTCGTGGAATTGAACGTGGAACGTAATACGATCGTAATTTAGAGCGTGGTTTAGGGCAAGAACGTGATTCTTCCCTAAACTCGTGCATTCCTCAAGCTAAAACTCCAATTTGCTTCCAAAGAATGTCCTCAATCCATGGACATATCAACTCAACTCTCCCTTGTTCGATTCCGTTCGGAAATAGCTCCAAATCACCTATAATCAACATAGAACTAGTGTAGACATCCATATCGACAATATAGGTAATACTAGCTCACATATGCTCAAAGTTCAATCAAAGACTATCAATATGAATCAAATACGTTTAGAAAACGTGCCTAAAATATCACAATATTTCATGCTAACAAATAACCCCATACTTAACACTTGCTTGTCCCTAAGCAAGGTCTTTCAAAAAGCTTTAAACAAGAGTTAGGATGAAATATGTGTACCTTCTTTTGGATGAATGTGACTTCTAAAGAATAGATCATTCTCAAACCTTGCTTCAATCGTTTTTCAAACTTTCACACACTTAATCAAAGAGTAAAAGGCAAAGAAAATTCATGAACCAACTTAACTTCTAAACAAGGATTATAACCTTCAAACATTATCAAAATCAATCACAAGAAACTTCAATTTAGATCACCAAGTCATATAACCTTCTTTTGATCTTAAGGACTTTCAAAGAAAAGGTCTAGAATATGGAAGGGAAGGGAAAACTTTAAGGGAAAGTGGTGCATAAATCCGGGAAAGTGGACAACTACCTTCTTCTTCTTATGCGGTTCCCGCAACACTTTAACTTAGAGCTTCGCTCTCTTCTTTTCACTTTTCGACTTTACTTTTGGAGTTATGGATAGAGGTGCACAAAAACCGAAGCCTAGGAGGTCGGCGTTTCTCAAATTTTTCAAGAGATGCCTCAAACCCTTAGCGCACATACCATAATCCGCTAGGAATATTGCTCAATCCGACTTTGGCAAGACACAAACACCCGGCTATGTGAATGGTGCCGAGTTACTCATCGTCATGATTGACTTCCCCAAACCTATAATTTCTTTCTATTCAATTAATTTCAAATAATTGCTCTCATGGCCCTCCCACATCAAACATGCCTTTTTCTCATTCACTTCTCCAAATTCCCGGATAGGTAAAAGAGGCTAATATTTCAATGAGGAGCTAGATGATCAAAGAAAGAAGAAAGAAAGTATTGAATTGCCTTAATCATTTCAACAAGAAGTATAGGAACTTATAACGTGATTTCAACTTCAATTTCCTATCATGATTTAGGTAACATTTTCACATTATAAAACTTGCAAAAGAGGTGTAATTCATTCATTCAAATTCTTTTCAATTCACAATCCTTTTAAGCATGCAATTGTCATCAAACTCAATTCACAAGTAGTGATTATCATGGAAATCATCTCAATTCATTAGAAGCACAAAATTTTTCAAATTTTTATGGGTTTTCAAGTTATTTTTCATGCAATGCAATAAGGAAGCGTGTAACACATAATGAATATGCAACGATAGTCTCGAATGAAAGCAAACATAGAGAGTAGAGTTATTACAAACTTTTAGTACATCCCACCCCATACTTAGGACGAACATTGTCCCTAATGTTCAAAAGAAATAAAGAAAAGAAGAAAAGAAAAAGAAACTCACAAAATGGTGGCGGGAATGTCTAAAACAAACAATCATGCGTCCAATCACTACGGCGGCGGTGGAGGTGGGAATGGAGAGAAACTCGGATCATAGAACCGCCCAAACTGCTGGCGGTAGACGTCCCTCATCATGTGGTCAAGGTCGTCTAAGCGTCCGTCTCTAGCATCCGCCCGAATCTCTAATGCTCCAACTCTCTCCGAAAGTCCGGTAGCCCAATCCGGCATATGCTCGTACCATCCCGGGGCGTGACTGTACCATGATGGGGCATCGGATGGTGCTGGTGCTGGTGGAGGTGGTGGTGCTGCTGGCTGCTCCGTGGACCAAGGAGGTGGGGTGGAATACCATGTGGGAGGTGTGGCCATCCACGTGGGCCTCTCACTCACACTAGCGCGGCGAGATGACGAGCCTGAGGCTCTAGCTGGGCGTGGAGAGCGTCGAGGTACATCTGGGACCGCCTCCGGCTGGTCCAGAAACGTGCCAAACTCATGCTCCGCTCCTCCTCCACTCTCGAACTGATCTCCCATATCCTCCTCCTCTACAACCGGCGGTGGGACGTAAGGGGGAGCTACTATCATGTTCGCATGCATCGCAGCGAACGTCTCCTTCCAGTTATGGCGTCCCGCCATAATGGAGTACTCCGGCAGCCACTCTATCCCCCTACCCGTCCTAGTCTCCCAAGGCATGCCCGCATAGGGCGGACCTCTATGTGTGGGGAAGATGAGTCCCCTAACCATGAATGCGTGTAGCCCTAAAGGAACGGCCGGTATGCGGGTGCAAGCAAAAAAATCTACACCGAAACTCCTAGCAATGTGGGTCACTATCCCACCATATCCAATGTTCCCCTTCTTCTTATTCTTGAGTTTACTCATCGTAGCCGCCAAAAGAGTAGCACAATCTGCACGGCGACCGTATAGCATGCTATAGAGCAAGAATAGCTCATCCGTCTTGATCTTTTGGGGCGTCTCCGTCCTAGGAAAGAGACACTCCGAAAGAACGCGGTGTGCTATCTTCAAGGCTAGATGGTACATCAATCTAGCCTTGGTATCGGCGGGTTGCCAACGGTCCTCGTCGGCGTAAACCATAGCTACTTCCTCCCAAAAATTCTTGGGGTAAACTCCACTCGGAAATCGACCGTTATAGGTCTCATGAAACCCAAAGATAGTCCCGAACTCAACTATGCTCAAATGGTAGTCTCTTTCCATGAGACGGAAAGAGACGGTCCTATCTACGTGGCTGTGCTCAAAAGACGTCACAACCTCCCGGGTGATCTCCTCATAGGCGTCTTCACGAATGTTCGTGAAGACAAGCAATCCGGCTCTATCCAAGAGCCATGTAAGGTCATCAACTATGTTGAGAGGATGTAGATCCTCCAACAACAAATACCTAGGGCCAATCACTGCCCTCTCCTTGATCCGGTCAAGTGCGTCAAGATGGTTCTCATGTATGGTTGGGATGCTAGGGTGAGGAGGTGAAGATGGAGGTGAAGGTGGAGATGGTAGTGAAGGAGATGAGGGTGGTGGTGCCCTAGAGGTGGAGGGGTTGCCCTTTCTTTTCTTATTCTGCTCTCCCTTCTTCTCTTTTATCCTTCCCGACATTCTCCTTACAAAATCCATTTTTTCACCAAAATCACGGTCTGTTCTTCAGGTTCCACGGCCGTGGTTTATCCAGAGACCGTGATTCGTCTCAGAGTCTTGCGAATCTCAACAATTTCACCAACAATCACCACAACAAGCAGTCTTAATCTAATTCCTTCCAGTCTTTATCAGTTCTTCCTAAAATCTATAGCAAAAACGAACCAAATCCGCGAAAATCAAGAAGAAAGAATAAACCTCTTTTTCGGATTGAAAAACCCGAAATGCGCGTTTGTTGACGGATTTCCGCTCGGTTTGTCGCTTGGATCTTGTTCGTGGTTGGATTTGCTGCAGTTTAGGATGAAGAATCGTTGAAAACGATTAGAAAACGAGGAATTGGAGGAGGTCGTGGGGTTTCGGCGTTTAGGGCGTGGAAAGGGGTAAGTTTTTGGGTAATTTTGTGAAGAATGTGGCTTATATAGTCGCAGGCAAAATTTTGAAAATCACGGTCTGTCGGGGTGTTCCACGGCCGTGGAAGTGTACGGACCCGTGGTTTTTGTGATTTTTCAAAGGCTTTTGAGAATTACGGCCACTGTAGCTATGACGACCGTAATTTAGACCGTGGAACCTTCTGTAAAGCTTCAAAGTCCAAATTTCGTCGCTCTTCTTCGACATTATTCTCCCTTTCTCCTTTTCCATCGATCCTACAACCAAAAACACGAACATACCGGAAGAAATCGGGGCAAAATAAAGCGAAAACGTCTATTCTAAGCTAAACTATGAATCGAAAACAAAAACGAAAATGCAATACCTTGGGTTGCCTCCCAAGAAGCGCTTTGTTTAAGGTCCGTAGCTAGACCAATCTCGCACTTATTCGAGTGCGGTAGGCGCAAACTCCTCAGCTTGGAGTTCCGGCGTATACTTCTTGAGTCGTTGACCGTTCACCTTAAAACTTCCGCTAGCTTCACCCCATACTTCAACTGCACCATGAGAGAAAATACGTTTAATTAGAAAAGGTCCGGTCCAACGGAATTTAAGCTTACCTGGAAAGAGGCGAAGTCTTGAATTGAAGAGGAGAACTTGATCCCCTTCTTTGAAGTCCTTTGGAATGATATGCTTATCATGCCAACGCTTTGCTCTTTCCTTGTAGATCTTAGCGTTTTCATAGGCGTTCAAGCGAAGTTCATCCAGCTTGTTGATGTCTAGGAGACGCTTCTCTCCCGCTTCCTTCATGCCGAAATTCAGCCACTTGATAGCCCAAAACGCTTTGTGCTCCAGCTCTACCGGCAAATGACAAGACTTCCCATACACAAGGTTGTATGGTGTGGTTCCTATGGGAGTCTTGTACGCAGTCCGGTACGCCCATAATGCATCATCTAGTTTCAAGGACCAATCCTTCCTAGTCCTTGAAACCGTCTTCTCTAGAATTCCCTTGATCTCCCTATTTGAGATCTCAACTTGTCCACTCGTTTGTGGATGGTAAGGGGTAGCGATCTTGTGAGTAACCCCATACTTAGCTAGAAGAGCTTCAAAGCGACGGGCTATGAAGTGAGAACCTCCATCACTAATGATTGTCCTTGGTGTTCCAAATCGTGGAAAGATGGTCTTGTTGAAGAACTTAACCACCACCATGGCATCATTTGTGGGAGAGGCAATTGCTTCCACCCATCTAGAAACGTAGTCTACCGCCAATAGTATGTATTGGTTTCCACAAGAAGATGGGAATGGTCCCATGAAATTGACTCCCCAGACGTCGAAAATCTCCACCTCTTGGATGTTGTTGAGGGGCATCTCGTTTCTTCTAGAAATATTGCCTGTTCTTTGACAAGCATCGCAGCAAGAGACAAAGGATTGCACATCTCTAAATAAAGCAGGCCAATAGAATCCAGATTGCAATACCTTTGCGCTAGTCTTGTTCGAACTAGCGTGTCCTCCACAAGGTAGTGAATGACAATGGCGGATGACACTTTGCATCTCATCTTCCGGCACACATCGCCGGATGATGCCATCCGGACCTCTCTTAAAGAGGAGAGGCTCGTTCCAATAGTATTCCCGGACGTCCTTAAAGAACTTCTTCCTTTGTGCGTAGGATAGTCCGGGCGGTATCTCCTGGCAAACCAAATAGTTAACAAAATCAGCAAACCATGGTTCGTTACCTTTGGAGATCTCGTTGATGCACTCCTCTATGATGTGTAGGTGTTCGTCCGGAAAGGAGTCATCAATGGGTAGATGGTCGTCCTCTAGATGTGTGAGGCGACTCAAATGATCCGCGACAGAATTTTCTGAACCTTTCTTGTCGCGGATCTCAAGATCGAATTCTTGTAGGAGAAGAATCCATCTAATTAGCCTTGGCTTCGCGTCTTTCTTCGCGAGGAGGTACCGGATCGCAGCATGATCCGTGTAGACAATCACCTTTGCACCTACAAGATAAGAGCGAAACTTGTCAATAGCGTAGACAATGGCTAGAAACTCTTTCTCTGTAGTGGCGTAGCTAAGCTGAGCTTCGTCTAGCGTCTTGCTAGCGTAGTATATGGCATGGGTTCGCCCTTCCTTTCGTTGTCCAAGAAAAGCTCCAATGGCTATGTCACTAGCATCGCACATAATCTCGAAGGGGAGAGTCCAATCCGGGGGTTGGATAATAGGTGCTGAAATTAGAGCTTGCCGAATGGTGTTAAACGCATCTAAACATTCCTGTGAAAACTCAAAAACCGCATCCTTCATCAATAGATTAGTGAGAGGTTTTGATATCTTAGAAAAGTCCTTAATGAAGCGTCTATAAAATCCAGCATGTCCTAGGAAACTTCTTATCCCTTTCACCGAAATTGGGGGAGGAAGTTTCTCTATGATCTCTATCTTAGCCTTGTCTACCTCTATCCCTCTACTAGAGACTAAGTGACCTAATACGATTCCTTCCTTAACCATGAATTGACACTTCTCCCAATTAAGAACTAGGTTAGTGTCTTCACAACGTTGTAAAACAAGAGAAAGGTTAGAAAGACAATCGTTAAAAGAGGAACCGTATACGGAGAAGTCGTCCATGAAGACTTCCATGATTTCCTCTACGTATTCGGAGAAGATGGCCATCATGCACCGTTGAAAGGTGGTTGGGGCGTTGCAAATCCCGAATGGCATTCTCCTATAGGCGAACGTACCCCAAGGGCACGTGAATGTGGTCTTCGCCTGATCGTCCGGATGTATCGGAATCTGAAAGAAACCACTATAACCGTCAAGGTAGCAAAAATGTGAATGTTGTGCTAACCTTTCAAGCATTTGATCGATGAATGGCAAGGGAAAGTGATCCTTCCGTGTTGCGTTGTTGAGTTTGCGGTAGTCTATGCACATTTGCCATCCGGTCACAGTTCGGGTAGGAATGAGTTCGTTGTTTTTGTTGGTGATGACCGTCATTCCCCCCTTCTTCGGAACTACTTGAACTGGACTCACCCACTTGCTATCGGAGATAGGATAGATGATACCTGCATCAAGAAGTTTAAGAATTTCCTTCTTGACAACCTCCTTCATGGTCGGATTCAACCGCCTTTGAGGTTGTCTTGAAGTTCTAAAATCCTCCTCCATTAGTATCTTATGCATACATAGGGAGGGTTTAATTCCTACTAAGTCCTCGATAGTGTAGCCTATGGCTTTTCTATGTTTCCTAAGGACTATCATGAGCTGTTCATGTTCATCTAGGCTTAGTTCGGAGCTAACAATGACCGGAAAGGTGGAATTAGATCCAAGAAAAGCGTACCTTAGATGAGTAGGAAGTGGTTTGAGTTCCATCACTTTCGGAGCTTCCAATGGTCCTTGAGGGGCATCCGACGTTTCCTTAGAAGTTTCTAAGGTTGTTGAGTAGTTTGGAGAAGAATCAAAAGAAGTTGAAGAAGTATGTCGATCACCCTCTTCCACGGTCAGAATTACGGCCTCTCCATGTGTTCCACGGCCGTGTAATCCCCTGGAATGGAGGTCGATTTTGGTTGTGAAATCCACGGTCGTGGAATACAGGGTATGACCGTGGATTCTTATATTCTCAGCCTCATCGTGGAGTTTCTCAAACTCCACTTCATGCATCTCTTCTTGTGCTTCTAAGGCTTCAATTTCCTCTTTGCACTCTTCTTCTTCCCCTACATTGGTTAGACTCATAGTGATAACCTTTTGTAAAGGATCATTAAAGAGAATCGCACTTACCTCCTCCCTAGACAAACCTTCTTTATCTTGGATATCGTAAATATCCTCATCAAAGATTGGCTCCTTTACTAGAGTGGAAAGAACGAACTCTATTTTCTCTTCTCCAATATCAAAAGCGAGTCTTCCATTCTTGCAATCGACCATGCAGCCGGAAGTTGCAAGAAACGGTCTTCCGAGTATGATCGGGACCGGACTATCTGCAGGAATGTCAAGCACGACAAAATCAATGGGGACAAAGAATTTACCTAGCTTGACCGGGACGTCTTCTACAATACCGACGGGGCGAGTGATGGATCGATCCGCCATGTATAACGTCATCTTGACCGGTTTAGGATCGCCTAAACCGATCTTCCTACATAATGCAAGTGGTATGATGCTCACACTTGCTCCCAAGTCACATAAAGCGTCATATGTGACATCTCCCACTCCAATGGGAATGCAAAATGATCCCGGATCCTTCAACTTTGGGGGCATTTTCTCCTTCATAGTCTTGATGAGATCCGAAGAATCCGAACTCATTTTGACCTCTCCGAAATCTTCTAGCTTCCTCTTGTTAGAGAGAAGCTCCTTCAAGAACTTACCGTAAGCCGGCATACCTACAATAGCATCAATGAAGGGTATATTAATATGCAGCTTGCTCATGAGTTCTATGAACTTACCGAATTGTTTGTCTAGGCGCGCTCGCGCTCTAGATTGAGGGAACGCTAGGGGAGGTTTGTAAGCTGGAGGAGGAACGTAGACGTCTTCCTTCTCCTTCCCCTTTTCTTTGTCCTTCTCTATGGGGACTTCAACGAACGTAGGCTGCGGATCGGTGGTAGTCACTCCGCTCCTAGTTGTAATCGCCATCACCCTTCCCTTAGGGTTGTCCTCCGTTTTTCCTGGAAGTTTCCCTTGATTTCTAGGAACTTCCTCTGCGTGGTTGAACAATTGGTTTTCCAAAACTTTTTGAGCTTTGTCAACCTTAGAGACTTGATCGTCAACCTTGATGAGGCGGTTCTCCAATCCTTGAAGCTTTCCCAAGATTGTTTCCAACATGGGATCGGGCTTCTCCTTTCCCGTATTGTTTCCTCCATTAGATGATTGCCCCTGGCTTTTCAAAGGAGTAGAGGAAGAGGAAGGTGGAGTTAGCGAATTAGAATTGGAAGGATAGGAGTTACCGGAATTTTGTTGATTGGAGCGCCAATTGTTGTTGTTTGAACCCCTATTGTTGTTCCAATTGTTGTTGTTCCCATTCCAATTGTTATTCCGGTTATTGTTCCGGTTATTGTTGTTGCGGTTGGTGTTATCACCGCCATTGTTGTTGCCCAAATAGCCAACATCCTTCTCTTGTTGCTTTGGGAAGTTGGTCTTGATAGTCTCCTTCAACTCTTTGATCTCATTGTTGAGGGAGAAAATTTGATTTTGAGCTTCATGTGTGAGCTTCGCTCCTTGCTCCACACGATTTCCCTCCGCTTTCCGGTGGGAATACTTCTCTATGACTCTTGCTTGCTTCTCAATGAAGTCCCAAGCGTCATCTTCTCTCATATTCATGAACATTCCGCATGAGAGGGATTGGAGGTTGAATTACGTTCCCGCATCCAGCCCCTTGTAATAGATCTCCAGCAAGGCAAGCTTGGATATGCCATGATGAGGGCAATCCAAGAGCAAGTCCTGAAACCTTTCCCAAGATTGAAACAAGCTTTCGTTAGGTCTCATTGAAAAGGCATTAATCTTACCTCTAAGTTCCGCCGTTTTGGAGGACGGAAAGAATTTGGTGAGAAACTCCGCGGAAAGGTCTTCCCACGTGTCTAGTTTCCCATTGGGAAGAGCTTGATACCAAGACAACGCTTTCCCTTTCAAAGAGAAAAAGAAAGGCTTGAGCTTATAGCTATTGGTAGTAGCGTTCTTCGGTCTCATCGTCTCCATCATACACTCAAAGTTTTGCAAATGTTGGTGTGGAGATTCAGCGCTTGTACCACCAAATTGGCTTTGGCGAACAAGAGTGATAACTTGAGGGTTAAAGCTAAACCCTTGCACATCTTCAGCATCAAATTTCACACCCAAGCGGCGTGGTTGTTGTGTTGGATCCATCCGCTGGCCAAGAGTTCTTGGCTCATTATCCACACGCTCGACTCTCACATTCCTAGGTGGAATGCGGCGATTAGCAGCTCCTTGTGGATGGAAAGGATTCATATTGATCGTGGGATCAATCTTTTCTAACGGTGGCATGGAAGAGTCACTATCATCAGCGGATGAGTGGCTTTTTCTTCTAGACATTGATCTCCTTCTTGAGGATTTCTTGCTTCCCTTATTCTTGAGGTCGCTCATCTCTATCCTCATTTGGAAGATCATGTCTTGTAGACTGTTAACTTGAGATTGATGACGATCCATCTCATCCTGGCGGAGAGTCTCATTCCATCGGAGTTGAGCTTCCTTCTCTGCCAACTCCGTTTGAAGATCACGTTCGTGTTCTTCAGCCATCTTCTTTTCCTTGCGCTTTTGCCTCAAGGTTTTCTCTAGCTCTTGATCAAGAGGTAAGAGATTTTCGGTGTTCCTAGACCTGCGCATGCACTCAAAGAGATATCAAATAACGAGAGCAAGCTCCCAAGCTTGACAACCGGCTATCGGATTCGGCCTAAACCAAGTTCCCGGCAACGGCGCCAAAAACTTGTTCGCCCCTAGAGGTGTGTGCAAATAAGTTTTAAATTTATAAAACTAGAATCAAGCAGCGAACCCGCAGTGTACGGATCGACGTAGTTAAGCAAGAATTCCAGAGTATCGAACACAGGGATTTGGGGGGTTAAATCCAGTTGTAGGTTATCAAGCGAGTAAATGTAAGAGCTTTTCGAATTATTGGGAAAACAACAATCCTAAAGATCCAAGTATCCAGCTGTGGCAATCGATTCAAGATATACTTATTGATGTAAAGACATAGTTGAGATATGCAAAGGTATACTAATGTAAGGTAATCGTACGGTGAAGTTCCAAAAACCTTATATAACTCACCTACAAGACACTCTCTATACAGGTTGTTGAGGCTCAATATAGAAGGATTCTAGAGGCGAGAATTAGTGTCAAATACCCAAACTTATAACCCAAGGATCAAGACTAACTTAACCGATTGAGGTTGTGATACTCACAATCGAGGTAGAGGTTGTTGAGGCTTCACTACCACCTAGAAAAGACAAGTCTAAACTAAGCTAAAGCAAATCTTTAACTTTAGATTAAAGTAAAAGCAGGTTCGTAGACTTAAGGGAAATCACGGTTAGTTCTTGGGGTTCCACGGCCGTGGACTCAAGAACAGACCGTAATTTAGGGTTGTCGGCGAGTCTCTCTAGCTCTCAGAGTCTAATCTGTTTGCGATCGATCTATCATCATCTAAGCCACAACTATCAACCCTTCACCTTAGAATTGTTAAGGGTTTTTAGCCAATAACAGTCATGTTGATATCAATTCAAGAATTAAAAGATAAAAAGATGAAAACTTTCAAGAACTTTCAATAATCTTCAATCCAATCTCAAAGTCACAAAGAGAACAAGTAATGTTAAAAGATTCAAAGTAAAACAAACAATCACCACCTTAGGAAAGAAGAAAAAACAGGATGTCAATCCGTTTTTCAAATCAAACCTAATCAAGAAGAGAGATCTTCTTGCAAAATCTTCCAAGAACTTCGATCTTTCGCCAATCCAGAGATCTCAACAGCAATCTCCACCAAAAGTGCGAGATTAGAGAAATTGCCAAACACGAACTTTGATCTCCCAAAGAGATGTCAATGCTTCCAAGCAAGGCTCAGTGAAGTGTAGGCGTGTCTAAGCGATGATGAATGAGGGTAAGTGGGGGTAAGCGAGCCTTCGGGATTCTTGCTTCGTCCGTCTTTTTATAGTGCAGGGCAAAATGTCGGCCCGGCCCAATCTTTAAAAGATCGTGGCTTCAAAGTGTGGCGAAAAGATCTGCCAAGATCACGGTCGTGGAAGTGATCCACGACCGTAATTTAGAGCGTGGAAACAATTACGGTTTGCACCATATGTTCCAAGGCCGTGTAATCCTCTGGAATGAACATGAATTTCTGACTCCAAATCCACGGTCGTGGAATTGAACGTGGAACGTAATACGGTCGTAATTTAGAGCGTGGTTTAGGGCAAGAACGTGATTCTTCCCTAAACTCGTGCATTCCTCAAGCTAAAACTCCAATTTGCTTCCAAAGAATGTCCTCAATCCATGGACATATCAACTCAACTCTCCCTTGTTCGATTCCGTTCGGAAATAGCTCCAAATCACCTATAATCAACATAGAACTAGTGTAGACATCCATATCGACAATATAGGTAATACTAGCTCACATATGCTCAAAGTTCAATCAAAGACTATCAATATGAATCAAATACGTTTAGAAAACGTGCCTAAAATATCACAATATTTCATGCTAACACTCGTCCGCCTCTTGCTCGATGTTGCTTATAGCTTTCTTCAAGCTATTAGCCTTCTTGGCTGGGAAGTATTTCTCCAAAAACGCATTGTGGAGATTCTCCCAAGTGTCGATGCTCCCGGATGGAAGGTGGTAATACCAATCATCCGCTGCATCCTTGAGTGTGAAGCCGAATGCCCTCATCTTGATATGCTCTTCAGTAATATTGTCCGGCTTCATGTTCATACACACGGTATGGAACTTCCCAAGGTGCTTGATGGGGTCTTCACCACTTAACCCATGGAAAGATGGGAGCAAGTGAATGAGACCCGGCTTGAGCTCGAAGTTGACTCCTTCCCCTAGTGCGGGTATAGTAACCGCAAGAGGGTGTTGAGGCAAAGTTGGTTGAGTGAGTTGACGAAGGGTACGATCAGCCATCTCTTGTTGGAGTTGTTGTTATCTACGTCGCCGGTTGTGTGTCCTCTCAATTTCTGGATCAAAGGGAACAAAACCGGAGTTAGTAGCACGGGTTTGGACCATAAAAATGGTTCAAACCAATAATCAATAAAATAAAATAACTAAACTCCCTGGTAACGGCGCCAAAATTTGACTAAGATTATTTTCCTAAGGTCGTTTGTATCGTGTCAAAATATTTTCCGAACTCAACACTAAAGCAAGTATAGTGCTAAAGTATGGGTCGAACCCAAGAAAGTTTATGTTATTTTATTAAATTCAATTATTGATTATAAGACAAAGTAACAAAGGGAGGTTTTGGAATGAATTGATGCTCACAAAACCTAAAAAGCAATTAAAAGAGATTGATAAGATGATGATGAGTGAATCTACACTAGGTTGATTCTTAGCATGTGATTACTACTTTGGTGAGTTCCTTTTACAAGTTTCAAGTAATGTTCCCGTCTTGATCATATGTATGTGTTGAGCCAACCGGCATCAACACAACTTAACAAGTTAGTGTTCCGTAAACCTACAAGAACAAGTCACAAGTTAGATTTCAAACAAAGACTAAGGGATATAAAGAGAAAATTAAAACCGTTAAACTAATCTTTATAATTGTGTTTCTTTTCCTTCAAGCAATTACAACCCGTTATTACTTAAAGGTTACTACTAGACTAAAGACCCGGACCCGGAATCTATTAATCCTAGTTGTTTGCATGCACTTAGAACCTAAGGTGATCAATCTTAAGTAATAATGAAAACATGCAATTTAGATAATTGAAGCTCAAGAAACACAAAACATTACAGAATAAAACTTATATTAAAAGGAACTTACAACCAAAGTAATAATGCAGCCTCAAATCAACCCAATGTAGCAAGGAAACTTAGAAGCTCATTACAAAGGAAGCAAGAGAGAATAAAAGTGGGAAATGATGGATGATTCTAGCAATCAATCATGGCCTATTTATACTACAAATGGCACTAAATGGGAGTAAATGGCCGGCCAAAACAACCACCTTTAATGCCATAAAGGTGGTGTAAACAGCCGGAGTAAATCCTCTGTCGCTGAACCGCAGGGGCGGCCTTCAGATCCGCAGGGGCGGTTCAGGCGAAAACTTTTGATCTTCTTCGTGGCCGCAGGGGCGGCCTGGCAGTTCCGCAGGGGCGGATCATTGATGATCTTCAAACGCCTGACTCTTCAACTTTCTGTCACTTCAGATGCCGAGCTGCAGGGGCGGCCCAGTGTCAACACAGGGGCGGTGATACTGAGGCTTCAGCCTCACAACTCCACAGGGTGAGACGCAGATAGAGGCGCAAGGGCGCCGGTCTTCGCTTCTTTAGGATAAGTCACCGCAGGGGCGCCAGGGAGTGGCGCAGGGGCGGTGACAGTCTTCGTTCCTGGCGCTGGCAAAGGCGCAGGCTGCGCTCCGGAACGTGGTGTCACCCGCAAGGGCGGTGACACTGCTCCGCGGGGCGGTGAGGCAACAGAAGCTTTGCTTCGTGCATGGTTTTCAACTCCCAAGTGCTAAAACTCCTCTTTTATCTTCTTTTAGTTTTCTTCTTTTGGATCAACGAGTTAGTAGCATAAACCGACACTAATGTGATAAAAAGACTCTAAAAACTACCCTAAATGATAGTGATTCCATCACCTATCAGTATGATAACGGGCGATAACATCACTGTCTAGCTCTTGCGAGAGCTAGGAGGTTCTCGGCGACTGGCCCGTGCTGGTTAGACGGTCGGAGGCATCCGACCGTTCCATTACCGGAAGAAGGGACCGAGGCGAGTTTCGGGAGATTCTCGTGTCACAAAAGAAGTTGAACTAGAACGGGATATGACCTAATAAATAAAGTTAATAACCGGATTATTTGTTGAGCATGTTTATATGATGTGATTATATATATGTTGTGTTTGTGCCTTCACCTTGTCTTTAATGCTTCGAATGTAGCTAACGGTTTTAAACCGCTTGTGTAGATGCCCCGTAGGTTAGGGATGCCGCCGAGTGAGGTGGAGGAGTGGACAGCCGAGGGTCGCCATACATTGTAGGACGGGGGCGTTTTTGGGATTATTGTGTTTGTTGTTTTACCTTATGTTGGGATTGTGGTTTGTTGTACGCTTTCAGACTTACGTTTGGGGAGTTTTGTGTCGTTTTGAGGACTCGGCTGAGTTTCCACATTGTACTCTTTACCTTTTTCGTCTTGCATACATTATAAACGTTTTTGAGTTTTAAGCCTTTATTTGTGCCATGTTGGAAAGGTCCGGTGAGATTGTTGTCAGGCTAAGGGTCGAGACCCATTGTGTGGTCTCTCCCGTAGCATTCCGATATCCGCGGATTCGGGGCGTTACAAAAGAGTTGAAAGTTGATACTACGTATATCAATGGGGCCCACCTCCCCAATATTTATGGGAAGTGTGATTTATGAACTATACTACTACAAAGATCAAATCAAAGGGGTCGAACCACCTAGAAAACAAAATTTCAATACAAGAATTGAAGAGTTAGAAGGGCTTTTTTTAATTACGTAACTAATTAGATATATTTTTATATTATAATTATATTTAAAAATAGGTTTAAATGTATTGGATTTCCTAAATCTAAAATAACACAATATTAATTATTTTGGTTCAATATATTTTCTTGTAATCTTCCACTTTTATTTTATTTTTTAATCAATAATTTATAAAATTTCCTCTCTCCTTAAATCAAAATTTTCAATATATATATATGACCCGCGACCATGTCTACGGAGATTGGCGAGCGTATGGAATAGAAAACTTCACTTCATTCTCAACTTAGCTCGCTATATCATCTCTTTATTCGTCTTGCTTCTATGCGATTGAGAAGAAATTTTGAGTTACACTCGGTGTAGATTGACTTGGTGATTGGTGAGAAGCACACAAACAAGATTGGTACGTAGTTTATCCCAACTTTATTTGATATTTTGATACCTAATTTTTCATATTAAATTGCTAATTTAATTTTATTATTAAATTTCATGTAGGTTTTGTTAAATTTTGGAAGGGTTGTAGAACTTCGTGTGTCTTTGGTCTAAATCAAGCGCCATTGATTTCAGGTTTTATCTTTCTATGTCAATTATCTATTATTCATTGTTTTTTAGTTGATGACTTGGCGTATTTGTTTTCTTGAGTTGTGCTTGAAGTGATTTGCTTGCTTTAAACAATAATTAGTCATGCTTCCCCAAAAACAAGCTTCCGGATCTCAAATAAGAAAAAGAAGTAAAATAATTACAAATTTTGATCAATCTCAAAAAGGTTCAATATTTACATTTCTTGTTAATGAGACTAGTGATAATGTTGAAGGTCATGTAGAACTTAGGCAAACTAAGAAAATCATTCTAGTTCTCAAGTAGAAATTGAAAATGGTGCAAAGGAAAACCATGGTGATGTAAGCGAAAATGAAAGTGACAAAACTGAAAGTAATGAGAATACATGTCATGAAAATGTATCCAATGATGTTATTAACATAAATTCACCACCTGAATTGAATTATTTTGATCCTAGAGTTTGGGGTAGTTTAAGTTCTACAATGATTGACTTACTTGAAGAAAAAAGACCATAACGAGAAATCATTTTCAATTTTTCAAAGGATAATAAAAATGAACATTTCTCTTCTGATTTTTATGATAGAAAATGCTTGATTTACTCAAAAAAAGTTAGATAGAGTCTTTTATTTTTGTTGTAAATTATTTAAAACGGCTCATTCTAAGAGTCAGTTAGCAAGTGAAGAGATAAATGATTAGAAACATCTTCGTACAACATTAACTCTACATGAAAATAGTTGTCACACCTTATTAGTTTGAGAAGTTGGGTGAAATTGCTAGTACGATTGAAAAAAAAATGAAATGATTGACAAAGAACTACAAGTAATGATTAAAAGGACACCGAACATTGTAAAGATGTTTTAGTTAGAATATTTGTTGTTGTGAAATGTCTTACAAAATGTAATTTGGCTTTTTGTGGAACAAATAAAAAAATTATATAGGGTCAAATGGAAATTTTTTGGACATACTTGAAATGATAGCTGAATTCGACCCCGCAATGAAATAACATTTTTGACTTATTCAAGATAAAGAAAATAATTATCATTATCTTAGCCATAAATTTTAAAATGAGTTGATTGGTTTATTATCCTCAAATGTAAAATATATGAACATAAATATAATAAAAAAAATCAAAATATTTTCCATAATCTTCGATTGCATTCCTGATGCAAGTGAACAAATGACCCTAATGTGTTGATGTCACGAGTCTTGGAATAAAGATTGAAGAGTTCTTTTTAGGGTTTTTTCAATGTAGAAGATACATCAGGTTTAGAGATTTTCAATGTGTTACAAGAAACTTTAAAATCTATTGATTTAGATATATATTGATTGTGTGTGTGGACAAGACTATGATAATAGGTCTAATATGAAATTTAAACACCAAGAGATTCAAAAAAGATTGCTTGATATAAATCCTAGAGCCTTTTATATGTCACGTAGTTGTCATGATTTAGTTTTGTGTGATATGACAAACTCTTGTCATAAAGAAAAAACGTTCTTTGAAACTTGGCAAACTATTTACCCACTATTTTTCAAATTCCACAAAACTTTTGAGTGTTTTGCTTGAATATATAGATTACTTGACTATGAAATCGTTGTCTACTACATGTTAGGAAAGTCATATTGATAGTGTTAAGGCTACCAAAACACAAGTTGTTAAAATAAAAGGAGCTTTGAGAAAGTTAACAAAAATAAGTGAAGACGGAAAATTGTGTAGGGATGCTGAATATTTGGTAAATGGTGAGCTTTCAAGTTTTGAGTTTGTTTTAAGTTTGGTTCGTTGGTATGACATTTTGTATAAAATTAATTTGGTTAGTAAAAATTGCAATCCAAAGACATGATTCTTGATGTTGTTGTGGAAAACTTGGACGGATTAAGTTTTTATTTTGAAAAATATAGGACGAATGGACTTGATTTGGTCATAGATGAAGCTAAAGAAATTGCTTTTGATTTAGAAATTGAGCCTGATTTTCCTAGAAAGTGTCATGCATGTAGAAAAAAACATATTGATAAAATTCCAAACACGAAAAGGGAACAACAGTATGTTAAAGACACTTTCAAAAATGATTACTTTTTTATTTTAGTGGATATGACTCTTACTCAATTGAAAAGTTTATTTGAACAAATGAAAGCTTTTTTAATCTATTTTTGGCTTCTTATTTGATGCATCAAATGTAAGCTTTTGAATCTATTTTTTTGGCTTCTTAATTATTTGAACAGATGAAAGCTTATTTGGATGACGATAAGTTGAAGAAAAGTTGTTTGAACCTTGAAGATGCTTTAAAATATGGTGACACTTTTGATATTTGTGGTAATTGTATACAGAGTTGCAGATTTTACAAGAAATGTTAACAAGAGAAGCTTATGAAATAAGCTTTCATAAGGGAAATAAGCTTATGAAATAAGCTTTAAAATATGGTGACACTTTTGATATTTGTGGGCATCCATCTAAATTATGGAATATGCTAAGGGAATGTATATGTTTCCAACTGTTATAGTTGCTTATAGGATTTTATTGATTATACTAGTGACGGTTAGCATTCGCGGAAATAAGTTTTTCTAAACTAAAGTTATTGAAGTCTTATTTGCGGACTACCATGACTCAAAAATCAAGATAGGTTAAATGGATTAGCAATTCTATCAATTGAAGGTCAAATGCTGGAGTTTGTTGATTATGAAAATATAATTGAGTATTTTGCTTCCAAAAATGCAAGACGGCATCATTTAAGATGATTAGGATCATGTCTAGTCATGTATTCATAATTTTCTTTTGATTTATATTAATTATATAAAATAGGGTTTTGGTTTTAGGTAAATGTTCAGGTACGGTTCATTTATTAGGGTAGGGACGTGCAGCTGAACGTAGAGCTGACATGTGTCCTGGAATTTTTTTTTTCAGAATCGAATGAAATTTTTTTTGAACTACCATGTTATAATTTCTGCACTATTCTCTTATAAACTTTGAACTATTCTCATATAATGCATGAACTATTACTTTTTAATATATTATATCAAATTATTTAATAATTAATCGTTTATATGTTATGAACTATTCAATTGTAATTCATGAACTATCATTTTATAAGTTATGCACTATCCTTTATAAATTTTGCACTATGAACTATTCTATTAGAATTCATGAACTATCCTTTTATAAGTTATGAACTATCACTAATAAATTTTGAACTATTACTTTCACTCCTTTATAAATTTTGTATTATGAATTATTCTATTATAATTCATGAACTATCCTTTTGTAAGTTATGAATTATTACTTAATAAGTTTTGAACTATTACTTTCACTTGTTTCTGGAACAAAAAAAAATAATAAATTGGGACACGTGTCAGCTCTACGTTCAGCCGCACGGCCCTACCGGAATAATGTGTCGTACGTGAACAACACCCTTTGATTTTATGTCCCATGTTATTTTATGTTTTTATTTTAAATAAAATCGGTGTGGGATGAGCCGCCCATTGAGTTTCAAACCCTCCAAAAAAGAGTATGACATTAATTTAAAATCACTAAGCTATATGTTAACTAAGGACACCTAAAAATAATATCATCCCGGACACAAAAAAATCCAAGACGTCCCTTGTTGATGCTTCATGTAAACTAAGTAAATAACAATAACTTAAGATTTAAAATAACAGTAAGTATCTATTCATTTATTCTTTGCTGGTCAAAATATAATTAAAGATTTTGTTTTACACTCAAAATATACTTCAAACTTTGATATTCCAAATTACAATTGTACAAAGTTTCTGATGGAAAAACTTTATATAAGTTCCAAATATTAAGAATATATATATATATATATATATATATATATATATATATATATATATATAATCATACATTATTTTCTATTATAGGCAACCAGAGATAGTTTTGCATGATGCAAAATTTGTACCTGAGCAACGGGCTGGCATTGAAAGGTAATGGTTGGGCTGCGAGGGAAGCTGTGGGGTTGGTAGGGAGAGGTTGTGACTGGGCTGGCACAAGAGTGACGGTCGGCTTCTCTCTTCACTTTGTTCGGCTGGACATGCTACTGGGCCAGCACACCCACAACACAGACAGCTGCAGCAGGGCAAAGGTTGGCTTAAAACAAGAGAGAAAGTGGGCTGAAGTTGAAAAAAATAAAGGTGGGTTGAGTTGTCAAAACTTGTCAAAATTCGTCATGGCTTTGTCAAGCTCATGCATGGCATTGTCACGAGTTTGTCATGGTCTCGACATAACTCGTAATGGTCTCGTCTTGACCTCTTCTTGGGCTCGTCTTGATCTCGTCACTAGGACGTCATGACCTTGTCAAAGGCAACTCACGTTCTAAACTAGGGTTTGATGGATTAGGGATTGCTATAAAAATCTTATCATTTTATGTGAACTGAGGTCACATAAAATTTTTGAAATATTGTGCCCGACTAAGTAGACAGATAGGGGTCAACGGATCGAAATCCGGTTTGCTACGGAAATACACGGAATAAAAATTCCGGATATTACATCAAGTAAATTTTCAATTAGTATTCCATCATATTGTCCGCAATACCCTTATTATACTTATTAATTTTTAAAGTAAATATTTTTCTAAAAATAAATTCATCCCATAAGTTAGTTGATGTATATTTTGTGTAGAAAAGGATATCTTTTTAGAAATTTATTAATTAATGAACCATTATAATGGTATATGATATCAAAATAGTATAACATATCACCAAGTATTAATAAAAATAATAAATATGAGTCAATTTGACGAAATATACTTTATAATGTGATTTCACTTATAAGAATTTTTCAAAAGATAATTTATTATAAAATGTGATTTTTATCAAAAAGAAAATTAGTCATTGCATTAAAAGAAATAAGTAAATTGTTTCATTTAAAACTTTTGTAAATTTATGATTAATGTGTGACTTTCCTCCATCATCCACTATGACCATAATTTGCAATGTATATATCTTCTAAAACACTTATTTATCATATAAATATTGATAATTTTGTTATAGGGGAACCCACACTAAGTGTGGTATTAAAATTAGGTTTTTTTTTTCTTTTTGAGATTGGGAAAAATATGTTGAAAAAAATATGATGGATGATGTTATTAATTTGAAACCAATTGATTTGGATATGATAAATAGAGAATTATGTGAGATTTTTTTTACAATGTAGGTGAAGACGAGAAAAAGGATTGGTTTTTTAACAATGAAATTAAAGAGAGGAAAAATATGATGAAAATTCTATAATTAAAAGGAATCCGGCTCCGGTGAAGTTGAAAGGATATTAGCCCTTGATTAAAAATATAGAAGCAAGATTGAGATTGAACTTGTCTTGTGAAATTGGTATTTGCTGAGCTGTCACTAGAAGGAATTTGCTCTCTTCTCTCTCCTAGAGTGCCGGCGACTTGGACGCTCAACCCTAGCGCAGCCCTGGCTGCGCCCCCTCCCCCCCCCCCCCCACCCAACTCTCTCCAGACCCTTACATATGGCCGGTTCCCGTAAATCTCGACGTCGTAACATCAAATTCTCGGAGCTTTCGGGATCCCCCTTGGCTCCCATTACAAAAACCAACCCACACCACATCCCATGCCAAGAAAAAACTCCAGAACCCATACCTGATGAACTAATTCGTTCGAATAACTCCAGACTCCTCTCAAAGGAACCCCAGCCCCCTATCCTCTCCTCTGATCTGGCGTTTCCGCCTTTGAGCCCTTCCCCAGCTACTACACCAGCCTTGAATGTCCATCACGCCGACCTAGGTCTTCCATCCTCCTTACTTCCTGCCACCAGCATGGTTGTGCAGGAAAGTCCTGTTCATGATCATCGGTCTCCGGATTCCCCTGCCTCCTCAGATCCCCCCTTCGCAGGTTCTAAACCTGACCCTTCACCTCCCGACTCCTTGGAGTTCCCACATGCCATTACTGTCGCAGGACCCCCTTCCCCCCAATTAGTTGAGGGCGCTGATTCCGAGTACGTTGTCCCCCATGCAGATACTCTCCTTCAGCCTTCAGACCCTTCGACTACTGTACCTACCCCCACAACACACGCGTGCTTTCAAAACCCTAAACCACACGTAAACTCCCCTACGTCCTACTGTGATATCGTCTCCAGAAGTATCACTTGGGATCATGTCCCCCTCCCGTTCTTTCCTGGACTCGATGATGGATGCATCCCATTCACCAACGATGACATCGACGAAACAATGAGGAAATGGAACCTCTCCCTTGTTGGCTTCCCACTGGGTTGCCCTATCTCCTTTCAGAGACTGTCCAAATTTGTTGAAGCCAAATGGAACTCGATCTCCAAGCCTAAAATACTGAGGAATGAGAACGGGATCTTCGTTTTTCAGTTCGCAAACGAAGACGACCTTAATACCATACTGCTGGGTAGCCCTTGGATCGCTAACGGTTCCACCACTATCTTGTTGAAGAGATGGACCACTGGTATTCCCCTGGATTACTCTAGTCTCCACTCGGTTCCGATATGGGTCTCCCTCCACAATCTAAACTTCAGGTTTTGGTCTAAGACAATGTTGGCTAAGATTGGATCCGCTCTGGGGACCCCCATTCTGACGGACGCATGCTCTATCAACCATGATCGCCTTGGATATGCTCGTATCCTTGTTGAGATTCATGCATCTCGTCCTCTGCTTCGCGAGATCACTCTCACAGGCCCTGAAGGAGCCACCTTTGTCCAAGAGTCACTTACGACTGGCTTCCCCCCCCCCCCCCCCCGCTGTGATGCCTGCCTTGTGTTTGGTCACTGCTGTTTGCCACCTAAACCTGCTCGCCTGGAAGCTGTCGTGAGTGGGTCTTGGAACACCATACCACCCACCTCCAGATCCCCGCAGTCCCAACTCGACCTCCCTCCCATTCTCCCCACCCCAGACTCATCCAGGAAGATTCACCTTCCTCCGAAACCTTCCAGTGCTCACAAGAGTCCATCTAAATTTCCATCGAGCCCCCCTCCAATTCCCATTGCACCCTTGGGAAGTCTACCCAAGCCCCTGGGGCTTCCTCATGAGGACCTTTCCGAACAATGCTACCTCTTGTTCCCTCCTCCACTTCCCCCTAAACCACCCTCCCATCCTTCCAATCTACCCAATACTACTCCTCCCACCCAACCTCTAACCAAACCTCCCCTTTCAAATAACCATTCCCCTTCCTCATTGATTGCAAGTGCAGCCAGTGTCTCAACCTCTCCTGTCCAATGTTAGTACGTACTTGCGCCTGGAATGTCAGGGGCCTCAATGACCCCCTGAAACAGAAAGCTGTCCAGCGTCTAGCTAAGAAGCTCCAACTCAACTTGTTTGCCATTTTAGAAACTCGCCTCCGTACTGACAATGAATCTAGAATCTCAACTTCCCTCTTCCCATCCTGGAACCACATCTCTAACTCCTCTACTGCTCATAATTGCCGCATCTGGGTTTGGTGGAACCCGTCTATGATTAATGTTACTGCAACCATCATCTCAGATCAACTCATCCACTGCCTCATCTCCAATCCTCTTCCAAACCCAAATCAAACTACCTTTG
Organism: Fagopyrum homotropicum; assembly: GCA_033239125.1. Lineage (NCBI taxonomy): Eukaryota > Viridiplantae > Streptophyta > Magnoliopsida > Caryophyllales > Polygonaceae > Fagopyrum > Fagopyrum homotropicum. Next base: position 126,464,430 of record BSWB01000005.1, read on the forward strand.
CAGAATACTCCTTTGTCTATGCCCACAACGCTATGGAAGATCGCATCGGCCTCTGGAATTATATAGCCACCCTTCGGCTACTTAACTCCAACAAACCATGGGCTCTGATGGGAGACTTTAATGTCACCCTTTCCCCACTCGAAAAACTTTCAAGCAATCAGCATAACTTCACACAAGTATCAAATGAGATCGGAACCTGTTTCGAACTGAATGACCTCTCCGACCTCCCTTCCTCTGGATGCAAATACACCTGGACAAATAAGCAAGAGGAAAAGCGAATCTGGAGCAAGCTGGATCGTATCATCGCCAATCCCAAATGGACCATTTCCTTCCCTGACTTCTATGCCCACTTTGGTGTTGCCGATGTCTCCGATCACTCACCTGCATTGCTATTCACAGAACATAATGCACCCAGAAGATTTTTCCCATTCAGATTTAACAATATATGGGCCAAGCATGATTTGTTTCTGGAGACGGTTAGAGATACCTGGTCTGCTGAAGTTCAAGGGAACCCCATGTTCCGGCTTACAAAGAAGCTGAAGATGCTCAAACCTCACCTCAAGAAGTTCCCCAGCTCTCAGTTGGAGGAGCTCCACTCTAGCATTGACGAAAGCCACAAACTACTGGAGGAGATTCAAACTAAACTGCAGACTGACCCACTCAACCCTGACTTGCTCGCAAAGGAAAGGAGAACCTTCCTTTCGCACAAGGACCACCACTCGAAGCTCTGTCAGGTGTTGGCGCAACTATCAAAGGCTAATTGGATCAAGTACGGAGACCAGTGCTCGTCATTCTTCTTCAAGAGTGTCAAGTCTCGCCGTTGTTCCAATTTCATTGCTGCTGTCCAGAGGCCTAACGGCGCGATAGCCTACGAACCTGACGACATTGGTGATGCGCTGGTTAACCACTTCAGGACTGCCCTCAACCCTCAATGCCCAACTCCTAGAAGTCCTATCCCTCCAATTAGGCTTCCATCTCTCGATCAAGCTGAGGCGAGCGTCTTGATCGCGCCTGTTTCGCCTGAAGAGGTCAAGCTGGCCCTCTTCAGTATTGCAGACAACAAAACTCCAGGGCCGGACGGCTTCAATTCTTTCTTCTACAAGGAAGCTTGGAGCATCATTCAACAGGACTTTACACTTGCGATTCAGGATTTCTTTGTGAGCAGAAGAATGCTCAAGCAAGTTAATCACGCTTCCATCTCCCTGATCGCCAAACATGACAACCCCATCCTGCCTTCGGACTTCCGTCCCATATCCTGTTGCAATACAACCTACAAGACTATGTCCAAGATTCTTGCAAGAAGGCTTAACCTTATACTACCAAGCATCATAAGCCCCAACCAATGCGCCTTTGTTTCGAGGAGGTCAATCAAACACAATGTACTCCTTTGCCAAGAGTTACTTCACAAATATGGCAGACAACATATATCTCCTCGAGTCGCTTTGAAAGTCGACATCTCCAAAGCTTTTGACTCCTTGAGTCACGAGTTCCTCTTGAACTGTCTTCGTCTGATGCATTTCCCTGATGCCTTCATTTGCCTTATCAGTGAATGCATCGGCACTGCATCCTACTCGGTCAACGTTAATGGAGAACTCAAGGGACACTTCCTTGGTACTAGAGGGCTTCGGCAGGGATGCCCGCTTTCTCCTCCCCTCTTTGCCATCGCAATGGAGTTCTTGACCAGGCTCATCAACGAAAGAACCATCAACCCGGACTTTAATTTCCATCCCAAGTGTTCTACCCCTGCCATATCCCACCTTGCCTTTGCGGACGACCTGCTTCTCCTTTGCCGAGGGGATCCCAACTCCATCAAGATCCTCATCAACACCCTTGATGAGTTTGGAGCCCACTCTGGACTTGTCATTAACCCAAACAAATCTTCTATCTTCACTGGTGGCCTTAATCAAGCTGAGATTGACAATGTGGTTCAAATAACCGGCATGAGGGTCGACACCCTGCCTTTCCTTTATCTTGGGGTCCCAATTGGAAGTAAACGACTGCTGATCCGGGACTTCCTCCCCCTGATTCATAAGATCACCAAGCGTATTCACTCGTGGAGCGCCAAATCTCTGTCATACGCAGGTCGTGCCCAACTCGTCAAAACTATCCTCTACTCGGCTAGTCAGTATTGGTGCTCTCTTTTCTTTCTTCCTGCAAATGTGATCAGTACCATCAATGGTCTCTTGAGATCATACCTTTGGTCTGGAACCGCCACTAGTAGGAGAGCCTTAGTTGCGTGGGAGTCTGTCTGCTCTCCTAAGCTGGCTGGAGGTCTGGATTTCCCTGACCTAGGTACAAAAAATAAAGTCGCCCTCGCCGGTCTCCTGTACGATCTTGATCGGGATTGCCCTAGTTTATGGAAGACTTGGGTCGTCAGGCACTTGATCAAGCGTGATATGAACATCCGGAACTGCCTCCCTAGGATCTCCAATTCCCAATTCTGGAAACGTCTTCTTGACCTCCGTGATGAACTCGTTAATCACGCCCCTGGTATCCCAAGGAATTCCCTTTTCGCCAACCCGGATGGCTCCTATGCCAGGAAGAAGATCTACGATTACCTCAGACCTCCCCCCATTGCCCCACAACCTTCCCCCTACAAAGTTATTTGGCTGGCTTCGAACCCCCCTAAAACTGCCTTCATTGCCTGGCTTGCCTCCCTTAATCGCCTTCCTACTCTTACCACGATTAGGGACTGGAATCCCACCATCGACGTCACCTGCAAGCTTTGCAACGCTGCCCCTGAAGATGGTTCGCACTTGTGGAACCATTGCAGCTACAGCACCTTGGTCTTAGACATTATTTCGCGCTGGCTGAATCTTCCCCACCCTGCCCCATTTCTCGATGACGTTTGGTCCTGGATGGCATCTTGGTCTAGGAAGATACCCCTCCCCCTTGATTGCGCGAGAATTGCTGCGATCGTTGCTCACATCTACTACGTCTGGGTCGCCAGAAACAAATTGCTCTATTGCCAAACCTTCACAACTCCAATCGACTGCGCTGGGATGGTTATTTGAAGTGTTAAGACGCACTTCACTCATAATTGGAAGGATCGATCAACCCTCTCCTGCGCCATGGCCTCCTCCCTCAGCATTGCTCTTCAATTCGGTTAATTCCCTTTGATTCGGGAGCCCCTCTCTCTCCATTTGAGCTTGAATTGTGAAGCGATTGTCGCTTGTTTGTTTTAGGTTGTGCGGCTCCATGTGTGGACTCCGATTGTTGCTTGTAACCTCTTTCCCCCTTCTAATACAATTAACTTTTCAAAAAAAAAAAAAAGTAAAGTTTATTATCACGAGTAGTGATCTCTCCACTACAAAAATAAACAATTTAAGCGAAAAATACTTAAAAGAGAATCGAAAATCGTAATTGTAAATCTAATTCATTCTCCACGTCGGGAGATGCATGAGTTTGTCGACCGTCTCATTTTTTAGTTGAACACTTTGTTATTTAATAGGGTTAATTAACTTCGATGTTAGTCAACCGTCTCATTTTATTATGTAAGAACATATAGATAAGGGCTTATAACCACCTTAACGTGTGTTCTGATTTTGTTTCATAGTTTTGGTCCTTTTGGATGATGCAAAATTTGTACCTACTGTTGTTTGTAGAATCAGATGTATTAATCTACAAAAGGACAACACACTACGTACTCTCAATAGTGAATCTATACGACCATTGTAATGATTGGTACTCTAAACAGACTAAGTCAGAATATGGGTAATCCCTTGAACAACCTACGACTGAGAGAAAAAAATTTCGAAAAAGAGAGTTTGAGAAAGACATAATAAGAGTCGAGATACAAACTCGAGAGTTTGGAAAATTGAAATCACTGTATGTTCAAACTATTGCTAATTAACAGAAGAAATCCATACACTATTGCATACAGAAGAAATCCCACAAGAAACCAAACTCGAGATACAGACTCGAGAGACATAACTTAGGTTGGACTGTCAGAAGAGGACCGGTTGGACTGTTGAGATACAAGTGACGGTCTGGTCCATGAACTGGATCGTAAAGTCCGGTTCGGTTCTACGTTCCGGGATAAAAGTGAACAGCCCTATGAGGATCCCTTTGTTTGCTGACGTTCAATTTGTTGAGGTTCAATTCGAATCATCCACAAACAAGAGAAATAAAGCAAGCATGAAAATTCAAAATGAAAACAATTAAGCACAAGCGAAACAGAACAGAACCAAAGACAACCAACAATAAAGAGAAGTTATTTGTTAATTTGGGGTACATGATAGCTGTTAAGCATGACTGTTAAACCAACATCGCAATCGCAGGAATCAAATCGTCACGGGAAGTAACTTTTCGATCACAAATCCAAGATACCCGTCTAAACGCAACGTCCAGACACCGATTTCGTCGCCGCTAGCAAACTTATTGGATGCGACAATCTCGTTCCATCCACCGCTCAAAATATAGGAATAATTTGTGGAGTTGCTATAGTTCCATCGAGTCAAACTCAAGATTGTTACATTAAGCGCAGGATCAATAACAAGAACTCGAATCTTCTTCATTTTTCCTTCGGAGTCCTTTTGGCTGATCGTATTCTCCTCATCATCCGTAAAAAAGGTGTTCAATATCTTAGTACGAGGCATGGCGAGGCGCATTAGACCAGGGTTCACATCAGACGCGAATAGTTGTCGGTTGAAGATGAAAGTATGCTCGAGTTCGCGGAGTGATGAAAATAACCTGCGATACCATAGTGGAAGCGGAAGCGAACGCTGGGGTTGTGGTTCCGGCGACTTCACAATTCGTCGGCGTTTGACCATCACGGTGGGCTCTCTTTGCTCGCTCATCAGGGAATTCGAACGCTGAACGCTGAAATTGGGAAGGAAAGTCTTGAGGTGGCATCTATTTATAAATATTGTTTCTTTGAACCTTACTCCGCAAGAATCTATCTTTATTTCAAAAAGATATCCTAAATTAACTTGCATATGATATACCCAAATTTATAGAAATCACAGTTTGAGTTCATTCACTTTATCTGTGATAAATAAGGAAATCAATAGATTTAGTTTAATCTAGTTTTCAGTTGTACAACGGTCAACGGGATCAATTTAAATTAACAAATTTCAAATATTCAAATGTTTTACTTACTCGGAGACGATAATAAAGTTATTTTAAATTTCTTTACTTTTATAAAATTAAAATTTGTTATTTAAAATATTTAATGTGATAAAGTCTGAATTTAATTTTACCTTTATTAAAATAATTAATAAAAAATCAAGAATATTTTTTTAATGATGTTTCAATCTTAACGCTACAAGATCTTCATACAAATAGGAGATTATTTAAACTTTTAGTCTTTTATATATTATCTGTTAATAATTAATTATATTTGTTCAATTTATTTAATTTATTATTATTTTTTATATGTTTATCATAATTATTTAGATAGATTATTTTAAAACTCAACAAATCTTCTATTATATTTTACGTAATAATTTTTTAAATAGTAAATAGATATTGTATTTATTAAATAACTATTCACGATTTGATTATCTATGGGAAATATTTTTTGCTATATAATTAATAATGGGCTAATTAGGTAAGTAGGTTTTTTAATTTTATTGTATACTAACTAGGCCTTTTCTAGTTTTCTATTTAGTAAATATACCCCATGATTTTTTACCACTTTCATTTAATGGTAAGATAAAACTAATTAACCCTTCTATTATAAAAGAAATAATATTTGATGTTTGTTATGTAAATTTTGATTTTAGTTACTGAATTTATTATTTATTTTATTTTCCTTTTTGATTTTCTGTTTTCATACCGGACATTTACATACCAGACATTTACATACCCGACATTTTACATATCGGAAGTTCATAACGAAATTTTTCATACCGGAAGTTCATACCGAAATTTTTTATACCGGAAGTTCATACCGAATGTTCATACCGGAAGTTCATACCGGAAGTTCATACCGGAAGTTCATGTCGGAAGTTCATACCGAAAGTTCATACCGGAAGTTCATAACGACAATTTTCATGCCAGAAGTTCATACCGAAATTTTTTATACCAGAAGTTCATACCGGAAGTTCATACCGGAAGTTCATAACGAAGTTTTTAATGCCGAAAGTTCATACTGAAATTTTTTTTATACCGGAAGTTCATACCAAAAGTTCATAACGAAAATTTTCATACCGGAAGTTCATACCGAAATCTTTTATACCGGAAACCGAAAGTTCATACCGAGTTCATACCGGAAGTTCATACCGAAAATTCATACCGGAAGTTCATAACGAAGTTTTTCATACCGGAAGTTCATACCGAAAGTTCATACCGGAAGTTCATACCGTTCATACTGGAAGTTCATAGCGAAAGTTCATACCGGAAGTTCATAACGAAGTTTTTCATACCGGAAGTTCATACCGAAAGTTCATACCGGAAGTTCATAACGAAGTTTTTCGTACCGAAATTTTTTATACCGAAAGTTTATACCGGAAGTTCATACCGTTCATACCGTTCATACCGGAAGTTCATACCGAAAGTTCATACCGGAAGTTCATAACGAATTTTTCATACCGGAAGTTCATACCGAATTTTTTGATACCGAAAGTTCATACCGAAAGTTCATACTGGATGTTCATAACGAAAGTTTTCATACCGGAAGTTCATACCGAAATTTTTTTTATACCGGAAGTTAATACGGGATGCCAATGTTGTGTTACACTAGTGAATTTACAACCTTCGCTCGTTCAGGGTGAGGTTGACAGTGGTCTTGATCGTCTTTGGGCAAAGAAGAAGGTTATACCATTTTTAGAGACATTTTTGTTGCTTCAAGGTTGATACCTGAATGTTGCGTTTTTGCTCATACCATTTTTATAACTTCCGGTATGTAATTCTCCGATATGTAATTCTCCGGTATGTAATTCTCTGGTATGTAATTCTTAATTTTAAACTATGACATAAAATCAGTTTGTTTTGTATAACTTATGGTATGATAACTTCCGGTATGATATGATAACTTCCGGTATGATAACTTCCGGTATATGACCTTCCAGTATGATAACTTCCGGTATGTGATCTTCCAGTATGTAAAACTCTGGTATGCATTCCAAAAAAATAAAGAAAATACATAAAGAAAATAAAAAGATAAAAAAATAAAAGAAAATAAAAGAATAAATTCCGGTATGATAACTTCCGATATGATATGATAACTTCCGGTATGATATGATAACGTCCGGTATGATATGATAACTTCCGGTATGATATGATAACTTCCGGTATGATAACTTCCGGTATGTGAACTTCCGGTATGTGAAGCTTCGGTATGTAAAAATTCCGGTATGTGAGATGTGAAATTCCGGTATTGAAAAATTCCGGTATCTGAAAATTATGGTATGTGAAAATTCCGGTATGTGAAATTCTGGTATGTGAAATTTTGGTATGTGAAATTCCGGTGTGTGAAATTTCGGTATGTGAAATTCCGGTATATGAAATTCCGGTATGTGAAAATTCCGGTATGTGAAAAATTCTTCAGTCCAGAAAATAAAAAAAAATTAAGAAAATAAAAAAGAGAAAAAAAATTAATAAAAAAACAAATTCAGTTTTTAAAAATTAAAACTTACACTTAACTAACAAATAACAAATTTTTTTCATAAATAGAAGGGTTAATTAGTTTTATCTACCATTAAATGAAAGTGGTATAAAAATATGGGGTACAGTTTTTTTAACCAAATCCAAAAAGAGCCTAGTATGCCAAATTCTTTCATTAATAAATTATCACTCTAAGATCAAGAATTGTAAAACTACTAATAGTTCTTAATCACCTAAATATTTATAAAATAATTAAATTTATTACATTAAATTTATCTTTGAATTATCTCTCATAAATTATTTAACTGAGCATATTATTTTTCTAAATTACATATAATGTGAAACTTTGATTTACAATTTTTAATGAATATGTTTTGACAACTTTGATCGATAAAAATATTTAAAATATATTATTGAGAATTGTTTAATGCATTAAAGTTAATGGAAAACCGCATTTATCTTTTTTGTCTTCCAAATTATACATATACATACGAATTTAAAAGTATGACCAATTTATTAAAACACAATCCTTACAAGGTGCGGGTATTACACTAATCTACTATATTAAAATCAAAGCCCTTAATTTCACGGGTTAATTCCACGTCTCTTGGTTGTCACGTTTCATTTTATCGTATTGCAGATTTTTCAAAAATAAAAAACATAATAGTTGACATCTTACTTATTAAAATAACTATACTAATTACATAGATAGCTACTTACCAAATTTACTTTTTAAAACATCTATATTACACTATATATGTTACAATTATATAATTAATAAAATAATAACTTATATAAATATATAATTTTATTTATGTAATTAATATGTAATAATGTTGATAAACATTTTTTTATATCCATATAAATGTCTAAGAGATTCACCAAAAGTAAATTAGATTTCATCCGGTCCCATATTATTTTAAAATAACATTTATAAATAATTAGAAATATTATTTAATTTATTTTTAAATATTATTACAAACTAATCTAATAATCATATCATACATTTAAATGAGTAATGTTTTTCGTAACAATAAATATACATACATTATTCAAAAGAACGTAAATAAATTCGCGTTATTTATTCTTTTTAAATTTAACCAAATACTACACAATAATTTAATAGTTTATTTTATATATAATCAATTAATGTATAAATAAACTTGCATATATAATCCGGATTTACGAATATTTTAAAGTTGAACCTATATACATTTTATACAAAAACTTATTTTTTATATTAATTATTTCTTGATATAATTCGTACAAAGCACGAACATTGTTACCAAATTCTTCACTAGATATGTAAATGGAAAGAGAATAAAGTTGGGACATCCAACCTACAAATGATATCAAGAAATAATTAATATAAAAAATACTAGAGGTATATTTTATGTAAACTTGGATTAAATTTTATAAACACACAAATTAAAATGGGTTTGCAGAGCTTGAACGTAGAGAGAGGTACCACGTCACAATTCAAACTTGGTTTGCATTTTTGAAATAGACCCATAAAAATAATTTTTTTGCAAAAGTGGACGATAAGAACAGTTTTATAAATATGATCACAATTTTATGGTCAAATATTGTGTTTTTATGACACCATTTAGAAAGGCTATGTATGTTCTTAATTTTAAAAGTGCGTCTCATGAGTTGAAAGGAGCAAGGCGCACCGAGGAGTGAGTCGTTGTGCCTCGTATCATCTGGGTGCACCACTAAACATAGGGCACGTTGAGGCGCGTGCCCTAGTGAGCCTCCAGTACCTTGAGCGCCTCAAGTAAAAGCTTGGGTTGAAACCCTATTTTACCTGGCTATGATGTTGAGTTGTGTTGGGCTTTTCGGATTCATTTTAATATTCTTATTGTTTTTCGTGGACCGAAACTTTTTCTCTTATCCTTTTTTCTTTCTAATTTGAAGGAAAGCTACGACAACCATTTTTTTTTATTTTTATTTTCGTATCATTCTTCTGCAACGTCTCTTTCTCTATTTATCTTTTGTACCTTCACTTATCTTTCTCATGTTTCTCTTGTGCCCTATTATATATGTTTTCTGGAGTTTTCTTAAGTGTTTTTTTCCCAAAGGTTCATGACTAGCCCTCAAATTGTTAAATACACTCTTTTGGACATCAACCTACGTGCGGCACGCACCTCCACCTAAGGCGTGAGGCTCTAGATGCCTTGGCACCTCGGTGTGCTTCACGCCTTTTAAAACTAAGTGTAGGTTACTCGATATTAAATTTAGTAAATTGCCGGGTACAAATGCAATTCCTCAAATCAAGTTATAATTTCATAAAGAAGTACGTAATATTTGATCCCGTTCTTACGGATACCTAGAAAATTTGATACAAAACAAGTGCGTATTAAATTCAATCGTAAATATGTTTTTTAAAATTTATTTAAAACTAATTATAAAAATTAATATTCAAATATTTCTTTCAATAACTATGCTGACTTGATTCCAAATATAGAATACATAGAAAATTTGGTACTAATAAACTAAGGACCAAATTCAGGCACGATTATTTAAAAGTTGAAATAAAATAAAATAATCCTATAACTTTTTTTGTTAATGCGCATGATAACAAAATAAATTAAGCAACCCTTTCTAGAAGGTGAGTTTAATTTAATCTTTTGAGTTTCGATGTATTATCAATATATAAAAGTATCGTGCAAATGATAGTTGGATTATCGTCAAGGAAAATCTTCCTAGAAGGTGGGCTTGAACTTTGATCTTTTCATGCATGAAAACACCACACTGAACTAAGTAATGTTTGATTATCTTTAAAGAGGGATGTAGACAACCCGTCCAAAAATGAATGTAACCCAAATCACAACCACCCAATTTTCGGTATCTGCATAACTTAAAATCAAAAGATTTAATAGAGATGGCTGAACTGAAATATAAAAAACAAAAACAAATGTGTTTAGTAATTTTGTGTACACTTTTGCTCATCATATTTCTTAAATAAAAATAATAAGAAATAAAAATAAATAAATTATGTGTTTTCTAAGTTCGTGTACATTTTGCTCAAAGACTAAAAAACTCATTTTACTATCTCTTACTGATACCAATAGATCGGACTAATCTTTGTCGATTTGCTCGACTTTTGTGGCTTTATGTTTATTTTGTTGGAACTAATTTAAATAGGAAATAAAACATGTTTAACACATGTGTGCGCCGGACACTTTTCCGGGCACATTTCCGGTGGGCTCCGGCCATTATCAACACCGGAAAGTGGGAGCGTTGGCTTCGTCTCCGCGAGCTCTTGCTCGTGGTATATTCATACATTAAATTTGAGTTCCGTTTGAATGAGAAATGGATGCCCAAAGTTGGTTGCATGTTAGGCAATAACTTGGGAAAATAGTCAAAAATTGGGTGAATCCCACATCGACTATATGGAGGTAAAAGGGAGTAGGATATAAGGGGCAAATATGCACTAAGGCATGTGCTTGTGCTTGTGCTTGTGCTCGGGCTTGTGCCGTGTCGCGCCGTGCCGCGTCGCGCCGTGTCCGAGTCCGTGTCGTGCCGTGTTGCGGGGCGGGTGGACCTAATTATAATCTGGGCTGGCCACCTATATTATTTTTGGGCCGACCCAACTCGAAGTCCAACAGTCTAGATGAGGAAGGCCTTGGGCCAGGCCCATCTGTGCAAACGGATCAGCGGACCGGGCTGGATATCCGAATATCCAGTCAAACGGATCAGCCAACAACCCCTACAAAAGTGGGCGGTTATGGTCTTCCGTTGACTCCTAAAATCGTGCAAGTCATGGATTGCGGGACACGTGTCAGCTTCCTATTGGCTCCGGTTTTGGGCTGGGCTTCGAGGCCCATAGCCCAATTCAGCTCCTCCAGCTCCTATAAATAGAGAGCTCTTCATTCATTCCAAAATGCACCAACAATCATTCTCTCTTCTCTCTCAAGCTTGCGAGCTTTTCTCATCTCAAGAGTGCAACGCACTACTGGTTCGTAGGCTTCCGGTTCTATTACGAAGAACGGATTCGAACAGCAGTTGTATCCTGGGATTCTTAAACACCGGTAACCGTCGTAATACGGGGTGTTTTTAGAATTAAGGAAAGAGATTCCGATCTCGACTCTGCTCAACATACGCACTGCGGTGGTATGAAATTCTGAACCTTATCGTTATACTGCATACAGTTTAACTATCGTATTACAGGTTCCTACAATCTTAATTCTAAAAACGTGTTAAGCTGTTATGCACTAACCGTTTATTAAGTGTTGCAGATAAGGCGCCGGAATACTCAAACCGGGTTTTTTCTACCGGAATTAATTTTAGAATTTGAATTTTAAATTCAGTTTTCAAAATTAATTTTAAAACAAAAACGATTTTTGTTTTCAAACCTGAATTCGATTTAATCGAAAACAAGTCTGTTCTTGTACGGACTTATACCCAAATTTTCTAAAAATCGGTTTTTGAGTTTCGATTTCCGATCAAAAAAAAAATTGAAATACTGACCGTGGTTGTTTCCGTGTAATTGAAATGGTTCATAACACAAAAGAAACTACCGACGGTGCGAACACTTCCGATTATGGAAGTATCCTGAGGCTCCTCAGTGATGCTAAAAATAGGGGTGAGCAGACAAACCATATTCAATTGGGGAGTGGTCTACCACCGGCTAAGTTGTTAAACCTAACAACCAGGACTATTCCACTTCCAAGTGGTGTACAGTCTGGTCAACAACCTGTCCCTCAGACAGTATCAATGCCTGGCTCTCCGAGCGTAGGATTGCTGCCAGACAAGTTTGATGGAACTAATTTCAAAACCTGGCAACAGAAGATGTTATTCTTCTTAAACATGCACAAACTCGACAGATATGTAACCGAGGGTAAACCCGCAAATGTGGAGGAACTCCAAGCTTATCTGAACATCGACTGTGTGTGCAAAGGGTGGATTTTAAGCCGTATGTCTTACTCGTTGTACCAAGTGTACATATTGGTTGAAACTTCTAGGAAACTTTGGGTTACCCTTGAAAAGAAGTTCACCGGCAAGTGTCACGCCTATGGCAAAATGGGTCACAAGTCCGACAAATGTCGGAACACGGGCGACCCACGCAAAGGCAAGGACAAAGCTCAAGCTGAAGCCCAAGTAGCTGAAGGCGATCTGACAGTGGTTGACATGGCTGTTGTGACGTCAGAAGTGAACATGGTCGGGAGCAACCCGATGGAGTGGTGGTATGACACTGGTGCTACCCGCCACATCTGTTCTGACAAGGGGATATTTTCCACCTATCAGAAGAATAAGCAGGACGAGATCCTGTTTATGGGGAATTCGTCCACATCAAAGGTCGAAGGTCATGGCAAGATAGTGCTGAAAATGACGTCTGAGAAAGAGTTGACTCTCAACAATGTCATGCACGTGCCAGATATCCAGAAGAACTTAATTTCCGGATCTTTGTTGAGCAAGAACGGAATCGAAGTCGAAATAGGATCCGATCAGCTAACTCTCACTAAACGTGGGATTTATGTAAGCAAGGGGTATCAAAAGGATGGACTGTTCAAAATGTGTGTATTGACAGTCATCCCAGACATTGTAACAAATGACGTTTCAATGAATAAAACTCCAATTGCTTATGTTGTTGAGTCTTTCAACATTTGGCATAAACGATTAGGACATGTAAATTATAAGTCTATCCAAAGACTGATGAATTTAAACCTAATTCCAAAATGCAAATTAAACAAAGACAAATGTGAAGTCTGCGTACACGCAAAACTCACAAAAACGCCATCTCCACAAGTGGAGAGAACCACAAAACCTCTAAGCTTAATTCCCACTGATTTGTGTGATTTGAAGTTTATACAAACTAGAGGAGGTAAAAAGTACTTCGTCACATTTATTGACGACTGTACAAGATATTGTTATATCTACTTGCTAAGAAGCAAGGATGAGGCCTTGGAAAAATTCAAGGAATACAAGTTGGAAGTTGAAAACCAACTTAGTAAGACAATCAAAGTCGTACGAAGTGATAGAGGAGGCGAGTACGATGAACCTTTCAACGCGTTCTGTAGAGAACACGGGATAGTTCATCAAACAACTGCTCCCTATTCACCTGAATCTAACGGAGTTGTGGAACGAAAGAACCGAACTCTGAAAGAGATGATGAACGCTTTGTTGTAGGATTCTGGGTTACCCCAAAACATGTGGGGGGAAGCATTGCTTGCTACCAATTACATCCTCAACAAAAATACCTCATAAGGTAACTGGCAAAACGCCATATGAACTTTGGAAAGGTAAATTAACATCGTACAAATACCTCAAAGTGTGGGGGTGCCTAGCAAAAGTGGCTATACCACCTCCTAAAAAGGTCACCATCGGACCTAAAACCGTTGATTGTATTTTCATAGGATATGCACACAACAGTAGTGCTTATCGATTTTTGGTACATAAATCAGATATACCAGATATACATGTTAATACAATAATGGAATCTAGGAATGCTTCTTTCTTTGAGAACGTGTTTCCGTGTAAGGATAAAGAAAATCCAAAACAAACTCGTGAATAAAGGGAAGAAGGCACTTCTAGAAATGAAATAGTCGAGGAAGAACCTCGAAGAAGCAAAAGAACTCGAACGGAAAAATCGTTTGGGGATGACTTCATAACGGCATTTCTCATGGAGAAAGAACCAAGAAGTTACACAGAAGCCATGTCTACACCTGACGCACCTTCATGGAAGGAAGCAGTCAAAAGTGAGATTGACTCCATTATGCAAAACCATACATGGGAGTTAGTTGACTTACCAAAAGGGTGTAAAGCACTTGGGTGCAAATGGATTTTCAAAACCAAGTTGAAAACCGATGGCTCAATCGAAAAGTACAAGGCTAGGCTTGTAGTGCAAGGATTCCGACAAAAAGAAGGGTTGGATTTCTTTGACACATATTCTCCAGTTACGAGAATAACTTCTATAAGAATGCTAATAGCAATAGCGGCATTACGAAACCTAGAAATCCATCAAATGGATGTAAAAACTGCCTTTCTAAACGGAGATTTAGAAGAGGAGATCTACATAAAACAACCTGAAGGGTATGTTGTGTCTGGACAAGAACACAAGGTGTGTAGACTTGTAAAGTCCCTTTATGGACTCAAACAAGCTCCTAAGCAGTGGCATGAAAAATTCGACAACGTAATGATGTCGAATGGTTTCAGCATTAATGAATGCGACAAGTGCATATATATCAAGAATACTCCTACGGGATATGTCTTGTTATGTCTATATGTCGATGATATGCTTATCATTGGAAGCAACAAAGACATGATCAACCGAAATAAGAATTTACTTAGGGGTCAGTTTGACATGAAAGATATGGGATTAGCGGATGTCATTCTAGGGATTAAAATCACTAGACAATCCGAAGGTATTACCCTATCCCAAGCTCATTATGCTGAAAAGATTCTTGAGAGGTTCAAAAACTACTCGAGTGGAACAGCAAAGAGTCCTGTGGATCCTCAACTCCACCTGACCAAAAATGTGGGGGGCTCAGTGTCACAACTTGAGTATGCACGTGTAATTGGGAGTCTTATGTACTTAACCAATTGTACACGCCCTGACTTAGCGCACTCAGTTAATGTACTAAGTCGCTATACAAGTAACCCAGGACATAAACACTGGAAAGGGATAACTAGAGTATTGAACTATCTCCGTTATACTCAAAGTTATGGGCTGCACTATAGTAACCAACCGGCAGTTCTAGAAGGATACAGTGATGCAAACTGGATATCCGACTCTAGAAACTCAAAATCCACAAGTGGATATGTGTTTACACTTGGTGGTGCAGCAGTGTCTTGGAAATCTTCCAAACAGACGTTATTGGCCAGATTCACAATGGAGTCTGAGTTCATTGCGTTAGACAAAGCAGCAGAAGAAGCTGAGTGGCTTCGGAACTTCTTGGAAGATATTCCGATGTGGGAAAAGCCAGTGCCGGCATTATGTGTACACTGTGATAGTCAATCGGCTATAGCTCGGGCACTGAGCGTTTTATACAATGGAAAGTCACGTCATATTAGACGACTACATAAGTCCATTAGAAAACTGATCTCAACAGGTATAGTCTCGATAGACTATATCAAATCAGCTGACAACCTAGCGGATCCATTTACTAAGGGTTTGTCAAGAGATCAAGTTTTAAAATCATCAAAAGGAATGGGTTTAAAGCCTATTACGAAAGAGGATGCTTGAAGGAAAACCCTACCTACGTGACTGGAGATCCCATGATGTAGGTTCAAGGGGAAAACCTAACCAAGTTGAATCAAGTGGAGCACTGTCTCTACCCAGTTCCTAAGGATGATAAACAGTGCAAATTGTATGAGTTAAGGTTAAGCTTGACTTTTAATGATTCCATCGCCTTGAAACAAAGGGGGAGTATGAAAGATACTCTTTATGGTAAATCACCTTGTGAGTGTGACATGGGGCCGTGTCTAGGAGAATAAAGTGAGGCTGAATTCTCCAAATTCACTCATGAATAAACCAGGGATGTTCAAGGCCAAAATGAACACAACTAGAGAACCAAACGTTCTGCGAGAAAATGAAATTGTGTGATAGTTGTTGTCTCGGTTTACATAAAAGCCCGGGTGGTTCAAGACATCATAGTCACTACCTGGTCGAGTAAATCCGATAGCTATTCACTATGGACGGTTCAAGCATGAAACATGGCACCAATCCAGATGCAGTGATTTTTCGACTGTACTCTTGAGAATTCTGTCTGTCTAAAAGCAGAGAAGCATATGTTTAGAATCATTTCTATTCATGTGGGGGATTGTTGGAACTAATTTAAATAGGAAATAAAACATGTTTAACACATGTGTGCGCCGGACACTTTTCCGGGCACATTTCCGGTGGGCTCCGGCCATTATCAACACCGGAAAGTGGGAGCGTTGGCTTCGTCTCCGCGAGCTCTTGCTCGTGGTATATTCATACATTAAATTTGAGTTCCGTTTGAATGAGAAATGGATGCCCAAAGTTGGTTGCATGTTAGGCAATAACTTGGGAAAATAGTCAAAAATTGGGTGAATCCCACATCGACTATATGGAGGTAAAAGGGAGTAGGATATAAGGGGCAAATATGCACTAAGGCATGTGCTTGTGCTTGTGCTTGTGCTCGGGCTTGTGCCGTATCGCGCCGTGCCGCGTCGCGCCGTGTCCGAGTCCGTGTCGTGCCGTGTTGCGGGGCGGGTGGACCTAATTATAATCTGGGCTGGCCACCTATATTATTTTTGGGCCGACCCAACTCGAAGTCCAACAGTCTAGATGAGGAAGGCCTTGGGCCAGGCCCATCTGTGCAAACGGATCAGCGGACCGGGCTGGATATCCGAATATCCAGTCAAACGGATCAGCCAACAACCCCTACAAAAGTGGGCGGTTATGGTCTTCCGTTGACTCCTAAAATCGTGCAAGTCATGGATTGCGGGACACGTGTCAGCTTCCTATTGGCTCCGGTTTTGGGCTAGGCTTCGAGGCCCATAGCCCAATTCAGCTCCTCCAGCTCCTATAAATAGAGAGCTCTTCATTCATTCCAAAATGCACCAACAATCATTCTCTCTTCTCTCTCAAGCTTGCGAGCTTTTCTCATCTCAAGAGTGCAACGCACTACTGGTTCGTAGGCTTCCGGTTCTATTACGAAGAACGGATTCGAACAGCAGTTGTATCCTGGGATTCTTAAACACCGGTAACCGTCGTAATACGGGGTGTTTTTAGAATTAAGGAAAGAGATTCCGATCTCGACTCTGCTCAACATACGCACTGCGGTGGTATGAAATTCTGAACCTTATCGTTATACTGCATACAGTTTAACTATCGTATTACAGGTTCCTACATATTTGTGATATGTTATATCTATACGTCATTTGTAAACTATAAGGTGTGTTGCCCGTGCGCAGCATGCGCGTCGATTGTGTGGAACGGGCGTGCGATTGCGTGGTAATTTGGAGCAACGTACTGAATGAAGCATGTGTAGAAATTACTCTAGTAAGTTAATCATCTTTAACCTCTACAATTTGCACCATTAATCAATGTCTGTTATATTTACTACTATTTTGTGTTGTGTTTAAGTCTTGATTTATACTCTTATCATATTAAAAAATGTTGGTGGATTTCAACCCAACTATGAATTCATACAACATAACCTGCAAGCTTTTGTTATCTAGAGATAAATTACCTTGCCCCAATATCGATCTTCCAAGGAAGTGCCCTTATTAACCTACAAGAAGCCACTTCAAAAACAGCAAATGCAACATGTTTGAAGAACTTGCAAATAGCTAAAGAACAATAATATACCATTCTCACAAACAACATAGGTATCAACAATTATGACACAACTGAAAACAATGCCAATAACAAGTACTCCATCTATTGGTAGTATGACTTAATAACATGATGCAATGTGCTTATATTTGTTGCATTATAGAGTAACTTTTAATTATGGTAACACATCCACATGTGAGGGAATATTATAATTATATGCTAAGATTAAAAATGAAAACGATAAGAAAACCTCCACAATTGACGTAGAACTGACGCTCGGTGCCAATATGCCTATGAAAGTGATGGATCCGCCTTTATGGCAACATTAAGGTCGCCCAGTGCTTCATTGTTGAAATGCCCCTAAGAACAAGGTGCGTTTTATATAAAAAAAGTTTCGTATTTTTTAATATTATTTTAATGTCATAAATATTTTTCGAGAGTATTTTAATCGTAAAAGACACTTTACGAGTATATATATTCCGTAATTATTTTTACGGAAAATATCGGAAAGTTTTCCGATCCAAAACATCTGCTCCGGATCTTTTTATGGAGTTTTATTTTATTTTCTTTTTCCTTTTCTTTTTTTTTCTTTTTTTTTTCTTTCTTTCCTCCTCCTTCCCCACCATGCCATCTGGTGCCGCCTCACACCAATGCCCTCCTCCTCCATACCGGGTTGGTTTCGAACTTTCAAACTTAATAGGAAACGCTTATAACCTTTTTAAACAAACTAGCCAACTACCCTACTTTGACCTTAATTATCTACTCCTATAAACTCCTAAATATCAAAGAAAAAACTCTAGATATACTAGGTCATACATATTCTAAGTTAAAAGAACAAAACTCGCAAAAACCTTTCTAAAAATTTTAAACAAATCCTCAAAGATACCACCACACAAGCATTCTATATACTTAGCCATTTTTTGTGTAACACCCCAATTTCTGAGAACTCGAAGTGTTACGGTCTAGGACCTCACAATTGATCCCGACCCTTAGAGTAACAACAATAACATCGGATCTTGCAACAAGGCACAAATAAATGAAAACCAAAACTTATATAAAACCAAAGGTTATAACAAAGGGAAGCGTAAAAGACTCGCAGCCGAGTTCAAAACAAAAGGGAAAGACAACAACAGGAATATAAAACCCGATCCCGTCCTACAATGTACGGGAACCCCAACTGACCACACCATTCGGATCACTTAGCAGCACCTCTAACCTGCGGGACATGTACAACATCGACATTAACCGTTAGCTAACATTCTAGATATCAGAAAGACAGTAAAGGCACAACAAGTATATATAAGAACATAAACATATATCATGCTTGCACACAACCAGTTATCATCTTTCATTAAGTTATCCATTACTAATTCAACTTCTTTTGTCACACGATAATCTCTCAAAACTCGCCTCTGCTTCCGTCTGCTGATAAGAATAGACCAGTAATATCCGTTACCCATGGGCTTGGGTTACAAGAGCACCTTCTAGTCTCCTAAAGAAGTGGACAAGTGGTCACCGTCCGGTTATAATGCACTTGGGCCAATTACGGGTATAAGGTCATCCTAGTCCGGTTTTTCATTATAAAGATAAAGTAAACAAACATAACCAATACGGTCAAACCAATATACAAAACGCATCTAAGTAAGTCCAAGGGACTTACCTCACTTTAAGGTAACTCAAGAATCCGCTGACTGCTCAGCTTCCCGAAGGAAAGGATAGATGCCTGCTCAGACAAGGAATCAAGAATCAAAAACTGAACGAATGTTAGAAGTCTACATACTTCTAGTCTTAATGATCTCTAATAGATCTACTGTAGCGTGCTAGAAGTTCCATACTTCTAGTCTCAATGATCGCTAACTGATTTCAACATGCTAGGAAAAAGATTCCTGGTCTCAAGGTTCACAAGGAACGTCATCAACAACATAGCTCAAGGGCGTAATCAACTCAAGGGGAACAACAAGCCACAAACCGACATTCACACTAATCATCTAGGTCCAGCCTAACATGATCTAGCATAAGGAAAAGGCAAAGGAAGCAAAGAAGGAAGCAACTCACCAAAGACGGGAGTCATTGTAGAAGAATTGTGGGGGCAGTCAGACAGAGGCGTGGGGGCGGCAGAAAGTTGCGGCCGCGGGGGGCGGTTTCTGCACAGAAACTGCGTCTTCTCCTTTGACAACAGGAACTCGGCAAGGGACCAACGCTCGATCCTTTCAATCCACACACACGTCACACTCAACTAAGGAGCCTAGAAACACAACTCATCATTAACAATGAATTCACAAGAATCAAGACTCGATCTTGATTCATGTGAAGAAGAAGAAGAAGAAGAAGAAGAAGAAGAAAAGAGAAGCAGAAAGAAGAAAAGAAAAAGGAAGAAGCATGCAGTAGGCTCATGAACATGAAAGAGATCAAAGGGGATGAAGACTTACACGTTCTACAAAAGATCACAAGGGAAGGGGGGTTTAAGAAACGTAAGCAATAAATGGAAAAAGGAAGAGAAGATGGAAATTTATAGGGAACGGTTGGGAAAGAATGTGGAGAGGTCAGATTAGGGTTTAGAAAATAGAAGAAAGACGGGCTAAAAGCCCAAAGATAGAAGAAGATAGGAAAAATACGAAGATAGAACAACCCGTAAGCGAGCTAAGCCTAGCCGCACCTGCGTCTGGGCCATGTCGCGACCGCGGAAGCGAAGCTGAGCCGCGCCTACGGCTCTCCTTCACCGCGGGGCGGTGAAGACCAAAAACGGGGCGTTTCATCTTGCACTTTTTCTTAAAACGTAATTTTAACCTAACTTCACAAGATCATAACTTCTAATTCAACCGTTGGATCTTCTCCAAATTCAAGCATGCTAAACTACAATATCTCGCCTATAACATATCAAAACTTTAACCGTAAAAAATGAGTCCAACATACCCATGTTTAGTCCCGAAAAGGGATGCTAGAGGATTGCGTAAAAACTGGAATGCAAGAGGTTTGAGGTTCGGTTTTTGTGTATTCTGTAAGAGTGTAAGGCCAGTGAAATCACCCATTAGTACCTTAGATCTACAGAGGTAAGAAGGGGAGAAGGAGAAGAGATTCTCCTGCTGCTCGTGCATCTGGACTAAGGGGGAGGGCATGCTTCTCTCTTGGGATACCTAGCTTCCGTATGCTCGAACTGTAGAGGAAAAAAAGAGACAGAAGATGAAGATTGTCTAGTTGCCTAGATCTAAAGAAGAAAGGTTAGACATGCATACTAACTTGACTTGAGGGGGAGGAGACTGCTTTTGTTGAACCTTGTTGCTGCCCAGAAAGAAGCTCGAGAGAAGGGAGCTCGAGTCATTGATGTGGAGGAGAATATCGTTATGTTGTTGCTTCTCCATCCATGGAGAAGATGGAAGTGTGACTTATGTGTTGTTCTTGGAAGAAGAAGGAAAGAAGAGTTTGTGTTGCCGTTCTTGGAAGGAGAAACTCGTAGGAAGACGGTTGTCAGGGCGTGTAGAGTTGAAGAGAATAGAGGGAGGTAGCTACCACAATTGCCATGGGAGAGGTAGGGTTCTTTATTGCAAGGAGGGAGGTGATCAGGGTTGTGTGGTAACAAGTTAAGTAGAGGGGCAACTGACATGGTTTAAATAAAAGGAAAGGACAAGTCTTTTGGAGGCTAAGTAGTGGATAAGATTAGGGTTGTCATTATATTTTGTGGTTAAAAAAGGAAATCTTACTCACATGAAAACAAGTGAGAATAGAAGGAAGAGAGGCTATAGCACATAAAATAACGAGAAAGATCGGAAAGAAAATCGAACCGGATTGGTTCCGATTTGATTCTGTTGAACCCGATCATCTCGTATCGAGTTTCTCGTAAAATAAAATTTTCGGGTATTATACATCCCGGATGGGCCGTATGTAGTTTATTGTTTGTTTTCCCCTTATATTATTCAGAATAAGTAATATAATGTACTTAACAAAAATTTCAACCAATTATACATGCACGGTGCACTATTAACGAGTTCAACAACAATCAACATGCAAAAATGAATATATTCATACACGTGAAAAACAACAAGTACAATCGCAATCAAGTTATCCCTACAACCGTGTATTACAAACAAGTATAACTTATCAAAATACTCAAAACAAACTAAACGAAAAAAATGAGGGTAGATGAAACTAAAAAAAACTAAATTATATATATACTAGGGTGGACGCGTCTGCTACGCACGTGTGCCGCTGTTTGCAACCGGATTTTGTGCCGCTTATATATTAAAATAGGTGCCATATTGTGAAAACTAATAGGGAAAAATGTAATTGCAGTATGAAGATGTACAATTCTTATATAAATAGTATTTTGGTATTACATTTTCATAAGAAACGTCAATGTAGCGATGGACATACTATGCAGCTAATAGCGAGGAAGCTAGCAACAATCCCGTATAGTAGTTGTCTTGAATGCTCTTCAAACAAATAGCTGAAATAGCAGGAGTTCATGATTAGGAAATGTTGAAAATGAAACTTAAATAAAATATGAAAAGAATTATTGCCTAGTTTGAAATTATACCTCAACTTTGCAATATAGGGTATGTCTTATGCCATGTCAATATTCCGAATATTTACCATTTGAAGTATTTCAAATGAGACTATGTTTTTTATTGAGTTATTAAATGATGGGTCTTCTGATTCATTGTCACATTTGAAAATATTAAGATTGTCTCTTTCTTTGGCCCTTGAAAGAGCAACAAAAGTTTGTCCATGAGCAAAACATGGTTCCTGTAGATATAGACTTACTTGGGCTAGAGTCTGCCCCTGTGATTTATTAATTCTCATCGCAAAACATAATTTTATGGGAAATTGTTTTCTCTGAAAAAGAAACGGATATTTGTTGTTTGATGGTCTTAAAGTTATTCTAGGTATGAATGTATGTTCACCTTTATAATAACCAATCGTTATCTCACAATGAATTAAATTCCTATGAAATGCTTTGCATATTAGCCTAGTACCATTACATAAACCATTTGGCGGATCAATATTACGCAATAATATTACTGGGCTATTTTCTTTCAAAACAAGTTTATGTGGACTTATTCCTAGTGGCATAAGCTATTAAGGAATTCAATCGGACGTATATTAGAACCATCATTTATGACGGAGTAAAAACTTAAGTATGTCTTTTCATCACCTGGAAACTCATTAACTAGTAGGCCGTTTATGTAATCAACATCTTCATTTTTTGGTGTAAGAATTGCTCTGGTTGCAAAGATAGAGAAATCTAATATAGCGCTATATATTGCAGGAAAAATTGTGTTAACTAAAGATGAAGTCATGTTCTCAGTAATCGATCTGCAGTGAATTATCGAAGACGGTATTTTTACTTCATCATGTTCATTAATTTGAAGTTCACCATTGCCTAGCTACAGGAGGAAATTAGCAAATTCCGGGTCTTCTTGCGCGCACATGTGTTGAGTTAAATTGAACTTAGTCAAAAGTGGCCATAATTGAGATGTAACTAAACTACAGTTTATTGCTTCTCTTTGTCCTTGATGAGGTACGACAGGTAAAACTTGTCTAAAGTCACAACCAAAAACAAAAATTTTACCTCCAAATAATTTTGTCGAGTTACATATATCTTGTACTAATGTATGTAACGACTCTATATTTTGTTTTTTTTTGCCATAGACGCTTCATCCCATATAATTAAAGATGTTTGTCGTAGAAGCTCTGCAAGATTGCTTTGTTTCGAAACATTACATAGTTGACTGCCGTTATCATCAATCGGTATTTTGAATCGAGAATGTGCAGTTCGCCCGGATGCTAAGTTAGATATGCCTGAAGTTGCAGTAGCTATAATAATTTTATTTAACTTTCGAGTCTTAGTGTAACGTCCGGAATTTTTATTCCGATCCTTGAGCGGTTTATCGACCTTCCCGCGTTAGCGGCTCAGTTTTCCCCGCAGGCACGGGATGCTGAGTAACGAGTTTTATTCCTTTCCGGCACCGCGTTTTACCTCGTAAGCTTAGACCCCTCGTTGCTTGTGCCTAGGGGACAAGAGGTCAGCTGACCCCTTGGTTCCCTCCCACCTTTTGCAGCCAATGATTCCCTCTTTTCCCTTTGGTTCTCATTTCACGTTCTTCACTTCTCCCATTTCCTCTCTTCTTCTCTCTTTTTCCCTCTTTGCTCTTTGGAGATCTTGCATGTGTGGACTGCAGTAGAAGAAGAGCCAATCCAGTGTGCTCATTTAGGTCGAGGAGTGGAGCCTAAGAGCAGTGGTTGGTGTTTGGAGAAGGCCCGGCAAGGAGAGAAGGACTTTAGAGCAAAGGATCCACAGTCAAAGGCGAAGAAGACGACCTTCTGTAGTTCGACTGCGGGGGCGGATCTTCAGAGCCACATGGGCGGCCATTGCACTGAGCCGCAAGGGCGGCCACCAGGATCCGCAGGGGCGGACCTCTAGGCCGCAGGAGCGGCCTTTGGCTCAGCCAGCATGCCCTTGCGGTCTTCTTCTCCCTTTCGCGGCTGTTCTTCCTTCTTCCCAGTTCGTGCCTTTGCATGGTGAGTGTCCTCCCTTGAGTTTGTGTTCTTTGATGATCCTAGAGAGTGTCATGATAGTATCATGATAGGTTTGGACATAGGATGAATGAGAATGCCATGTAGTGGCTTTTGAGACCTTAGGTGAGTGTGATGAGCATGTTGGACTTCCTAGACTTGTAGATTGTTCTTGGCTGTTGAGTATGATCTTAGGAGAGGTTGTAGGTTATCGAGAGATCTCCTCATACGTTGAGGGAGATGTGAGTGCTATAGATTCTAGGATGCGGTCCTAGAATGAGAGTCAAACAATCTTGCGTAGATCGTTTGTGTGAGATGCCTTAGATTTTTTAGTTGAGCGAGTTGTTGATATATTTATCCTCTTGTGAGCAGGTTGTGGGCTTCTTCCCAAGGGAAGCGAGAGTGTTGTGAGTTGACTGTGAAGACGAGGTAAGTCTTCGGACTTACTTAGCTCGTATTCTTTGTATTAGATTCGATGCGTGCGTGGTGGTGTGTGTTTTAGTATTGTTTATTTTATAACCACGAAACCGGAATTAGGACGACCTTTATATATTGACAATTGGCCCAAGTGTATGATAACGGGTGGTGACAACATTTCTTGGCTCTTGCGGAGAGCTATGGGGTTCTCGGTGACTAGCCCGGGCAGGTAGACAGCCAGATGCATCAGTGCCATTCCTTGACGGTGAGTAGGAACCGAGGCGAGATCATGCGGTGATTCTCGTGTCACAATCGAAGGTTGAATTAGTAATGGGATATGACTTAATAAATAAAAAGATAATGAACCGGACTTGTCTGTTTTGATCATGTTGAGCGTTTTGTTTATTTATGTGTGTTTGTGCCATCACCTTATTTCTAATGCCTTGAATATTAGCTAACGGTTTTAAACCGAATGTGTTGATTGTCCTGCAGGTTAGAGATGCCGCCGAGTGAGGAAGAGGAGTGGGCATCCGGGGTCTCCGTACATTATTGGATGGGGACGTTGGTGTTATGTCTTTGTGTTGTTAGTTGCGGTTTAGGTTACACGTTTTGGATTTGCGTTGTTTTGAGGACTCGGCTGAGTTTTCAAGTTGTACCTTTCGTTACGGATTGTTTGCATTGCATAAAAATGATTTTGATTTGCCTTTATTTGTGCCATGTTGGAAAGATCCGGTGAAATTGTTGTCAGGCTAAGGGTCGGGACCCATTGTGAGGTCCCAACCCGTAGCGCCCCGAGTCCCGCGGAATCGGGGTGTTACACTTAGCATATAAAGCACAATAGAATGGATTTCCTGTACCACCAGGACCTTCTATGAAAAAGGATCCTGGCTTATTATGTTTAATCAACAAAGTTATTGCTTTATAAGCAGTTCTTTGTGTTGTGTTTAAAACTTCGATGCTTTTAAATATTGCTCGGGCGTGACGGCACTTAACGCATCTGCTATTTCACGGTTCACATTAGTAAAATTAGCATCAGATAACAATGGCACAACAATTCGATAATACGATAATGATTTTCCCATGGACTCTAGGTAAACGTCAATCTCTGAGGATGTTAATAGCCGGACTTCAATTGGGTTGCTTGGATATTGTTGACGGTAATCATCTGATAGTGGTTAATAGTACTTGTCCCACATATTTTGCGGATTTACATGTAATACCCGGAAATTTAATTCCGAGTATGTCCGGATCAAACCGGACTTCAAAGACTTTACCCTGTTGCACGGTAATTTAAATCAAGTTTTAACGTACGCTGCTATCCTTTTATACGAAAATTTAACTTGTTTAAATACAAATTTACCTCCCTCAAGATAAACTGCCGGACCCATTTAGCTAGGCCTGCCGGGCCCAACTAAATAGGCCCAGCAACATGTGATGATGGCCGGCCTTACCAACTTACAAAGGATGTGCCTTTCTTTTAAATTCTAGTGGGGCCCAGTGGAAGAGGCTCTCATAGCTGTGGCACGTGGGTAGTGTAACAAATCCCATAAACTCCCTCCCCATATTTTCTCTCTCCCCATATATTTTCTCTCTCCCCGTATCTTTCTCTTCCCTTTTTTTTTGTAACCCCTTTTGTTTCCTTAACCCGTAGAGCTCCTCTCCACACAGACCTCATGCCGATCTTGCCTAACCTCCCTCTGCAGCGACGGTCCTCTCTGCGTCACATCGGCATCAACAAGCCGACCCATCTCGCCTGGTATTGCTAGACAGCTTCGTCGTGCTCCAGTGGTCGACAACCACAACCGTCGGCTTACGCAAACAACACCCATCCATCAGTAGATCGGTTCTCATCCCCGCCTACTACACTCAACGACTTCCCTAGCAACATCGATATCACGTACCAACACACACATCTCTCTACTGCCACTGCCCTCCACACACCAATAACGGTTGAAGCAGACCCTTCTCCCCAGCCGACTGCAGACCGCCTGGGTTGAGGTGAGAGCCTTCTGCGTCACTGCGTTCAACACACGATCCAGAAGCCGAGACGGACTCCTTCAATCGATGACCCACAACAAACTCGAGCCTGGAGTGGTGGTTACGACTCTCATAGGGGTTGAATCTGAGATCTCTTACATGACAGATCTGGGACAACTAACTGAAGTTGGGAAGACTCGAACTCACGTCGGGTGGGAAAGTTTCATTGCAAATCCTGTACTGGTGAGATTCGAACCCTCCCTCCTCTACAAATCTTAGTTATGTTAATTTCCAGAACCACTTAACCAGTCCCTATTATAGATACCTGAAAATGATAATTCACCGTTCATATTTTGATAGATTGTAGATGGATATGCATAACTTGATGTATCAGAAGTCGGGTGATAACACGATTTATGACTTAGGTTTAGGTAATCATTTAGATAGATTTCTCGCTCATTCATGCACGGTTTAGTACTAGTTCACGACGTTTGCACTCAATTCACGTATTATGTCGAGATAGACGTCTACACGGACTTGTGCATTGCTTTGTAGGTATTTTGGGAGATTTAGGAGCTAAAACGATACGTTTGAGGATCGTTCATCAAGATGACACACCCTCGGACTCATTAGGATGCAAGCTAAAGGCTAGGGAGGACTCATGAAACCTTGCCAACACAAGCCATGCACCAAATCGAAGCTTAATGATCAAGGGCAAAGCTGAAGCACAAAATCACGGTTCACTGACACTCCACGGCCGTGATTCTACCCGTGGATTTTTCCAGGTTTTCGTGACAGCTGTGCCACGATCTCTTGGCCAGCTCTTGCAAAGTTGTAGTATAAAAGTGGTCCTGCATTGGCTGAGAGAATCATCTTGGAGCAGCTCTCCATTATCCACTATCATCCAATCAAAATATTCTCTCAACAAGAAGATTCTTGGAAGAAGGAGGTAGAAGGAAGCTATCATTGGAGGAAGAGCTTCATTGAAGAAGAAGAAGAGCACACCATTGATAGATTTTGATAGCCTTGTAGTGAAGAATTTCGGAATCGATTTCTTGAGTTGTATGAACCGTTTGAACCTTCTTTAAGAAGGGTTGTGAGTCATTCTAATTCCATTTTTCAGCTTGGTTTTGTTTACTTCACTTGTTCATCTCTTTCTCTTCATTATCTTGCAAATGGAAGCCATGATTTTATGTTTGATGATTTTGATTGCTATGATGTATGTTGTAGGCTAAATAGATGTGATTCTAGGGTAAGGAAGGAATGGTTATGGCTAGGACTATGATAGGATGGACTTAGATTAGCCCTTGGATGACTCTCTTGCTTGGACGTAGTTTCTGTTGGAGTCCACGGTTTGTTCTTGCCTTTCCACGGCCGTGGAAGGTGTAGAACAGCCCGTGATTCTCCCTTGTTTGATGGATCTAGCTTTAGATTGTTAGAATGTTGAAATCCTAAGTGTTTGTTGAGCTAAATCTACCCTAGGGTGACCTAGTGTTAGCTACTAAGTGTTAGAAGAGACTTACCCGGTGATTCTTGCTCTTAGATTTCAAAGATGACAAACCCTAGGTAGTGGTGAGCTTTGTACGCCGCCATTGGACTAAGTGTGCTAGGATAGTTGTTTAGGACTAACCCTTTCGAGACTTACCCGGTAAAGATAGGTTAGCTTCCTAGGTAAAAATCCGGTTTGTGTAGAATTCCATCCCTTAGGTTCTTAGAGACCTACCCGGTGATAAGACCTTAGGAACGGATTAGTGGACCATGAGACCTACCCGGTGATTGATCCCAATCTAGAAACACTTATTCCCAACACATCATAGTTTATCCAAGGAACGATTAGATAGCTTGAGTCCTATGCCATAACCGGAACTTCCAACCCCTAGAATCCGCTTTTCTCTCTCAATCTATATCTCGTTTTAGCTTGTTTGTTTGAGTTGATTTGTTAGCATAGTCAATTTGTTGATTTGCATGACTTGTGATCTTTGATTGATCATCTAAAAACCCGCCAAAAACATTTAGATTTTCATTTCTTTATTTCCTTTCCTTAACCTAGATCTTCACTAAACTTAATCATAAATTGAATCAATCTCACCTTAGTCTTTGTGTTCGACCTCGGAATACTATCCCTACTACAAAACGACCCGTATACTGCGGGTTCGCTAGGAGTTAGGATAAATATAACGAGAATATAAATTTAAAACCCATTGCGTATCACATCCTGAACGTAACAAGTTTTTGGCGCCGTTGCCGGGGACTAGGTCTAGATTGAGTCTATTTTGTGATTGTTTATAGTGTAGATCTTTCTTGTTGCTTTTTGATCTCTCTTTAGTTTGTGTCTTTGCTTTTCAGGACATCTCACTCTTTAGGTGTATGCGAAGATCTCGTGGTAAGGATTTAGCTCCATTCGATCCCGAACCGGAGAAAACCCTTAGATCTAGATCCAAGAGCATTAAAAAGGGAAAAGAGATGGCCAGAAGAGATCTCCAAGCCGAGTTGGATGAGGCTTTAGAGCAAATTAGGATAAGAGATGAAGCTTTGGAGAATGAAAGGAGACTAGCCAATGAGAGGCAAGAGGTAACTAGGAGGGAGATTGAGGAGATTAGGCAAGCTCTTGTGCAAAGAGAGCTTAACCGTCAACAACCTCCTCCACCTCCACCACAACCGCAGCCGGCAGCGGTGAATATTAGGGTTGTGCCCATTGCTGGAAGAGCCACAAACATTGGGGCAACGTATGGATCCGGCACAAAGAGCACACCGTCCGGGTGTGAACTTAGGAGATCCCGCAGCCCATGATTACGAACTCCGCCCTCAAGTTTTACAAATGATCCGGCATAATCAATTTGGAGGGATGGAAGGAGAGTCTCCTCATCAACACTTGATGAACTATGAGATCTTGATGGAGACTCTTAGACCGCCAAGATTGGAGAGCAACAACCATAAGCTTAGGGCTTTCTCCTTCTCTCTTAAGAACAAAGCCTTAGCTTGGTATCAATCTATTCCACAAGGGCGAGTTGGTACTTGGGAGGAGATGACAACCGAGTTTTTGACTAAGTTCTTCCCACCTTCCAAGACTACCGAGTTAAGAGGGAAGATCAATGCTTTCGTGATGAAGGATAGAGAGAGTTTATTCAAATCTTGGGAAAGGTTCAAAGATCTTCTCCTAGATTGTCCACACCATGGCATACCAAAAATCGAGCTATTGGAAATCTACTTCAAGGGACTTGATGAAGATAGCCAATTCAAGCTTCAATCTCTTTCCGGTGGGACTTTCATGGAGAAGCATGTAGATGAAGCTTGGGAGTTTATGGAGAAGCAAGCTCTAGTGATTGAGAAATACTCCCATAGGAAGAGTGAAGGGAGAAAGGCGGGAGCATATAAGGTGAGTGAGGTCACCATGAGCAATTTCAAGCTTGACGCCATCAACAACGAGCTAAAGTCCTTGAGGGAGTTGTGTGCTACAACTTTGAAGAACCAAGCAACTCCTCAAGTGCTTCCACAAGCTAACTTATCTTCCAAGGAGGAGGATGTGAATTACATGGGAAGGGGCAATTACAACAATTATCAAGGCCCAAGGAACTTCAACAACAACCGGCAATTCAATAATTACCGGCCTAACCACAACCATCCCGGATTTTCCTACTCTAACCCGGATGGAGCCTTGAACCCTCCCGCATCCACAAGCACAACTCCACCACCAAAAGCTTCACAAGAGCCTCCACCCGGATTTACTCAACCTCCAAAGGATAGGACCGAAATGATGTTTGAGCAATTGCTTGGAAGGTTGAGTGGTCTTGAGAGCACCGTGACTTCAATCTCTAAAGCTCAAAAGGTTTTGGAAGCACAAGTGTTCCAAAAGGCGGGTGAAGCCCATAGAGACCCGGGAAAGCTTCCCGGAAGGATCGAAGACAACCCAAGAGGCCAAGTGTTGGCTATCACTACAAGGAGTGGGTTGAGCATGAAAGATCCTTTGCCCAAGGAGAATGCTAAAGGGAAACAAGTGGTGATAGAGGAAGAGACTTTGCAAAGAGATGGAGGCAAGAGCAAGGATGTTGAGCCAACATATGTGGCACCGCCTCCATACAAGCCACCACTACCGTTCCCACAATCACGAGCAAGAGCTCGCTTGGACAGTCATTTTGGTAAGTTCCTTGAACTAATGTCTAAATTGCATATTAACATTCCGTTCATGGATGCTATTTTAGGAATGCCGGCATATGGCAAGTTCTTGAAGGAGATACTCTCCAACAAAAGGAAGTTGGAGGAGTATGGGGAGATAAGAATGACAAAGAGATCCTCGGAATTGATCCAAACAATGAAGGACGAGATGCCTCCCAAGCTAAGAGATCCGGGTTCCTTTTGTGTCCCAATTGGAGTGGGAGATGTGAAGTATGAGACCCTTTGTGATCTTGGAGCAAGTGTAAGCATCATACCGCTTGCACTTTGCAACAAGGTTGGGCTAGGAGAGCCGAAACCGGTCAAGATGACCCTCTATATGGCGGACCGCTCCATCACTCATCCGGTTGGGATCCTAGAAGACATCCCGGTGCAGCTAGGAGGATTCTATGTGCCAATTGATTTTGTTGTCTTGGATATTCCGGCGGACTATCCGGTTCCCATCATCTTAGGAAGGCCTTT
This sequence comes from Fagopyrum homotropicum, assembly GCA_033239125.1. Lineage (NCBI taxonomy): Eukaryota > Viridiplantae > Streptophyta > Magnoliopsida > Caryophyllales > Polygonaceae > Fagopyrum > Fagopyrum homotropicum. Next base: position 126,495,763 of record BSWB01000005.1, read on the forward strand.
CCTAGCCACCTTCGGATGCTTAGTGGATTGCAAGAATGAGACTCTCTCCTTCAACATTGGAGAAGAGAACATCAAGTTCGAGTTATCCACAATGATGAAAGGGCCAACCCTTGATGAGGATGTCTTCAACATAGTCGAGCAAGAGGAATCTAGAGAAGTTGTGAGCTCGATCTTGATCAAGGATCCCTTGGAGAAGGTTCTTACCTTAAGTATAATGGAGGAAGGTGTTGAGGAGGCTTGCAATGAAGAGATCAAGGCCTTGGAAGCACTAGAAGAGGATACAAGAGTTGAAGATGAAGACCACGAAGAGGTGCTGAACAGCTGCATGTTCCACGGGCGTGGAAGTGGTTCCACGGCCGTAGAACTCTCTGTAAAGTCTCAACAGACGAGCCAGGCAAGGTCCACGGCCGTGGAAGTGGCTCCAACCGTGATTCCAACCGTGGTCTTCCCTGAATCAGACCTCATTGATGATCAAGCTTCAAGGAGCCTTGGAGGGTCTTTATTTGCTTTGGATTCATCTCATCCAACGTTATTTGGATCGTCTCCGCTCGACAAAGGTCCTCCTAAACTTGAACTTAAACCCCTCCCCTCTCATTTGAAGTATGCTTTTCTTGATGATAATTCAACATATCCGGTAATTGTTAATGCATGCTTGAGTGATGATGAACTTGCTAAGTTGTTGCATGAGCTAAGATTGCATAGGAAAGCCATTGGCTATACTATTGATGATTTGGTTGGCATAAAACCTTCTTTGTGCATGCATAAGATCTTGATGGAAGATAACCATAAACCCTCTATTGAACATCAAAGAAGACTAAATCCTATAATGAAAGAGGTAGTCAAAAAGGAAATCATTAAGTTGCTAGATGCGGGAATTATCTACCCTATCTCGGATAGTAAGTGGGTTAGTCCCGTTCATGTAGTTCCTAAGAAGGGTGGGATGACCGTAGTAACCAATGAGAACAATGAACTAATCCCAACTAGGACGGTTACGGGGTGGAGAATGTGCATTGACTATAGGAAGTTGAACATGGCCTCTAGGAAAGATCACTTCCCTCTCCCCTTCATTGACCAAATGCTAGAAAGGTTAGCTCAACATTCTCATTTTTGCTACTTAGATGGCTATAGTGGATTCTTCCAAATCCCTATCCACCCCGATGACCAAGAGAAAACAACATTTACATGTCCATGGGGTACTTTTGCTTATAGGAGAATGCCATTTGGGTTGTGTAATGCACCCGCCACCTTCCAAAGGTGTATGATGGCTATCTTTTCGGAATACATTGAAAATATCATGGAAGTGTTCATGGATGATTTCTCTGTTTATGGTTCTTCCTTTGATAATTGCTTGGCTAACTTGTCATTAGTATTGCAAAGATGTGAGGAGACGAATCTTGTCTTGAATTGGGAAAAATGCCACTTCATGGTAAGTGAAGGTATTGTGTTGGGACACTTGGTGTCCAATCGTGGCATTGAGGTTGATAGGGCCAAAATTGAAACAATAGAGAAGTTGCCACCACCTACCTCGGTGAAGGGGGTAAGGAGTTTCTTAGGGCATGCCGGTTTTTACCGGAGGTTTATTCAAGACTTCTCTAAAATTTCTAAGCCTCTCACTAACCTACTAATGAAGGATGTTGATTTTGTCTTTTCCAAGGATTGTCTTGAGGCTTTTTGTAGGTTGAAGAACGCCTTGATCTCCGCACCTATCATGCAACCTCCGGATTGGAGTTTACCGTTTGAGATCATGTGTGATGCAAGCGATGTAGCCGTTGGGGCTGTTTTGGGGCAAAGGAAAGATGGGTGCACTCATGCCATTTATTATGCTAGCAAGACGCTAGATGATGCCCAACTCAATTATGCTACCATCGAGAAGGAGTTGCTAGCGGTTGTGTACGCATTTGAGAAGTTCCGCTCATATCTTGTTGGAGCGAAGGTCATAGTTTATACGGATCATGTTGCGATCCGTTATCTACTTACAAAGAAGGATGCCAAACCAAGGTTGATCCGGTAGATCCTCCTTCTTCAAGAGTTTGATTTGGAAATCCGGGACAAGAAGGGATCCGAGAACTCCGTGGCGGATCACCTTAGTAGACTCCCACCATTGGAGCTTGAAAGAGATGACATCCCGATTGATGACTCGTTCCGGGATGAGCAATTGCAAATGGTGGAAGAATGCTTATTCCAAGTGTCTAGAGGAAGTGAGCCATGGTTTGCCGACATTGTGAACTACTTAGTGTGTGAGGAAGTGCCTCCCGGATTGACATATGCCCAAAGGAAGAAGTTCTTCAAGGATGTGAGGCACTACTATTGGAGTGAACCACTTTTGTTCAAGAGAGGGCCGGATGGAATGTTTAGAAGATGCATACCGGAGGATGAGGTGGAGAGTGTGATCCGCCATTGTCATTCCTTACCATGTGGAGGGCATGCTAGCTCACACAAGACATGTGCTAAAGTGTTGCAATCGGGCTTCTTTTGGCCAAGTTTGTTCAAGGATGTGCAAGGCTTTGTTGTAGCTTGTGATGCTTGCCAAAGGACGGGCAACATCTCAAGGAGGAATGAGATGCCCTTGAACAACATACAAGAAGTGGAAATATTTGATGTGTGGGGTGTGGACTTCATGGGACCATTCCCTTCTTCATGTGGCAACCTCTACATCCTATTGGCAGTTGACTATGTTTTGAGATGGGTGGAGGCAATCGCCTCTCCTACAAATGACGCCAAGGTTGTGGTGCGGTTCTTCAACCGAGTGATCTTTACTAGGTTTGGAACACCAAGGGTGATCATAAGTGATGGAGGGAAGCACTTCACCAATAGGAACTTTGGGGCACTTTTGGCTAAGTATGGGGTGACTCATAAGGTGGAAACACCTTACCATCCCCAAACTAGTGGCCAAGTGAAGATCTCCAACCGGGAGATAAAAGGAATTCTTGAGAAGACGGTCTCTAGGACGAGAAAGGATTGGGCTATGAAGCTCGATGATGCCTTGTGGGCATATAGGACCGCTTTCAAGACACCGATTGGCACCACTCCTTACAAGTTGGTCTATGGCAAGTCTTGCCACCTTCCGGTAGAGATAGAGCATAGAGCTTATTGGGTCATTAAGTGGCTAAATTTTGACCTCAAGGAGGCGGGAGAGAAGAGGTTGCTTGATATGAATGCCCTTGAGGAGATCCGGTTGGATGCTTATGAGAATGCCCGGATCTACAAGGAAAGAACCAAACGGTGGCATGACAAGCGCCTCATCCCGAAGGAGTTAAGTGAAGGCGACCTTGTCCTTCTCTTCAACTCGAGGTTGCGGCTTTTCCCCGGAAAGCTCAAATCAAGATGGACCGGGCCATATGTGGTGAAGAAGATCTTTCTCCATGGAGCTATTGAGATAGGAGGGGAGCATTGTGGAAGCTTTAAGATGAATGGGCACCGGTTGAAGAAGTATATCCTGGGAGCTCCGGTGGATATGATTGCCCCACTTCAACTTGAGTAAACGCCCCCGAGTTTGGTCAAGCTAATGACCTTAAAGAAGCGCTTGGTGGGAGGCAACCCATTGGTAACGTTTTCCCCTTTTTGTTTTGTTTTAGATTTTTCTGTTTTTGTGTATGCTTTGTGTGTGTGTGCTAGAGCCTTAGTAGTATTGAAGGCTTTGCTTGGCAAGTGAATAATGATAATGAACCCCTCATCAATTATGGGTGGAGCGGACGCGGAACTTGGACGGCTAGCGGTGCCTAGCGCGGGTCCCGACGCCTTGATGAATACTTAGAGCTCTCTACCATGGTTGATAGGATCATCCAACATCAATTCCACTTGAGAATCCCAAATACCATAGCAAACCATTTTTACATTGTGAGAACCCTCTTTCACTCTTCTTTACTTCATTTACACATTGGGGACAATGTGTTTCTAAGTATGGGGTGAGGTTTGCATGATCCTTTGCATGATGAGCATCTAGGGTAGTTTAATATTTTTACATGTCTTGCATTGTATATATTCATTTCGAAAATCCCATAAAAATCAGAAAATTTAAAAATTTTTGTGCTTTCTAGGCTTGGATATGACCCTAATGATGAATCTTGTCTTGTGGATTGGCTATGGATGGCCTTATGTGTTAAATTGATGAATGCATATGTGGACTTGAAATACTTCTCTTGAATCCCATGAATGATTTGTGATCATGATGATTGCCTAGAATGGATTGAGTATTGAAGGTCGAAATTACATGCTAGTTCTTGCACACCATCTAGGAATGAATGAGGCAATTCATTTTCCTCTAATTCTCATCTTGATCATGATTATTTGAGCACCTCAATTGATATAAATTTGACCTCTTTTGACCCATCCGGGAATAGGAGCATAATAGTGTGTTGATGTGTGTGAAAAGCAAGTGTGGGGTGAAGATGTTGATGAAAGAATATCATGCATAAAATGCTGAATTTGTTGTGAAAAGTGTAGACAAAAACATAGGTTTGGGGACATTGGCTTAAATGACAAGTAACTCGGTACACTTCACATAATCGGGTGTTGGTGCCTTGTCAAAGTCAAATAAACCAATAGTCCTAACGAGCTTTGGTATGTGTGCCCGGTGTGGATGCACCTCGAAAAATAGAAAAAGCCCGAGGATGGCTAATCACCAAGGTTTCGGCTTTTGTACACCAATGCCATTGTCTCAAAAATAAGTCAAAGAAAAAGAAAAGAAAGAAAAGATAGAGAAAATATACACTTGAGGGAAGTTGATCGAGGACAAGATTGTGAAGTTAGTTCCATTCCCGGATTAGCATCACATAGCCTAGAAAAATCCCCACCTAATCACAACGTTTCTTGGCCTTTTATTTCACAAGACCTTATGACCTATTTGCATGTTTGTAAGACTTAGTAATCTAGATTGGATATGCTCTTGATCTTCTTGACTTCTTGATTTTTACATTTCATGCATGCTTTTGAGTTAAGTACAATTGTCTTTCCATGCCTTCATTTATTTGATGCATAATTGCTTGTCCGTTGCCATAAAACATGACTATGAAGGTGATCCAATAGTAGGCCGTTTATGTAATCAACATCTTCATTTTTTGGTGTAAGAATTTCTCTGGTTGCAAAGATAGAGAAATCTAATATAGCGCTATATATTGCAGGAAAAATTGTGTTAACTAAAGATGAAGTCATGTTCTCAGTAATCGATCTGCAGTGAATTATCGAAGACGGTATTTTTACTTCATCATGTTCATTAATTTGAAGTTCACCATTGCCTAGCTACAGGAGGAAATTAGCAAATTCCGGGTCTTCTTGCGCGCACATGTGTTGAGTTAAATTGAACTTAGTCAAAAGTGGCCATAATTGAGATGTAACTAAACTACAGTTTATTGCTTCTCTTTGTCCTTGATGAGGTACGACAGGTAAAACTTGTCTAAAGTCACAACCAAAAACAAAAATTTTACCTCCAAATAATTTTGTCGAGTTACATATATCTTGTACTAATGTATGTAACGACTCTATATTTTGTTTTTTTTTTGCCATAGACGCTTCATCCCATATAATTAAAGATGTTTGTCGTAGAAGCTCTGCAAGATTGCTTTGTTTCGAAACATTACATAGTTGACTGCCGTTATCATCAATCGGTATTTTGAATCGAGAATGTGCAGTTCGCCCGGATGCTAAGTTAGATATGCCTGAAGTTGCAGTAGCTATAATAATTTTATTTAACTTTCGAGTCTTAGTGTAACGTCCGGAATTTTTATTCCGATCCTTGAGCGGTTTATCGACCTTCCCGCGTTAGCGGCTCAGTTTTCCCCGCAGGCACGGGATGCTGAGTAACGAGTTTTATTCCTTTCCGGCACCGCGTTTTACCTCGTAAGCTTAGACCCCTCGTTGCTTGTGCCTAGGGGACAAGAGGTCAGCTGACCCCTTGGTTCCCTCCCACCTTTTGCAGCCAATGATTCCCTCTTTTCCCTTTGGTTCTCATTTCACGTTCTTCACTTCTCCCATTTCCTCTCTTCTTCTCTCTTTTCCCTCTTTGCTCTTTGGAGATCTTGCATGTGTGGACTGCAGTAGAAGAAGAGCCAATCTAGTGTGCTCATTTAGGTCGAGGAGTGGAGCCTAAGAGTAGTGGTTGGTGTTTGGAGAAGGCCCGGCAAGGAGAGAAGGACTTTAGAGCAAAGGATCCACAATCGAAGGCGAAGAAGACGACCTTCTGTAGTTCGACCGCGGGGGCGGATCTTCAGAGCCACATGGGCGGCCATTGCACTGAGCCGCAAGGGCGGCCACCAGGATCCGCAGGGGCGGACCTCTAGGCCGCAGGAGCGGCCTCTGGCTCAGCCAGCATGCCCTTGCGGTCTTCTTCTCCCTTTCGCGGCTGTTCTTCCTTCTTCCCAGTTCGTGCCTTTGCATGGTGAGTGTCCTCCCTTGAGTTTGTGTTCTTTGATGATCCTAGAGAGTGTCATGATAGTATCATGATAGGTTTGGACATAGGATGAATGAGAATGCCATGTAGTGGCTTTTGAGACCTTAGGTGAGTGTGATGAGCATGTTGGACTTCCTAGACTTGTAGATTGTTCTTGGCTGTTGAGTATGATCTTAGGAGAGGTTGTAGGTTATCGAGAGATCTCCTCATACGTTGAGGGAGATGTGAGTGCTATAGATTCTAGGATGCGGTCCTAGAATGAGAGTCAAACAATCTTGCGTAGATCGTTTGTGTGAGATGCCTTAGATTTTTTAGTTGAGCGAGTTGTTGATATATTTATCCTCTTGTGAGCAGGTTGTGGGCTTCTTCCCAAGGGAAGCGAGAGTGTTGTGAGTTGACTGTGAAGACGAGGTAAGTCTTCGGACTTACTTAGCTCGTATTCTTTGTATTAGATTCGATGCGTGCGTGGTGGTGTGTGTTTTAGTATTGTTTATTTTATAACCACGAAACCGGAATTAGGACGACCTTTATATATTGACAATTGGCCCAAGTGTATGATAACGGGTGGTGACAACATTTCTTGGCTCTTGCGGAGAGCTATGGGGTTCTCGGTGACTAGCCCGGGCAGGTAGACAGCCAGATGCATCAGTGCCATTCCTTGACGGTGAGTAGGAACCGAGGCGAGATCATGCGGTGATTCTCGTGTCACAATCGAAGGTTGAATTAGTAATGGGATATGACTTAATAAATAAAAAGATAATGAACCGGACTTTTCTGTTTTGATCATGTTGAGCGTTTTGTTTATTTACGTGTGTTTGTGCCATCACCTTATTTCTAATGCCTTGAATATTAGCTAACGGTTTTAAACCGAATGTGTTGATTGTCCTGCAGGTTAGAGATGCCGCCGAGTGAGGAAGAGGAGTGGGCATCCGGGGTCTCCGTACATTATTGGATGGGGACGTTGGTGTTATGTCTTTGTGTTGTTAGTTGCGGTTTAGGTTACACGTTTTGGAGTTGCGTTGTTTTGAGGACTCGGCTGAGTTTTCAAGTTGTACCTTTCGTTACGGATTGTTTGCATTGCATAAAAATGATTTTGATTTGCCTTTATTTGTGCCATGTTGGAAAGATCCGGTGAAATTGTTGTCAGGCTAAGGGTCGGGACCCATTGTGAGGTCCCAACCCGTAGCGCCCCGAGTCCCGCGGAATCGGGGTGTTACACTTAGCATATAAAGCACAATAGAATGGATTTCCTGTACCACCAGGACCTTCTATGAAAAAGGATCCTGGCTTATTATGTTTAATCAACAAAGTTATTGCTTTATAAGCAGTTCTTTGTGTTGTGTTTAAAACTTCGATGCATTTAAATATTGCTCGGGCGTGACGGCACTTAACGCATCTGCTATTTCACGGTTCACGTTAGTAAAATTAGCATCAGATAACAATGGCACAACAATTCGATAATACGATAATGATTTTCCCATGGACTCTAGGTAAACGTCAATCTCTGAGGATGTTAATAGCCGGACTTCATTTGGGTTGCTTGGATATTGTTGACGGTAATCATCTGATAGTGGTTAATAGTACTTGTCCCACATATTTTGCGGATTTACATGTAATACCCGGAAATTTAATTCCGAGTATGTCCGGATCAAACCGGACTTCAAAGACTTTACCCTGTTGCACGGTAATTTAAATCAAGTTTTAACGTACGCTGCTATCCTTTTATACGAAAATTTAACTTGTTTAAATACAAATTTACCTCCCTCAAGATAAACTGCCGGACCCATTTAGCTAGGCCTGTCGGGCCCAACTAAATAGGCCCAGCAACATGTGATGATGGCCGGCCTTACCAACTTACAAAGGATGTGCCTTTCTTTTAAATTCTAGTGGGGCCCAGTGGAAGAGGCTCTCATAGTTGTGGCACGTGGGTAGTGTAACAAATCCCATAAACTCCCTCCCCATATTTTCTCTCTCCCCATATATTTTCTCTCTCCCCGTATCTTTCTCTTCCCTTTTTTTTTGTAACCCCTTTTGTTTCCTTAACCCGTAGAGCTCCTCTCCACACAGACCTCGTGCCGATCTTGCCTAACCTCCCTCTGCAGCGACGGTCCTCTCTGCGTCACATCGGCATCAACAAGCCGACCCATCTCGCCTGGTATTGCTAGACAGCTTCGTCGTGCTCTAGTGGTCGACAACCACAACCGTCGGCTTACGCAAACAACACCCATCCATCAGTAGATCGGTTCTCATCCCCGCCTACTACACTCAACGACTTCCCTAGCAACATTGATATCACGTACCAACACACACATCTCTCTACTGCCACTGCCCTCCACACACCAATAACGGTTGAAGCAGACCCTTCTCCCCAGCCGACTGCAGACCGCCTGGGTTGAGGTGAGAGCCTTCTGCGTCACTGCGTTCAACACACGATCCAGAAGCCGAGACGGACTCCTTCAATCGATGACCCACAACAAACTCGAGCCTGGAGTGGTGGTTACGACTCTCACAGGGGTCGAATCTGAGATCTCTTACATGACAGATCTGGGACAACTAACTGAAGTTGGGAAGACTCGAACTCACGTCGGGTGGGAAAGTTTCATTGCAGATCCTGTACTGGTGAGATTCGAACCCTCCCTCCTCTACAAATCTTAGTTATGTTAATTTCCAGAACCACTTAACCAGTCCCTATTATTAGATACCTGAAAATGATAATTCACCGTTCATATTTTGATAGATTGTAGATGGATATGCATAACTTGATGTATCAGAAGTCGGGTGATAACACGATTTATGACTTAGGTTTAGGTAATCATTTAGATAGATTTCTCGCTCATTCATGCACGGTTTAGTACTAGTTCACGACGTTTGCACTCAATTCACGTATTATGTCGAGATAGACGTCTACACGGACTTGTGCATTGCTTTGTAGGTATTTTGGGAGATTTAGGAGCTAAAACGATACGTTTGAGGATCGTTCATCAAGATGACACACCCTCGGACTCATTAGGATGCAAGCTAAAGGCTAGGGAGGACTCATGGAACCTTGCCAACACAAGCCATGCACCAAATCGAAGCTTAATGATCAAGGGCAAAGCTGAAGCACAAAATCACGGTTCACTGACACTCCACGGCTGTGATTCTACCCGTGGATTTTTCCAGGTTTTCGTGACAGCTGTGCCACGATCTCTTGGCCAGCTCTTGCAAAGTTGTAGTATAAAAGTGGTCCTGCATTGGCTGAGAGAATCATCTTGGAGCAGCTCTCCATTATCCACTATCATCCAATCAAAATATTCTCTCAACAAGAAGATTCTTGGAAGAAGGAGGTAGAAGGAAGCTATCATTGGAGGAAGAGCTTCATTGAAGAAGAAGAAGAGCACACCATTGATAGATTTTGATAGCCTTGTAGTGAAGAATTTCGGAATCGATTTCTTGAGTTGTATGAACCGTTTGAACCTTCTTTAAGAAGGGTTGTGAGTCATTCTAATTCCATTTTTCAGCTTGGTTTTGTTTACTTCACTTGTTCATCTCTTTCTCTTCATTATCTTGCAAATAGAAGCCAAGATTTTATGTTTGATGATTTTGATTGCTATGATGTATGTTGTAGGCTAAATAGATGTGATTCTAGGGTAAGGAAGGAATGGTTATGGCTAGGACTATGATAAGATGGACTTAGATTAGCCCTTAGATGACTCTCTTGCTTGGACGTAGTTTCTGTTGGAGTCCACGGTTTGTTCTTGCCTTTCCACGGCCGTGGAAGGTGTAGAACAGCCCGTGATTCTCCCTTGTTTGATGGATCTAGCTTTAGATTGTTAGAATGTTGAAATCCTAAGTGTTTGTTGATCTAAATCTACCCAAGGGTGACCTAGTGTTAGCTACTAAGTGTTAGAAGAGACTTACCCGGTGATTCTTGCTCTTAGATTTCAAAGATGACAAACCCTAGGTAGTGGTGAGCTTCGTACGCCGCCATTGGACTAAGTGTGCTAGGATAGTTGTTTAGGACTAACCCTTTCGAGACTTACCCGGTAAGGATAGGTTAGCTTCCTAGGTAAAAATCCGGTTTGTGTAGAATTCCATCCCTTAGGTTCTTAGAGACCTACCCGGTGATAAGACCTTAGGAACGGATTAGTGGACCATGAGACCTACCCGGTGATTGATCCCAATCTAGAAACACTTATTCCCAACACATCATAGTTTATCCAAGGAACGATTAGATAGCTTGAGTCCTATGCCATAACCGGAACTTCCAACCCCTAGAACCCGCTTTTCTCTCTCGATCTATATCTCGTTTTAGCTTGTTTGTTTGAGTTGATTTGTTAGCATAGTCGATTTGTTTATTTGCATGACTTGTGATCCTTGATTGATCATCTAAAAACCCGCCAAAAACATTTAGATTTTCATTTCTTTATTTCCTTTCCTTAACTTAGATCTTCACTAAACTTAATCATAAATTGAATCAATCTCACCTTAGTCTTTGTGTTCGACCTCGGAATACTATCCCTACTACAAAACGACCCGTACACTGCGGGTTTGCTGGGAGTTAGGATAAATATAACGAGAATATAAATTTAAAACCCATTGCGTATCACATCCTGAGCGTAACATCGGGGTCGATCAAATGGTCGGATCTAGAGTTAGGATATCCCAAAGTAGCGCAGTTGGGAAGTTCTTCCAACAGTGGTTTTTTTTTGGCTAAGTATGGGGGATTTTGTGTTGAGTAGCCAACTTGGGATTTTTGTGTAAAATAAGTCTTTGATCCATTTCGGAATCTCTTTATCCTAGTGAGTAGAGTGCATATCTTAGGATGTTGAGATATTTTTATTTAGAACTTTTTATATTTTACTCAACCCTCGTATCTGAAGCTAAAGTCGGACCTTAACGACTTTTTATGAAAGTCAAGAGCGTAGTTAACTATTCTAAATTGTTAGCAAACTTCCTCTGGAGAGTTAGATTGTGGATATAGGTTCCAAAGGAGAGTTTGGAATTTGGTTATGGAAATTTTTAGAGTTTCGAGATCAGTGGTAAAATGGTCATTTACTCGTACAAGGGTATTTTGGTAATTTCTTTACGATCGATTATATATCTTAGAAGTGGGAGACTTCTAAGAAAGTGGGATACATTATTGATCCACTTGCCTTGTATAACAGGCGTTTGAGTTTCTACGGTTACAGGCCGAGTCGAGATAACGGGATTTGAGAGTTGATTCAGGTAAGTCCTTGCGACTTACTGTTAGCATGAAATATTGTGATATTTTAGGCACGTTTTCTAAACGTATTTGATTCATATTGATAGTCTTTGATTGAACTTTGCTGCATATGTGAGCTAGTATTACCTATATTGTCGATATGGATGTCTACACTAGTTCTATGTTGATTATAGGTGATTTGGAGCTATTTCCGAACGGAATCGAGCAAAGGAGAGTTGATTTGATATGTCCATGGATTGAGGACATTCTTAGGAAGCAAATTGGAGTTTTAGCTTGAGGAATGCACGAGGCTAGGGAAGAATTACGTTCTTGCCCTAAACCACGCTCTAAAATACGGCCGTACTACGAACCACGTTCAGTTCCACGGCCGTGGAACCCTGCAAGAGAGGCGTGATGCATTCCAGTAACTTACACGGCCGTGGAATACATGGTGCAAACCGTATTTATATTCACGCTCTAAATTACAATCGTGGAACACTTCCACGACCATGATCTTGGCGGATCTTTTCGCCACACTTTGAAGCCACGATCTTTTAAAGATTGGGCCGGGCCGACATTTTTCCCTGCACTATAAAAAGACGGACGAAGCAAGATTCCGTCATCTTCGCTGAGGGGGAATTTCGGCAATCCACGTTCTATCAACGCATAGGCCGGCTACACTTCGTTTAGCCTTGCTTGGAAGCATTGACATCTCGTTGGAGATTGAAGTTGGTGTTTAGGAATTGCCCTAATCTCGCACCTTTGGTGGAGACTGCTGTTGAGATCTCCGGATTGGCGGAAGATCGAAGTTTTCGGAAGATTTTGCAAGGAGATCTCTCTTCTTGTTTAGGTTTGATTTGGAAAACGGATTGACATCCCGTTTTCCCTTCTTTCCTAAGGTTGTGATTGTTTGTTTTACTTTGAATCCTTTGACAATACTTGTTATCTTTGTGACTTTGAGATTGGTTTGAAGATTATTGAAAGTTCTTGAAAGTTTTCGTCTTTCTATCTTTTAATTCTTAATTTGATATCAATATGACTGTTATTGGCTAAAAAACCCTTAACAATTCTAAGGTGAAGGGTTGATAGTTGTGGCTTAGATGATGATAGATCGATCGTAAACAGATTAGACCCTGAGAGTTAGAGAGAATCGCCGACAACCCTAAATTACGGCCTGTTCTTGAGTCCACGGCGTGGAACCTCAAGAACTAACTGTGATTTCCCTTAAGTCTACGAACTTGCTTTTACTTTGATCCAAAGTTAAAGATTTGCTTTAACTTAGTTTAGACTTGTCTTTTCTAGGTGGTAGTGAAGCCTCAACAACCTCTACCTCGATTGTGAGTGTCACAACCTCAATCGGTTAAGTTAGTCTTGATCCTTGGGTTACAAGTTTGGGTATTTGACACTAATTCTCACCTTTAGAACCTTTCTATATTGAGCCTCAACAACCTGTATAGAGAGTGCCTTGTAGGTGAGTTACATAAGGTTTTTGGAACTTCACCGTACGATTACCTTACATTAGTATACCTTTGCATATCTCAACTCTGTCTTTATATCATTAGTACATCTTGAATCGATTGCCACAACTGGATACTTGGATCTTTAGGATTGTTGTTTTCCCAATATTTGCAAGACTCTCATATTTACTCGCTTGATAACCTGCAATCGTATTTGTTCCCACCCAAATCCCTGTGTTCGATACTCTGGAATTCTTGCTTAGCTACGTCGATCCGTACACTGCGGGTTCGCTGCTTGATTCTAGTTTTATAAATTTAAAGCTTATTTGCACACACCTTTAGGGGCGAACAAGTTTTTGGCGCCGTTGCCGGGGATTTGGTTTCGGCCGAATCCGGTTGCCGGTTGTCAAGCTTGGGAGCTTGCTCTCGTTATTTGATATTTCTTTGAGTGTATGCGCAGGTCTAGGAACACCGAAGATCTCTTACCTCTTGATCAAGAGCTAGAGAAAACCTTGAGGCAAAAGCGCAAGGAAAAGAAGATGGTTGAAGAACACGAACGTGATCTTCAAACGGAGTTGGCGGAGAAGGAAGCTCAACTCCGATGGAATGAGACTCTCCGCCAGGATGAGATGGATCGTCATCAATCTCAAGTTAACAGTTTACAAGACATGATCTTCCAGATGAGGGTAGAGATGAGTGACCTTAAGAATAAGGGAAGCAAGAAATCCTCAAGAAGGAGATCAAAGTCTAGAAGAAAAAGTCACTCATCCGCTGATGATAGTGACTCTTCCATGCCACCGTTAGAGGAGATTGATCCCACGATCAATATGAATCCTTTCCATCCACAAGGAGCTGCTAATCGCCGCATTCCACCTAGGAATGTAAGGGTTGAACGTGTGGATAATGAGCCAAGAACTCTTGGCCAGCGGATGGATCCAACGCAACAACCACGCCGCTTGGGCGTGAATTTTGATGCTGAAGATGTGCAAGGGTTTAGCTTTAACCCTCAAGTTATTACTCTTGTTCGCCAAAGCCAATTTGGCGGTACAAGCGCTGAATCTCCACACCAACACTTGCAAAACTTTGAGTGTATGATGGAGACGATGAGACCGAAGAGTGCTACCACCAACCGCTACAAGCTTAAACCCTTCTTCTTCTCTTTGAAAGGGAAAGCGTTGTCTTGGTACCAAGCTCTTCCTAATGGGAAACTAGACACGTGGGAAGACCTTTCCGCGGAGTTTCTCACCAAATTCTTTCCGCCCTCCAAAACGGCGGAACTTAGAGGTAAGATTAATGCTTTTTCCATGAGACCTAACGAAAGTTTGTTTCAATCTTGGAAAAGGTTTCAGGACTTGCTCTTGGATTGCCTTCATCATGGCATATCCAAGCTTGCCTTGCTAGAGATTTACTACAAGGGGCTGGATGCGGGAACGCAATTCAACCTCCAATCCCTCTCATGTGGAACGTTCATGGACATGAGAGAAGATGACGCTTGGGACTTCATCGAGAAGCAAGCAAGAGTCATAGAGAAGTATTCCCACCGGAAAGTGGAGGGAAATCGTGTGGAGCAAGGAGCGAAGCTCACACATGAAGCTCAAAATCAGATTTTCTCCCTCAACAATGAGATCAAGGAGTTGAAGGAGGCTATCAAGACCAACTTTCGAAAGCAACAAGAGAAGGATGTTGGCTATTTGGGCAACAACAATGGCGGTGAGAACACCAACCGCAACAACAATAACCGGAACAACAACCGGAATAACAATTGGAATGGAAACAACAACAACCGGAACAACAATTGGAACAACAATAGGGGTTCAAACAACAACAATTGGCGCTCCAATCAACAAAATTCCGGTAACTCTTATCCTTCCAATTCTAATTCACTAACTCCACCTTCCTCTTCCTCTACTCCTTTGAAAAGCCAGGGGCAATCATCTAATGGAGGAAACAATACGGGAAAGGAGAAGCCCGATCCCATGTTGGAAACGATCTTGGGAAAGCTTCAAGGGTTGGAGAACCGCCTCATCAAGGTTGATGATCAAGTCTCTAAGGTTGACAAAGCTCAAAAAGTTTTGGAAAACCAAATGTTCAACCACGCGGAGGAAGTTCCTAGAAATCAAGGGAAACTTCCAGGAAAGACGGAGGACAACCCTAAGGGAAGGGTGATGGCAATTACAACTAGGAGCGGAGTAACTACTACCGATCCGCAGCCTACGTTCGTTGAAGTCCCCGTAGAGAAGGACAAAGAAAAGGGGAAGGAGAAGGAAGATGTCTATGTTCCTCCTCCAGCTTACAAACCTCCCCTACCATTTCCTAAATCTAGAGCGCGAGCGCGCCTAGACAAACAATTCGGTAAGTTCATAGAACTCATGAGTAAGCTGCATATTAATATACCCTTCATTGATGCTATTGTAGGTATGCCGGCTTATGGCAAGTTCTTAAAGGAGCTCCTCTCCAACAAGAGGAAGCTCGAAGATTTTGGTGAGGTCAAGATGAGTTCGGATTCTTCGGATCTCATCAAGACTATGAAGGAGAAAATGCCCCCAAAGTTGAAGGATCCGGGGTCATTTTGCATTCCCATTGGAGTGGGAGATGTCACATATGACGCTTTATGTGACTTAGGAGCAAGTGTGAGCATCATACCACTTGCATTGTGCAGGAAGATCGGTTTAGGCGACCCTAAACCGGTGAAGATGACGTTATACATGGCGGATCGATCCATCACTCGCCCCGTCGGTATTGTAGAAGACGTCCCCGTCAAGCTAGGTAAATTCTTTGTTCCCATTGATTTTGTCGTGCTCGACATTCCTGCAGCTAGTCCGGTCCCGATCATACTCGGAAGACCGTTTCTTGCAACTTCCGGTTGCATGGTCGATTGCAAGAATGGAAGACTTGCTTTTGATATTGGAGAAGAGAAAGTAGAGTTCGTTCTTTCCACTCTAGTGAAGGAGCCAATCTTTGACGAGGATATTTACGATATCCAAGACGAAGAAGGTTTGTCTAGGGAGGAGGTAAGTGCGATTCTCTTTAACGATCCTTTACAAAAGGTTATCACTATGAGTTTAACCAATGTAGGGGAAGAAGGAGAGTGCAAAGAGGAAATTGAAGCCTTAGAAGCACAAGAAGAGATGTATGAATTGGAGTTTGAGAAACTCCACGATGAGGCTGAGAATGTTAGAATCCACGGTCATACCCTGTATTCCACGACCGTGGATTTCACAACCAAAATCGACCTCCATTCCAGGGGATTACATGGCCGTGGAACACATGGAGAGGCCGTAATTCTGACCGTGGAAGAAGGTGACCGGCATACTTCTTCAACTTCTTTTGATTCTTCTCCAAACCACTCAACATCCTTAGAAACTTCTAAGGAAACGTCGGATGCTCCTCAAGGATCATTAGAAGCTCCGAAAGTGATGGAACTCAAACCACTTCCTACTCATCTAAGGTACGCTTTCCTTGGATCTAATTCTACCTTTCCGGTTATTGTTAGTTCTGATCTAAGTATAGATGAACATGAACAGCTCATGATTGTCCTTAGGAAACATAGAAGAGCCATAGGCTACACTATCGAGGACTTAGTAGGAATTAAACCCTCCTATGTATGCATAAGATACTAATGGAGGAGGACTTTAGAACTTCAAGACAACCTCAAAGGCGGTTGAATCCGACCATGAAGGAGGTTGTCAAGAAGGAAATTCTTAAACTTCTTGATGCAGGTATCATCTATCCTATCTCCGATAGCAAGTGGGTGAGTCCAGTTCAAGTAGTTCCGAAGAAGGGAGGAATGACGGTCATCACCAACAAGAACAACGAACTCATTTCTACCCGAACCGTGACTGGATGGCGAATGTGCATAGACTACCGCAAGCTCAACAACGCAACGCGGAAGGATCACTTTCCATTGCCATTCATCGATCAAATGCTTGAAAGGTTAGCACAACATTCACATTTTTGCTGCCTTGACGGTTATAGTGGTTTCTTTCAGATTCCGATACATCCGGATGATCAAGAGAAGACCACATTCACGTGCCCTTGGGGTACGTTCGCCTATAGGAGAATGCCGTTCGGGCTTTGCAACGCCCCAGCCACCTTTCAACGGTGCATGATGGCCATCTTCTCCGAATACGTAGAGGAAATCATGGAAGTCTTCATGGACGACTTCTCCGTATACGGTTCCTCTTTTAACGATTGCCTCTCTAACCTTTCTCTTGTTTTACAAAGATGTGAAGACACTAACCTAGTTCTTAATTGGGAAAAGTGTCAATTCATGGTTAAGGAAGGAATCGTATTAGGTCACTTAGTCTCTAGTAGAGGGATAGAGGTAGACAAGGCTAAGATAGAGACCATAGAGAAACTTCCTCCCCCAATTTCGGTGAAAGGGATAAGAAGTTTCCTAGAACATGCTGGATTTTATAGACGTTTCATTAAGGACTTTTTTAAGATATCAAAACCTCTCACTAATCTATTGATGAAGGATGCGGTTTTTGAGTTTTCGCAGGAATGTTTGGATGCGTTTAATACCATCCGGCAAGCTCTAATTTCAGCACCTATTATCCAACCTCTGGATTGGACTCTCCCCTTCGAGATTATGTGCGATGCTAGTGACGTAGCTATTGGACCTGTTCTTGGACAACGAAAGGAAGGGCGAACCCATGCCATATACTATGCTAGCAAGACGCTAGACGAAGCGCAGCTCAACTACGCCACTACAGAAAAAGAGTTTCTAGCCATTGTCTACGCTATTGACAAGTTTCGCTCTTATCTTGTAGGTGCAAAGGTGATTGTCTACACGGATCATGCTGCGATCCGGTACCTCCTTACGAAGAAAGACGCGAAACCAAGGCTGATTAGATGGATTCTTCTCCTACAAGAATTCGATCTTGAGATCCGCGACAAGAAAGGTTCAGAAAATTCTGTTGCGGATCATTTGAGTCGTCTAACACACCTAGGGGACGACCATCTACCCATTGATGACTCCTTTCCGGACGAACACTTACACATCATAGAGGAGTGCATCAACGTGATCTCCAAAGGTAACGAACCATGGTTTGCTGATTTTGTTAACTATTTGGTTTGCCAGGAGACACCGCCCGGACTATCCTACGCACAAAGGAAGAAGTTCTTTAAGGACGTCCGGGAATACTATTGGAACGAGCCTCTCCTCTTTAAGAGAGGTCCGGATGGCATCATTCGGCGATGTGTTCCGGAAGACGAGATGCAAAGTGTCATCCGCTATTGTCATTCACTACCTTGTGGAGGACACGCTAGTTCAAACAAGACTAGCGCAAAGGTATTGCAATCTGGATTCTATTGGCCTACTTTATTTAGAGATGTGCAATCCTTTGTTTCTTGCTGCGATGCTTGTCAAAGAACAGGCAATATTTCTAGAAGGAACGAGATGCCCCTCAACAACATCCAAGAGGTGGAGATTTTCGACGTTTGGGGAGTCGATTTCATGGGACCATTCCTATCTTCTTGTGGAAACCAATACATACTATTGGCGGTAGACTACGTTTCTAGATGGGTGGAAGCAATTGCCTCTCCCACAAATGATGCCATGGTGGTGGTTAAGTTCTTCAACAAGACCATTTTTCCGCGATTTGGAACACCAAGGACGATCATTAGTGATGGAGGTTCTCACTTCATAGCCCGTTGCTTTAAAGCTCTTCTAGCTAAGTATGGGGTTACTCACAAGATCGCTACCCCTTATCATCCACAAACTAGTGGACAAGTTGAGATCTCAAATAGGGAGATCAAAGGGATTCTAGAAAAGACGGTTTCAAGGACTAGGAAGGATTGGTCCTTGAAGCTAGATGATGCATTATGGGCGTACCGGACTGCGTACAAGACTCCCATAGGAACCACACCATACAACCTTGTGTATGGGAAGTCTTGTCACTTGCCGGTGGAGCTGGAGCACAAAGCGTTTTGGGCTATCAAGTGGCTGAATTTCGGCATGAAGGAAGCGGGAGAGAAGCGTCTCCTAGACATCAATAAGCTGGATGAACTTCGCTTGAACGCCTATGAAAATGCCAAAATCTATAAGGAAAGGGCAAAGCGTTGGCATGATAAGCATATCATTCCAAAGGACTTCAAAGAAGGAGATCAAGTTCTCCTCTTCAATTCAAGACTTCGCCTCTTTCCAGGTAAGCTTAAATCCCGTTGGACCGGACCCTTTCTAATTAAGCGTATTTTCCCCCATGGTGCAGTTGAAGTATGGGGTGAAGCTAGCGGAAGTTTTAAGGTGAACGGCCAACGACTCAAGAAGTATACGCCGGAACTCCAAGCTGAGGAGTTTGCGCCTACCGCACTCGAATAAGTGCGAGATTGGTCTAGCTACGGACCTTAAACAAAGCGCTTCTTGGGAGGCAACCCAAGGTATTGCATTTTCGTTTTTGTTTTCGATTTATAGTTTAGCTTAGAATAGACGTTTTCGCTTTATTTTGCCTCGATTTCTTCCGGTATGTTCGTGTTTTTGGTTGTAGGATCAATGGAAAAGGAAAAAGGGGAGAATAATGTCGAAGAAGAGTGACGAAATTTAGACTTTGAAGCTTTACAGAAGGTTCCACGGTCTAAATTACGGTCGTCATAGCTACAGTGGCCGTAATTCTCAAAAGCCTTTGAAAAATCACCAAAATCACGGTTCCCTACACTTCCACGGCCGTGGAACACCCCGACAGACCGTGATTTTCAAAATTTTGCCTGCAACTATATAAGCCACATTCTTCACAAACTTACCCAAAAATTTCCCCTTTCCACGACCTAGACGCCGAAACCCCACGACCTCCTCCAAATCTTCGTTTTCTAATCGTTTTCAACGATTCTTCATCCTAAACTGCAGCAAATCCAACCACGAACAAGATCCAAGCGACAAACCGAGCGGAAATCCATCAACAAACGCGCATTTCGGGTTTTTCAATCCGAAAAAGAGGTTTATTCTTTCTTCTTGATTTTCGCGGATTTGGTTCGTTTTTGCTATAGATTTTTAGGAAGAACTGACAAAGACTGGAAGGAATTAGATTAGGACTGCTTGTTGTGGTGATTGCTGGTGAATTTGCTGAGATTCGTGAATTTTGAGACGAATCACGGTCTCTGGGTAAACCACGGCCGTAATTTCCCAAGAACAGACCGTAATTTTGGTGAAAAATGAATTTCGTAAGGAGAATGTCGGGAAGGATAAAAGAGAAGAAGGGAGAGCAGAATAAGAAAAGGAAAGGCAATCCCTCCACCTCCTCATCCTCTAGGGCACCACCACCCTCATCTCCCTCACCACCATCCTCACCTTCACCTCCATCTTCACCTCCTCACCCTAGCATCCCGACCATACATGAGAACCATCTTGATGCACTTGACCGGATCAAGGAGAGGGCAGTGATTGGCCCTAGGTATTTGTTGTTGGAGGATCTACATCCTCTCAACATAGTTGATGACCTTACATGGCTCTTGGATAGAGCCGGATTACTTGTCTTCACGAACATTCGTGAAGACGCCTATGAGGAGATCACCCGGGAGGTTGTGACGTCTTTCGAGCACAGCCACGTAGATAGGACCGTCTCTTTCCGTCTCATGGAAAGAGACTACCATTTGAGCATAGTTGAGTTTGGGACTATCTTTGGGTTTCATGAGACCTATAACGGTCGATTTCCGAGTGGAGTTTACCCCAAGAACTTTTGGGAGGAAGTGGCTATGGTTTATGCCGACGAGGACCGTTGGTAACCCGCTGATATCAAGGCTAGATTGATGTACCATCTAGCCTTGAAGATAGCTCACCGCGTTCTTTCGGAGTGTCTCTTTCCTAGGACGGAGACGCCCCAAAAGATCAAGACGGATGAGCTATTCTTGCTCTATTGTATGCTACATGGACGCCGTGCAGATTGTGCTACTCTCTTGGCTGCTACGATGAGCAAGCTCAAGAATAAGAAGAAGGGGAACATTGGATATGGTGGGATAGTCACCCACATTGCTAGGAGTTTTGGTGTGGATTTTTCTGTTTGCACCCGCATACTGGCCGTTCCTTTAGGGCTACATGCATTCATGGTTAGGGGTCTCATCTTCCCCACACATGGAGGTCCGCCTTATGCGGGCATGCCTTGGGAGACTAGGAAAGGGTAGGGGTATAGAGTGGCTGCCGGAGTATTCCATTATGGCGGGACGCCATAATTGGAAGGAGACGTTCGCTGCGATGCATGCGAACAGGATAGTAGCTCCCCCTTACGTCCCACCGCCGGTTGTAGAGGAGGAGGATATGGGAGATCAGTTCGAGAGTGGAGGAGGAGCGGAGCATGAGTTTGGCACGTTTCCGGACCAGCCGGAGGCGGCCCCAGATGTACCTAGACGCTCCCCACATCTAGCTAGAGCCTCAGGCTCGTCATCTCGCCGCGCTAGCGTGAGTGAGAGGCCCACGTGGATGTCCACACCTCCCACATGGTATGGCGTTCCACCTCCTTGGTCCACGGAGCAGCCAGCAGCACCACCACCACCACCAGCAGCACCATCCGATGCCCCAGCATGGTACAGTCGCGCCCCGGGATGGTACGAGCAGATGCCGGATTGGGCCACCGGACTTTCAGAGAGAGTTGGAGCGTTGGAGATCCGGGCGGATGCTAGAGACGGACGCTTAGACGACCTTGACCACATGATGAGGGACGTCTACCGCCAGCAGTTTGGGCGGTTCTATGATCCGAGTTTCTCTCCATTCCCGCCTCCGCCGGCGCCGTAGTGATTCGATTTATGACCGTTCGTTTTTAGACATTCCCGCCACCACTTTGTGAGTTTCTTTTTCTTTTCTTTCTTTTCTTTCTTTCTTTTGAACATTAGGGACAATGTTCGTCCTAAGTATGGGGTGGGATGTACTAAAAAGTTTGTAATAACTCTACTTACTATGTTTGCTTTCAATTTAGACTATCGTTGCATGTTCATTATGTGTTGCACGTTTCTTTATTGCATTGCATGAAAAGTGACTTGAAAAACCCATAAAAATTGAAAAATTTTGAAAATTTTGAGCTTCTAATGAATTGAGATGATTTCTATGATAATCACTACTTGTGAATTGAGTCTGATGACAATTGCATGCTTAAAAAGATTGTGAATTGAAAAAGAATTTGAATGAATGAATTTTACCTCTTTTGCAAGTTTTATAATGTGAAAATGTTACCTAAATCATGCTAGGAAATTGAAGTTGAAATCACATTATAAGTTCCTATACTTCTTGTTGAAATGATTAAGGCAATTCGATACTTTCTTTCTTCTTTCTTTGATCATCTAGCTCCTCATTGAAATATTAGCCTCCTTTACCTATCCGGGAATTTGGAGAAGTGAATGAGAAAAAGGCATGTTTGATGTGGAAGGGCCATGAGAGCAATTATTTGCAATCAAATGAATAGAAAGAAATTGTAGGTTTGGGGAAGTCAATCATGACGATGAGTAACTCGGCACCATTCACATAGCCGGGTGTTT
Source organism: Fagopyrum homotropicum (assembly GCA_033239125.1). Lineage (NCBI taxonomy): Eukaryota > Viridiplantae > Streptophyta > Magnoliopsida > Caryophyllales > Polygonaceae > Fagopyrum > Fagopyrum homotropicum. The sequence continues at coordinate 126,518,249 of BSWB01000005.1, forward strand.
GTGTCTTGCCAAAGTCAGATTGAGCGATATTCCTAGCGGATTATGGTATGTGCGCTAAGGGTTTGAGGCATCTCTTGAAAAATTGAGAAACGCCGATCTCCTAGGCTTCGGTTTTTGTGCACCTCTATCCATAACTCCAAAAGTAAAGTCGAAAAATGAGAAGAAGAGAGCGAAGCTCTAAGTTGAAGTGTTGCGGGAACCGCATAAGAAGAAGAAGGTAGTTGTCCACTTTCCCGGATTTATGCACCACTTTCTCTTAAAGTTTTCCCTTCCCTTCCATATTCTAGACCTTTTCTTTGGAAGTCCTTAAGATCAAAAGAATGTTGTATGACTTGGTGATCTAAATTGAAGTTTCTTGTGATTGATTTAGATAATGTTTGAAGGTTATAATGCTTGTTTAGAAGTTAAGTTGGTTCATGAATTTTCTTTGCCTTTTACTCTTTAATTAAGTGTGTGAAAGTTTGATAAACGATTGAAGCAAGGTTTGAGAATGATCTATTCTCTAGAAGTCACATTCATCCAAAAGAAGGTACACATATTTCATCCTAACTCTTGTTTAAAAGCTTTTTGAAAGACCTTGCTTAGGGACAAGCAAGTGTTAAGTATGGGGTTATTTGTTAGCATGAAATATTGTGATATTTTAGGCACGTTTTCTAAACGTATTTGATTCATATTGATAGTCTTTGATTGAACTTTGCTGCATATGTGAGCTAGTATTACCTATATTGTCGATATGGATGTCTACACTAGTTCTATGTTGATTATAGGTGATTTGGAGCTATTTCCGAACGGAATCGAGCAAAGGAGAGTTGATTTGATATGTCCATGGATTGAGGATATTCTTATGAAGCAAATTGGAGTTTTAGCTTGAGGAATGCACGAGGCTAGGGAAGAATTACGTTCTTGCCCTAAACCACGCTCTAAAATACGGCCGTACTACGAAACACGTTCAGTTCCACGGCCGTGGAACCCTGCAAGAGAGGCGTGATGCATTCCAGTAACTTACACGGCCGTGGAATACATGGTGCAAACCGTATTTATATTCACGCTCTAAATTACGGTCGTGGAACACTTCCACGACCGTGATCTTGGCGTATCTTTTCGCCACACTTTGAAGCCACGATCTTTTAAAGATTGGGCCGGGCCGACATTTTGCCCTGCACTATAAAAAGACGGACAAAGCAAGATTCCGTCATCTTCGCTGAGGGGGAATTTCGGCAATCCACGTTCTATCAACGCATAGGCCGGCTACACTTCGTTTAGCCTTGCTTGGAAGCATTGACATCTCGTTGGAGATTGAAGTTGGTGTTTAGGAATTGCCCTAATCTCGCACCTTTGGTGGAGACTGCTGTTGAGATCTCCGGATTGGCGGAAGATCGAAGTTTTCGGAAGATTTTGCAAGGAGATCTCTCTTCTTGTTTAGGTTTGATTTGGAAAACGGATTGACATCCCGTTTTCCCTTCTTTCCTAAGGTTGTGATTGTTTGTTTTACTTTGAATCCTTTGACAATACTTGTTATCTTTGTGACTTTGAGATTGGTTTGAAGATTATTGAAAGTTCTTGAAAGTTTTCGTCTTTCTACCTTTTAATTCTTAATTTGATATCAATATGATTGTTATTGGCTAAAAAACCCTTAACAATTCTAAGGTGAAGGGTTGATAGTTGTGGCTTAGATGATGATAGATCGATCGTAAACTGATTAGACCCTGAGAGTTAGAGAGAATCGCCGACAACCCTAAATTACGGCCTATTCTTGAGTCCACGGCCGTGGAACCTCAAGAACTAACCGTGATTTCCCTTAAGTATACGAACTTGCTTTTACTTTGATCCAAAGTTAAAGATTTGCTTTAACTTAGTTTAGACTTGTCTTTTCTAGGTGGTAGTGAAGCCTCAACAACCTCTACCTCGATTGTGAGTGTCACAACCTCAATCGGTTAAGTTAGTCTTAATCCTTGGGTTACAAGTTTGGGTATTTGACACTAATTCTCACCTTTAGAACCTTTCTATATCGAGCCTCAACAACCTGTATAGAGAGTGCCTTGTAGGTGAGTTACATAAGGTTTTTGGAACTTCACCGTACGATTACCTTACATTAGTATACCTTTGCATATCTCAACTCTGTCTTTATATCATTAGTACATCTTGAATCGATTGCCACAGCTGGATACTTGGATCTTTAGGATTGTTGTTTTCCCAATATTTGCAAGACTCTCATATTTACTCGCTTGATAACCTGCAATCGTATTTGTTCCCACCCAAATCCCTGTGTTCGATACTCTGGAATTCTTGCTTAGCTACGTCGATCCGTACACTGCGGGTTCGCTGCTTGATTCTAGTTTTATAAATTTAAAGCTTATTTGCACACACCTTTAGGGGCGAACACTTACTTAGCTGGTTTCTGGATATTAGTTGGGTGATAATGGTTGTGTGTGTGCAATGTGTGTTATAATAAAAATAACAACTTGTTAGGACGATCGTGTTTATTATGTTGTAAGGCCCAAGTGCATGTATAACGGGCCATGACATCACTGCCCAACTCTGCCAGGAGACTGGGAGGTTCTCTATACCCAGACCATACAGGTACACGGTGAGATGCATCGGATCCACTCCTGATGGGTACACGGGGGCGGAGGCGAGGTTTGGGAATCCCTCGTGTCACAAAATAAGTATCATTAGAGTGAACGACTTAAATGAAGATAATAAACGGATTGTTTGAAAGCATGATGAGTGTTTATGATTTTATGTGTGTGTGTGCTATTATTATTCTTCTAATGTTTAGATAATTAGCTAATGGTTATTTTGTTGTGTTTTTAGATTTACCGCAGGTTAGAACAGTAGCTGAGTGATCCGGAAGTAGTGGTCAGCCGGGTCTCCGTACTCCGTACTCCTTAGAGTGGGGGTTGGGTTGTTGCTTTGTTGTTCTTTCCTCTTGCTAAGACAGTTAGTCTTTTCCGTCGTTTAAGTATTATAGGCTGTTAGACTTTGTTGCATTCATCCTGTTAAAAATACATTTTTACGAATTTCGGTTTTTCTTATTTGTGTCTTGTTGCAAGATCCTAGTAATATTGTTGTCAAACTGAGGTCGGGACCCATTGTGAGATCCTAACCAGTAATGTCTCGAGTTCTGAGAATTCGGGGTGTTACATTACAAGTGTACAAAAAATAAGCAGCGTCGCAATCAATCTCTGTAATGTTTTTGGCATCTGTGTACTAACTGCTTCTTCCATACACGAATCTGTGTAGCCGCTGATCTCAATAAGACCATGAGTTAAAGCTGCCTCTTCAAAAGTTGAGTATGTTATGTTGTCGATGGTACGAAGATCTTCAAATGATTTTGGACCTTTGATATGTGTCAACAGTAACCTTAAATAGTACCACTCACCTTCACAAGGATTCACATAAGCTAATCGACCAAGGGATGACCTTTGCTTTCTTTCATTCCATTTCTTTTGTTTTTGATTCCATGTATAGTGCTCCGGAAATTCTGCGTACAAGTAATTTATGCTCTGACCGGGAATGTGCGTTTGTGGTGAAAAAAGAAATAAGCGTTGTAATTTGGCGGCTTTCATCGGAAATAACATTACTTAGTTGCTCAGAAGCAGAAAATGTTACTAATTGCATATGCGGTAAATGTATATGCAGCACGAAAACCGCTAAATTTATATCATGCAAATCAAATGAAAATATGTGCCATGCAGCCTCAAGAGGAGACACCCATCTACCATTTTGGTAATCTCTAATTTCATCCTGAACAACTGGTTGATCAGTTGTAACAATGAAACTGATTCTGTCATGCCCTTTATACACATATTTATATATGTACTTTATTGCTCCAACTGTAGAACATACTTCAACATTTATGTGACAGTTAAATGTCGCAAGTAAATATGGATTGTATGGAATTACCCATCGATTATCAAGTGTCGCTCCCCTAACTCATACAGCGTCACAATTATTTCTTCGGTGATAAGTCGGATATGAATCATTTGTACTTGTTGTATATTCCGTGTATTTATTTGGGAACCCGTATTTACACATTAATTTGTTATTTTTTTTCTTCATGCAAGGGCAACCGGGATTTGCTTTACCGCATGGTCCATGCATCATATGTTGTATAACAAGCTTCCTTAATTCAGGAAATTCATTTGACGGGGATCTGAGCTTACGTATTTGTCATAGTTATCTGATGACCGTATCTTGTTTTCGTTCGACAAAATTATCAAAATGTGCACATGAGGTAGACCTCTTTTCTGAAATTCTATAACATCAACACGGGCTGCAATGATACCAAAAATGTTTTTTTCTTGCAATAAAGATTTCAGCTTAGTTAACTTCGCTCTAAATATTCGTGCAACTAAATTCAGGCGATCTTCTTCCATTTCACCTAAAAGCATTTCTTGTTTTATTTCAGGGCATTGAGGATTACAGGTCATTGTAAGAAATAAATCTGGTTTGCAATATTTTTACACAAGTTTCATTGCATTAAGGTATCTTTTTTTCATATCCCTAGGACCGCCTATAAATGAAGCAGGTAGAATTACACGTTTATCAATATTAGAAGCTCTACGATAATCATCGTTAACACTATCAACAACACCTTGATACAACTCCCTTCGAATGGTGCTTTGATTCATGCGCAAGAAATTTAACCGCATATTTTCACTTTTAGCGTACATATCAACTATATATTGTTGATATATCCTACCAGCCTGTAGAATGTGATTACCATTACGTATTTGAAACTTGTAAGAGTAATACTCACAACAAGATATTTCCTGTCCTTCTCCTGGTGGAAATGCAGATGAAGTTGAAATTGTAAAGGATAAAGTTATATCAAAATTAATGTATCGTATATCATAATCTCGTCTACCTATACCAAAATTAGTCATATAAGAAACTATGTGCGGCTAAGGGAAGGAATAACGTACCAAATTTCTTCTCGAGAAAGAATTACATCAGTTGTATCGCCATCAGGATTCACATTTGGGAAAGTAGATTCCTCTCTTAATTGATTATTTGTTCGTTTTATTTTCTAAATACCTTGATGCCACCCACACTCGCCCCGAGTAAATAAAAGAGGATACTGCAACGGATCATAGCAACTGTAATAATGCATGATCCTATAAATTTTATTTTCGTTTCCTAGAACGATTACCTCGGGACTATTAATTTTATCTGAGCTATCATTATCTACGAGAATGGCAGCAACCTCATCAGTAGTCGGAGCATTAAATACCCTTTGATTGAAGGCTGAATTTTTAGATATCAATATTTTAGTATCATAATGTACGTCACGCTGTGAAAGATTGCGGAAAAATGTTGCATAAGGGTTTACAACCATCAAATCAATAATCATGGAGATAATATCAGGATTTAATTCATTAAATTTTTTAACTCGTTGTTCTCTTTCTTGTAAGCCGTCGAAGAAATATAACTATAAAAATTTACGTTTATCTGTGTGAGGTGATATACTTGGAAGAAATGATATAACCGTCCTTGCAAACGGAATACATGGATGCCTTTAATTGTTTATACACTTATGTTATCGTATCCTAGGGAGCTTAAAGCGAAGAAATTATTGTATAACCTCGCATATTGTCTAAAATGATCACCAAGGCTCGTATTATCAGTAAATAAGCGAAACAGCTGAGTCGGCAACGGGTTGCTTATAACCACTACACTTCCATTTTGACAGCAAAAAGATGGGGGCTCAGATTCAAATTTCTTTGCGCCACATTTTACACACGGTGGTTGTGCCCGAAGTTCCGTTGCAACCAAGGGCACGTGATCATTCCCTACAGCTGCGTGAATTCTTACAGGAGGCATTCTCAAACGTCTTCTTTTACGGGTCGATGATTCAAGCATATCATTTTGGGAGCTCATATGTTGATAAGTCGTATTTCACGTGCAAAAGGAATAGGCTAAATGAAATAAAATAAATATAAGTAAAAAGATTTAACGGTAACTCGAGAAGCAGCCATCTTTAACTAAACCTATATTTTCATAACAAAGGTAACACATAGGGAGCACACAAGTACATAAATATAGGTAAAAAGATTTAACGGTAGAACTCGAGAATCAACCATGTTTCACTAAACCTATATTTTCATAACAAAGGCAACACATACAGGGAGTCCATACAAGTAACTAATCTATTTCCATAACAAAGAAAACATAAAACGAACATGGGTATAGTAAAATAAGATTTAGCAATAGCACGCACGAACTATTGATTATCAGATATGTCGATACTAAATATTCGCGGGTAAAATGGGGGATTGGGTATGTTTTATAACCATGAGCATATAAAGGGCCTCAAGTTAATAATGGGTATAAAATAGGTCCCTCTAATTTATATAAAAAAGATTTATTAAAATAAAAAGAGGATATTAAGGAAATCAGAATATCTTTCTCTCCATTTATTAAGCAACTAATTATTACAAAAAGAGAAAGTAAATATATTTCTCTCTCCATTTATTAAGGGAATCAAAATATCTCCATTTATTAAGGAATTCAAAATATTTTTCGGAATGTTCGTCCTTTCCAACTTGCGTTCATCCATGACGACGATGTTGAATCAATCTTGATTTTCGCAGCAACATATGTACATAATCTCAAAGACTGCAAATATATGTACATATATAGTTAGTCAGTAACATTTTCGCAGGAAAAAATGTACATAATCACTAGACACTGCAAACATATGTACATGCAAACACAAAAACTGTACATATTCTAATCGACATCATGTTATATGTACACACAAAATATGTCTTTGTATCATCAAACCCCTATCCAAATGTACACAAACTACATATTTGGTACATATATTTTCGCAGCATCATATGTACATAATCAACCTCTATCCGAATATATCATATCTGGCTATGGCGATTGAAGTTAATCTCGGCTTGCTCACGTTGAACGCCCTCCACCGCTAGCCGCGGACATCGTTGTTGCTCTTGATCTCATGTTCTTCATGAACTTAAACTTGAGGCGGTTGTTGAGGATAGCGCGACTCCACCTCGTTCTCCCTCTCGCCGCAATCGCCAAAACACGATCTACGGCCTCCCACACAGCACGACCTCGGCGCGGAGCCGATGTCGACGAAGAAGAAGGGTTGAGTCGTCGAAATATCGATTCGATTATACTTTGGCGCGGGTTCGGAATTATGGGCAATCTCTTCAGGCTAAGTGTGGCGAACGGTGACGGTGGAGCCGTTGGTGTTGGCAGTGGAGCCGTCGGTGATGGTAGGGTAGCCGGATACGTCACCACGAGAATGCCATACGACGGCAAAGACGAATTGAAGGAAGTCGGTCTTCCGATAATGGCAGATATATAATACTGGAAAATCTCACGGTTACCTTCTTTAGTTGATCTCCTATTTTATTGCTTATTTAATTTATTTTACCAAATAAATAACTTCCATTAATTTAGTAACTGCCTATTAAAATATATACTTAATTACTAATTTATCTTTTTTTTTAAAATGTAAAATAATAGGGGCCTAGTTAGTTTTTTAGAAAAAAAAGTTACCCTACTACCTTAATCTTCTCAATATTCGCTCTTTTTTTTTGTTTACGCATAGAAACATTGCATGTACGATACTAATGCGCTCACTTTTTTTACGCATAGAAAGATTGCAGGTGCCGAAAAAAGAGCCGGGGATAAATCAAGAAACAAAAGGCCTCATTTCTTAATATGGTAAAATAGTGATTTTACGAAATACATATCCTAGATCCCTAATAAAAAGAATGACTTTATATAATAAAAAGAGTGACTTTATATAAATAATTAATAAAAATATGGAGTAATTTTCGGCCAAGAATCTGTGATGCTATAATTAAATATGAAGCAAGGAAAATTTATGAAACAACTACACATAATCGAATTATAGGTGACTAACTGTAATTTTTTAAAAAAAAGAGATAGTTTGGCTCCAAAAAATAAGAAGCGCTGAAAAATCAGAAAGCCGTAATCATGTTTAGCAAATAATAAATAAATTTAAAAATGTTATTTGCTGCGGTAATTATGGTTTAAGAAATTAGTAGTTATGTGCTAAGAAATCGCTATTTATATGCCAAAACTATTTATCCAAAGCAATTTACAAGAGCCAAACTTGAATTAGGGGAAAAATTGCAGGTTCAAAACTTAAAATCGATTCATTCTAATAAGCAACGCGGTTCTCAATTGCTCATAATTAATAAGTAAAACGCGGCATCATTAAATATGGATCGTAACCTTATTACATGTAATAACCCGACCACGTAAGGCTAGTAATAGAAAGGATGATAACAACATCATGTTGTAGTTGACACAAAAATTATACAAAAAATCGCAAGCCCAAATTATTTTTAACATGCTGGTTTTTGCACTTGGAGAATATCAACCGCAAATCCATTTCACTCAAAATATATGTAATGCTATGCGTGCTTTGAATCACCAACACATATGTAAAAGCATACGAAATTAAACATACACTGAACAACAAGAGCTAGTTAATAGTATTTACACAACTGGTTATAAACAATCCGTAGCCGGACTAACCAAGGGATACACAAAATGTTTAGAGACAAGACGGTAAACAATGAAAACTTGCCACAAGTTTTAACTATTTCACAAAAGACGGGCGCAAAAAAAGGGAAAAAAACGACCACAACCACAACTATGGTGGTGGAAAATGGTTTCCTCATGTGCCTGTGTCCAGTACCAATTGCCATAACCGCAAAAAAACATCAACACTATACAAACCCACCAAAATACCCTTCAAGTCCAACTTCACTTCGAGTACTAACCGCCATAACCACAAAAACACATTCATCCTATACAAACACACCAAAATACATTTAAAATCCAACTTCCAACTTGACTTAAACGACAGCCTCCTTGAGGAACCACTTAATCCGCTCATGGTGCACAAACAAGGACTTCACCGGGGAAATAAGGAATTTTATACGGAAACAAATCTGGGCACGATCAACAACCCTACAACGGTCCTGCATGGTACACGGCAGCAGATTGATAATTGCATTAGAGGCCTGTTGTAAAAGAAAATCTATACCATATGCATGAATATATAAATGAGGCAAGAGCTATTAAACAGCTTACTGGCAGCGTCATGGTAAAGAACTCTCTACTGGCAACCTAGAACAACCTTTCAAGATTCCTTGTGTACGCATCCAAGGTAAGTGTCCCAGTACCATCTGAACAATTAAACCTTAGATACATCCTACAAGAGCAAGAAACAAAGTTAGGCAAGACAAAAAAAAATTAAGAGGCACAAAAACAGTAAGCAGCAAGAAACTAACTTAGGTTCTGCCTTCTTCACCACATGACAAGTAATGCAGTGGAAATCTTGGTCAAACTGGAAGGATTCATCGGTGCAAGATTTCCCACAAGCTCGGCACCCAAAGGAAAGCTTGAGGCTTTCATAAGCAATGAACGGAATGTGTGCCTTGACACGGATAACTTGGGCCTCTATTATGTCAGACACCTACAGAGGGTAAAGAATGTTAACAAAAATTCATACACATATAAAAACTAATCAACTCCAATATAGCATAGACAATCGCATGCACCTGCGTTGACAAGACATCCACAATTGTAGTAATATCTGTAGGGAATACCGGGAGCTCATTATTGATGGCCTGGACCACTCGAGCATCTACAACTAGCTGTTTCTCCTTGTACCCCTATCGGAGAGACTCAGCTCGCTCACCAACAGGGTGTGTCTTCACAACAGTCTACATAGAATCAGCAAGAGAAAAACCTAGGAAAAACAAAAAAAAAACTGGCTTTTCAAAATACAAAACGTAAGTGTAAAAGGAAAAATAAGTACATGTTAAAAAATAGAGGAAGCCACAACCAGTAAATCTGCTGACTTTGAGCCCTGTAAGCTCACCACTGGATCATCATTCAAGAGGTATTCGAGCTTCTCAAATTCCTGCATCAAAGCCCTGTTCCATGCCAAAACCAGAAGGACCTGCTCACAACTGGTACAAAGTGTGTATATATATATATATATATATATATATATATATATGGCAAATACACCACCGAAATCATGAAGAAGAAAAGGCAAAAGGAAATAAGTTACCTGTCATCAGTGACCGATATCTCACGAACAGGGAGAGAGGTGTCACCTTTTGCCACTATCTTCTCTAGGTGAACCCAAAGAAGAATAACCATGATATCAAATCAAAAGAAGGAACAAATTAAAATTCAAGGAGGAAAAAAAGTTCAGAAACCAAACAAAGGAACCAATAATTATTACCAAAACGATCGTCTTTACTGGCATCACGAGGCAAATCATGCAACAGGACATAGAGCATAGGAGCAGCCTGGCTCGAACTACCCATAGCCTCAACAGATAACACTTATATTGAATTCGTGAAGTAGAGCTGTCTCTCACCAACGTAGGTTACAAACCTCTCAGGAACCGGCTTGACAACAAGGTGATTCATATCATACCATTTCCCCCTCTGGATTATATTCTCATAGATGTTAATATCAACGCCAAAAAGAGTCACGGTCATTCGATTATTCTGCAAAACGAAAAAAGAAACCAGATTAGGTATAAATCCTACAGCTAGAAGCAAGAAAAACTAAAGACAAACTAACGAGAATAAGCAGCAGTAAGGAAAGGAATCTACCATCTCATCGAGAAGGACCATGTGTTGGTAACTACACTTGCTCGAGCTTTCTTGCCTCGGCTGTTTATCAACAACCTTCACTCGTACAACTTGCGTTCGAGAGCGATTCTCAAGCACGTCAAGCATAACACGAGGATGATCCATAATGCTTTCAAACAAGGAGAAAAAAATATAGAGAAAAAATAAAGATGAGAAAACGAATACAACCAGCATGCACATGAACGATAAGCAAGCAACTGAGAAAACAGTAACACAACCAGCATGCACATGAACGATAAGCAAGCAACTGAAAAAAGAATAACACAACCAAAAACCGAAAAAGAAACATAAGATAAGAAGAAAAAGTGTATCTCAATAGCCATACATTTCAATGCGAGCCTTGACAACAACAAGCAACAGCAACCTGTTTAAGAAAATATATAAATCAAGTTGTTAGCCCATGAAAACACAACAAAGAGAAGGTAAAACACAAACGCAACTATCAAAAAAAATTTAAAAAAAAATGAAGATCCATGCATGCAACAATGGAAAATCAGCAACATTCAATGCAAGAAGACAACACAAAATACATAAAAACAACAGCCAATGCACGAAGACTGCATAAAAGATCTAACCATGAACAAAAAGAAACAAACCAAAGAAGGAATCTTCCACAACATTAATCACATAAACATTAGAGGAAAAAGACGAACCAACAGAACCAGTAAAAGGATCTTTCCCACTGTTTATATAATCACATAAAGATCAAGTGTAAAACGTCAAAAAAAATCTATAAACCGAACAAACAAAAAAAGGAAAGCAAGAAGAACAAGACGATTATCTCATATAACCTCGATCGATCCAATGGCAGATACAAATAAGCAAAAAAAATCGAAGCATCTAAGGATACAAAAACCGCTAAAGCTTCCAACAAAAACTGCAACGACAAAAACAAAACAGTAGGAAAGACATAATACTAAAAGCTCTCAAACATATATCATTGAGCTATAGCATGATAACAAATACAAAACAGCCGGCATGAATAAATAACAAAATCTAGAAAACAAAATGCCGGCAGAAGAAGATGAACCAGGATAACGATTACACCAAGAAACAACCAGAGAAGAAGAAGAAGAAGAAGAAGAAGAAGAAGAAGAAGAAAAGAAGGCGGGTGAAAAGCATAGCATTTAATGAAGCCGAATTCAGAATTTAAACTACCTTCCAGCATTATTCCGGTGGAGCAAATGAGTACAATCGAGCGGCCGGTGTTAATGCAACAGAGGATCTTCACCACGTGGCTAAATCGAGCTCTTCCCAATATTTGAAAGACGACAGTTGAAAGGACTCCAAAAGGCGGGCTGCACATGCAAATGCTCGAAGCCCAAAGCCCACTCACCAAAGATTCCTCCACTCACCTCTTCCGATTCCAAACCAGGCCCAAAAATAGGGCTTAAAAAACGGGATGTACTAAACGAACAAATAACCACCTGGACCAAATAAAAAAGACCAAAACACCCCACAAAAGAAAGCAAGTATCATAAATAGTCAAGGGTAAAAACAGAAATTTTGGGCCATAAGGACATTTTAGGAAATCTCATATTCATTGGGGGACCTCTCTCTTCTGTTATAGTAAGGATATACAAACTATACACGGGTTGGGTTGACCCGCGAGCCAAACGCTTACCCATACCCGTTTCATCAATAAAATGGGACTGATTGGGTGATGCCCAAACAGGCCAAACTAGTTGCTTATACCCATATTTTTTTCCGAACGGTCAAATTTGTACAAGTCTAAATGAGACATACCTCTTATTTTTGGAATCAAAGTATACCCAAGCACAAGTTATGAGAATGCTTTATTCCGACAACATTTCTAATTCCACGGAAATTGGACCACATGAGCCCTTAAGTTTTTGAAAGTGTTTATAAAAACACATGAGATATATTTATATAAACCCTAACTCATTATTCATTCCAAATGGGGTAACACATTCGATATATTAAGTGTCCGTTTGGTTGGATCGGTGGAATGGAAACGGAATGGAATCGGATAAGGGTTAGGAAAGGAAATGGAAATGATGAGATTACTTTCATGTGTTAAAAGACCTCTAAACAAACACGTTTTTTGATTGATTCGGAATCATTCCGTTACCGGGAATGATTCCTAGCGCTACCAAACGAGCCCAATGTATTTATGACTCGTTTCATATGCGTATATGAATTGTGTTGGAACCAAAATTTTTTAAAAGAATGAGGAATAACCTCATCAAACTTTCAAAGTATGATGTTTGATTAATATTATAAATTAAACTTTTCGTTCTTCATTGATTTTTATAAAGTAATGGTCGATGTCCTAATTTGCACATAAATAAAGCAACGGCCTAAATCACTATAGTTGGAAAACCAATTTCAAATAACTCAAACCTATAAAAAAGCAAAGAGTGATTTTATTCGATTAGCCAAAAAATAACAAACGAGGACCGTCGAATCCCGAGTACAAGGTGCATGAGCAGAGCGGGTACAAGGCGCAGACGCAGAGAGACCACGGCGTGCAGGCGCAACGTGCCCCCGCCCCAGACGTATCTCACCTGCACCCTAGGCGAGGGTAACCCTCACCGGCCTTGCACACCCTAGCCTCCGCCTCCCTTCTTCTTCATGTTCTTCACACATGCTTCTTCTTCACACTTGTTGTGGTCGAACATTGCATGTTGGTCTTCTCTGTTTCTTCTTTGCTCGAACATTGTAAGTTGTCTTCTTCGGACACAGTCCACAACGCAACCATCTACTTCTTCTTCTTCGTTCGAGCGTAGATCCACAACACAAATCCCCAATTTCGCACTTATGTTCTTCCTTTTTGTTATGTAACGAATGATAATTATCCACAATTTCGTTTTATAAATATTCACAATTTCGTTATATAATTATTCACAATTTCGGATATCCACAATTTTGCACTTGTGTTCTTCGGGATACAATCTCAGTGTGCCCCGGAGGCACACTTGGACTGCGCTCGGAAGGCACACGCAGATTTTGAGCGTGCTATCTCACGGTGTCTGACCGAATAGCTACCCCGAAAAGAAATTTATTATCAACGAAAAATAACGAAATCACCCATTTCTGGAAAATGACTCATTCCAATACATTTTGTTATCAAATAATAAAATACGTTAGAGCGTTTCCGAAACTAGTTCCCAATTCTATAGAAACTGTACCAAACAAATTCTTACGGTTGAAATCGGGTTTTAAAAGTGTTGAAGTCCTAAATATGGATTTTATGGATGACTTAGGGCATGTTTAGCAAAGGATTATGTTTTTTCGGGTTTATAAACTAAATGGGTTTATACGGGTTTATGGTTTATTTTTGGGTTTATAAACTCGTTCAGTTTATAAATTTTATTTTTGTGATGATGTTTACATAGGATTTTGTTTTTAGAAACAATTTGGTTTACTAGGCTTTTTCTAGTTTTGTGTTTAGTAAATGTAGACCTTAAGAGAAGAGTTTAGTTACTACTATAGTTTTTCAAAAAGGTCTAGTTACCAAAATTGTCCTTTTTTTTATGGGTTTATTCATTCAAAATACATTTTTGTCCCTAAAAAATTACATAATTACAATAAAAACCAGGTTATAAGATTTTTGGATACTCAAGCTTCTCCTCTGCCTTGTTCGACAGATTTGTCTTTGACTGTTCGACGGGAGACGGACGCCACTGATTCTCCTGCCCCTTGTTCGACAGATTTCTGGGTACTCAAGCTTCTCCTCTATTTCGCTGTTGCTTCTTTATTTCGTTGGCATATTAGGAAGTTGTTGCTTCACTATTTCTCATTTGCTTCACTACTCCGCTGTTGCTTCAGTTTGTTCCTTTGTTGACGATGCTTAGACAAGAAGATAGATTACAGAATAATTGAATGATCGTTTTTTTTCAATAAAAAAGGGCATGATTTCCAACCATATGGAAATTGACATTTGCCACTGTTATGTGGGATATGTTTGATCTTCTCATTTAATAAGTCTTTCTTGTCATTCATAACCTCCCTATTGTGTCACTGTATGTTTGGCTTCATCATATTTTTCTTCGAATTGCTATCTTGTACAATTATGTTGTAACTTTAGATTAAGGGATTAAATATTTGTTTTTCTTTTGCAGAAGAATCTTCTCCTTCAGCTGCACTGACAACCAGTGGCGGCCGCAGGATTTTGAAGGGGGGCGAAAATTTATTTTCGATAAAAATATCTATAAAAATAAAATAGCGATAAAAACAAAGTCAATATGTCATCTACTTACAATAAACAAAAATACAAAAAAAATTACACTTAAATGCACGGTAAACGACCGAGCCTAAATTTTTTTTTAAAAAAAAAATAGCTGCCCTATAGGCGCGGTCTATAACCGCGCCTCTTTACTTTTTTTTTTCTTTCAAAAACGTTACACTATAGCCGCGGTCTAGGACCGCACCTCTATTTGTGTTTTTATTATCTTTATTTCGAATATTAAAATGTTGTCCTCGACAAACGCGTTTTACAAATAAGAGTGCGGTCTATGACCGCGCTTCTAATCCAAACAACAAATCTCGTACATTTTGGTGAATTATTTCACTCCGAGCCTAAAACGGGAAATTCTTTTGAAGTTTCGTTCACTTCGACGAAAGATCCAAAAAAGCATTTAAATGTAACACAAGAATAGTGATATTAAAAAAAATAATAAATCATAGAAAACAATTTTATAAACGAGAGAAGCCACAGCCTATTTTTAAACGATTTTTTTTTGAAGGGGGGGGAGGCAGCTGCCCCCTACCCCCCAAGGGCCGCCCCTGCTGACAACCAACTTCATCTTTGGAGTGAGTAGTCCAACTTTTAAGTCTAAAACACGTAGTAATTTTGGTTGATGTTACTTGTTAATATTCTCCTAATAATCTTATTGGAAGGGATAATCTATTTTGACATGTGCAATTTATAGATTTTGTATTATGATGGGTTAAGTTAACCATGTGTTTTTATTTCTCATGGTGTAGGCATTACTTGTGATTGTTAATATTATTGAAATTTAAAAACTGTTATAGATTATATTATGGTTATGTAACAACCGGTTTCTGGTTGTCACCGCCCATGCGGTGACAGTGGTCGCCCCAGTGGCAAGCTGTGTCTGTCATCACCCCCGTTGTGTCTATCACCGCCCCCGCGGTGACAGTAGCCGCCCCAACGGCTAGCCGCGGTCGCGGCAGGGTCATTCCGCAGGTGCGGCTAACCCCAGATCGCGGGATCTGTTTCCTTTTTCATTTATATCTTGTTTCCTTTCTTAGATGATCCGATCTTCTATCCTTGAGCCGGCTTTCCTCAGATCTTCTAACTTTAAACGTCCTTCCTTATCCTTCCAACCGTCCCCTATATATTCCCGTCTTCTCTTCCTTTTTCCGTTTCTT
Source organism: Fagopyrum homotropicum (assembly GCA_033239125.1). Lineage (NCBI taxonomy): Eukaryota > Viridiplantae > Streptophyta > Magnoliopsida > Caryophyllales > Polygonaceae > Fagopyrum > Fagopyrum homotropicum. The sequence continues at coordinate 126,534,298 of BSWB01000005.1, forward strand.
GTTTACATCTCTTCAACATCGAAAGATGCAACCTTCTTCCTTGTGAACCCTACTGAACGTGTAAGTCTTCTTTCCTTTGATTCTCTCACACGTTCATGAGCCGTTGCATGCTTCCCTCTCTTATGTTTCTCTTTCTCTTCCTCTTTCTTCGTCTTCTTCTTCAAGAATTAAGATCGAGTCTTGATTCTTGTTGGCCTTTTCGTTGTTGATATGTTTATGTTCTCAGACTCCCTTGGTTGAGTGTTGATGTGTGTGGATCAAGGAATCGAGCTTTGGATCTCTTGTTGTGTGTTTGTTGTCAAAAGAAACGCCGACGCAACCCTCTATTAATGCACCACCCCGCGGCTACACCTTCCCGCCCCCACGGATTTTCTCTAGTGCCGCCCCCGCGGTTTTGTCTGCAGTAGCCCCGTCTTTGGTGAGCTACTTCCCTCCCTTGCTTCCTCGTTCCTTCCCTTATGTTGTGTTGATGTTCTTGACCCTTGTGAGTTTGTAAGAGTAGGGCTTGCGACCCTAGCTTGTGGAGATCTCATAGAGATCATGGAGACTAGAAGTTATAGACTTCTAGCAATCGTTTCGTTCCTGATTCGTTATGCCTTGTTTGAGCAGACATTCCTTCCTTTCCTTCAAGAAACTGAGTTGTTGTTTACCTTTGAGTTACCTTCGAGTGAGGTAAGTCCCTTGGACTTACTTAGTTGCATTCTGTATATTGGTTTGACCGTATTGGCGGTGTTTGTTTATCTTTATCGTTATAACGGAAAACCGGAATAGGATTAACCTTTTATACCTTAATTGACTCAAGTACTAGTGTATGATAACCGGGTGGTGACCACTTGTCTAGTTCTATATGAGACTAGGAAGTGCTCTTGCGACCCAGGCCCACATGTAACAGATAGTATTGATCTATTCTTGTCGGCAGACGGAAGCGGAGACGAGTTTTGGGAGATTCTCGTGTGACAAAAGAAGTTGAATTAGTAATGAATAACTTAACGAAAGATAATAACCGGTTCAGCGCTAGCATGTTGTTGTGTTTATATTACCTTATGTGTGTTTGTGCCTTTATTGTCCTTCTAATATCTAGAATGTTAGCTAACGGTTTATACCGATGTTGTAGATGCCTTTTAGGTTATAGATGTTTGCTGAATGATCTGGATGGTGTGGTCAGCCGGGGTTCCCGTACATTATAGGACGGGATCCGGTTTATATTTCTGTTGTTGTTCTTTCCCTTTTGTTTTGAATTTGGGTGTGAGTCTTTGACGCTTTCCTTGTTGTTCTTTTGGTTTTTATAACAGTTTTGGTTTTCATTTATTTGTGTCTTGTTGTAAGATCCGATGTTATTGTTGCTAATCTGAGGGTCGGGACCCATTGTGAGGTCCTAGCCCGTAACGCTTTGAGTTCCTAGAACTTGGGGTATTACAGGTATAGGTTTGTTTGTTAAGATTAGTTTGTGTGTTATGGAACAAAGTTGTTTACATGATATTGAACAACAACTATGTCGGGCAACAACGAGAAAACAACGGGAAACACAAACAAAAAATCATTCAATTGGACAAATGATATTGCAAGGACTTTTCTTGAGATGCTATGCGATTTTCAAAGACAAAATGGACAGAAGAATGTGTTCATTTGGATATCTTTGACGAACAATTTTGAGGAAAAGACTGGACATAAATGTAAGAAGGAGACGCTGAAGAATAAATTCAACATTTTAAGAGGGATATGGATGTTGTGGTTGAAATTGAAGAATGGCAAAACGGGGTTGGGATGGGACTACAAGAGACATTGTATTAATTGCATCATCTCCCAAGTGGTGATCATTGAAGCTTAAGGTAAATTCATCAAATCTAGCTTCAAATTGTAAGGTAAATTAATGAAATTTAGTTCAACTAATATTTTACAATCATCGTAGGAGAACAGAGATTATCGCGTTTTCAAGAAACATGGTCATCATCCGGAAGTATAATCAATGATGGAATACCTTTTTGCGGGTACAATTGCAACTGGATCTCATTATGTAGCACCCTCAATGGATCCTTCTCCCTTTCCATTATTTGACACACAAGTGCCAATGGACGTTGAAGAACTTGGTGTTGATGATTGGGATGATTTGATAATAGAGAATGATGCACCTGACATGCAAGATGTCCATCAAACATCACCTGACCCCGTTCCTACACGTGCTAAAGGAAATAAACAATATGGTACATCTTCTCAGGGATTCAGTAAGTGTAGTGGAAGGAAGAGTGATGGTTCTTCAATGTATCATGATCATCTAGCAGCATCGTTGAAGGCAACTAGAAGTATGGTAGCATTGTGGGAGGTAGATGTAAACGCTGTTGCACAAGGTCCAAACTAGATTTTGAGAACTAAATTATGGAAATAGGTTCCAAAGAAGAATTTGGAACTAGGTTATAGATTATTTTTGGAGCTTCGGGATCAGGGGTAAAATTGTCATTTTACCTTAGGAGGGAAATTTTTGTCATTTCCTCTCTTGATGAGTTTGTGCATCTTAGAAGTTATAGACTTCTAAGATTATGGGATGTATTTTGATCCACGTGCCTTGTATGACAGACGTTCGAGTTTCTACGGTTGCAGACCGAGTTGAGATTATGAGAGTTGTGGTTGATTCAGGTAAGTCCTTGCGACTTACTTAGCTAGTTTCTGGATGTTGGTTGAGTGATAATAGTGGTGTGTGTGATGTGTGTTTATAATAATAACTTGATAGGACGATTGTTATTATTATTATATTTTAAGGCCCAAGTGTATGTATAACGGGTCGTGACATCATTGCCCAGCTCTGCCAGGAGACTGGGAGGTTCTCTATACCCAGACCATACAAGTACAAGGTGAAATGCATCGGATCCATTCCTGATGGTTACACGGGGGCGGAGGCGAGGTTTGGGAATCCCTCGTGTCACAAAAATAAATATCATTAATAAGAGTGAATGACCTAAGTAAAGATAATAAATGGATTGTTTGAAAGCATGATGAGTGTTTACTTTTGCTATGTGTGTGTGTGTGCTATTATTATTCTTCTTATGTTTAGATAACTAGCTAATGGTTATTCTGTTGTGTTTTTAGATTCACCGTAGGTTAGAGCAGCAACTGAGTGATCCGGAAGTAGTGGTCAGTCGGGTCTCCGTACTCCTTAGAATGGGTTGGATGTTAGCTTGTTGTTTCTTTCTTCTTGTTAAAGACAGTTAGACTCTTCTGTTGTTTAAGTACTTTAGGTTGTTAGACATTGTTGCATTCATTCCTTTAAACATACATTTTTATGACTTTCGGTTTTTCTTATTTGTGTCTTGTTGCAAGATCCTAGTAATATTGTTGTCAAACAGAGGTTGGGACCCATTGTGAGGTCCTAACCAGTAATGTCCTGAGTTTTGAGAATTCGGGGTGTTACACTAACAAACTACTAAAGGAAACAGATGACTCGATGAAGACACTATTAGATTTGGTCTCGGATGGATTAATGGTGAAATGTTCAACTAGAAGTACGGTAGCATTGTGGTGCTTTTCGGCCACTTTACTTTTGGCAGATGTTGCTCGTGCAATGTTCAAGGCGATGCCCGACAATGAGTCCAAATTTCAATGGTTGAATTGGCAGTACAAGAAAGAAGAGAAGAAGGGTGTTTTGCCCTAATAAGTGACCTACATAGTAACTCTAGTTTGCATCATGATTTGCAACTTGAGTGCTCTATACTGTTGAACTTGTTTCATTTCGTGCTGATGTTCCTTGCCTCTTGTATAAACTTTAATCAACTCTATGTAGTTGTTTTCACTTATGAAATATGTTTGGATTGATTAATCTTTTGTTATTTTGTCCATGTGTTGGTATTTATTAATTATGTTTAGTCCATTATTGGAGCATGACAATGTCGGGACGTGCGTAGATTACAACGTCTCAATTTGCATCAATTACAAAACGAGAGTGATTTGCTTACACGACACTACTGCATGCATCTCCACAAAATACGAACTTTCAATTCTTCTTACAATGGTTCTAGTTGGAAGCACGATGTTCTAAACTCTAGTACGGAGGCGAGATGCATGAATGCATTTCGAATGGAGAAACATGTGTTACATGAGCTATGCAATACTCTAGCTAACGAGTATGGCTTGTGTGGTTCTCCACATATGTGTCCTCTTGAGAAGTTGGGGATATTCATATACACAATGGCTCAAGGGGTATCATACCGTATAGTTGTTGAGAGATTCCAACGATCTACACAAACTATTTCAATGGCTATTCATGAGATCCTTGAAGCCATTGTGGGCCGCAATAAAGGGTTTTGTGGTATGGCTAGAGATATTATTAAACCTAGAGACCCTTTGTTTGCTAAAGTGCCAAATCACATTCAGAAGAACAAACGATATTCTCAATACTTCAAGGGGGTGATTGGTTGTATAGACGACACTCATATAAGTGCTTGCATACTTGAGGCCGGTCAAATACCTTATAGGAGACAGAAAGGGATATGCACATTCAACGTCATGGCGGTATGTGATTTTGACATGTTGTTCACCTTCGTTTCAGCTGGGTGGGAGGGATCAACATATGATGCAAAGGTCTTCGAACAAGCGGTTAATACCCCGTCTATGACATTCCCCCACCCACCACCTAGTAAGATTTCCGCTTCACTTGACAATGTTTTTTTTTTTCATATCTTCTAGCAAGCGGTTAAATTAATAAGGATTTTAATTATTCAGGTCGTTATTACTTATGCGACAAGGGTTACCCAAATAAGGAAGGGTATATGATACCTTACTCGAAGACAAGGTACCATCAATCTCAATTCGAGAATGTCCCACTTGGGAATGCCAAAGAGGCTTTCAACAAACGTCACTCTTCTCTACGAAGTTGCATTGAGAGGTTATTTGGACTCTTGAAGGTGTGTTGGAAGATATTGAAAGTCGTGTCAAGTTACGGAGTTGACACACAGGTTGACATTATTCTGTCTTGTTTTGCCATACATAATTTCATCAGAATTAGACGTGTCACAATAGATTGTGTAGAAAAAGATTTGTGTATGGGAATGGAAGTTGAAGCAATCTTGGATGATGTTAGTGATGATGAAGACCTTCTTCAAGGTGATAGTAGTAAAAAACCTGATGGAGAAGAATTTGTACAACATTCTAATGTTGGAAGTGTTGGAGGACCAAAACAATTACATGATGAGATTGTTGCCATGTTTTGGGCACAAAACTAATCACTGCAATTTCACAACCAGATTGTCATTTTTGGTCAAACTCGGTTATTTTTGTGATGGTTAGTGATGTCTTTTTTTGTATACACTAATAAAAAAAATACTCAAATATTTTTCAGCAATTACAATTTCAGAAATTGAATGTAACGTCAAGTTACTGATCATTGCTATTCACTCTACAAATATCAGAAGAAAAAAAAATTACACATAAATGTTTTAAGAAAAAACTACACAAAATGTCAAAAATTGCAACACAGAAATGTTAAAAAAAACTGCACAAAAATGTCAAAATCTGGACATCTTATAGTGAAAAAAATTATTTACAATTGAAGTTAAAAATCTGTTTTGAATTGAAGTTAAAATTCTAATAGTAAGAAACTTGTCAGCAAACAAATCTGCAAAAAAAATGAAGTAAAAAAACTGCACAAAAATGAAAGTTAGAAAACTGCACAGAAATGAAAGTTAAAAATCTACATAGAAATAAAAGTTAAAAATTTGTACAAAAAGTTCTATGAGAATTCAAGTATACATAACAATGTTAATTCATAAATTAGCACCAAAATAGTGGATGTAAGTCATTACAACCAACTACAATCTTAAAGTATAGAATACAACATAAATAAACACCATTGTAGTTGATTTAGGTCATTAAAGTCAAGTACAATCTTAAAGTCCAAAATACAACATAAATAAATACCAGAGTAGTGGATTTAAGTCATTACAATCAACACGGTCTATTACACAACATCCCGGCACATGATTAAAACAACTACTACAAGGATTAAAACATAGTTGAAAAATACACTAACATTGATTATTCCCCATTCAGCCTTACAATGGTGCGTGCAGATTCTAGTTCAGAACGTGATTCTAATAAAGCTAATTGCAAATGAACATTCTCCATAAAGCTATCCATTTCCTTCTCCCCTGTCCTAAGGATTCTCTCAGTTAGACAATCTACTTGAGCTTTTAGGCACTTGTTATTAGCTGTCAAGTGCATTGCTAGGGGACAATCTATGATCCGATGTTTAGAATCACTAGATACCGTTGTGTCTGTTGATGAGCTTTCTTTTGTGAGTGAGTCCTGATTGATCAAACTGCAATAAATAAATATTGTCAAAATTCAGCAAAACAGAACAACAGTAGTAACAACCGGACATTGCTGAATTTCCAACTTTCATTCACCAAGTTACTGATCATAACCATGTTCCTTGAATGTTGTACTTCCCAAACGACCTACTCCAATGCAAAGCATTAAGAAATATTTTCATTCGCCATATGAAGCCATACACATCTTAAGGAAATGCACTCAAGAAACAAGGACCGAAGCATACGTGAAAATCATAGAAGTCAAACCCATAAAAAATATGTGAAGGTGGAAATCTAGTATAGGGATATGAAAATTTGAACTACTCAAGGGTTTAAGTGAACATTACAATGTGCCTTCTAAATCTCGTGAACCTTAACCAATGAGTGTATGATACATCACCATTAATAGCATCAAGGAAACTACTCACATGCCTAAGATGATGAAGGAATAGTTGGAAAGGCGCACAAATTAGCTGTAATGGAATAAGTTTCAACTGAACATGCAAGCAAAAGGAAAAAGTCTTTCCATCCCTTCACAAAAGCAGTTCTACAATGCTCATACTCTTGTGTGCACTGGGATAGATGGACATATGATCTCCATGATTTGATGAGTAGTAAAACAAATGTGCTTTCCACATGGAATTATTTGGAGACAGAAAATTAATAATCACAAAGGGGCTGTGAATCATGGTGCCTAAATAATGTTGATGATCAAGAACCAAATATGGATGCAACAAGAATCCTTAATCAACGGGTAACTTTGCTATCAAAGTGCTTACAGGATTATGTCAATACATATATACATGAAAGCCCTAAAAGAGATAATTGAGCACAAAGAAGCGGTTTGATCATACGTAAATTAATGTAATGCCAAGTTAATGATCATACATATCATGTAATGTAATTTATGGTAAGATGGAGAAGGTTGAAAATATTAATTTTGTTTTGTTGTATCCCTAGTTCATTCTCCAACTATCTCTCTTTCACATAGGAAACGGTTTAATTAAGCACAAAGAAGACGCTAACCCTAAGCACTAATTCAGCAAACATTAACCCTAATCACAATGAAAAAAATTCAGAAAAAAAATCCAGCAACAATTCAACAAACATTAAGTACAAATCCAACAACAATTCAAGAAACATTAAGCACAAATCCAACAACAATTCAGCAAACATTAAATCCTGAAAGAGCTACTTGAATAAAAACATAGAAAACAACAACAAGCATGCCAAGGAAGAAGAGAAGATTGAAGATAGACCTTTTCGTAGCCGGAGTTCGCATCATTCGATGGACCTTTTTCCTCGTCGCAGTTGTCGCATTGTCGGACGGAGAAGCCATTGTTGTTGCAGTCTCGCAACCGACGGTCGTAGCCTCTTCGACGGAGCCCTTTCCTCTTCGTATCTTCACCTCTCTACCGCCGTCGCCTTCTCTTCTCTCGTCGCCTCTCTTCTTTCATAGCTTCACTTCTATAGGCAGGGCAAATCAGCAGGATATTGATTTAGGGAAATTTCGGGTTTATGAAAATAATAAACCCCTTCAATTAAAATAATCTTGAGATGAGAAGATTATTTTTTACGGGTTTAAAAATCCAAATAAACTCGTTCAAATAAAAACTCATTCACATGCAAACGGTTACCGAAAAATCAGCAAATGTTTATAAACTAACTGAAAGGTTTATAAACCTTTGCTAAACAGGGTTTTAGGCCCTGTTTAGTTATGTGGTTTGTTGGTTTCTTTTAGTTTAGGGTTATAACGGGTTTATAAATTGAGTTGTTTAGTTAAGGTTAGAGTTTATACTGTAGATTTTCAGATTGTGGTTTTCAAGTTGTGAAATATGGTTTTTGAGAATCTCCTCCACCAAAATTTATGAGTTTTTGGGAGGGTTGTGGAAGACAATTTCATTCTTGCCCTTTCCTCATATATCATACACACAAACAATGGAAGAGAAACAAATTCAAGCAGTTAATGGATGTAGAAGAGATCAAAGAACCAAACGAACTAGGGTTAGCATCGATGCAGACGAGATCAAAGACCAGAGAGCAAAACGAACCAGGTTGTTTGGTTACGGACCAAAGAGATCGATTATTGCTTGGAAATGGACCAAAATCGAAGATAAGAGATCAAATTAGACGAGATCAAAGAACACATAGCAAAATTTCCTTATTTCCTGCAGTAATGGCTCCGGATCAACAGTAATGGCTCCGGATCTGCAGTAATGACACCAACAAGGGAAGAGAAGCAAAATTCGGTTCTAATGGAGAAGAAGAATCAGGTTGCTTGGAAACGGACCAAAGAGGGTTGTGGAAATTGCTTAGAGATTTCCTTCTTTCCTTCTCAGTTGTTGCTCTTCTCTCTACGTCTCCAAGTTCAAGGCCGTCTTCCCTCTCTGCTCTCCGAAACCCTTTAAAATTAAAATTGTCGTCGCCAGGACGTGTTCAAGGTTTTGGTGCTGATAGTTAGACTGAGAATGGCAAAGTTATTTTGGTCTTTAAGCTAAATCGAAACTCGTTTTGAACCATTTAACTAATCACGTATCCAATAATTTTCCTATTACCACAAATCTCGAAAAACTTGTGTATAACCACAACCGCAACTATAACCACAACCACCACAAATCGCAATCATTTAACTAAACAAAGCCGCCTCTTGTAATTTGAAAGTGGTTTTGTCATTTGTGTGATTTTATCGAAAGTAAAATAAAATGTCAGCCGATTATATTTTATTTTTTACGGTAGGAAAGTAAACCCTCCAAAACCCTCTTCATACGCTCACCTCACCACCATTGTTGCATCTCACCCAACTTCATACCTAAACCGCCATTGAAGCTTGTCTATCAATCAAATGCAAGCAGCCGGGATCCTTCGTCGATCTTCAAGGGCCGTTAGTGCTCCTACGGCCACGCTCTTCTCTCGCTTTCTTTCTCCCGAACCTTTACTCACCCCCGCCGGCGAAGTTTCCGCTGTTTCTTCCTCCGAATCACGATTCTTCAGCACTGCTTCGCTCCAAAATCAGGCCTTCTCAGGTACGGTTCAGTCCATTTTTTCCGTTTAATTTTCTGAAATATTGAATTCAGCTTGAATGAGAGAACCTAATAGGCAGAGTCTAGATTTCTTCTGCGCATATGCTTATGTCGCAATTGATTCCATTCATTGCGGAATAGTTTTCATCAGATTTGACTTCTTTTATGTAGTTTCGAGCGCTAATCAGTGCAAATGGCGGAGTCCACCGTGCTCCATGGTTCTCACCGCGACATTTTGTTCAGGATCGGAGCAAACAAATACCAGTGCTACAGGTTGTTACTATTGACAGAAGCTTTAAATTTGAAATGTTATGCCGTTAACTAGCTTGAAGTTAATATTTTGGTCGAACGCAAGGAAATGAATTTTTTTTTGAATTTTACAAATTTGGAAGAGGCTGTGAAGGAGGTTTATGACAAAATGCTCCATTCGATCAAAGAAAAGCGCTCTGCCCCTCCAAATGCATGGATGTGGACCTTGATTGAGAATTGCAAGAACAAGGAGGACATTCTGCTTTTATTTGATGTTTTGCAAAATCTTCGAGTATTTGTGAGTATTGATAGGTTTTATTTGTGTAATTTTCTCCTTCGATTGTTATCTTACTTGTGTTTTTGGATGCAGAGGCTTTCGAATCTTCGAATTCATGATAATTTCAATTGCAATCTCTGCCAACAAATTACAAAGACATGCATCCGTGTTGGAGCTATTGAATTTGGTGGGGTTTTTTAGTGATCTCTTGCTTTCCCTATATTTTATCTGATAATGCATTTTTGATTGTATATGTAATCAGACTGTCATATTCGCACTATATGGTTCATCATATTCTATTAAGATGATAGATCATTATGTCTTTCCAATGAATTTTTGCCCCATTGAAATTCATCTATACATGTGGATTCGTGGAGAACTGTAAATAAAATAATGAAAAGCTTTCACTCTATATTAGCAATTGGGCTGATTTCCATACACCAAGAATAGTTATGCTAATGCCATGGACCTCACCGAACTCATATCTTTTATGTTTGAATATATGAAGCATACAAAGTGGAAAACTTTGTATGATGCAGGAATAAGTTGCTTTAGTTACCTCTGTAGGTTAGGAATTTTTTTTTTTATATTAAATATGCACTTACAATTAATACTATAGAAGAAAGCCCTGTGGTAGCTCACGTGTAAGGGTTGTCTCATTCTTCACTCCAACAGTCCTAACTTGTCCAAGCCCACGTCTAAGGGCTGTCTCATTCTGTTAATAAGCCACCTTCATAGTTCTTTTTGAAGGTTATGGTATTTAAGGAGTATGAACTTACAACTGAAAAATAAATGTGTAGGGAAGAAAAGTTTGTGGAAGCACAATGTTTATGGGCTATCTCCTTCTGTTGCTTCTGCCAATCATCTGCTGGTAATTATTCCAGCTCTTTTTTTTCTAATCTTTTATGAGTTTATGGATATTCTGTTGTGCTCCATGATTTTCAATAACAATGCCTTGCCTTGATGCTAGTGTAGTCATATGCTAAAATGCAAAAAGATGTAAAGCTCATGACAGACATAATGACACTCATCAAGAAGAACGACTTACCATTGCAACCTTCTACTGCAGATATCGTCTTCAGGTATGGTCTTGAGAGGAAGCAGGTTCCATTTTTAATTTATTGATGTAGTTAGTAGATCTGCCATTGACTCTCGTAACTAATTCATTTTCTGTGAGATTCCAATTGAAAAGCTTTGGAAGTTGCAATACAACAAACTTTCTTATATTAACATTATACTTCTTATCTTCTCTTCTTACCTAAGTCATTTACCACAGCACTTGAGATGCATCAAATTTTTGCACATTGACGCACGACTTGTCTTCTTTTGCCTCACATAAAGTCTTTTGCTGCAGCATTTGTCAGGAAACTGGTAACTGGGGTCATATCTCCAAGTACTCCAAAAGATTTCAGAAGGCTGGTGTAAAGTTGCGGAAAACTGCATTCGGTACCTGGATGGAGTTTGCAGCAAAGAGAGGTGTGATCTAGTCATACTTTTTTCATTTATCTATTCTGAAACTTCTTTTAGCTAATTTGTGTTATTACTTATAAACATGTTCAATGAGGATTCATGGCTATTTTACATAAGCTGTTGGTGATTTTGGCTTGCAACTTGTTTAATTGATTTCAAGTATTTCAAATCCAATACCTAAAAACTTGATAACTTCCGATGCAACAATTTTCTATTGAAGGAATGATAGTTGCTATAATCTGATAGTTGCTACTAGCCTTACGTAAACACTTTCGAGATGCCTTTTTATTAGTTAAAATGTACCGACTCAGTTTTCTAGGCATTACTTATCCGTTTCAGGAGATGTTGAAGCGCTATGGAAAATTGAGAAGTTGAGATCAGATGTGTACAAGGAACACAATCTTGCCAGTGGTTTTGCATGTGCCAAGGTATATTGCCTGATATAATCTATCTTACAGTGATATGATGAAGAGTCGGAGATTAAACTCCTTCATTACTAAGAAAGGTCTGGTTGAACATTCGAGAGGGAAGATACAGTGGTGAATTGTATAAATGCTCTTATCATCACTTCCCTTTTCACACTCTCAATGAGAAATGTAGCGGGCATGGCTATTGAAGTTTTACTCTAGCTATTTGCTAGCACTCTATTCCTATGTTCTGTTATATGACTATTTAAAGAGTTTATTTCATGAATTTGGGAGGATCTATGAAGGTACACCAGTTTGTATTACGCCAGGTTATATGTTAGTTGTTAAGTACTTTTGGTATTTGTCATATAGTGGGAATCTTGCCGATAACATTTGAACTAATTGAAACTTTTGTGGAGCTGCTGATAAAAAAAATGTAAAAGAAATAAACTTTTCTCTCTTTGAAGGGTTTGCTGCTTGAGCGAAAGCCTGAGGATGCTGCTTCCATGATTCAAGTTCTTAATCAGGTGCCTGCTTGTTCATTTTATTGAAACTTCCGTTGCAATTTTTTTGTTTTCAATGCATTAAATGTTAAATAGAAAGAATTTTTGGAGAATTGATATGGCCTGAAAAGAACAAGTTTCATTCTGCAGAGTATTGACCAGAGTTTATTTTTCCATTACTTCACACCATGAAGAGCTGAGATTCAATTTTAAGATACTTCCCATTTCTCCGGATAATGATTAGCTTGCTTGTAATAACATCATGATTAGAGATTTAGTGTGGTTACTGCCACATTTCATGCCTCTATATTGTTGTACATAATTTGATTCATGAGATGCATTCTTTTTGTACTTCGGAAATAGACATACAAAAAAAGTTAAACACTCTTTTTTGCATGCCAGAATTTGGCTGATTCGAAAAGGCCGCAAATATTGGTTGAAATTCAAAAGTTGGTCAGTGACTGGCCTTCAGAAGTTCTGAAGCATCAAAAGGAGCAGGACCGAAAGGTACAATCTTTCCCGTCTTAAATGTTGTAAGAGCATAAGTCTGAGATCGCTGTACGCCTGTGCCTTGCTCAATTGGAGTAGCTTATATCATTTTTAGAAGGGGGAGCAGGGAACTATTTAAATAGGCAAGTTTTGCATTAGCTACCACGTAGTACTGATGTATATTATATATGATACATGCTATATTGCTATATGTAGAGCATATACAGAATTGTATACGAATGCCTTAGAAGGAAATTTATAATACATTCTATATGTAGAGCATGTACAGAAATGTTTATGGATGCCTTAAAAGGAAACATGGGAAGTAAGTTACAAGATTCCTTCCCTCTCCCATCAATTTCGTACTTCCAGCAGCCTCCTTTTTTCTTCCTTGCTTATCCCTCTTCACATCTGGCCCCTTAATTATTAATCATTAGGTGAGGGATTCTGCATGTAAACACTGTAAACACCTTCGTTTGTTGTAACCTTAGCGTGACCTGACCTACTGTTCTGTATCAACATTGTACATTTTGTTTGTCAATCATTGTTCGGCAATGCTTGGGATACCTGAGATATAGAAATTGCTTCTACACTGTGGAAGTTCTTCATTCCACCCCCCTTTCTTCAACGGAACTGTGTGCACTTAAAATTACCTATCTCTTCTCTTCAATCTTCTCCATACTCTCCAATATGGAAAATGTCAGTAAACATGGAGAAAATGTTTCCAAAGCAGTTGTGAAGGTTTTTGAAAAAAATTAATGAAAATGGTGGGAAGCGGGGATTTAGTTGTACTTATCTCTTGCTCTTCTTGCTGTAATTCACTTAAGATATACAATGTAATTATCTTAAAATGTATGTTTGTTCTTATGTTTCCTTTTTTAGGAACTTCGGCAACATTATTACTTCATACTTGAGGTTTTTATATGTGGAGGACATGGAATATACAAATAAATTTAGCACCCTTGAATTTTTGAACTTCATGCAAAATGCCATTTATCCATGTTTATTTTCCACAAATATTGATGCTGGTTCGGTGGATCAGTGGATGATGTTTCAATTTACACTTAATAATTTGAGCACACTATATGGATTTAAAATATCTTTCATGTTAGTAAACTCTAAATGCAATGCAAGGGCACCATGGTATTCCCTATAAATATATTTTGACACTGATTTAATTTGTGTAAGTTTTCATGTTGATAATGTTAATGTATCTTAGCTGTGTTCCTATCCTATATTCCTTGTCACATACTCGTATGATTTTAGATCCATTTTTGTTTCCCTGTTACAGCTTTAGTTCAGATCATCAGATTTTTGTTTCCTAGTGTGCAGTTTGTTCTAATCCTCATCTTGATTGAGCATATATATTTTGTTGCATGGACTGCTCTAAATTTCCAATGTTTTCTCCTCTACTAGCAGAAATGAGCCTATTGTCATTTGCAATTCTTTTTACTGAATCAGGATTTGGCCAATGCTCTTAAGATCGATATTCCTGCGATGATGGACTCTTTATTAAACATGGGTCTGAAAGCCAGTGTGAACTTGGAAGATCTAAACCGAACAGAGGCTTTGTTATGCTGAAATCGCGATGTGTCTGAAGGTGGTTACAAGGTAAAAATAGTCTAGCATCCTTTGCTCAATCAAACCGGAGGTTAATGTCTGATTTTGCATATTGCATCTGTTTCTATAAGCTAGTACTAGTTGAACAAGCTAAACAATGGCGGATTAAAGGTGTGGTCAACTCTTTCGAAGAGCAGGATCACAGATAGATCATTAAGTTTTCAGTGCGGTGATTGTATCGTGTTTTTAGCATCATATCCGGGTTTTTAACCATATGCTCATTCAAATTCTTGTTAACATTAAGGGCTCATTTGGAGATTTGTCTCCACCCCCACTGAATGTTTTTTGTTAACATATGTTAATGTTTAGACATTAAACGGGATCAATAATATACGAAATGGTTACATTTCATTTATGTTGAGGGTGTATAAATACAACAATATATTATTAAAATTATTCATTCTTCTATTAATGGTGTGCATATTTATCTATCTTGAGTAGCCAAACCCTTAAAATCTAAAGAGGTGGAAAGAAAGGTCATGTATTGAAGCAGTAGCTAAACCCTTGAAATCTAAAGAGAAACATGCCTTTAAGCTTTGAAAGAAGAGACAAATAATGAATCTCTATCACAGTGCACGTAATCTCATAACATTTGCCTGGATAGTGTTATAATCTCGACCACATCTACAGCAAGCCCCGTATAAAGCTGTCGCGAGACCACAAAGCTCTCAAACCGCACCATCGGCCACCTCTTTTGTTGTAACACTCCGAATCCGCGGGACTCTGAGTGTCACATTGGGCTAGGATTTCACAATGGATCATGACCCTAGCCTCACAACAAGTTCACTGAATCTTACAATAAGGCACATGTAGATTAAAACCAAAATACATAAAACTGTATAAGAAACATCAAAAGGGTTTTACAACATCAAGTCGAGTACAAAAACAACATCCACAACATCATATACAAAAATATCCCATATCCCACGCAATCCTAATGTACAGAAGTCCTCGGCTGGTCACCCCATCTGGCTCACTCTGTAGTCTTCCTAACCTGCAGATCATCTACAACACGGTATACACCGTTAGCTACAGTAACGAATAAGCATGAAGGTAATAGCACATACACACATCAACAACTCATGCATGTAATGCCACACACATTCATTTATTATCTTTCAATTACGTTATTCCATTACTAATTCGACTTATTTTGTGACAGGAGCCTAAAGAACCTCGTCCCTTCCCCCGTTAACACAGGGGTTTTGCATGGGGTGATCATCACTCGTCCCCCCTGTGTTACTGGCTTCCAGGCACCCCCTCCTACCCTCGAGCGGAAGCATATGTGGTCACGACCCGTTATAATACACTTGGGCCATTTAATCTAATCAATGGTCATCCTAGTCCGGTTTAGGTTATAAATGTACAATCATATGAACACACAACCGTCACAATCACACAAACCCACAACTGAACGCTAAGTACGTCCTATGGACTTGCTTGAAATACTCGTAACCTGTACTACGTCAGAACTTCCCCTTGGGGAAGTAATCAACGCCTGCAAAAGCAAGAAACACATCATCAAACGTTGCAAAGGTTAGGAGACTCGTCTCACTAACCACAACCAACCTATATCTAAAATCTAAACCTTGGATCCTCAACACATCCATAAATACCTAAGGCATATCCTCAACATAACATCTCATCATACTCATACACATACTAAACCTTAAAGCCATAACCGATATCCATAACATCACCATGATCCTCAACTCATTCTGACACCTAGCATGCATCTAATCAGTATTCCACAATCTCAATTATAATCCTAATTTAATTAATTAATCTTTAATTAATTAATTAAATTTTGGCAGAATAACGTTTTGCCCGCAGGCCATTTCTAAACCCACATATCATTAGATTTCATCAAGCAAACAACCCATAAACACCAGAATAATATAATGACCATAATGAAATTTCTAACTATCCATTTATACAAGCCTAAGGTCAATTTAGGTCAAATCGCAGTACGGAAAACGAATAAATTCATAACTTATTCGTTACTAACCCGATTGACGATCTGAAAGAAGATTCGGAATCACAACGATGCAGGCTACGCATGAACAACATCAAATTCACTGGAATCTGATCGACGGAACCGTCCTGTTGACATATATGCTCGACCAAGTCTTCATCTGCTCGGAAATGCAGAAACTCGGTACCGATATAAAGAGAATGAAGAGAGGAATCCAGAAACTCAAACGGAATTGAAATCGGATTAGAAACGGAGAGTAGATTTGAGTTTGAAGTTTGAGACAAAAGAGAGTTTTTACGAGGAATCGTGAAAGGAAATGAATTAATAAACGATTTTCGCTATTTATAGTGAAGACGATAATTATCCTTTAGCGAAGTTGATAATTATTCTTTAACCGATTCAAAGGCGGGTTGAACCCCCTTCTTCAAACTTCTCGAAATTAGAACAATAAATCTTGAATATTGTAGGGATAATTATTTCACAATTGCCTCAGAAAACGTGTATTCTTAGCCGTCTTTCTTAGCCGTTGTTCATAGCCGTTAAGAAACGAAATAGCGACTATTTTGGCCGTTTTGCCTTTTTTATTGATTGGAGCTCCCAAATACACCAAATAACACCGGAGGGTAAAAATAATTATCCGGAGGGAAACGTGAAAATTTCCCCATAAGTCCAAAATTACGTCAGGAACATAACGGTGTGACTTATACTCATCACTTACGCAATCTTCGCGAGTTATACGTCAATTACTATTAATGATTAAGTTAATCAACATTAATTAGAATTCGCAAATCCTAACTATTACATTTGCGTCACTCTTGCTAGATCTCACACCGCACTTGAAAATGATTCTCATCTTGACCTTCAAATAATCACATATTCCGGATATACCAAGTAACGTAGCTCATTTCATCAAAAAAGCAACGTAGCTCATTCCTATTAAGAATCAAAATCAAGAGAAGATATAATAAAATCGGCCTAAACTATGATTCCAAATAACTTGAGCAACGGGACAATCACAAAGTAAATTGATAGTGGACTTCACATCCCACAGAAAGAATCACGCAAGACACCACCAAAGAAGCAAAGCTCGGCAAGCCCTCCAAAGAAGATCTTTTTGTGATTCGTACCACGCGTTTCATTCTAAATGTATCACATTCACGCCTACGTATCCCGTAGTAATAAGACCAATTCTAGCTTTAAAACAAAATTCAACGTATCCGGCATGCGTAGTCGTAGCCATTATTCCTTCAATTTTTAAACGAAATTAGCTTTTTTTTTACTACGGTTTTGTAATGCGTAGTCGGTAATGTGGTACAAATAGCATGTTTCATGTGGTTCGAATAGCATTTACCGAGTCTAACAAACGGATACGAAGACTCAACTCCACATCATCATGATCGAACCAATCTCGGGCATGCTCCTCCCTCCACCTCCCAACCTCCCAATCTTACGATCAATTCCACTTGTTTTGGACAAATTTTTGTATTATAACTATATATAACTATATATATAGACGTTTTCAAGTTAGAACAATGGTTAATTCTCCCTCATTTCGAAACCCTACTTTTGGATTTTAGTGTTTTTTTTCTTCCTGCAGTCTTTTGCCTTGGATGAGTTTATGAATTCTCTTCGTCTTGTGTTTTGCTAGCATATGTTGTGACTAGTGAGGTACTTCGTGTTAACGAATTTGAAAGTGTTTTCTTTAGTGGTTGTGAAAATTGAGTGGCTTATATTCCTTTTTATTTTCTCACCTTGAAATAACTTTTTGTCAAAAACTTATTCCTAAATAGTATCAACGAGAAGCTTCTGCATTGCAGATATCGAAGAGCTAACTTAGATAATTTCAACTTAATTTATACAATGGGGACAATAGCTCTACCATAAAGGCATAAAATAGTGTATTGTATATGATTCCATTAGTAGCAGTTTTGTTGAAATAAGTGAACGTTAGGTTCTTTTTGATGCCACTGTTTGTTTACCAAGTCTTTTAGGCCACTTAGGGGAACACACATTAAAAAAAAAAAAAAAAAAAAAAAAAAAAAAAAAAAAAATCCGGATAAAAAATTTAGGGTGGGGATGGTGGTTTAAGATAAGGATGAGACTCCGAGAATACTAGTAAAGACTAAAGAGAGTTATCTTACCCAAAATATTTAATTTCAAATTAAATCTATATACCTCTTCTATTTTATTAGACTACTTTTTAGGTTACGAAACCTTGAGTTTAATAAATATAGGTTACGAAACCTATTCTATTAAATCTAAAAAAAATAAATGGTATGTTCGGTAAAACGAGATTTTTGAATAGTTTAAGCATTTTGTGTAGATTATTATTGAGTAGTTTTATAACATATGAATATCTAACAAAAAAAACTAAAAAGGTTTGATATGTGAAGATCTATGACGTACGGACACTTTTAGAAGGCGGAATGTCCCGTATCCTGCCGTGTCGGACACGGGGACACATTAAGACACGGTCAGGTATGACCTGACACAGTCAAAACAAGTTTCAGAGGTAGGACATGGGGAGGACACGTCTAGGACATGGCGATGACGTTGATTGTGTCCGGTCAAGATACGGTCAACGAAAGTTTTAAAAAAAGTCATTTTTTAAAAACTTACAGAAAGACTGATTTACCGTAATAGTTTTCTTCTCTCCCATTTCTTACGATTAAATCTAGCCCCGCATGACCACCTGCAAGATTGTGGGTGTCTGAAGCAAGACACCGATCTTCTTCTTCTTCGTTCTAATGTTGAAATTTTGTTGTTCCGGAGGCCGGCTCTTCTCTCCATTCTTCTTATGATTTCATATATTATTTTTGAATCTTTAATTAAATATACCCCAACCTTTTGTATTTATTCTCAAACTTTACACACTTTTCTCTCAAGGGGTACATTTACTAAACACAAAACTAGAAAAAGCCTGGTAAACCAAATTGTTTTTTTAATAATTAATTGAACCATTAAAAAGCCTAGTTACTACTCTAATTTATCAAAAAGGCCTAGTTACCAAAATTGTCCAATAACAATTAGGGAGAGAATCTCTAACTGCCATATTTGATTATAATTATTATGGAGAGTGTAATGCACCCTCTTTAATTGGAGAGTGTAGTAAAAAAATCTCTAAAATTTGGTTTAATTAAGACCATTAGATCAAAACAATCCTATGGTTAATGTGTGTTCTCATTGAACACTATAAGGACTATTTACATGTGAGCCAAACTATATATATATATATATAGGTAAATGTTCAAGTACGGTCCATATATTGCGGTACGGTCGTACGGCCGACCGTACGGGCGACACGTGTCCCGAAAAAAAAAATTTAATTTTTTTTTTCCGGAAACGAATGAAAATTTGTTTGAACTACCATGTTATAATTTATGCACTATTTTCCTATAAACTTTGAACTATTCCCATATAATCCATGAACTATTACTTTTTAATATAATCCATGAACTATTCTATTATAATTCATGAACTATCCTTTTAGAAGTTATGAACTATTCCTTAATAAGTTTTGAACTATTCCTTTCATTCCTTTATAAATTTTGCACTATGGACTATCCTATTATAGTTCATGAACTATCCTTTTATAAGTTATAAATTATTCCATAATAAATTTTGAACTATTACTTTTACTCGTTCTTTAAAAAAAAAAAAAAAATTTCGGGACACGTGTCGGCCGTACAAACGGCCGTACGGCCGTACAAACGGCCGTACGGCCATACCGGAATAATGTGCCTTACTTGAACAACACCCTATATATATATATATATATATATATATATTATATAGATTTTAGTTCAACTGAGGAGAGAGCTTGTAGATAGGAATTAGGAGGGTTGTAAGTCATTGAATGAATTTAAATCAAGGGCTCTCATACGCTCATCATTAATGGCATTTTTGTAAATTGACTTAAAATCTGGAAAAATACTCTTTCGTTCAAAATAGTCATCGATGTTCATACTTTTATATGTCATTGTTCATGTTTTTATACATCAGTGTTCATAGTATTTTTATTCATCAAAGTGACATGTTAATTTATTCTTTTGTGTTCATTTTATAATGTATAGATGTTCATTTACAGTATATAACCACAAAAAATTTAAAAAAAACTCATCACAAAACGTTAAAAGATGATCATAATATGTTATGTATGTGTCAAAGTTATAGATAAGTCATCGGTGTTCATACTTTTATACGTCATTGTTCATGTTTTTATTCGTCAGTGTTCATACTTTTTATGTCATTGTTCCTGTAAATATTATAAACTATTTTTCTATAAGGCATTTTGCCGAACAGTTTGCGTGCACACTAAAATGAGCATATAGATTATTCAACTGGAGCTATTAGACCAACTCAACATATGTATATGCATGTATTTTCTCAATCAAACTTATCAAACACAAAATGATTCAAACAAATTTGATTTCGAACACAAACATCAATCATAATGAAACCTAAACCTTAAGAATGGAAATCTAAACAGTGAGAGTAGAAATTTGAAGAAACAAAACCTGAATCGTCTTGCATTATCTTTGATTTCACAATTACTTATGTAATTGATCTGTGAATAATATAAACACGATTTTAAAGAAAAGTATAATTTTCAAAAAAATGAACATCATATTATAAACACCATAACTGTAAAAAAAATTGAATACATACTTGTAAAAAAATGAACATCATATTTTATTAACACGATTCGAAAGAATAGTATAATTTTCAAAAAAAAATCCGAAAAAATGTTTTACAAAAATACAAAAATGAACAATTAATGTTAAAAAATAAAAAATTAGTGTTGGAAAAAAATGAACATTTATTGATAAAATATGAACAATGACTCTTTTAAAAATAAACACATACTTATTAAAATATGAACACCAATTTTAATTTGCAAAAAGAAAATCAGAGAAAAAAAAAAAAAAAAAGGTGACGTGGCATGCCACATGTCAGCACCCGGCTCTCCTCATTCCTATCTGCAAGGGTCCTTCTCATCGGAACCGGACCCTACATATATATATATATATATATATATATATATATATATATATATATATATATATATATATATATATATATATATATATATATATATATATATATATATATATATATATATATATATATATATATATATATATATAGGGTGTGGTTCCCATGAGAACAACCTCTAACGTGAGAACATGAGAACAATCATAGACCGTAGGATTGTTTATTATTAAGGGTCGAGATTTAGGGTTAGTATCGTAATTATTAATAAAATTTCAACACACACGCGCTTCCAATATAGTACAAATTAGAATCCCTAATTTCACTCCATACAAGCTGCACATTCGGAAAGAAGGTTTTAGGGTCGAGGCGGTCGAATAGGATTTTTGAAGACGAATCAGCGAATCTCCCGGTGTTGGTGGCGCAACAAAGGCGGCGACTCGGTTGCGATTGTGCGTCGTGGATCTAGATCTCCCGGCGTTCCAGGTTGCGAATCAGCGAATAGGGTTTTAGGGTTGCGCCGTTACAGGTTCGTCGCGGCGTTACAGGTTGTGGCTTTACAGGTTCGTAGTGGATCTAGATCTCCCGGTGACTCGGTTGCGTTTGTCCTGTACACCGTCCGGCGACTCGGCAGCTGGTTGTAATTCGCCCGGTGCCCTTAATCAAATCTCCCTCTTCCAATCGATCTAGTTTTTTTTTTTGTCGCCGTTGAAAGGTATCATCTCCTCTCTCCTTGTTATTAGATCCATTTCGTTTGTAGACTTCTCTGCACTTTTATGATTTGCAAGAATGACAACGACTCAATTTAGACAGTGTTTTAGAATGCTTAATTTTTTTTTGACAAAATTGATGAAACTGATCGTTGATTAGCACTTGTATTGCTTGATAATTACATTCTCTTATGAATCCGATTGATTGTTAACAAGTGTTCCGGTGTGGCGCAGCTTAGACGGCGAGGATCTCCCGGCGACTCGTTTGCCCTGTACTGCGCCCGGCAACTCGGTTGTGGCCGCACAACCAGCGGTTTTGCTCTGCGCCCGGTGCCCTTACAAGCTGGCCGTTCGGGACCTTGCTTACCCTAAATCGACTCCTCTGCACCTTCAGTTTGTTGATTGCTCTGCTCAAATCCAAGGTAATTTCAGAACGCCAATTGATATTTTGTTTCGATCGGTTGATTTATTTAACAATTACTACTGATAATCGTCACTGCAATGTTGAGCCGTTTATCCTCGTCTTCCTTCGATCGGTTGTTGTTTCGCTGGTAACAAAGCCTTCAACCATCTATTTGCACATTGTGGAACTAATCTCCCTTCCAATTGGTTCTCTATTCTTTATCGAACATAAATATATTTGGTTTATGGATACGTAGCTATTCTATCTTGATTGTGTGGTGCATCGAGGAGTTAGAGAGGTCGAAAGGTGTATACCTGTATTCCGTGGATGGACAGATTTTATGGTTGTTGAACGAGAATAAAGTGAGATATTAGGAGGGGGATTCGGACGAGGACGGATAGAGGATGTTCAAAGACTACCATCAAATGCAAATATTTTGGTAACAAATGAGGTATGAAACACACGTTTTTTGTGTATGTAAATAACTATTATTCGTAATTACTATGAATTCATAATATATATAATTATGAATAATTTCAGCTATTATTCCTGCTCTTGTAAGGACATGTAAATTATTCGTAATTATCATGTATTATTAATATTAGTAACTATGAATAAACTCAGCTAATTTATCTGGATTGTGTGTGGTCGTATAAATTATTCGTAATTACTATGTATTCATAATTTCAATAATTATGAATAAATGTTTAAAGTTTTTATTAAAATGTAGGATTACAAACGTGATCTGTTGAGTGGAATCTTGGAGATGATTGTTGGTATAAAGGGTTTCATTGAAAAATCTAACAAAATCCCAAGGAGTATTACGAGTGAATCTGGAATAAGGGCTTGTTATGATTTGGGAAAGATGGATTTGAGTGGTTGTGGGTACAGTGGAGAAGGAAGTAGTGGAATATGTATTATTAATATTGGTAACTATGAATAAACTCAGCTAATCTACCTTTTGTTATAGTATGTACCTTTTGTGAAAGAAGTTGTGATAGGGTTTGACCGCAGATATGAAAAATTTACTAACGATTTCGATGTTGCCCTTCACTTTTGTGAAGATCGTGTTGATTTGACTGATTTTGACATGGTTAGTCCTCTTGTTAGTTGATTTATTGTATTTTTTAAGCTTATACTGAGTTTTTTTTATTTCTTGTATTTGTTTCAAGATAATGTTCCCACTGAGTTGTAAGATGCATCACTTTGTGGTGTGTTTCCATATGAAGACTGTTGTGGCTGAGATACTTGATAATCGTAGAGATTCCGACATTGATTACAACTACTATGTCACTCGACTGGTACGGTTTAGTTTGAAAGATCACTTTAATCGTTGGATTCGTAAGTATTCATTATTTGTTACATTAATTTCAGGCGTTGCTATTTGGTCTACACCTTATTAATGTTGGATTAGACTTGATGGGTGGAAGGATACGAGAGGTAAATGAAGCCAAGGTTTTGAAGATGGCGTGAAAAGATAACAGGGTATCTGATGACAACGGAATATATGCTATGAGACATATGGAAACATACAAAGGGGATGCTAAGTGGGAATGTAGCTTCAAGTATCAGAGGGTACAGAGTCTAAAGACATTAAGGGTTCAATATCTGCACCGATTTCTTACCAGTGAGATTAATGAGGTAAAGGAGAATCTTTTGAATGCCTTGGAGATGGGTGCTAAACAAATTGACGAGTGGACATCAAGAATGGATGATAATGATGATCGTTTAGATAGACTTCCTTGACTTAATGTAATCTACTAGTAGCAACTTGACATCTTCAAACTTAGTTGTGTCTATTGGGTTTTTAGGACAATTGTTGGATTTATTTTGTTTATGTCTACTTTGATTTGACTGGTTATTACTCGTTGTGTCGTGGGTGTTTGATGAATGCTTATTCGTAGTTAATATTATTTTTGATATATAGTTGTCATATCGAGTAATATAACAATCGTAGTTATTATAAGTGATTGTAATTTGGTCAATGAAAATTATAACGTTTGTATAATTTTCACTATTAAGTTTCAAAACCAAATTACCAATAATATATTATGTACTTGTGTTTGACATAATAGCGATTATTCGTAATTACAACTGTTTTTTAATTGATAAATGACAATGTATACAAGAAATTATTCGTAATTACAAATGTTTTTTAAGTGAGCTATAACAATGTATAAAACCATTAAGTTCGTAATTACAAGCATTTTTTTAGTGATACAAAACAATGTATAGAAGCATTAAGTTCGTAATTACAAACGGTCAATGTTGTGATCGTTTAGATAAACTTCCTTTAGTTAATGTACTCTACTACTAGCAACTTGAAATCTTCAAACTTAGCTATTTTTATGGTTTTTAGGATTATTGTTTGACTTATTTTGTGAATGTCTAGTTTGTTTGGACTAGTTATTAATCGATGTGTCGTGGATGTTTGCATACTTCACACTATGAAGTTTTAATACCAAAATGACAATAATATATTATTTACTTGTGTTTGACATAATAGTGATTATTCGTAATTACAAACGTTTGTATAATTTTCACTATTAAGTTTCAAAACCAAATTACCAATAATATATTATGTACTTGTGTTTGACATAATAACGATTATTCGTAATTGCAACTGTTTTTTAATTGATAAAGGACAATGTATACAAGAAATTATTCGTAATTACAAACGCTTTTTAAGTGAGCTATAACAATGTATACAAGCATTAAGTTCGTAATAACAATCGTTTTTTAGTGATACAAAACAATGTATAGAAGCATTAAGTTCGTAATTACAAACGGTCAATGTTGTGATCGTTTAGATAGACTTCCTTTAGTTAATGTACTCGATTACTAACAACTTAAAATCTTCAAACTTAGCTATTTTTATGGTTTTTTAGGATTATTGTTTGACTTATTTTGTGAACGTCTAGTTTGTTTTAACTAGTTATTAATCGATGTGTCGTGGATGTTTGCATAATTTACACTATGAAGTTTTAAAACCAAATTACCAATAATAATATATTATGTACTTGTGTTTGACATAATATCGATTATTCGTAATTACAAGTGTAGATGCATAACTCTTATAAAAAGCTTCTCCATCCTCAATTGTTTTGAACCCCTTTCCAATTGTCGATATCAACATTTCATCGCATGTTGGTATCCAATACATTGATCCATCTGGCGTTTTTGTATTGCCAAAACCAACCGGAATATCCTCAATACATTCTAAATTTTGAAAAATGAAATCCATATATTCGCCTTCTTGAACTACATTAGACTTATGAACCTCTCATTGTTTGGTTGTGCCTGAAAAAACAAATACTCTATTAGACGTCAATTTGTTTTATTCGTAATTATAATGATATTTTCAACTGAAACTAAAATGATACAAATGTGCTATTCGTAGTTACTCTGTTTATTATATTTATTATCAACTTGAAATTTGTTTATTCGTAATTATAATGATCTTTTCAACTGAAACTAAAATGATACAAGTGTGTTATTCGTAGTTAATCTGTTTATTAGATTTATTATCAACAACGATTTTTTTTTTGTCTATCGGTTCTTCGTACGAGTTTCAACAATGCAACTCTACAATTCTATCGGTTATTCACACGATTTATGTCAAAGCGATTTAATTACAACGAGTAAATTTGAATAGATACACTTACTCAGATTTGCATATGGAGAAACAAACTGCTTTCTTGACGGGATATGATTTTCTTGACTGAATATGACGGCTTGTTGAATTCTGTTGTTATGACCGACTTGAACAGATGTTGTAGAGAGACCGAATTGAATAAATTTGCATATGCACACTCAATCTGAGTTTCCCATTGTTTCGTTTTTTGATTTGACGGAATTGGGGAGAACTGTTAATGGAGTTGAACGTATAAAGAGAGGAGGAAGGAGATATCTGATGAATCTTTTTTAAATAACGGTTTCCTATAATACAATATATATTTTTAAAAAACATTTAAGAGAGAGTGGGTTCACTCTCTTTTAATGAGAGTGAATAAGTATTATACATTAATTGGTTTTTTATTTATCATTTTCTACCATTAATTTAAACCACTAAATTTTAAAAATTGGATGGTCACGATTTGTTCTCATGTTCTCATGTTAGAGGTTGTTCTCATATGATCTATCCTCTATATATATATATATATATATATATATTTATAACCGCGTAGTGCTCTTCTATATATACATACGTTATATCTAAGAAACCCTCGGAGACTCAAATCAAAGCAATTAAGTTACAGTAATTTTGTTTGAATTGACAGGTATCTAGCAAGGGAGCCATGGCTTCGGTGACCACCGTGTCGACTACCGAAAATGAGAAGAGGGTCCCGGCGTCGAACCGCAGCTATTCTCCATGGGATGCGCTCTTGAGGGTGACGCTGCTGGCTGCCTCTGTGGTGGCTGTTGTGGTTATGGCCACCAGCAAAGATACCGAGTTTCTTTCGGTGCAGCTTCCTGGCGTCCCCGCCCCGGTTGTGGTGGCTAAATCGGCCAAGTTCAACTACTCTCCGGCCTTCATGTGAGTTTATATATATACTTCTTCACACACTTGTACTTATAAGTTATTACCAATTAAGATTATAAGGTACTATGTACGTAATGCATGTACGTATCACTCAACGTCTTAGTATTTTCACAATACTGCTCTCAAAATTTTAAATTTATTGGACAAAATAGCACCAATTTTCCATTAGGGTAAAACCGCCAACATCACAATTTTTATCATGCAAGTACCAATCAATCTCCACTAAACTCTCGTAAACAAGTGTTAAATACCCGATAAACTTAGAAATATTTAGGGTCCGTTTGGTTTTAACTCCGGAATCGAAAACGGAATGGAAACAAATCTAGTCAATACGTATACCCTTGTTCATTAAAATTTTTGGAATCATTCCTTGTGTTTTGTAGTAATTGGATGAGAGTTTGATTACTTTTGGTACCTGATAGGGTAACAAAATGTGAGGAAGCAAGTGCATTTTTCATTAAACCATGAGGAATGATTCCATAAAATTTTATGAATATCGATATATATATATATATATATATATATATATATATATATATATATATATATATATATATATATATGGACTAAATTCGTTTTCATTCCGTTTCCGGAGTTGGAACCAAACGGGCCCTTAGTAAAATCAGTGAAATTAGGCATATTCACAAGTTAACTCATCAATTGGTTGGATTAAAAAGTGTATAAATGAGAGAAGTTATGACTAATACAAATCTTAAGTTTTTCAGGACTTTTTTTATATCACGGTAGAGAGTTTTTAAAGTCCCGTTATATTTTTGGCCGAGAACTTTTCTCGGAATTTTATCTGCAAGTCCTGAGAAATAAAAATACTTTTGGGAGTTTTGTAAAAATTCTCTAGAGACATCTCTCGAGTGTTTTATTTATTAAAAAAGATGGTACTAAAGACAATTGATAAATATGTAGATTGGATGATTGAGGATGAAGATGTGGTGTTTACAATATTGGTGTTCATGATTGAGGTTTTTATAGTTAAATAATGTAAAGTAGAAAACAACGTTAGTGACTTATGAAAGAAAATGAGTAGATAGAGGTTAGAAATTAGAAGATCCACCCCCACCTACTAATCTATTTTGCCAATCGATTTACAAGTCTTCTACTTTTGGTTAGCCGTCGCTTTCTCCCAAGTTTCAAATTTCATGGCTTTCAAATTTATCATTCTTAATAACCTGGAATATGTTTATTTATCGTCATTTGCTACCTTTTCCGTGCAATTATATACTAGTGTATATAAATATATAAGAAAAGGTGGATACTTTATTTGATGAAAAAAAAGTGTATGCTTAATTAAGATTATAATTATAGAGGCTCTGATGAATGCTCACCAGCTCAAGTAGGGAAGCATCGATCCTTTCGTATATATAGCTTTTGACAAATGCGACACGTTCATAGTAAACAAAACTCCCAATAAATTACTTTTTTCTATGACCCAATTAATTTAAATGAATATTCATTACACTTTATATATATATATATATATATATATATATATATATATATATATATATATATATATATATTAGAAATCAAAACATTAAAAGTAATTGAGAAATTTCTCAAATTAGCTATTTTAGATTGGTTATCCTGACGTATTTTAGTCCACGCAAATATGTATATCCGCATGACCGTATCACAAAATGTGTCCGTGCTTGAACCACACGCGAGTGAACTTATGTAAACAAAAAGTTTAAACATCATTGCAATAATAATGGTTAAATTATTGAGAGAATTAGGACCCGTTTGGTACCAATCCGAAAACGGAAACGGAATGGAAACGAATTTAGTCTATATGTGTATCCTTATTCATGAAAATTTATGGAATCATTCCTTGTGGTTTCATGCAAAATGCACTTGTCTCCCCATATTTTGTTTCTCTATAGAGTATCAAAAGTAATCAAATTCAACTCCAATTACTTCAAACCACAAGGAATGATTTCAAAAACTTTTATGAATAAGGATATATATATGAACTAGATTCGTTTCCATTCCGTTTCCGATTCTGGAGTTAAAACCAAACGGGCCTTATATTATTAAGCATTATTTTTGTTTGGGTATATGTATGTTTGATAGCTTGCTAGGGTTTGGTTAATTATGAAAATTAAATTTCATAGTTTGGCATGAATGGCTGGTTGGTATGTTCAGTTACTTTGTAGCAGCAATGTCGGTGACCGGATTGTATAGCATCATCACCGGAGTTGCCTCATTGTCAGCAGTTTGGAAGCCATCCATCCCCGCCAAATATGTTCTTATCCTCATCGTCACCGATGTGGTACAACATACATAATTAGTTACTTAATTTATTACGTACATACATACTCTTTATTTGTAACCATTTACGTAGTTGCATGCATGCACACGCGCAGTTGATACTAGGGGTCGTAGCTTCAGCCACAGGCACCGCAGGAGGCGTTGCGTATTTAGGGTTAAAGGGAAATTCCCATGTCAACTGGAACAAGATCTGCGACCCTTATGCCAAGTTCTGTCGCCATGTTGGCAGCTCAGTGGCGGTTAGCTTGTTCGCCTCCATCGTGCTCCTGCTGCTCATCATCGCCAATGGACACTCGCTGTATCGCAGCATTGAACCCAAGTGTTGAACCACATTCGATCTACTCAACCAGTCCTGTGTTCGTTCTATTTATGTTGCTCGCTGTTGTGTAAATTCTTCAAACTATATATATTCTGATGTTGTTTGTGCGCGTGTATGTAATAATTCCCATGTGCAGTGTAACCGTGTTGTTGATTTTTGTTCATTTATTGCTACATGTTTTAATCAAGACATCGATATATTTAACAAAAGCACTTGAAACAAATGACTTGCTTCCAATATTCAAAATCGTGGTCCTGCATCCCATGATCTCAAGAAGATCCAATCAACTATACTAATTTAGTAAAACAAAATACATAGCGGATAAAACGAAGAATCTAACTCATAAATAAAAGTGTGAAGCATTTTAGAAAGAAAGATATCGAGAACAAGTATATATCTATCGGAAATCTACATGGGTCGTACCAGTTAACCTCTAATTATGCATGTGTAGTACTCATCGCCATCGTCAGGACCGTCCAATAAATTTTGGTGGCCATGTTCCAAAATTAAAATATTACCCTATTTAAAATAAAATTTCGAGTTCGTCTTCTTTCAACCCCTAATTCTAATTTAATCTTTCACAATTTCGGGTTCAATCTTCATTCTTCCATATAGAAACAATGAACTGTGTCAAGTTTGTCGTCTTCAGAATAGAGATTAGAGAAGCAAATGATTTTGTGTAAACAAATATTCAAGTTCATAGTCTTCTAAATAGAGATTAGAGAGTGAGGATGATGTTGTGAAACTGATTTGTTGATCAACACTCGAAATTGCGTTTAGGTATGAAGATGTCGGTTTGATAATCTACAAAATACAAAAGCAAACGAACACTCAATTTAGGAGAGGAAAAGCAGAAGATATTTTTTTAAAAAAGATTGAGTAAAAAAACAAAGGAAATAGTAGATAAAATAGGAGAGATATTGTGTTATATTTGTATAAAAAAGAAAACATACAGCAGTTTTTAGATACTAAATCTTTATTAGTAATAATAATATATGAAAGAATGAAAAATATGGGGCCCTATAAAATTGGGACCTGTTCCGTTGGGCTCTTTGAACTCCCCATTGGACGGCCTTCACCATCGTATTGCATGCATAGAACCTACACCACAACCGATTATCATAGAATGTGATTACGTGATTCTTACAATTGAATTCGCCCTCTTAATTCTATGTTTACAAAAATAGAGTATAGTGAAGCGAAGCTATGCCATCGATCAATTCAAATGTTTGGTCATCTAGGTGTCGTGATGCCCCAAAAAAATCCTTACAAAAAACGAGTTATTAGTATTAACTACTTTTAGTACCAAACTCAATAGGATTTTTCTCACAATAAATCTTCTTTACAAGACGTTGCTTCTTTTTTACATTCAACGTACCCTAATGTACGTAATAATATCTTTGGTGTCATGTCGGGTTTTAAAATTTATAACTTGGCAGTTACTAAATCCTCACTCCCATAGGTATATATATTACGGGTTTTAGTCACAGTGATTATCAAATACGGAACACAAGGCTGTTTCTAAATTGATTATCACTGAGGAAGTTTTCAACTAAGTCAAAAGAAAAAAGGGAGAGAGGAAAAAAGTTAGAAATTTTGGTTTTTTTATCAGAGTCAAAGTGTCTGCACATTAGTCTCACTTACAGTAAAATAAGGGTAAGTATTTATCAAGCGGGAATAACATGAGTCCTAAAATCGAAATTAATAATACTTACTACACTCTCGAGTGGGTTATACAATACATAAAAATCAATGTTGAAGTGGAAAGCATAATTAGCGAGGTAATCAACCGTGTAGTTCGCTTTTTTCCCTAAAAGCATGACGAGCATGAATACTCCACTCTCTTCCCATTTTTTTTTTTGTGAAAGAGAGATTAGACTCTTTGCGCTAGAACACTTATTATAAAAAAGTCGAATTACAACCGAGTAAGACGAGGAAGGGCAACTCCTCACATATCGTCCAAAATCAAAGCTTGAACATCCAAAGGGGGCTCTAATAAACAATGACTACCGAAATCCAAACTAAAAGCAAAGTCCGCAATAGAGTCATTAACTCTATTCCCTTCTCGGTATACATGAGCGAAACTGATAGACCAGTCTCGGATAATGGAGCCTTGGCAACGCATCACCGGGATAGAGAGTGGGTGCATGGAGCTAACACCATTCTCAATGAGCCCAACCACCAGAAACGAGTCCAGTTTGACCTCTACTCGCCGATAACCCAACTCCCAAGTCAATTCCGTGGATAGCACCCCAGAGTTCCGCTACCGGAGCCGAGCAAGCCCCCAAGTTAACAACCCTTCCTTGGATCCACTCACGACACTCATCACGCAGAACCACCCCAGCAACAGCATGCTCCTGTTCACCCTTAGAAGCCCCATCAGCGTTAACTTTAACCCACCCGGGCTTCGGTTTCTTCCAAGACACGAGCTTTTACTACTTCGGACCCTTCAATCCCGTACTGCTCCTGACCCAGGCATCCCTATACTCCTTATAGTAGTCCAAAATAAAACTCACCTTGTCTCCCACCAAACGAACATCGCTGAATTAAGGTCCCGGAGTTCCGCCACCGCCATAACCATCAAATTGTGGTCCCAAAAACCGCACCCCAATTCTTCCTCAGAGATGGAATCATGCCCCTACTAACATTCTCAAAAAACCATTCCTCCCAAGTCAAAATAAAGAAGGCATCTCTAACCTTACCAACTCAGTCCAAACTTCTTTCGCCAGAGGGCAGTCACGTAAATGATGGAGTAGCGACTCCTCCTCATTCGGGCAAGCAGTGCAGTAGGGTGAATCAGATAGGTGCCAACGTGTTCGTTCCAAGTTAGTTAATGGAGCTTCTCAGGCCACCTGCCAAAGGAAGAAACGAAATCTCTCTGGTATCTTCATCTTCCATATTTGCTTGAACAAGCTGCTTCTCACCTTCACTCTCTCTCTCTTTTCTCCCTAATGTATTTGTATGCTGATGCAGTGAAGAAAGAGCCATCGATTGTGGGTAACCAGCGAATTTCATCCGAACTACCATGACAGTCCCACAATCCAGTCGTAATAACACGAAGCAAACTAGCGTTACTTAACCGGCAAGTAAGGTAATTCCAGTCATGTCCCTTCCTCCTGCCAAACGTCCCTCACTTTCATCTCAAGTTCAACAACGGAGAGGGGCATTTGACAAGAGTTTGCAAGCAGCTCCATAATTGCCCATACATCACTCTAGAAACGAGCTCTTCTTCCATCCTTGATGCTCCAGCCCGGATTCGGAACAAGTACCTGATTATACCCTTCAACGATTCCTTTTCAGATATGGGAGCTTACCCCTCTATATACTAGCTTCGTGGGCCATTCTGATCCTCATCTAGCATACTTATTAATAGCTTTTGCCCAAAGTTGAGCCTTGACAACGAAGTACCATGCTAAATAGTGGGTGACAACTAGGGATATTATTCTTGTTTATGAGATTGACGGCAATGAGGGAATCCGTTTCTAGAATTACATGTCTCGCCCCACAATCCCAAGCCATTTCAATTCCATGTGTTATCCCCATAATTAAACAAGACCAAAGAAAATAAGAGATGTGAAATATGAGGGAAGAAATATCTAGGGATCGGATATGGTATCACCATAATGATAGACTTTCATTAAACATTGTATGTGAACTTCAAAAATATCAAATAACAGTCACATGTAGGAAGTTATCAAAGATAGTCAAATGCCACATCTCGATGTGCGTTAAACCGTGTCTAACTCACCCTTGAAGTGCTATCGTAATTACATAAGAATGAACCAAATCCAATTAACACAATAGCAAACAAGAATAATACAAAACTATCATCTCTCTTATAAAGAATTTGGAAAATCAAAACTATGATAACCCTTTTCCCTGTAGATAGAAAGAAGTCGTTACTTACTTTATCAAGTTCATTCCTAGTTGAGCTAAGTGAGTTTATAGCACTACTACAAAAATGTGTTTATAACCCTTAAAATATATCCCGGGCTTATAAATTATGAGATATAGAATCGTTTTTTTTTTAAATTTAATTTGGAAACCTATAATAATACGGATGTTGTAATAACCGGGTTATAAAGTTATGTAAAATTAGGCAAGAGGTATGTAAATAACTTGAACATTGTTATATCCGGATTATATAAAATATTTATAACATGGTTACTTTTACCACCGGGTTATATATCAGGTTAAATTTGTAAATTCAGCAAAACGGCCGGAATATTTGGCTTGCTTCATTATTACTATTTTTCCCACCTAAACAATATCATTCCAGACGCCCTAGCCTCATAGGAACCCTCCTCGATCTGTCTTTGACAATCTTTTCCGAAGCCCTCCGCTCGATCTGTCTTCGACAATCGTCTCCCGAAGCCCTCCGCTCGATCTGTCTTCGACAATCGTCTCCCGAAGCCCTCCGCTCGATCTGTCATCCATAATTGTCAACACGAACCACTGTCATCCATGGATTCCATATCAGTGGCAAAATCCGACATAAACATTATATATCCGATCACGTTTTCCAATTGTTTATGGACTACTCTTCTGATACTTGCTTGATTGATTCTTAATGTAAAAAAGCTTGCAAATATCAGTCTTTTCTCGATTAACTTTATAGAAATAGCGATATGTCCAAAATCCTTTGGTATTAAACAAGTTATCTTGATTCTTTGCAGAAAATATCTTTGCGCAAGGGAAATCGAATGCACATGTCCTTCTTCAAAATTCTCATCAGGTTCGTCCATCACTCACTAGTACAAAACTTAAGTTTCTCGGGACAATTATCTCGGTGTTAAAAAAATTCCCGTAAAAAAAACTCTCGGGATTTAATACTATAAAAGAGTTATTAATTTATTTATTTTAAAAAAATAATATATAGAGACTTTTTTTCGACCTCACTAGAACCCTTTAAACACTCTAGGGATTTATCTTTAAAAAAGTCCCGATATATATGTAAAACAACTCTCGGCACTTTTCTTTTACCTCACTATAACTTTAACCTAAGAAACTTGCTGAGAGTCGCGATACCGATTATTCCCCTCTAGCGCGCCTCTCCCGTCTCCATCCAGTCCATCATCGTCCCCAATTTTTGTTTCCGCCGCCGTCACGCCACCGTCACGCCACCGTCGAGTCGAGGTTTGGATTGTTGTCTTTGCTACTCTCCTCTGGTTACAATCGTCGTCAATCGTGTGCCACCAGGTTAGTTGCAATCTCGAAATCAACAGAATTTGTTTCTTGTTTGAGTTCTAGTACTCTCCTCCTTGATAATTGGTGGTGTATGAAGGTGAGAAAAGTTGCAATTTGTTATTTGTTTTCGGATCACAGTTGCTAGTTGCCATATGCTCTGACAGTGGAGGTTTATGTGGATGATATGATAATTTCTCACAGGGAAGATGATATGTAGTCACTTGTAAAATTTGTTTTGCTTAATGTTCAGTAGGCTAAGTTCACGTCTGTTCAACCATATTAGGATGAGAGTGGAGGTTTATATGGATGATATGATAATTTTTTTATCCTCGTATGCAGCATCTGTTCAACCATATTAGGATGAGAGGTTACCTACTTACGCAGCTTGCAATATGTTCTTTATTTCTTTGTTCCTCTTGTGATTATGATTTATTCTTTCAACATTTGACATAGTTTCTATGATTTATGGTTCAAGTCAACAGATTTTTCATGTCTTCTCCATATAGTAGCTTGTATATATGGTTCCTGTCACTGAATCTAGGTTTATAGTTCAAATCAGCATTGACCCATCATTATAGTTTGTTCCCATTGCAAAATTGAATTATAGAATGTTGAATGCAGAAAATCCAATATAAGTTCAAATCCCTTATTGGATATCTTATCTAACTTGGATATCTTATCTATTTCACTTCATAACTGTGATATGTTAATCTCATTCATGTTTCGGTTAAGTGGAGATCTGGAGCGAGTCTTTGAAGACTGAAGTTGTAATTTGTTTGACTATTTTGATTGTATTTATGTTTCGTTTGACTGTTTTGATTGAAATATGTTAATTTCATGGCTGAAGTTGTAATCTGTTAATTTCATGACTATAAAGTGTAATCTGTTTGACTACCTAATCATTAGGTAGAGAAATTACTTTCAGACTGAAGTTTTTATGCAGAACTTATCTAATTAAGTTAGAGTGAATATGAAAATAATTGTCAAATAAAATGCTTTGCACCAAGAGCTATGTGGCAAATTAAGGTGAATAGCCTTAAGAAACGTTTATTTTTTATTGGACACTGTTAGCTATTTGAGTATGAAACTGAAAGTTGATTGCATTCTTAATGGGCAAAAGATGTTTCAATTGTTTTGGTGTTCAGTAATTGGAGAGTTTTCTGGTGGAGGATTCAGATGAAGGTGTATTCACACTCAAATAACTTTCCGATCTTTTCTTTCGTTGCTTAAATTCAAATGAATATGTATTCACACTTAAATCGTGCTTATATTCTAATGAAATAACTTTGATATAGCTTTGTGACAGTATTGGGATAAGCTTTATTCGACAACTTCAGGTGAAATTGGGACTAGTGTCAATTTTCAGCAAATTGTCATATGTATAATATAAAAGCTGAGATCATTTAATGTCAATTTTCTACAAATTGCCTTTCACTTTGTTTAAATTTTGAGAAATTTTAAACATAGCCTCATTTATTCTTTCAATAACTTACTTTGAATATATTTGTGCAGAAGATCGTCTGTCATTGATTTGATGCCAATTATAAGCTTGAGTTTGTTGAAAATACATCTATTTCAGTTGGTGACGACCTTAGTTGAGTAAGTGTATCCTTGTAAGCTGCTTTTACTCTTCTTTTTTTTTTAAATTTGATTTTGAGTGATAATGTTAGAATTATTCTGGTCTTCCGGTTTATTGTATATTTCAAGTCATGGTGATTTTGAGTGATAATGATAACATTTCACAAGTATCTCACAATATTGTGGAAATCAATTCAAAACTAAGCTTTCTAACAATTCCCCTATAAGGCTATTAATAAGGGAGATCAACTATGAAAATTAGAAAATATATCTTCTTAAAGATAAGATATTTTTAAAAGATATAAAAATAATAATCCCAAATATAGGATAAAAAACTAACAACTTCTTTGAGATTGTTTGAAAGTTTTAAGGAAATAAAATATAAAAGATAATTGCCAAATTTAAAAGATCTTTGGTCGGATCTTCGAACACGCATCAAGAACGAAAACTCGGATGGAATCTCGGCCGAGATTCCTGAGTGTTGGCCGAGATTCTTCATCTCTAATTCTCCTTTATTTTCTTTGATGATGATGTCTCCTTTCGGATCCATTTAACCCTTGATCTAGTGACTAGTCCTTGTACGATTGATGTCGAGGATGATCCCACATCACTTGCGTATGGAAACTCAGTCTTGATCCACTAGGTGTTGTTTTGTCTATTATTCGGGGAAGGATGGGGTGGATTGATGACGACCGCCGGAGGTTTGTTCGGAGAAGTGGCAACTAAGCTGCTCACTGGTTGGCCAAACTTCATCCTCATAATTCTTGTTGTTTCGCTTTTGTTTACTTTTTACATGCTTCCTTTGATGTATTGTGGAGGAAGGCATTGTAGATGAATAAAATTACTTGTTCTAAAAAAACAGATAAGAATTTATGTCGATACCCATATTTGATTACCAAATAAGCCGTAGGATGTATAAATTAGATCGGTATAAAACATAAATAGGTTAGGGATCAAAATAAAATGCATATAACAAAAACTATTTTTTGATGATTCAAATAGTACATATCAACACATATGCGATAAATCCAAATCTGAAGTAGGCACTAATCTTATATATCAGACTCAAAATATCCATAACTTTACATCACAAATCAAACGAGCGAAATGTTATCATTTTTATATTGCTAATCGGACCGAATATTAATGGCCTTTGGGCTGCTTCTTTTCGACCAATTAATCATGGCCCACCTTTAGATCTCTCTCACCTCACGACGGTTCTTCATCGTCTGGCAGGAGCCCGAGATAGATATAATCATATAAAGGCCAGTGTCACCGGCTCCGACCAAGTGCCGGCAATCGTCGACGAGACAAGTAAAATAGAGCTTTTATTGGAGAAGAACACATATGCGTCTATGAGTAAAGAAGATCAGTAGCAGCGGCCGAATGCAAAATCTTTATCGATTGCAAGAGGAATGCAAACTACTAAATCGAGGCGTTGAACAGGGACAATTCCGGAATTTCAACTTCCTAACCGCCATTGCCACATCTCACCCGTTTCCTAGTAGCGGCCAGAAACGCTAGGGGAAAACCTATCAAAATTAGGGTTCCTTGTCTTTCCCTTGGTTTGAAGATCAAATTTCCCTCCCAGTTTCTAGTTTCTGCGTCCAGAATTTGTTGCTTCTCAATGTAAGTGTCTCTTTGACTGCTTCTCTTTATCTTTCTGATTGATTGCATTGCCTAATGCGATCAATTTCAACTTTTCGGTTTATTTCATGTGATTGATACTCGAATTCGTTAGGTTTTCTTTCTCCTTGAGAGTATCCTTAACCGGTATCACTTGGGACTTTTCCTTTAGAAATTGCGGAAAAAGAGAATTTGATGACGACCGCCGGAGGTTTGTTCGGAGAAGTGGCAACTAAGCTGCTCACTGGTTGGCCAAACTTCATCCTCATAATTCTTGTTGTTTCGCTTTTGTTTACTTTTTACATGCTTCCTTTGATGTATTGTGGAGGAAGGCATTGTAGATGAATAAAATTACTTGTTCTAAAAAAACAGATAAGAATTTATGTCGATACCCATATTTGATTACCAAATAAGCCGTAGGATGTATAAATTAGATCGGTATAAAACATAAATAGGTTAGGGATCAAAATAAAATGCATATAACAAAAACTATTTTTTGATGATTCAAATAGTACATATCAACACATATGCGATAAATCCAAATCTGAAGTAGGCACTAATCTTATATATCAGACTCAAAATATCCATAACTTTACATCACAAATCAAACGAGCGAAATGTTATCATTTTTATATTGCTAATCGGACCGAATATTAATGGCCTTTGGGCTGCTTCTTTTGGACCAATTAATCATGGCCCACCTTTAGATCTCTCTCACCTCACGACGGTTCTTCATCGTCTGGCAGGAGCCCGAGATAGATATAATCATATAAAGGCCAGTGTCACCGGCTCCGACCAAGTGCCGGCAATCGTCGACGAGACAAGTAAAATAGAGCTTTTATTGGAGAAGAACACATATGCGTCTATGAGTAAAGAAGATCAGTAGCAGCGGCCGAATGCAAAATCTTTATCGATTGCAAGAGGAATGCAAACTACTAAATGAGGCGTTGAACAGGGACAATTCCGGAATTTCAACTTCCTAACCGCCATTGCCACATCTCACCCGTTTCCTAGTAGCGGCCAGAAACGCTAGGGGAAAACCTATCAAAATTAGGGTTCCTTGTCTTTCCCTTGGTTTGAAGATCAAATTTCCCTCCCAGTTTCTAGTTTCTGCGTCCAGAATTTGTTGCTTCTCAATGTAAGTGTCTCTTTGACTGCTTCTCTTTATCTTTCTGATTGATTGCATTGCCTAATGCGATCAATTTCAACTTTTCGGTTTATTTCAT
The DNA here is from genome assembly GCA_033239125.1 of Fagopyrum homotropicum. Classification (NCBI taxonomy): domain Eukaryota; kingdom Viridiplantae; phylum Streptophyta; class Magnoliopsida; order Caryophyllales; family Polygonaceae; genus Fagopyrum; species Fagopyrum homotropicum. Next base: position 126,573,471 of record BSWB01000005.1, read on the forward strand.
GTGATTGATACTCGAATTCGTTAGGTTTTCTTTCTCCTTGAGAGTATCCTTAACCGGTATCACTTGGGACTTTTCCTTTAGAAATTGCGGAAAAAGAGAATTTGATGACGACCGCCGGAGGTTTGTTCGGAGAAGTGGCAACTAAGCTGCTCACTGGTTGGCCAAACTTCATCCTCATAATTCTTGTTGTTTCGCTTTTGTTTACTTTTTACATGCTTCCTTTGATGTATTGTGGAGGAAGGCATTGTAGATGAATAAAATTACTTGTTCTAAAAAAACAGATAAGAATTTATGTCGATACCCATATTTGATTACCAAATAAGCCGTAGGATGTATAAATTAGATCGGTATAAAACATAAATAGGTTAGGGATCAAAATAAAATGCATATAACAAAAACTATTTTTTGATGATTCAAATAGTACATATCAACACATATGCGATAAATCCAAATCTGAAGTAGGCACTAATCTTATATATCAGACTCAAAATATCCATAACTTTACATCACAAATCAAACGAGCGAAATGTTATCATTTTTATATTGCTAATCGGACCGAATATTAATGGCCTTTGGGCTGCTTCTTTTCGACCAATTAATCATGGCCCACCTTTAGATCTCTCTCACCTCACGACGGTTCTTCATCGTCTGGCAGGAGCCCGAGATAGATATAATCATATAAAGGCCAGTGTCACCGGCTCCGACCAAGTGCCGGCAATCGTCGACGAGACAAGTAAAATAGAGCTTTTATTGGAGAAGAACACATATGCGTCTATGAGTAAAGAAGATCAGTAGCAGCGGCCGAATGCAAAATCTTTATCGATTGCAAGAGGAATGCAAACTACTAAATCGAGGCGTTGAACAGGGACAATTCCGGAATTTCAACTTCCTAACCGCCATTGCCACATCTCACCCGTTTCCTAGTAGCGGCCAGAAACGCTAGGGGAAAACCTATCAAAATTAGGGTTCCTTGTCTTTCCCTTGGTTTGAAGATCAAATTTCCCTCCCAGTTTCTAGTTTCTGCGTCCAGAATTTGTTGCTTCTCAATGTAAGTGTCTCTTTGACTGCTTCTCTTTATCTTTCTGATTGATTGCATTGTCTAATGCGATCAATTTCAACTTTTCGGTTTATTTCATGTGATTGATACTCGAATTCGTTAGGTTTTCTTTCTCCTTGAGAGTATCCTTAACCGGTATCACTTGGGACTTTTCCTTTAGAAATTGCGGAAAAAGAGAATTTGATGACGACCGCCGGAGGTTTGTTCGGAGAAGTGGCAACTAAGCTGCTCACTGGTTGGCCAAACTTCATCCTCATAATTCTTGTTGTTTCGCTTTTGTTTACTTTTTACATGCTTCCTTTGATGTATTGTGGAGGAAGGCATTGTAGATGAATAAAATTACTTGTTCTAAAAAAACAGATAAGAATTTATGTCGATACCCATATTTGATTACCAAATAAGCCGTAGGATGTATAAATTAGATCGGTATAAAACATAAATAGGTTAGGGATCAAAATAAAATGCATATAACAAAAACTATTTTTTGATGATTCAAATAGTACATATCAACACATATGCGATAAATCCAAATCTGAAGTAGGCACTAATCTTATATATCAGACTCAAAATATCCATAACTTTACATCACAAATCAAACGAGCGAAATGTTATCATTTTTATATTGCTAATCGGACCGAATATTAATGGCCTTTGGGCTGCTTCTTTTCGACCAATTAATCATGGCCCACCTTTAGATCTCTCTCACCTCACGACGGTTCTTCATCGTCTGGCAGGAGCCCGAGATAGATATAATCATATAAAGGCCAGTGTCACCGGCTCCGACCAAGTGCCGGCAATCGTCGACGAGACAAGTAAAATAGAGCTTTTATTGGAGAAGAACACATATGCGTCTATGAGTAAAGAAGATCAGTAGCAGCGGCCGAATGCAAAATCTTTATCGATTGCAAGAGGAATGCAAACTACTAAATCGAGGCGTTGAACAGGGACAATTCCGGAATTTCAACTTCCTAACCGCCATTGCCACATCTCACCCGTTTCCTAGTAGCGGCCAGAAACGCTAGGGGAAAACCTATCAAAATTAGGGTTCCTTGTCTTTCCCTTGGTTTGAAGATCAAATTTCCCTCCCAGTTTCTAGTTTCTGCGTCCAGAATTTGTTGCTTCTCAATGTAAGTGTCTCTTTGACTGCTTCTCTTTATCTTTCTGATTGATTGCATTGCCTAATGCGATCAATTTCAACTTTTCGGTTTATTTCATGTGATTGATACTCGAATTCGTTAGGTTTTCTTTCTCCTTGAGAGTATCCTTAACCGGTATCACTTGGGACTTTTCCTTTAGAAATTGCGGAAAAAGAGAATTTGATGACGACCGCCGGAGGTTTGTTCGGAGAAGTGGCAACTAAGCTGCTCACTGGTTGGCCAAACTTCATCCTCATAATTCTTGTTGTTTCGCTTTTGTTTACTTTTTACATGCTTCCTTTGATGTATTGTGGAGGAAGGCATTGTAGATGAATAAAATTACTTGTTCTAAAAAAACAGATAAGAATTTATGTCGATACCCATATTTGATTACCAAATAAGCCGTAGGATGTATAAATTAGATCGGTATAAAACATAAATAGGTTAGGGATCAAAATAAAATGCATATAACAAAAACTATTTTTTGATGATTCAAATAGTACATATCAACACATATGCGATAAATCCAAATCTGAAGTAGGCACTAATCTTATATATCAGACTCAAAATATCCATAACTTTACATCACAAATCAAACGAGCGAAATGTTATCATTTTTATATTGCTAATCGGACCGAATATTAATGGCCTTTGGGCTGCTTCTTTTCGACCAATTAATCATGGCCCACCTTTAGATCTCTCTCACCTCACGACGGTTCTTCATCGTCTGGCAGGAGCCCGAGATAGATATAATCATATAAAGGCCAGTGTCACCGGCTCCGACCAAGTGCCGGCAATCGTCGACGAGACAAGTAAAATAGAGCTTTTATTGGAGAAGAACACATATGCGTCTATGAGTAAAGAAGATCAGTAGCAGCGGCCGAATGCAAAATCTTTATCGATTGCAAGAGGAATGCAAACTACTAAATCGAGGCGTTGAACAGGGACAATTCCGGAATTTCAACTTCCTAACCGCCATTGCCACATCTCACCCGTTTCCTAGTAGCGGCCAGAAACGCTAGGGGAAAACCTATCAAAATTAGGGTTCCTTGTCTTTCCCTTGGTTTGAAGATCAAATTTCCCTCCCAGTTTCTAGTTTCTGCGTCCAGAATTTGTTGCTTCTCAATGTAAGTGTCTCTTTGACTGCTTCTCTTTATCTTTCTGATTGATTGCATTGCCTAATGCGATCAATTTCAACTTTTCGGTTTATTTCATGTGATTGATACTCGAATTCGTTAGGTTTTCTTTCTCCTTGAGAGTATCCTTAACCGGTATCACTTGGGACTTTTCCTTTAGAAATTGCAGAAAAAGAGAATTTGATGACGACCGCCGGAGGTTTGTTCGGAGAAGTGGCAACTAAGCTGCTCACTGGTTGGCCAAACTTCATCCTCATAATTCTTGTTGTTTCGCTTTTGTTTACTTTTTACATGCTTCCTTTGATGTATTGTGGAGGAAGGCATTGTAGATGAATAAAATTACTTGTTCTAAAAAAACAGATAAGAATTTATGTCGATACCCATATTTGATTACCAAATAAGCCGTAGGATGTATAAATTAGATCGGTATAAAACATAAATAGGTTAGGGATCAAAATAAAATGCATATAACAAAAACTATTTTTTGATGATTCAAATAGTACATATCAACACATATGCGATAAATCCAAATCTGAAGTAGGCACTAATCTTATATATCACACTCAAAATATCCATAACTTTACATCACAAATCAAACGAGCGAAATGTTATCATTTTTATATTGCTAATCGGACCGAATATTAATGGCCTTTGGGCTGCTTCTTTTCGACCAATTAATCATGGCCCACCTTTAGATCTCTCTCACCTCACGACGGTTCTTCATCGTCTGGCAGGAGCCCGAGATAGATATAATCATATAAAGGCCAGTGTCACCGGCTCCGACCAAGTGCCGGCAATCGTCGACGAGACAAGTAAAATAGAGCTTTTATTGGAGAAGAACACATATGCGTCTATGAGTAAAGAAGATCAGTAGCAGCGGCCGAATGCAAAATCTTTATCGATTGCAAGAGGAATGCAAACTACTAAATCGAGGCGTTGAACAGGGACAATTCCGGAATTTCAACTTCCTAACCGCCATTGCCACATCTCACCCGTTTCCTAGTAGCGGCCAGAAACGCTAGGGGAAAACCTATCAAAATTAGGGTTCCTTGTCTTTCCCTTGGTTTGAAGATCAAATTTCCCTCCCAGTTTCTAGTTTCTGCGTCTAGAATTTGTTGCTTCTCAATGTAAGTGTCTCTTTGACTGCTTCTCTTTATCTTTCTGATTGATTGCATTGCCTAATGCGATCAATTTCAACTTTTCGGTTTATTTCATGTGATTGATACTCGAATTCGTTAGGTTTTCTTTCTCCTTGAGAGTATCCTTAACCGGTATCACTTGGGACTTTTCCTTTAGAAATTGCGGAAAAAGAGAATTTGATGACGACCGCCGGAGGTTTGTTCGGAGAAGTGGCAACTAAGCTGCTCACTGGTTGGCCAAACTTCATCCTCATAATTCTTGTTGTTTCGCTTTTGTTTACTTTTTACATGCTTCCTTTGATGTATTGTGGAGGAAGGCATTGTAGATGAATAAAATTACTTGTTCTAAAAAAACAGATAAGAATTTATGTCGATACCCATATTTGATTACCAAATAAGCCGTAGGATGTATAAATTAGATCGGTATAAAACATAAATAGGTTAGGGATCAAAATAAAATGCATATAACAAAAACTATTTTTTGATGATTCAAATAGTACCCATATTTGATTACCAAATAAGCCGTAGGATGTATAAGATTCTCTTCTCGATCGCTTGAAACCAGCCTCTCTCCTCCCCTTCCCTCTCATCTCCTCCTCTCTCATTTGCTTCTTCTACGAATGGTTGGTCCAACATCTTATTCAGACAATCTTCCCGATCCGACTGTCATCAGCATTTGTATGCTGTAACACTAACCCTCCCAAATCCGATTGCCATTAGAATTCCTCCAATCCGGACTTCAACAACTTTTCGGATCGAAGTTGATTATCGGCGGCGTTGAAGAATGCTTCAATTGTGAGTTATGGTAAAGCGACGAAGAGGGGGATAAAATGCCCTTGTTAGGTTTGCGGTCATTTTCACAAGTATGAAGAAGGTGAGGTATGTGGGATTTGTGGCCACCGCTTGTACTGGTTTCCGACCACTCTTCGATTCCAACTATCGATTTGAAACATGAGTTTTTCAAAAGTCATGAGATTTCTCAAATTTTGAGTGTTCTCTTCCTTAATTTCTTGCAAGAATTGATTTGAGAATTTGATGCCGGAGTTGTTGACTTGTGGCTTTGAATGCGTAGATTTGATTTACGGCTCTGAATGCGTAGATTTGAAAGTGAGCCTTGTGAGCTCCAAGCAACACTGCTTAGACATGAGTGCCAGCAAGTGAATCTAGTGTCACGCAGACGGAAGAACTTCTCCAAGCAACACTGTTTTTCATAATATAAAATCTAGGGATGCATTTGAGTGAGACTGTTAGGTGAATATGCAAATGAATAAGATTTTCTTGTGATTGCCCATTTTCTTAGATAATCATCGTGACATATCTCATAGTTGTGGAAATTTTTGATAATTGCAGACCAAGAATAAAAATCCTTGCAACTGTTATAATGCCAATTGCATACTTGGTAGAGTGGATGTATAAGTTGTTAGCCCCATTTAGATTGATCATATTTGATTAGTGCACACTCTGTTGAACTGAACCTTCAACAAATAAAATGTTCTGCAGGATTCTTTGTTTTAGAAGGATGTTAGTTCGTGGGATTCAGGTTATATATTTCATCAATTGATCTTTAGGGTATTGTCGTAATCTTTCCGTAAACAATCTTTCTCAACAATCTAATACCAAACACTTAATATTTATGCAAAAAAGAATCTCTAACAATCTCCATCCCCAACAATACCCAACAATCTCAAGAATCTCCATCCCGATGAATCTAAAAAAAGAATACCCAGCTGATACCAAACAGGCCCTTTGTACCATTTGATGATGACTTAAGGTTTATGCATTTGAAATATATGATAGAAACTTGGGTGCTGTGAAGTTGAACGTTCTGCCCCTATCCTTTGTTTGTAATTGAATGTACATATCTAAAATAAAATAAAAGCCAATTTGCATGATAAATCATGTGCCTTAAGTAGAAATCTGTGGCGCACAATCTAGAATGTAATCCTTATTTGGTCGTTTGTGGTATTAATTTTGAGTAGAGAACTGAAGTTGCATCTTTTCTTAAGGAAAATGTGATAAGATAGACAGATGCCATGAGGGCTTCATCACCAGCTGAATTTTGTGCTTTGAACTGTTGAAAGCTCCTCAAGATTTGAGTCAACTGATCTAATGAGTCTCAATCAACAGAGTGATTTTCCTGTATCTTTGAACTTGTCCGACATCAATAAGAGTCGTATGGAACCAGAGGATGAAGATGAAGACGAAGATATAGATTTTAATCCCTTTCTGAGAGGTAGTCCTGCTGAAGCTTCTTCAAGCCTGAGCTCTGAGGTAGAAGTTTTCGATCTTAATGCGGATGACAGTGGCGGGGAAGTTGCCCTTCCTTTGCTTTCCGATTCAGCACTTAAACAAAATGATGTAAGTAATGACCCTGCAGATGATAACTCTAAGCAGACTGATGAAACTATGGCTGGAAAAAGATTCACCTTGGAACAGCATAGTGATCAGGAGCAAGAAGAAGCTGCCACCAGCAAGTCTAAGAAGAGAAAAACCTCAGGTTCAGAGAAGGGTTTTCCACTAGAAATGGAAGATGGTCCGAACACTGGGGCCATTGCCATAAATGATGCTATGGAGGATCATACTAGTGCAATTTGTAGGGTATCTGCAGTTGCATCAGATGATGAAGATGCCATATGCAAGCGCACTAGAGCTCGTTATTCTCTTGCCAGTTTTACAATGGATGAACTGGAGACTTTTCTTCAAGAAACAGATGATGATGATGACCTTCCAAATGTTGATGATGAAGAAGAATACAGGAAATTTCTTGCTGCTGTGTTGCAGGGTGGAGGTAATGATGATCAAGCACTGCTGGATAATGTAAATGATGAAGATGAGGACAATGATGCAGATTTTGAGATAGAAATTGAGGAAGCACTGGAAAGTGACATTGATGATTGCTTGGTAGAGAAGACAAAGCTAAAGGGAGCTAGGCGGCGTCCCGAGACAAGGCAAAATAGACGCCATAAGGTCTTTAGTGAAGGAAAAAAGAAGCTCACAGAACAAGAAAAGAGGCCATTGCGTCCATTGCTACCAATCTTGCCTACCACACTCATTTCACCAATTCCTAGTAGTTTAATGATTGAGACTCCACCTACCATACCACCATCAGGAAACAATTGTTCATTAAATGGTTTCATGCCTCATCAGATAGGGCAGCTGTATTGTCTGATACATGAGCATGTGCAGCTTCTTATCCAGGTATTTTCTCTCTGTGTTATGGAACCATCTAAGCGGAGCATTGCCACTCAAGTTCAGGGCCTACTATCTGAGATCCTCAACAAGCGTGATCAGGTAATGAATTGTAGAGATGTCCCTCATCCCAGCTTTTGCTTTCAGTCACCTTACATCCCCCCATCAGTTGTGGATGAACATCTTAAATATTTGCCTCAAGAGAAACGGGTAGATTCATATGAATTGAATAACGAACAAAGAGACGTATCCTCTTCCTTTAATAATTCCCAAAGTTCTTCCCACCTACAAATGTGCGGTGCAAATGGGCATGCAACAAAAGAGACCATGGATACTTTTCAAGCTGTTCAGGATTCATCTTGGTTGCCCTCTGTAGTTGGTCCTGTCCTATCTATTTTGGATGTTGCACCTCTAAAGTTGCTTGGAAAGTACATGGATGACGTTTCAAATGGTATGTTGGCAAGAAATCAATATTACTGATCTTTACTTATTACATGTTTTGTCAGGAGCGTCTTTCCTGATTTATGTGTGTCTTCATGTACAGCTGTTCAGGAGCAGATGCGGCATTATGTTGTAGCTACTAGTGATTTCAGTTCAGACAAACAACCTCTTTTTCCTCTTTCTGTTTGTTTATCATCTGCTGAACCTAATACTGCCACTGTTAAAGGAGCTGGTGCTTCAGCTTCTTCAAAATTTAGTACAGTAACATCACCCTCAGCAAATCACAGACCCGTTAAGAAGACATTGGCTGCGACCCTTGTTGAGAGTTCCAAGAAGCAATCTGTTGCATTAGTCCCTAAAAGGATTGCTGAGTTGTCTAGGCAGTTTTATCCACTTTTTAATCAAGCCTTATTTCCTCACAAGCCTCCCTCATTAGCAGTAGCAAATCGAGTGCTTTTCACTGATGCAGAGGACGAGTAAGTAATTTCTTTCTAATAAGAGAAATCTCTGTGGAAATGGCTTTGTATGCCATAACTATTCTTCCTGTATCTATAACTGCAGGTTATTAGCAATGGGATTGTTGGAGTACAATACGGACCGGAAAGCTATCCAGCAACGTTTTCTTCCTTGCAAGTCCAAACATCAGGTACATGGTTTGTATCCAGAAGTTCATTTCTGTATATGACTAGATGTACTCATTTCTTCCCTTCATATCAGCTTTTTTGAATATTACAGACACTGTTTTTCTTAGCTATGCTTCTAATGTTATACCTTCATAATAATTGCTGATAGAAACTAAAAATAGAGATAAATCTAAGAGTAAGGATCTCACAAGCCAAGGGGTTTTGAGGGATCCTTTTTGTGTTAATACAATCAATTCTCCACGTCTGCTTGAATACATTGCTTATGTGCCCCTCCTTTCATGATAAGAAATAAATAACTTATTCCTTAATCAAGCAACTCAGAAAAATAACCTATTCCTAAAATCAAGCAACTAATAAAAATGGATCACTAACAGAGCTTGCAGGCTGTAGTTAATGATTAGGAAAATAAACTAATACCTATTAATGATTATAAACTAAATCCTAAACTAGAGGCAGTATCTATGTGATAGGACCATAGCCACTACCGATAGTTTCACCCAAGCCTTGCCCTGGCTCTTCTGTAATTTCAAGCAAAGTGAAATTAGAGGGTTTGCATCGATGCCCAGGACCAAATGTAACACCACAGCGATAACACAACCCTTTGTCATGTCTGTGCTGGCATTCAGTGTCCACGGAACTGGACAATGCTGGCACACCTTGCTGTCGTGGAGAGTTCTTCTTGGAAATGCTGCCCCGGTGTCCAACAATGGTGAGTTGTGAAGCAGGTGCTGCTATTGAACTTCGCCTCAATTCCAAAGCCAAACTAACAGCCTTGAAGACAGTTGTTGGCTTATGAATCCGAACATCAGCTTGTACTTCTTCCTTAAGGCCAGCCAAGAAAACCCCCAGCAGGCAATGTTCGGGCAAGTCCTAACACGAGCCGCCTAACGGGCAAACTCTTGGCGATATTCAGAAACTGAACCAGATTGCTTGATCGAGCAAAGATACTTGTCGGAATTTTTGGAATTCCGTGGAAAGCTTTTACTAGCGCATCCCAATAGAGAATTTCACGCGCGCCATTAATCCATGCGTATAGATCAAGCACATTGCCCTCTAGATGCATGGAAGCAACTTCAACCTTGAGTTCCATTTGGGATTTGGTAGTACCGAAAATATTTCCGGGACTTCAAAACCCATCCACGTGGATCTCCACCTTCAAATTTGGGGAAGTTGATTTTTGTGTGTAGTCTCTGCGCGATATGCAGTCTGGTTGTTGTCGTCATCCTCATCCTGTTCTGGTTTATCCCACCAACAAGAGCGACCTTGCCCAAAAAGTGTTGCACGAGGGACCCGGGTGTTAGTCTGATTGGAGGCCCCAGGACTTCCTTCAGCCGCTGTTTTTGGCTAGATTGGGCCTTGATGGCTGCAATTTTAGCAGCTAGGATATTGAAGGTGGTATTTAGCTAAGCAAGTATGTCAGGTCCAGGATTTAGGTTTGGATCGTTTTCAAGCATTGGTTCGGCGGAAGGGTGGTTTGATGGTGGTCGATCTAGTTGGTTTTGTGGATTTGTACCAAAACGGGTATTTTTCACCATCTTGGATCAAAATGGCTCTGATACCAATGATAGAAACCAAAAATAAAGATAAATATGAGAGTAGGAATCTCACAATCAGCCAAGGGGTTTTGAGGAATACTCTTTGTATTCAATTCACTTCTCCACATTTGCTTGATACATCGCTGATGTGCCACCTTTTTATAATTAGAACTAAATAACCTATTCCTAAAAATGATCACTAACAGGGCCTGTGGGCGCATTTGAAATTTGGAAATTAGGAAAACAAACCAATACCTATTAATGGTTAAAAACTAAAGCTAGGAATTAATTAAAAGAAAGCAGGAACATATAAATTTCCTGCAGATCTGCAATGCAGAATTGTGCATGGAAAATTATACAAGTATTATCTTGCTAGGGATATCGATTGTTACATAAATTCGTGGGTTGGATATGAATTTAGCAAATGAACCTAGAAATCTGAATTATTCTTAAAGGGAGCATGTACTGGTATGGCAAACTGTCAGTTAGTTGATCAGGGAATTGTCCGGTCACTCTAACTAAAACCTAGTCAATACCAGTCACTCTAACCATTCCCTTGTCATAGCCTAGCAGCTTGTCATACCAGGACATAGTACCCCCTTCTTGTGGAATTAATCTAGCTTCATTTCCTGAATTCATCTCATCATCTTTTTTTTTTGGTGGGAAGGAGAGTCAGTGGTCTCCGGCGCATCTAGACGCGCTTTTATTAATAAGAAAAGGGCTAAGTAGTCAGCAAGCGGGGGATAGCCCGACCCCTTACATCGTCAAGTATCTTTTGCAGGCACTATCGTCTATCTTTGTTGTTCAAGTATTAGTTTGATGAGAAAGTGTCTGTGGAATGTGAACTCTTAGAATGTACGTATTGAGATGAAAATCAGCATGGGTTTTTATTTATAGATTCTTGATCTGGAAAATATATACCAAGGATAGACGATAGTGCCTGCAAAACATGGTAGGCAGATAGCTAATTTCTCTTATACTCCTAAGGTATTGGTAGAGTTTGTGATAGATTTTAATTTGCAGGGAATAAAAGGAAGCCACCTTTAGTTGTTGGTACCTTGCTAGTTCACATCAGGGTGGTGGAATATCTCAGTGTTTGAGGGTGTTGTCAATTCATACGACTCTTAGAGTTCTTAGTCACATGGTTACCGGCTATAATTTGATAATTTTAGCTTCGTCAGCTTACATATTGTGAATAGCTTTCAGGTCCATATGGTTCACTCTGTTAAAATGAAGCTGCTGTATTTTCTGATCCATGTTGAGATGTTTTGCTAGTTTGAAGCAACAAGGAAGGCTTGATTGTTGCAAAGTAAAGTTAGTAGTTTAATACAGTAAACAGCCCAATTTAACAAAATTTAGAGAAATCTTTTGAAAGTATCTGTGGTAACAAATTCGCTTATCATAATATTTTGTATAAGAAGTTTACTGAGAAACACGAAGGCTGCAAGAAATAAAAGGCAAGTGTATTTAAGGCGGATATCTTAATGTAAAATGGATTGTTGTAACCTTAAAATTTGTTTTTGATATGTTGCTTCTATGCTGAGTAAACTGCGGTTTCTTCTAAATTTACAATGCGTGGTTATTCTGAAGGACCTTCATGAGTTCATTTTTCTTTGTGGCAGATCTTTGTGAGGCAAAAGAACCGTTGCTCGTCTAAAGCACCTGATAATCCTATAAAGGTATGCACTGTATTTTGTTGTAGATTTAAGGGTGCTATTGGAAGAGGGTAGTGGCATTTGTAACATTTCTGAGGTTTAAAAGCCTTCACCTTATGATGATGATCAATATCATGGAGTTGTCCCGTTAGATTATGTTTGCAGCACCAAAAAGATATGTTTATTATCCCTTTTGCCAAGTATGAATATTGTCCTCTAGGATGACGGTATTCTGTTCTTGTTTTTGTATCAATCAATTGCATGCTGAAATTTTAGTCCTTTTTTTCTTAAATCATCCTTGGGGCCAATGATATTTTATAAGGATAGTGCATTTCTTCTAGTGGTGTACTTTACCCATTAAATGCTATGTATAATTGGGTGAGAGTTACGATATTTTCTTATTAACTTGTATAGATCTTTAATGGCAACATGTTGTCTTGTTGGTTTCCTTGTGGATTTATGCAGAAGGTTTCCTGAGTTCCTGAACCCATTTGATTTACAGTTGAGAGTTATGCATGATTTCCGGTCCCCTCCAAATTATATCCGCAAATCTTCTCTTTGAGAAACATATTTTCCTCTTCTATATCCTTCCCCTTTTTTATATACTATGTTGGCCTATTTATACAAGGAATGATCAAGCAAAAACAATAAGAATAACCTTAAGATTAGTAAGCACCTTTTTTCTGAATCTTAGTGGCAAACATGTATGTTATTGCATTATAGAGCAGTCTTCTTATGAGCATGTTAAGTGTTTGCTTAGAGCTAATATAGAAGCGTTATACTGTACCTGTGTAGGAAGTACGAAAGCTGAAGACATCACCACTTACTGATGAAGAGAAAGCTCGGATTAGTGAGGTTGTTCTAATGCCAGTTCATTCTGTCCTCATGCACCTTTTAAATTGATGGGGTTCATCTGGTGATGTATTTTTTCCTATTTTTATCTGCAGGGACTCACAGCTTTCAAGCTTGACTGGATGTCTATTTGGAAGTTTATTGTTCCTTATAGAGATCCATCCCTACTTCCCCGGCAGTGGCGCCTTGCTCTTGGTACGCAAAAATCATATAAACTTGATCCCACCAGGAGGGAGCAGCGAAGAGTATATGAATGCAACAGGAGAAGAAACAAGGCTCTAGCTGCCGAAAATTTACAGGGTTCAGATGAGGTAAGTGCCCTGTTAGTCTTTTTTTCCCCGAAATTCAACAATCAGCTACAGGGAGTCTATAATCATCCAAAATATGGATTTGATAACTGGTACAGTAGAAGATTTATATTCTTGTGTCATCATTACTAAGCCAGAATACAAGAGAAGAACAAGAATTCCTTAGAGCATCCACAATGTAGATCCCATGAAAACCTCTAAGTTTCTTACTTCATAATTAAAAAAAGGAAAAAGAAAATAAAAGAGGGGATGTGTCATAAAAATCATTACAAGGTTTCTTATTTTGCATGTATTGTTTCGTAAAGTGGAGTCTTCCCTCTACAAATAAGAAACCTTGTAATGATTTTTATGACACATCCCCTCTTTTATTTTCATTTCCTTTTCCTTGTTTATAATATAAGAAACTCTGGGCACACCATTGTGGATTCTCTTAGCGGTATGCTTCTGACCAGAGAACATATGCAAACAATTGTAGTAAACGTTTTGTGTAACCACGAACCCTTAGCAGTGTTATAAAACGGGCTGGTTGATGCAAACAGCTTAACTAATTTGCACCCCCAATATGTCATTCTAGTTTCCAAGTTTCACTTCTTTTGTAATCATATGATAGTTTCTAGAACTTTAACATGGACTACTGTTACTGCCTTATGTGCACAAGTGCATTGTTCTTTACGTTTAGTATTGTCTTGGATCCATTAACCTTTTGAAAGCCAATTTTCTCTCTCAAGGCAAGTTGGGACATTTACATATGAAGCTAAAGTAGTTATAACTAGTAAGCACGCAATGCTGTATTCTGCTTTTCTTCGTGTATGAAGTTAGTTAAAGACCCTGAAGTAGCTATATTTGCACATTATTTAGTTATGTATTTCATGTTTTTGTAAAGCTTTAATTGAGTCATTCTTCTCCATTCCCTCGTCACAATACTAAATTACTTATTTTGGTATTTCATTGGTCAACTAGGATGAACATGCTGGTGCACGGAATGAGAGTGGAGAAGAATGCACAGAAAACAACAATGAAGCATATGTTCATGAGGCATTCTTGGCTGATTGGAGACCAGCTCAATCTATCCCTATTTCTGAAATCTCCACTTCGAAACTCAATTCAAAATGCCTGCCTAGGTCTGTATCAGCAGAAATCAGGCAATTTCCACATAACCTTGTGAGTCATGATTCTCAAGCTAAGAGAGATCATTGTGCCAATGAGCTTACTGCTGTTTCAGAATACGCTCAAAAAGGAGGGTATGGAATTTCAAGACCTTTTAGCACTGATCAAAATTGTTCCACTTTCAAATCAGCCAACCCATCAACATTTGTCTGCTATACAAGGCCATATAGAGCTCGTAGACGCAAGAATACTCAGCTGGTTAGATTGGCTCCCAGTTTGCCTCCTGTCAATCTTCCTCCAACTGTTCGTGTTATACCTCAAGCTGCATTTCAGAAATCCCAGCATGGAACACCCAATAAGGCTCTTAGTCCTGGCACAAGTACTGATTCTAGGAGAGAAATTACAGTTTCTAGACCTAATCATGCTGTAAACTTGAATAATGTGACACAGCAGAGAACTAACATCACACCATCATGTTCCCGAGAAGCTCAACGCCCTAGAGATCCATCTGCAATTCAAGAAATTGATTCAGATCTTCAGATGCATCCTTTATTGTTTCAGGCCCCTGGAAATGGACATCTACCATACTATCCGCTAAGTAGCGGTGCCGTGGCTCCTAATTCTTTCAGTTTCTTCCCAATGAATCCACATCAAGTAAATCTTCCTACTTTCCAGAGTTCCGGACAACCTGGAGCTCGTGTTACTGGTTCACACGAAAGTGCATCGCAGAAAACATCTTGTAGTTTGGACTTCCATCCGCTTCTACAAAGGATTGATGGTGGAAATAATGGTTCTGAAGCTGCTGACCAAAGTACTCGGTTTTCAACCTATTTACAGCCTTCTATGAACGCAATTTCTTCCTTTGCTGCTGCTAATGATTCAGAATTGGAGATCAACCTTAATGCTTCACCTCGAAAGGAGATGGATTTGACTACTGATGTGGTAGAAGGTAGTCTTGTAACTGGTTAATATTATTTTTGTTAGTTGCTGTTTGTGTATATGTTTTTGTGGATGAAATGGCTCCCGTAATTTTTTGCAGTGCTTACACCAAGTGATGGTGGCAATGTCAAGGATAGTGCAGATGATCAATCTTTGCCAGAGATAGTAATGGAGCAGGAAGAATTGAGTGATTCTGATGAGGAGATGGAAAATGTGGAGTTTGAGCGTGAGGAGATGGAAAATGTGGAGTTTGAGCGTGAGGAGATGGCCGACTCTGACGGAGAAGATGAAGAACTCTACACACATCCAATTCTTAACACGCATGATAAGGTAATTCTTATTTGATTATCAAAGAAAATGTAAGTCGTTTTTCAGCAATTGTTGGCAATGATGCATAGCATGCCCCTTGAATAGGCAAGATTAGGGACTGAGAAAAAATCCTAGTTGTAGACAATATGTTGTAGACCTGTGGTTGAAATTTGAGGTTTGCTTACTTCAGGGTTCACAAAATCCAGACCTGTGTAAAAATCTGAAGGGTGCTTTATATGGCATTACTTCTGAAAAAAGTCATAAAGGTAGATAGTTTTTACAACATGCACTAATATCTAAAATATGTATACATACAATAAGAAGCCTAATGAATGTTGTCAATTAAGAAGAAGTAAGTTATGATTTGTAGAGGTGTATCTATAAGAATGAATTAAAAATATAAAGTGGAAATCAAAAGTGACAAACTTCTAGGGCAATTTCTAGTTGCATCCTTTGACATGCTAATCGCTCGTGGTTATCAAACTTCTTTATGATTTTTGTTCCATCTATCAACGAGTATTTAGAAGGGAGCCTAGGAACTTCCCATATTGGTGAGTGTGTGTTGCATGTATCAAGTTCTATGATTATCCTTCTGTTCCGCCTATTTCATTCTTTACTTTCTAAAAGCTATTTTGTTGATGCATCAGCATCCGCCGGATGTTACAACGAATATGGATAATCCTGATAAGCTTTGCGAATTAGCTGCACATGGAAACGCTGAGTCACTGGAGTGCAGATCCGATATGCCATCTAAGACTGGTTTTTTATGTCCTGGAGAGGATGTTGTAAGAAGCCCTTGGTTGAGTCTGAACTCTCAGGCTTCAGACCGTGCTCACCATACGGTCCATACCCAACTAAACGGGCCTCAGAAGAACTCAAATCCTAGAGTTACAAAGAGCAACACGGGAAGCAAAAGCGGGACTGATGTGCAACAGCCACAGACAGAGGAGGCTGTTGCTGTAATTTCAAGGTCGCCCCGTAAAAGGGTTAGTAAGGTTTCCTCAAGCTCGAACTTGGATGTAGGAAACTCGAGTTGTAGAAAGAACAATGGGGGTTGAGATTATATTGTTTCTCTTGAATTTTCCTCGTGAAGGTCTTAGTTGTGCAGTGTGATGAAAAGGTTGTAGAAATTAGCAAAAGCCCTTAGTCTTGCTACAGTACCTCATAGGAGTCATACCTTCTTACTTGTGTTCTTTCTCTATGTAAATTCCTTTTGAATGGATGAATAGACAACATTCTCTTTATCCATTCATGATTTTTGCTTAAAACAATGCACAGGTACATTTACTGCTTTCTACCCATAGTAAGACGGAGGAATAATGCGGTGAAAACGTTTGATGGAAATACATTGTTAAAAATGGGAAAAAAATTCACTTTCTAAATATAAATTCAAAAACATAAATTTGAATGTATAAATATTTGTTATTAATTATTGATATGTTTTTTTAACCTTTAGCTATATAAATATATTATTAATTTCTTTTATATATTTTTAATGTTACTTTAATATATTCTTAAACTTTTCCAACACAGAAATTGTTAAAAATTGCTGGAAAATGAAGTTGAAGGGGTGAAATGAATAATAATTTTTGAAGTTGAAGGGGTGAAATGAATTATTTTGATTTGGTGTTCCTTGAAAAGGGATGAAATATGAGTTAAATTACAAAGTGAATTCAAGACTAGAAAATCACAATGCCACTTAGTTGTAACAATAGGTATTTCATAGCAATGAATCAAGAATCAATAAACAAGCTCACACTAAAACGGAACAAAGATTAGATTGATCAATCAAACAAGCTAACACTAAAACGGAACAAAGATTAGATTGATCAATCAAAGAACAAGCCAAAAGATTTTTAGTAAAGTCATAGCTCAATAACAACTTGAAATAGCAAAAATAAACTCTCAACTCTTAACTAGTTATTTCACACACCATTCGGCTTCTGCACCAAATCAAGCTTTACCTTCCATTTTCTACAGGAGAAAGGACATAAAGAATAAGCTTTCCGCGTTGTTAACGTGGATAGCTCACATTTACCTTCTTGTCGCTCTCATTTATCAAACTCCTTTGAGTTTCCTCAACTTCACTACTCTGTGAAAAGCCATCCAGGCTACCATTTTTTCTCTTCATCTTCACTTCCGGTTCTGCATCATTTTCGTCACTAGCACTGCTCGGTTCTAAACGGTTCCGACCGAAAAAAGAAGGAACTGAACCGTTTACCCTTAAACAGTTCAGTTCCGGTTCCACAAAAAAATGCCGGTTCTGGAACCGTTAACAGCCCTACACACCCATCACCCGAACAATTGCCGTCTCTATTCATATTTACATATCTTTGTCCATAATATTTGGATTAAAGTTCATATAAATATTGTAAATTGTGTTGATTTAAACAAAAACATCTTATCATCATAGCTAACCCTATTGGTCCAAACGCCTTAAAATAGGGTTCTTATATGAACTGAACAAGTCAAATTTCGGTATGTTCATATTTATATTGTATAGATTCAAGTTAAACTTATACCAAACCTAAATTTAAATCGAATTCAAAAAAATAATGATGAAAGACCTAATTTTAAAGTTATTTTTAAAAATTGAGCCGAGCGGCCCGTAACTTAATAAGCCCATTCACTGAACCCGGCCCAATAGACCCAAAGACTAAGGGAGAAACCCTTCGTCCTCAAAACCTAATTTCTATACGCTTTCAGTTGTTCACTAAATTCACTTGTGTCCGTCTACCTTCTGTGTTTCGGCTGTTCCTCTTTCCCCGAGTTTCATCGAAGATGGTAAGCTTCTTCTTCCTCCTGTATATCCTCAACGAATTTGATTATCTATCTCAAACTCACCGGTGGTTTGTTTTGTAGCCGTTCAAGAGGTACGTTGAAATCGGAAGAGTTGCTCTTCTTAACTACGGCAAGGACTATGGCAGACTCGTGGTGATCGTTGATGTTATTGATCAGAACAGGGTGCGTATACTCTCCCCGTGTGTTGCATTTCTGTTATTTGATCTTTGCGTAGGGGAGTAAGTTGAATACTTGTTCTTGCTTGTTGATTGCATTGTCGTTACACAGTTGAAATTGCAGTTGAATTATTAAATAAAACAAATGAGATGTAAATGGTGTTAACATTGCTTAATCTATTTATTAAATGCGTTTTTTCAGTTTGGTTTAGGTCTTCTGGATCTGATTATTTGTGTACTTGCATAGCTTGAATTTTTAGGGTTTTTTTTTTGTACGTTTAGTCTAATTTGACATTTTCTCATCATATGAAGCAGCATTCAAATTAATATTTTATTTGAATTTCTGAAGTTAAACATGTGTCTGATTGTTTGTACTGTATATAGTATTATCACTTTGCTGAAATGTTTTTTCATAGGAAGTAAGTGCTCTACCTTGTTTAGGTTTTCTATTATGTTTAATTTTGTTGAATGGTATTGCTCTTTTTTGTCAATCATGTTGGTTCTTCATATAAATTGCCCAAATTGTTTTTTTTATAGGCACTTATTGATGCCCCAGACATGGTCAGAGGCCAAATTAACTTCAAGAGGCTTACACTGACGGACATCAAGATTGACATCCCCAGAGTGCCGAAGAAGAAAACCCTCATTGAGGCTATGGAGGCTGCTGGTATAGATATTGAAATATTATTTCATCTTAGGGATAAGATATGACTGTTGTTTGTTTAACAAGCTATATAATAATGCAGATGTGAAGAACAAGTGGGAGAGCAGTTCTTGGGGGAGGAAGTTGATTGTTCAGAAAAAGAGAGCTTCCCTCAATGACTTTGATCGCTTCAAGATCATGTTGGCTAAGATCAAGGTTTGTCTTTCACCTAAACGAAATTATGTTCCATGAAATGTAACTTGTACGATATGAAATGTAACTTGTACGATATGAAATGGTGATATCATGAATTGCTTACCTGATTGCAGAAAGCTGGAGCGGTTAGGCAAGAGCTTGCGAAGTTGAAAAAGGCTAGCGCTTAGAGTTAAAGATGTCACCTATGAAACTTCAATTTTGTGATACTATTTTAGTTGGTGTTTGCAGTGTTGGATTTACCATATTTGTTACAAGTTGGGGAATGAATGAGTTCTTGAGCAAAAAACAGAGGTTTTGTTTAGATTTACCATCATTTGCTGATATCATATGATGATTTGATTTGCAGTGTTGGATTTACCATATTTTGTTACAAGTGGCTAGGGTATACAAATTTTTGAGTCCAGAGGTGCTAATAATGTTAAAGTAAATTGAAGCCTGCAAAATTTAGATAGTTTTTCAACATGCACTAAATGTACATACAGTTAAATGCCTAATGAAAGGGTAAAAAGAAACCTCTGTACTTTTTATGTTAAACCTAGTTCCTTTTATGTCCAACTGTCCGCTGGTGGTAACTCCATCATCATCGTCATCACTAACTTAAACCTCCGATAACCACCAAATCTCCCTCCTTGCCACCAGCACACCACCAAAGCTTCTCTTTCGTCCCTGCATCTTTGAAATCAGCCCTTTTCCATTTCTCGTTTATCATCGCCGGTGCTTGAGACTGCGAGAAGAGAAGGCTTTAATCGATCCTCCGTTCCTTAGTGTCGTATTTTTCGTCGACACTTGTTTTTAAGGGAGTTTTCTCGAGGATACACTGTTTGAGCGTACATCTCAAAGATTTCACGATCTAGCCTTGATATGAATCGGTTGATTCGTTCTTTGAGCGTACAACTCGAATATTCCACGATCTATCCTTCATATCAATCGGTTTGAGGTGGTTCTCACCGGCGATGTTTTCTTTTGGTTTTTGATGGAGGAGTTGCTAGTTTTCTTCTCTGGTTTGCATTCCTATTTCCGATTAAATTATGGATCTAACAATCACTCTCGGTTTACATCTCTGTAGCTCTACAACCTAAATCTATTCGGTAAAACCCACTAAAATTTTTTGGGTGACTCGATTGTTGTTGAACCTTTATTGTTGTCAAGTTTTGTTTGTTGACCAACTTGGACAAAAGAGACAAACGACTATCTGTTTCTGTTTTGATTTACAAAACATCCGATTTTTTTGCTTCTCTTTGGCCACAACCATAATCTATTTCTAGGTACACCAACCTCTCCAAATCCATTGAATCCGTTATTCATGATTCTCCTCTGGCCAGATTTCATATGATGTCATTTGAACCCCTCACATACCCTTGTCGGTATTAGTTTTTTGGTCATGTCTCTTGGGTTTGTGAAGAACCATCAACTCCTTTAATGAATCCATAAACATTATCTTATATGCTAAGATAAGATGAACACAAGGTAATTTTGTATCGTTGTGAAATATAAATTTCAATAATAAAGCATTGACAAAAAAAGGAGAGAAAAAAGAAAATGAAAACAAGTTATTTCAATTTTTGCCTAATTATAGCATGAAATATGACATAGTTGAGATGTGCATATAGGCAGTTTTTCCCTTCATTTTGAGTACAAGGACATGCATTCATAACACTTATCGAGCATGTTCACCTATTATCTTGGAATCGAGATCTTCACAAGCTTTGTTGTGATTTTAGGTGAATTAGAACTGAATTGGAGTAGAAAGGGGGCATTCAGTGAGCATTGGTCGATGAGGAATTTATTGGGAAGCATTGGAACATCATTGGAATAAATATGAAGTGAAGCAAAGGAGAAAAGCATCGAAAAGGAGGAACCACGGCCAAGAAGGAAGTTTCACAGCCGGGGTTCTGATAATTAGTTAAATTTCACACGTGGAAACAAAGGTCGAGAGTCGCCACGGGAGGAACCACGGCCGTGGTTTTGTGATGTTGCCCGTGGTTTTCTTCGGAAAAGGCCGTTACGTTAATTGCCACGTCAACAAGAAAGGAAGGAGCCTTTTAACCTAATTTTATTTTATAAAAGAAGGTTGGCGGCTGCATTTTGGGTATCACGCTGACGTGGTGGATCGTGCCTAAGAGCTTGCTTTGGATCGCACTTCGGATTGGATTGCTTTACCATTGAAGGGAGATTGAAGAGTTTTCTTGATTCCGCTTTAGAGATTTGTGAGATTATTCTAGTCTTTGATTATTGTCTTCGAGAACACATTCTGGGATTATACATTGTTTGATTGAGTTATTGATTCTTTGAAGATTGGTCTTGTTCATCGTTGTGTTCTTCTTGATTGCATGCCCTACTTGATTTTCTTTCTTAATCTTGAACTGATTATGTTGATGACTGTTGGCTAAACCCTCCTGCGATTCTAGGGTGAAGGGTTGATGGTTGTCGTATAACTGATGATAGATTGAGCTTTAATAGAGCGGACCCTGAGAGTTGTGAGACGAAACCCTCGAACAAGGATTTCCACGGCCTGTTCTTTAGGAACCACGACCGTGGCTTCCCAAGATCTTCCCGTGGTTTCCTCTGTTTTGCAAGTTTCGGTTCTGCCTTTATCCAAAGTTCAAGATTGCTTAAATCCTAGCTTTGTTTACCCTTTCTAACCCTTAGTCTTGCTTGGGTGTGAGTGTTTACGAGTTCTAGTTAATAGGGGATTCAAAACCCTCTATTAGGTGAGGAGTGTCATAGCCTTTGCCTTTGTCTTTCTTTTCCTTGGGTTTTGGTTTGGTATGAGAGCTGGATCCTATCCTTATGACCCCTTCTTGACGAGACTCAACATCCGTTAAGTAGAATCCTTGTGTTGGGACAAAAGGAAGTTGGATCTTCACCGGACGACATCCTACCGAAGAATATATACCTTCGCTATCCAGCTTTGTCCGTACACATCCTTAGATATCTTGAATCAAATACCGCAACTGGATACTTGGATTTTTAGAATCTGCATTCCCATTATTCTTGCAGATGTGAAGAACAAGTGGGAGAGCAGTTCTTGGGGAAGGAAGTTGATTGTTTAGAAGAAGAGAGCTTCCCTTAATGACTTTGATCGCTTCAAGATCATGTTGGATAAGATCAAGGTTTGTCTTTCACCTCAATGAAATTATGTTCCATGAAATGTAACTCGTACGATATGAAATGGGGATATCATGAATTGTTTACCTGATTGCATAAAATTGTAGCGGTTAGGCAAGAGCTTGCAAAGTTGAAAAAGGCTAGCGCTTAGAGCTAAGATGTCACCTATGAAATTTCAATTTTGTGATACTATTTTTGTTGGTGTTTGCAGTGTTGGATTTACCTTTACAAGTTGGGAAATGAATGGATTCTTGAGCAAGAACTGAGGTTTTGTTTAGATTTACCATCATTTGCTGATATCATGATGATTTGCAGCGTTGGATTTACCATATTTTGTTACATTTGTCTAGGGTAAACAAATTTTTAAGTCCATAGGTGCTAATAATGTTAAAATATATTCATGCACTAGTGTTTCAAAAGAAACCTAGTTCCTTTTATGTCCAACTGTCCGTTGGGGGTAACCCCATCATCATCACTAACTTAAACCTCCGATGACCACCAAATCTTCCTCCTCGTCACAAGCACACCACCAAAGCTTGCTCTTTCATCCCTGCATCTTTGAAATCAGCCCTTTCTTCTGTTCCATTACTCAGTTATCGTCGCCGGCGCTTGAGACTACAAGAAGACGTACAAGACTTTAATCGATCCTCCGTTCCTTGGTGTCGTGTTTTTCGTCGACGCTTGTTTTTAAGGAAGTTTATTGAGGATACATTGTTTGAGTGTACATCTCAAAGATTTCACAATCTAGCCTTATATAAATCGGTTTATTCATTGTTTGAGCGCACAACTCAAAGATTCCATGATCTAGCCTTCATATCAATCTGTTTGAGGTGGTTCTCACCGCCGATGCCTTCTTTTGGTTTTTGACGGAGGAGTTGCTGGTTTTCTTCTCTAGTTTGCACTCCTATTTCAGATTAATTATGGATCTAACAATCCACTCTTGGTTTACATCTTTGTAGCTCTACAACCTAAATCTATTTCGGTAAAACCCACTAAAACTTTTTGGTAGACTTGATTGTTCTTGAACCTCTACTGTTGTCAAGGTTTGTTTGTTGACCAACTTGGACAAAAGAGACAAATGACTATCTGTTTCTGTTTTGATTTATAAAACATCCGATTTTTTTTGTTTCTCTTTGGCCACAACCATAATCTATTTCTAGGTACACCAACCTCTCCAAATCCTTTAAATCCATTATTCATGATTCTCCTCTGGCCGAATTTCATATGATGTCATTTGAACTCCTCACATACATTGCCAGTATTAGTTTTTTAGTCATGTCTCTTGTGCTTGTGAAGAACTATCAACTCCTTTAATGAATCTACAAAAAATTGTCTTATATGTTAAGATAGGATGAACCCAAGGTAATTTTGCTTCAATGTGAAATATAATTTTCAATAATAAAATTGACAAAAAGGAGAGAAAAAAGAATTGAAAACAAGTTATTTCAAACAAATATGTTCGAATGAGCTATAAGACTTAACCCTCGACCAAGTTCAGCTCGTTTCATCAATTTTCATATCTAGCTTCAAACAAATCAAAGGATGTTGATCCCCGTTTTTTTGCAGTGTCATCTTTAATCATTAACCTTCAAACTTTTTACGAACAATTTTCTTTTTATAAATCTTTAATCATTAACCATCAAAGTTATACACTTTTATATGTCAAGATCATGTGTTTTGTAGTGTCGTCTTCTTAGTTTGGTGTTGTTTTATGGTGGTGTTTCGAGTGATTTGTCTAGGAGGGTGCATGGATTTATGATCGGATTCTGATGGCTCTGTTGCGAGTCCAAATCTGAGATGTCCACAGTTGTTCCCCATGCTTCCTACTTGTGTACTTCCTTCGAAGACGAGCGTTGTGTTCTCCACTTCCTGATGACTGAATCATCCTACTTTCCCTTGAAGATCTCTTTGCTTTCGAAATTTCTTGATGTATTTTGGGTTTTTTTTATTCTTCTTTTGTTATACTTTAGCCCGTCTAGCGATCTTTTTCGGCCTTTCGATCCACTAGACGGCGTGTCGTCTAGTGTTTTAAACCGCTTTTCATTATCCAAAAAAGCCTAACGAATGTTGTTAATGAAGAAAAGGTTAGTTCCGGTGTATTATTGGGATGAAGTTCAATAAAATATCTAGATGAAGTTTTGTAAATTTTTGAAAATGATGAAAAATGAGAATGAGGTAAATTATTGAAAATGATGAAAGAAGGAGGTAAATTATTGATTTGAAGTCAAAAAATGAGAACAAAATAAAAGGGATGTTGCAAATGAAGTTATGGTATGTTGATAATGAAGATAGAAAATGAGAATGAATTTGAAGAAGATGAAATAATTATTTGGTTTTGGTGATTGTTGAAAAGGAAATTATAATTTGTTTACATCAACACAATTTACAATATTTATATGAACTTTATGTGAACATCATATAAATATGACTAGAGATGACAATGGTTCGGGTGATGTGTATATAACTTCCATTACCCGACTCATACTAAACTTTTTTTTAACATGAATCATCATTCACCCAAGTAACCTTTCACCAAAAACAATAAATATGGGTGATCGGATGAGTCTATTTTTTCCGAGATGATACATACTTTAAAATTTAAGGTATTTCAACCCCGCCAAAATATTATAATCATAACATGCCCGTAAAACATTGATATGTTCCCCTTGAGATCTAGAGTTGTCTTGTTTGATGTCTATGGAGATATGTCGGAGGAGTGAGTACCGGATCATCGTTGACTGGTATATAATCTCCTTCCTCATGCACAAATGTGTCCTCAAAGTGATGGATAAGTCAATTTGTTCTAAGGAACTAGACTTATATCCATAACAATCTTTGTCAAACATAAACGCCCCGTAAAGTTATCATTCCGCATCATTTGAATGGGGGTTATGATTAAATTATAAGGATGAGTTGCTACCCATGTCAACAAGAATTCTTCTTTTCCAGTGGTTGAGTGAGGACAAATAACTCTAGAGTTAAGCGTGTTTGAGCGAGAGAAATTTCAGGATGGGTGATCTCAAGAGAAGTTTTCCGTACGAGCAGTATTGTCACAAGGACAACGTCCCAAAGACCTCGGGTCTTATAGATGGTATCAAAGGTAACCATGCTTGCCCTAGTAGGCGGTCACTCAGCTCGGTGAACGGTCCTGCGGCCTAACGTGGATGACAGGAGTTCAAGTGGGGGAGATTGAAACGTCCTGTAAAATTATCATTCCACATCATTTGAATGAGGGTTTAATGATTAACTTATAAGGATAGGTTGTTATCCATGTTAACAAGAATTCTTCTTTTCCAGCGGTTGAGTGAGGATAAAGAACTCTAGATTTAAGCGTGTTCGGACAGGAGAAATTCTAGGATGGGTGATCTCCTGAGAAGTTTTCCGTACGAGCATGATTGACACGGGGACAACGTCCCAAAGACCTCAAGTCTTACAAAACACAATATGCACACTTTCTTCATCTCTCAAGGTCCTCTTGTTGTACACTCTGTAAACCTTGTTATTGCTTGCCATCTAATGAAGATGGCTTCATCACTTCTCATATCAAACTTTTTCCTAGAGATTCTTTTTCATTGTTATGCGCATAGGACCTGCAAGTAATAACACGAAGGTGGGCAGTATTGGGTTTACGACCATTTAGTAACTCATACCAATTTGTTAAGAATGAGGTGCATCATGGCTTAATTAAAAATGTAGCATGCACATCTTAACACATATGCCCAAAAGAATTGAGGAAGTCCACTAGAGATAAGAAGGGTTCTAGTCATGTCTTCCAGCGTACGGTTCTTTCCCTCAACAACCCCATTTTGTTGAGAGGTTATGAGGGTAGAGAGTTGTTGAGGTATTCCTCCATATTTACAAAATCTTTCAAAGTCAACATTTTCAAATTCAGTTCCATGATCAATTTTGATAGTAACTAGGAGGAGATTCCGTTTCCTCTCGATTGCACTGATAGGAAGCTCAAATTCAGCGAATGTCTTATCCTTTGAGGGTAGCATAACTGTCCAAGAACTTGGAGAAATCATCAACACTAATACACATATTGGTTGTTGCCTCGACTCCTAGTTCACATGGGTCCGCAAAGGTCCATTGGAATCAACTCGAGGGGCTTATTAAAGGTTACATCTTTCTTAGAGGGAAAATGACTGCTTACTTGTTTACCCATAGTGCAAGGACCTTAACATACCTCCATTGTTTCACTTACAATAGGTAACCCGGAGACTAATTTCTTTTTTTGAAGCTTGTATATTGTACGAGCATTAACATGGCCAAGACGCTGCCATCGATCAGTTTGTTCGGAACGACGGACATAAACAAATCTTTATATGGTACAGAGTTTTTGTCAACTACATACAGTTTGTTTTATGTCCTTGCTTGTATATTTGGAGAAATCATCAACACTAACACACATATTGGTTGTTGTCTCGGCTTTTGGTTCACATGGGACTACAAAGGTCCGTTGGAATCAACTCGAGGGGCTTATTAGAGGTTACATCTTTCTTAGAGGAAAAATGACTTCTTACTTGTTTACCCATAGTTCAAGGACCTTAACATGCCTCCATTGTTTCACTTACGATAGGTAACCTGAAGACTAATTTCTTTTGTTGAAGCTTGTATATTGTACGAGCATTAGTATGACCAAGACGCTTATGCCAGAGATCAGCTTGTCCGGAATGACGGACATAAACAAATCCTCATATGGTAAAAAGTTTTTATTAACTACATACAATTTGTTTTATGTCCTTGCTTGTATACTTGGAGAAATCATCAACACTAACACACATATTGGTTGTTGTCTCGGCTTTTGGTTCACATGGGACTACAAAGGTCCGTTGGAATCAATTCGAGGGGCTTATTAGAGGTTACATCTTTCATAGAGGGAAAATGACTTCTTACTTGTTTACCCATAGTGCAAGGAACTTAGCATACCTCCATTATTTCACCTACAATAGGTAACCCGGAGACTAATTTCTTTTGTTAAAGCTTGTATATTGTGCGAGCATTAGCATGGCCAAGGCGCTTATGCCAGAGATCAGTTTGTCCGGAATGACGGACATAAACAAATCTTCATATGATACAAAGTTTTTGTACTATATACAATTTGTTTACCCATAGTGTAAGGACCTTAACATATCTTTTGTTGAAGCTTGAATATTGTACGAGTATTAGCATTAGCATGGGTGTGTATGCAACTTCCATCACCCAACTCATACTAAATTTTTTTCACATGAATCATCATTCACCCAAGTAACCTTTCACCAAAAACAATAAAATGGATGATCGGATGAGTTTATTTTTCCGGGATGATACATACTTTAAAATTTAAGGTAACTCAACCGCGCCAAAAAATTAACATCATAATATGCCCGGAAATAAAACATTGATATGTTCCCCTTGAGATCTAGAGTTGTCTTATGTTTGATGCCTATGGAGATATGATCGAGGAGTGAGAACCGGATCATCGTTGAGTCGTATATAATCTCCTTCCTCATGCAAAAATGTGTCCTCAAATGTGATGGATAAGTCAATTTGTTTCAAGGAACTAGATTTATATCCGTAACAATCTTTGTCAAACATGAAATGCCCCGTAAATTTATCATCCCGCATCATTTAAATGGGGGTTTATGATTAACTTATAAGGATGAGTTGCTATCCATGTCAACAAGAATTCTTCTTTTCCACTAGTTGAGTGAGGACAAAGAACTTTGGAGGTAAGGGTACTCAGGCAGGAGAAATTTCAAGATGAGTGATCTCTTGAGAAGTTTTCTGTACAAGCATGGTTGGCATGAGGACATCGTCCCGAAGATCTCATGTCTTACAGATGGTATCAGGGGTAACCATGAGTTACAAGTGTACTTGCCCTAGTAGGCGGTCATTCAACTCGGTGAACGGTCATGTGGCCTGACGTGGACGTTAGAAGTTCAAGTGAGGGAGATTGAAATGCCCCGTAAAATTATCATCCCGTATCATTTGAATGGGGGTTTATGATTAACTTATAAGGATGTGTTGCTACCAATGTCCACAAGAATTCGTCTTTTCTAGTGGTTGAATAAGGACAAAGAACTTTGGAGTTCAGCGTGCTCGGACGGGAGAAACTTTAGGATGGGTGACCTCCTGGAAAGTTTTCCAACGAGCATGATTGGTATGTGGACATCACCCCAAAGGCCTCGGGTCTTACAAAACACAATATGCACACTTTCTTCATCTCTCAAGGTCCTCTTGTTGTACACTCTGTAAACCTTGTTATTGCTCGTTATCCAATGAAGATGGCTTCATCACTTCTCATATTAAACTTTCCTAGAGATTCTTTTTCATTGTTATGCACATAGCACCTGCAAGAAGTAATACAAAGGTGGTCAATATTGGGTTTATGACCATTTAGTAACTCATATCCAATTTTGTTAAGAATGAGGCGCATCATGACTCAATTCAAATGTAGCATGCACATCTTAACACATCTGCCCAAAAGAATTGAGGAAGTTCACTAGAGATAAGAAGGGTTCTAGTCATGTCTTCCAGTGTACGGTCCTTTCTCTCAACAACACCATTTTGTTGGTGGTTCTGAGGGCAAAAAACTATTGAGTTATTCTTCCATCTTTACAAAATCTTTCAAAGTTAGCATTTTCAAATTCAGTTCCATGATCAGTTTTGATAGTAACTAGGAGGATATTCCGTTTCCTCTCGATTGCACTAATAAGAAGCTCAAATTCAACGAATGTATTATCCTTTAAGGGTAGCAAAATTGTCCAAGTATACTCGGAGAAATAATCAACAATAACACAAATAGTGGTTGTTGTCTCGGCTCCTAGTTCACATGGATACGTAAAGGTCCATTGGAATCAACTCGAGGTGCTTATTAGTGGTTACGTCTTTCTTAGAGGAAAAATGACTTTTTACTTTTTTACCCATAGTGCAAGGGCCTTAGCATACCTCCAGTGTTTCACTTACGATAGGTAACATGAAGACTAATTTCTTTTGTTGAAGCTTGCATATTGTACGAGCATTAGCATGGTCAAGACGCTTATGCCAAAGATTAGTTTGTCCGGAATGGCGGACAAACAAAAATCTTCATATGGTACAAAGTTTTTGTCAACTACATACAATTTGTTTTATGTCCTTGCTTTTTGAAGCACATTCATTGTTTGTATGTCTTCCACAATGTATTCATTAGTATTAAAAATAACACGATCTTTCATGTTTTCGTATAGTTGAGAAAAATTGAGAATATCAAATGGAAGACTATCAACGTAACTTACATGGTATACAAGGATATTGCCATTAAGCTTGAAATGAATATGTCTAAAGATCCGGTCATGTGGGCAGAGCACCCACTATCCACATACCATTTTCCTTCACATTTCACTTTATCTTGCATGTAAGAGGTTAGTTGATACAGGGATATCTCGTTGTTTGTCCGATCTAAATGTAATGATCCCTTCACAACTCGACACAAATCAGAAACAAGAACAATATGACTCAAATGGGACGAAACTGAAAAAAAAGGCGGAAACAAACACAAGACGAACGAAGAAGAGAGAACCAAAGATAAAGATTATCTCCCCAAAAAACCCCCACGAGCCCCAAAGAGAATGCGCTTCACATGGAAAGAAAATCCCAAATCAAATCCCCTAGCCCTAATAAGTTTGAATGTAACAGGCAAAAGCTATCAATATCGAGATTCAACAACAACAAACCTTATGAGAATGACCTATCATGCTTTGATGATTTCTAGGGATTCAGTTCAAGAAAAATAAATAGAAAACACGCAATATAAAGGGTTGGGGGAATGGGGCTTTGCTTCTCCAAAACGTTATAGGGGAATTCATGTATGAGGGGAAAATCGTGATGATTAAAGGCCCTTCTATGGCTCACCATGGTGTTAAGTCGGATCTAGAGTTCTTCTTATTTCTTTCACTAGATCATCCCACCATATTAATGTATATCCTTGGAACTCTAGGGTCATAAATTGTACCTTCCTATGCTATCCATAGTTGTGGTAAGACCAAATTTGCTCAACTTTTGGTCTCCCATTCCATGTAGATGTCTGGATCACACTTTCTATCAAAGCTAAGGATCTTGACCTTGATATTTCCTATGTCATCTTGCTCTTGATATGACCTATAACGATCTCTCTCTACCTCTCTGGGACTACTGGAATCTCCTTCAATACTTATCCCACCTCTCATCGTCCATATCATTCTCTTGTGGTTCATGAAAGTCATCAACAAAACTAGGCATATGAGGTGTGTTTTGAGGAGGAATATGGAACGTTGATTACCTTACTCTAGGGTGTTGTTTTGGTTCATTCATTGGACAACTTCTCTAGGAAACACAAATGGTCCTTTTTATCTCAAACATCAGTTTCAATAATGGTGTAGGTGGTGACGTTGTCCTTGACTCCATGGCCTTCATTCTCTTAGACAAACTAACTACCGAATCCGAAAGTTGATTCAACAAGTTGAACATCTCTAGTAGCATAGGCTCACTACCGTGGTACTTACATGGAATATGAGACAAAGACATGCTAAAAAACAATAGACAAACACATAATTTGTCAATGTTAGTAAAACGTCTAAAACACTCTCACAAGTGTTTCCCTCAACTCTCGCTCTCATGTTGGTGTTGTTACAAGCTTCTTTGATGTAGTTGTTTTCTAAGGATTAATACTTCACTTAGACCAATGTCTAGCTCCAAACTAGCAACTCCTTGGATGTGGTAGTAAGGTAGGCGGCTGAAAGGTTTCAAGTAGCACACACAAACACAAAGGACTCTAGATGTGAATGCAAGCGAGTGAAGCTTGACAAACACACAAAAGAAATGACTCAAAAGATAAGAAAGACGATTATGTACTAAGACGAAAGACAAAATTCTAGAAATATGATAGACTCAAAGAAATATTGAATTTGAGAAAGATAGACACAAGAGACTAGATATGATCTTACTTACCTTGCACTTGGAAGATAGAAGAAGAGGTGCGCCGACTGGTGTCAAGATGGATATTTGGCTATGGTTTAAGAGTTGTAATAATAGCAGTGAAGATCAAGGATGCTCTTACTTGTAGTTGTGATAATCACCTCACAATTAAAATGGTGAATGACTTACTCATCTTGTGTTTACAACACTTAATAAGATGTAACATAAAATGATGATAAAAACAAATAAAAATAAATAACAAATCTTTGTATTTATTTTCCTTTTTTTTTCTTTTTCGTGGTTGACATTGGATGACAATTAGAAGTCAAATAATTAAAAGAAATAAAAAACAAAAATCAAATAAAATAAGGAGCCTTTGTAGTTACTACAGATTAGGAGATGTTGACCTCTCTTTTAACAAATATGATGGTTGAAATGAGAGTGGTAAGCTATCCAATTTTCGTTTTTTTTCCGCTTTTATAGACGGTTTTGGGGGAAGAAAAACTGGATGGAGTTTGCTCGGAATTGGCTAGTGATAGGGTGTTGGGATGGTTGTTGGATAGCAAATAAGACTAGAATTTAGACTCAAAGATGAAACAAAGACTCAAGAAATCGACTAGACTCAACAATGGACGACACAAAGGCAAACGAAGACACTTACAATCTTGGGGTTGATGGATGTGAAGAGGACTAGGGTAACAATATACACCAATCAAGTATGTTTCCATGCAAAGCTCCATGTGATGAAAACGTTACAATCTTCTTAAATGCTTCTTCTTTAATCTCTTTTGCCCTTGATAGAGTGATAGGTCCTTGTGTAGGGTACATTGAAGATGATCCTTCATCGTTAGTCCATACGAACCTAGACAAACCGAGACTTATTTGGTTTGGGATGGTAGAATTCCTTATGATCATTTGAAGTAAAGCAAGAAACAAAATGAGATTTTTGTTTGTTCTCTTTTTATCATAATGTTTCTTTAAATGACTAGCCTCCTTGCAATCCCAACAAGATTTCACAAAACTTGGATTTATATTGCATGATATTAGTTTGTGAGTCGGTTCTCTCTGTTCTTTTCTTGACTCTATTACCGTTAAAGGTGACCAAGCTGTGTGTTGAACAGTTTTTCTTGTCAGAGAGTTCCTGATCACTTGTAGAGTTTCCAAAAACCATTTTCGAAGACGAATTATTCAAGACGAATTATTCAATGTTTTTTTAATCCATGTTATTGGAATCCTTGTATGCTTGAAAAACTGCAACGAGTTGGGACCATTTGGAGCTGACAGTTCCAATGAGTTTGGATACTTGTCTCCCATTTTCAATTTTGACACCGAGGAAAAACTAAGTTGGATGACTACAAAAAATAAATTGTTCTTAGTAATTTTCCAGTTCCTCATCATCCTTCATCTGAAGTGTAATACCCGGAATTTTAATTTTCGATATTTTTCCGAACCAAAATCGGTCTTCGACCGACTTAATCTTTTACATGATACTTAGTATCGTGATTCAACCAATTTTTATCATGCGAAAATGTTACTCACATAATATACACTTATCAAAGCTTTTTCTTACTTGAAACATGTTAAGAGATGGGCCCATCAAGACTAGTCAACCGAGCCCATCAAGTCAAGCCATATGGGCCCATTAGAGCAAGTCAGATGGGCTGATATTAAGGTGCCGACAAACTGAGCCCATCAACTATAACTCCATACCAGATGGGCCCATCAGCTTGATGGCCTTCCTCTAGCTGCTTCTCACGTGAGCTCATTTCAACCCCAACAGCTCTATTCTCCTTCTATATTCCCATATCTTCTTGCCTTAAGCGCAGTTGAACGTTTCCTCTGCACACCGGCTTTGTTTCATTATCTTCACACTAGAGCAATGATATCACCCCTTCTCTCACTGAGCAACAACAATAGAAGAAAAATAGAAGACTCCCTGGACCACTGTCTTCGGCACACCAATAGGAACTAGTAGCCTCCTTCCTTAGCCGACTGCAGGCTGCCAGGTAAGCATGTTCTTGAATGGGAGAGGGAATGGTTTAGGGTTTTGGCAGCCGCTTGAATGGTTTACTGTATGCACTATCGATCGAACCTAGCACATGTTGTATGGTGGCTGTTTTTTTTCTTCAGTTTTTACAGCTTAAACAACCAACTTTAGACCTATGTTTCAATGCCTTGGCAATATCTTTTACCGTTGAATTGTTTATAAGTTGTAGGTAGATATGGGTAGTTTAATGTATCAAGTTTTAGAAACGATCCAACGGTAGGATTTGGAGATGTGATGTCCCGAAGTATGGTAGTAGAGCAGTTTTGTGAAGTATGGGATTTTGGTTAAGTTGGGAGTGTTTTGTGCTTTGAGGTCAACTTTGGATTTTTGTTTAAGATTAGTAGTTGTTTATTTTTGAGGTTTCCTTGTTCTAGTGATGTGAGTATATAGCATGACGGGATTTGATATTTTCTTTGGAATTTTTGGATTTTGTTACGAGTGTTTTAAGTTGGATCAAAATGAGACGTTAATGAGCTTTTCATGAATGTTAAGAAGTTGGAAAGATCTTTCTAATATAGTAAAATCTTTTCTTTGACTGTTGAGTTATGGTTTTGGTTTCCAAAGGATGTTCTTGAAGTTTTTTAATATTTTTAGGAATTTTGGACCCAGGGATAAAATTGTCATTTTACCCTTATAAGGGTATGAAACTGTCAATAATAGCATTTGGGCAACTATCGTTTCAACAGAAGAAATCTCAAGTTGTTCTTGATAAATCTCGGCTGATATTCCTGTAGAACGACCCGAGATTTGAATATGCGAAGGTTAAACTAAGTCTTCAGGGTCCAATCTAACTTAAAGGCTCATTCTATCATATCTACCCAACAACCATCAGTCAATCACCCTAGAATCGGAAATGTTTTAGCCAACAACACATATTCAAATCAAAGGAAAGATTCAAGAAACTGATAAACCAATAAAACTAAAAAAAAGTAAAATTTTTTTAGCAATATGTCTTCAATATCCAAAAGCGAATGCAAATCAACAACAAAGATCCAATCTTTAATCCAAAAGCAATGAAATCTAGCTCTAGTCTTTCTCTCCAAGAAATCTTGAAATCTTCTCTAAATCTCAAGTGTTGTAGCCGTCAATGGCGTCGAAATCCAACTTCCGTGGAGTGTAAGTGATAACATGCATTATAGTCTATGTTTTGGGATTGATTTAGACGTTTTATCTTCATAAATCTGCATGTATTGATGTATATTCTTCGATCATTATGTTGTTTTGTCTACCTTTGCGAGAATCGAGGTCTACACCTAGTTTCCTTGTGATTGTAGGGAAAATAGCACGTTTTGGAACAAAATGGGGCTAAGGAAGCTAAGGAGTCATTGTAGCTACATTATGGAGCATTAAGGAGCTACAAGAAAGGCTCAGGAACCATGGACTTGAGATGGAAGATTGATTTTGGACCAGATTAGAGAGATTTACACGTAGCTAGAATTCACCTCGGATGAATACAGTATCACCTCGAGCGAGATGATCTTTGTGATTGGCTCGACCGAGGTGATCAGGATGTGCTGGACCGAGGCGAATAATCTACCGGCTACAAGATCTTTATTTTTTACTGAGATCTTTTGTTTTTTGGCAAAAGATTTTCCTATATATTAGGATGAATTTTCCTGGATGGAAGCATGTCTTTTTGGCTGATTTATTTGGAAGATTGGAAGATATTCAAAGGAAGGAAATTGACTTTGAAGATATTTTAACTTAGGAAGGTGATTCTCCTATATAAAGAGGTGTATTTTCTGGATATTGGATATCTCGGAGCTGCATATCTTCAGATCAGAAAGCAAGTTGAAGGAAGTTTGGAAGGAAGGAAGTTGACTTTGAAGGAAGATTGAAGATTTGGAAGGAAGTTGTAAGATTTTTTTAGTTTGTTTTGATTTGTTGTCTTTCTAGTTGTAATTGAGGAACGCAGTTTTAATTGTTTGATTGATTGTTTGATTGAGACCTTTGTGTTAAGGTTTTCTTGTTTGAAGATTGATTCCTTTCTTAGATATTTGATTATTGTTATCATGATTATTGTTGTCTAAGTTCTTTATGCGATTCTAGGGTGATTAGCTGAAGGTTGTGGGAAAGACGATGAAAGAATGAGCCTTTACCCAATGGACCCTGAAAGCTCGAGCCTTTACCTTAACCGACGAACACCTCGGTCAGTCGTGGAACATCTCGACCGAGATGGAACATGAACTGAGCGAGGCGAGCCTTTTCGTGATCCTTATATGAGTTTGAAATTTCAGTTTGCCAAATCCTATCCTTGTTATACCTTTCCTGGTTCAATGCAAGCCTAGGATGAGACTTACCCGGTGATTCCTTTGTTTGTATACCCAAGATCATGAGTGTAGGTAATAAATGTCTATCCTTTATTGGAGTTTGAGTGTGCCTTCATCCCATCTTTGAGAGTTAGCTTGAGACTTACCCGATAAAGGTTGATTCTATCCCCTTGGGTGGTGTGTTGGTTTGAGATTATAGTTCCTTTCCTTAGTACCGTGAGACTTACCCGATGAGAGAATCTTTGGTTTGGGATGGTGAGTAGTGAGACTTACCCGGTGATCTATTCCCATCTTAGAAACACCTTTCCTTTGCAAATCTCAGTTTTGTCCATGTTATCTTTTGAGATCTTGAGTCGGAACCACAATTGGATGCTTTAATCTCTAGAATCCGCATTTTTTTTTTTCTGATTATTACATCAACTTTGATATCTTTGCTTTGTTGCTTGTTTTTTTTATTGACAACCTTATTTACCGATCTTTGTTTCACCATAGTCTCTGTGTTCGACCTTGGAGTATTTGCCGTTATTACAATTGATCCGTACACTACGGGTTTGCATATTCTTTCAAACTTATATTTTAGGTTATAAATTTAAAGCTATATCGTTCACAATACACACACGTCTGAGAGCGAACAAGTTTTTGGCGTCGTTGCCGGAGACTTTGTCAAGACGAAGTTAGGTATTTGGTTGTCTAACTTGGAAGCTTTTGATTTTACTTTTGATCTTTTCCTATGACTTTTTGAGTTTTTAGGGTCTTCAATGGCTGCTAGGATCTATGAGCCTATTTTCAATCCAATATGGATAGCGAGGCAAATAGCTAGAGCAGATTATTACGAATACTTGGAAGAGAAGTACGCCTTCCATTGGTCTGCCACTGAAAGAGAACATGAAGAATTTATTGAGAATGAGCTTGCATCATGGGATGAGCTGAATGTCCCTAAAATTTTTTATGAGCAACCTCTTAAAGATTCGCTTGAATCACAATGGGAGAAAATAATGAAGAAGGTGGAGAAGCTCGAAGAAAGCCTTCTATCCTATGCTAAGTCGAAAGAGGTGTATAAGGAAGAACTACAAGTTTCGAGCATTCCTCCGCTCGAATCTGAAGCTCCTCTTGACGTCCTCGCTGAAAAAGAGGAAGGTGTGGAAGACCTCGACCCAATTGTTATAACTGCGGTTGAGGTGGAAGAAGAATCTGCTGAGTTGGAAGTGGAAGAGAATGTGGAGAACCTTGGCCAAATCACTGAAACTGTGGCCAAGGTTGAAGAAAGATCAACTGAGTTGGAAGAAGTTTTATTAGTGGATTGTCATCCTAACACAAATCTCGTCCAAAGTTTTGAAATATTCTACAAGGTACTTTCTCTTACTCCCTTTGAAATTCCTATTAAAATTTCTAATTTTGTAAGGAATGTACTGGAGAGTTGGAGGTCTCTTCCAAAAGAACCTCCTAAGGTGAAGATGAAACCTCCGTTACAATTGCTGGAAGTAGATGCTCCTTCGATTACAAGGAGTAAATTTGGCAAGCGCTTCGACGCCAATACCAATAGTTGTTTCATGTTCAAGTATGGGGTTGTTCGCTCAAAAGTGTGCGTCACTAAGTCTTAAATTTATAAAAACTGAAATCAAGCAAAGCGAACCCGCAGTGTACGGATCGGTATAGTAAAGAAAGAATTCCAGAGTATCGAACTTAGGGATTTGAAGGATCAAATTCAGTTCGTAAATTGTTTGGCAAATAAAAAGCTTTTGTAAAGATTAATGGGAAAACAACGATTCTAAAGATTCATGTATCTAATTGTGGCAATTGATTCAAGATGTTCTAAAGATATAAGGACGGAGTTAAGATTGCAAAGGTATAGAACTAAGGTAGGGTGTTGTACGGTGAAGTTCCAAAACCCGTAAGTCTCACCCAAAGACTCTCAATAAAGGATGTTGAGTCTTGATAGCATGAAATATGACGATATTTTAGGTTCATGTTTTAGTTGTTTTTCCCTTTCTTTTGTGTTTGTGGATATAAGTTTGAAGCATTTATGAGCACACTCACCTATTTTGTCAATATAGAGATCTACACAAGCTTTGCTGTGTTTTTAGATGAATAAATGCATAGATTGGAGCATGAATGGAGTATATAAGAGTGATTGATCATTCTAGGCATCAAGAAGATGCATTGGAGAAGCCAAGGAAAGGATAGGAGTGGAAAGCTTTCGAAAACAAGAGATTTCATGCACGTTTCAAGCATTCCACGGTCATACAGGAGTTTCCACGGTCGTGGTTTTGTAATTTAATTCAATTCCAACCGTGGGAAACAAGGTCGAGAGCAACATAAAGGTTCCACAATCCATTCCACGGGCGTGGAAAATTGCACTAGGTCGTGATTCTTGTAACGGTTGCCACATGTCATTTTGCCACGTCAACAACGGTTAATGGGCTTTTGTAACCCTATTTCCTCCTATAAGAAGGCTGAAGAAAGGAGAAAAACGGACGGCTTTCATCCAGCGCATTTCGAGAGCATTTCTTAGAGAGATTTTGGGAGATTCTATTGCGTACAGGGAAGATTCGGAGAAGGACACATTTCGAAGATTGTGTACTTTGGAAAAGATCTTAGGGTTTCAATAGAAGACGGATTGACATCCCGTTCTTCTTTTGTTCATGAGATTTATGAGATACTCTTACTCTATTCCGCATTCATTGAACACGATTTACAAATATTTGGTTTTATTGAGATTGATTTGGTGTTTATCATTGAGGTTTCAAAGTTCTATCCTTTATTCCTTCCATATTTGATTATTGATTTTATGATGAGGATTATTAGCTAAAAACCTTAAGCGATTCTAAGGTGAAGGGTTGATAGTTGTGACATAGATGATGATAGATTGAACCAAAACAGATTGGACCCTGAGAGTTGCGAGAAATCTCGTCGTCGAGGTTTTCCACGGTCTGTTCTTGAGTTCCACGGCCGTGGTTCTTCAAGGTTTGCCCGTGGTTTCCTCTGTCGTTCGTGTTTTGCTTTTGCTTTGATCCAAAGTTAAAGATTTGCCTTAACCTAGCCTTGACTTATCTTTTCTAGGTAGTAGTGAGACTCAACATCCTCTACTTTGGTTTTGAGTGTCACAACCTTAACCTTTTTGGCTTATCTTTGATTCCCTTGGGTTTGGGCATAGGTATTTGAGAATAATTCTTATCCTCCGATCCTTTCTATATTGCAGCCTCAACAACCTTTATAGAGAGAGCCTTTGGGTGAGATATATGAGTTTGGAACTTCACCGTACATAATCTTACATTAGATATACCTTTGTAATCCTGACTCTGTCCTTATATCTTTAGAGTATCTTGAATCGATTGCCACAATTGGATACCTAGATCTTTAGAATCGTTGTTTTCCCAATATTATTTGCAAAAGCTTTCTATTTTTATTGCTCGATAACTTATGAACTGATTTTGTTCCCCCCAAATCCCTGAGTTCGATACTTTGGAATTTTTGCTTTACTACGCCGATCCGTACACTCGGGTTCGCTTTGCTTTAATTTCACTTTTATAAATTTAAGATTTGCATGCACACTTTTGAGCGAACAAGTCTCGTTATAAAGAGGATCGAAGGATAAGAGTAAACTCTCAAATACCTAAGCCCAAACCTAAGAGAATCAAAGACAAGCCAAAAAGGTTAAGGTTGTGACACTCGAAACCAAAGTAGAGGATGTTGAGTCTCACTACTAGCTAGAAAAGGTAAGCCAAGGCTAGGTTAGGGTCAATCTTTAAATTTGGATCAAAGAAAAAGCAAAACACGTACGATAGGGGAAAACCACGGTCAGATCTTGAACAACCACGGCCGTGAAACTCAAGAATAGGCCGTGGAAAGCCTCGACGATGAGGTTTCTCACAACTCTTAGGGTCCAATCTGTTTTGGTTCAATCTATCATCATCTATGCCACAACTATCAACCCTTCACCTTAGAATCGCATAAGGGTTTTAGCCAACAATCATATTCATCAAATCAATAATCAAATATGAAAGAAAGAAAAGATAAAACCTTGAAAAATCGATAGAAAACACAAAACCAATTCAATCAAACTCAAAATCCGTACTTGTGTTCAATGAATGTAGAATAGAGTAAGAAATCTCTCACAAATCTCAAAGAACAAAGAAGAACGGGATGTCAATCCGCCTTCAACGTGAAACCCTGAGATCTTCCAACTCCGCAATCTCCAAGTTGCGTACAAGTGTGCCTTTTCAAGTCTTTTGGAGATTTTGACTTTCTTTCAATGTTGAAGGCTATAGAATATTTATAGGGATAAATTTAGGGTTTAAAAATAAAACCCTAAATACTTGGGCTGAAAAGAAATTGAGCCCGCTAGTATCAAAACCCACTCTAGCGCGCGGTATCAGAAAATACTTTATCGCGTCAGACAGTATCAGAAAAAACTTTGGCGCGTGAGACGGTATCACAGAATACTTTGGCTCCTTTCTAGCTCCCTTTTATGGTCTCTTATACGTCCTTAGCACTCCAAGCTATTCCTTGCTCCATTATTGCTTCCAAATCCATCGTTTTCACCTACAAATCAATCAAAACTCGTGTAGACCTCTATTTCCGAAATATATATGAAACAAAGCTTAAAGGCACACAAATCTCTTCAAATGTATGAGAAACTTGAGATAAAACATTCACAATATGCATGATTATAATGACATATAACTCATGTCATCAGGTCCCTCGCATGCGAATGACCTTGTACTATCCCCAAGCTGAAAATGGGGAAGCTACTAGAATCCTTGAGAAGTTGTTTTCTCGATCAAAGAAAGGATGGGACGAAAGACTGAGTTATGTCCCATGGAAGAATAGGAAGACCGGTAGGATTCCGGTGAAAACCAAACCGTACAAGCTTGTACGTGGGAGATCCTACCATTTGCCGGTGAAATTAATATCAAGAACCTTTTTGGAAGAGCTTTATTGCGGATGTGATGAGCATTCCAAGATATTCGAGGTACATTGAGCAATTCCATGGAGAAAGGTCCAGCTAGCGACCTTAAACCAAGCGCTTTTTGGGAGGCAACCCAAGGTATTGCTTTCTTTTCCCTTTTTCTAGTTTAGTTTAAATAGTTTGCTTGTGTTTTATGTGTCCTCCTAGACAAGAATCAGGTGATCTCTAAGAATAAATTACAACTTAGAAGCAACATGAAAGGATTGATGTTCGAGAAGTTGAGAAAATGGAGCTTGTCTGAGAACATCTCGGATGCTGTCAGAACGCCTCGACCGAGATGTTCTTCGGAAACTGAGGTGGTCTTATCTAGGAGTTGTTTCTTATTTCTTTATGCAGTTCAGCTTGTCCAGTGAGTACTTTTTTCCTATGACTTATATTTGACCCATTGAGACAATGTGTCCCAAGTATGGGGTATTTTTATTATCCGACCTACTTTGTATGACTTGTATGACTCTCTTGATCTTTGATTATGATCTTATTTGGCTCTATGTACTTATCTGTCATTACATGCATACATACATGTTTCTTTTTGAGAAAAAACGTCAAAAACCAGTTTGAAATTTTTTTTTTAGCTCGACCGAGACGTTCTTGGCCAAACGAGGTTGAACACCTCGGGTGCTGTCAGATCATCTCGACCGAGATGAGTTTTAACTGAAAGATTTTCGAAACGTTTTTGTGCTTTTATTTTGGATATGACCTCGATGAAGATATTTGTTTGCCATATTGGCTTTGAAATCTTTATATGCTCGAAAGGTTCTATAATATGTTTAAGTTGCTAAATGCTTTTTTTGAAATTCTAGCATGTTTAATACTTTGTTTTTATCAAAATTATGTTGGATTTGAAGGTTGACACCACATTATGAGTTCTCTCACATTCTTCTGGGGATGATTAAGGCACTTCATGATGAGTAACGGGTCATGGTATGTGCATGTTTATGTTGGCTTTACCTATCCGGGAATTTGGATGCAGTTGATGAAAAGCGTGTGAAGTGAAGTTGAGATCTTGACTAAAAGTGTTAGAAAGAAACAAATTAGGTTTGGGGACGTTGATCTTGATGATGAGTAATTCGACACCATTCACATAGCCGGGTGTTTGTGTCTTGCCAAAGTCGGATTGATCGATAGTCCTAACGGGTCATGGTATGTGCATCAAGGGTTTGAGACATTTCGAGAAATTGATGATTGTTGATCTCCTAGGCTTCGGTTATTGCACACCTCTGTCCATGCTCCCAAAAAGTAAAGTAAAATAAAAGTGAAAATAAGCAAAGCTTATTGGTGGAAGATGTTGTGATTCAAAGAAAGTGAAGAAAAGATCCTATTCCCGGATTTTAGCATCACATTACCATATATACATCCCACTCTGACACGTTTATTGACCTCTTTTGGAAGCCCTTGAGACCTCGAGTATGTTGATTGACTTGGTGGTTTAAACTGGATTATACATGATTGATTTCGATAAATTTGATTTATTATGTATTCTATGATTTTATGCAAAGATGAACAACTTTCTTATATTTATAAAATGTTTTGATCATATCTTGATTTTATATGCCATGAAGCATTCTCTTAGGGTGATCTATGAATGGAGCACACCACCAAAAGGTTTTGAAATGTTT
This sequence comes from Fagopyrum homotropicum, assembly GCA_033239125.1. Taxonomy (NCBI): domain Eukaryota; kingdom Viridiplantae; phylum Streptophyta; class Magnoliopsida; order Caryophyllales; family Polygonaceae; genus Fagopyrum; species Fagopyrum homotropicum. The sequence continues at coordinate 126,615,657 of BSWB01000005.1, forward strand.
TTTATTGATCTTTTTGATGACTTAGAATTCATTCTATCTTGTATCTAAAATTTGGATCTTGTTTGGGGACAAGCAAGGGACAAGGATTGGGTATTTTGATTGCATGTATTATATTCTATGTTTTTTGGATTAGTTTAGACGTTTTATCTTCATAAATCTACATGTATGGATGTATATTCTCCGATCATTATGTTGTTTTATCTACCTTTGCAAGAATCGAGGTCTACACCTAGTTTCCTTGTGATTGTAGGGAAAATAGCATGTTTTGGAACAAAATGGAGCTAAGGAAGCTAAGGAGTCATTGGAGCTACATTATGGAGCATTAAGGAGCTGCAAGAAAGGCTCAGGAACCATGGAAATGAGATGGAAGATTGATTTTGGACCATATTAGAGAGATTTACACGTAGCTAGGATTCACCGCGGATGACTACGGTATCACCTCGAGCGAGATGATCTTTGTGATTGGCTCGACCGAGGTGATCTTCAGGACGTGCTGGACCGAGGCGAATAATCTGTCGGCCACAAGATCTTTATTTTTGGCTGAGATCCTCTATTTTTGGCAAGAGATTTTCCTATATTTTAGGATGGATTTTCTTGGATGGAAGCATGTCTTTTTGGCTGATTTATTTGGAAGATTGGAAGATATTCTAAGGAAGGAAAATGCCTTTGAAGATATTTTATCTTAGGAAGGTGGTTCTTCTATATAAAGAGGCGTATTTTCAGGATATTGGATATCTCGGAGCTGCATATCTCCAGATCAGAAAGCAAGTTGAAGGATGTTTGGAAGGAAGAAAGTTGACTTTGAAGAAAGATTGAAGATTTTGGAGGAAGTTGTAAGATTTTCTTAGTTTGTTCTGATTTGTTGTCTTTCTAGTTGTGATTGAGGAACGCAGTTTTAATTGTTTGATTGATTGTTTGATTGAGTTATTGAGACCTTTGTGTTAAGGTTTTCTTGTTTAAAGATTGATTCTTTTCTTATATATTTGATTATTGTTATCATGATGATTGTTGGCTAAGTTCTTTATGCGATTCTAGGATGATTAGCTGAAGGTTGTGGGAAAGACGATGAAAGAATGAGCCTTTACCCCAATGGACCCTGAAAGCTCGAGCCTTTACCTTAACCGAAAAACACCTCGGTCAGTTGTGGAACATCTCGAACGAGATGGCACATGAACTGAGCGAGGCGAGCCTTTTCCTAATCCTTATCTGTGTTTGAGGTTTCAGTTTGCCAAATCCTATCCTTGTTATACCTTTCCTGGTTCAACGCAAGCCTAGGATGAGACTTATCCGGTGATTCCTTTGCTTGTATACCCAAGATCATGAGTGTAGGTAATAAAGGATTATCCCTTATTGGGGTTTGAGTGTGCCTTCATCCTATATTTGAGAGTTAGCCTGAGACTTACCCGGTAAAGGTAAATTCTATCCCCTTGGATGGTGTGTTGGTTTGAGATTATAGTTCCTTTCCTTAGTACCTTGAGACTTACACGGTGAGAGGATCTTTGGTTTGGGATAGTGAGTAGTGAGACTTACCCGATGATCTATTCCCACCTTAGAAACACCTTCCCTTTGCAAACCTCACCTTTGTCCACGTTATCTTTTGAGATCTTGAGTTGGAACCACATCTGGATGATTTAATCTCTAAAATCCACATTTTCTTTACCTGATTATTACATCATCTTTGATATCTTTGCTTTGTTGCTTGTTTTTTATTGACAACCGGATTTACCGATCTTTGTTTCACCATAGTCCTTGTGTTCGACCTTAGAGTATTTGCCGTTATTACAATTGATCAGTACACTGTGGGTTCGCATATTGTTTCAGGCTTATAGTTTAGGTTACAAATTTAAAGTTATATCGTTCACAATACACACACGTCTAAGAGCGAATAGTAAGTCTTAGCGTGGTAGGAGGTGTCAATTCCTATTCAGACATTGACGTTCTCGTCATTCGGGGTCCTCCATGATGTTATCGGTATCCATATTTTATAAGAAGAACTAGGGTGTTAGATGCTTGGGCCATGGACCGAAATAAGATAAACCTCTATCTTGTGTCAGTTTAAAGATAAATCTTAATCCTGGGCCTCTTAAAGATCAATCTCACTTTAAAGATAAACCTAGCTTAAAGATAAACAGTAGCTTAAAAATAAATCGCGATCTTGGGCCAATAAAGCAGCTACTCCGCGCAAGCCTGAACTGGACCCGCGGTATCAGAATCCGCTCCGGGGTATCAGAGTCCGCTCCGGCGGTATCAAAGGCCGCTCCGGCGGTATCAAAGTCCGCTCTGTTGCGTGTTCCTAGCTTCCTTTTATGCTCCATCATGTTCCGCATCAAGGTTCAATCTCATATGTGTCATTTGCTCTAAATCCGCCAAATTACTATAAATGCAACAAAAATCCGTGTAGACATCTTTTCTAGCGAAATTATAAGTCAAAGAGAAGAAGCTCCCCAATTATTGAACAACTTCAAAAACAATCGATGAGAGATTGAGATAGATAATAAAATTTATTAAGGGATATCCTGAAGGAGAAGAAGCTCACCATCCTCGTTGAATATCGATAGGGAAAAGAGTAACAAAGGAAACACAAGAGGCAGAGGTCCAAGTGAAAGTGTATAAAAGTTAAGGTTTTGATGTCGAAGGGTTTCTATCATTTTGTTTTGGTCTATTGGGCCGAATTCAATAAATGGGTTTCTTGAGTTACGGGTCGCTCATCTCAATATTTTAAGTAACTTTAGAATTAGATATTTTATGATTTAAGAATATTTTTTTTTAATTTTCGTGCTTTAGCGCATTGATTGTTTTTAAGTGTTATTACTAGTTTCGTACTCTTAAATATATGTTCCGTTGCCTTGAGAATTGATTACAGTTTCTGATGACACGAATTATGACCTATTTTTAGGCATGTATTTATATAGATTTTCCCTTTATTTTGCATGCATAGACATACATTCATGACATTTATGGTTATATTCACCTACTTTGCAAGAATAGAGGTCTACATAGAGTTTTATTTCATTTGTAGGTAATTTGGCGAATTATGGAGCGAAATAGCATATTTAAGATTAAGCCTTGAAGCGGGACAAAAAGGAGCATTAAAGGAAGTTAGGACGCGCCCAAAGTATCTTCTGATACCGTCAGACGCGCCAAAGTATCTTCTGATACCAACGGATTTGACTTCTTTTCAACTCAAGTATTTAGGGTTTCATCTTTAAACCCTAGGTTTATCTCTACATATATCGAGAGCCTTCAACATTGAAGGGGAGTCAAATTCTCCAAAGGGAGATTAGAGGGAGTCAAATTCTCCAAAGGGAGACTAGAGGAAGCCAAAATCTCCAAAAGACTGGGGACGGTGACAACCCCGAGACTTGGGAGAGTAGAGGTTCTCGCTTTGGAGGGTTCAACTTAGGGTTTTTCGCGAGGAGTTTTGCGGAAGCGCCGGAAATTTGGATTCCCGAAGATTGTTCGTGGCGAAAGTTGCGCCCTTTTCTTAGGTTTTGATATTGAAGACGGATTGACATCCCGTTCTTCGTGTTTGCCTAAGATCATTGTGAGGTTTTGTGTTATATTCTGTATCCATTAAACATTACTCTTTGTGTTTCGGATTTGAGGATTGGTTTTGAGTTATATTCGAGTTTCGAGGGTTTTCATCTTTCATTTTTCTTAAATTGACTTTTGATATCATGACAATGGTTATTGGCTAAAACCCTTTAGCAATTTTAAGGTGAAGGGTTGATAGTTGTGGCTTAGATGATGATAGACCAATCGTAAACAGATTGGACCCTAAGAGTTAGAGAAACTTCGTCGACAACCAAGATCACGGTCTGTTCTTGGACTTCCACGGCCGTGGAACTCAAGATATGCCCGTGATTTACCCCAGTTTATGAACTTTGCTTTTACTTTAATCCAAAGTTAAAGATTAGCTTTAACCTAGACTTGACTTGTCTTTTCTAGGTAGTAGTGAGACTCAACATCCTCTATTTCGGTTTCGAGTGTCACAACCTTAACCGTTTGAGTTTATCTTGATCCTTGGGTTACAAGTTTGGGTATTTGAGATCAATTCTATTCCTTAGATCCTTTCTATACTGAAGCCTCAACAACCTTTATAGAGAGTGTCTTTGGGTTAGACATATAGGGTTTTGGAACTTCACCGTACATTACCTTACTTTAGTATACCTTTGCAATCCTCGACTTTGTCCTTATACTTATAGAATATCTTGAATCGATTGCCACAATTTGATATCCGGATCTTTAGGGTTGCTGTTTTTCAAATATTTGCAAAGCTTTATACTTTTACTTGCTTGACGATTTGCGAACTGAATTTATTCCCCCCAAATCCCTGAGTTCGTTACTATGGAATTCTTGCTTTACTATGCCGATCAGTACACTGCGGGTTCGCTTACTTAATTTCAGTTTTATAAATTTAAAACTTATTTGCACGCACGCTAAGTGGCGAACAGTTTCCTTGCTAATTATCACAACCCAACAATTGGTATTAGAGCATACTATTCTAGATTGTGTTAAGATACTTGCATGTTAAATTGAGTTCCTCAACCAACAAAGTCTCGGAATGATCTTTCTGGAAGCCTTTGGTCCTCAAAAGAGGTGAAAATAACATATGGGTTCCTCAAATGGGAAAATACGTCAAATTTGTGTGTAAAGAATGTTGACTCATTATCATAATCGATGACATTGACTTTTTAGACAAGGGCAGGAAACCCAAAGAGATCAAGGACGGGAAGGAAGAAGACTTTAAGATTGTTGAAAAGAAAAATACTAAGGGAGATAAACTTCTCACCGCCGCTTTTAACCTTGATGATCAAAGAAAGGTTATGACACACAACATTATAAAGGATAAATGGGATGCACTCAAAATGACTCATCAAGGAAGCACAAACGTTCATCGCCACAAAATTATGACTTTGGAGTACGAGAGGCTTTAGACGAAGGACGATGAGAAAGTGGAAGACTACTACGAACAATTTGTTTTTGTAGTCAGTTAACTTAGTTTTTCCTCGGTGTTAAAAATAAAATTGGGAGACAAGTATTCAAACTCATTGGAATTGTCAACTCCAAATGGTCCTAACTCGTTGCCTTTTTCAAGCATATAAGAATTCCAATAACATAGATTAAAAAAAAAGTCATCGGAAAATTCATGTCCATTGTCGGTGTTGTGGAAAGGCACATGGTAACTAATCTTAAAACTTATTCCATCCTCACCTTAAGAAACAACCTTGCTCTCAAAACTACTCTTGAAAACGTAGAGGAGGATGTAAATGAAATCGACAAGGAAAATGTCATCTTCACAAAGTCATCAAGATATTTTTGGAAAGACAAAAGAGACCGAAATATATTTGTTGAGTAATGGATGAACTTGAATTGTCAAGAGAAAGGACACATGTCTCCCAAACGTCCCAACAATTTCAAAGAAGAATAAAAGAAAACCACAAAGCTAAGAAAGTATCGATATCCTCCACATCACGATCTCAATGATTTAGAGGAATACGACGAGGGACCGATATATATTCGTTGAGTAATGGATGAACTTGAATAAAAAATAGAGGTTAGTCCGTCTTATGATTCTTCTGATGATATTGATGATCTGATCATGATTAAGTCTAAAAGTAATCTCATTAAAATCATCAAAATGATCATGAATATCAAAATAGAAGTGCAAAAGAAAAGTTTATCAATCTTGAAAAGGAATTTTTTCAAAAAAGATAGTCTTTTTAAAAAAAATGAGGTAAACATGCTAAAAGAACAATTATTTGAGTTGTGTCTTGAGTTAACTACAAGCATCAAAGATAACAACATTTAATATGATAACTCGATAAATGATTGTTGTTCTAACAAGAGAATCATCCACTATGAAAGTGAGAAAGAGACCCCACATGATCAACTTAAGATAAATGACATAAACCTACAAAACAAGAATCATCTCAAAATCATCTATCTTGAAAGAAATCTACAAAGCTTGGCTGATAAAAACAAACATCTCACCAAAGAAAATCTAAATCTAGAACCTTTAAGGTAACTTTTTTAAATCCAATACTCGAAAAGTAATTGGAAGAGTAACTCAACCATTTTTAGAGCAAGTAGAAAAAAGAGCATGAAAAATCATGTGTCTTGGATAACTCATCTTCAAAAATAGTTTTTGGAAACTCTACAAGTGATCAGGAACTATCTGACAAGAAAATTGTTCAACACACAACTTTGTCACCTTTAACGGTAATAGATTCAAGAAAAGAACCGTCTCAAAACTAATATCATACAATATAAATCCAAGTTTGTGAAATCTTGTTGGCATTGCAAGAAGGCTAGTCATTTAAAGAAACATTGTGATAAAAGAAAACAAACAAAAATCTCATTTTGTTTCTTGCTTTACTTCAAATGATCATAAGGGATTCTACCATCCCAAACAAAATGTGTCTTGGATTGTCTAGGTTCGTATGGACTAATGATGAGGGATCATCTTCAATGTACCCTACACAAGGACATAATGATCATACACAAGGACCTATCACTCGATCAAGGGCAAAGGAGATTGAAGAATAAGCATTTAAGAAGATTGTACACGTTGTCATCACATGGAGCCTTGCATACAGGCACACTTGATTGAATGGTGTCTATGGCTACCCTGGTCTTCTTCACATCCATCAACCCCATGCATACGTGAGATCACGTCCATCTCTGCCCCATGCACACGTGAGAAGGTCATGCAAGATGCTTAGACCTGAATGATCCCTTGGGCATAAATATATCAATAATGGTATATTTTATGCAAGATATAAGATATTTTTATGTACCTTTAATAGCTCTTGACAATTAAAGGTTTGTTTTTTTAATTAGTTTTGCAATTTTATTTACCTTTTTAGAAAAGAAGAATTTTAGACATATAAAAGCCTTATTTATCCTTTCTTTTCATTTAGATAATTAGATTAAGTTTAAGACAATGTTCTTATTTTTGCCATTTGACGCCAAAATTCTAAACAAGCGAGATCAATGATTGGAAGTTGTTCTATGTTTGTCTTAGCTCGGTTGAATATTTGTTTGTCTCAATCTTCCATAGATTGGTGCTTCAAGTTCTTCACTGTGCTCCTCCTTATGTTTACTTCACCATTGGAGCTTGTGTAAGGTTCTATTGTTGATTGGATTAAGGTCAGACATAAGTAAGGATTTTCACCATCCTAGATCAAGGTTCTATCTTTTGATCCCCTTGGTTCTCTCTTCTTCATTCATCTTGTTTTTGTTTTCACCATTTCTTATCATTACATCAAGATCAAACAAACAACGGGATATCCCCGTATCAAATGGTATAAGAGCTCAATTGATGTTTTGATTCTACTCCACGCCTACTTCTAAGATTGTAAGTGCCTTCGTTTTCCTTTGTGTCGTCCATTGTTGAGACTAGTCGATTTCTTGAGTCTTTGTTTCATCTTTGAGTCTTAATTCTAGGCTTATTTGTGAGTAAAATAACTTGTGTTTGTGATTGATCGGAGAAGGGATAGCCAACCACCATCCCAACACCCTATCACCACCAATCTCACCAGCCAATTCTTAGCAAACTCCATCCAGTTTTTCTTCTCCCAAAACCATCTACAACAAGCGAAAAAGAAACAACTATTGGCAAACTTCCCATTCTCATTTCAACCATCATATTTGTTACAAAGAGAGGTCCACATCTCCTAATTTGTAGAAACTACAAAGCCTCCTTCTTTTATTAGATTTTTGTTTTATTTCTTTTAATTGTTTGAGTTTTAATTAGGATCCACATCAGCCACAGAAAAGAAGAGAGAAGAACAGAAAAAAATACAAAGATTTCTTATTTGTTTCTATCATCATTTTATGTTACATTTTTTTAAGTGTTGTAGACACAAGAGGAGTAAGTCATTCACCATTTTAATTGTGAGGTGACTATCAAAACAACAAGAGAATCTTTTTTTTTTTTGAATGGTTATTGTATATCAGAAAAAGAATTTACAGAGGGTTCATACTAGAAAGAGGAAAGTAGAAGAAACTAGTAAAAAGAAGAGAATTATGGGAGTTGAATGCCTAAGATCTTGACCCATGAGATGAAGTTAGAAGATCTATCATTCCAGTTGCTTGAGACATAATTCTTAGTAGTGGAGATGATAATGTGAGCAGTTGAGGTGGGGTGATTGAACTTCTGGTTGAAGATGAGGTTGTTTCTGGCTTTCCAAACAAAGTAAATGTAGCTAGTGATGGTTGAGATACGGATGTAAGAGCGCAGATCGTTCTTCCGGCAACATAGAGAGCTAAACCAGGTCCAAAAGTTAGGTCAGGAATGATGAGGAGCCGGATCCCGGAGCCAAATGAATATCTGGTCGAGAACCGCAGTAGAGTAGTTGCAATGTTGGAAGAGATGGTCTTCGGTCTCAGGATGTAGACCACAAAGCTTACACAAGTCAGAAAGAACAATGTTCCAAGAAAGTAGTTTAGCGAGTGTAGAGAGACATTTGTGACAGGCCAGCCACGAGATGAACCTGCACTTTGGTACGTTAGTATCATTCCAGATGGAAACATGGAGGAAAGGTTGGTCGGGTGGATGTGGCTTCCAGGTGAGGTTGTACGCAGCTGTGGTAGAAAAGGTTTCATTTGGTCTCTCTGTAGAGGTAGAGAATGTGGCAACATTACCAGAATCGAAGATCTCGTCATGAACTTTGTGGATAGCGCCCCAGGTGTGACTATACTTGTAGCTTGATGCATGATCACAGATGGAGGTGCCCTTGAGGATGTTGAGGTGAACCCAATCGGACCACATGCTAGAGAATCTGGAAGAGTTGTCCAACTCGAAGATAAGCTTTGCTATACAGGCTTTGTTCCATGATAGTATCTCATTAAAACCAAGTCCGCCATTATCTTTGGAGGTGTAGACCGTCTTCCAAGCAATAAGGGCACGAGAGCAGGAGTCAGTGTCGGACCAGAGAAAAGAGCGAAGCAGACCTTTGATTTTGGAGATAACGCCGTGAGGGATCAAAAGGACTCCGCTCCAAAAAACGTTGATGGCCATGAGGATGGAAGAAATGATCAGAGCTCTACCCGCATAGGAGAGGTTTCTGGCACTCCAGGTGTTTATTTTGCTGGTGATTTTGCTTATGAGAGGCTTATAGCTTGTTGCATTGAGACATTTACTACCGATAGGGATGCCCAGGTAGATGAATGGGAGAGTGCCTTGAGGGAGGCCGGTGTTCGCTCCAAATGGTGTGTGCAAGCTTTAAATTTATAACCCTAGATGTAAGCTTAAAACAAGGATGTGAACCCGCAGTGTACGGGTCAATCGTAGTAAAAAGCAAGAAATTCCAGGGATCGATCACAAGGACTTAGTGAAACAAAGCAGGTATAGGTTGTCAATGTAATTACTAACCACAAAAGCGATTAAAACAATCAAAGATGATAAAAAGTCAATTAAGGAAGTATGCAACTCTAGGGATTAAAGCGTCTAGTTGTGGTTCCAAATCAAGATCTAAAGATAAGCGGACAAAGCTGAGATTTTGCAAAGGGAAGGTGTTTCTAAAGTGGAATAGATCACCGGGTAAGTCTCACTACTCACTAATCCCAAACCGTAACTCCTATTACCGGGTAAGTCTCAAGGAATTAAGGAAAAGAACTATAATCTCAAACCAACACTCCAACTAAGGGAATAGAATCAACCTTTACCGGGTAAGTCTCAGGCTAACTCACAAAGATGGGATGAAAGCACACTTAAACCCCAATAAAGGATAAACCTTTATTACCTAAACTTATGATCTTAGGTAAACAAATAAAGGAATTACCGGGTAAGTCTCATCCTAGGCTTGCATTGAACCAGGAAAGGTGTAATAAGAATAGGATTTGGCAAACTCTAACACTTAACTCTTAGTTTCGAATCAGATAAGTCACCTCGGTCAGACGAATTCCACCCCGGCCAAGATGTTCATCGACTGAACGAGATGTTCTAGGATTAAGGGTAAAGACTCGAGCTTTCAGGGTCCTACTGTGATTAAGATTATTCTATCATTGTTTTTCCCACAACCTTCAGCCAATCACCCTAGAATCACACAAAGAAATTAGCCAATCATCATCATGAAAGCAATAATCAAACATAAGGGAAGAAAGTGAATAATTGAACAGAAAAACCTTAAGGGAAATGCTTCAATAACTGAATCAATTATCAAACAAACAAGCGTTCCTTGGATCACAATCCAACAAGACAATCAACAAAAAGGGAATCTAAGAGAATCTTACAAAACCCTTCACAAAAGCTATAATAAGCTATCAATCCTTCCTAGATTGATCTTCAATCTTCCTTCCTTCAAAACCCTGGAGAAAATCCCTTAATTTCTGGATGCTATCAGCCCTCCAAGCATGCAGTGATCCGAAGATCTGAAATCCGAAGATGGGTGAATTGTAGAAAATCCAACCCTTTATATAGGAGAATTATCTTCCAAAGATAAAATATTTTAAAAAGATAATTTCCTATAAAATATATCCATATCTCTAAAATAGATATCTTCCTTCCAGCTATAAGATATTTCTATAAAATATATCCATATGTCCTAAAATAAAATTATCTTAAAAAGATAATTTTATAGGAAATATCTTAAAAGATAATTTCCTAATAAAATATATCTTATCTCCAAAATAGATCTCCTAAAATATATGATCTTCCTTCCAGAAATTCAGCCCAAAAATATAAGATCTCTCCTTCCAAAAATAAAAGATCTCAGCCAAATAAAATATATCTCGCCGCGTCAGGATATTCGCCTCGGTCGAGACACTCCTCTAGATCACCTCGGTCGAGATGGTACTGTAGCTGACCGATGTGACTCTAAACTGAATGTGAAATCTCTTAAATCTAGTCCAAAGTGAATCTTTAATCCATTTCCATGCTTCATGGATTCTTCCTTAAGCTCCTGAATGTAGCTCCAATGACTCCTTAGCTCCTTTAGCTCTATTTTGATGCAAAACGTGCCATTTTATCTACGATTACAACGAAACTTGGTGTAGACCTTGATTCCCGCAAAGGTAGATGAAATGACAATATAATCACATAATATACATCCAAACATGCAGATTATTGAAGATAAAACGTCTAAACAAGTCCCAAAATATAGACTATAATTCATACTATCAAAATACCCCATACTTAGCCCTTGCTTGCCCCCAAGCAAGTTCCAAATCTAAAATACAAGATAGAATGGATTATAAGTCATAAAGATCAATGAAAAAATCTTTCAAAACATTTTCAGTGGTGTGCTCCACTCATATATCACTCTAAGAGAATGCTTCATGGTAATTAAAATCAAAATATGCTCAAAACATTTTATAAATATAAGAAAGTTGTTCATCTTTGCATAAAATCGTAGAATGCATAATAAATCATAATTATCGAAATTAATCATGTATAATCCAGTTTAAACCACCAAGTCAATCAACAAGTTCGAGGTCTCAAGGGCTTTCAAAAGAAGGTCAAGAAACGTGTGAGGGTGGGATGTATATAGGGAATGTGGTGCCAGAATCCGGGAAAAGGATCTTCACTTCATTTGCTTTGAACTTCAACATCTTCCACCAATAAGCTTTGCTTATTTACTTTTTACTTTACGTTTTGGGATGTATGGACAGATGTGCACAATAACCGAAGCCTAGGAAATCAGCAATCATCAATTTCTCGAGATGCCTCAAACCCTTGATGCACATACCATGACCCGTTAGGAATATCGCTCAATCCGACTTTAGCAAGACACAAACACCCGGCTATGTGAATGGTGCCGAGTTACTCATCATCATGATTGACTTCCCCAAACCTATATGTTTCTTTCTAACTTTCAGCCAACATCTCAACTTTTCTTTCACTTGCTTTTCACTTTTGCTTGCTTCCAAATTCCCGGATAGGTAAAGGGAGGAAAATATATATATGAGGGGATAAGCATGATCAAGAAGAAGAGAAGAGAATGAATTGCCTTGGTCTTTCTAGGAAGAAAGTGAAAGAACTCATAATGTGGTGTCAACCTTCAAATTCAGCATAATTTGGATAAAAAACAAAGTATTAAACATGCCAAAATTTCAAACAAAGCATTTAGCAACTTAAATATATCATAAAACCTTTCAAGCATATAAAGATTTCAAAACCAATCTGCAAACAAAATCTTCACTGAGGTCATATCCAGAGAAGAAGCACAAAAATCGTTTCGAAAACTTTCAGTTAAACCACCTCGGTCGAGATGTTCTAAGTTAACCGAGGTGTTGCACCTCGATTGGTCAGAGTCACTTTGGTCGAGGTCATAAAAAAAAATTTCTTAACCAATTTTTGACGTTTTTCTCAATCAATTAACCTGTATGCATGCATGTAGTCTCAGATAAACACATAGAACAAGATAAAACAATAATATCCGGTAGAGTCATCCAAGCATACACATAAGTCACATGAATACATCCAAATACCCCATACTTGGGACACATTGTCCCAATGGGTCAAAATAAGAGTCAAGAAAGACAGAAAACTCACCGGACATAGCTGAACTGCATAAAGAAATAAAAATCAGCTCCAGATAAGATCATCTCGGTTGGCGAAGAACATCTCGGTCGAGGTCCTGTAACTACACCCGAGATGTGTCTCAGTCAAGCTCTGTCCTCTCAATTTCTCGAACTTATGTCCTTCTAGTGTAGCTCTTGAGTTGTAATCTTTCCTTAGAGAGTACCTGGTTTCTGTCTAGAGCGCCAAAAACAAAGCAAAGCAAAGCATAGCAAAGCAAAAGCAAACTATCTAAAACTCAAACTAGAAAAAGGGAAAAGAAAGCAATACCTTGGGTTGCCTCCCAAGAAGCGCTTGGTTTAAGGTCGCTAGCTGGACCTTTTTCCATGGAATTACTCAATGTACCTCGAATATCTTGGAGTGCTCATCACATCCATCATAAAATTCTTCCAAGAAGGTTTTGGTTCCTAATTTCACCGGAAAATGGTAGGATCTCCCACGTACAAGCTTGTACGGTTTGGTTCTTACCGGAATCCTACCGGTCTTCCTATGCTTCCATGGGACATAACTCATTCCTTCGTCCCATCCTTTCCTTGATCGAGAAAATAGCTTCTCGAGGATTCTAGTAGCTTCCCCATCTTCATCTTGGGGATAGTACAAGGTCTTTGTCACGTGAGTGACCCCATACTTGAACAAATAACACTTCATTGCCTTAGCGGTGAAGTGTTTGCTAGCTCCACTCCTTTTAGTCTAAGGAGCATTTACTTTCAGCAAATTCAATGGAGGTTTCATCTTAATCTTAGGAGGTTCTTTCGGAAGAGACCTCCAACTCTTCGGTGCATCCCTGAAGAAATCTAGAACTTTAGTAGGAATTTCAAAGGGAGTAAGAGAAGGCAGATTATAAAGTTCTTCAAAGCTTGGGACAAGTTTCATGTTAAGTTGATAATCCACACATGAAATCTCTCCCAACTCAGCTGATCTTTCTTCCACCTTGGCCATAGCCTCAGTAATTTGGCCAAATTTCTCTGCATCTTCCACTTCCAGTTCTATATATTCTTCTTCCATCTCGGCCGATCTATCATCCACCTCGGCCGATCTCTCTTTCACCTCGGCCGAAGTCTCAACAGTTAGATCGAGATCTTCCACATCTTCCTTTTCCTCAAAAGCTTAAGGAGAAATTTCTGATTCGATTGGAGGAATGCTTGAAACTTGCAGCGTGATAACACGATTTATAGCATAGTTTTAGGTGCATATTTAGGTAGAATTCTCGCTCAATCATGCATTACCTAGCACTAGTCCAATACATTTTGCACTCAAAACATGTGTTTTGTCGAGATAGACGTCTACACGGGCTTGTGTGCGTTTTGTAGGTATTTTCGGGGAATTTCGAGCTAAACGAAGCGTTTGAAGATTCGCTCATTCAGAGGACGCATTTCCAACTCATTAGAGCACAAAGAATGACTCAAGGAACCTTGCCAACAAAGGCCATGCACCAAACCACAGCCTATTGAGCGTAAACAAAGTTTCTGTTAGAAATCACGGGTTCCTAGAGAATCACGGCCGTGGAAATGGCCGTGGTTTTTGCCAGATTCTCGTGACAGCTGTGCCACGACTCTCATGGCCAGCTCATGAAGAAATTGGTTATAAAAGTGGTCCTTGAATGTTGTTAGGGGCAGCTGGGATTTGGGGTAGTTGAGGAGCAGCTCATACATTCTCCATTGGGGGTTTTTCACAAAATATATTCCAAGAAGAAGAAGGATTTTTCCTAGGAAGGAAAGTGCAAGAAGAAGAAGAAAGGAGCCATTGCCATTGAAGAGGAGAGAAGAAGACACATCTATCTCTTGTATTTCGGATTTATTTCTAGAGGTTTTTGAACTCTTGAACCTTCCTTTGGAAGGGTTGTAAGTCATTCTAATTCAATCTTCAGATTTGGATTGTGTTTGGAGTTATTTGTTCATCTTCTTTCTCTCATTTTTCTTGCTATGGAGATTGTGAATCTATGCTTGGTTGTTTTGAATCCCAATATGAATGTTGTAGGCTAGATTGATGTGATTCTAGGGTTAGGGAAGGATGGTTATGGCTAAATCTATGATAGGATGAACTTAGGATTACCTTTGGATGATTTTTATTTATGGACGTAGCTACTGTTAGGAATCACGGGTAGTTCTTGAAGAACCACGGCCGTGGTTTCCGTAGAACGAACCGTGATTTTCCTGGTTCGAAGGATTTCACCCTAGGTTCATAAAATTGTTGAAACCCTAAGTTTTTGCTGAGTTTAACCTACCCTAGGGTATCCTAGTGTAGAGACTAAGTGTTAGGAGAGACTTACCCGGTAATCCTTGCCCTTAGAATCTAAAATAGTAAAGCCTTAGGTAATGGTGAGCCTAATAAGCCGCCATTGGGTTTAGAGTGCTAGGATAGTTGCTTAGAACTTCCTTTTCCGAGACTTACCCGGTAAGGATAGGATAGACCTCTAAGTAATAATCCGGTTTGTGTTAAAATCCTATCCTTAGGTTCTTGGAGACTTACCCGGTAATTGATCCCATTTAGAAACACTAAATCCCAGCATATCATAATCAATCCAAAGAATGAGTAGATGACTTGAGATTTATGCCATAACCGGAATTTCCAACCCCTAGAATCCGTTTTCCTCCTCTATTGATCACATCTTGTTCGATTTGTTTCTTTTCCGATTTTTCCGATTGAGTTTGATTTGGTTGTTTGCATGAGTTGTGACCTTTGAGTTGATCATCTTAAAATCCTCAAAAACAAATTGCGATTTTCCTTTTCCTTGCTTTCTTCTTTAGACTAGAATTTGCTAAATTCAATCACAACTTAGTTCGATTTCACCATAGTCTTTGTGTTCGACCTTGGAGTACTTATCTTTCTACATACGTCCCGTACACTGCGGGTGCGCTAAGAATTAGGATAATTATAACAAGTATAAATTTAAGGCTTATTGCGTACACACTTTCTAGCGCAACACAGCGCTTCCTTATGCACCTCTTTCGGCTTATCATAGGATAGGGTGCTTTCCTTGAGCTCCTCCACTTTCTTCATCAACTTCTCCCATCTTGATTCAAATGAATCTTCAAGAGGTTGCTCATAAATCTTTCTAGGGACATTCAGATCATCCCATATTGCAAGCTCCTCCTTAATGGCCTCTTCTCTTTCCCTTTCATTGTTGAACCAATAGAAGGAGCATTTCTCCTCCAAGTATTCATAATGGTCCGCCCTAGCACTTTGTCTTGCTATCCAGGCTGGATCAAATGTAGTCATCGGATATCTTGAAAACTACAAAACTCATAGGAAAACATGTTCTTTGACGAAACTCTATTCCGTTAAGAACTTCGTATGTACCTAAGAACACAAATCTGCAAGAACACTCAAGTAGAATGGTTAATAGCAACAAGGGAAATTGCCCCAAAAGACAACCGCAAACCGGCTCGGTCTAGACCAAGTCCCCGGCAACGGCGCCAAAAACTTGTTCGCTCCAAATGGTGTGTGCAAGCTTTAAATTTATAACCCTAGATGTAAGCTTAAAACAAGGATGCGAACCCGCAGTGTACGGGTCAATCGTAGTAAAAAGCAAGAAATTCCAGGGGTCGATCACAGGGACTTAGTGAAACAAAGCAGGTATAGGTTGTCAATGTAATTACTAACCACAAAAGCGATTAAAACAATCAAAGATGATAAAAAGTCAATTAAGGAAGTATGCAATTCTAGGGATTAAAGCATCTAGTTGTTGTTCCAACTCAAGATCTAAAGATAAGCGGACAAAGCTGAGATTTTGCAAAGGGAAGGTGTTTCTAAAGTGGAATAGATCACCGGGTAAGTCTCACTACTCACTAATCCCAAACCGTAACTCCTATTACCGGGTAAGTCTCAAGGAATTAAGGAAAAGAACTATAATCTCAAACCAACACTCCAACTAAAGGAATAGAATCAACCTTTACCGGGTAAGTCTTAGGCTAACTCACAAAGATGGGATGAAAGCACACTCAAACCCCAATAAAGGATATACCTTTATTACCTATACTTATGATCTTAGGTAAACAAACAAAGGAATTACCGGGTAAGTCTCATCCTAGGCTTGCATTGAACCAGGAAAGGTGTAATAAGAATAGGATTTGGCAAACTCTAACACTTAACTCTCAGTTTCGGATCAGATAAGTCACCTCGGTCAGACGAATTCCACCCCGGCCGAGATGTTCATCGACTGAGCGAGATGTTCTAGGATTAAGGGTAAAGACTCGAGCTTTCAGGGTCCTACTGTGATTAAGATTATTCTATCATTGTTTTTCCCACAACCTTTAGCCAATCACCCTAGAATTACACAAAGAAATTAGCCAATCATCATCATGAAAGCAATAATCAAATATAAGGGAAGAAAGTGAATAATTGAACACAAAAACCTTAAGGGAAGGCTTCAATAACTGAATCAATTATCAAACAAACAAGCGTTCCTTGGATCACAATCCAACAAGACAATCAACAAAAAGGGAATCTAAGAGAATCTTACAAAACCCTTCACAAAAGCTATAATAAGCTATCAATCCTTCCTAGATTGATCTTCAATCTTCCTTCCTTCAAAACCCTGGAGAAAATCCCTTAATTTCTGGATGCTATCAGCCCTCCAAGCATGCAGTGATCCGAAGATCTGAAATCCGAAGATGGGTGAATTGTAGAAAATCCAACCCTTTATATAGGAGAATTATCTTCCAAAGATAAAATATTTTAAAAAGATAATTTCCTATAAAATATATCCATATCTCTAAAATAGATATCTTCCTTCCAGCTATAAGATATTTCTATAAAATATATCCATATGTCCTAAAATAAAATTATCTTAAAAAGATAATTTTATAGGAAATATCTTAAAAGATAATTTCCTAATAAAATATATCTTATCTCCAAAATAGATCTCCTAAAATATATGATCTTCCTTCCAGAAATTCAGCCCAAAAATATAAGATCTCTCCTTCCAAAAATAAAAGATCTCAGCCAAATAAAATATATCTCGCCGCGTCAGGATATTCGCCTCGGTCGAGACACTCCTCTAGATCACCTCGGTCGAGATGGTACTGTAGCTGACCGATGTGACTCTAAACTGAATGTGAAATCTCTTAAATCTAGTCCAAAGTGAATCTTTAATCCATTTCCATGCTTCTTGGATTCTTCCTTAAGCTCCTGAATGTAGCTCCAATGACTCCTTAGCTCCTTTAGCTCTATTTTGATGCAAAACGTGCCATTTTACCTACGATTACAACGAAACTTGGTGTAGACCTTGATTCCCGCAAAGGTAGATGTCGATAATATAATCACATAATATACATCCAAACATGCAGATTATTGAAGATAAAACGTCTAAACAAGTCCCAAAATATAGACTATAATTCATGCTATCAACCGGTTGAGCGAGAGAGGGTATCACTATCCTGAGGGGATAAACCACCAGTGAAGAGGGTAAACTTTGCAGCGTTAAGATAAAGGCCAGAGTATTTACCAAACGAGTGAAAAGTGTTTGTAAGAAGCACAATAGAGGTTTTGTCACCACGGCAAAACAACATAAGATCATTGGTGAAGCATAAGTGAGTAATCCGGGGAGAGCTGCACTTAGAATGAAGGTTAAAATCAGGATTTGCAGTGTTGGCGTGTAAGATCGAGGAGAGGACTTCCATCGCAATGACAAAGAGAGGCGGAGAAAGAGGACAACCTTGTTTAAGCCCTCTAGAACCCCTGAAGAACCCGTTCAGAGATTCGTTTATGTTGATAGAGTATGTTGGGAAGGTGATGCACGTTCTAACGAGGTGAATGAAGCTGACAGGGAAACCCATCCGGCAAAGACCGTTTAGGATGAAGCGGTGGTCGATCATGTCAAAATCCTTTACAATGTCAATCTTTATAGCACATCTAGGTGAGATGTGGCATTTGGAATAACTCTTGAGAAGCTCGTTGCAAATCAGGATATTATGCTTTATAGCTCTTCCCTTGATGATGGCTCCTTGGTATCTTCCTATGATTGAAGGAATGTGGCATTAAGGCGAGAAACAAGGATCTTCGCTATCACTTTGTATGATGTATTACAGCAGGAGATTGACCTGTAGTTAGATGGATGAGTAGGGGCTTCTTTTTTGGCGATCAGAGATAACAAAGTGTATTTACTTGGTTTGGGAGGGTACCCTTATCAAAAAAATCGGCAATGACATTTGTGAAATCGGCCCTAGTAATGTGCCAAGTCACTTTGAAGAAGTAAGCGTTGAACCCACCCGGACCCGGGGCCTTACAGTCCCTAATGTTAAAGAGAGCGGTTTTTATATCATCAGGGGTAACCCTACTACAAAGAGATGGAATGATGTGCTGGGGAAGGTTTGGAAGAGGGCATTCAAGAAAGAGGTTGAGCAGATTGTGAGAGGTTGAGGGGTTAAGGATGGTTGAGAAGGGGTCAACAAGGGTGATTGAGATATTGATAGGATCATGGGTATAACCGCTATCAAGATTTGATGGATCTTTAAGGATCTTAATGGTATTTGACGCCCGCCTAGTGGCAATGCTCTTGAAGAAAAACCCATTACACTGATCCCCATATTTGATCCAAGAGGCTTTCGAAAGTTGGGTGAGAGTAGTGCGCAACATACTCATACTCGATTTGAGTTGGATAGAAGCATTCCTTTCCTAAAGAAGGAGGTGTGGGTCGAGAGGGGTAGCTTGGAGGCTTGTTTGAATGGAGTTGACGACGGCCTTCAGATTTTCTATGGAAGAATGATGAGTCTCCATCTTTTCACTCAGAAATTTTTTCACGACTGACTAAAGGCTCTTAAGTTTTAGCATGAGATCATGCATTTTGATCCCACTGTAGTTCCGGTTTGTGGTTGTCCAGGTGAGGGAGACAGACTGGGCGAAGTGTTCATGGGCTGCCCAAACGTTATTGAATCGGAATTGGCGCTTTGATGGTGTGGGTTTAACATTGAGAAAGAGAAGTCCAGGTGAGTGGTCAGAGATGAGAGGATTGTCAGAAATGACTGAAGAGTTAGGAAAGATGTTGGCCCAATGATGATTTGTAACAACGCGATCTAGTTTACACCATATGCGAGATGCAAGCTGCTTGTTATTCCATGTGAATTTGCATCCAGAATATGTGTGGTCTGAGAGAGAGTTTGAAGTAAAACATTCAGCTAACTCGATAGAGGGTTGAGAGGAAGGGGTATGGCAGGCTGAGAGCTTTTCAGTGGAGCTCAGGATAGTGTTGAAGTCCCCAAGAAGGACCCAAGGGTTGGGAGCTTATGTCTAGTCTCTTGTGTCTATCTTTCTCAAATTCAATATTTCTTTGAGTCTATCATATTTCTAGAGTTTTGTCTTTCATCTTAGTACATAATCGTCTTTCTTATCTTTTGAGTCATTTCTTTTGTGTGTTTGTCAAGCTTCACTCACTTGCATTCACATTTAGAGTCCATTGTATTTGTGTGTGTTACTTGAAAGCTTTCATCCGTCTATCTTACTATCACATCCAAGGAGTTGTTAGTTTGGAGCTAGATATTGGTCTAAGTGAAGTATTGATCCTTAAAAAGCAACTACATCAACGAAGCTTGTAACAACACTAACATGAGAGCGAGAGGTGAGGGAAACACTTGTGAGAGTGTTTTAGAGGTTTTACTAACATTAACAAGTTATGTGTTTATCTATTGTTTTTGAGCATGTCTTGGTCTCATATTCCTTGTAAGCACCATGGTAGTGAGCCTATGTCACTAGAGATGTTCAACTTGTTGAATCAACTTTCGAATTTGGTAGCTAGTTTGTCTAAGAGGATGAAGACCATGGATTCAAGGACACCGTCACCACCTACACCAACATTGAGACCGATGTTTGAGATAAAAAGGACCATCCAATGTGTCTCCTAGAGAATTTGTCCAATGAATGAAACAAACTAATACCCTAAAGCAAGGCAATCAACGTTCCATTCCTCCTCAAAACACACCTCATATGCCTAGGTTTGCTGATGACTTTCATGTACCACAAGAGGCTGCTATGGACGATGAGATGTGGGATGAGTATCCAAGGAGATTCCAGTAGTCCCGGAGAGGTAGAGAGATCACTATATGTCATATCAAGAGCAAGATGGCATAGGAAAGATCAAGGTCAAGATCCTTAACTTTGATAGAAAGTGTGATCCAAACATCTACATGGAATGGGAGACCAAAGTTGAGCAAATTTGGTCTTACCACACCTTTGGATAGCCTAGGAAGGTACAATTTGTGGCCCTAGAATTCCAAGGATATGCATTAGTATGGTGGGATCATCTAGTGAAAAAATAAGAAGAACTCTAGATCCGGCTTAAAACCATGGTGAGCCATAAAAGGGGTTTTAATCATCATGATTTTCCCCTCAGATGGATTTTCTCTGTAACTTTTTGGAGAAGCAAAAACCCCTCTCTCTAACCCTTTTTATTGCGTGTTTTCTATTTCTTTTTCTTGAACTGAATCCCTGGAAATCATCAAAGCATGAGAGGGTCATTCCCGTAAGGTTTGTTGCTATTGAATCTCGAGATTGATAGTTTTTTAATGTTAGATTCAAACTTGTTAGGTTAGGGGATTTAATTTGGGATTTTCATTGCATGTGAAGCGCGTTGTCTTTGGGGCTCCTGGGGGATTTTTGGGGAGATAATCGCTCTCCTTGGTTCTCTCTCCTTCATTCGTCTTGTGTTTGTTTCCGCCATTTCTTGTCAATTTTGTCCCATTTGAGTCATTTATTCTTGTTTCTGATTTGTGTCGAGTTGTGAAGGAATCATCACATCTAGATCGGACAAACAACGAGATATCCCTGTATCAACTAACCTCTTACATGCAGGATGCAGTGGAATGTGAAAGGAAATGGTATGTGGATAGTGGGTGCTTTGACCACATGAGATCTTTAGACATATTCATATCAAGCTTAATGGCAATATCATTGTAGACCGTGTAAGTTACGTTGATAGTCTTACATTTGATCTTGTCAATGTCTCTCAACTATGTGAAAACATGAAAGATCATGTTATTTTAATATTGATGAATGCATTATGGAAGACATGCAAACAAGGAATGTGCTTCAAAAAGCAAGGACATAAAACAAATTGTATGTAGTTGACAAAAATTTTGTACCATATGAAGATTTGAGTATGTCCTCCATTCCGGACAAACTAATCTCTGGCATAAGCGTCTTGGCCATGCTAATGCTCGTACAATATGCAAGCTGCAATAAAAGAAATTAGTCTCCGGGTTACCTATCATAAGTGAAACACTAGAGGTATGCTAAGGCCGTTGCACTATGGGTAAACAAGTAAAAAGTCAGTTTCCCTCTAAGAAAGACGTAACCACTAATAAGCCCCTCAAGTTGATTCCAATGGACCTTTTCGGATCCATGTGAACCAGGAGCCGAGGCAACAACCAATATGTGTGTTATTGTTGATTATTTCTTTGAGTATACTTGGACAATTTTGCTACCCTCAAAGGATAAGACATTCGCTGAATTTGAGCTTCTTATTAGTGCAATCGAGAGGAAATGGAATATCCGCCTAGTTACTATCAAAACTGGTCATGGACTTTGAAAGATTTTGTAAAGATGGAGGACTAACTCAATAAAATTCTCTGCCCGCAGAACTCCTCAACAAAATGGTGTTGTTGAGAGAAAGAATTGTACACTGAAGACATGACTAGACCCTTCTTATCTCTAGTGGACTTCCTCAATTCTTTTGGGCATATGTGTTAAGATGTGCATGCTACATTTTGAATTAAGCCATGATGCGCCTCATTCTTAACAAAATTGGGTATGAGTTATTAAATGGCCGTAGACCCAATATTGCCCACCTTCGTGTTACTGCTTGCAAGTGTTATGTACATAATAATGAATAAGAATCTCTAGGAAAGTTTGATATGAGAAGTGATGAAGCCATCTTCATTGGATAGCGAGCAATAACAAGGTTTACAGAGTGTACAACAAGAGGACCTTGAGAGATGTAGAAAGTGTGCATATTGTGTTTTGTAAGACTTGAGGTCTTTGGGACGTTGTTCCCATGTCAACCATGCTCGTACGGAAAATTTTCTAGGAGGTCACCCATCCTAGAATTTCTCCCATCCGAGCATGCTTAACTCCATAGCTATTTGTCCTCACTCAACCACTAAAAGAAATATTTTAATTGACATTGGTAGCAACTCATCCTTATAAGTTAATCATAAACCCCAATTCAAATGATGCGGGATGATAACTTTACGGGGTGTTTCAATCTCCCCCACTTGAACTCCTGACGTCCACGCAAGACCGTTTACCGAGCTGAGTGACCACCTACTAGGGCGAGCACACTTGTAACTCAGGGTTATTTTTTATACCATCTGTAAGACCCGAGGTCTTCGGGACGTTGTCCTTATGACAACACTTTTCGTACGGAAAACTTCTCAAGAGATCACCCATCCTGAAATTTCTCTGGTCCGAGCACGCTTAACTCTAAAGTTCTTTGTCCGCACTCAACCACTGGAAAAGAAGAATTATTGTTGACATGGGTAGCAACTCATTCTTATAAGTTAATGATAAACCCCCATTTAAATGATGCGGGATGATAATTTTACGGGGCGTTTCATGTTTGACAAAGATTGTTATGGATATAAGTCTAGTTCCTTAGAACAAATTGACTTATCCGTCACATCTGAAGACACATTTATGCATGAGGAAGGAGATTATATACCACTAAACGATGATCTGGTTCTCACTCCTCGATCATATCTCCATAGACATTAAATATAAGACAACTCTAGATCTCAAGGGGAACATATCAATGTTTTATATCCGGGCATGTTATGATGTTAATTTTTGGTGCTGTTGAAATCCCTTAAATTTTAAAGTATGTATCATCCCGGAAAAAATAGACTCATCTAATCATCCATATTTATTGTTTTTGGTGAAAGATTACTCGGATGAATGATGATTCATGTGGAAAAAAAAATAGTATGAGTCGGGTGATGGTAGTTATATACACACTCATCCCCCGAATCATTGTCGTCTCTAGTCATATTTACATAGTGTTCAGATAAAAGTTCATATAAATATTGTAAATTGTGTTGATATAAACAAATTATAATTTCCTTTCCAACAATCACCATAACCAAATAATTATTTCATCTTCTTCAATTTCATTCTCATCTTCTATCTTCATTATCAACATACCTCAATTTCATTTTGAACATCCCTTTTATTTCATTCTCATTTTTCAACTTCAAGTCAATAATTTACCTCCTTCTTTCATCATTTTCAATAGTTTACTTCATGCTCATTTTTCATCATTTTCAAAATTTACCAAACTTCTTCCCGATATTTACCGAACTTCATCCCAAGAATACACCGGAACTAAAATTTTCTTCATTAACAACATTCGCTAGGCTTTTTATGGATAATGAAAAGTGGTTCAAAATACTAGACGGCGCGCCGTTTATTTGATCAAAAGGTCAAAAAAGATCAGTAGACGGACTAAACCACAACAAAAGAAGGAAAAAAATATTTGAATTCGCAACAAAGCGGAGAACAAAATGTTCATCTTCGGAGGAAGTACACAAGTATGGGGAACAACTGTGGACATCTCATATTTGAATTCGCAACAAAGCTATCAAAAGTCGATCATAAATCCACGCACCCTCCTAGACAAATCACTCGAAACACCACCAAACTAAGAAGATGACACTACAAAATGTAGGGATCTTTATATATAAAAGTGTATATACTTTGATGGTTAATGATTTAAAGATTTATAAGAAGAGAATTATTCGTAAAAGGTCTGAGGTTAATGATGAAAGACGACATTGCAAAACATGGGGATCAACAATCTTTTGATTTGTTTGAAGCTAGATACGAAAATTAATGAGATGTGTTGGAGATTTGGGTTAAGTTTTCATTGTAACCGTTGAGCTTGTCTTGAGACAAGGTGCAATGAGTTGTTCACATGTGTGTCACTATGGTCCGGGTTGTGGGAGGCAAGCCATATGACCGGCACTAAGAACAACTAGTATTATAAGGGGAGTCGAATCAAAGCAAGGTGATTCACGACAAGGTCAACTTGTGCTAGATTTTAAAAGGCCGACGTTTGGGGATTTTTAGCCACATTTTATCATCACACCTTTGGTTCTTAGGCCTTATATTGGCTAAAGAATATGTGGTTAAAAATTGAGAGCAATCCAAGCTCAAATGCTTAGTGAATGTCAATGAAGCAGCTAGTGAGTTCTTAAGGAGCTACACTAGCTTGAGCTAAGATGTTGAGTATTTGAGGATCTTGGAGCTTACCTTAGCTATATTAAAGTGAATGAAGCTCATTGGAAGTGTTTGGACCAAAAAAATAAGCTAGCTCCGGGGAGCGGTTTTAGGATCCCTATGTGGGCCTCGGGCTTTCTAGGGCTTCAAGGCCCATCTTCCAAGTAACTTCCATGACCGATTTTAACCGCTTGTAACCGCTTTTAACTCCCCAAAACCGTGGCCCCCTATGCTTATAAAAGGGAGAGTCATTTGCACTTGATTCTATATTCGTTTTTGCAACAATAAAGCTTTTAGTTCCATTGTATTGACATTGGATAGGCCTTCTTATAAGCTTGTTTGCAAAACTTGAAAGACCAGTATAGTTCCTTTGTATTGACAAAGGTTAGGCATCCATCTTAGTTTGGTTTTGTATTGACAAAACCTAGGAATACCCTTTCTACAAAGTAAGACAAGTAAGTCTCTTACTTAGTCATTGTAACGTATAAAGTTTTATCCCACTAAGGTATTTGGATATTTCCGGTGTAGGGGAGAGTACACTTAGAAGGAAAATTCATTTATGAATGACTCATTACATTATCCAAGTCAATGGTTTTAACATATAACAACCGGTTTATAAGACGTGCAATTGAACTTAACTTCTATTAGAGTTTTGTCTACTCCTTTGGAGACTACAAACTCTTGATTGAGTTTTGTCTACTCCTTTGTGGAGATTACAAACTCTTGATTGAGTTTTGTCTAATCCTTTGGAGACTACAAACTCTTGATTGGGTTTTGTCTACTCCTTTGTGGAGATTACAAACTCTTGGTTGGGTTTTGTCTACTCCTTTGTGGAGATTACAAACCATTGGTTAATAACTTGTTTTTAGTTCAATATAATTATATTAATTTGTTTGGCAATTGGGAGAACCGTCTACTCACATAAGTGAGACTACGGCCCTTTGGTCTAAAACCGGACACCGAAATTCCAACAATCTTCTAAGTGTATATATTTTTAATTGTTTTGTAGGATTGGATTGATCAATAATGAGTAAGACGTTAATGACAGAAATGACTTCTCGTTTTGGGAAGTTGGATAAGTTTGAGGGTGTAGACTTTAGGAGGTGGCAAAAGAAAATGCAGTTCCTCTTGACTACACTAAAAGTCGCTTATGTACTCACTACACCTAGACCGGCCGAGCCGGTTGATGATATGGTGGAGGAGATAGAGGTTGTCCGATGAAGGAGAAAATGGGATAATGATGACTACATATGTCGTGGTCATATTCTCAATGGCATGAGTGATGCATTGTTTGATGTCTACCAAAGTGTAGAGTCATCAACATCAATGTGGGATCAACTGGAGTCTAAGTACATGGCGGGGGATGCTTCATCTCGGAAATTCTTAGTCTCGGATTTTAACTCATATAAAATGGTGGACTCAAGGCCGGTAATGGAACAATACAATGAATTGCTCCGGATTCTTGGGAGGTTCACTCAACATGTCATGCATATGGATGAGGCCATTGCGGTTTCGTCTATAATGGATAAACTCCCCCTTTCTTGGAAGGACTTCTGCCATGTGCTAAAGCACAAGACGGAAGAACTCATGTTGGTGGAACTTGGCTCTCACCTTCAAATTGAACAAGGTCTTAGGGCACAAGAAGGGGGACTCAAGAAGGAGGATAAAACTTCTACTTCCCACGAGGCCAACATGATGGATGGCAAGGGCAAAAGGAAGAGGTTCAAAGGAAAGGACAAAGACAAGAACAAGGGAAATAAGCCCAAGAAGTCCAAGAAAGATAATATTGACAAGAAACCAAAAGGTTCTTATTGGAAGTGTGGCAAGTCTGGCCACTTCAAGCGGGATTGCAAGGTTAAGGAGAATGGATCCAAGGGTGGAGGCCAAAGTGGCCAAAACCCCTCAAACCAAGGTGACTCACTTATGAGTCTTGATTCTAACTTTGATATAAATTCTGATTTGAATTATGTGTCATTGACTTTTGAATGTTTGCCCATGCAGGATGATGACCTTGGATGGTGGGTGGACTCGGGTGCAACAACTCATGTTTGCAAAGATCGGCGTTGGTTCAAGATATACGCTGTTGCTAACGATGGAGCACTCATACATATGGGAAACGAGTCTACCACCCCCGTTCTAGGAAGAGGACGGGTTGATCTATACTTCACAAGTGACAAGACTCTAGTCTTGTCAAATGTACTACATGCACCGGCCATTAAAAAGAATGTGGTTTCTGGTTGTGTACTCAATAGGCTTGGCTTCAAACAAGTCAAAGAAGCCGACCGCTATGTATTATCTAGGAGAGGAACATTTGTAGGCTTTGGCCATTGGAACAATAATATATTTCTTCTCTCTTTATGTAATAAACTTTCTAATACTAATATAAACAAGAATAGCTTGTTTACATTGTCTTCTTCTTCCAATTGTGATTTTGTTAAATGGCATGCACGACTTGGACATGTTCATTTTAAGTGTATGAATGACATGACTAAGGATGGTATTTTACCTAAACTTGAATTGCCAAAAGACAAGTGTAAAACATGCATAACAAGACTTCCATTTTCTAGAGTTGAAAGAGAACAATCAATGCTCGGCTTAGTCCACTCGGATCTAGGCGACTTGCACTCTACTCGTTCATTAGGAAAGAAGAAGTATTACGTAACATTCATAGATGATTACTCTAGGTATTGTTACATATATCTACTCTTTGCAAAGAGTGATGCCTTAGACAAATTCTATGTATTCAAGAATGAATCTGAGTTGCAACAAGGTACCTTAATAAAAAGACTACGCACGGATCGTGGTGGTGAATTTATGGATAAGGAATACTTTGAGAGTGTCAGGATCATACATGAGAGCATGGCACCTTACAAACCACAAACAAATGGTGTGGCCGAACGAAAGAACCGAGTGCTTAAACAGATGGTCAATGTCATGTTGTCTTACTCGGGTCTTAAGAATTCATTTTGGGGTGAAGTTATGCTCACGGCAAACTACTTGCTTAATCGTGTTCTAAAAAAAGAAGCAAGAAGAATCCTTACGAACTATGGTTCAAAAGGAAGCCAAACCTACATTACTTACGACTTTGGGAATGTCGAGCCATAGTAAGGCTAAATGATAACAAATGTAAGACTTTAGGTGAAAGAGGTGTTGAGTGTGTGTTCATTGGCTATGCCGAACACTCCAAAGCTTATAGGTTCTATGTGATAGAACTAAATGACTTCATCTCGGTTAATACTGTAATAGAGTCTAGGGATGCCATCTTTGATGAAGATTGCTTCACCTCGGCTCCTAGGCCTAGGGAAGTGATCAACATGACCTTAGATGAGGAATACCCAAACAAGCATCATAGGATTCAAGATGAATCCCGGCAAGTGTCCCACGGGCTTGACTTGCCAGAGATTGCTCCCAAAATTTGATTTTTCCAAGTGTTCTTAGTTGAAGGGTCAAGGGATAATGAAATGGATCGTCACTCTTACTTTCATATAGATGAGGATCCAAAGACATTTGACGAGGCCATGAAGTCTCAAGATGTTGCCTTTTGGAAGGAAGCAATCCAAGAGGAGATGGACTCCATTATGGGTAACCATACATGGGAGTTAGCCAACCTTCCTTCCGGTTGCAAACCTTTGGGATGCAAATGGATCTTCAAGAGGAAGATGAAAGTTGACGGTTCCATTGACAAGTTTAAAGCACGCTTGGTCATCCAAGGCTTTAGACAAGGGGAAGGTGTCGATTACTTTGACACATATGCTCTGGTGGCTAGGATTACAACCATTAGGTTATTAATAGCTATGGTGGTTGTACATAATCTAGTGATTCATCAAATGGATGTCAAGACAGCATTCCTTAATGGTGATCTAGATGAGGAAGTGTATATGAGACAACCTGAAGGGTTTGTTTTAAAAGGACAAGAGCACAAAGTGTGTCGCTTGGTCAAATCCTTGTATGGACTAAAGCAAGCTCCAAAACAATGGCATCAAAAGTTTGATGATGTCGTATTGTCAAATGGATTTAAGATAAATCAAGCTGACAAGTGTGTCTATAGTAAGTTTGATCATACCGGTCAAGGTGTGATCATATGTTTATATGTTGATGACATGTTAATATTTAGAACAAACCAAAGACAAAAGTAGATCTCACTAAGGATTTCTTGTCCACTAAGTTTTCTATGAAAGACTTAGGTGAGGCGGATGTGATTCTAGGCATAAGAATCAAACGTGATGCTAAAGGCTTAAGCCTCACACAATCACACTACATTGAGAAGATTGTCAAACGCTTCCAATGTGATAAAAGTTCAACTGTTAGTACTCCTATGGACTCAAGTGAGAAATTGATGCCCAACCAAGGATCAACTGTCTCTCAACTTGAGTATGCACAAGTAATAGGATGTTGCATGTATGCAATGACTAGCACTAGGCCAGATATTGCTTTTGCTATTGGTAAATTGAGTAGGTACACAAGTTGTCCTAGCGTACAACATTGGAAGGCATTAAGGCGTGTGCTTAGGTACCTCAAGGGGACCATGAGTTTTGGAATCTTGTACAGCAAGTATCCTTCAGTGATAGAAGGCTACTCGGATGCGTCATGGATCACTAATCTAGATGATCACTCATCCACCACGGGATGGGTTTTCTTGTTAGGTGGTGGTGTCATTTCGTGGGCTTCAAAGAAGCAAACATGCATCACAACCTCGACCATGGAGTCCGAGTTTGTGGCACTTGCCGCTGCCGGTAAGGAAGCTGAATGGCTAAGAAATTTGGTTCTAGAAATTTCTCAATGGCCAAAACCGGTTTCTCCTATCTCAATGATAGTGCAGCTACGTTGGCTAAAGCTTATAGCCAAACGTACAATGGGAAATTAAGACATCTTGGTGTGAGACATAGCTCGGTTAGAGAGCTCATAACTCACGGTATAGTATCGGTCGATTTTGTGAGAACAAACAATAATCTAGCCGATCACTTAACCAAGAGCTTGGCTAGGGACTTAGTTCAAAAGTCAACCAAGGGGATGGGGTTAACGACCTAAATTTAAAATGACTTGTCGTGGGACACCCAATTCGCCTATGGCTTGATGCCTTAGCTGAATTCAATGAGGAAAGCCCATTCCAAGAAGTTGTGAGCATAAAATGTCAATCCAAGGTAATGCTCTGTGCCTATATAATATGTATAGTTTGAAATTTTTATTTCTTAACAACTCTTTTGAAAAATTGCAATTATAGGTGCAAGATCAAAAGAGAGATGGCTGCGTGAACGTGAAGTGTCAAGGCTTCTTCAAGGGAGTAGATGGTCGACTCGCCAATATGTTCATTAGAGGATTAGGACACAATAACCTATAAATGTGTCATTTATTTGTAAAGGAAATGTAAATTTCGTGTATGTTGCCTTCATGTACTTAAACAAGTTAAGTGGTTCAATCCATTAGGACACATCAATTCTGTAGTGCAGAATGTGTAATTATACTAATTCAATAAATTCAATCGAAAGATATTTATGATTATGCGAATATTTTGTTTGGATGTATGTCTATTAAAAGTTTTTGGACTTTGCTCAAATGGGGGAGGAATGTTGGAGATTTGGGCTAAGTCTTCATTGTAACCATTGAACTTGTCTTGAGACAAGGTGCAATGAGTTGTTCACATGTGTGTCACTATGGTCCGGGTTGCGGGAGGCAAGCCATATGACCGGCACTAAGAACAACTAGTATTATATGGGGAGTCGAATCAAAGCAAGGTGATTCACGACAAGGTCAACTTGTGCTAGATTTTAGAAGGCCGACGTTTGGGGATTTTTAGCCACATTTTATCGTCACACCTTTGGTTCTTAGGCCTTATATTGGCTAAAGAATATGTGGTTAAAAATTGGGAGCAATCCAAGATCAAATGCTTAGTGTGTGTGTCAATGAAGCAGCTAGTGAGCTTCTTAAGGAGCTACACTATCTTGAGCTAAGATGTTGAGTATTTGAGGATCTTGGAGCATACCCTAGCTATATTAAAGTGAATGAAGCTTATTGGGAGTGTTTGGACCAAGAAAAATAAGGTAGCTTTAAGCTAGCTCCGAGGAGCGGTTTTGGGCTCCCTATGTGGGCCTCGGGCCTCGGGCTTTCTAGGGCTTCAAGGCCCATCTTCCAAGTAACTTCCATAACCGATTTTAACCGCTTGTAACCGTTTTTAACTCCCCAAAACCGTGGCCTCCTATGCCTATGAAAGGGAGAGTCATTTGCACTTGATTCTATATTCGTTTTTGCAACAATAAAGCTTTTAGTTCCATTGTATTGACATTGGATAGGCCTTCTTATAAGCTTGTTTGCAAAACTCGAAAGACCAGTATAGTTCCTTTGTACTAACAAAGGATAGGCATCCATCTTAGTTTGGTTTTGTATTGACAAAACCTAGGAATACCCTTTCTACAAAGTAAGACAGGTAAGTCTCTTAGTCTTTGTAACGTGTAACGTTTTATCCCACTAAGGTATTTGGATATTCCCGGTGTAGGGGAGAATATACTTAGAAGGAAAATTTATTTATGAATGACTCGTTACATTAAGTCAATGGTTTTAACATATAACAACCGGTTTATAAGACGTGTAATTGAACTTAACTTCTATTAGAGTTTTGTCTACTCCTTTGGAGACTACAAACTCTTGATTGAGTTTTGTCTACTCCTTTGTGGAGATTACAAACTCTTGGTTGAGTTTTGTCTACTCCTTTGGAGACTACAAACTCTTGATTGGGTTTTGTCTACTCCTTTGTGGAGATTGCAAACTCTTGGTTGGGCTTTGTCTACTCCTTTGTGGAGATTACAAACCCTTGGTTAATAACTTGTTTTTAGTTCAAGATAATTATATTAATTTGTTTGGCAATTGGAGGAACCGTCTACTCACATAAGTGAGACTACGACCCTTTGGTCTAAAACCGGACACCGAAATTCCAACAAGATGAAATTGAGGAAGCGAGCTAAACTTGGTCAAGGGTTAAGTCTTATAGCTCATTCAAACATATTTGCCATTTTTGGGTGATTTTGGTGCCGTTAGGTGTTCGCTCCAAAACGTGTGCAAATAAGCTTTATATTTATATCCAAGAATTAAGCCTAACGATAAAAAAACCCGCAGTGTACGGATCAATCGTTGTATGGGCTGATATTCCGGAGTCGATCTCAGGGAATCGGTAAGAACAAAGCAGTAAAGGTAACCCAAGTTGGGCGGCAAGCAAACCAATGACTATAGCAAAGAATATAGAAGCAAGAATAATGGGAATGCAGATTCTAAAAATCCAAGTATCCAGTTGCGGTGTTTGATTCAAGATATCTAAGGATGTGTACTGACAGAGTTGGATAGCGAAGGTATATATTCTTCGGTAGGATGTGGTCCGGTGAAGATCCAACTTCCTTTTGTCCCAACACAAGGATTCTACTTAATGAATGTTGAGTCTCGTCAAGAAGAGGTCATAAGGATAGGATCCAACTCTCATACCAAACCAAAACCCAAGGAAAAGAAAGACAAAGGCAAAGACTATGACACTCCTCACCTAATAGAGGGTTTTGAATCCCCTATTAACTAGAACTCGTAAACACTCACACCCAAGCATGACTAAGGGTTAGAAAGGGTAAACAAAGCTAGGATTTAAGCAATCTTGAACTTTGGATAAAGGCAGAAGCGAAACGTGCAAAACAGACGAAACCACGGGAAGATCTTGGGAAGCCACGGTCGTGGTTCCTGAAGAACAGGCCGTGGAAATCCTTGTTCGAGGGTTTCATCTCACAACTCTCAGGGTCCGATCTATTAAAGCTCAATCTATCATCAGTTATACGACAACCATCAACCCTTCATCCTAGAATCGCAGGGGGGTTTAGCCAACAATCATCAACATAATCAGTTCAAGATTAAGAAAGAAAATCAAGTAGGGCATGCAATCAAGAAGAACACAAAGATGAACAAAACCAATCTTTAGAGAATCAATAACTCAATCAAATCAAACAATGTATAATCCCAGAATGCGTTCTCGAAGACAATAATCAAAGACTAGAATAATCTCACAAATCTCTAAAGTGGAATCAAGAAAACTCTTCAATCTCCCTTCAATGGTAAAGCAATACAATCCGAAGTGCGATCCAAAGCAAGCTCTTAGGCACGATCCACGACGTCAGCGTGATACCCAAAATGCAGCCGCCAATCTTCTTTTATAAAATAAAATTAGGTTAAAAGGCTCATTCCTTTCTTGTTGACGTGGCAATTAACGTAACGGCCTTTTCCGAAGAAAACCACGGGTAATATCACAAAACCACGGCCGTGGTTCCTCCCGTGGCGACTCTCGACCTTTGTTTCCACGTGTGAAATTTAACTAATTATCAGAACCCCGGCCGTGGAACTTCCTTCTTGGTCGTGGTTCCTCCTTTTCGATGCTTTTCTCCTTTGCTTCACTTCATATTTATTCCAATGATGTTCCAATGCTTCCCAATAAATTCCTCATCGACCAATGCTCACTAAATGCCCCCTTTTTACTCCAATTCAGTTCTAATTCACCTAAAATCACAACAAAGCTTGTGAAGATCTCGATTCCAAGATAATAGGTGAATATGCTCGATAAGTGCTATGAATGCATGTCCTTGTACTCAAAATGAAGGGAAAAACTGCCTATATGCACATCTCAACTATGTCATATTTCATGCTATAATTAGGCAAAAATTGAAATAACTTGTTTTCATTTTCTTTTTTCTATCCTTTTTTTGTCAATGCTTTATTATTGAAATTTATATTTCACAACGATACAAAATTACCTTGTGTTCATCTTATCTTAGCATATAAGATAATGTTTATGGATTCATTAAAGGAGTTGATGGTTCTTCACAAACCCAAGAGACATTACCAAAAAACTAATACCGACAAGGGTATGTGAGGGGTTCAAATGACATCATATGAAATCTGGCCAGAGGAGAATCATGAATAACGGATTCAATGGATTTGGAGAGGTTGGTGTAGCTAGAAATAGATTATGGTTGTGGCCAAAGAGAAGCAAAAAAATTGGATGTTTTGTAAATCAAAACAGAAACAGATAGTCGTTTGTCTCTTTTGTCCAAGTTGGTCAACAAACAAAACTTGACAACAATAAAGGTTCAACAACAATCGAGTCACCCAAAAAATTTTAGTGGGTTTTACCGAAATAGATTTAGGTTGTAGAGCTACAGAGATGTAAACCGAGAGTGGATTGTTAGATCCATAATTTAATCGGAAATAGGAATGCAAACCAGAGAAGAAAACTAGCAACTCCTCCATCAAAAACCAAAAGAAGGCATCGCCGGTGAGAACCACCTCAAAACGATTGATATGAAGGATAGATCGTGGAATATTCGAGTTGTACGCTCAAAGAACGAATCAACCGATTCATATCAAGGGTAGATCGTGAAATCTTTGAGATGTACGCTCAAACAGTGTATCCTCGAGAAAACTCCCTAAAAAACAAGTGTCGACGAAAAATAGACACTAAGGAACGGAGGATCGATTAAAGCCTTCTCTTCTTGCAGTCTCAAGCACCGGCGATGATAAACGAGAAATGGAACAGAAGAAAGGGCCGATTTCAAAGATGCAGGGACGAAAGAGAAGCTTTGGTGGTGTGCTGGTGACGAGAGGAAGATTTGGTGGTTATTGGAGGTTTAAGTTAGTGACAATGACGATCGAGTTTTGGTGGTGTGCTGGTGCCTGCGGAGGAAGATTTGGTGTTATCTGAGGTTTAAGTCGGTGACGATCAGATGGGTTACCACCAGCGGACAGTTGGACATAAAAGGAACTGGGTTTCTCGTAAAAAGTACGGAGGTTTTTTTTTACCCTTTCGTTAGGCATTTAACTGTATGCACATATATTATATATATATATATATATATATATATATATATATATATATATATATATATATATATATATATTTTTTTTTTTTTTTGATAACGGGAAGCAGTTCGATCCCATAGACGGCGCGCCGACTAATGGATCGAAAGGCCGAAAAATCGGCAGACGGACAAACCGTCATGAGGGACCAAAACAAAGAAGAAAAAGAAAACACAAAAATATATCATAAAAACCCGAAAGCAAGTACGTCTTCAGGGGAAAGCGGAATGATCCAGTCAGATGGAAGCGACGAGCATGAACGTTTATCTTCGAAGGAAGTACACAGGTAGGAGCCCTGGGGAACAACTGTGGACACCTCAGATTTGGACTGCAACAGAGTCGTCAGGAGTCGATCACACATCCACGCCCCCTTCTCGACAAACACTCGAACCACTACCAAGACCGCATCAAAACAGAGAAGAAGAAGCTGCAGTACACGGGTATTGTGATATAAAAATGTGTAAAGCTTTGATGGTTTAAAGAGTAGCGCGATTTGGAAGGGAAAATTGTTCAAAAGGAGTTGTTTAACAACATTAAAACTTTGTTTAAGAAATTAAAATGAATAAAATGAAGATTCATTTTTAATTTCAGAACCTTCCGATTAAAGCGGGATAATTGATTATTTTAGTATTTTAGTATTTGATTTATTTGTAAGAAATACAATTGTTGAACCCTTCATTAAATTGCCAGAAGCAACGCCAACACGCATAAGAGTAGATCCAGATGGGTAATTTGTAGAACAAAGGGTTGTATTTTTGGAAGAATTATTTTAGTAAGTTGTGAGCCAATTTCCAAATTGATCAAACCTTGTTAAAGGATTGTCTATGACCAGTACAAGATTGCCCACAAACAACAGAATGTTTGTAAGAATTTGTAATAATTATGAAAACATGGTTATAGCCCATACCTGATTTTGGGAAGACTGAAATAGAAACAGTCAAAAACGTAGATCTTGGAAACCATCAAAGTTCGAGTGAGAAGGGGTGACCAAGGAAGTCGTAAACCAGAACAACAAATATAGTTTGTAAAAACACTTGGAGGATTTGATTAAGACCCTGATGCAAGGAGCATCAACCCATGCTTTTGACAGATAACATTTGTTACGTTTTAGAACTAGATCCTGGAAACCCAAAGTAAATCCGTTTGTAGACGGATAAGTTGGTGTGGCTTTAAGGCCTTGATTAAGTGCTTTCCAGCAACCTCCATTTCGATTTTGCATTGTCATTTGGTGACACAAAAAGGTTCCAGAAGTGATGCTAGAAGAGATTCAACAAGTCCAATAAAAGGACCACAAGAACACAATCAAATTTCCATAACAGATTGCAGTCAACATTTAAACAAAAAGAGAATGCAAAGGGCCATTGATGATAAGAAAGACGAGAAGCCAGCCGCTGAGCCATAAACCTTCTATGATCGTCCATCCAGAGGAGAAAGAGAGGGTTGTCCCCACCCCGGAATCTACCCCGGAAAACAAAGGAGTCGACAATGGAGACTTCACAGACATCTCGCCCCCTCGGCAGCTTAGGAAAAGCCCCAAGAGCCAAGAC
This sequence comes from Fagopyrum homotropicum, assembly GCA_033239125.1. Taxonomy (NCBI): domain Eukaryota; kingdom Viridiplantae; phylum Streptophyta; class Magnoliopsida; order Caryophyllales; family Polygonaceae; genus Fagopyrum; species Fagopyrum homotropicum. Next base: position 126,651,807 of record BSWB01000005.1, read on the forward strand.
GCCCCTCAACAGTACGAAAGGGATGGGAAAAGCGAGATTCGGATCGAACTTAACTTGAGGGGATCGACGGAGATGAACGATGAAGAAGAGAATGGGTCAAGCACTCCGCAGAAAGGCCCGGGTCCGGTCGAACAAACCAACGGCGGCGTTAGGGTTTTCAACAGCGAGAGGGTTTCCCCACTGATCATTTGGTGGTTCTGGGGCTTTTTGAGATCTCTGCTCGAGAACAACGGTGGTGCTAGGGCTTTTTGAGATCTTTGATTTGTGCCTTGGTGGAAGCAATTTGGGGTGGACGAGAGAAAGTGGCTGGTGGCTTCAATCTATTTGGGGTGGACGAGAGAAAGTGGCTGGTGGACGAGAGAAAGCAATCTGGGGCTTTTTGATCATTTGTTGATTTCAACATATCTAAATTTCGCAGGCTTCAATCTATTTTAACATTATTAGCACCTCTGGACTCAAAAATTTGTTTACACTAGCCACTTGTAACAAAATATGGTAAATCCAACACTGCAAATTATCATGATATCGGCAAATGATGGTAAATCTAAACAAAATCTCAGTTCTTGCTCAAGAATCCATTCATTCCCCAACTTGTAACAAATATGGTAAATCCAACACTGCAAACACCAACTAAAATAGTATCACAAAATTGAAATTTCATAGGTGACATCTGAACTCTAAGCGCTAGCCTTTTTCAACTTCGCAAGCTCTTGCCTAACCGCTCCAGCTTTCTGCAATCAGGTAAACAATTCATTCATGATATCACCATTTCATATCGTACAAGTTACATTTCATGGAACATAATTTCGTTGAGGTGAAAGACAAACCTTGATCTTAGCCAACATGATCTTGAAGCGATCAAAGTCATTGAGGGAAGCTCTCTTTTTCTGAACAATCAACTTCCTCCCCCAAGAACTGCTCTCCCACTTGTTCTTCACATCTGCATTAGTATAATGCTTGTTAAACAAACAACAGTCATATCTTATCTCTAAGATGAAATAATATTACAATATCTATACCAGCAGCCTCCATAGCCTCAATGAGGGTTTTCTTCTTCGGCACTCTGGGGATGTCAATCTTGATGTCCGTCAGTGTAAGCCTCTTGAAGTTAATTTGGCCTCTGACCATGTCTGGGGCATCAATAAGTGCCTATAAAAAAAACAATTTGGGCAATTTATATGATGAACCAACATGATTGACAAAAAAGAGCAATACCATTCAACAAAATTAAACATAATTAGAAAACCTAAACAAGGTAGAGCACTTCCTTCCTATGAAAAAACATTTCAGCAAAGTGATAATAACTATATATATTACAAACAATCAGACACATGTTTAACTTCAGAAATTCAAATAAAATATTAATTTGAATGCTGCTTCATATGATGAGAAAATGTCAAATTAGACTAAACATACAAAAAAAAAAACCCTAAAAATTCAAGCATGCCAGTACACAAATAATCAGATCCAGGAGACCTAAACCAAACTGAAAAAACGCATTTGATAGATTAAGCAATGTTCAAGCCATTCACATCTCATTTGTTTTATCTAATAATTCAACTGTGTAACGACAATGCAATCAACAAGCAAGAACAAGTATTCAACTTACTTCCCTATGCAAAGATCAAATAACAGAAACACAGCACAAGGGGAGAGTATACGCACCCTGTTCTGATCAATAACATCAACGATCACCACGAGTCTGCCATACTCCTTGCCGTAGTTAAGAAGAGCAACTCTTCCGATTTCCACGTACCTCTTGAACGGCTACAAAACAAACCACCGGTGAGTTTAAGATAGATAATCAAATTCGATGAGGGATATACAGAAGGAAGAAGAAGCTTACCATCTTCGATGAAACTCTGTAGGGGAAAGAGGAACAGCCGAAACAAAGGAGGGAGACGGACACAAGTGAATTAGTGAACAACTGAAAGCGTATAGAAATTAGGTTTTGAGGTAGAAGGGTTTCTCCCATTTTCTTTGGGTCTACTGGGCCGGGTTCAGTGAATGGGCTTATTGAGTTGGATAGTTACCTGAGTCCAATTACGGTAGATCGGCTTGAAAGAGCTATGTTCGGATTTTTTTTTTTTTTTTTTGGTAAGCCGATCGGATTTGTTTATTCTACTAAGTAAGTTGAATATGAGCATATTTTTAGACTTGATTAAAAAATTAGGATATTTTTAGACTTGATTAAAAAATTAGGTTTTGCATTTGAGAGTTGAAAACCTTTTGAAGCTCGATTTAAATTTAGATTCGGTATAATTTCAACTTGAATCTAGAAAATATGAATATGAACATTACGAAATTCGGCTTGTTCAATTCATATAAACCCTATTTTAAGACGTTTGGACCAGAAGTTTAGCTACGATGATAAGATGTTCTTGTTTACATCAACGCAATTTACAATCTTTATATGACCTGTAATCCGAACATTATGGACAGAGACATGTAAATATGACTAGAGACGGCAATGGTTCGGATGATGGGTGTGTATATTACTTCCATCACACCAATCATACTAAAAAAGACTTTCACTTGAGTAATCTTTCACCAAAATAATAATCGTGGGTGATCGGCGAGTCGATTTTTGCCCGGTGATACATATTTAAAACTTAACGTGCTTTGAAGCCCACCAAAAATGAACATAATAATATACCACGAATTAAAACATAAATATAACATAGTATGATAGCTCGATAACATGAGTAGACAATTATAAATATATCTCTCATTCATATGTAAATGATTAAAAGTTTGATATTAAGGTTCCGTTAGGTAGGAGATTGAATTGACTGAAGTGGAGAATGAAATGTGTTTAAACCGATATATGTTGTTCGTGTTGAAAAATAGGTGACTGAAGTGAAGAATGAATCGATTGAAGTGGGGAATGATTTGGACAAGAATTTAAGTCGGGGGTATGAGGTTGAATCGACTGAAATTAATTTCATCATCCCTCAGTCTCATTTATACCCTCCATTTCATTTTTTTATCTTCTCATCAATTTCACACAACGAGCTGGAAAAACCCTACGACAGCGGCGCTGAGCAACGAACACCATCCAAGGTAATCTTCTCTTCTCTTATTGTGTTGTTGTTTTCTTTTGCAATGCGTTTCGTGTAGAGCAGTGATCAAATGGTTAGAGACAATAAGAGCTCGGTTAGAAGAGATATTAGGCGAATTTTGGAGCTAGTAGACGAAACTTGTGCGAAAGAAAACATATAGTTTCAATGAAAACGGTGAGGCACAAAGAATGATGACAAATCTAGGGTTTCCTATAATGGAAGGAAAGTTCATCAACAAGGCCAGAAACCAATACAATTTGGATAACGATGAGAAAAAATTGCTTGATAACTTGAAAGAAAGAGTTGAAAAGATTCAACACATATCTAAGGCTTGAAGGATGAAAAGGATTCAGACACTGATGATGGCAGCGGTTTTATTGACGAAAATGATAAGTGAAGATGAAGAGTAAAATGGTAGCTTGGATGACTCTTCAATTCAAAGTAGTGCAGGTGAGGAAACTCGAAGGAGGTCGACAAATAAGAGCAACAAGAAGGTAAACATGAGCTATTCACGTCAACATCACCGGAAGCTTATTATTTATGCCCTTTCTCTTGTAAAAATTGAAGGTAAAGCTTGATTTGGTGCAGAAGCTAAATGGTGTGCAAAATAACTAGTTAAGAGTTGAGAGTCTATTTTGTTGTTTCAAGTTGTTATTGAGTTATGACTTTAGGAAAGATCTTTTGGCTTGTTCTTTGATTGATCAATCTAGTCTTTGTTCAGTTTTAGTGTTAGCTTGCTCATTTTCATTGTTGTGAAATACCAACCGGAAGGTCTGTTGATGGGAGGAGTGTTGTGACTCAATGACACTATAATTTTCTAATCTTGAGTCCATTTTTGTAATTTAAATAACATTTCATCCCTTTTCAACGAATACCGTGATAAAATAATTCATTCACCCCTTCAACTTTCTTTCCAACAAATTCTTTGTGTTTGGGAAAATTTAAGGATTTATTAAAGTAATCAACAATAATATATATATAGTTAAAGGCTTAAAAGAGCATATCAATAATTAATAACAAATATTTATACATTCAAATTTATATTTAAAAACATGATTTTTTTTCCCATTATTAACAATGTATTAGTATTTTCATCAAACGTTTTCACCGTATTATTCCTCCGTCTTAATATGGGAAAAAAGTAGTAAATGCACCCGTGCATTGTTTTAAGCAAAAATCATGAATGGATTAAGAGAATGTTGTCTATTCATCCTTTCAAAAGGAATTTGCATAGAGAAAGAACACAAGTAAGAAGGTATGACTCCTACGAGGTACTGTAGCAAGACTAAGGGCTTTTGCTAATTTCTACAACCTTTTCATTACACTGCACAACTAAGACCTTCACGAGGAAAAATCAAGAGAAACAATATGATCTCAACCTCCATTGTTCTTTCTACAACTCGAGTTTCCTACATCCAAGTTCGAGTTGAGGAAACCTTACTAACCCTTTTATAGGGCGGCCTTGAAATTACAGCAACGGCTTCCTCTACATGTGGTTGTTGCACATCAGGCCCACTTTTGCTTCTCGTGTTGCTCTTTGTAACTCTAGGATTTGTGTTCTTCTGAGGCATGTTTGGTTGGGTATGGTGTGCACGGTCTGAAGCCTGAGAGCTCATACTCAACCAAGGGCTTCTTACAACATCCTCTCCAGGACTCAACTAAGGGACCATTTATTTTGAAAACGTTTTATTGGTCGTTGAAGTCTGAAGTAGCTGAAGAGCTTTTAATGAATGGGTATTTATATTTGAAAACTTTAACTTATAATGAAACTGTATAATGAAATTGTAATGAAACTATAAAATAAAACAATACAAAACTATAAATGAGAATAATAAAAAATAAAAACGGTACATGTCTAGCCCGGTTAAAAGGGTAACTGTTTTTCAAAAGTCTGACATGGGTCCGGGTTTGTCCAGGTCTAACGGCAAAACATAAATACATCACGCAAGAAAACCATCAATCTTTTAGCAAAATAAATACGATTGTCAAGCTAGAGAATCTTATCAAATCAAGATCTTGTCTTATGGATCCAAAGTTGGTTTGATTCACATTGCAATAGTCTTTTGTTCACTGTTAGACTCCAAGTTCCCTAGCATGAATATGTAGTATTCCTTGAAGGTCATATGATGTAAGATTCTAGTTTTCACCTTCACCGCCCCCGCGGTGAAGGAGGCCTCCCCTGTGGCCGGTCGCCCCTGCGGCTGAGGTGATCTGTCCCTGCGGATACGCTGTAGATCGCGCCCGATCTGTTTTCGTTCATCTTATCTTCTATCCATAGATAGAAGATCCGATCTTCTATCTTATGGGCTGACATTCCTATCTTGTTTCTAACCCTAAAACGTCATCCCTTCTATCTTTCCACCCTTTCCTATATAATCCCGCCTTCTTCCCGTTTTTCCGACTGTTTGCATACGTTTCTTCAACCCTTGAGAGCTGCAGCCGTCACCCTTGCTTCCTGTAATCTTGCTGCACGTGTAAGTTCTCCTCCCTTGTTCTTCATCACGTTCATGTGTTGCTGCAGCCTTGTTTCCCTTCTGTTTCGTTTCTCCCTTCGTTTTCTCTTTTCTTTTTCTTCAAGAATCAAGTTTGATCCTTGATTCTTGTGGAGCATTCCGTTGATGATCCTTTGATGTTCACAGGCTCCCTTGGTTGAGTTGTGAAGTGTGAAGAGTAGTGAAAGAGTAAGCTTTGACTTTGTCGTGGTTCTGTTGTCGTTGAGAAGCCGACAATGCTTCTACATCGTTACCCGCCCCCGCGCCCGCACAAAGCCGCCCCTGCGCCTTTGTCATGTGCCGCCCCTGCGCCACTGTCCAACCGCCCCCGCGGTTTCTTCTACAGTAAGTCCCGTTCTTGTGAGTTGCTTCCTTCCTTGCTTTCCTCGTTCCTTTCCTTGTTCCTTCTAGATGTTCCCTGACCCCTGAGTGTTCTGTGAGACTAAGGTTGAGACCTTAGCTTGTGAATATCTTTTAGAGATCATGGAGACTAGAGGTTATAGACTTCTAGCATTTGTTTCAGTTCTTGATTCTTGATGCCTTGTATGAACAGGCTTTTCGTTCTTCTTTCTTGAGGGAAACTGAGCCGTTCTCTGAGTGTCTGCTGAGTGTTGAGATTACCTTCGAGTGAGGTAAGTCCCATGGACTTACTTAGCTTCATTTCGTATATCCGTTTGATTGTTTTGGCTTGTTTGTGTTGTTTATCATGTTATAATTGATAAACAAAATAGAATTCATCTTTTTTATACCTTAATTGGCCTAAGTGTATTATAATTGGGTGGTTACCGCTTGTCCAATTCAGAATGGACAAACTGGGAAGTGCTCTCGCGACCAGTCCAGCAGGTGACAAAAGGATGCATACGTTCTATTCTTGTTGGTGAAAGGGGATAGAGGCGAGATCGTAGTGATACTCGTGTAACAAGCATAAGTTGAATTAGTAATTGGATAACCTAAGGAAAGATAATAACCGACTGTTGTGAGAGGATGCTGTGTGTTTACTTTACCTTATGTGTGTTTGTGCCTTTACTATCTTTCTGATATCTAGAATGTTAGCTAACGTTTTATACCGATGTTGTAGATGATCCTCAGGTTGAGGATGTTGCTGAGTGATCCGGAAGGTGTGGACAGCCGGGGTTCCCGTACATTATAGGACGGGATCCGGTTTATGTTTATGTTGTTGCTTTTCTTTTTGTTTTGAAGTCGGATGCGAATCTTTTACGCTTCCTTTTGTTTAAACCTTTGGTTTTATATTGAGTTTTGGTTTTCATTCGTTTCGTGCCTTGTTGTAAGATTTGTTGTGTCGTTGCTACTCTGAGGGTCGGGACCCATTGTGAGGTCCTAGCCCGTAACGCTTCGAGTTTCCAGAACTTGGGGTGTTACATATGACGCCTTTTAAAATAGGCATAGGAGAGACACTTCAACTCCATTGTCTTAGGTTTTCATACATTTACTAACTCTAAACATAAAATTCCTAAGTTATTCGTCTTCAAAACTCAACTAGAGAAATCTGAGTAGTCACCTGCAGACATTTACAATCAATTGCTCTAACAATAATATACGATGTGTTTTATTCGAGTAAATACAAAGGAATTTATTTGTGTCAAAATGAGTTTCATAAGGAAACCATGAACAAAAATGGGAGAGAAATATGTACATCACAACACATGAATGTGCTAAGAAACAAATCCTTGAAAAAATGTTTGCACAAGCTTTTGAATTATATCAAACATATATTTATTTGTTAGAGTTTAAACTTTGGCATGACCGATTAGGTCAGCCAAAACCAATGATGATGCATGATAACATGTTTTCATGTCGTGTTTTTAGGTGCTTTTAGAGGTTCTTTTGTTTTTTTTTCTTTGTTTTGCATGAATTTAGGCATTTTTACATCATTATGTGCTCATTATTGCAAAAGAGATGTCTGCTTTTCTTTTTGTATGTTTGTAGGTGTTTTGGTCCGGAAATGAGCTAAAAATGATCAAATATGTTCAATTACGCAACCAAAAGAGAAAGGAGCTCACAATCATCATCATCCTCGTCCTCACCCTAAGCCTCGTTCAATCTTATGGAGTGACAAGAAGAATTTACCTAAACTCTCACCACTATATGAAAAGAAACCGAATTTGTTGCTTTGGTACACATGTGAAAGATGAACAAAACTCACCCCAAAACCCACGTGATATGTACATGTTGAAGGAAACACTCTTTAGTAAACATAAGAAGCTTCAAATGTCATATCTAGTTTAGTCAAGCAGACACTCTTTAGTAAACACTAGTGATTTTAAAACACAAAACACTACTAAAAACATAAGAAGCTTCAAATGTCATATCTTGTTTTAGGGTTGTTCAAATGTTTTCCAGTCTTCATCCAATGTTATTCCCAGTACTTTAGGTTGTTCAGATGTTTTCGTAGTCTTCGACCTCTTGGAAGAGAAGTGGAGGAAAGAGAGGTTTTATAACTTGAAGTGGGACCATCCTTGATAGCATCTACACCTACATAGCATGGACCATTCACTAAGCCAGGAGCCGAAGGAACTCAAGGAAAGGTCGCTTACAAGCTGCAAACATGGGAGGAATCGATGTAATGGAAGATTACATGGCAGATGCAAAATCTCGGTCAACACTCATGAATTTCAGCCAAGATTTCATCCGAGCTTTCTTTCCTGACGCCTACTAGAAGATCCGGCCAAAGATCTTTTAAATTTGGCAATTATCTTTTTATATTTTTATATCCTTACATCTCTCAAACTATCTTAAGAAAATTGTTGTTTTTGGATCCTATATTTTAAGATTATTTTTAGATTATCTTTTCTAGACTATCTTTTAAAGATACATTTCCTACTTTACATAGGAGATCTCCCTTATAAATAGCCTTAGAGGGGGGGACTGTTAGATACATTAGTTGTGATTATTAATTCCACATTATTGTGAGATACTTGTGACTTTGCTCACAAGGTTTGCATTTTATCATTTCTATTCAATCAAAAGGAGAGTTTTTTATTGAAAAGTTGTGAGTCTATGCTAGGTTGTTCTTGTGTGTGTTAATCATTTTGAAGGTTGGTGCTACAAGTCAAACTGGTCCCTCCCTATGCTTGTCTTATCTAGAAGGCTTGTGTAAGGTAAATAAGGAAGGGTGAAAGGTAATTCTTTGTATCGGGTTTTGACACATAATTGGTCAAGTTTATTTGCAAGTCTTATAATAGTCCTATCTTCCTATATTTATCATTATCATTCCATATTATAATCTTCTTATCTTTCCATATCATTCGTACTTTCGCATTCTGAGTTTTCTTAAAATCTCGGGTTGTTCTTGAGTAAATCTCGACCGATATTTCCTTTAAGTCAACCGAGATTTCTTTCTACTGTTCGATTTAAGGACTTTCAATCTAGATCGGGAAACTGCGGCTTTCACCCCACATCATAACTGGTTTAATAGTGTAACAATGAAAAAATGTAGGGCACAACTATGTTTTCGGAGCAAAAACACTCATCCAAAACCAAAAACCGTGGGTCTTAGGATTGTTTTCAAAACATTAGTATTTTTTTTCCTACCAAATACTTGTTAATTATTTAAATACAATAACACTAGCAAACACTAATGTTTTTGTCCCAACAAACACGGATTTAAGAGGAAAAGGAATCTAAGGTTTTGATCAAAAACACTTTTTAGATCTAGGTTTATTGTAGCCACAAGAAGGAGAAATTTGAGGGTGGTCACCAAGAACAACTTTTGTTTTTCATTTTTTGTTTTTGCCATACTTTTAATTGGAAACTCCAAATCACTCCCTTCTTTCTTTGAAATTTATTATTTTGTCAAGGTATTTCTGTTTATAATGAGTTTTGTTATGTTTGATTTCGTTTGCAACATGTTAGAGTAGATTCTTTTTAGGTTTAGGATCTAAAAGCCTAAAATCATGCCATGTTTGCTTTGTATTATAATGTACATCTATCTTTTGAAGGGGTTGTTTGGTATGAATGAGAAAGACATGAATGTTTTTATACCTTCATGTCATGTTTTCACACTTGATGATATCCTACATTCGGTCGTGATCTTGGTTGATTACGTTAATTTTAGTCTTTCTTTATGAATTAGGCTGATTTTTATTGGATGACTCATGTTATTTTGTTAGATCCTCATGATTGTTGGTTAGGAACACCTTTCAAATGATATGTAGGAGGTACCTAGTTGTGTCTTTCATCCCTTGAGCTCGTGTTTGTTGATATATTGCAAATGAGATCTTCTTGAATGTTATGTGTTGCTTGCTTGCTTTCATTTGTGCTTACACTTGACTAGATTGATAGAGTGACATTATCCTTCTTAATTCAAGTCATATGTTTTGATGCTACACACCATCCGTGATGTGCTTTGCGCTACATCCTAGAGTCGTTTGTTTTGTTTTCATGCTTTGGTATGATTTCATTGGAGACCAAGGAGCTCGACTTGACTACTTTTGTTTCTATAGAGTGACACTATAGAATCTTATAGATGGCCAAGCAGGTATACTCAAAAAGCATGCTTAACACATAATGTCGTTCATTACCTTGTATGTTTGGTTATACTTTTCCATCTTAAATGTATCGTGCATGTAATGCCTTCTGTTGATTGTGTGATGTCCTTTGTGATAATGTTATATGGTGGGTATTAGACGAATAAATACTCATTACTCAAGTGTTATCTTGATCATTCATGCTTTATAATGCTTTGTATCACTCTATGATGTCCTTTATTGTTTAACTTTGCTTTACATTTATCGTTTGGATACGGGTTACACGATTACCCCTCTTATTTCTATCGATCCATGATCACCCTTGTTATTTGTTTGCTTTCCTACATTACTTTACTTGAATGATTGACAAACAATGTTCAATTCTCAATGGAATTCGACCTCGATATGATGAATTGTGTACTACATTGATAATGTCCGTACACTTGTGGTTCTATACATGCATTTTATATTTAGCTCTTCTTAGAATACATCAATGCACAAAATCATAAAGGGTTCATTTGAACACCCACTAAAGAATGATACGGTTCTTCCGCCAAGTAATTTTTGTAGGTAAATGTAAATTCATAGAAAGTGAACCGACATAACAAGGCATGTTAAGGACCATTTATACTAAATGAACAAAGTATATGTACAAGCCTGAGACCTATGGTCTATGTCCCAAAACAACACACACACACACACACATACAAAGTACTCCAGAGAAGCATGCAATCCTCCTAAACATACCTGCTATCTTGAGACTGAAATCCAAAATCGGCACAACTTGTGACACCTATTTCAGTTCTAGTTGATTACCAGTTAATCAACCTTGTTTAAAGCAATCAGCGGACGGAAAACGTAAAATTTTAGAACTTTATCTTACAACCATATTCACAACATATATACATACTAACATATGTCATAAAACTCTGTTTAACAAAACACAACTGTTTAAAACCATAGAAAACATCCTAGGCGGTAGCATCCCATAACAGCCCGCCTGATCTGATCTCAAATCTAGGTTTTGGGTCCAACGTCCTGCCTTGATCAGGTTGAGTCTGAGTAGCTGATATATATGGATATAACAACAATGAGCTACAAGCTCAGTAAGGGTATACAAATCGCACTCTCCCAATATATACAAGTATCTAATATCTCGTCCCCAAAGGACACTCTATACCCTTTTCTCACATTCCAAAGCACACACATACATATCCACATTCACATTACGTCTAGAACCATCCATAACACATAGCATATAAACATTCAAGCATGTTATTACACCACATATAAACATCTTATCTCATATAAACATCTCATATCATACCATCACATATAAATAATCATAACATAACATATAACATGTTAGACTCGATCGCATCGATGCATAGGTGATAATTAACTAACTAGCTCCAACTGATCGTACGATATATTTTCTCATGTGCTTTCGTATTTCTTTTCTTTCTTTCTTTCCTTCTTTTCTCTTTAGGTTGGTGTTACGCTCAGGATGTGATACGCAATGGGTTTTAAATTTATACTCGTTATATTTATCCTAACTCCTAGAGAACCCGCAGTGTACGAGACGTTTGTAGTAGGGATAGTATTCCGAGGTCGAACACAAAGACTAAGGTGAGATTGATTCGATTAGTGATTAAGTTTAGTGAAGGTCTAGGTGGAGAAAAGAAAAGGGGATAAAGAAAAGAAAATCTCGAATGTTTTTGGTTGGTTTTTAGGTGATCAAGCAAAGATCACAATTCATGCAAAGTAAACAATCAACTAAACTAACAAATCAATTCAAACAAACAAGCTAATCACGAGATATGAGTCAAATAGAGAAAAGCGGATTCTAGGGGTTGGAAATTCCGGTTATGGCATAAGACTCAAGCTATCTAATCATTCTTTGGATTAACTATGATATGTTGGGATTGAGTGTTTCTAGATTGGGATCAATCACCGGGTAGGTCTCATGGTCCGCTAGTCCGTTCCTAAGGTCTCATTACCGGGTAAGTCTCTAAGAACCTAAGGAATGGAATTCTACACAAACCGGATTGTTACCTAGGGATCTAACCTATCCTTACCGGGTAAGTCTCGAAAGGGTTAGTCCTAAACAACTATCATAGCACACTTAGTCCAATGGCGGCTTATGAGGCTCACCACTACCTAGGGTTTGTCATCTTCGAAATCTAAGAGTAAGAATCACCGGGTAGGTCTCTTCTAACACTTAGTTGCTAACACTAGGTCACCCTAGGGTAGATTTAGCTCAACAAACACTAGGATTTCAACATTCTAACAATCTAAAACTAGATCCATCGAACCAGGGAGAATCACGGGTTTTTCTACTAAGTCCACGACCGTGGAATGATAAGAACTGACCATGGATTCAAACAGAGGCTCGTTCAAGTACACAAGTCATCCAAGGGCAAATCTAAGTCCATCCTATCATAGTCCTAGCCATAACCATCCTTTTCTTACCCTAGAATCACATCTATTTAGCCTACGATGTTCATCATATCAATCGAAATCCTCAAACATAAAATCATAGCTTCCATTTGCAAGATAATGAAGAGAAAGAAATGAACAAGTGAAGCAAACAAAACCAAGCTGAAAATGAGATTAGAATGACTCATAACCCTTCCAAAATAAGGTTTAAATGGTTCATACAACTCTAGAAATCAATTCCGAAATTCTTCACTACAAAAGCTATCAAGGTCTAACAATGGTGTGTTCTTCTCCTTCCTCTCCAATGGAGCTCTTCTTCCTCCTCCAATGGTAGCTTTCCTCCTTAGAGAAACTTCTTGTTGAGAGAGTATTTGGAATTGGATGGTGGAGTGGAAGATGGAATGAAAGATGCCTTCTCTCAGCAATGCAGGACCATTTTTATAGTACAACTTTGCAAGAGTTGGCCAAGAAATCTTGGCACAGCTGTCATAACCGCCTGGCAAGAACCACGGTTGGTTCCACGGCCGTGGACCTTCAGTGAACCGTGGTTTGGTGCTTCAGTGTTGCCTTGGTTCATTAAGCTTTGAATTGGTGCACGGCTTGTGTTGGCAAGGTTTCATGAGTCCTCCTTAGCCTTTGGCTTGCATCCTAATGAGTCCGAGGGTGTGTCATCTTGATGGACGATCCTCAAACGTATCGATTTAGCTCCTAATTCTCCCAAAATACCTATAAATCAAACAAAAGTCCGCGTAGACGTCTATCTCGACAAAATAGGTGAATTAAGTGCAAACGTTGCGAACTAATGCTAAACCATGCGTGAATGAGTGAGAAATCTATCTAAATGAGTGTCTAATCCTAAGTCATAAATCGTGTTATCAAAAATACCCCATACTTAAGGTTTGCTCGTCCTCGAGGAAATTCCCAACTATAGACTAAGAGATGACATGATTTATGTATGCAGAAAAATGGCAAAATCTTTTTGAAGTTGTGCTTCTAATATTGGATCACCTTCATAGTCATGTTTTATGGCAATGGACAAGCAATCATGTATCAAATAGATGAAGGCACGGAAAGGCAATTGTACTTAACTCGAAAGCATGCATGAGATGTAAAAACGAAGAAGCCAAGATGATCAAGAGCATATCCAATCTAGATTACTAAGTCTTACAAACATGGAAGTAGGTTATAAGGTCTTGTGAAATAAAAGGCTAAGAAACGTTGTGATTAGGTGGGGATTTTCTAGGCTATGTGATGCTAATCCGGGAATGGAACTAACTCCACAACCTTGTCCTCGATCAACTTCCCACAAGTGTATATTTTCTCCATCTTTTCTTTCCTTTCTTTTTTTCTTTTTGAGACAATGGCATTGGTGTACAAAAGCCGAAACCTTGGTGATTAGCCGTCCTCGGGCTTTTTCTATTTTTCGAGGTGCATCCACACCGGGCACACATACCAAAGCTCGTTAGGACTATTGGTTTATTTGACTTTGGCAAGGCACCAACACCCGATTATGTGAAGTGTGCCGAGTTACTTGTCATTTAAACCAATGTCCCCAAACCTTTTTTTTTTTTCTACACTTTCACAACAAATTCAGCATTTTATTCATGGCATTCTTTCATCAACATCTTCACCCCACACTTGCTTTTCACACACATCAACACACTAACATGCTCCTATTCCCGGATGGGTCAAAAGAGGTAAAATTTTTCATCAATTGAGGTGCTCAAATATCATGATCAAGATGAGAAGTAGAGAAAGATGAATTTCCTCATTCATTCCTAGATGGTATGTAAGAACTAGCATGTAATTTCGACTTTCAATACTCAATCCAATCAAGGCAAACATCATGATCACAAATCATTCATGGGGTTCAATATAAGTACTTCAAGTCCACATATGCGATTCATAAATTCAGCACACAAGGCCATCCATAGCCAATCCACAAGACAAGATTCATCATTAGGGTCATGTCCAAGCTTAGAAAGCACAAAATTTTTTAAATTTTCTGATTTTTATGGGATTTTTGAAATGATTATATACAATGCAAGACATGTGAAAATATTAAACTATCCTAGATGCTCATCATGCAAAGGATCATGCAAACCCCACCCCATACTTAGAAACACATTGTCCTCAATGTGTAAATGAAGTAAAGAAGAGTGAAAGAGGGTTCTCACAATGTAAAAGTGGTTTGCTATGGTATTTGGGATTCCTCAAGTGAATTGATGGTGAAAGATCCTTTCAACAATGGTAGAGAGCTCCAAGTGTTCATCAAAGCGTCGGGACCCGCGCTAGGCACCACTAGCCGTCCAAGTTCCGCGTCCGCTCCACCCATAGTTGATGAGGGGTTCATCATCATCATTTACATGCTATGCAAGGCTTCCATTGTTACCAAGACTCTAGCACACACACAAAAACACACCAAACACACAAAAACAGAAAAATCAAAAGCAAAAACGAAAAATGAAAAGGGAAAAACGTTACCAATGGGTTGCCTCCCATCAAGCGCTTCTTTAAGGTCATTAGCTTGACTACTCTCGGGGGCGTCTCATTCTAGGTGAAGTGGGGCAATCATATCCACCGGAGCTCCCAGGATATACTTCTTCAACCGGTGCCCATTCACCTTGAAATCTCCACAATGCTCCCCTCCTATCTCAATAGCTCCATGGGGGAAGATCTTCTTCACCACATATGGCCCGGTCCATCTTGATTTTAGCTTTCCGGGAAAGAGCCGCAGCCTTGAATTAAAGAGAAGGACAAGGTCGCCTTCACTCAACTCCTTTGGTATGAGGCGCTTGTCATGCCATCGTTTGGTTCTCTCCTTGTAGATCCGGGCATTCTCATAAGCATCCAACCGGATCTCTTCAAGGGCATTCATATCAAGCAACCTCTTCTCTCCCGCCTCCTTGAGGTCAAAATTTAGCCACTTAATGGCCCAATAAACTCTATGCTCCATCTCTACCGGGAGGTGGCAAGACTTGCCATAGACTAACTTGTAGGGAGTGGTGCCAATCGGTGTCTTGAAAGCAGTTCTATATGCCCACAAGGCATCATCGAGCTTCATAGCCCAATCCTTTCTCGTTCTAGAGACCGTCTTCTCAAGAATCCCTTTTATCTCCCGGTTGGAGATCTCCACTTGACCACTAGTTTGGGGGTGGTAAGGTGTTGCCACCTTATGAGTCACCCCATACTTGGCCAAAAGCGCCCCAAAGTTCCTATTGGTGAAGTGCTTTCCTCCATCACTTATGATCACCCTTGGTGTTCCAGACCTAGGGAAGATCACTCGGTTGAAAAACCGCACCACCACCTTGGCATCATTTGTAGGAGAGGCGATTGCCTCCACCCATCTTGAAACATAGTCAACCGCCAATAGGATGTAGAGGTTGCCACATGAAGAAGGGAATGGTCCCATAAAGTCCACACCCCACACATCAAATATCTCCACTTCTTGAATGTTGTTCAAGGGCATCTCATTCCTCCTTGAGATGTTGCACGTCCTTTGGCAAGCATCACAAGCCACCACAAAGCCTTGCACATCCTTGAACAAACTTGGCCAAAAGAAACCCGATTGCAACACCTTCGCACATGTCTTGTGTGAGCTAGCATGCCCTCCACATGGCAAGGAATGACAATGGCAGATCACACTCTCAACCTCATCCTCCGGTATGCATCTTCTAAACATTCCATCCGGCCCTCTCTTGAACAAAAGTGGTTCACTCCAATAGTAGTGCCTCACATCTTTGAAGAACTTCTTTCTTTGGGCATATGTCAATCCGGGAGGCACTTCCTCACACACTAGATAGTTCACAATGTCGGCGTACCATGGCTCACCTCTTATAGACACTTGGAACAAGCACTCCTCCACCATTTGCAATTGCTCATCCCGGAATGAGTCATCAATCGGGATGTCATCTCTCTCGAGCTCCAATGGTGGGAGTCTACTAAGGTGATCCGCCACGGAGTTTTCGGACCCCTTCTTGTCCCGGATTTCCAAATCAAACTCTTGAAGAAGAAGGATCCACCGAATCAACCTAGGCTTGGCATCCTTCTTGGTAAGTAGATAACGGATCGCGGCATGATCCGTATACACTATGACCTTCGCTCCAACAAGATATGAGCGGAACTTCTCAAAAGCATACACCACCGCTAGCAACTCCTTCTCGGTGGTAGCATAATTGAGTTGGGCATCATCTAGCATCTTGCTAGCATAATAAATGACATGTGTGCGCCCATTTTTCCTTTGCCCCAAAACAGCCCCAACGGCTACATCACTTGCATCGCATATGATCTCAAACGGTAGGCTCCAATCCGGAGGTTGCATGATAGGTGTGTTCGCCACTTAGCGTGCGTGCAATCAAGCTTTAAATTTATAAAACTAGAATCAAGCAGCGAACCCGCAGTGTACGGATCGACGTAGCTAAGCAAGAATTCCAGAGTATCGAACACAGGGATTTGGGTGGGAACGAATTCAATTGTAGATTGTCAAGCGAATAAATATGGGAGTTTTGCAAATATTGGGAAAACAACAATCCTAAAGATCCAGGTATCCAGTTGTGGCAATCGATTCAAGATATACTAATGATATAAAGACAGAGTTGAGATATGCAAAGGTATACTAATGTAAGGTAATCGTACGGTGAAGTTCCAAAAACCTTATGTAACTCACCTACAAGGCACTCTCTATACAGGTTGTTGAGGCTCAATATAGAAAGATTCTAAAGATGAGAATTAGTGTCAAATACCCAAACTTATAACCCAAAGATCAAGGCTAACTTAACCGATTGAGGTTGTGACACTCACAATCGAGGTAGAGGTTGTTGAGGCTTCACTACCACCTAGAAAAGACAAGTATAGACTAAGTTAAAGCAAATCTTTAACTTTGGATTAAAGTAAAAGCAGGGTCGTAAACTTGAGGGAAATTACGGTTGGATCTTGAGATTCCACGGTCGTGGAACTCAAGAACAACCCGTAATTTAGGGTTCGTCGACGATTCTCTCAAACTCTCAGGGTCTAATCTGTTTGCGATCGATCTATCATCATCTAAGTCACAACTATCAACCCTTCACCTTAGTATTGTTAAGGGTTTTTAGCCAATAACAGTCATGTTGATATTAATTCAAGAATTAAAAGATAAAAAGATGAAAACTTTCAAGAACTTTCGATAATCTTCAAACCAATCTCAAAATCACAATCAAGAACGAGTGTTGTCAAAGGATTCAAAATAAAGTAAACAATCACAATCTTAGAAAGGAAAACGGGATGTCAATCCGTTTTCCAAATCAAACCTAAACAAGAAGAGAGGTCTTCTTGCAAAATCTTCCAAAAAGCTTCAATCTTCCGCCAATCCGAAGATCTCAACAGCAATCTCCACCAAAAGTGCGAGATTAGGGCAATTCCCAGATGCGAACTTCAATCTCCAATGAGATGATCAATGCTTCCAAGCGACGGTGTAAAATGCTGTAGCGGGCGTAAACGATCCTAAGCGTCAATAGCGGAGATGAGCGTCTAAGCGAGCATGTAAGCGGGGATGACGGAATCTCCTTTCTTCCGTCTTTTTATAGTGTAGGGCAAAATGTCGGCCCGGCCCAATCTTCAAAAGATCGTGGTTTCAAAGTGTGGCGAAAAAGATTCGCCAAGATCACGGTCGTGGAAGTTTCCACGACCGTAATTCTAGGTGTGGAAAGTGTCACGGTTTGTATCATACGTTCCACGACCGTAATAGTTACTGGAATGCATCACGCCTCTCTTTACAAGGTTCCACGGCCGTAATTCTGAACGTGGTTTGAAATCCGGCCGTATTTTAGAGCGTAGTTTAGGGCAAGAACGTGATTCTTCCCTAGCTTCGTGCATTCCTCAAGTTGAACTCCAATTTGCTTCCTAAGAATGTCCTCAATCTATGGACTCGCTCAATCAACTCCTCTTTTGCTCGATTCCGTTCGGAAATAGCTCCAAATCACCTATGATCAACATAGAACTAGTGTAGACATCCATATCGAAAATATAGGTAATACTAACTCACATATGCAGCAAAGTTCAATCAAAGACTATCAATATGAATCAAATACGTTTAGAAAACGTGCCTAAAATATCACAATATTTCATGCTAACAAATAACCCCATACTTAACACTTGCTTGTCACTAAGCAAGGTCTTTCAAAAAGCTTTAAACAAGAGTTAGGATGAAATATGTGTACCTTCTTTTGGTTGAGTGTGGCTTCTAAAGAATAGATCATTCTCAAACCTTGCTTCAATCGTTCATCAAACTTTCACACACTCAATTAAAGAGTAAAAAGCAAAGAAAATTCATGAATCAATTTAACTTCTAAACAAGCATCATAACCTTCAAACATTATCAAAATCAATCATAAGAAACTTCAATTTAGATCACCAAGTCATATAACATTCTTTTGATCTTAAGGACTTTCAAAGAAAAGGTCTAGAATGTGGAAGGGAAGGGAAGACTTTAAGGGAAAGTGGTGCATGAATCCGGGAAAATGGACAACTACCTTCTTCTTCTTATGCGGTTCCCGCAACACTTCAACTTAGAGCTTCGCTCTCTTTCTTCCATTTTTTTCGACTTTACTTTTGGAGTTATGGATAGAGGTGCACAAAAACCGAAGCCTAGGAGATCGGCGTTTCTCAATTTTTCAAGAGATGCCTCAAACCCTTAGCGCACATACCATAATCCGCTAGGAATATCGCTCAATCCGACTTTGGCAAGACACAAACACCCGGCTATGTGAATGGTGCCGAGTTACTCATTGTCATGATTGAATTCCCCAAACCTACAATTTCTTTCTATTCATTTGATTGCAAATAATTGCTCTCATGGCCCTCCCACATCAAACATGCCTTTTTCATTCACTTCTCCAAATTCCCGGATAGGTAAAGGAGGTTAATATTTCAATGAGGAGCTAGATGATCAAAGAAAGAAGAAAGAAAGTATCGAATTGCCTTAATCATTTCAACAAGAAGTATAGGAACTTATAACGTGATTTTAACTTCAATTTCTCAACATGATTTAGGTAAAATTTTCACATTACAAAACTTGTAAAAGAGGTAAAATTCATTCATTCAAATTCTTTTCGATTCACTATTCTTTTAAGCATGCAATTGTTATCAAACTCCATTCACAAGTAATGATTATCATGGAAATCATCTCAATTCATTAGAAGCACAAAATTTTCAAAATTTTTCAATTTTTATGGGTTTTTAAAGTTCTTTTTCATGCAATGCGAAAATGAAACGTGCAACACATAATGAACATGCAACGATAGTCTCAAATGAAAGCGAACATAGTAAGTAGAGTTATTACAAACTTTTAGTACATCCCACCCCATACTTAGGACGAACATTGTCCCTAATGTTCAAAAGAAAGAAAGAAAAGAAGAAAAGAAAAAGAAACTCACAAGATGGCGGCGGAATGTCTAAAACGAACGGTCATGCATCCAATCACTGCGGTGGCGGCGGAGGCGGGAATGGAGAGAAACTGGGGTCATAGAACCGCCCAAACTGCTGGCGGTAGACGTCCCTCATCATGTGGTCGAGGTCGTCTAGTCGTCCGTCTCTAGCATCGGCTCGGATCTCCAATGCTCCAACTCTCTCTGATAGGCCTGTGGCCCAATCCGGCATCTGCTCGTACCATCCCGGGGCGTGATCGTACCATGCTGGGGCGTCGGATGGTGCTGGTGCTGGTGGTGGTGCTGCTGGCTGCTCCGTGGACCAAGGAGGGAGGGCGGCATACCAAGTGGGAGGTGTGGTCATCCACGTGGGCCTCTCACTCACGCTAGCGCGGCGAGATGACGAGCTTGAGGCTCTAGCTGGACGTGGAGAGCGTCTAGGTACATCTGGGGCCGCCTCCGGCTGGTCCGGAAACGTGCCAAACTCCTGCTCCGCTCCTCCTCCACTCTCGAACTGATCTCCCATATCCTCCTCCTCCACAACCGGTGGTGGGACGTAAGGGGGAGCTACTATCCTGTTCGCATGCATCGCAGCGAACGTCTCCTTCCAATTGTGGCGTCCCACCACAATGGAGTACTCCGGCAGCCACTCTATACCCCTGCCTGTCCTACTCTCCCAAGGCATGCCCGCATAAGGCGGACCTCTATGTGTGGGGAAAATGAGACCCCTAACCATGAAAGCATGTAACCCTAAAGGAACGGCCGGTATACGGGTGCAAGCAGAAAAGTCCACACCAAAACTCCTAGCAATGTTGGTAACTATCCCACCATATCCGATGTTTCCCTTCGTCTTGTTCTTGAGCTTGCTCATCGTAGCAGCCAAGAGAGTAGCACAATCTGCACGGCGTCCATAAAGCATGCAATAGAGCAAGAATAGCTCATCCGTCTTTATCTTTTGGGGCGTCTCCGTCCTAGGAAAGAGACACTCCGAAAGAACCCGGTGAGCTATCTTCAAGGCTAAATGGTACATCAATTTAGCCTTGGTATCGGCGGGTTGCCAACGGTCCTCGTCGGCGTAAATCATCGCAATTTCCTTCCAAAAGTCCTTGGCGGAAACGCCACTCGGAAATCGACCATTAAAGGTCTCATGAAACCCAAAAATAGTCCCAAACTCAACGATACTCAAATGGTAGTCTCTTTCCATGAGACGGAAAGAGACGGTCCTATCTACGTGGCTGTTCTCGAAGGACGTCACAACCTCCCGGGTGATCTCCTCATAGGCGTCTTCTCGGATAGCCGAGAAGATAACTAATCCGGCTCTATCTAAGAGCCAAGTGAGGTCATCAACAATGTTAAGAGGATATAGATCCTCCAACAACAAATATCTAGGGCCAATCACTGGCCTCTTCGTGATCTTCTCGAAAGCAGCGAGATGATTCTCATGTATGGTCGGGATTCTAGGGTGAGGAGGTGAGGATGGAGGTGAAGGTGAGGATGGAGGTGAAGGAGATGAGGGTGGTGGTGCCCTAGAGGATGAAGAGGTGGAGGGATTGTATTTCCTTTTCTTATTCTGCTCACCCTTCTTCTCTTTAATCCTTCCCGACACTCTCCTTACGAAATCCATTCTGCACAAAAATTACGGTATGTTCGTCCAAAACCACGGCCGTAATTTACCCAGTGACCGTGGTTCGTCTCAGAATCTCACAAATCTCAGCAAATTCACAAGCAATCACCACAACAGCAGTCCTAGTCTAATTCCTTCCAGTCTTTATAAGTTCTTCCTAAAAATCTATAGCAAAAACGAACCAAATCGGCGAGAATCGAGAAGAAAGAATAAACCTCTTTTTCATATTGAAAAATCCGAAATGCGCGTTTGTTGATGGATTTCCGCTCGGTTTGTCGCTTGGATCTTGTTTGTGGTTGAATTTGCTGCAGTTTGGGAAGAAGAATCGTTGAAAACGATTAGGAAACGAAGAATTGAGAGGGGTCGTGGAGTTTCGGCACTTAGGTCGTGGAAAGAGGGATTTTTGGGATGGATTTGTGAAGAATGTGGCTTATATAGTGGCCGGCAAAATTTTCGAAAATCACGGTCTATCGGGAGGTTCCACGGCCGTGGAAATGTACGGAACCGTGGTTTTGGTGATTTTTCAAAGGTTTTTGGAAATTACGGTCACTGTAGCTATGACGACCGTAATTTAGACCGTGGAACCCTTTGTAAAGCTCCAAAGTCCAAATTTCATCGCTTTTCTTCAACATTATCCTCTCTTTTTCCTTTTCCATCGATCCTGCAACCAAAACCACGAACATACCGGAAGAAATCGAGGCAAAAACAAGGTAAAAACGTCTATTCTAAACTAAACTATGAATCGAAAACAAAAACGAAAATGCAATACCTTGGGTTGCCTCCCAAGAAGCGCTTTGTTTAAGGTCCGTAGCTAGACCAATCTCGCACTTATTCGAGTACGGTAGGCGCAAACTCCTCAGCTTGGAGTTCCGGCGTATACTTCTTGAGTCGTTGGCCGTTCACCTTAAAACTTCCGCTCGCTTCACCCCATACTTCAACTGGAAAGAGGCGAAGTCTTGAATTGAAGAGGAGAACTTGATCTCCTTCTTTGAAGTCCTTTGGAATGATATGCTTATCATGCCAACGCTTTGCTCTTTCCTTGTAGATCTTGGCGTTTTCATAGGCGTTCAAGCGGAGTTCATCCAGCTTATTGATGTCTAGGAGACGCTTCTCTCCCGCTTCCTTCATGCCAAAATTCAGCCACTTGATAGCTCAAAACGCTTTATGCTCCAGCTCTACCGGTAAGTGACAAGACTTCCCATACACGAGGTTGTATGATGTGGTTCCTATGGGAGTCTTGTACGCAGTCCGGTACACCCATAATGCATCGTCAAGCTTCAAGGACCAATCCTTTCTAGTCCTTGAAACCGTCTTCTATAAGATTCCTTTGATCTCCCTATTTGAGATCTCAACTTGTCCACTCGTTTGTGGATGGTAAGGGGTAGCGATCTTGTGAGTAACCCCATACTTAGCTAGAAGAGCTTCGAAGCGACGGGCTATGAAGTGAGAACCTCCATCACTAATGATCGTCCTTGGCGTTCCGAATCGCGGAAAAATGGTCTTGTTGAAGAACTTGACCACCACCATGGCATCATTTGTGGGAGAGGCAATTGCTTCCACCCATCTAGAAACGTAATCTACCGCCAATAGTATGTATTGGTTTCCACAAGAAGATGGGAATGGTCCCATGAAATCTACTCCCCATACGTCGAAAATCTCCACCTCTTGGATGTTGTTGAGGGGCATCTCGTTCCTCCTAGAGATATTGCCTGTTCTTTGACAAGCATCGCAGCAAGAAACAAAGGATTGCACATCTCTAAACAAAGTAGGCCAATAGAATCCAGATTGCAATACCTTTGCGCTAGTCTTGTTCGAACTAGCGTGTCCTCCACAAGGTAGTGAATGACAATGGCGGATGACACTTTGCATCTCATCTTCCGGCACACATCGCCGAATGATGCCATCCGGACCTCTCTTAAAGATGAGAGGCTCGTTCCAATAGTATTCCCGGACGTCCTTAAAGAACTTCTTCCTTTGTGCGTAGGATAGTCCTGGCGGTATCTCCTGGCAAACCAAATAGTTAACAAAATCAGCAAACCACGGTTCGTTACCTTTGGAGATCACGTTGATGCACTCCTCTATGATGTGTAGGTGTTCGTCCGGAAAGGAGTCATCAATGGGTAGATGGTCGTCCCCTAGATGTGTTAGACGACTCAAATGATCCGCAACAGAATTTTCCGAACCTTTCTTGTCGCGGATCTCAAGATCGAATTCTTGTAGGAGAAGAATCCATCTAATTAGCCTTGGCTTCGCGTCTTTCTTCGCAAGGAGGTACCGGATCGCAGCATGATCTGTGTAGACAATCACCTTTGCACCTACAAGATAAGAGCGAAACTTGTCAATAGCGTAGACAATGGCTAAAAACTCTTTCTCTGTAGTGGCGTAGTTGAGCTGCGGTAGTCTATGCACATTCGCCATCCAATCACGGTTCGGGTAGGAATGAGTTCGTTGTTCTTGTTGGTGATGACCGTCATTCCTCCCTTCTTCGGAACTACTTGAACTGGACTCACCCACTTGCTATCGGAGATAGGATAGATAATACCTGCATCAAGAAGTTTAAGAATTTCCTTCTTGACAACCTCCTTCATGGTCGGATTCAACCGCCTTTGAGGTTGTCTTGAAGTTCTAAAGTCCTCCTCCATTAGTATCTTATGCATGCATAGGGAGGGTTTAATTCCTACTAAGTCCTCAATAGTATAGCCTATGGCGTTCTTGTGTTTCTTAAGGACAATCATGAGCTGTTCATGTTCATCTATGCTTAATTCGGAGCTAACAATAACCGGAAAGGTAGAATTAGATCCAAGAAAAGCGTACCTTAGATGAGTAGGAAGCGGTTTGAGTTCCATCACTTTCGGAGCTTCCAATGATCTTTGAGGAGCATCCGACGTTTCCTTAGAAGTTTCTAAGGTTGTTGAGTGAGTTGGAGAAGAATCAAAAGAAGTTGAAGAAGTATGCCGATCACCCTCTTCCACGGTCAGAATTACGGGCTCTCTATATGTTCCACGGCCGTGTAATCCCCTGGAATGGAGATCGATTTTGGTTGTGAAATCCACGGTCGTGGAATACAGAGTATGACCGTGGATTCTAATATTCTCAGCCTCATCGTGGAGTTTCTCAAACTCCACTTCATGCATCTCTCCTTGTGCTTCTAAGGCTTCTATTTCCTCTATACTTGTCTTCTCCAATATCAAAAGCGAGTCTTCCATTCTTGCAATCGACCATGCAGCCGGAAGTTGCAAGAAACGGTCTTCCGAGTATGATCGGGACCGGACTATCTGCAGGAATGTCAAGCACGACAAAATCAATGGGGACAAAGAATTTACCTAGCTTGACCGGGACGTCTTCTACAATACCGACGGGGCGAGTGATGGATCGATCCGCCATGTATAACGTCATCTTCACCGGTTTAGGGTCGCCTAAACCGATCTTCCTGCACAACGCAAGTGGTATGATGCTCACACTTGCTCCTAAGTCACATAAAGCGTCATATGTGACATCTCCCACTCCAATGGGAATACAAAATGACCTTGGATCTTTCAACTTTGGGGGCATTTTCTCCTTCATGGTCTTGATGAGATCCGAAGAATCCGAACTCATCTTGACCTCTCCGAAATCCTCTAGCTTCCTCTTGTTAGAGAGAAGCTCCTTCAAGAACTTTCCATAAGCTGGCATACCTACAATAGCATCAATGAATGGTATATTAATATGCAGCTTACTCATGAGTTCTATAAACTTACCGAATTGTTTGTCTAGGCGCGCTCGCACTCTAGATTGAGGGAATGGTAGGGGAGGTTTGTAAGCTGAAGGAGGAACATAGATGTCTTCCTTCTCCTTCCCCCTTTCCTTGTCCTTTTCTACGGGGACTTCAACGAACGTAGGTTGCGGATCGGTGGTAGTCACTCCGCTCCTAGTTGTTATCGCCATCACCCTTCCCTTAGGGTTGTCCTCCGTCTTTCCTGAAAGTTTCCCTTGATTTCTAGGAACTTCCTCCACGTGGTTGAACATTTGGTTTTCTAAAACCTTTTGAGCTTTATCAACCTTAGAAACTTGATCATCAACCTTGATGAGGCGGTTCTCCAACCCTTGAAGCTTTCCCAAAATCGTTTCCAATATAGGATCGGGTTTCTCCTTCCCCGAAGTGTTTCCTCCATTAGATGATTGCCCCTGGCTTTTCAAAGGAGTAGAGGAAGAGGAAGGTGGAGTTAGTGAATTAGAATTGGAAGGATAAGAGTTACCGGAATTTTATTGATTGGGGCGCCAATTGTTGTTGTTTGAACCCCTATTGTTGTTCCAATCGTTGTTCCGGTTGTTGTTGTTTCCATTCCAGTTGTTCCGGTTGTTGCCCCGGTTATTGTTGTTGCCGCCATTATTATTGCCCAAATAACCAACATCCTTCCCTTGTTGCTTTGGGAAGTTGGTCTTGATAGCCTCCTTCAACTCTTTGATCTCATTGTTGAGGGAGAAAATCTGATTTTGAGCTTCATGTGTGAGCTTTGCTCCTTGCTCCACACGATTTCCTTCCACTTTTCGGTGGGAATACTTCTCTATGACTCTTGCTTGCTTCTCAATGAAGTCCCAAGCATCATCTTCTCTCATGTCCATGAACGTTCCACATGAGAGGGATTGGAGGTTGAATTGCGTTCCCGCATCCAGCCCCTTGTAGTAAATCTCCAGCAAGGCAAGCTTGGATATGCCATGATGAGGGCAATCCAAGAGCAAATCCTGAAACCTTTCCCAAGATTGAAACAAACTTTCGTTAGGTCTCATGGAAAAAGCATTAATCTTACCTCTAAGTTCCGTCGTTTTGGAGGGCGGGAATAATTTGGTGAGAAACTCTGCGGAAAGGTCTTCCCATGTGTCTAGTTTCCCATTAGGAAGAGCTTGGTACCAAGACAACGCTTTCCCTTTCAAAGAGAAAAAGAAGGGTTTAAGCTTGTAGTTGTTGGTAGTAGCGCTCTTTGGTCTCATCGTCTCCATCATACACTCAAAGTTCTGCAAGTGCTGGTGTGGAGATTCGGCGCTTGTACCGCCAAACTGGTTTTGGCGAACAAGAGTAATAACTTGAGGGTTGAAGCTAAACCCTTGTACATCTTCAGCATCAAAGTTCACGCCCAAACGGCGTGGTTGTTGTGTTGGATCCATTCGTTGGCCAAGAGTTCTTGGCTCATTATCCACACGTTCGATCCTCGCATTCCTGAGTGGAGCACGACGATTAGCAGCCTCTTGTGGATTGAAAGGATTCACATTGACCGTAGGATCAATCTCCTCTAACGGTAGCATGGAAGAGTCACTATCATCAGCGGATGAATGACTTCTCCTTCTTCTAGATCTTGATGCCCTTCTTGAGGATTTCTTGATTCCTTTATTCTTAAGGTCGCTTATTTCTAATCTCATTTGGAACATCTGATCCTGTAGATTGTTGACTTGGGATTGATGGCGATCCATCTCATCTCGGCGAAGATTCTCATTCCATCGGAGTTGAGCTTCCTTCTCCGTTAACTCCGCCTGAAAATCACGTTCGTTTTCTTTGGCCATCTTCTTTTCCTTGCGCTTTTGCCTCAAGGTTTTCTCTAGCTCTTGATCAAGAGGTAAGAGATCTTCGGTGTTCCTAGACCTGCGCATGCACTCAAAGTAATATCAAATAACGAGAGCAAGCTCCCAAGCTTGACAACCGGCAACCGGATTCGGCCGAAACCAAATCCCCGGCAACGGCGCCAAAAACTTGTTCGCCACTTAGCGTGCGTGCAATCAAGCTTTAAATTTATAAAACTAGAATCAAGCAGCGAACCCGCAGTGTACGGATCGACGTAGCTAAGCAAGAATTCCAGAGTATCGAACACAGGGATTTGGGTGGGAACGAATTCAATTGTAGATTGTCAAGCGAATAAATATGGGAGTTTTGCAAATATTGGGAAAACAACAATCCTAAAGATCCAGGTATCCAGTTGTGGCAATCGATTCAAGATATACTAATGATATAAAGACAAAGTTGAGATATGCAAAGGTATACTAATGTAAGGTAATCGTACGGTGAAGTTCCAAAAACCTTATGTAACTCACCTACAAGGCACTCTCTATACAGGTTGTTGAGGCTCAATATAGAAAGATTTAAAAGATGAGAATTAGTGTCAAATACCCAAACTTATAACCCAAAGATCAAGGCTAACTTAACCGATTGAGGTTGTGACACTCACAATCGAGGTAGAGGTTGTTGAGGCTTCACTACCACCTAGAAAAGACAAGTCTAGACTAAGTTAAAGCAAATCTTTAACTTTGGATTAAAGTAAAAGCAGGGTCGTAAACTTGAGGGAAATTACGGTTGGATCTTGAGATTCCACGGTCGTGGAACTCAAGAACAACCCGTAATTTAGGGTTCGTCGACGATTCTCTCAAACTCTCAGGGTCTAATCTGTTTGCGATCGATCTATCATCATCTAAGCCACAACTATCAACCCTTCACCTTAGTATTGTTAAGGGTTTTTAGCCAATAACAGTCATGTTGATATTAATTCAAGAATTAAAAGATAAAAAGATGAAAACTTTCAAGAACTTTCGATAATCTTCAAACCAATCTCAAAATCACAATCAAGAACGAGTGTTGTCAAAGGATTCAAAATAAAGTAAACAATCACAATCTTAGAAAGGAAAACGGGATGTCAATCCGTTTTCCAAATCAAACCTAAACAAGAAGAGAGGTCTTCTTGCAAAATCTTCCAAAAAGCTTCGATCTTCCGCCAATCCGAAGATCTCAACAGCAATCTCCACCAAAAGTGCGAGATTAGGGCAATTCCCAGATGCGAACTTCAATCTCTAATGAGATGATCAATGCTTCCAAGCGACGGTGTAAAATGCGGTAGCGGGCGTAAACGATCCTAAGCGTCAATAGCGGAGATGAGCGTCTAAGCGAGCATGTAAGCGGGGATGACGGAATCTCCTTTTTTCCGTCTTTTTATAGTGTAGGGAAAAATGTCGGCCCGGCCCAATCTTCAAAAGATCGTGGCTTCAAAGTGTGGCGAAAAAGATTCGCCAAGATCACGGTCGTGGAAGTTTCCACGACCGTAATTCTAGGTGTGGAAAGTGTCACGGTTTGTATCATACGTTCCACGGCCGTAATAGTTACTGGAATGCATCACGCCTCTCTTAACAAGGTTCCACGGCCGTAATTCTGAATGTGGTTTGAAATCCGGCCGTATTTTAGAGCGTAGTTTAGGGCAAGAACGTGATTCTTCCCTAGCTTCGTGCATTCCTCAAGTTGAAATCCAATTTGCTTCCTAAGAATGTCCTCAATCTATGGACTCACTCAATCAACTCCTCTTTTGCTCGATTCCGTTCGGAAATAGCTCCAAATCACCTATGATCAACATAGAACTAGTGTAGACATCCATATCGAAAATATAGGTAATACTAACTCACATATGCAGCAAAGTTCAATCAAAGACTATCAATATGAATCAAATACGTTTAGAAAACGTGCCTAAAATATCACAATATTTCATGCTAACAAGGTGCGGAGATCAAAGCGTTCTTCAACCTACAAAAAGCCGCAAGGCAATCTTTGGAGAATACAAATTCAACATCCTTCATTAGTAGGTTAGTGAGAGGCTTAGAAATTTTAGAGAAGTCTTGAATAAACCTCCATGCCCTAAGAAACTCCTTACCCCTTTCACCGAGGTAGGTGGCGGCAACTTCTCTATCGTTTCAATCTTGGCCCTATCAACCTCAATGCCCCGGTTGGACACCAAGTGTCCCAACACGATACCTTCACTTACCATGAAGTGGCATTTTTTCCTAATTTAAGACAAGATTTGTCTCCTCACATCTTTGCAATACTAATGACAAGTTAGCCAAGCAATTATCAAAGGAAGAACCATAAACAGAGAAATCATCCATGAATACTTCCATGATATTTTCTATGTATTCCGAAAAGATAGCCATCATACACCTTTGAAAGTTGGCGGGTGCATTACACAACCCAAACGGAATTCTCCTATATGCAAAAGTACCCCATGGACATGTAAAGGTGGTTTTCTCTTGGTCATCGGGGTGGATAGGGATTTGGAAGAATCCACTATAGCCATCTAGGTAGCAAAAGTGAGAATGTTGAGCTAACCTCTCTAGCATTTGGTCAATGAAGGGAAGAGGGAAGTGATCTTTCCTAGAGGCCATGTTCAATTTCCTATAGTCAATGCACATTCTCCATCCCGTAACCGTCCTAGTTGGGATTAGTTCATTGTTCTCATTGGTCACTACGGTCATCCCACCCTTCTTAGGTACTACATGAACGGGACTAACCCACTTACTATCCGAGATAGGGTAGATAATCCCCACATCTAGCAACTTAATGATCTCCTTCTTGACTACCTCTTTCATTATAGGATTCAATCTCCTTTGATGTTCAATAGAGGGTTTATGATTATCTTCCATCAATATCTTATGCATGCACAAAGAAGGTTTTATCCCAACCAAATCATCAATAGTATAGCCAATGGCTTTCCTATGCAATCTTAGCTCATGCAACAACCTAGCAAGTTCATCATCACTCAAGCATGCATTCACAATCACCGGATATGTAGAATTATCACCAAGAAAAGCATACTTTAAATGTGAGGGAAGGGGTTTGAGTTCAAGTTTAGGAGGACCTTTATCGATTGGAGACGATCCAAATAGTGTTGGATGAGATGAATCCAAAGTAAATGAGGTCCCTTCAAGGCTCCTTGAAGCTTGATCATCAATGAAGGCTGCTTCTGGTGGAATCACGGCCAAGTCCACGGTTGGCTCCACTTCCACGGCCGTGGAAGTTGCCAGGCATGTTTGTTGAGGCTTTACAGAGAGTTCTACGGCCGTGGAACACATTCCACGACCGTGGTTCCTACAGGAACTCATCATGCCTTCGTGAACTTCAAACTCAGCCCTTGTCTCCTTTTCTAGTGCTTCCAAGGCCTTGATTTCTTCATTGCAAACCTCCTCATCACCTTCCTCCATCAAACTTAAGGTAAGAACCTTCTCCAACGGATCCTTGATCAAAATCGAGCTCACAACTTCTCTAGACTCCTCTTGCTCGACTATGTTGAATATATCCTCATCAAGGGTTGGCCCTTTCATCATTGTGGACAACTTAAACTTGATGTTCTCTTCTCCAATGTTGAAGGAGAGAGTCCCGTTCTTGCAATCGACTAGGCATCCGGAAGTGGCTAGGAAAGGTCTTCCTAAGATGATGGGAACCGGATAGTCCGCCGGAATATCCAAGACAACAAAATCAATCGGCACATAGAACCTTCCTAGTTGCACCGGAATGTCTTCTAAAATCCCAACCGGGTGAGTGATTGAACGGTCCGCCATGTAGAGGGTCATCTTGACCGGTTTTGGCTCTCCTAATCCAACCTTGTTGCAAAGTGCAAGCGGTATGATGCTTACACTCGCCCCAAGATCACAAAGGGCTTCATACTTCACATCTCCCACTCCAATTGGGACGCAAAAGGAACCCGGATCCCTTAGCTTAAGAGGCATATGCTCCTTCATTGTTTGGATCAATTCCGAGGACCTCTTTGTCATTCTTATTTCCCCATATTCCTCCAACTTCCTTTTGTTGGAGAGTATTTCCTTCAAGAACTTGCCATATGCCGGCATACCTAAGATAGCATCCATGAACGGAATATTAATATGCAATTTAGACATGAGTTCAAGGAATTTACGAAAGTGATTGTCCAAGCGAGCTCTTGCTCGTGATTGAGGGAACGGTAGTGGTGGTTTGTAGGGAGGCGGTGTCACATATGTTGGCTCAACATCCTTGCCCTTGCCTCCATCTCCTTGCAAAGTCTCTTCCTCTATCACCACTTGCTTCCCCTTAGCATTCTCCTTGGGCAAAGGGTCTTTCATACTCAACCCACTCCTCGTTGTAATGGCCAACACTTGGCATCTTGGGTTGTCTTCTGTCCTTCCGGGAAGCTTTCCCGGATCTCTATGGGCTTCACCCGCCTTTTGGAACACTTGTGCTTCCAAAACCTTTTGAGCCTTAGAAATTGAAGTCACCGTGCTCTCAAGACCACTCAACCTTCCAAGCAATTGCTCAAACATCATTTCGGTTCTATCCTTTGGAGGTTGAGTAAATCCGGGTGGAGGTTCTTGTGAAGCTTTTGGTGGTGGAGTTGTGCTTGTGGAAGCGGGAGGGTTCAAGGCTCCATCCGGGTTAGAGTAGGAAAACCCGGGATGGTTGTGGTTGGGCCGGTAATTGTTGAATTGCCGGTTGTTGTTGAAGTTCCTTGGGCCTTGGTAGTAGTTGTAGTTGCCCATTCCCATGTAATTCACATCCTCCTCCTTAGAAGGCAAGTTAGCTTGTGGAAGCACTTGAGGAGTTGCTTGGTTCTTCAAAGTTGTAGCACACAACTCCCTTAAAGACTTCAATTCATTATTGATGGCATCAAGCTTGAAATTGCTCATGGTGACTTCACTCACCTCATATGCTCCCGCCTTTCTCCCTTCACTCTTCCTACGGGAGTATTTCTCAATCACTAGAGCTTGCTTCTCCACAAACTCCCAAGCTTCATCTACATGCTTCTCCATGAAAGTCCCACCGGAAAGAGATTGGAGCTTGAATTGGCTATCTTCATCAAGTACCTTGAAGTAGATCTCCAATAGCTCAATTTTTGGTATACCATGGTGTGGACAATCTAGGAGAAGGTCTTTGAATCTCTCCCAAGACTTGAACAAACTCTCTATATCCTTCATCACGAAGGCATTTATCTTCCCTCTTAACTCGGTAGTCTTGGAAGGTGGGAAGAACTTAGTCAAAAACTCGGTTGCCATCTCCTCCCAAGTACTCACTCGCCCTTGTGGAATAGATTGATACCAAGCCAAGGCTTTATCCTTAAGTGAGAAGAAAAAAGCCCTAAGCTTATGGTTGTGGCTTTCCAATCTTGGCGGCCTAAGAGTTTCCATCAAAATCTCATAATTCATCAAGTGTTGATGAGGAGACTCTCCTTCCATCCCTCCAAATTGATTATGCCGGATCATTTGTAGAACTTGAGGGCGGAGCTCGTAGTTGTGGGTTGCGGGATCTCCTAAGTTCACACCTGGACGGTGTGCTCTTTGTGCCGGATCCATACGTCTCCCTAATGTTTGTGGCTCTTCAATAGCAATTGGCACAACCCTAACATTCGCCGCCGGCTGCGGTTGTGGTGGTGGAGGTGGAGGTTGTTGACGATTAAGCTCTCCTTGTACAAGGGCTTGCCTAATCTCATCAATCTCCCTCCTAGTCGCTTCTTGCCTCTCATTGGCAAGTCTCCTCTCTTCCTCCAAGAGCTGATCTCTTAACCTAATTTGCTCTAAAGCCTCATCCAATTCAGCTTGGAGATCTCTTCCGGCCATCTCTTTTCCCTTTTTAATGCTCTTGGATCTAGATCTAAGGGTTTTCTCCGGTTCGGGATGGAATGGAGCTAAATCCTTGCTACGAGATCTTCGCATGCACCTAAAGAGTAAGAGATGTCCTGAAAAGCAAAGACACACACCAAAGAGAGATCAAAAGCAACAAGAAAGATCTACACTATAAACAATCACAAAATAGACTCAATCTAGACCTAGTCCCCGGCAACTGCACCAAAAACTTGTTACGCTCAGGATGTGAAACGCAATGGGTTTTAAATTTATACTCGTTATATTTATCCTAACTCCTAGCGAACCCGCAGTGTACGGGACGTTTGTAGTAGGGATAGTATTTCGAGGTCGAACACAAAGACTAAGGTGAGATTGATTCGATTAGTGATTAAGTTTAGTGAAGGTCTAGGTGGAGAAAAGAAAAGGGGATAAAGAAAAGAAAATCTCGAATGTTTTTGGTTGGTTTTTAGGTGATCAAGCAAAGATCACAATTCATGCAAAGTAACCAATCAACTAAACTAACAAATCAATGCAAACAAACAAGCTAATCACGAGATATGAGTCAAATAGAGAAAAGCGGATTCTAGGGGTTGGAAATTCCGGTTATGGCATAAGACTCAAGCTATCTAATCATTCTTTGGATTAACTATGATATGTTGGGATTGAGTGTTTCTAGATTGGGATCAATCACCGGGTAGGTCTCATGGTCCGCTGGTCCGTTCCTAAGGTCTCTGTTCGCCCCTAGAGGTGTGTGCAAATAAGTTTTAAATTTATAAAACTAGAATCAAGCAGCGAACCCGCAGTGTACGGATCGAGGTAGCTAAGCAAGAATTCCAGAGTATCGAACACAGGGATTTGGGTGGGAACAAATTCGATTTCAAGTTATCAAGCAAGTAAGTATGGGAGTTTTGCAAATATTGGGAAAACAACAATCCTAAAGATCCGGGTATCCAGTTGCGGCAATAGATTCAAGA
Organism: Fagopyrum homotropicum; assembly: GCA_033239125.1. Lineage (NCBI taxonomy): Eukaryota > Viridiplantae > Streptophyta > Magnoliopsida > Caryophyllales > Polygonaceae > Fagopyrum > Fagopyrum homotropicum. The sequence goes on from BSWB01000005.1 coordinate 126,685,655, forward strand.
TATACTAATGATATAAAGACAGAGTAGAGATATGCAAAGGTATACCAATGTAAGGTAATCGTACGGTTGAGGTTCCAAAAACCTTTTGTGGCTCACCTACAAGGCACTCTCTATACAGGTTGTTGAGGCTCAATATAGAAAGATTCTAAAGGCGAGAATTAGTATCAAATACCCAAACTTATAACCTAAAGGTTCAAGACTAACTTATCCGATTGAGGTTGTTGAGGCTCACAATCGAGGTAGAGGTTGTTGAGGCTTCACTACCACCTAGAAAAGACAAGTCTAAACTAAGCTAAGGCAAATCTTTAACTTTGGATTAAAGTAAAAGCAGGTTCGTAAACTAGAGGGAAATCACGGTTGGATCTTGAGATTCCACGGTCGTGGAACTCAAGAACTGCCCGTAATTTTAGGTTGTCGACGATTCTCTCTAACTCTCAGAGTCTAATCTGTTTGCGATCGATCTATCATCACCTATGCCACAACTATCAACCCTTCACCTTAGAATTGTTAAGGGTTTTTAGCCAATAATAGTCATTTTAATATCAATTCAAGAATTAAGGAATAAAAGATGAAAACTTTCAAGAACTATCAATAACCTTCAAGTGAATCTCAAGATCCCAACAAGTGTTTATCAAAGATTCAAAACGGAATAAACAAATCACAACTATAGGAAAGAAGAGAAACGGGATGTCAATCCGTTTCCGATTCGAACCTAAACAAGAAGAGAGATCTTCTTGCAATTCTTCCAAGAACTTCGGTCTTTCACAAATCCGAAGATCACCACGACAATCTCCACCGAAAGTGCGAGATTTGAACAACTCTTCAACTGCGAACTTTGATCTCCAATGAGATCTCCGAAATTGCCTCCAAATTAAGGAAGCGTTAACCCTTAGCGTCGATTGCTAAGCGAAGATTGTACGTCTATGCGTGGATGCAAGAACCCTAAGCAGGCATGACGGAATCTCCTTTCTTCCGTCTTTTTATAATGCAGGGCAAAGTGTCGGCCCGGCCCATTCTTCAAAAGATCATGGCTTCGAAGTGTGGCGAAAAGATTCGCCAAGATCACGGTCGTGGAAGATTCCACGACCGTAATTTAGGGCGTGGAAACAATTACGGCTAGTTCCACGGCCGTAATATCCCCTGGAATGAACATCGAATTCTTACTCACAATCCACGGCCGTAATTTAGGGTAAGACCGTGATTCTTGCTTTCATTCGTGCATTCCTCAATCCAATACTCAAATTTGCTTCCAAAAAGTGTCCTCGATCTATGGACATATCAACTCAACTCTCCTTTGCTCGATTTCGTTCGGAAATACCTCCAAATTACCTATAATCAACATAGAACTAGTGTAGACATCCATATCGACAATATAGGCAATACTAGCTCATATATGCGCAAAGATCAATCAAAGACTATCAATATGAATCAATTACGATTAGAAAACGTGCCTAAAACATCACAATATTTCATGCTAACAAATAACCCCATACTTAACACTTGCTTGTCCCTAAGCAAGGTCTTTCAAAAAGCTTCAAGACAAGAGTTAGGATGAAATATGTGTACCTTCTTTTGGGTGAATGTGATTTCTAAAGAATAGATCATTCTCAAACCTTGCTTCAATCGTTCATCAAACTTTCACACACTCAATCAAAGAGTAAAAAGTAAAGAGAGTTCATGAATTAATTTAATCTCTAAACAAGCATTATAACCTTCAAACCTTATCAAAATCAATCATAAGAAACTTCAATATAGATCACCAAGTCATATAACATTCTTTTGATCTTAAGGACTTTCAAAGAAAAGGTCTAGAGTATGGAAGGGAAGGAAAAACTTTAAGGGAAAGTGGTGCATAAATCCGGGAAAGTGGACAACTACCTTCTTCTTCTTATGCGGTTCCCGCAACACTTCACTTAGAGCTTCGCTCTTACTTTTCATTTTTCGACTTTACTTTTGGAGTTATGGATAGAGGTGCACAAAAACCGAAGCCTAGGAGATCGGCGTTTCTCAAATTTGCAAGAGATGCCTCAAACCCTTGGCGCACATACCATAATCCGCTAGGAATATCGCTCAATCCGACTTTGGCAAGACACAAACACCCGGCTATGTGAATGGTGCCGAGTTACTCATCGTCATGATTGACTTCCCCAAACCTATAATTTCTTTCTATTCAATTGATTGCAAATAATTGCTCTCATGGCCCTCCCACATCAAACATGCCTTTTTCATTCACTTTTCCAAGTTCCCGGATAGGTAAGGGAGGCTAATATTTCAATGAGGAGCTAGATGATCAAAGAAAGAAGAAAGAAAATATTGAATTGCCTTAATCATTTCAACAAGAAGTATAGGAACTTATAATGTGATTTCAACTTCAATTTCTTAATATGATTTAGGTAACGTTTTCACATTATAAAACTTGTAAAAGAGGTAGAATTCATTCATTTGCATTCTTTTCGATTTACTATCCTTTTAAGCATGCAATCGTCATCAAACTCAATTCGCAAGTAGTGATTATCATAGAATTCATCTCAATTCATTAGAAGCACAAAATTTTCAAATTTTTCAATTTTTATGGGTTTTTAAAGTTCTTTTTCATGCAATGCAAAAATAAAACGTGTAACACATAATAAACATGCAATGATAGTCTCGGAATGAAAGCAACATATAGAGTAGAGTTATTACAATCATTTAGACATCCCACCCCATACTTAGGACGAACATTGTCCCTAATGTTCACAAAAAAGAACAAAAGAAGGAAAAGAAAAGAAACTCACTAGTGGTGGCGGGAATGTCTAAAACGAGCGGCCCGGTCATCAATCACTGCGGCGCCGGTGGAGGTGGGAATGGAGAGAAACTCGGATCATAGAACCGCCCAAACTGCTGGCGGTAGACGTCCCTCATCATGTGGTCAAGGTCGTCTAAGCGTCCGTCTCTAGCATCCGCCCGGATCTCTAATGCTCCGACTCTCTCTGAAAGTCCGGTAGCCCAATCCGGCATCCTCTCATACCATCCCGGGGCGTGATCATACCATGCGGGGGCATCTGCTGGTGCTGGCGGTGGTGGTGGTGGTGGTGCTGCTGGCTGCGATGTGGACCAAGGAGGGGGTGTGTCGTACCAGGTGGGAGGTGTAGTCATCCACGTGGGCCTCTCACTCACGCTAGCGCGGCGAGATGATGAGCCTGAAGCTCTAGCTGGACGTGGAGAGCGCCTAGGTACATCCGGGGCTGCCTCCGGCTGATCCGGAAACGTGCCGAACTCCTGCTCCGCTCCTCCACCACTCTCGTACTGCTCTCCCATGTCCTCCTCATCTACAACCGGCGGTGGAACGTAAGGGGGAGCTACAAGCCTGTTCGCATGCATCGCAGCGAACGTCTCCTTCCAATTGTGGCGTCCCGCCACAATGGAATACTCTGGCAGCCACTCAATGCCCCTACTTGTCCTACTCTCCCAGGGCATGCCCGCATAAGGCGGACCTCTATGTGTGGGGAAGATGAGTCCCCTAACCATAAAAGCATGTAGCCCTAATGGAACCGCCGGTATACGTGTGCAAGCCGAAAAGTCTACTCCAAGTGTCCTAGCTATGTGGGTCACTATCCCACCATACCCAATGTTCCCCTTCGACTTATTCTTCAGTTTACTCATCGTCGCCGCCAAAAGAGTAGCACAATCTGCGCGGCATCCGTAGAGCATAGCGTAAAGAAGGAATAGCTCATCCGTCTTGATCTTTTGGGGCGTCTCCGTCCTAGGGAAGAGACACTCCGAAAGAACACGGTGAGCTATCTTCAAGGCTAGATGGTACATCAATCTAGCCTTGGTATCAGCTGGTTGCCAACGGTCCTCGTCGGCGTAAACCATAGCTACTTCCGCCCAAAAGTCCCTGGCGGAAACACCTCTAGGAAGTCGACCGTTATAGGTCTCATGGAACCCGAAGATGGTTCCGAACTCATCAATGCTAAGGTGGTAGTCTCGATTCATGAGACGGAAGGAGACGGTCCTATCAACATGGCTGTGCTCGAAAGATGTCACAACCTCTCGGGTAATCTCCTCATAAGCGTCTTCACGAATGTTCGTGAAGACTAGCAAGCCGGCTCTATCCAAGAGCCATGTGAGGTCATCTACTATGTTGAGAGGATGTAGATCCTCCAACAACAAGTACCTAGGGCCTATCACTGCCCTCTTCTCTATCTTCTCAAGTGCGGGAAGGTAGTTTTCATGTATAATCGGGATGCTAGGGTGAGGTGGTGAGGATGGAGGTGAAGATGGAGGTGAAGGTGAGGGGGATGAGGGTGGTGGTGCCCTAGAGGTGGAGGGATTCCCTTTCCTTTTCTTATTTTGTTCCCCTTTCTTCTCCTTTATCCTTCCCGAAACTCTCCTCACAAAGTCCATTCTGTTGAGAATTACGGTCTGTTCTAAGTAAACCACGGCCGTGGAACCTTCAGAGACCGTGATTCGTCTCGAAAATTCGTAAATCCCAGCAAATCAGCACCCAATCTCAACAAGTAGGCAGTCCTAATCTAATTTCCTCCAATCTCAATCAGTTCTTCCTAAAATTTCTAACAAAAACGAACCAAATCCGTGAGAATCGAGAAGAAAGAAATAACCTCTTTTTCGGATTGAAAAATCCAAAATGCGTGTTTGTTGATCGATTTCCACTCGATTTGTTGCTTGGATCTTGTTTGTGGTTGGATTTGCTGCAGTTTAGAGCGAAGAATCGTTGAAAACGATTAGAGAATGAAGAATTGGGAGGGGCTGGAGTGTTTTCGGTATTTAGGTCGTGGAATTGGGGAGGAATTGTGGTGATTTTGTGACGAAGTGTGGCTTTTATACTCGCAGGCAAAATTTCAAAAACCACGGTCTATCGGGGCATTCCACGGCCGTGGAAGTGTACGGACCCGTGGTTTTGGTGATTTTTCACAGGCTTTTGAGAATTACGGCCACTGTAGCTATGACGACCGTAATTTAGACCGTGGAACCTTCTGTAAAGCTTCAAAGTCCAAATTTCGTCACTTCTCTTCGACATTATTCTCCCTTTCTCCCTTTCCATCGATCCTACAACCAAAAAACACGAACATACCGGAAGAAATCGAGGCAAAAATAAAGCGAAAACGTCTATTCTAAACTAAACTATGAATCGAAAACAAAAAACGAGAATGCAATACCTTGGGTTGCCTCCCAAGAAGCGCTTTGTTTAAGGTCCATAGCTAGACCAACCTCGTACTTATTCGAGTGCGGTAGGTGCAAACTCCTCAGCTTGGAGTTCCGGCGTATACTTCTTGAGTCGTTGGCCGTTCACCTTAAAGCTTCCGCTAGCTTCACCCCATACTTCAACTGTACCATGGGGAAAAATACGCTTAATTAGAAAAGGTCCAGTCCAACGGGATTTAAGCTTACCTGGAAAGAGGCGAAGTCTTGAATTGAAGAGGAGAACTTGATCTCCTTCTTTGAAGTCCTTTGGAATGATATGCTTATCATGCCAACGCTTTGCCCTTTCCTTGTAGATCTTAGCGTTCTCGTAGGCGTTCAAGCGAAGTTCATCCAGCTTGTTGATGTCTAGGAGACGCTTCTCTCCGTATACGGAGAAGTCGTCCATGAAGACTTCCATGATTTCCTCTACATATTCGGAGAAGATGGCCATCATGCACCGTTGAAAGGTGGCTGGGGTGTTGCAAAGCCCGAACGGCATTCTCCTATAGGCGAACGTACCCCAAGGGCACGTGAATGTGGTCTTCTCTTGATCGTCCGGGTGTATCGGGATCTGAAAGAAACCACTATAACCGTCAAGGTAGCAAAAATGTGAATGTTGTGCTAACCTTTCAAGCATTTGATCGATGAATGGCAGTGGAAAGTGATCCTTCCGCGTTGCGTTGTTGAGCTTGCGGTAGTCTATACACATTCGCCATCCAGTCACAGTTCGGGTAGGAATGAGTTCGTTGTTCTTATTGGTGATGACCGTCATTCCTCCCTTCTTTGGAACCACTTGAACCGGGCTCACCCACTTGCTATCGGAGATAGGATAGATGATACCTGCATCAAGAAGTTTAAGAATTTCCTTCTTGACAACCTCCTTCATGGTCGGGTTCAACCGCCTTTGAGGTTGTCTTGAAGTTCTAAAGTCTTCCTCCATTAGTATCTTATGCATGCATAGGGAGGGTTTGATTCCTACTAAGTCCTCAATAGTATAGCCTATAGCTTTCCTATGCTTCCTAAGGACTGTCATGAGTTGTTCATGTTCATCTATGCTTAGTTCGGAACTAACAATGACCGGAAAGGTAGAATTAGATCCAAGAAAAGCGTACCTTAGATGAGTAGGAAGTGGTTTGAGTTCCATTGATTTTGGAGCTTCCAATGATCCTTGAGGAGCTCCCGACGTTTCCTTAGAAGTTTCTAAGGATGTTGAATGGGTTGAAGATGAATTAGAAGAAGTGGAAGGAGTATATCGATCACCCTCTTCCACGGCCAAAATTACGGCCTCCTCTGGTGTTCCACGGCCGTAATATCCTCTGGAATGGAGGTCGATTTTGGTCGTGGAATCCACGGTCGTGGAATACAGAGTATGACCGTGGAATCTAGTATTCTCAGCCTCATCGTGGAGTTTTTCAAACTCCACTTCATGCATCTCTTCTTGTGCTTCCAAGGCTTCAATTTCCTCTTTGCACTCTTCTTCTTCTCCTTCATTGGTTAGACTCATAGTGATAACCTTTTGTAAGGGATCGTTAAAGAGAATCGCACTTACCTCCTCCCTAGATAAACCTTCTTCATCTTGGACATCGTAGATATCCTCGTCAAAGATTGGCTCCTTCACTAGAGTAGATAGAACGAACTCCACTTTTTCCTCCCCAATGTCAAAGGCGAGTCTCCCATTCTTGCAATCGACCATGCAGCCGGAAGTTGCAAGAAACGGTCTTCCGAGTATGATCGGGACCGGACTATCTGCAGGAATGTCAAGCACGACAAAATCAATGGGAACAAAGAATTTACCTAGCTTGACCGGGACGTCTTCTACAACGCCGACGGGACGAGTAATGGATCGATCCGCCATGTATAACGTCATCTTCACCGGTTTAGGCTCGCCTAAACCGATCTTCCTGCACAACGCAAGTGGTATGATGCTCACACTTGCTCCTAAATCACATAAAGCGTCATATGTGACCTCTCCCACTCCTATGGGAATGCAAAATGACCCCGGATCTTTCAGCTTTGGGGGCATTTTCTCCTTCATCGTCCTGATGAGATCCGAAGAATCCGAACTCATCTTGACTTCACCGAAATCTTCTAGCTTCCTCTTGTTAGAGAGAAGCTCCTTCAAAAACTTTCCATAAGCTGGCATACCTACAATGGCATCGATGAAGGGTATATTAATATGCAACTTGCTCATGAGTTCTATGAACTTACCGAATTGCTTGTCTAGGCGCGCTCGCGCTCTAGATTGAGGGAATGGTAGGGGAGGTTTGTAAGCTGCAGGAGGGACATAGATGTCTTCCTTCTCCTTCCCCTTTTCTTTGTCCTTCTCCACGGGGACTTCAACGAACGTAGGCTGCGGATCGGTGGTAGTTGCTCCGCTCCTAGTTGTAATCGCCATTACCCTTCCTTTAGGGTTGTCCTCCGTCTTTCCTGGAAGTTTCCCTGGATTTCTAGGAACTTCTTCCGCATGATCGAACATTTGGTTTTCTAAAACCTTTTGAGCTTTGTCGATCTTAGAAACTCGATCATCAAACTTAGTGAAGCGGTCCTCCATCCCTTGAAGCTTTCCCAAGATAGTTTCCAACATGGGATCTGGTTTCTCCTTCCCCGAAGTGCTTCCTCCATTAGATGATTGGCCCTGGCTTTTCAAAGGAGTAGAGGAAGAGGAAGGTGGAGTTAGCGAATTAGAATTGGAAGGATAGGAGTTACCGGAATTCTGTTGATTGGAGCGCCAATTGTTGTTGTTTGAATCACGATTGTTGTTCCAATTGTTGTTGTTCCGGTTGTTGTTGTTTCCATTCCAATTGTTATTCCGGTTATTGTTCCGGCTATTGTTGTTGTTGCCCAAATAACCAACATCCTTCCCTTGTTGCTTTGGGAAGTTGGTCTTGATAGTCTCCTTCAACTCCTTGATTTCATTGTTGAGGGAGAAAATCTGATTTTGAGCTTCATGTGTGAGCTTCGCTCCTTGCTCCACACGATTTCCCTCCACCTTTCGGTGGGAATATTTCTCTATGACTCTTGCTTGCTTCTCAATGAAGTCCCAAGCGTCATCTTCTCTCATGTCCATGAACGTTCCACATGAGAGGGATTGGAGGTTGAATTGCGTTCCCGCATCCAGCCCCTTGTAGTAAATCTCTAGTAAGGCAAGCTTGGATATGCCGTGATGAGGGCAATCCAAGAGCAAATCCTGAAACCTTTCCCAAGATTGAAACAAACTTTCGTTAGGCCTCATAGAAAAAGCATTTATCTTACCTCTAAGTTCCGCTGTTTTGGAAGGCGGAAAGAATTTAGTGAGAAACTCCGCAGAAAGGTCTTCCCACGTGTCTAGTTTCCCATTAGGAAGAGCTTGATACCAAGACAGCGCTTTCCCTTTCAAAGAGAAGAAGAATGGTTTAAGCTTGTAGCTGTTGGTAGTGGCGCTCTTCGGTCTCATTGTCTCCATCATGCACTCAAAGTTCTGCAAGTGCTGGTGTGGAGATTCGGCACTTGTACCGCCAAACTGATTTTGGCGAACAAGAGTAATAACTTGAGGGTTGAAGCTAAACCCTTGTACATCTTCAGCTTCAAAGTTCACGCCCAAGCGGCGTGGTTGTTGTGTTGGATCCATCCGCTGGCCAAGAGTTCTTGGCTCGTTATCCACACGTTCGACTCTTGCATTCCTAGGTGGGATGCGGCGATTAGTAGCTCCTGGTGGATGGAAGGGATTCATATTGATCGTGGGATCAATCTCTTCCAATGGCGGCATGGAAGAGTCACTATCATCAGCGGATGAGTGGCTTTTTCTTCTAGACCTCGATCTCCTTTTTGAGGACTTCTTGTCTACCTTATTCTCAAGGTCGCTCATCTTTATCCTCATTTGGAAGATCAGGTCTTGTAGATCGTTGACTTGAGATTGATGACGATCCATTTCATCCCGGCGGAGGTTCTTATTCCATCGGAGCTGAGATTCCTTCTCCGCCAACTCCGTTTGAAGATCACGTTCGTTTCCTTCGGTCATCTTCTTTTCCTTGCGCTTTTGCCTTAGGGTTTTCTCCAACTCTTGATCGAGAGGTAAGAGATCCTCGGTGTTCCTAGACCTGCGCATGCACTTAAGATAATATCAAATGACGAGAGCAAGCTCCCAAGCTTGACAACCGATAACCGAATTCGGCCGAAACCAAATCCCCGGCAACGGCGCCAAAAACTTGTTCGCCCCTAGAGGTGTGTGCAAATAAGTTTTAAATTTATAAAACTAGAATCAAGCAGCGAACCCGCAGTGTACGGATTGAGGTAGCTAAGCAAGAATTCCAGAGTATCGAACACAGGGATTTGGGTGGGAACAAATTCGATTTCAAGTTATCAAGCAAGTAAGTATGGGAGTTTTGCAAATATTGGGAAAACAACAATCCTAAAGATCCGGGTATCCAGTTGCGGCAATAGATTCAAGATTTACTAATGATATAAAGACAGAGTAGAGATATGCAAAGGTATACCAATGTAAGGTAATCGTACGGTTGAGGTTCCAAAAACCTTTTGTGGCTCACCTACAAGGCACTCTCTATACAGGTTGTTGAGGCTCAATATAGAAAGATTCTAAAGGCGAGAATTAGTATCAAATACCCAAACTTATAACCTAAAGGTTCAAGACTAACTTATCCGATTGAGGTTGTTGAGGCTCACAATCGAGGTAGAGGTTGTTGAGGCTTCACTACCACCTAGAAAAGACAAGTCTAAACTAAGCTAAGGCAAATCTTTAACTTTGGATTAAAGTAAAAGCAGGTTCGTAAACTAGAGGGAAATCACGGTTGGATCTTGAGATTCCACGGTCGTGGAACTCAAGAACTGCCCGTAATTTTAGGTTGTCGACGATTCTCTCTAACTCTCAGAGTCTAATCTGTTTGCGATCGATCTATCATCACCTATGCCACAACTATCAACCCTTCACCTTAGAATTGTTAAGGGTTTTTAGCCAATAATAGTCATTTTAATATCAATTCAAGAATTAAGGAATAAAAGATGAAAACTTTCAAGAACTATCAATAACCTTCAAGTGAATCTCAAGATCCCAACAAGTGTTTATCAAAGATTCAAAACGGAATAAACAAATCACAACTATAGGAAAGAAGAGAAACGGGATGTCAATCCGTTTCCGATTCGAACCTAAACAAGAAGAGAGATCTTCTTGCAATTCTTCCAAGAACTTCGGTCTTTCACAAATCCGAAGATCACCACGACAATCTCCACCGAAAGTGCGAGATTTGAACAACTCTTCAACTGCGAACTTTGATCTCCAATGAGATCTCCGAAATTGCCTCCAAATTAAGGAAGCGTTAACCCTTAGCGTCGATTGCTAAGCGAAGATTGTACGTCTATGCGTGGATGCAAGAACCCTAAGCAGGCATGACGGAATCTCCTTTCTTCCGTCTTTTTATAATGCAGGGCAAAGTGTCGGCCCGGCCCATTCTTCAAAAGATCATGGCTTCGAAGTGTGGCGAAAAGATTCGCCAAGATCACGGTCGTGGAAGATTCCACGACCGTAATTTAGGGCGTGGAAACAATTACGGCTAGTTCCACGGCCGTAATATCCCCTGGAATGAACATCGAATTCTTACTCACAATCCACGGCCGTAATTTAGGGTAAGACCGTGATTCTTGCTTTCATTCGTGCATTCCTCAATCCAATACTCAAATTTGCTTCCAAAAAGTGTCCTCGATCTATGGACATATCAACTCAACTCTCCTTTGCTCGATTTCGTTCGGAAATACCTCCAAATTACCTATAATCAACATAGAACTAGTGTAGACATCCATATCGACAATATAGGCAATACTAGCTCATATATGCGCAAAGATCAATCAAAGACTATCAATATGAATCAATTACGATTAGAAAACGTGCCTAAAACATCACAATATTTCATGCTAACAGTCTCATTACCGGGTAAGTCTCTAAGAACCTAAGGAATGGAATTCTACACAAACCGGATTGTTACCTAGGGATCTAACCTATCCTTACCGGGTAAGTCTCGAAAGGGTTAGTCCTAAACAACTATCCTAGCAAACTTAGTCCAATGGCGGCTTATGAGGCTCACCACTACCTAGGGTTTGTCATCTTCGAAATCTAAGAGTAAGAATCACCGAGTAGGTCTCTTCTAACACTTAGTTGCTAACACTAGGTCACCCTAGGGTAGATTTAGCTCAACAAACACTAGGGTTTCAACATTCTAACAATCTAAAACTAGATCCATCGAACCAGGGAGAATCACGGGCTGTTCTACTAAGTCCACGACCGTGGAATGATAAGAACTGACCGTGGATTCAAACAGAGGCTCGTTCAAGTACACAAGTCATCCAAGGGAAAATCTAAGTCCATCCTATCATAGTCCTAGCCATAACCATCCTTTCCTTACCCTAGAATCACATCTATTTAGCCTATGATGTTCATCATATCAATCGTAATCCTCAAACATAAAATCATAGCTTCCATTTGCAAGATAATGAAGAGAAAGAAATGAACAAGTGAAGCAAACAAAACCAAGCTGAAAATGAGATTAGAATGACTCATAACCCTTCCAAAAGAAGGTTTAAATGGTTCATACAACTCTAGAAATCAATTCCGAAATTCTTCACTACAAAAGCTATCAAGGTCTAACAATGGTGTGTTCTTCTCCTTCCTCTCCAATGGAGCTCTTCTTCCTCCTCCAATGGTAGCTTTCCTCCTTAGAGAAACTTCTTGTTGAGAGAGTATTTGGAATTGGATGGTGGAGTGGAAGATGGAATGAAAGATGCCTTCTCTCAGGAATGCAGGACCATTTTTATAGTACAACTTTGCAAGAGCTGGGCAAGAAATTGTGGCACAACTTTCATTACCGCCTGGCAAGAACCACGGTTGGTTCCACGGCCGTGGACCTTCAATGAACCGTGGTTTGGTGCTTCAGCGTTGTCTTGGTTCATTAAGCTTTGAATTGGTGCACGGCTTGTGTTGGCAAGGTTTCATGAGTCCTCCTTAGCCTTTGGCTTGCATCCTAATGAGTCCGAGGGTGTGTCATCTTGATGGACGATCCTCAAACGTATCGATTTAGCTCCTAATTCTCCCAAAATACCTATAAATCAAACAAAAGTCCGCGTAGACGTCTATCTCGACAAAATAGGTGAATTAAGTGCAAACGTTGCGAACTAATGCTAAACCATGCGTGAATGAGTGAGAAATCTATCTAAATGAGTGTCTAATCCTAAGTCATAAATCGTGTTATCAGTTGGCCAACCCGATAGCGTCGTAGGCCCCCTGTAGATCAGGTAGCGACCTCGGTTATCTTGTCCTGAGACCCCATGTAGATCAGGTTGCGATCTCGGACTATTTATCTCATCTTGAGGCCCCTTGTAGATCAGGTAGCGACCTTTGAGGCCCCTTGTAGATCAGGTAGCGACCTCCTCCCCCAGTAACCCGTGCGAGACCTAGTTGGGCTAATTAATCAATTATCATCGTATATTATCGCTTTCATATCACTTTTCCATTTCATACTTTCATCTAATCAACACCATACTTCTCATGCATACATTACATTTCATATAAATATCATCGCATTCTCACATTTTCATGCTTCACATTCATATATAACAAAACATCATTTTAAGTATACAATTCATTCACATAATCCACAAGGCATGCTAGAAATTATAATATCACACCATATCATAACACATTCATTTATTTTTGCATGTACGCATAAAACTAAACTCATATTAAATACATAATATATATTAAGCAAGTGTCATTCATATACACTTACCTCACAAGTAAGAACAGTAAAACTTCGCAAACCAACTATTGAGTCTGTTTCCCACTTGGACTATCTTCCGTTCTCGTATTTGGATACACTCACAAAGCAATTAAGTTATAGTTAGACCAAAACCTTCAACAACACCTGTTGAGAATATCATATTCCTCGTATTAAACTTCTCGATTCAAATACCAGTAAAATTCATTCCTTTGAATTTAGTTAACTTATAGACTTCTCTAGAATCCAAATTTAATTAATTAACCTTTAATTAATTAATTAAATTTCACCAGAATAACGTTTTGCCCACAGGCAATTTCTGAACCCACGTGTCATCAAATCTCATCAAACAGAAGCTCATAATCACCAAAATAATGTAACGAGCATAATGGAATTTCCAATTATCCATTTTGACAAGTCTAAGGTCCATTTAGGCCAAATCGCAATACGGAAAACGAATAAATTCATAACTTATTTGTTACTAACCCGATCGACGATCCGGAAGAAGATTCAGAATCACAACGACGCAAACTACGCTCGGACACTATCAAATTCACCGGAATCTGAGCGACAGAACCTTACTAGTAACATATGTGCTCAATCAGGCCTTCACTTGCCGGGAAATACGAAAACTCGGTAATGGTATGACGAGAATGAAGAGAGGAATCCAAAAACTCAAACGGAATTGAAATCGGATTAGAAACAGAGAGTGTATCTGAATTTGAAGGTTGGGAGAAATCAGAGCTTTTACGAGGAAACGTGAAAGGAAATGAATTAATAAACCATTTTTCCGCTATTTATAGCGAAGCCGATAATTATCCTTTAGTGGAGTTGATAATTATCCTTTCACCGATCAGAATGCGGTTTAAGCCCCCTTCTCCAAACTTCTCGAAATTGGAATAATAAATCTGGCATATTGTATAGATGATTATTCTGCAACTGCCTTGGTAAACGCGTTTTCCTAATCCGTCTTTCTTAGCCGCTAAGAAACAAAATAGCGACTCTTTTTGCCATTTTGCCTTTCCATGTTATTTCATATCTAGAACATGTCCGATGTCCTGATCATTGTCTCTCAACTGCATTTTTATTAACTGAAGCTCCCAAATGCTCCAAATAACTAGGCTTTTTAATGTTTCAATTAAGTAAATATACCCCAACCTTTTGTATTTATTCTCAAACTCTACACACTCTTCTCTCAAGTAGGTACATTTACTAAACACAAAACTAGAAAAAGCCTAGTAAACCAAATTGTTTCAAAAAAAAAGTTAGCTTTTAGTATGCATTGTTTTATAATATTGTCAATTTAAAATACTTTTTAATTCATACATGAGTATATTCATTTTGTAATTCTCATCAATAGTTATAAATATAATGCATACAACCAAAAATTTAAATACAAAAAAAGAGTCAATCTTAAAAAAACATAAGCCCAAATCTTCTAATTTTCGGCTTCAACATGATTTTCTTCTCCTTCAAGTATGACCCCGTCTATGTAGTGATACTAAAGTCAAAGAGTGAAACAATATAAAAGAGAGTAATATTTTAAGAATTCGTGAGAGCGTTTTATTCAAAATAATGATAAAAATTTTATGAATAGGAATTTAAAAAATTTTGATGATAAAAAAAGAATGTAACAATAGAAATTATAAAAATTATAAAATCTATAAATTATTTAATTGACAGTCAAAATTTGGTTGTTTTCAAATCAATTTTTTTATAATGAAAAGATTTACATAAATCACTTTACAAAAAAAACTAAGTTAAAAGGCTAATAATGAAAAGATAAGTTTAATAAGATCGAGAATAAGGCTAAACAGATAAGTTTAACAAAACAATTTACTTTAAATTTAAAATGATATAAAAACTAACTAAATTAAAGCAAAAACCAATTAATAGAATAACTACTGACTTTATTTTTTTTAATTCTAAATTTTAGTTGACTTCGATTATAGCGAACCATTATTTTAGGGAACAAAAAATAATTTTGGTTAAATGATTTAATTTGAAATTTTATTTATTTTAAAAATAATAAACATAAAATCCATTTTGCAAAAAATAAGAAATAAAATAAATTACACCGTAAAACTAAAACTAAAAGGATTTGTTAAGATATGATTATTGCAAAAAATCCGTAAAAGTTAAAAAACTACTTTTATAAAATATTTATTTAAATGATTTTATCAAAAATTTAGAAATTATTTTTTAATTTATATTAATATTTAGAAATTACTTTTTTAAATAATTTTTTGGCATTCGAGAAACGTGGCGTTGACACGTGGCAATAGAGGTTCTTCCTTTAATAGATATAAGATATGTAGTACAATCATCTTAGTGAATATTTTCTCAAAGCGGCATATAAGAACATTATATGTCCACGTGTTTTCATCAAGCGACCGGAAAGTGAAATTGCCATTATTGTAGTTTATATTTGTGATTTGAACAACATCGGTACTTCTAACGAGCTTCAAGACATTACAAAGTATATAATGAAAGAGTTCAAGATGAAAGATATCGGAAAAAATAACTTTCATCTTCCCTAAAAGTTGAGCACCTAAATGATGAAACGTGTATCCAACAATTTAGTTATATAAAGAAAATACTAAACAAATTTTACAAGTGGAAAGCACACTCTTTAAGCTCTTCCATGATTGTTCAATCCCTCAACGTGAATAATGATGAATTCCACCCTCGAGGAGAGGATGAAAAAATCCTTGAAGTACGGTATTTAAATGCAATCGGTCATTTTATGTATTTGACTAACAATACAAGACTAGATATTATTTTGATGTGAATTTTTATGCAATATAGATGAGCACACACAAGAAGATTTTGAAACCACATTTAACACATATTTCACTACCTTGAAGGTACACATGACCTTGGACTATTTTATCAAAATAAAAGGGATGTCACTTTGGTTGGAATCCGAGATGAAACCCATCATTGACAATCCAACCGTGTTGTGCAAAGACAATACCACATGTATTTGATCAAAGCATATGTTACCTAAGTTCTTCTCTACCCCCATGAGCTATAAGAAACTTAGAAGCGTTGATAATCAAGAAAAAATCATTCTAGTGGCAATCTTGTTGAAGGCGTTGACTCCCAAGAAATTTGAGGACATTGTGCGCAAGATTGGAATGTAGACTCTAAACATGTTGAAATCAAGGAAAACATATGTGTATTGTACTCTTTTTTCCCTTTGAACAAGGTTCTATCCTACTAGGTTTTTCTTAACTATGTTTTTAATAAGACAATATCATCAAAGCGTATAAAGAGTTTGTAATCAACTTCCTTTTATCCTACAAGATTTTTCCGACAAAGATTGTTCAACGAAGCAACAAACACACAAGGTAAAAATATTAAAGGAGTGTTATGAATTACAATTATTTTTGCACACATATGTGACACATGTGTCATGTCTTCTAGCGTGAATAAATAAATACAGAAAAACTAAATTGTTAATTACACATAGAAAAACTAAATCTTTTATCTACTGGCTAAAGGTTAAGTGTCGTGAATTAATCATCAATCTTAACCTCTTTCTCTATATATATATATACCAAGAGCAAGAAATTTATATTATTCTCTCCTCTCCTCTCTTCTCAGTCCTTCTAGCGCTCTTCAAATACTCTCCATAAAATCTAAATAATCTTAAATTTGTTATGGAATATCACAAATACATGTTAGACATACATTCTACAAGTATAAGCTACAAATACTTGTATGTCTACTAACATGATTGCTAGGAGAATTCTAGATTGAATTATTGCTAGATATTTTGTGGTAAATTGTACAAGGTGAATTGTTCACCTTCTTTACCCTCCTAATTTTCTATTAGGAAATTCACCTTCACTTTGCCTATAAATAGAGGCATTCACCCATTGTAACAAGTGCACCAAGAGCAAGCAAGAAATCTACTCTTCTTGTTCATTCCTCTCTAGTTCTAAGTGTTCTTGAACACAACCCTCAAAATTCTAAGTAAATAAGAGCTTTAAAAGCAATCAAATTACAACACGTTATCAGCACGAGGTTCTAACTTCCAACTGAGTTTTTGCTACTGTTAAGGTATGTTTCTTAAACATTCCTTGGTTTTTCATTACACAAAACTATTACATAAAATCTACTTGAGGATTATGCTTTGTAGTTGCCCTTCGCGGGATCTTCTACATCAAAACTCAAGCATTTGTAAACTAACTAAATTTGAGGAGTATGCTCTGTAGTTGCCCAAATTCGGGAACCTCTACATCAGAAACTCGTTATTTTAACCTGAGATCTAAAATAACTTTTGTCAAAATAAAATTATGGTTTTTTTGGATTTACGCTAAGATAGAAACAAAATTAAGATTTGCTTACCTTTTTGACAAAGCCCCACAAACTTCTTGGTTCCCACCACTTGGTTTATGAACGAAGGTTTCCCATCAAAATAATGATTATGATAATGACGATGATATAAATAAGGACAAGGCAAATGAAAAGCTCGATTAAAAATCGGTTGTTATTAGCAACAAGCCGACTAGTAATCTCATCATCGGCCATGGTTTTTTCTCTTTGAGCTTGAATAATGAAAATGGAGTTAAGGAAGAAGGAGATAAGGATGGTGAAAGTGAAAAATGAAAGTAAAATGAATGGATGAAGATTAAAGAGGATAAAAGGAATCGGTTTTTACAATTTTTCCCACTAGACTAATTTAACCCTATGATCACAATTTATGATACATAATCAACCATTTTTCGGACTATTGATATGACTTACAAGACTACTCTTCATGGACTATTAATGACTACTAAGACCATTGACTATGACTTACATGATTGTACTTGACGGACAATGACACAAGGACTGCACGTGACGGACTACTAACACAAGTGACTATTAACTATTTATTTGCTTATGTTTATGCCTAACATATTACTAACACATGACTAACATATGGCTAACATGTACTAACAATTTTATAATTCTGTCATTTTTACTTACTTTATATACTTGATTTATATGTTTATGTAGTAACCAATGGCAAATATTGCAAAAAGAGACTTTGACATTCTTGACTTATCGGGCCAAAAATACCTTGAATGGAAGGTAGATGCGGTGACCCATCTTAAGGCAAATGGCCTTGAAAAAACAATTGAGGAGAACAATGATGCCACTCCACAGGAGAAGGCAAAAGCAATTGTATTCCTCCGCCACCACATTCATGAGAGCCTCAAGACCGAATACTTATTTGTGGAGGATCCTAAAGAGTTGTGGGAAAGTTTGAAAGAAAGATATGGACACCAAAAGGAAGTCCTTTTTCCCACAAGCTTTGTATGAATGGAACAACTTAAGGTTCCAGGACTATAAGTCCATATCTGATTACAACAGTGCTATCCACAGGATCACCTCCCAATTGAGGCTATGTGGTCATATGATCACTCAAGAAGAAATGCTAGAGAGAACATTCTCTACTATGCATGCCACGAATGTATTGTTGCAACAACAATACCGAGAAAGAGGCTTCAAGAGGTACTCAGACCTCTTGAAAGTATTATTAGTGGCTGAAAAGAATAATGAGCTCTTAATGAGAAACCACAACCTCAGACCCACTGGATCAGTAGCAGCTCCGGATGTCAATGCCACTGAAAAGACATCCGATGACAAAAAGAAAAATCGCAAAGAACGTGGGCAACAGTCACGGAACTATAATAACCGTGACCGAGGTCGTGGAGATCAAGGTGGCCGTGATAGCCGTGGTGGTCGTGGTGGTCGTGGTCGTTGGCAAGGCTATAATAATGGCCGAGGTAACTATGGGAATGAAAAGCGAAAGGTCCAGACGGGTAAAAAGGAGCCCTCTCATAAGCCAAGAACTGTATGCTACAGATGTGGCATAGCTGGTCATTGGGCAAAAATATGCCGTACCGCATCACATTTGGTGGATGCTTACCAAGCTGAAAGAAACAAAGAAAAGGCTAATGAAACCAACTTTGTTGAAAACAAAGATGTTGGTAGTTCACCCATGACCAGCCTAGATGTCTCTCACTTTCTCAACTTTGAGAATGATGATGCATGTGCCTTGGACTGAAGCATTGGTTTGAGAACTTATGGGATCATCCTTTATTGTATAATAATGTATAATATGATGTAATGCCATGTAATGTCATGTAATGCTTTCTTTAAGATTCAGTAGGACTATGTAAAATATGCTTATCCTTATGTATAATATGAAGTTTTTCTTTATAAATGGCTTGACTTATTAATGTTTCCCTCTTTATAGAATACATGGAACCTTCTAAGGAAAGAGTCGATGAGAAGGAGCAATGTCTTGTGGACAGTGCCACCACACATACCATCTTGAGAAATAAAGAGTATTTCACACAATTGAAACCCTTTAAGGGAAATGTGAATACCATATCTGGTGTGGCTAAACTCATCGAAGGCTCGGGAAGAGCTCTTGTTCTACTCCCAAAAGGAACAAAAATAGTAATAAATGACGCATTATATTCGAGTAAATCTCGAAGAAATTTATTGAGCTTTAAGGATGTGCGTCAAAATGGGTTTCATATGGAAACCATGAATGAAAATGGGAGAGAATATTTGTGCATCACAACACATAAATGTGATAAGAAACAGATCCTTGAGAAAATGCCAGGACAAGCCTCCGGATTATATGAGACATATATTTATCCGGTTGAGGCTAATGTGATATCTAAGAAAAGGTCGGATGACCGAGATGAATTTACACTTTGGCATGACCGATTGGGTCACCCAGGATCAACAATGATGCACAAAATTATAAAGGGTTCACTTGGACACCCACTAAAGAACATGAAAGTTCTGCCGCCTAGTCATATTAATTGTGCGGCTTGCTCACTTGGAAAGCTAATAATTAGACCTTCTAAAAGTAAGGTTACAAGTGAGACTCCTGCATTTTTGGAAAGAATACAAGGAGATATATGTGGACCAATTGCTCCACCGTGTGGCCCATTTCGATACTTTATGGTGTTAATTGACGCATCTACAAGATGGTCACATGTAAGTCTATTATCAACTAGAAATGCAGCATTTGCTAAACTCCTTGCTCAAATAATCCGATTGAGAGCTCAATTTCCGGACTATACGATAAAGAAAATCCGGCTTGACAATGCAGGAGAATTTACATCCCAAACATTCAATGACTTTTGCATGTCAATTGGGATTGATGTGGAACATCCAGTAGCTCATGTTCACACACAAAATGGTCTTGCAGAATCATTGATAAAGAGATTGCAATTAATTGCTAGACCATTATTGATGAAATCTAAATTACCACCATCTGCTTGGGGACATGCGATTTTGCATGCTGCAGCCTTGGTCCGATTAAGACCAAGTGCAAATCATGAACAATCCCCATTGCAATTAGTGTTTGGTAAGGAGCCTAATATATCACATCTAAAAATATTTGGATGTGCAGTTTATGTTCCTATTGCTCCACCACAACGTACAAAGATGGGTCCACAAAGAAGATTGGGAATATATGTTGGTTTTAAATCCCCCTCGATCATTAGATATCTTGAACCAACAACGGGTGATTTGTTTACAGCAAGGTTTGCTGATTGTCATTTTGATGAAAATACATTCCCAATCTTAGGGGGAGAAAAGAAGAAAGTGGACCCAAGTTTGAAAGAAATTACGTGGAATGCAACACTATTATCACACCTTGATCCAAGAACAAAAATGTGTGAACAAGAAGTTCAACGAATCATTCACTTACAAGGTGTTGCAAATCAATTACCAGATGCATTTACAGACACTAAGAAGGTGGTAAAGTCACATGTTCCTGCAGTAAATGCCCCTGCAAGAATTGACGTACCCATTGGACAACCAAATGTGTCCATTGCGAATGAGTCTACAACACGTCGAAAACGTGGTAGACCACTTGGTTCAAAAGATTTGAAACCGAGAAAAACAAGGAACCAAAAGGGTATAGCATGTGAGGCTACAGTGAATGAACCAAATGAGGAACATGAGAAAGACAAAGAAAATGAGGATGATAACATCCCAAATGAAGATGATATCCTTGATGAAAGAATCGACAACTATGAAATTGCTATAAATTATGTCGATACAAGGATACAATGGAATAGAAAGGATATCATTGTTGATGACATATTTGCCTATTCTGTGGCTAATGATATCGCAATTGAAGATGACGACCTTGAGCCAAAATCAGTTGATGAATGTCGTTGTAGAAAGGATTGGCCAAAATGGAAAGAGGCAATTCAAACAGAATTGAAATCACTTGAAAAACGTGAAGTTTTTGGACCTGTAGTTCATACACCAAAGGGTGTAAAACCAGTCGGCTATAAATGGGTTTTTGTAAGAAAACGAAATGAGAAAAACGAAATTGTGAGATATAAAGCGAGACTTGTAGCCCAAGGTTTTTCTCAAATCCCAGGAATCGATTATGATGAAACATATTCGCCAGTAATTGATGCGACCACATTTAGATTCCTAATTGGCCTGACTGCCTTTGAAAAACTACATATGCGTCTTATGGATGTCGTGACTGCATATTTATATGGGTCACTTGATACCGACATCTACATGAAAGTCCCACAAGGACTAAAATTGCCTGAGGCCAATTCCTCAAAGCCACGAGAAATGTTTTCCATAAAATTGAGAAAGTCCTTGTATGGATTAAAACAATCAGGACGAATGTGGTACAATCGTCTTAGTGAATATCTTCTCAAGGAGGGATATAAGAACAACATTATATGTCCATGCGTTTTCATCAAGCGATCCAAAAGTGGATTTGCTATAATCGCAGTATATGTTGACGATTTAAATATCGTTGGAACTTCCAACGAACTTGAAGAAACTGCAAAGTATTTGATGAAAGAATTCGAGATGAAAGATCTCGGAAAGACTAAGCTTTGTCTTGGCTTGCAAATTAAGCACATAAGAGATGGAATCTTTATCCATCAATCTAATTACACTGAGAAAATCTTGAAAAGATTTTACATGGACAAAGCACATCCTTTAAGCTCACCCATGGTTGTTCGATCCCTTAATGTGGAAAACGATGAGTTCCGTCCTCGAGAAGAGGATGAAGAAATCCTTGGCCCAGAAGTGCCATATTTAAGTGCAATTGGTGCTTTAATGTATTTGACTAACAATACAAGACCAGATATTGCATTTGCTGTAAATTTGTTGTCTAGGTACAGTTGTGCACCTACAAGAAGACATTGGAATGGCATCAAACGTATATTCCGCTACCTTCGAGGTACACATGATCTTGGTCTATTTTATCAATACAAAGAAGATGCCACTTTGGTTGGATATGCAGATGCAGGATATTTGTCTGATCCACACAAGGCCAAATCCCAAAACGGATACGTGTTCACATATGGAGGAACAACAATTTCATGGAGGTCAACAAAACAAACAATTACCGTCACTTCCTCAAATCACGCAGAGTTGATCGCTTTGTATGAAGCTGGAAGAGAGTGTGTGTCCCTACGGGCAATGATCGAGTTCATACAAAAGGAGTGTGGGATGAAACCTATCACTAAAGAACCAACCATCTTGTACGAAGATAATTCAGCATGCATTGCTCAGATGAAGAAAGGACATATCAAGGGAGATCGTACAAAGCATATATTGCCAAAGTTCTTCTCCACTCGTGAGCTGGAGGAAACCGGGGAAGCTGATATTCAACAAATCCGTTCCAGTGACAATCTTGCTGACTTGTTCACAAAATCATTGTGCCCGAAGAAATTTGAAGAGCTTGTGCGCAAGATTGGAATGTGTAGACTCCGAGACATATGTTGAAATCAGGAGGAGCATTATACGCGCTGCACTCTTTTTCCCTTCGATCAGGTTTTTATCCCATTGGGTTTTTCCTGACAAGGTTTTTAACGAGGCAGCTTCACCCAAGCGTATAATGAGTATGGAGTCAACAACAACCGCTCAAGTTAGATAATGGAAGAAGGTGAACATTCAAGGGGGAGTGTTATGGAATATCACAAATACATGTTAGACATACATTCTACAAGTATAAGCTACAAATACTTGTATGTCTACTAACATGATTGCTAGGAGAATTCTAGATTGAATTATTGCTAGATATTTTGTGGTAAATTGTACAAGGTGAATTGTTCACCTTCTTTACCCTCCTAATTTTCTATTAGGAAATTCACCTTCACTTTGCCTATAAATAGAGGCATTCACCCATTGTAACAAGTGCACCAAGAGCAAGCAAGAAATCTACTCTTCTTGTTCATTCCTCTCTAGTTCTAAGTGTTCTTGAACACAACCCTCAAAATTCTAAGTAAATAAGAGCTTTAAAAGCAATCAAATTACAACAAAATTCAAAATTTTCATTACAAATCTAACAATTTTGTACAATTCTTATCATCTAATGAGACATGTACCTCAAATTTACCACTTGTAAAACATATACCGAAAAAACTCACGACATGTAATTTAATCCCCGTTTGGTTGTAACTCCGAAAATGAAAACGGAATAAAAATGTATATAGTTCATATGTGTACCATTGTTCATGAATTTTTAAAATTCATTCCTCATGGTTTTATGTAAATGCATTTGCTTCAATCCATTCCGTTTTCTGTCCGGAGTTAAAACCAAACGGACTCTAGCTCTAAAACAATCTCGGAGCCTGTAAAGAACTAGTAAGACCTGAAACTGCACGAGACACCCAAAATTTAGAGCAACCGATCATTATAGACTCAATGCCGATGGTACAAACAAAGTATTAATTGCATAAAAAAAATTGCCAAATACTGAGGTGCTCTATTCTAGAATTACTAAACAGTCTCCAGATATGAACAATTTCAAGTCACAAGGCATTTTTCTCTTGATGGGTTGAAAGTGCAGTATAACTTTGAAAAATTGTTAAACATTCTTGAGATCCAAGGATACCCGGAAACAGAAGCAGATTTTGAAGGTGCAAATAGGATGAGCTTCAAATGTGGGAGGACAAACAATCATATGCACAAAAACTGAGCAATTCTACTTCCTCTTTCCGGTCCCGATAGACAGGAACTCCAAGCTCCTTAGATTATCATCTCGACCAGGTCTTATGATTGATCCACGAGCCAAAGGTGACGTTTTGGACTCGGACCCAGGCAGGACCCTCTGTGCAATTGACGACCGGCCAGTAGATGACAGTAGCCTGCTTAACCGGCTCTCACTCGGTTCACCTGAAGAGCTCTGCCTACTTGTTGACACAACAGCTCTCTTTGAGGTACTCCCATTCCTGGAGCTGCGGCCTCTTTCAGAATCAGCTAGCTGGCACGAAAATTATAAGAGCAATGATGTTAAAACCATTGATAACTGCAAAAGTCATCAAATATTCGTAAGAATCCTACTGCCATTTTGTTGTAGATTCAGCATTGATGACTAAACTAAAATCTATTTTGTTTATTCGTTTGTAACTTCCCTAGGGTTGGGTGGGATTTTTGTGACAACTACTTACGGCGTCTTTCGAAGGACCATCTGATGACTTATTCCTCGAATTGACACCATGTGGTGTGGAAACAGGGTTCCTCCTAGCAAATGCCTCCACTGCACCCGAGAATCTCTCTCTTATTTCTTGTCCCACTATGTAACCATATATCAATAGTGTCAGCATAAAGTGTATATGTTCTATCTTTGTTGAGGAAGAAACATAAGCTTTTAAAACAAAGAAACTCTCAACAAAATAAGTATGAAACCAGAAATGCATGCAAGACAACCAACGGAAAGAGAAGTTTGAAATTGTAAAACTGAAAGTTGTGAAGGAACGGAATGAAAAGCAATTAGCAAAGAGCTTTAGCTGAATGTTAATCTATTATCTGAATTGCTCGTTTCTTTCAAGCTATTAATCTGTTTTCAAATAAATAAAAAAAAAACTATTCTCTAACAGTTAGTTAGCAAATAAAAGGATCATACCAGAAGGCCTATCTGTCCTTTCTGCAGAAGGTCCGGGATTTAGCCCTACTTTTACAGTTGGCTACAAACAGTAAACCCAATACGTAAGACAGATGATTACGCTACTAAGCCACGGCATAATATGACAATTAATACAGACTAACCCGTCTGGAGGTGGAACCTATCTGCGGATACTTCAATATTGTCCAGTCAAAAACATAGTCAAACTGGTAACCTGCACGAGGTAAAGGTATTAATGGGTGCTTAAAACATGAAAAGGACACACCTACTAAGCACACACCTGTCTTCCCCGGCTAAAAGTATTTTAAAATGATGACTTTCTCAGAAACAGAAAGGGTTACTTCAGTAACTATCTAATTGAGACCCAATTTTCAGAATTAATCAAACAAAACAAGCATTTGCCCTGTAAAATGTGTCACGTAGAAATGGTTTATCCTTTTTGAAACACCACTACTAAAAGTCAATCCAATATTACATAAGGATCATCAATAATAGAGCTTTTCGGGCAAAACCACCTTTTTATGATACATTATTTTAGGAACCACCTTTCAATTTTTTTTATAAACGAAACCACTTTACATAATATATTTCATCAAATTGAAACACATTATTTTTTGATTTTTTAATCAATTATCAGTGAAAATTTTGTAATAGTTTGTCAAAAATATCCTGATCATAGTTAATTTTTAATTTAAGAATTTGTGTAAAAATTATTGTTTTTTCTACAAAAAAAAAAGATGCATCAATTAATTGATGGGTATAACTGTATAATTGAAACAAATATTTATTTAAAAATAAATTTATTAATTAAGTAACTGTATTCCGGTCAATATGAATTACTTTTAAAAAATAAAAGTGATTTAAATCGACGAGATAGATTTTATAAGGTGGTTTCATTAATAAATTAAAAGGTGGTTTCATTAATAAATTAAAAGGTGGTTTCTTCAAAGCACCCCGTATTATAAAAGGTTTTTGTCCTGAAAAACCCTCCACGTTGCAACATCCTACAAGAACAAATTGTAAATCTTAAGAGATCATTCCATCATATAAAGATTACCTTCACGGATGAAAAGGTCACGGAAGAGCCTTTTAAGGTATGAATATATGGGTATATATTTTTTGAAATGAATATTTATTTCAAATAAATTTATTAATTAGCGGTATTCCGGTCAATATGATGAAATATAGAAACACCGTATTATGAAAGGTTTTTTATTTCCCGAAAAACCCTCAATATTGCAACACCCTACAAGAAAAAATTTAAACCATAAGAGATCATTCCATCAGATAAAGATTACCTTCACGGATGAAAAGATCACGGAAAAGCCTTTTAAGGTATGAATAATCTGGCTTATCATCAAATCGCAACGACCGACAATAATGGAAATATGACGTGAACTCTGGGGGATAATTTTTGCAAAGGACCTAAGCCTCAAAAAAAAAAACAATTAACTTGATGAAACATATAGCCTGTTAAAATATGAAGATTATCTTATAGATAAGCCATACATATCACACCTAAATAAAGCATCAGGAAAATATCTTAATACCTCTATGGGAGTAAGCATTTTTTTTTCACTGATCTTGTCATATTTCTGCTTCTTAGTACCTCCTTTCATACCTTGCCATGGTAGGCTAAAAAAAATCACACAGATCAACTAGAGATCTACTAATGATAAAGTTTCGAATAAACAAATCATTACCTTCCCCTTAGAAAATACATGAGCACATATCCAAGAGACTCCAGATCATCTCTTCTACTTTGCTCTATTAGGGAAAAAGATGGCACAAATTCTAGTTCAGGGTACACTTCCGGGACTAATAATCTTCATTTGAAATGGGCCAGAAAAATATCATTCATAAGATAAGCTAGACAAAATGGAGAAAGCGAAAAAGGTTACCAACGCCAAGGTGAGTGTTGACACTGGCATAACGAGCAGTTCCAGTGAGGTTCTTATTCTCTCTGTAAAACAGTCCATTATAACCACTTAAAAATGTCAAATATTATTTCTACAGGAAAAAAAAATTAATATGTAAAGCATGATTGTTGGCATCAGGAATTAGTAGAAGGTGAAGATAATTCGTTAAACAAAAATTCAAACCAAGCTTGGGCAAGAGGGGAGTGGAGAAAAAAAATCTGTAGAAGTCATAGGCACTTATAACTTTCATACAAAAATGTAGAATAGAATTTGAATGGAAAAAAGTACAAACCAATCTGCTTGTTCATGAAATCATTGCATACTAAGCCAAGTACCGTCAAAACACAAAAACAAAGAGGGAAATTCAATCACTTAAAATGTAAACAGTGAATCTACTTCCAAATGTTAGTGGACTACATATATGCTAAAAATAATGATGACAGATCAGAGTCTAACGATGAAAGATTGCATGGTCTTACATTATATTCCTTCGAATGTGGAAAATTGGCAAGTATACATAAATAGTAGGATATTTGGCTGAAATGCCACGAACAAATAACCAATGAGATTGAAAAATCTGCTGGACATATCCCATCAAATAGACATCAGTTAGCACTTAAATAGCCCTCATAAATTGGCCAATCTCACCAAGAAAAGAGGAAGTGGATAGCAAACACATACAACTTCTGAGCTGAGTAGCTGACATGGAAATGGATGTGGAAATGGGAATGATACGGACACGGGAAATATCATAGTTTGACTCAAGGATATGTCTTTTTGTGTGTCCAAGTTTAGGGAAATGGAAATTAGAAGTGCTGCCTCTTGGGAGTTTCTAGGTGAGAGCTTCACTGTATTCTTTTTTCGACAGATGAAAACACGCCACTTGTGGTACTTATTCGAGAACTCTTTTCACATCATTCCTGCAGTTTATCTTCTTTTAACCACTGAACTTGTTCCTTAATTAAGAAAGAAATAATATATGCAAAATCAAAGTATAATATTTAGCATTGCAAGTGCATTCCTGGAATTCCATTTTAAGACACAAAGCACTGAGAGTAGGAGAAGCACCCTAATAGAGCCAAAGTTGAAACACTTTTTCGGTTTATTTTGCTCCTAGTTAACCCAAACTACCACAAGATAACTAAGAAAATAACAAAGCAGAATGAGGAACTTGCTATCAGATAATAGAAGCACTTTAGGAGATCAGGAGAAGCGCCTTGATAGAGCCAAATAGGTTTGAAACACTTTGTTAGATTGTTTTGCTCCTGGTTGATCCAAACTACCAAATACAAGATAACTAAGAAAATAACAAAGCCGAATGAGGAACTTGCTATCAGATAACAGAAACACAGATTTGGAGATTGCAGCTGGTACCTGTAAGGTATGTGTTTATGTGTTTGAAGATCACGGAACTTTTTTGCAAGGCCAAAATCAATTACATATACCTTCACAAACACACAAGGAGAAGCATCAGAAGGTTATTTAAAGCAAATTGTTCAACGGAAACTGCAACAAGATCTCATTGTACAAAAATCCTGCCTATGAACAACCTGTTCTTGATACTTTTTAGGATCAGCTCAAGTAAGGAGAATAATGTTTGCGGTTAATTTTCAAAAAGAAAATCTTCTAAGAAAAATGAAACATCAGACAACCACATCAATAGCTTTCACGGGAAAAAAAAAGGTCAGGATAAAAAAAGTAATCTTATTATTTTCCATCTAAACTCTGAAGAATTATCCTTGAATAAAGCATTATGGTTTAAAATGATTTGAGCATTCATTTTGTTTGTTTTTTTTCTAGCCACTTTCAAATGTTTCTCTTGGATGTGTCTTATATATATAAATCAGAATAAAAAAATTGTTCCTTCCATTAGCAAGGAATGCTCTTTATTCCTTGCTGTGTGACACTGACACAAAATATATGTGGTTTGCCAAGTGTTCAACACGTGAACATGTGTCCTCCATCCCCAGAAGCATGCACGGCAAGACAGCTTTATCCCAACCATGAAATTGGTTCCATGAAAAACTTATCCAAATTCAATATGCATTCTGAAGAAAAAATTCAAGTATAGCAACTTCTTGGAGATTGCTAACTCGCCGAAGAAATGGTTTATATATTGGATAGATGCAAAACAAATACTGCAGACAAGTATATAAGAATTTACCTGATTTGCTTTGCGCCCCAAGCCCATCAGGAAGTTATCAGGTTTAATATCCCGATGAAGAAATCCTCTGGTGTGCATATACTCAACTCTATTAATCTAAAACAATAAAATAAGGTGTGTGTTAGCCTCTTATTAATGTAGAGAAGATTACACCTCACATCAGCCCGTCATACCATCTGATCTGCAAGCATCAAAACTGTCTTCGATGAGAATTTTCGGTTGCAATAGTTGAACAAATCTTCCAAACTAGGTCCTAGAAGGTCAATAACCATGATGTTGTAATCTTTTTCAACACCAAACCACTTAATATGGGGAATACCAGCTGGGTCACAAATAAAAAACCATAAGTGAGAATTCAGTGAAAAACAATCAACCACCAACAAATTACGGAAGCATTTGTTAAAGAATATAGTTGGTAAATAGAACTGAAAAGAACAGAAAACAAAACAAAAAAAGAAGAGAAAAGAAAAGAAAGAAAATCAAGGATAAGGGAGCATTTTTCCAACATCTGAGACACAGAAAAATGGAACACTTACTGCCTCCCTGAAGAAGCATATACAACTTTGATTCATAATGAAGCTGAGGGTGCTTGGTCTTCACAGATTCCTGCAGTTGATAGGTAACAAGCCACATCAAAAATTAAGAATAAGGGGGCATTTTTCCAACATCTGAGACCCAGAAGATTGGCATCTCAAACTTACGGTGATGGAGTGCGCAGGAAGATATTTACACACGAGCATTCCAAACCGATGTAATGCAATTTCAGAAGTCACACCAATCACATTAATGTGAAGAAATAAATAAGAGAGGACAGTGGTGCACTACTAATGGTTTGAGGGTTAGCATGTGATTGTGAAGACATATTCTTGTCCCTTTTGCCTAAGCCTTCAACGATTATACAGTCTGGAGAATCCAAGATTTGTAGGGAAGTGCTAAGTAGATTCAATTCCTAGCTTAAAATTTCTATAAATTAAAATCAAGTTCATAGACGATGATAAATACGGATGCGAACAAGCAAGCCTCTCTCAGGTGACAGATGGACTAGTGACCTTTGAAGCATCAAGTTATATGAGAGCAGGGAAGAAACCATTTCATGTAAAGCTTATACAAAACGGTAATGAAATTGTTTCATATAAGAGCATATCAAATCGTTCTCCAATATGGGTCCAATTTCTTTGGTGGCAAAGATGATGTGAAAATGAGGACAAACAGTTTCTTTAAGGACATAGAAAATGGCTATCCCCATTATCTATCTGATACCAATCATGCAGCAGTAATATTCTGTATTACACGGAAGACAAGGGTTCCACAAAAGATGCTCCAGTCTTTGGTAGTTTGGCTTACAAAATGAAAATGATTATAACATTCCTTGCAACTTTCTACGAGAAAAAAAGGTGATTGAGTTGGACTTGCTTTTAGTAGTGAAAGCTAGATTTAGTGTTCCAGATGGCTTTTCCACCTATGCATGTGGATCTTATTTTACTCATATAGACTACAGATATATAATCTAATAGGCTGATACTATGGGAGGAGAAACTGTAAAAAAGAGTTTTTCTGTTGCTGCATTTCTGCATCCCCAAAACATTGTCTGACACCTATATAGTAGAATAACTTGAGCGTGGTGGAAATAATAACTACAGTATCAAACTTGAGATATATAAACACAGAATTTTTTATTTCAACAAATTAATTTACATGAACCTGTCAAACCTAAACACTATTCTTTTAATCAAAACACCTTATATTGTATTTTTAATACTGAAGTCTTTCTTTCCCTGATATAGTGAATGCTAGCATGGCATCAAACATTAGAAATTTTGTTGCTCATCAACAGTTCTGGTACAACATATCTTGCATGTCTATTTTATGACATTTGATTAATAAAAACTTTGCACCAAAAAAAAAAGAATGGTACAGCAGATGAAGGAGATATTAGCATTATACAGAAACGAGCACTGTTGAAAGCAAAATGATTATACTTGGATTACGACAGCACACAGTTCATGATCCATAAACAAAATCAATTAGCCAAAAAAGACATCATACCACTGAAAAAAGATTAATCCGTAAATCTATAAAGAGATAAAGATACATACCAGCTTAACAGCGACTTCTTCACCAGTCTGAACATTAACACCTTCAAAGAATCCGACACAAAGTCCAAGTTAATAAGCAAACTCCAAAATAAAATTACAGGAGGATATGCAAAGATCAATATAAAATTGGAGTACTACCCAAATAAAGCTCTCCAAATGAGCCAGCTCCAATCTTCCTCCCAAGCTTAAACTTTCCACCAATCACATGATCCATATTTCACTCCCAACCAGAAGCTCCACACAAGATTTTACACCAAGAACAGCAACCAATGCAATTTCCAAATTCAAAAACCTAGCGGTGAACAAATTTTAGTACATAGATAGGTCTATACATCCAAAATTTCCTCTGAACAAAAGCCTTCATTCATCAACCAACCCTAGTGAATACACTGACCACAAAACCTAGTAAAAAATCCACTAAAATCCGATCTAAACCCCAAATAACCGAAGGAAAATTGCAAAAAGAAAAATATTCCACATGAACGAGTATGCTAAATCTTAGCTTCTCAATACAAGTCCTAATGAGTCAAAAATCACAAACACCACGAACTTCGAGAAACTTTAGGGAGTGTTTTGGACAATCTAAAGTGAAAATCAAAAGCTATATTGCAGTTGCTAGCAAATCTAGTGACATTCCTGGAGAAGTGCAAAGTTTAGCTTCATCCGGGATCAAATTGAGTAGTTGGATCTCAAAAGGCAGACGGACCGATTGGTAAAGAGAAGTGAGGAAGATTATGCGGGGAAATACTCGGGATTGAAGGAAATCGAAGGGAAAATGGGGAAGAAGAAGAAGATCAAGGGAGAAAGACGGAGACCACCGAGTGCAAAAGCTACCCCTAAGCTGAAAGTGAAATACATACAGTATATGAAACGCAATAGTTCATGACTTCATGTGACTAGTCAAGACTCGAGGCATCCTATTATCTATCTTAAATGTTAGTAATAGGTTTCACCAAAAAAATATTATTAATTGGATTTGTTTTAAGAGGTGGAAATCTAACAGTATGAAAATATGGTTGAGATTTAGTGGAATAATTAAAATTTATTTATTAGATTAGATGAAAATATTGAACAAATTTATATTATAATCTATAAAGATACTATCGTAGTTTTGTTATGGAAGATAGGTTATGGTGCGAAATTACGGAAGGGACGTTGTGACATGTGTTAAATTTTTTTCTTTTTCAGTTTTTTCTTAGATGACACTTTTTTCGGTCATTTTTTTTCAAATTCTATTGTACTAACGGTTTATATATTTTTACAATTTTTTTAGTAAGTTCAACATAATGTATGAATTAACAATATAAAATGTTTGAACTAATAAAACATTCTTTTAAACTAATAGTATAAAAAATTTGATTTTTTTCTTACGGACATTTTGTCATTTAAAATTTTTACACATTTCGTTCAAATAATTTGTTTTGTTAGTTCATATTATATTGTACTATTGGTTCATACATTTTTACAAAAAAAAAATCATAAGTTCAAAATAATGCATGAATTAATAAATATAAAATATTTGAGCTAATAGAACACTCGATTTAAACTAATATTATAAAATTGTGAACTAGCAAATATTCTAATGAAAGTATTCAAATAAATGTAACTATAAAATTTGAACTTTTATAATAAGGAGTATGGGTTCAAATTTTGGGTATCATTAGTTCGATCATTGTATTTTGTTAGTTGAAAAATTGTGTTTTATTAGTTCAAACGTGTACAAATAAAAAAAGTGCATAAAAACATAACTTATAAATAGAACAAAAATAATACATGAACTCACTATAAAAAACGTTAGAAACTAATTATGTATAAATTTTGAACGGATTAAAAACTAAAATTATGTATTGTGATAATCATGTTGCAATAAGCACGTCCACGGGTCACGGGTCACCCGTGACCCAGCGGGTCCGGGTTCCCCCGGGTCACGTGTACGGGTAAGGGTCGTAAGATCCTTACCCGTGACCCGCCGGATCGACCCGTAACGGTCACAAAAATTCAAAAAAAAAATCCCAACGGCTATATTGATAAATAAAACAATATAATTTAATAAATCTAACCCAAAAACAATTCTATAAATACCCCAAACCTAATTCATTTCATCTCATAACAATTCTCATCATTCAATCATCTATTCACTCTCTCAATCTCTCCATAATTTCCAACTCTTACATTCAATTACTCTCCTAATCTCATATTCTCATTCTCTTATTTTTCATTTTACTACTCTTACTTACTACTACATTCTATTATTGAAAAAAAAATGTCTAGCCGAGGAAGACGTTCCGTTAGCGGTGCCGGTCCTTCATCCGGCGAAGGTTTTACCCGAGGACGGCATTCCGTTAGCGGTCTTCCAACTGGTTCGGATTTAAGGCGAGACTTATTAAGTGGAGATCACGAGATCTTCGAGGAGGAGGGTATCACGGAATCACCTACTTTCCCCAACACCCAAGGATCCGAGACCGAATTCACGGAGGAGCCGGAGGAGGAGCCGCCGTTGAACAACAATCAACTAACGGCGGCGGTCTTCCGATTTTGGTTTACAAAAGGTGCTCCCGATGTCAACGGAGTTTACTATGCCAAATGTAATTTTTGTGCGGCACAATACGAGCACAAAAAGGGAGAAGGCTACGGGAACTACAAGAGGCATATCCGGAACAAGCATCCCGAAAAAATGGGATTAGCACGAGGGCAAACACAACTTACCGGGTACGCATCTACTTCTAACCAACCTCCTTCTCTATTTACATATGATCATTCTTCTTCTATGGATGCATTTTCGGAAATGTTGGCCGTAGATTCTTTAGCATTTAGTTTTGCACAAAATGTTGGTTTTAATGATTGGATGCAAAATCATGCTCAACCCGCATATAAACCGATTTCTCGCCAAACCGCTAAAAGAAAAATGATGCATAAATATAAAATTCGTAAAGAAGAATTGATTAAATATTTTATGGACAACGGTGATATTCAAGTTTCTGTTTGTAGTGATATTTGGACCGACGGTTTTCAAAAAAATTCATATATGGGTATTACTTGTCATTTTGTTGATAAATTTTGGATTTTAAACAAAAGAGTTTTAGCATTACGAGTTTTCAACGAACAGCACACCGCCCAAAACATTGCCCGTTTGATTGCAAATGTTTTGGAAAAATATAGATTAGTTTCACGAGTTTTTTCAATCGGTTTTGACAACGTCTCCGCTAACACGGTTTCCATTAGAGATTTAACCAACTATTGTAAGCCGACGATTAGAGGTAAATTTTTTCACATTAGGTGTGCCGCTCATATTTTTAAACTTGTGTGTTCAAGACGGTTTAGCATACGTTGGACATTTAGTACAACCTATTCGAAATATTCTTAATGAACTTTGGTCTAAAAAAAGTGTACGTACTAAATGGTATGCATATTGTAAACAAAATAACGTTTATCCTAAAAAATTTCCAAAAGATGTTTGTACAAGATGAAACTCTACTTACAAAATGATTTACGAATCATATGAATATCGAGAACTTTTAAGTGGTTTTGCCGCACAACATATTGACGGTAATTTTGTTTTCGGTGAATCTTGGATTTTAGCAAAAGATGTAATGGAGGTTTTTAAATATTTTTATGATGCTACTAACACTTTTAGTTATGTTTATACACCAACTTCAAACATATTTTGTTATGTAGCAATTAATATTGCATTTGCAATTCAACAAGGTCTTTTAATTGAAAATATTTCACAAGCTATACTTTCAATGCGAACTAAATGGTTAGATTATTATACAACCATTCCCGATGTTTTTCTTGTTGCATTTGTGTTAGACCCTAGACGTAAAATGGATGGTTTAGAACAATTTTTAGAAAGTTATTATGAATTTTTAGATTTAGATCAACATCCCGATTGTCATGTTTCTACCATAATTGCTAAAGTTAGAAAATTATTTGATGAATTATTGATTCAATATCGTGTTTCCGATCGAGGTCAATCTTCTCAACCCCCTCTCCTCGTCCTTCATCTTCAAGTTCATCTAAATTTAAATCAATTGCTAGAGATTTGTTTGGCCCAAAAAGGGCAAAAACCACGTCGAGTTCCAACTCGGAACTCGACGAATATCTAATCATTTCTTTTGAGTTTGCCAATGATGAAGAAGAAGAGGATTTCAACATATTAGAATGGTGGAGCCGACCGGAGAGAATGAGGTTTCCTACCCTCTCAAGGATCGCGACACAAATTCTCGTTGTTCCCGCCTCAACGGTAGCGGTTGAGCAAACCTTTAGCCGGAGTGGAAAGGTGCTCGATCCGACGAGATCAAACATGTTGCCCGAGACGTTGGAGGCACAAGTCCTCCTAGCCGATTGGAGGAAAGTGGAAATGCGAACACAAAAAAACAACCTCTCGGCGGAGGAAGGCGACGAAGATGACGACGAGCGACAACAAACGCCATCGGATGTATCGGCGGGAGAGTCCGACTAAGGTAAGGGCCAATCGGGGATATAAACAAAGGTAAGAGAACTGCGTGGGCTTTGATTCCTCCTCCCCGAGAGGATACGAAAGGCAACCGGGATTCCGGTTCAAGCCCAATTCTTCCCTTTTTATTTTTATTTTTTTAAGTTTAAGACTTAAACTTAAAAAAGAACAAAATAAACTAATAAAAAAAAAAGAGTTAAACTTAAAAAAATTGGACTTAAACTTTAAATTCAATTTGTTTTAGATTAAGTCCTCTTTTTATTAGTTTATTTTGTTCTTTTTTAAGTTTAAGTCCAATTTTTTATTAGTTTATTTTCTTCTTCTTTTTTAAGTTTAAGTCCAATTTTTCTCTTCTATTTATTTTCTTATTTTTCTAAGTTTATTTCCTTAATTTTTTTTATGGTGAGGTGGCCGACCGGTCGACCCGCCGGGTCTGACCCATGACCCGTGGACATGCTTATGTTGCAATGTTTCTCATGAAAACTACAAAAAAAAAGTCACCGCATACACTCATTCAAAACATAATTTCAAAAGGACAAATTGTTTCCGTACCTTCTAAAAATTGCAAAATTGTCACATCATTTCTCTCAAATCATTAAATGACGTGATTTAACGTAGACCATTGGAACAAGTCATACAACGGTCTAGATTAATTTGTAATGTCACATTGTGGTAATGCTCTCTACCTAATCAGTCCCTAAAAATATTACATTATAATTCTTATTATTTAAGATAATCTTATAGTGGGTTAATCCCATATAACTTTCTTTTAAAAAGAGTTTTAAACTTAACCTTTATTTTTAAATTAATTTAATATCAAATACTTGCTTAAAATATAAGAAGGTAGGTTTGTCGAATATTCCACTAGACTATCTCTCATACATATTAAGTGAAAGTTTCATCTTTTATTTTTAAAAGAGAATAATATTAGTTTTATTTTTTATTTTTAAATGTTTTATTCCAAATCATTATATAACGTGGATTAACGTGGACCATTTGGCGGAGACTTTTTCTCCTCTCAACCAAAGATGCAAATGTCTTCGATGATGGCAATATGCATCCGAACTCGCGTATTAACCTCTTGAATTCTCTTTCACACTTCAGGGTATCCCATACTTATTTTTTTCCCATTCTTTTCTTCCTTTGCAACCCAAAATAAGGTCAAATGAGGCTAAACATGAATGTGATAAATTTGTTTTAGAGGGACCAAAGAAGGGATAATAAAAGACAAGAAGTGACTAATAGAAGGAAAACATATATAGAGGTGGAAAAGTAACATAGGCTTATTAAAGAGGGCCTCAAGCATTTAAATATCAATGCAAATAGAATCAAATGAACATGTAGTTTTGAAGGAGGGTCAATCACAAGTTCCTGAAAAACTAAACATGTTGGAGATCACTCATAAAATAAGAAAGAAAGAACACATGAAAATGCATGTTCAATGGTTATAGCGCTTACAAGGGTTATGTTTGGGCAAGATAATAATCAATAATCATTCAAAAACTCATGTGCATAAAACCAAGATGTAGAAATCCAAAGCATCGTTGACAACTCAAGAGTAATAGCATCACATACTTAAGTTCTGGAAGTAACAATGATGAGAAAGACTCAATAAAAGGGAAAATGAAAAATTTAAAGCGTGTGACATGAAAGGGAAACATGATATGCGAATGTGAGTAAAACACCTCATAATTAAACTACACATCATCCTTGATATGCAAAAGAAGTCAAGAGAAGAAGGTACACACAAAGCAATGCAATGCATATGGTGGAAGGGAATAAAGATGATAAAAAGACGGAATGATGTGAGTTGAAGTCATTTTTGTGTATCATTAGAATCTTCAAATATCCCTGCATAATACATAACTAACAGTTGTCATCTAGAAAGGGGAAAACAACAAAAGAAAATGACAAAATAAGGGGAAAAAAGAAAAATCAAATTCATTGGTTGTCTCCATTCAACGTTTGTTTTTGGTCATTAGCTCGACCCATATGTCATAATCCAGAGAAAATCCTTCACCACCACGGAGTGTAGGCTAGGTATGCGTCAGCGGGTTTATATTTTTGTTGTTGTTCTTTCCCTTTTGTTTTGAATTCGGGTGTGAGTCTTTGACACTTTCCTTGTTGTTCCTTTGGTTTTTTATAACAGTTTTGGTTTTCATTTATTCGTGTCTTGTTGTAAGATCCGATGTTATTGTTGCTAATATGAGGATCGGGACCCATTGTGAGGTCCTAGCCCGTAACGCTTTGAGTTCCTAGAACTTGGGGTATTCCAGGTATAGGTTTGTTTGTTAAGATTAGTTTGTGTGTTATGGAACAAAGTTGTTTACTTGATATTGAACAACTACTATGTCGGGAAACAACGAGAAAACAACGGGAAACACAAACAAAAAATCATTCAATTGGATAAATGATATTGCAAGGACTTTCGTTGAGATGCTATGCGATTTTCAAAGACAAAATGGACAAAAGAATGGGTTCATTTGAATATCTTTGACAAACAATTTTGAAAGACTGAACATAAATGTAAGAAGGAGACGCTGAAGAATAAATTCAACACTTTAAAAGGGATATGGATGTTGTGGTTGAAATTGAAGAACGGTGAAACGGGGTTGGGATGGGACTACAAGAGACATTGTATTAATTGCATCATCTCCCAAGTGGTGATCATTGAAGATCAAGGTAAGTTCATCAAATCTAGCTTTAAATTGTAAGGTAAATTAATGGAATTTAGTTCAAATAATATTTTACAATCATCGTAGGAGAACAAAGATTATCGCGTTTTCAAAAAACATGGTCTTCATCCGAAAGTATAATCAATGATGGAATACCTTTTTGCGGGTACAGTTGCAATCGGATCTCATTGTGTAGCACCCTCAATGGATCCTTCTCCCTTTCCATTATTTAACACACAAGTGTCAATGGACGCTGAAGAACTTGGTGTTGATGATTGGGATGATTTGATCATAGAGAATGATGCACTTGACATGCAAGATGTCCATCAAACATCATCTGACCCCGTTCCTGTGCGTGCTAAAGGAAAGAAACAATACGGTACATCTTCTCAGGGAGTCAGTAAGCGTAGTAGAAGGAAGAGTAATGGTTCTTCAACGTATCATGATCATCTAGCAGCATCGCTGAATGCAACTAGAAGTATGGTAGCATTGTGGGAGGTTGATGTGAACGTTGTTGCACAAAATCCTAACAAACTACTAAAGGAAACAGATGACTCGATGTAGACACTATTAGATTTGGTCTCGGATGGATTAATGGTGAAAGGTTCACCTTTGTGGTGCTTTTCGGCCTTTACTTTTGGCAGATGTTGCTCGTACAATGTTCAAGTCGATGCCCGACAATGAGTCAAAATTTCAATGGTTGAATTGACAGTACAAGAAAGAAGAGAAGAAGGGTGTTTTTCCCTAATAAGTGACCTACATAGTAACTCTAGTTTGCATCATGATTTGCAACTTGAGTACTCTTTACTGTTGAACTTGTTTTATTTCGTGTTAATGTTCCTTGCCGCTTGTATAAACTTCAATCAACTCTATGTAGTTGTTTTCACTTATGAAATATGTTTGGATTGATTAATCTTTTGTTATTTTCTCCATGTGTTGGTATTTATTAATTATGTTTAGTCCATTATTGGAGCAGGACAATGTCGGGACGTGGCACACGGCGTAAATTACAACGTCTCAGTTTGCATCAATTACAAAACGAGAGTGATTTGCTTGTACGACACTACTGCATGCATCTCCACAAAATATGAACTTTCAATTCTTCTTACAATGGTTCTAGTTGGAAGGCCGATTTCCTAAACTCTAGTACGGAGACGAGATGCATGAATGCATTTCGAATGGAGAAACATGTGTTACATGAGCTATGCAACACTCTAGCTAACGAGTATGGCTTGTGTGGTTCTCCACATATGCGTCCCCTTGAGAAGTTGGGGATATTCATATACAAAATGGCTTAAGGGGTATCATACCGTACCGTTGCTGAGATATTCCAACGATCTACACAAACTATTTTAATGGTTATTCATGAGATCCTTGAAGCCATTGTGGGCCGCAATAAAGGGTTTTGTGGTATGGCTAGAGATATTATTAAACCTAGAGACCCTTTGTTTGCTAAAGTGCCAAATCACATACAGAAGGACCAACGATATTCTCAATACTTCAAGGGGGCGATTGGTTGTATAGACGGCACTCATATAAGTGCTTGCATACCTAAGGCCGGTTAAATACCTTATAAGGGACATAAAGGGATATGCACATTCAACGTCATGGCGGTATGTGATTTTGACATGTTGTTCACCTTCGTTTCAGCTGGGTGGGAGGGATCAACATATGATGCAAAGCTCTTCGAACAAGCGGTTAATACCCCGTCTATGGCATTCCCACACCCACCACCTAGTAAGATTTCCGCTTCACTCGACAATGTTTTTTTCTTCATATCTTCCAACAAGCGGTTAAATTAATAATGATTTTAATTATTCAAGTCGTTATTACTTAT
Source organism: Fagopyrum homotropicum (assembly GCA_033239125.1). Lineage (NCBI taxonomy): Eukaryota > Viridiplantae > Streptophyta > Magnoliopsida > Caryophyllales > Polygonaceae > Fagopyrum > Fagopyrum homotropicum. Next base: position 126,725,657 of record BSWB01000005.1, read on the forward strand.
GCGACAAGGGTTACCCAAATAAGGAAGGGTATATGATACCTTACTCGAAGACACGGTACCATCAATCTCAATTCGAGAATGTTGCCAAAGAGGCTTTCAACAAACGTCACTCTTCTCTATGAAGTTGCATTGAGAGGTCATTTGGACTCTTGAAGGTGTGTTGGAAGATATTGAAAGTCGTGCCAAGTTACTGAGTTGACACATAGGTTGACATTATTCTGGCTTGTTTTGCCATACGTAATTTCGTCAAAATTAGACGTGTCACAACAGATTGTGTAGATGAAGATTTGTTTATGGGAATGGAAGCTGAAGCAATCTTGGATGATGTTAGTGATGATGAAGACCTTCTTCAAGGTGACAATAGTGAAGAACCTGATGGAGAAGAATTTGTACAATATTCTAATGTTGGAAGTGTTGGAGGACCGAAACAATTACACGATGAGATTGTTGCCATGCTTTGGGCACAAAACTAATCATTGCAATTTCACAACTAGATTGTGATTTTTGGTCAAACTCGATTATTTTTGTGATGGTTAGTGATGTCTTTTTTTTATATACACTAATAGAAAAATACTCAAATATATTTCAGCAATTACAATTTCAGAATTTGAATGTAACGCAAAGTTATTGATCATTGCTATTCACTCTACAAATATCAGAAGAAAAAAAAATTGCACATAAATGTTTTAAAAAAAAACCTACACAAAATGTCAAAAACTGCAACACAGAAATGTTAAAAAAAAGTTGCACAGAAATGTCAGAATCTGGACATCTTAGTAAAAAAAATAATTTACAATTGAAGTTAAAATTTTGTTTTGAATTGAAGTTAAAATTCTAATAATAAGAAACTTGTCAGCAAACAAATTTGCAAAAAAATGAAGTAAAAAAACTACACAAAAATGAAAGTTAGAAAACTGCATAGAAATGAAAGTTAAAAATCTACACATAAATGAAAGTTAAAAATCTGTACAAAAAGTTCTATGAGAATTCAAGTATACATAACAATGTTAATTCATAAATTAGCACCAAAATAGTAGAGGTAAGTCATTACAATCAACTACAATCTTAAAAAACAGAATACTACATAAACACCATAGTAGTGGATTTAGGTCATTAAAGTCAAGTACAATCTTAAAGTTCAAAATACAACATAAATAAACACCAGAGTAGTGGATTTAAGTCATTACAATAAACACGGTCTATTACACAACATCCCGGCACATGATTAAAACAACTACTACAAGGATTACAACATAGTTGAAAAATACACTAACATTGACTATTCCCCATTCAACCTTACAATGGTGCGTGCAGATTCTAGTTCAGAACGTGATTCTAATAACGCCAATTGCAAATGAACATTCTCCACAAAGCTATCCATTTCCTTCTCCCCTGCCCTAAGGATTCTCTCAGTTAGACAATCTACTTGAGCTTTTAGGCACTTGTTAATAGCTGTCGAGCACATTGCTAGGGGACAATCTATGATCTGATGTTTAGAATCACTAGATCCCGTTGTGTCTGTTGATGAACTTTCTTTTATGAGTGAGTCTTGATTGATCAAACTGAAATAAATAAATATTGTCAAAATTCAGCAAAACAGAACAACAATAGTAACAACCACATTGCTGAATTTCCAACTTTCATTCACCAATATTGATCATAACCACGTTCCTTGAATGTTGTACTTCCCAAACGACCTACTCAAATGCAAAGCATTAAGAAATATTTTCATTCGCCATATGAAGCCATACACATCTTAAAGAAATGCACTCAAGAAACAAGGATCGAAGCATACGTGAAAATCATAGAAGTCAAACCCATAAAAAAATATGTGAAGGTGGAAATCTAGTATAGGGATCTGAAAATTTGAACTACTCAAGGATTTAAGTGGACATTTCAATGTGCTTTCTAAATCCAGTGAACCTTAACCAATGAGTGTATGATTATACATCACCGTTAATAGCATCAAGAAAACTACTCTCATGCCTAAGATGGTGAAGGAATAGTTGGAAAGGCGCACAAATTAGTTGTAATGGAATAAGTTTTAACTGAACATTCAAGCAAAAGGAAAAAGTCTTCCCATCCCTTCACAAAAGCAGTTCCACAATGCTCATACTCTTGTGTGCACTAGGATAGATGGACATATGATCTCCATGATTTGATGAGTAGTAAAACAAATGTGCTTTCCACATGAAATTATTTGGAGACAGAAAATTAATAATCACAAAGGGGTTGTGAATCATGGTGCCTAAATAATGTTGATGATCAAGAACCAAATATTGATGCAACAGGAATCCTAAATCAACGGGTACCTTTGCTATCAAAGTGCTTATAGGATTATGTCAATACATATATACATGAAAGCCCTAAAAGAGATAATTGAGCACAAAGAAGCGGTTAGATCATACGTAAATTAATGTAATGCCAAGTTAATGATCATACATATCATGTAATGTAATTTATGGTAAGATGGAGAAGGTTGAAAATATTAATTTTGTTCTGTTGTATCCCTAGTTCATTCTGATTCAACTATCTCTCTTTCACATAGGAAACGGTTTGATTAAGCATAAAGAAGACACTAACCCTAAGCACTAATTCAACAAACATTAACCCTGATCACAAAGAAAAAAATCCAGCAACAATTCAACAAACGTTAAGCACAAATCCAACAACAATTCAGCAAACATTAAGCACAAATCCAGCAACAATTCAACAAACATTAAACCCTGAAAGAGATACTTGAATCAAAACATGGAAAACAACAACAAGCATGCCAAGGAAGAAGAGAAGATTGAAGATAGACCTTTTCGTAGCCGGAGTTCGCATCATTCGACGAACCTCTTTCCTCGTCGCAGATGTCGCATTGTCGGACGGAGAAGCCATTGTTGTTGCAGTCTCGCAACCGGCGGTCATAGCCTCTTCGACGGAACCCTTTCCTCTTCGTCTCTTCACCTCTCTACCGCCGTCGCCTTCTCTTCTCTCGTCACCTCTCTTCTTTCGTCCCTTCACTTCTATCGGTAGGGCAAATCAACAGGGTATTGATTTAAGGAAATTTCGGGTTTATAAAAATAATAAACTCCTTTAATAAAAATAATCTTGAGATGAGAAGATTATTTTTTACGAGCTTAAAAACCCAAATAAACTCCTTCAAATAAAAACCCATTCACATGCAAACGGTTACCGAAAAATCAACAAATGTTTATAAACTAAATGAAAGGTTTATAAACCTTTGCTAAACAGGGTCTTAGGCCCTGTTTAGTTATGTGGTTTGTTGGTTTCTTGTAGTTTAGGGTTATAAGGGGTTTATAAATTGAGGTGTTTAGTTAGGGTTAGAGTTTATACTGTAGATTTTCAGATTGTGGTTTTCAAGTTGTGAAATATGGGCTTTGAGAACCTCCTCCACCAAGATTTATGAGTTTTGGGGAGGGTTGTGGAAGACAATTTCATTCTTGCCCATTCCTTAGATATCATACACACAAACAATGGAAGAGAAACAAATTCAAGCAGCTAATGGATGTAGAAGAGATCAAAGACCCAAACGAACTAGGGTTAGCATCGATGCAGAGAGATCAAAGACCAGAGAGCAAAACGAACCAGGTTGTTTGGTTACGGACCAAAGAGATCGATTATTGCTTGGAAACGGACCAACATCGAAGATAAGAAATCAAATTAGACGAGATCAAAGAACACATAGCAAAATTTCCTTCTTTCCTGCAGTAATGGCTTCGGATCTACAGTAATGGCTCCAGATCTGCAGTAATGGCACCAGCAAGGGAAGAGAAGTAAAATTCGGGTTCTAATGGAGAAGAAGAATCAAGTTGCTTGGAAACGGACCAAAGAGGGTCGTGGAAATTGCTTAGAGATTTCCTTCTTTCCTTCTCAGTTGTTGCTCTTCTCTCTACGTCTCCAAGTTCAAGGCCGTCTTCCCTCTCCGCTCTCCGAAACCCTTTAAAATTGTCGTTGCCAGGAGGCTTCTGTATTGTGGCTCGTCTTCAAGGTTTTGGTGCTCATAGTTAGACTGAGAATGGCAAGGTTATTTTGGTCTTTAGGCTAAATCGAAACTCGTTTTGAACCATTTAACTAATCACGTATCCAATGATTTTCCTATAAATCACAAATCTCAAAAATACTTATGTATAACCACAACCGCAACTATAACCAGCCACCAGTGATCGCAATTATTTAACTAAACAAAGCTGCCTCTTGTAATTTGAAAGTGGTTTTATCGAAAGTAAAATAAAATGTCAGCCGATTATATTTTATTTTTTACGGTAGGAAAGTAAACCCTCCAAAACCCTCTTCATACGCTCACCTCACCACCATTGTTGCATCTCACCCAACTTCATACCTAAACCGCCATTGAAGCTTGTCTATCAATCAAATGCAAGCAGCCGGGATCCTTCGTCGATCTTCAAGGGCCGTTAGTGCTCCTACGGCCACGCTCTTCTCTCGCTTTCTCTCTCCCGAACCTTTACTCACCCCCGCCGGCGAAGTTTCCGCTGTTTCTTCCTCCGAATCACGATTCTTCAGCACTGCTTCGCTCCAAAATCAGGCCTTCTCAGGTACGGTTCAGTCCATTTTTTCCGTTTAATTTTCTGAAATATAGAATTCAGCTTGAATGAGAGAACCTAATAGGCAGAGTCTAGATTTCTTCTGCGCATATGCTTATGTCGCAATTGATTCCATTCATTGCGGAATAGTTTTCATCAGATTTGACTTCTTTTATGTAGTTTCGAGCGCTAATCAGTGCAAATGGCGGAGTCCACCGTGCTCCATGGTTCTCACCGCGACATTTTGTTCAGGATCGGAGCAAACAAATACCAGTGCTACAGGTTGTTACTGTTGACAGAAGCTTTTAATTTGAAATGTTATGCCGCTAACTAGCTTGAAGTTAATATTTTGGTCGAACGCAAGGAAATGAATTTTTTTTGAATTTTACAAATTTGGAAGAGGCTGTGAAGGAGGTTTATGACAAAATGCTCCATTCGATCAAAGAGAAGCGCTCTGCCCCTCCAAATGCGTGGATGTGGACCTTGATTGAGAATTGCAAGAACAAGGAGGACATTCTGCTTTTATTTGATATTTTGCAAAATCTTCGAGTATTTGTGAGTATCGATAGGTTTTATTTGTGTAATTTTCTCCTTCGATTGTTATCTTACTTGTGTTTTTGGATGCAGAGGCTTTCGAATCTTCGAATTCATGATAATTTCAATTGCAATCTCTGCCAACAAATTACAAAGACATGCGTCCGTGTTGGAGCTATTGAATTTGGTGGGGTTTTTTAGTGATCTCTTGCTTTCCCTATATTTTATCTGATAATGCATTTTTGATTGTATATGTAATCAGACTGTCATATTCGCACTATATGGTTCATCATATTCTATTAAGATGATAGATCATTATGTCTTTCCAATGAATTTTTGCCCCATTGAAATTCATCTATACATGTGGATTCGTGGAGAACTGTAAATAAAATAATGAAAAGCTTTCACTCTATATTAGCAATTGGGCTGATTTCCATACACCAAGAATAGTTATGCTAATGCCATGAACCTCACCGAACTCATATCTTTTATGTTTGAATATATGAAGCATACAAAGTGGAAAACTTTGTATGATGCAGGAATAAGTTGCTTTAGTTACCTCTGTAGGTTAGGAATTATTTTTTTTATATTAAATATGCACTTACAATTAATACTATAGAAGAAAGCCCTGTGGTAGCTCACGTGTAAGGGTTGTCTCATTCTTCACTCCAACAGTCCTAACTTGTCCAAGCCCACGTCTAAGGGCTGTCTCATTCTGTTAATAAGCCACCTTCATAGTTCTTTTTGAAGGTTACGGTATTTAAGGAGTATGAACTTACAACTGAAAAATAAATGTGTAGGGAAGAAAAGTTTGTGGAAGCACAATGTTTATGGGCTATCTCCTTCTGTTGCTTCTGCCAATCATCTGCTGGTAATTATTCCAGCTCTTTTTTTTTTTCTAATCTTTTATGAGTTTATGGATTTTCTGTTGTGCTCCATGATTTTCAATAACAATGCCTTGCCTTGATGCTAGTGTAGTCATATGCTAAGATGCAAAAAGATGTAAAGCTCATGACAGACATAATGACACTCATCAAGAAGAACGACTTACCATTGCAACCTTCTACTGCAGATATCTTCTTCAGGTATGGTCTTGAGAGGAAGCAGGTTCCATTTTTAATTTATTGATGTAGTTAGTAGATCTGCCATTGACTCTCGTAACTAATTCATTTTCTGTGAGATTCCAATTGAAAAGCTTTGGAAGTTGCAATACAACAAACTTTCTTATATTAACATTATTCTTATCTTCTCTTCTTACCTAAGTCATTTACCACAGCACTTGAGATGCATCAAATTTTTGCACATTGACGCATCACTTGTCTTCTTTTGCCTCACATAAAGTCTTTTGCTGCAGCATTTGCCAGGAAACTGGTAACTGGGGTCATATCTCCAAGTACTCCAAAAGATTTCAGAAGGCTGGCGTAAAGTTGCGGAAAACTGCATTCGGTACCTGGATGGAGTTTGCAGCAAAGAGAGGTGTGATCTAGTCATACTTTTTTCATTTATCTATTCTGAAACTTCTTTTAGCTAATTTTTGTTATTACTTATAAACATGTTCAATGAGGATTCATGGCTATTTTACATAAGCTGTTGGTGATTTTGGCTTGCAACTTGTTTAATTGATTTCAAGTAATTCAAATCCAATACCTAAAAACTTGATAACTTCCGATGCAACAATCTTCTATTGAAGGAATGATAGTTGCTACTAGCCTTACGTAAACACTTTCGAGATGCCTTTTTATTAGTTAAAATGTACCGTAACTCAGTTTTCTAGGCATTACTTATCCGTTTCAGGAGATGTTGAAGCGCTGTGGAAAATTGAGAAGTTGAGATCAGATGTGTACAAGGAACACAATCTTGCCAGTGGTTTTGCATGTGCCAAGGTATATTGCCTGATATAATCTATCTTACAGTGATATGATGAGATTAAACTACTTCATTACTAAGAAAGGTCTGGTTGAACATGCGAGAGGGAAGATACAGTGGTGAATTGTATAAATGCTCTTATCATCAATTCCCTTTTCACACTCTCAGTGAGAAATGTAGCGGGCATGGCTATTGAAGTTTTACTCTAGCTATATGCTAGCACTCTATTCCTATGTTCTGTTATATGGCTATTTAAAGAGTTTATTCCATGAATTTGGGAGGATCTATGAAGGTACACCAGTTTGTATTATGCCAGGTTATATGTTAGTTGTTAAGTACTTTTGGTATTTGTCATATAGTGGGATTCTTGCCGATAACATTTGAAACTAATTGAAACTTTTGTGGAGCTGCTGATAAAAAAATGTAAAAGAAATAAACTTTTCTCTCTTTGAAGGGTTTGCTGCTTGAGCGAAAGCCTGAGGATGCTGCTTCCATGATTCAAGTTCTTAATCAGGTGCCTGCTCGTTCATTTTATTGAAACTTCAGTTGCAATTTTTTTGTTTTCAATGCATTAAATGTGAAATAGAAAAAGAATTTTTGGAGAATTGATATGGCCTGAAAAGAACAAGTTTCATTCTGCAGAGTATTGACCAGAGTTTATTTTACCATTACTTCACACCATGAAGAGCTGAGATTCAATTTTAAGATACTTCCCGTTTCTCTGGATAATGATTAGCTTGCTTGTAATAACATCATGATTAAAGATTTAGTGTGGTTACTGCCACATTTCATGCCTCTATATTGTTGTACATAATTTGATTCATGAGATGTATTCTTTTTGTACTTCGGAAATAGACATAAAAAAAAATAGTTAAACACTCTTTTTTGCATGCCAGAATTTGGCTGATTCGAAAAGGCCGCAAATATTGGTTGAAATTCAAAAGTTGGTCAGTGACTGGCCTTCAGAAGTTCTGAAGCATCAAAAGGAGCAGGACCGAAAGGTACAATCTTTCCCGTCTTAATTGTTGTAAGAGCATAAGTCTGAGATCGCTGTACGCCTGTGCCTTGCTCAATTGGAGTAGCTTATATCATTTTTAGAAGGGGGAGCAGGGAACTATTCAAATAGGCAAGTTTTGCATTAGCTATCACGTAGTACTGATGTATATTATATATGATACATGATATATCGCTATATGTAGAGCATATACAGAATTGTATACGAATGCCTTAGAAGGAAATTTATATACATTCTATATGTAGAGCATGTACAGAAATGTTTATGGATGCCTTAAAAGGAAACATGGGAAGTAAGTTACAAGATTCCTTCCCTCTCCCATCAGTTTCGTACTTCCAGCAGCCTCCTTTTTTCTTCCTTGCTTATCCCTCTTCACATCTGGCCCCTTAATTATTAATCATTAGGTGAGGGATTCTGCATGTAAACACTGTGAACACCTTCGTTTGTTGTAACCTTAGCGTGACCTGACCTACTGTTCTGTATCAACATTGTACATTTTGTTTGTCAATCATTGTTCGGCAATGCTTGGGATACCTGAGATATAGAAGTTACTTCTACATTGTGGAAGTTCTTCATTCCACCCCCCTTTCTTCAATGGAACTGTGTGCACTTAAAATTATCTATCTCTTCTCTTCAATCTTCTCCATACTCTCCAATATGGAAAATGTCAGTAAACATGGAGAAAATGTTTCCAAAGCAGTTGTGAAGGTTTTTGAAAAAAATTAATGAAAATGGTGGGAAGCGGGGATTTACTTGTACTTATCTCTTGCTCTTCTTGCTGTAATTCACTTAAGATATACAAAGTAATTATCTTAAAATGTATGTTTGTTCTTATGTTTCCTTTTTTAGGAACTTCGGCAACATTATTACTTCATACTTGAGGTTTTTATATGTGGAGGACATGGAATATACAAATAAATTTAGCACCCTTGAATTTTTGAACTTCATGCAAAATGCCATTTATCCATGTTTATTTACCACAAATATTGATGCTGGTTCGGTGGATCAGTGGATGATGTTTCATTTACACTTAATAATTTGAGCACACTATATGGATTTAAAATGTCTTTCATGTTAGTAAACTCTAAATGCAATGCAAGGGCACCATGGTATTCCCTATAAATATATTTTGACACTGATTTAATTTGTGTAAGTTTTCATGTTGATAATGTTAATGTATCTTAGCTGTGTTCCTATCCTATATTCCTTGTCACATACTCGTATGATTTTAGATCCATTTTTGTTTCCCTGTTACAGCTTTAGTTCAGATCATCAGATTTTTGTTTCCTAGTGTGCAGTTTGTTCTAATCCTCATCTTGATTGAGCATATATATTTTGTTGCATAGACTGCTCTAAATTTCCAATGTTTTCTCCTCTACTAGCAGAAATGAGCCTATTGTCATTTGCAATTCTTTTTACTGAATCAGGATTTGGCCAATGCTCTTAAGATCGATATCCCTGCGATGGTGGACTCTTTATTAAACATGGGTCTGAAAGCCAGTGTGAACTTGGAAGATCTAAACCGAACAGAGGCTTTGTTATGCTGAAATCGCGATGTGTCTGAAGGTGGTTACAAGGTAAAGATAGTTCAGCATCCTTTGCTCAATCAAACTGTAGGTTAATGTCTGATTTTGGATATTGCATCTGTTTCTATAAGCTCGTACTAGTTGAACAAGCTAAACAATGGCGGATTACAAGGTGTGGTTAATTCTTTCGAAGAGCAGGATCACAGATAGATCATTAAGTTTTCAGTGCGGTGATTGTATCGTGTTTTTAGCACCATATCCGGTTTTTTAACCATATGCTCATTCAAATGCTTGTTAACATTAAGGGCTCATTTGGAGATTTGTCTCCACTCCTATTGAATGCTTGTTGTTAACATATGTTAATGTTTAGACATTAAACGGGATCAATAATATACGGAATGGTTATATTTCATTTATGTTTAGGGTATACAATTGCCTCAAACAATCGAACATGACATGCACACGCATCAGTTTGCCTAGTAGTATATAGTAGATGTGTGCATTTTTCAAATTGATTTTTCCAAAATTCATAATAAAAAGGAATTTTGGAAGTGTTTTTATAGTCGTTGTGCACTTAGGATGTAGTATGCACAACGCAATATTCCTGTTTTGTTGTGTAAACTGAGTGGCTTATATTCCTTTTTATGTTCTCACCTTGAAATAACTTTTTGTCAAAAATTTATTCCTAAATAGTATCAATAAACGAGAAGCTTCTGCGTTGCAGATATCGAAGAGCTTACTAAGATAATTTGATCTGCCAAGTCTCACACAATTTCACCTAACATATGGACTTACCAAGTACCAACTATCCCTACACAAGGAAAAAATCTTTTTTTGATTTTTCCGTTTAATACCCTTGAATTTTTAGCTTTTTTGGACGGTGCCCAAAGTTTTTCACGTTTTCGTTTGGTACCCCTGAGACTTCGGTTTTTCCGTTTGGTACCCTTATTTCTTTTTTTTTTTTTTGTCTAAAATAATGTTTTTTATATTAAAATTATTTTTAAAAACAGAAAAATATATATACCTAAATTATTATATTATAAATTTCGAATATGAGTATATTTTAATTAAACAACTCTCATTAACTATTTAAAAATTATGATATTTCTTAAATTATATAATATTTTATCTATTATTTTATAATTTTTAATATATTTATTACTATTTGATACTTTATCATATTTTGCATCAAAATATGATATTTTATGATTTTTAAGGTGGATTAGTATACATCACTGTTTTAGTGAAGCCATCAAAATATGATAAAATTTTAATTTATATGAACCATCCAATCTTTGATAAAAATATCATATAAATATAAATTAAATTTATTATATTTTATATAAAACATAATAAATTTCTCATGTTTTAATGCAAAATATGATAAAGTATTAAATAATAATGAATATATTAAAAATCATAAAATAATAGGTAAAAGTATTATATAATTTTAAGAAATGTCATAATTTTTTAATAGTTGATTAGACATCTTCGAAATTTATAATATAATATTTTAATTATATATTTTTTCTGTTTTTTAAAATAATTTTAATATAAAAAACATTATTTTAGACAAAAAATAAGAAATAAGGGTACCAAACGGAAAAACCGAAACCTCAGGGGTACCAAGCGGAAACGTGAAAAACTTTGGGCACCATCCGGAAAAACCAAAAACTCAAGGTACCAAACGGAAAAATCCATTTTTTTTTATAATGAACATTATTAATAGACACTTTTCTAAAACGATCAACTTTTCCATCAATTTCTTTTTAGTATGTTGTAGTGGAAAATATCGATATTTACAAAAATGATTTGTTTGTTGAAATAACCTCTTTTTACCGTAACTAATAATATAACTAGTTGCTATTTCAGTTGAATATAGAATATATAAATTTATGATAACTTCAACTTAATTATACAATGGGGACAATAGCTCTACCATAAAGGCATAAAATAGTGTATTGTATTTTTTTTTTTTTTGATACTGTACGGTAAGCAATTAGGGTAGATCATCTTCTCGAGATTCTCCAACCTAGGGCATCCTTCCGGATGAGATCCACCACCTCTGGGGGGATCGCTGAATCACCTATGGGGTAGTCGTGTCCCAACTTCGCGAGTTTATCGGCAACACTATTGACTTCCCTGAAGACATGCTGTATTTTGACCTGCTGGAAACTAAGTAAAATGTTAGAAATATCCGAAATGATGAGATCAAGTTCCCATGGGGGTTTCCACATTTGTTTAATGGAATTGATGATTGTAAGGTTATCACCTTCAATCTCCAGTTTATTGATCTCCAGATCACATGCTCTGATCAAACCCTCCCTTAGCGCGCATGCTTCAGCATGAAGGACCGATGCGTTCCCACATTGTCCATAGCCTAGGGAGATGGTTGATGCATGTTGATTCCTGAGAATGTATCCGAAGGCTGATTCTCCGGACTCGCGTTTAGATCCATCAAAGTTTAATTTGATAAATCCGTTATCAGGTTTTATCCACTTAATATTTGTAGTTTTCCTGTTTCTTTGAGGCGTTTTTTGTGTTGCTGTGTTTTTAGTTTTGTTAGCGTCTTTCCAATTCCTAATCTGATCCTGTATTCGTATCCCAATTTGCTGGATTTTCTTATTATTGAAGATATTTTGGTTTCTTTCGATCCAGACATTCCACCACGTAACCGCAAGTTGAACCATTTGATTATTATCTAGCTTATTGTTAAGTTGTGTGATCATATTTGCTATGTTCTGGTTAGAGTTGCTTACAGCTTGAAGCCCAATCAGAGTGTTGGCATTATTGAGATTTCCCACCATGAAGGGGCAATTAAAGAACAAATGTTTCGCAGTTTCGTAAGGGTGGTTGCAGAGGACACAATGCATGGGCACTGGTACCCTTTGTTTCTCCAGATTTTCCTTAGTAGGGAGTCCATCAATCGCCAGTTTCCAAGTAAAATTTTTAACTTTGGGCATGATGTCCATATCCCAAATCCATCCATTCGCATTGGCTGTGAGCCCTTTATTTTTATGTATAAGATCCATAGCTGATTTTGTCGTGAATGATCCTTTGTCCGAGGCTGCCCAATATAGCCGATCTCGAATAAAGGACTTCGGGAGTTGGTATGATTTGATTGCAGCTATAGCCTCTTTTGGGAGGAGGTTTCCTACTTTAGTTTCAAGTTTTTGGGTGTTCCATTTATTCTCAGTAATATAGTTACCTACTAGTTCATTCTCATCAATATTCCCACTATCTTCAAGAAGATTAATGAGCGGTTGATCAATCACCCACTTGCTTTTCCAGAATTTTATGGTGCTTCCATCCCCCACACTCCATCTTAATCCGTTCTCGAATTCAGATCGGAGATTCATTAGTCTTCTCCACTGCCAGGATGTATTTTTCTGTGTTTTGTAGTTCCATAGGAATGAGTCTTTAAGGTATTTTTCATTCACTATTCTAACCCATATATTGTTTGGGTCTACCATAATTTTCCAGAGTAGTTTCATTTGGAGAACCTTGTTCATATCTTCTGCTTTTCTAATACCCACCCCACCACACTGTTTTGGTTTGCAAATTTTATCCCAACTGATGAGAGGGTGGTGTTTAGGTCCTTTATTCCAAAAGAAATTGCGGTTGATTTGATCAAGTTCTTTATGAATGTGGGATGGAAGCATGAAGCTTTGCATTATGTAGTTTGGCTTGGCATTCAGGTTTGCCTTGATTAGGACTGTTCTCCCTTCCTGGGAGAGTGTAGATGCTTTCCATGCCGTCAGTTGCTTCCTAGACTTGGTTATTATATCTTCAAAGATTGTTTTATTTACTCTACCGTTGATAATAGGACAACCAAGATATTTGTCCAGTTCTTGGGTAGCATTTATTCCAATTTTTAGTTGGATTAGTCTCTCCATTTCATCACCAACATTTTTCGTAGTTTGAAATGAGGATTTATGAAAATTGACTTTTTGTCCCGAGATATAGCAGTACCTATTTAGTATCTCCAGAATTTGTGTGCTAGCATTTAAAGACGCTTTGGCAAATATAATGATATCATCCGCGAATCCTAGAAATGGAACAGTAGTTCCTCCTCTTGTAACTGGAAAGCCAATTAGTTTATTATTTTGGTTGCATTCTTTTTGGATGTTCCTGGCAAGAACTTCTGCTCCTAAGTTGAATAGCATAGGTGACAGCGGATCACCTTGACGAAGGCCCCTCTCAGGGTATATTACTTCTGATGGGTTATCATTGATTAGGATGGAGTATGATACCGTAGATATGCATTCTCTTATCCAACTGATGAACTTTTGCTCAAAACCAAATTTTTCGAGAACAGCCAAGATGAATGGCCATTCCACTCTGTCATATGCTTTTTCCATATCTAGTTTAATGGCCATGAAGCCCTCCTTCCCTTTTTTGCCCTTGAACCCATGAAAGATCTCATGTGCTATGAGTATATTATCATGGATTGATCTGTCTTGTGTAAAGGCACTTTGTAGCGGATGGATGAGTTTCGGTAGCAGCCTCCTTAGTCGGTTTGCTAGAATTTTTGAAATTATTTTATATATTGTTGAGCATAAACTTATCGGTCTATAATGTGTGGTTAGAGATGGGTTGTCCACTTTAGGTATTAGGGTAATAAATGTATGGTTGATTTGTTTTAGGATTCTACCCGAGCTAAAGAAACTCTTTGTTGCCCGGATAACATCAGGTCCAATAATTGCCCAGTATTTTTGGAAGAAGCCAGCAGGCATACCATCTGGTCCTGGAGACTTATCGCTTCCAATATCGAAAGCAGCTTTTCGGATATCCTCGTTTGAGACTGGTTTGATTAGCTCCATATTTTCACTATCCGTGATCTCTTTGGTAATGACTTCAAGGTTTTGTACTATGTTGTGCTCATTAGCTTGATTGGACCTGAATCGGTCCTTATAGTCCTTGAGGAACTCAGAGCTAATTTCGTCCTCGACAGATATTACAGTACCGTTCGCGCTATGAATGGAGCTTATTGATTTTCTATTCCGCCTGCCTGTTGCTTTCCTATGGTGGTATCTAGTGTTTTTATCTCCACATTCTAATGCTTTGGTTTTAGCTCTTTGCATCCAGTACCTTTGTTGAAATTCTAGTAGGCATTCTCTCTTCTTATATAGACTATTTAATCTTTCGTTTTGTTGAATAGAGAAGCTTCTGAAATTGAGTTTTTGTAGCTTCTCAATGTTTGCATCCGTTTCTCGGACTTGTCTATTTATATTCCCGAATTTTAACTTACTCCAGACTTTGAGCTTGGTTTTGAGGAGATTTAGTTTTCTGACTAATTTGAACATGTGTGTCCCCGGTATTTGTGTTCTCCAACACTGTCTGACAATTCTCTCACAATCCTCTCTTTCGGTCCACATGAGTTCAAATCGGAATGGTTTGTTCTTGAATCTTTGTATTTTGTTACCAATCTCAGTTGTGATAAAACAATGATCAGATGATGTGAACGCATGGTTCCATACATGGATGGAATTGTACGCGTTAAGCACCTCACAATGTGCCATGGCTCTATCTAGCTTTTCATACGTATTATTCTCTCCATCTCGTCTCTTCCGCCATGTGAATTCATTCCCTTTAGAAATAAGGTCCACGAGGTTGCATTGCTGAACTACATTTTGTAGTCTTTGAAGTCGATTGATTCGTAATGGTGCACCTCCCAGTTTGTCGGATGGGTTGAGGATATCATTGAAGTCGCCCATCATGATTACTGGTTTGGTTTGTGCGTTTATAGTATCTACTAGTTTATTCCAGAATTCATCTTTAAGCCCCTCATTTGGAGGTGCATAAATGAAGAATATAGCCATGTTGAATTTCGATTCGAAACTTGTATGATCCATAATAACGAATCTTTTATCCTTATGTCTCAATTCTACTTTTTCATTGATGAGTAGGTTGTTTTTCCATAGAAGACATAATCCTCCTGCTAAGCCATCCGATGGGATAAAACATATACTATCAAACCCCGCACTCCTCCAACATGATTCAGAAGGTTCGATATTTGTTTTTAATTCTGCTAACATTAACATATCAATATGCTCATTTTGCGTTGTTATTCTTATGTCTGTCCAAAAATTTTTCTTCCTGATACCTCGACAATTCCAGAAGGCTATCTTCATAATTACTTAGTACTTATGTTGGATGGTAGGGGGCCATCATTTTTACCTAAGATGATAATGTTTGTTAGACTAAGAGCTTTAAGAGTATAAAGGTATCCTATACTCTCAATCTTGCTTAGGATCTTGATCTGATTTAGTAATTTGTTTATTGGACACTTACCTTCTGGTTTACATTGTTTTGTAGTATTCATTTTCTTATCAAATGTTAAGGTTATTTTGGGAAAGATGATACTCTTGTATATACTTGGGCTAAAAAAGCCGCCCTTAAGGTTCGATATTTTTAGTAGAGAGACATAGTGACATTCCAGGAGTATGCTATCACACTTCTCTAGCATGCATTTCTTATTGTAGTTGGACATATTAGCCATACCTGGCCTACCAAGCTTAAAAACTTGCTCATAGTTTAGTTTATGGACAACATAAATTGTAGAACTTATTATATTAGTTCTTAGTTCTAACTGGTAAATAGGTGAAAAATATTTACACTGCTGCCTAAGGTATGGTAATTCATCAATTCCAGCCTTATTCGTTTTACTGCACAAGTACAAACAGTGAGCCCTTTGAGTGCTTAACTCCATATTCTTGGGCGATGAACCTGCGTTGTTCCTTTTCATTACTAGCTCAAGTAGCTGAGTAGAAGCATTCCGGTTAATTCTTCTTCTGTTAGGCGCTGCAAAAAACCAGCAGGTAATACCCAAATTAATATGCCAAGTATTTTCCAAGTCTAAAGATCTTGGGATGGAGCACATCAGCTGCATATTTGGCCAATATTTTAGACAGTTTAGTAAGAAATCGATTTTACTCCAATCTCTAATGAATCTTGGCAGATTTGACATCCATGCCCAATAGTCATTAGTTATTACTGGTTCCTGATCATATTTTTTTATATCACGCAGTATACTAACAATCCTGCTAGCTATACCTTGCGACCCTGTCATAGCAACGAAAAACACCAAATCATCACATTCAGCTAAAGAGAAACACCAAATCATCATATTGAACTTCAATAATCTAAATGCAGTGAACTGTATGCACACATATATTTGCTTTGTCGGATGGTTCATGTCCAACTTGCTGTTAACGTTTTTAGAGTTTTGGGGGAATAGGTTGGGAAACCATACTCTTCTAGCTCTCCAGAGAGATTTGTTATGCTGGTCTAGCAGACTCAGACTTAGTGTTTGGATATTGGTCATTGACCAAAGATCAAATTGGGTCATACCTGTATCATGAAACAGGTTCATGTCTACTCTTCTGGGCATAGATTTCAAAACATCAGTCCAGTGAACACAAAGGTGGAATAGCCGCTGGAAATGTTGGTTGAAAATTGAGATCCCAACGAATCTTTCCAAAGAAGAGAAGGAGATGGAGAAACCTTCCAAATAGAAAACAAACGGGTGCAGTCCGAAGCCGCAAGACCAAACACTAGCCCTGGGACGTTGACTAGAAGTCTTGCGCGAAAGGGGGTCCAGCCGGAGGTTCCAGACTCTTTTCCCGCGCCCATGATCGGAAATCGGAACGACTTCAGGACAGGGGTACATACAATACCAACTGGATCGCAGCCTCATGTTGAATCCAAGCACAGACCAACCACACCAATGGATTCGTGAGTAGGAGACATCCCTTGATTGAAAAGTCGGACGCTTATCGGAGTTTGAGGATTGTTCCATCGTCCAAATTTTGTCGAATGAAATTGAAACCTGAATCGAGAAGAGGAGTACACAGCGAAGAAACACTAGGCATAGTTTCTGGCATGAGGAGGTGCAAGCGGCGGCAGCCTTGGGGAGGGAGGTGTTTAGGTTTAGGGTTTTGGGTGTTAGGAGGGGTGGGCTTTTGCGCATGTTAGGCGCGTAGATCTGATGGGTAGAGGGGTTTTGGGGTTTCATTTCTGTTTCTTTTTCTACACTCTCTTTTACTTTTTAAATAGTGTATTGTATATGATTCCATTAGTAGCAGTTTTGTTGAAATAATTGAATTTTAGGTTCTTTTTGATGCCACGTGTTTCTTTTATGCCACTTAGGGGAACACACATTAAAAAAAAGAAAAGAATCCGGATAAAAAAATTTAGGATGGGGATGGTGGTTTAAGATAAGGACGAGACTCCGAGAATACTTGTAAAGAGAGTTATCTTACCCTAAATATTTTACTTCCAAATTTATTCTATATATATATATATATATATACCTCTCCTATTTTATTAAAATTAAAAAAAATTTAATAAATTCGGTAAAATGAGTTTTTTGGGATAGTTTAACCTTTTTGGGTAGATTATTATTGAGTAATTTTGTAAAATATGAAAAATCTAATGAAAAAAACTAAAAATTGTTTGATATGTTAAGATTTATGAGTTGATTTTTACGGTGAATTTACCAAAAATACACTAAAAATTATTTGATATGATTTATGAGTTGATTTTTACATTGAATTTACCAAAAATACAAGTGTTTAATTATTTTTAAAAAAACTTGTAAATAGATTTGAGGATAAATTGGACCAAAATTATGAAAAGCTAATTAAGTGAGGTTAATTTTTTTTTTTTTTCAAAAAGCTCCTCAATAATCTACCAAAACACTACGTATTTAAAATTTTCAAAGCTACACAAAAACCTTTACAAAAAGATCTTCCGCACACTAATTATCCCATACCAAAGTGTGGTATGCATTATTTATATATATATAAAGGAGTCTTGAAGAAGGACTCATAACCCTTAAATTACAATAATTAAGGGTTGTAATTTGTTCAAATTAAATAACAATGTACTTAATAAAAATTTAGTTGAACGTACAATTGAATATATAAATTAACATTTGAAATTAGTTGTATAGTTAATTAATTGATAATATAATTTAACAATTTTGAATACAGTCAAACAAATTTTAATTAAATAAATACAAATTAAACAAATATATGTTATATTTAAAGAATTTTATCCGAATGTGAATCCTTAGTTCCTTGCTACTTTTTAATTACCTCAACGCCCCTTTCCACTTGAACCAAGTATATATATATATATATATATATATATATATATATATATAGTGTAGTGCTCTTCTATATATACAGACGTTATATCTAAGAAACCCTCAAAGACTCAAATCAAAGCAATTAAGTTATAGTAAGTTTGCTTGAATTGACAGGTATCTAGCAAGGGAGCCATGGCTTCGGTGACCACCGTGTCGACTACCGAAAATGAGAAGAGGGTCCCGGCGTCGAACCGCAGCTATTCTCCATGGGATGCGCTCTTGAGGGTGACGCTGCTGGCTGCCTCTGTGGTGGCTGTTGTGGTTATGGCCACCAGCAAAGATACCGAGTTTCTTTCGGTGCAGCTTCCTGGCGTCCCCGCCCCGGTTGTGGTGGCTAAATCGGCCAAGTTCAACTACTCTCCGGCCTTCATGTGAGTTTATATATATACTTCTTCACACACTTGTACTTATAAGTTATTACCAATTAAGATTATAAGGTACTATGTACGTAATGCATGTACGTATCACTCAACGTCTTAGTATTTTCACAATACTGCTCTCAAAATTTTAAATTTATTGGACAAAATAGCACCAATTTTCCATTAGGGTAAAACCGCCAACATCACAATTTTTATCATGCAAGTACCAATCAATCTCCACTAAACTCTCGTAAACAAGTGTTAAATACCCGATAAACTTAGAAATATTTAGGGTCCGTTTGGTTTTAACTCCGGAATCGAAAACGGAATGGAAACAAATCTAGTCAATACGTATACCCTTGTTCATTAAAATTTTTGGAATCATTCCTTGTGTTTTGTAGTAATTGGATGAGAGTTTGATTACTTTTGGTACCTGATAGGGTAACAAAATGTGAGGAAGCAAGTGCATTTTTCATTAAACCATGAGGAATGATTCCATAAAATTTTATGAATATCGATATATATATATATATATATATATATATATATATATATATATATATATATATATATATATATATGGACTAAATTCGTTTTCATTCCGTTTCCGGAGTTGGAACCAAACGGGCCCTTAGTAAAATCAGTGAAATTAGGCATATTCACAAGTTAACTCATCAATTGGTTGGATTAAAAAGTGTATAAATGAGAGAAGTTATGACTAATACAAATCTTAAGTTTTTCAGGACTTTTTTTATATCACGGTAGAGAGTTTTTAAAGTCCCGTTATATTTTTGGCCGAGAACTTTTCTCGGAATTTTATCTGCAAGTCCTGAGAAATAAAAATACTTTTGGGAGTTTTGTAAAAATTCTCTAGAGACATCTCTCGAGTGTTTTATTTATTAAAAAAGATGGTACTAAAGACAATTGATAAATATGTAGATTGGATGATTGAGGATGAAGATGTGGTGTTTACAATATTGGTGTTCATGATTGAGGTTTTTATAGTTAAATAATGTAAAGTAGAAAACAACGTTAGTGACTTATGAAAGAAAATGAGTAGATAGAGGTTAGAAATTAGAAGATCCACCCCCACCTACTAATCTATTTTGCCAATCGATTTACAAGTCTTCTACTTTTGGTTAGCCGTCGCTTTCTCCCAAGTTTCAAATTTCATGGCTTTCAAATTTATCATTCTTAATAACCTGGAATATGTTTATTTATCGTCATTTGCTACCTTTTCCGTGCAATTATATACTAGTGTATATAAATATATAAGAAAAGGTGGATACTTTATTTGATGAAAAAAAAGTGTATGCTTAATTAAGATTATAATTATAGAGGCTCTGATGAATGCTCACCAGCTCAAGTAGGGAAGCATCGATCCTTTCGTATATATAGCTTTTGACAAATGCGACACGTTCATAGTAAACAAAACTCCCAATAAATTACTTTTTTCTATGACCCAATTAATTTAAATGAATATTCATTACACTTTATATATATATATATATATATATATATATATATATATATATATATATATATATATATATTAGAAATCAAAACATTAAAAGTAATTGAGAAATTTCTCAAATTAGCTATTTTAGATTGGTTATCCTGACGTATTTTAGTCCACGCAAATATGTATATCCGCATGACCGTATCACAAAATGTGTCCGTGCTTGAACCACACGCGAGTGAACTTATGTAAACAAAAAGTTTAAACATCATTGCAATAATAATGGTTAAATTATTGAGAGAATTAGGACCCGTTTGGTACCAATCCGAAAACGGAAACGGAATGGAAACGAATTTAGTCTATATGTGTATCCTTATTCATGAAAATTTATGGAATCATTCCTTGTGGTTTCATGCAAAATGCACTTGTCTCCCCATATTTTGTTTCTCTATAGAGTATCAAAAGTAATCAAATTCAACTCCAATTACTTCAAACCACAAGGAATGATTTCAAAAACTTTTATGAATAAGGATATATATATGAACTAGATTCGTTTCCATTCCGTTTCCGATTCTGGAGTTAAAACCAAACGGGCCTTATATTATTAAGCATTATTTTTGTTTGGGTATATGTATGTTTGATAGCTTGCTAGGGTTTGGTTAATTATGAAAATTAAATTTCATAGTTTGGCATGAATGGCTGGTTGGTATGTTCAGTTACTTTGTAGCAGCAATGTCGGTGACCGGATTGTATAGCATCATCACCGGAGTTGCCTCATTGTCAGCAGTTTGGAAGCCATCCATCCCCGCCAAATATGTTCTTATCCTCATCGTCACCGATGTGGTACAACATACATAATTAGTTACTTAATTTATTACGTACATACATACTCTTTATTTGTAACCATTTACGTAGTTGCATGCATGCACACGCGCAGTTGATACTAGGGGTCGTAGCTTCAGCCACAGGCACCGCAGGAGGCGTTGCGTATTTAGGGTTAAAGGGAAATTCCCATGTCAACTGGAACAAGATCTGCGACCCTTATGCCAAGTTCTGTCGCCATGTTGGCAGCTCAGTGGCGGTTAGCTTGTTCGCCTCCATCGTGCTCCTGCTGCTCATCATCGCCAATGGACACTCGCTGTATCGCAGCATTGAACCCAAGTGTTGAACCACATTCGATCTACTCAACCAGTCCTGTGTTCGTTCTATTTATGTTGCTCGCTGTTGTGTAAATTCTTCAAACTATATATATTCTGATGTTGTTTGTGCGCGTGTATGTAATAATTCCCATGTGCAGTGTAACCGTGTTGTTGATTTTTGTTCATTTATTGCTACATGTTTTAATCAAGACATCGATATATTTAACAAAAGCACTTGAAACAAATGACTTGCTTCCAATATTCAAAATCGTGGTCCTGCATCCCATGATCTCAAGAAGATCCAATCAACTATACTAATTTAGTAAAACAAAATACATAGCGGATAAAACGAAGAATCTAACTCATAAATAAAAGTGTGAAGCATTTTAGAAAGAAAGATATCGAGAACAAGTATATATCTATCGGAAATCTACATGGGTCGTACCAGTTAACCTCTAATTATGCATGTGTAGTACTCATCGCCATCGTCAGGACCGTCCAATAAATTTTGGTGGCCATGTTCCAAAATTAAAATATTACCCTATTTAAAATAAAATTTCGAGTTCGTCTTCTTTCAACCCCTAATTCTAATTTAATCTTTCACAATTTCGGGTTCAATCTTCATTCTTCCATATAGAAACAATGAACTGTGTCAAGTTTGTCGTCTTCAGAATAGAGATTAGAGAAGCAAATGATTTTGTGTAAACAAATATTCAAGTTCATAGTCTTCTAAATAGAGATTAGAGAGTGAGGATGATGTTGTGAAACTGATTTGTTGATCAACACTCGAAATTGCGTTTAGGTATGAAGATGTCGGTTTGATAATCTACAAAATACAAAAGCAAACGAACACTCAATTTAGGAGAGGAAAAGCAGAAGATATTTTTTTAAAAAAGATTGAGTAAAAAAACAAAGGAAATAGTAGATAAAATAGGAGAGATATTGTGTTATATTTGTATAAAAAAGAAAACATACAGCAGTTTTTAGATACTAAATCTTTATTAGTAATAATAATATATGAAAGAATGAAAAATATGGGGCCCTATAAAATTGGGACCTGTTCCGTTGGGCTCTTTGAACTCCCCATTGGACGACCTTCACCATCGTATTGCATGCATAGAACCTACACCACAACCGATTATCATAGAATGTGATTACGTGATTCTTACAATTGAATTCGCCCTCTTAATTCTATGTTTACAAAAATAGAGTATAGTGAAGCGAAGCTATGCCATCGATCAATTCAAATGTTTGGTCATCTAGGTGTCGTGATGCCCCAAAAAAATCCTTACAAAAAACGAGTTATTAGTATTAACTACTTTTAGTACCAAACTCAATAGGATTTTTCTCACAATAAATCTTCTTTACAAGACGTTGCTTCTTTTTTACATTCAACGTACCCTAATGTACGTAATAATATCTTTGGTGTCATGTCGGGTTTTAAAATTTATAACTTGGCAGTTACTAAATCCTCACTCCCATAGGTATATATATTACGGGTTTTAGTCACAGTGATTATCAAATACGGAACACAAGGCTGTTTCTAAATTGATTATCACTGAGGAAGTTTTCAACTAAGTCAAAAGAAAAAAGGGAGAGAGGAAAAAAGTTAGAAATTTTGGTTTTTTTATCAGAGTCAAAGTGTCTGCACATTAGTCTCACTTACAGTAAAATAAGGGTAAGTATTTATCAAGCGGGAATAACATGAGTCCTAAAATCGAAATTAATAATACTTACTACACTCTCGAGTGGGTTATACAATACATAAAAATCAATGTTGAAGTGGAAAGCATAATTAGCGAGGTAATCAACCGTGTAGTTCGCTTTTTTCCCTAAAAGCATGACGAGCATGAATACTCCACTCTCTTCCCATTTTTTTTTTTGTGAAAGAGAGATTAGACTCTTTGCGCTAGAACACTTATTATAAAAAAGTCGAATTACAACCGAGTAAGACGAGGAAGGGCAACTCCTCACATATCGTCCAAAATCAAAGCTTGAACATCCAAAGGGGGCTCTAATAAACAATGACTACCGAAATCCAAACTAAAAGCAAAGTCCGCAATAGAGTCATTAACTCTATTCCCTTCTCGGTATACATGAGCGAAACTGATAGACCAGTCTCGGATAATGGAGCCTTGGCAACGCATCACCGGGATAGAGAGTGGGTGCATGGAGCTAACACCATTCTCAATGAGCCCAACCACCAGAAACGAGTCCAGTTTGACCTCTACTCGCCGATAACCCAACTCCCAAGTCAATTCCGTGGATAGCACCCCAGAGTTCCGCTACCGGAGCCGAGCAAGCCCCCAAGTTAACAACCCTTCCTTGGATCCACTCACGACACTCATCACGCAGAACCACCCCAGCAACAGCATGCTCCTGTTCACCCTTAGAAGCCCCATCAGCGTTAACTTTAACCCACCCGGGCTTCGGTTTCTTCCAAGACACGAGCTTTTACTACTTCGGACCCTTCAATCCCGTACTGCTCCTGACCCAGGCATCCCTATACTCCTTATAGTAGTCCAAAATAAAACTCACCTTGTCTCCCACCAAACGAACATCGCTGAATTAAGGTCCCGGAGTTCCGCCACCGCCATAACCATCAAATTGTGGTCCCAAAAACCGCACCCCAATTCTTCCTCAGAGATGGAATCATGCCCCTACTAACATTCTCAAAAAACCATTCCTCCCAAGTCAAAATAAAGAAGGCATCTCTAACCTTACCAACTCAGTCCAAACTTCTTTCGCCAGAGGGCAGTCACGTAAATGATGGAGTAGCGACTCCTCCTCATTCGGGCAAGCAGTGCAGTAGGGTGAATCAGATAGGTGCCAACGTGTTCGTTCCAAGTTAGTTAATGGAGCTTCTCAGGCCACCTGCCAAAGGAAGAAACGAAATCTCTCTGGTATCTTCATCTTCCATATTTGCTTGAACAAGCTGCTTCTCACCTTCACTCTCTCTCTCTTTTCTCCCTAATGTATTTGTATGCTGATGCAGTGAAGAAAGAGCCATCGATTGTGGGTAACCAGCGAATTTCATCCGAACTACCATGACAGTCCCACAATCCAGTCGTAATAACACGAAGCAAACTAGCGTTACTTAACCGGCAAGTAAGGTAATTCCAGTCATGTCCCTTCCTCCTGCCAAACGTCCCTCACTTTCATCTCAAGTTCAACAACGGAGAGGGGCATTTGACAAGAGTTTGCAAGCAGCTCCATAATTGCCCATACATCACTCTAGAAACGAGCTCTTCTTCCATCCTTGATGCTCCAGCCCGGATTCGGAACAAGTACCTGATTATACCCTTCAACGATTCCTTTTCAGATATGGGAGCTTACCCCTCTATATACTAGCTTCGTGGGCCATTCTGATCCTCATCTAGCATACTTATTAATAGCTTTTGCCCAAAGTTGAGCCTTGACAACGAAGTACCATGCTAAATAGTGGGTGACAACTAGGGATATTATTCTTGTTTATGAGATTGACGGCAATGAGGGAATCCGTTTCTAGAATTACATGTCTCGCCCCACAATCCCAAGCCATTTCAATTCCATGTGTTATCCCCATAATTAAACAAGACCAAAGAAAATAAGAGATGTGAAATATGAGGGAAGAAATATCTAGGGATCGGATATGGTATCACCATAATGATAGACTTTCATTAAACATTGTATGTGAACTTCAAAAATATCAAATAACAGTCACATGTAGGAAGTTATCAAAGATAGTCAAATGCCACATCTCGATGTGCGTTAAACCGTGTCTAACTCACCCTTGAAGTGCTATCGTAATTACATAAGAATGAACCAAATCCAATTAACACAATAGCAAACAAGAATAATACAAAACTATCAT
Source organism: Fagopyrum homotropicum (assembly GCA_033239125.1). Lineage (NCBI taxonomy): Eukaryota > Viridiplantae > Streptophyta > Magnoliopsida > Caryophyllales > Polygonaceae > Fagopyrum > Fagopyrum homotropicum. Next base: position 126,751,112 of record BSWB01000005.1, read on the forward strand.
CTCTCTTATAAAGAATTTGGAAAATCAAAACTATGATAACCCTTTTCCCTGTAGATAGAAAGAAGTCGTTACTTACTTTATCAAGTTCATTCCTAGTTGAGCTAAGTGAGTTTATAGCACTACTACAAAAATGTGTTTATAACCCTTAAAATATATCCCGGGCTTATAAATTATGAGATATAGAATCGTTTTTTTTTTAAATTTAATTTGGAAACCTATAATAATACGGATGTTGTAATAACCGGGTTATAAAGTTATGTAAAATTAGGCAAGAGGTATGTAAATAACTTGAACATTGTTATATCCGGATTATATAAAATATTTATAACATGGTTACTTTTACCACCGGGTTATATATCAGGTTAAATTTGTAAATTCAGCAAAACGGCCGGAATATTTGGCTTGCTTCATTATTACTATTTTTCCCACCTAAACAATATCATTCCAGACGCCCTAGCCTCATAGGAACCCTCCTCGATCTGTCTTTGACAATCTTTTCCGAAGCCCTCCGCTCGATCTGTCTTCGACAATCGTCTCCCGAAGCCCTCCGCTCGATCTGTCTTCGACAATCGTCTCCCGAAGCCCTCCGCTCGATCTGTCATCCATAATTGTCAACACGAACCACTGTCATCCATGGATTCCATATCAGTGGCAAAATCCGACATAAACATTATATATCCGATCACGTTTTCCAATTGTTTATGGACTACTCTTCTGCTACTTGCTTGATTGATTCTTAATGTAAAAAAGCTTGCAAATATCAGTCTTTTCTCGATTAACTTTATAGAAATAGCGATATGTCCAAAATCCTTTGGTATTAAACAAGTTATCTTGATTCTTTGCAGAAAATATCTTTGCGCAAGGGAAATCGAATGCACATGTCCTTCTTCAAAATTCTCATCAGGTTCGTCCATCACTCACTAGTACAAAACTTAAGTTTCTCGGGACAATTATCTCGGGTGTTAAAAAAATTCCCGTAAAAAAAACTCTCGGGATTTAATACTATAAAAGAGTTATTAATTTATTTATTTTAAAAAAATAATATATAGAGACTTTTTTTCGACCTCACTAGAACCCTTTAAACACTCTAGGGATTTATCTTTAAAAAAGTCCCGATATATATGTAAAACAACTCTCGGCACTTTTCTTTTACCTCACTATAACTTTAACCTAAGAAACTTGCTGAGAGTCGCGATACCGATTATTCCCCTCTAGCGCGCCTCTCCCGTCTCCATCCAGTCCATCATCGTCCCCAATTTTTGTTTCCGCCGCCGTCACGCCACCGTCACGCCACCGTCGAGTCGAGGTTTGGATTGTTGTCTTTGCTACTCTCCTCTGGTTACAATCGTCGTCAATCGTGTGCCACCAGGTTAGTTGCAATCTCGAAATCAACAGAATTTGTTTCTTGTTTGAGTTCTAGTACTCTCCTCCTTGATAATTGGTGGTGTATGAAGGTGAGAAAAGTTGCAATTTGTTATTTGTTTTCGGATCACAGTTGCTAGTTGCCATATGCTCTGACAGTGGAGGTTTATGTGGATGATATGATAATTTCTCACAGGGAAGATGATATGTAGTCACTTGTAAAATTTGTTTTGCTTAATGTTCAGTAGGCTAAGTTCACGTCTGTTCAACCATATTAGGATGAGAGTGGAGGTTTATATGGATGATATGATAATTTTTTTATCCTCGTATGCAGCATCTGTTCAACCATATTAGGATGAGAGGTTACCTACTTACGCAGCTTGCAATATGTTCTTTATTTCTTTGTTCCTCTTGTGATTATGATTTATTCTTTCAACATTTGACATAGTTTCTATGATTTATGGTTCAAGTCAACAGATTTTTCATGTCTTCTCCATATAGTAGCTTGTATATATGGTTCCTGTCACTGAATCTAGGTTTATAGTTCAAATCAGCATTGACCCATCATTATAGTTTGTTCCCATTGCAAAATTGAATTATAGAATGTTGAATGCAGAAAATCCAATATAAGTTCAAATCCCTTATTGGATATCTTATCTAACTTGGATATCTTATCTATTTCACTTCATAACTGTGATATGTTAATCTCATTCATGTTTCGGTTAAGTGGAGATCTGGAGCGAGTCTTTGAAGACTGAAGTTGTAATTTGTTTGACTATTTTGATTGTATTTATGTTTCGTTTGACTGTTTTGATTGAAATATGTTAATTTCATGGCTGAAGTTGTAATCTGTTAATTTCATGACTATAAAGTGTAATCTGTTTGACTACCTAATCATTAGGTAGAGAAATTACTTTCAGACTGAAGTTTTTATGCAGAACTTATCTAATTAAGTTAGAGTGAATATGAAAATAATTGTCAAATAAAATGCTTTGCACCAAGAGCTATGTGGCAAATTAAGGTGAATAGCCTTAAGAAACGTTTATTTTTTATTGGACACTGTTAGCTATTTGAGTATGAAACTGAAAGTTGATTGCATTCTTAATGGGCAAAAGATGTTTCAATTGTTTTGGTGTTCAGTAATTGGAGAGTTTTCTGGTGGAGGATTCAGATGAAGGTGTATTCACACTCAAATAACTTTCCGATCTTTTCTTTCGTTGCTTAAATTCAAATGAATATGTATTCACACTTAAATCGTGCTTATATTCTAATGAAATAACTTTGATATAGCTTTGTGACAGTATTGGGATAAGCTTTATTCGACAACTTCAGGTGAAATTGGGACTAGTGTCAATTTTCAGCAAATTGTCATATGTATAATATAAAAGCTGAGATCATTTAATGTCAATTTTCTACAAATTGCCTTTCACTTTGTTTAAATTTTGAGAAATTTTAAACATAGCCTCATTTATTCTTTCAATAACTTACTTTGAATATATTTGTGCAGAAGATCGTCTGTCATTGATTTGATGCCAATTATAAGCTTGAGTTTGTTGAAAATACATCTATTTCAGTTGGTGACGACCTTAGTTGAGTAAGTGTATCCTTGTAAGCTGCTTTTACTCTTCTTTTTTTTTTTAAATTTGATTTTGAGTGATAATGTTAGAATTATTCTGTTCTTCCGGTTTATTGTATATTTCAAGTCATGGTGATTTTGAGTGATAATGATAACATTTCACAAGTATCTCACAATATTGTGGAAATCAATTCAAAACTAAGCTTTCTAACAATTCCCCTATAAGGCTATTAATAAGGGAGATCAACTATGAAAATTAGAAAATATATCTTCTTAAAGATAAGATATTTTTAAAAGATATAAAAATAATAATCCCAAATATAGGATAAAAAACTAACAACTTCTTTGAGATTGTTTGAAAGTTTTAAGGAAATAAAATATAAAAGATAATTGCCAAATTTAAAAGATCTTTGGTCGGATCTTCGAACACGCATCAAGAACGAAAACTCGGATGGAATCTCGGCCGAGATTCCTGAGTGTTGGCCGAGATTCTTCATCTCTAATTCTCCTTTATTTTCTTTGATGATGATGTCTCCTTTCGGATCCATTTAACCCTTGATCTAGTGACTAGTCCTTGTACGATTGATGTCGAGGATGATCCCACATCACTTGCGTATGGAAACTCAGTCTTGATCCACTAGGTGTTGTTTTGTCTATTATTCGGGGAAGGATGGGGTGGATTGATGACGACCGCCGGAGGTTTGTTCGGAGAAGTGGCAACTAAGCTGCTCACTGGTTGGCCAAACTTCATCCTCATAATTCTTGTTGTTTCGCTTTTGTTTACTTTTTACATGCTTCCTTTGATGTATTGTGGAGGAAGGCATTGTAGATGAATAAAATTACTTGTTCTAAAAAAACAGATAAGAATTTATGTCGATACCCATATTTGATTACCAAATAAGCCGTAGGATGTATAAATTAGATCGGTATAAAACATAAATAGGTTAGGGATCAAAATAAAATGCATATAACAAAAACTATTTTTTGATGATTCAAATAGTACATATCAACACATATGCGATAAATCCAAATCTGAAGTAGGCACTAATCTTATATATCAGACTCAAAATATCCATAACTTTACATCACAAATCAAACGAGCGAAATGTTATCATTTTTATATTGCTAATCGGACCGAATATTAATGGCCTTTGGGCTGCTTCTTTTTCGACCAATTAATCATGGCCCACCTTTAGATCTCTCTCACCTCACGACGGTTCTTCATCGTCTGGCAGGAGCCCGAGATAGATATAATCATATAAAGGCCAGTGTCACCGGCTCCGACCAAGTGCCGGCAATCGTCGACGAGACAAGTAAAATAGAGCTTTTATTGGAGAAGAACACATATGCGTCTATGAGTAAAGAAGATCAGTAGCAGCGGCCGAATGCAAAATCTTTATCGATTGCAAGAGGAATGCAAACTACTAAATCGAGGCGTTGAACAGGGACAATTCCGGAATTTCAACTTCCTAACCGCCATTGCCACATCTCACCCGTTTCCTAGTAGCGGCTAGAAACGCTAGGGGAAAACCTATCAAAATTAGGGTTCCTTGTCTTTCCCTTGGTTTGAAGATCAAATTTCCCTCCCAGTTTCTAGTTTCTGCGTCCAGAATTTGTTGCTTCTCAATGTAAGTGTCTCTTTGACTGCTTCTCTTTATCTTTCTGATTGATTGCATTGCCTAATGCGATCAATTTCAACTTTTCGGTTTATTTCATGTGATTGATACTCGAATTCGTTAGGTTTTCTTTCTCCTTGAGAGTATCCTTAACCGGTATCACTTGGGACTTTTCCTTTAGAAATTGCGGAAAAAGAGAATTTGATGACGACCGCCGGAGGTTTGTTCGGAGAAGTGGCAACTAAGCTGCTCACTGGTTGGCCAAACTTCATCCTCATAATTCTTGTTGTTTCGCTTTTGTTTACTTTTTACATGCTTCCTTTGATGTATTGTGGAGGAAGGCATTGTAGATGAATAAAATTACTTGTTCTAAAAAAACAGATAAGAATTTATGTCGATACCCATATTTGATTACCAAATAAGCCGTAGGATGTATAAATTAGATCGGTATAAAACATAAATAGGTTAGGGATCAAAATAAAATGCATATAACAAAAACTATTTTTTGATGATTCAAATAGTACATATCAACACATATGCGATAAATCCAAATCTGAAGTAGGCACTAATCTTATATATCAGACTCAAAATATCCATAACTTTACATCACAAATCAAACGAGCGAAATGTTATCATTTTTATATTGCTAATCGGACCGAATATTAATGGCCTTTGGGCTGCTTCTTTTCGACCAATTAATCATGGCCCACCTTTAGATCTCTCTCACCTCACGACGGTTCTTCATCGTCTGGCAGGAGCCCGAGATAGATATAATCATATAAAGGCCAGTGTCACCGGCTCCGACCAAGTGCCGGCAATCGTCGACGAGACAAGTAAAATAGAGCTTTTATTGGAGAAGAACACATATGCGTCTATGAGTAAAGAAGATCAGTAGCAGCGGCCGAATGCAAAATCTTTATCGATTGCAAGAGGAATGCAAACTACTAAATCGAGGCGTTGAACAGGGACAATTCCGGAATTTCAACTTCCTAACCGCCATTGCCACATCTCACCCGTTTCCTAGTAGCGGCCAGAAACGCTAGGGGAAAACCTATCAAAATTAGGGTTCCTTGTCTTTCCCTTGGTTTGAAGATCAAATTTCCCTCCCAGTTTCTAGTTTCTGCGTCCAGAATTTGTTGCTTCTCAATGTAAGTGTCTCTTTGACTGCTTCTCTTTATCTTTCTGATTGATTGCATTGCCTAATGCGATCAATTTCAACTTTTCGGTTTATTTCATGTGATTGATACTCGAATTCGTTAGGTTTTCTTTCTCCTTGAGAGTATCCTTAACCGGTATCACTTGGGACTTTTCCTTTAGAAATTGCGGAAAAAGAGAATTTGATGACGACCGCCGGAGGTTTGTTCGGAGAAGTGGCAACTAAGCTGCTCACTGGTTGGCCAAACTTCATCCTCATAATTCTTGTTGTTTCGCTTTTGTTTACTTTTTACATGCTTCCTTTGATGTATTGTGGAGGAAGGCATTGTAGATGAATAAAATTACTTGTTCTAAAAAAACAGATAAGAATTTATGTCGATACCCATATTTGATTACCAAATAAGCCGTAGGATGTATAAATTAGATCGGTATAAAACATAAATAGGTTAGGGATCAAAATAAAATGCATATAACAAAAACTATTTTTTGATGATTCAAATAGTACCCATATTTGATTACCAAATAAGCCGTAGGATGTATAAGATTCTCTTCTCGATCGCTTGAAACCAGCCTCTCTCCTCCCCTTCCCTCTCATCTCCTCCTCTCTCATTTGCTTCTTCTACGAATGGTTGGTCCAACATCTTATTCAGACAATCTTCCCGATCCGACTGTCATCAGCATTTGTATGCTGTAACACTAACCCTCCCAAATCCGATTGCCATTAGAATTCCTCCAATCCGGACTTCAACAACTTTTCGGATCGAAGTTGATTATCGGCGGCGTTGAAGAATGCTTCAATTGTGAGTTATGGTAAAGCGACGAAGAGGGGGATAAAATGCCCTTGTTAGGTTTGCGGTCATTTTCACAAGTATGAAGAAGGTGAGGTATGTGGGATTTGTGGCCACCGCTTGTACTGGTTTCCGACCACTCTTCGATTCCAACTATCGATTTGAAACATGAGTTTTTCAAAAGTCATGAGATTTCTCAAATTTTGAGTGTTCTCTTCCTTAATTTCTTGCAAGAATTGATTTGAGAATTTGATGCCGGAGTTGTTGACTTGTGGCTTTGAATGCGTAGATTTGATTTACGGCTCTGAATGCGTAGATTTGAAAGTGAGCCTTGTGAGCTCCAAGCAACACTGCTTAGACATGAGTGCCAGCAAGTGAATCTAGTGTCACGCAGACGGAAGAACTTCTCCAAGCAACACTGTTTTTCATAATATAAAATCTAGGGATGCATTTGAGTGAGACTGTTAGGTGAATATGCAAATGAATAAGATTTTCTTGTGATTGCCCATTTTCTTAGATAATCATCGTGACATATCTCATAGTTGTGGAAATTTTTGATAATTGCAGACCAAGAATAAAAATCCTTGCAACTGTTATAATGCCAATTGCATACTTGGTAGAGTGGATGTATAAGTTGTTAGCCCCATTTAGATTGATCATATTTGATTAGTGCACACTCTGTTGAACTGAACCTTCAACAAATAAAATGTTCTGCAGGATTCTTTGTTTTAGAAGGATGTTAGTTCGTGGGATTCAGGTTATATATTTCATCAATTGATCTTTAGGGTATTGTCGTAATCTTTCCGTAAACAATCTTTCTCAACAATCTAATACCAAACACTTAATATTTATGCAAAAAAGAATCTCTAACAATCTCCATCCCCAACAATACCCAACAATCTCAAGAATCTCCATCCCGATGAATCTAAAAAAAGAATACCCAGCTGATACCAAACAGGCCCTTTGTACCATTTGATGATGACTTAAGGTTTATGCATTTGAAATATATGATAGAAACTTGGGTGCTGTGAAGTTGAACGTTCTGCCCCTATCCTTTGTTTGTAATTGAATGTACATATCTAAAATAAAATAAAAGCCAATTTGCATGATAAATCATGTGCCTTAAGTAGAAATCTGTGGCGCACAATCTAGAATGTAATCCTTATTTGGTCGTTTGTGGTATTAATTTTGAGTAGAGAACTGAAGTTGCATCTTTTCTTAAGGAAAATGTGATAAGATAGACAGATGCCATGAGGGCTTCATCACCAGCTGAATTTTGTGCTTTGAACTGTTGAAAGCTCCTCAAGATTTGAGTCAACTGATCTAATGAGTCTCAATCAACAGAGTGATTTTCCTGTATCTTTGAACTTGTCCGACATCAATAAGAGTCGTATGGAACCAGAGGATGAAGATGAAGACGAAGATATAGATTTTAATCCCTTTCTGAGAGGTAGTCCTGCTGAAGCTTCTTCAAGCCTGAGCTCTGAGGTAGAAGTTTTCGATCTTAATGCGGATGACAGTGGCGGGGAAGTTGCCCTTCCTTTGCTTTCCGATTCAGCACTTAAACAAAATGATGTAAGTAATGACCCTGCAGATGATAACTCTAAGCAGACTGATGAAACTATGGCTGGAAAAAGATTCACCTTGGAACAGCATAGTGATCAGGAGCAAGAAGAAGCTGCCACCAGCAAGTCTAAGAAGAGAAAAACCTCAGGTTCAGAGAAGGGTTTTCCACTAGAAATGGAAGATGGTCCGAACACTGGGGCCATTGCCATAAATGATGCTATGGAGGATCATACTAGTGCAATTTGTAGGGTATCTGCAGTTGCATCAGATGATGAAGATGCCATATGCAAGCGCACTAGAGCTCGTTATTCTCTTGCCAGTTTTACAATGGATGAACTGGAGACTTTTCTTCAAGAAACAGATGATGATGATGACCTTCCAAATGTTGATGATGAAGAAGAATACAGGAAATTTCTTGCTGCTGTGTTGCAGGGTGGAGGTAATGATGATCAAGCACTGCTGGATAATGTAAATGATGAAGATGAGGACAATGATGCAGATTTTGAGATAGAAATTGAGGAAGCACTGGAAAGTGACATTGATGATTGCTTGGTAGAGAAGACAAAGCTAAAGGGAGCTAGGCGGCGTCCCGAGACAAGGCAAAATAGACGCCATAAGGTCTTTAGTGAAGGAAAAAAGAAGCTCACAGAACAAGAAAAGAGGCCATTGCGTCCATTGCTACCAATCTTGCCTACCACACTCATTTCACCAATTCCTAGTAGTTTAATGATTGAGACTCCACCTACCATACCACCATCAGGAAACAATTGTTCATTAAATGGTTTCATGCCTCATCAGATAGGGCAGCTGTATTGTCTGATACATGAGCATGTGCAGCTTCTTATCCAGGTATTTTCTCTCTGTGTTATGGAACCATCTAAGCGGAGCATTGCCACTCAAGTTCAGGGCCTACTATCTGAGATCCTCAACAAGCGTGATCAGGTAATGAATTGTAGAGATGTCCCTCATCCCAGCTTTTGCTTTCAGTCACCTTACATCCCCCCATCAGTTGTGGATGAACATCTTAAATATTTGCCTCAAGAGAAACGGGTAGATTCATATGAATTGAATAACGAACAAAGAGACGTATCCTCTTCCTTTAATAATTCCCAAAGTTCTTCCCACCTACAAATGTGCGGTGCAAATGGGCATGCAACAAAAGAGACCATGGATACTTTTCAAGCTGTTCAGGATTCATCTTGGTTGCCCTCTGTAGTTGGTCCTGTCCTATCTATTTTGGATGTTGCACCTCTAAAGTTGCTTGGAAAGTACATGGATGACGTTTCAAATGGTATGTTGGCAAGAAATCAATATTACTGATCTTTACTTATTACATGTTTTGTCAGGAGCGTCTTTCCTGATTTATGTGTGTCTTCATGTACAGCTGTTCAGGAGCAGATGCGGCATTATGTTGTAGCTACTAGTGATTTCAGTTCAGACAAACAACCTCTTTTTCCTCTTTCTGTTTGTTTATCATCTGCTGAACCTAATACTGCCACTGTTAAAGGAGCTGGTGCTTCAGCTTCTTCAAAATTTAGTACAGTAACATCACCCTCAGCAAATCACAGACCCGTTAAGAAGACATTGGCTGCGACCCTTGTTGAGAGTTCCAAGAAGCAATCTGTTGCATTAGTCCCTAAAAGGATTGCTGAGTTGTCTAGGCAGTTTTATCCACTTTTTAATCAAGCCTTATTTCCTCACAAGCCTCCCTCATTAGCAGTAGCAAATCGAGTGCTTTTCACTGATGCAGAGGACGAGTAAGTAATTTCTTTCTAATAAGAGAAATCTCTGTGGAAATGGCTTTGTATGCCATAACTATTCTTCCTGTATCTATAACTGCAGGTTATTAGCAATGGGATTGTTGGAGTACAATACGGACCGGAAAGCTATCCAGCAACGTTTTCTTCCTTGCAAGTCCAAACATCAGGTACATGGTTTGTATCCAGAAGTTCATTTCTGTATATGACTAGATGTACTCATTTCTTCCCTTCATATCAGCTTTTTTGAATATTACAGACACTGTTTTTCTTAGCTATGCTTCTAATGTTATACCTTCATAATAATTGCTGATAGAAACTAAAAATAGAGATAAATCTAAGAGTAAGGATCTCACAAGCCAAGGGGTTTTGAGGGATCCTTTTTGTGTTAATACAATCAATTCTCCACGTCTGCTTGAATACATTGCTTATGTGCCCCTCCTTTCATGATAAGAAATAAATAACTTATTCCTTAATCAAGCAACTCAGAAAAATAACCTATTCCTAAAATCAAGCAACTAATAAAAATGGATCACTAACAGAGCTTGCAGGCTGTAGTTAATGATTAGGAAAATAAACTAATACCTATTAATGATTATAAACTAAATCCTAAACTAGAGGCAGTATCTATGTGATAGGACCATAGCCACTACCGATAGTTTCACCCAAGCCTTGCCCTGGCTCTTCTGTAATTTCAAGCAAAGTGAAATTAGAGGGTTTGCATCGATGCCCAGGACCAAATGTAACACCACAGCGATAACACAACCCTTTGTCATGTCTGTGCTGGCATTCAGTGTCCACGGAACTGGACAATGCTGGCACACCTTGCTGTCGTGGAGAGTTCTTCTTGGAAATGCTGCCCCGGTGTCCAACAATGGTGAGTTGTGAAGCAGGTGCTGCTATTGAACTTCGCCTCAATTCCAAAGCCAAACTAACAGCCTTGAAGACAGTTGTTGGCTTATGAATCCGAACATCAGCTTGTACTTCTTCCTTAAGGCCAGCCAAGAAAACCCCCAGCAGGCAATGTTCGGGCAAGTCCTAACACGAGCCGCCTAACGGGCAAACTCTTGGCGATATTCAGAAACTGAACCAGATTGCTTGATCGAGCAAAGATACTTGTCGGAATTTTTGGAATTCCGTGGAAAGCTTTTACTAGCGCATCCCAATAGAGAATTTCACGCGCGCCATTAATCCATGCGTATAGATCAAGCACATTGCCCTCTAGATGCATGGAAGCAACTTCAACCTTGAGTTCCATTTGGGATTTGGTAGTACCGAAAATATTTCCGGGACTTCAAAACCCATCCACGTGGATCTCCACCTTCAAATTTGGGGAAGTTGATTTTTGTGTGTAGTCTCTGCGCGATATGCAGTCTGGTTGTTGTCGTCATCCTCATCCTGTTCTGGTTTATCCCACCAACAAGAGCGACCTTGCCCAAAAAGTGTTGCACGAGGGACCCGGGTGTTAGTCTGATTGGAGGCCCCAGGACTTCCTTCAGCCGCTGTTTTTGGCTAGATTGGGCCTTGATGGCTGCAATTTTAGCAGCTAGGATATTGAAGGTGGTATTTAGCTAAGCAAGTATGTCAGGTCCAGGATTTAGGTTTGGATCGTTTTCAAGCATTGGTTCGGCGGAAGGGTGGTTTGATGGTGGTCGATCTAGTTGGTTTTGTGGATTTGTACCAAAACGGGTATTTTTCACCATCTTGGATCAAAATGGCTCTGATACCAATGATAGAAACCAAAAATAAAGATAAATATGAGAGTAGGAATCTCACAATCAGCCAAGGGGTTTTGAGGAATACTCTTTGTATTCAATTCACTTCTCCACATTTGCTTGATACATCGCTGATGTGCCACCTTTTTATAATTAGAACTAAATAACCTATTCCTAAAAATGATCACTAACAGGGCCTGTGGGCGCATTTGAAATTTGGAAATTAGGAAAACAAACCAATACCTATTAATGGTTAAAAACTAAAGCTAGGAATTAATTAAAAGAAAGCAGGAACATATAAATTTCCTGCAGATCTGCAATGCAGAATTGTGCATGGAAAATTATACAAGTATTATCTTGCTAGGGATATCGATTGTTACATAAATTCGTGGGTTGGATATGAATTTAGCAAATGAACCTAGAAATCTGAATTATTCTTAAAGGGAGCATGTACTGGTATGGCAAACTGTCAGTTAGTTGATCAGGGAATTGTCCGGTCACTCTAACTAAAACCTAGTCAATACCAGTCACTCTAACCATTCCCTTGTCATAGCCTAGCAGCTTGTCATACCAGGACATAGTACCCCCTTCTTGTGGAATTAATCTAGCTTCATTTCCTGAATTCATCTCATCATCTTTTTTTTTTGGTGGGAAGGAGAGTCAGTGGTCTCCGGCGCATCTAGACGCGCTTTTATTAATAAGAAAAGGGCTAAGTAGTCAGCAAGCGGGGGATAGCCCGACCCCTTACATCGTCAAGTATCTTTTGCAGGCACTATCGTCTATCTTTGTTGTTCAAGTATTAGTTTGATGAGAAAGTGTCTGTGGAATGTGAACTCTTAGAATGTACGTATTGAGATGAAAATCAGCATGGGTTTTTATTTATAGATTCTTGATCTGGAAAATATATACCAAGGATAGACGATAGTGCCTGCAAAACATGGTAGGCAGATAGCTAATTTCTCTTATACTCCTAAGGTATTGGTAGAGTTTGTGATAGATTTTAATTTGCAGGGAATAAAAGGAAGCCACCTTTAGTTGTTGGTACCTTGCTAGTTCACATCAGGGTGGTGGAATATCTCAGTGTTTGAGGGTGTTGTCAATTCATACGACTCTTAGAGTTCTTAGTCACATGGTTACCGGCTATAATTTGATAATTTTAGCTTCGTCAGCTTACATATTGTGAATAGCTTTCAGGTCCATATGGTTCACTCTGTTAAAATGAAGCTGCTGTATTTTCTGATCCATGTTGAGATGTTTTGCTAGTTTGAAGCAACAAGGAAGGCTTGATTGTTGCAAAGTAAAGTTAGTAGTTTAATACAGTAAACAGCCCAATTTAACAAAATTTAGAGAAATCTTTTGAAAGTATCTGTGGTAACAAATTCGCTTATCATAATATTTTGTATAAGAAGTTTACTGAGAAACACGAAGGCTGCAAGAAATAAAAGGCAAGTGTATTTAAGGCGGATATCTTAATGTAAAATGGATTGTTGTAACCTTAAAATTTGTTTTTGATATGTTGCTTCTATGCTGAGTAAACTGCGGTTTCTTCTAAATTTACAATGCGTGGTTATTCTGAAGGACCTTCATGAGTTCATTTTTCTTTGTGGCAGATCTTTGTGAGGCAAAAGAACCGTTGCTCGTCTAAAGCACCTGATAATCCTATAAAGGTATGCACTGTATTTTGTTGTAGATTTAAGGGTGCTATTGGAAGAGGGTAGTGGCATTTGTAACATTTCTGAGGTTTAAAAGCCTTCACCTTATGATGATGATCAATATCATGGAGTTGTCCCGTTAGATTATGTTTGCAGCACCAAAAAGATATGTTTATTATCCCTTTTGCCAAGTATGAATATTGTCCTCTAGGATGACGGTATTCTGTTCTTGTTTTTGTATCAATCAATTGCATGCTGAAATTTTAGTCCTTTTTTTCTTAAATCATCCTTGGGGCCAATGATATTTTATAAGGATAGTGCATTTCTTCTAGTGGTGTACTTTACCCATTAAATGCTATGTATAATTGGGTGAGAGTTACGATATTTTCTTATTAACTTGTATAGATCTTTAATGGCAACATGTTGTCTTGTTGGTTTCCTTGTGGATTTATGCAGAAGGTTTCCTGAGTTCCTGAACCCATTTGATTTACAGTTGAGAGTTATGCATGATTTCCGGTCCCCTCCAAATTATATCCGCAAATCTTCTCTTTGAGAAACATATTTTCCTCTTCTATATCCTTCCCCTTTTTTATATACTATGTTGGCCTATTTATACAAGGAATGATCAAGCAAAAACAATAAGAATAACCTTAAGATTAGTAAGCACCTTTTTTCTGAATCTTAGTGGCAAACATGTATGTTATTGCATTATAGAGCAGTCTTCTTATGAGCATGTTAAGTGTTTGCTTAGAGCTAATATAGAAGCGTTATACTGTACCTGTGTAGGAAGTACGAAAGCTGAAGACATCACCACTTACTGATGAAGAGAAAGCTCGGATTAGTGAGGTTGTTCTAATGCCAGTTCATTCTGTCCTCATGCACCTTTTAAATTGATGGGGTTCATCTGGTGATGTATTTTTTCCTATTTTTATCTGCAGGGACTCACAGCTTTCAAGCTTGACTGGATGTCTATTTGGAAGTTTATTGTTCCTTATAGAGATCCATCCCTACTTCCCCGGCAGTGGCGCCTTGCTCTTGGTACGCAAAAATCATATAAACTTGATCCCACCAGGAGGGAGCAGCGAAGAGTATATGAATGCAACAGGAGAAGAAACAAGGCTCTAGCTGCCGAAAATTTACAGGGTTCAGATGAGGTAAGTGCCCTGTTAGTCTTTTTTTCCCCGAAATTCAACAATCAGCTACAGGGAGTCTATAATCATCCAAAATATGGATTTGATAACTGGTACAGTAGAAGATTTATATTCTTGTGTCATCATTACTAAGCCAGAATACAAGAGAAGAACAAGAATTCCTTAGAGCATCCACAATGTAGATCCCATGAAAACCTCTAAGTTTCTTACTTCATAATTAAAAAAAGGAAAAAGAAAATAAAAGAGGGGATGTGTCATAAAAATCATTACAAGGTTTCTTATTTTGCATGTATTGTTTCGTAAAGTGGAGTCTTCCCTCTACAAATAAGAAACCTTGTAATGATTTTTATGACACATCCCCTCTTTTATTTTCATTTCCTTTTCCTTGTTTATAATATAAGAAACTCTGGGCACACCATTGTGGATTCTCTTAGCGGTATGCTTCTGACCAGAGAACATATGCAAACAATTGTAGTAAACGTTTTGTGTAACCACGAACCCTTAGCAGTGTTATAAAACGGGCTGGTTGATGCAAACAGCTTAACTAATTTGCACCCCCAATATGTCATTCTAGTTTCCAAGTTTCACTTCTTTTGTAATCATATGATAGTTTCTAGAACTTTAACATGGACTACTGTTACTGCCTTATGTGCACAAGTGCATTGTTCTTTACGTTTAGTATTGTCTTGGATCCATTAACCTTTTGAAAGCCAATTTTCTCTCTCAAGGCAAGTTGGGACATTTACATATGAAGCTAAAGTAGTTATAACTAGTAAGCACGCAATGCTGTATTCTGCTTTTCTTCGTGTATGAAGTTAGTTAAAGACCCTGAAGTAGCTATATTTGCACATTATTTAGTTATGTATTTCATGTTTTTGTAAAGCTTTAATTGAGTCATTCTTCTCCATTCCCTCGTCACAATACTAAATTACTTATTTTGGTATTTCATTGGTCAACTAGGATGAACATGCTGGTGCACGGAATGAGAGTGGAGAAGAATGCACAGAAAACAACAATGAAGCATATGTTCATGAGGCATTCTTGGCTGATTGGAGACCAGCTCAATCTATCCCTATTTCTGAAATCTCCACTTCGAAACTCAATTCAAAATGCCTGCCTAGGTCTGTATCAGCAGAAATCAGGCAATTTCCACATAACCTTGTGAGTCATGATTCTCAAGCTAAGAGAGATCATTGTGCCAATGAGCTTACTGCTGTTTCAGAATACGCTCAAAAAGGAGGGTATGGAATTTCAAGACCTTTTAGCACTGATCAAAATTGTTCCACTTTCAAATCAGCCAACCCATCAACATTTGTCTGCTATACAAGGCCATATAGAGCTCGTAGACGCAAGAATACTCAGCTGGTTAGATTGGCTCCCAGTTTGCCTCCTGTCAATCTTCCTCCAACTGTTCGTGTTATACCTCAAGCTGCATTTCAGAAATCCCAGCATGGAACACCCAATAAGGCTCTTAGTCCTGGCACAAGTACTGATTCTAGGAGAGAAATTACAGTTTCTAGACCTAATCATGCTGTAAACTTGAATAATGTGACACAGCAGAGAACTAACATCACACCATCATGTTCCCGAGAAGCTCAACGCCCTAGAGATCCATCTGCAATTCAAGAAATTGATTCAGATCTTCAGATGCATCCTTTATTGTTTCAGGCCCCTGGAAATGGACATCTACCATACTATCCGCTAAGTAGCGGTGCCGTGGCTCCTAATTCTTTCAGTTTCTTCCCAATGAATCCACATCAAGTAAATCTTCCTACTTTCCAGAGTTCCGGACAACCTGGAGCTCGTGTTACTGGTTCACACGAAAGTGCATCGCAGAAAACATCTTGTAGTTTGGACTTCCATCCGCTTCTACAAAGGATTGATGGTGGAAATAATGGTTCTGAAGCTGCTGACCAAAGTACTCGGTTTTCAACCTATTTACAGCCTTCTATGAACGCAATTTCTTCCTTTGCTGCTGCTAATGATTCAGAATTGGAGATCAACCTTAATGCTTCACCTCGAAAGGAGATGGATTTGACTACTGATGTGGTAGAAGGTAGTCTTGTAACTGGTTAATATTATTTTTGTTAGTTGCTGTTTGTGTATATGTTTTTGTGGATGAAATGGCTCCCGTAATTTTTTGCAGTGCTTACACCAAGTGATGGTGGCAATGTCAAGGATAGTGCAGATGATCAATCTTTGCCAGAGATAGTAATGGAGCAGGAAGAATTGAGTGATTCTGATGAGGAGATGGAAAATGTGGAGTTTGAGCGTGAGGAGATGGAAAATGTGGAGTTTGAGCGTGAGGAGATGGCCGACTCTGACGGAGAAGATGAAGAACTCTACACACATCCAATTCTTAACACGCATGATAAGGTAATTCTTATTTGATTATCAAAGAAAATGTAAGTCGTTTTTCAGCAATTGTTGGCAATGATGCATAGCATGCCCCTTGAATAGGCAAGATTAGGGACTGAGAAAAAATCCTAGTTGTAGACAATATGTTGTAGACCTGTGGTTGAAATTTGAGGTTTGCTTACTTCAGGGTTCACAAAATCCAGACCTGTGTAAAAATCTGAAGGGTGCTTTATATGGCATTACTTCTGAAAAAAGTCATAAAGGTAGATAGTTTTTACAACATGCACTAATATCTAAAATATGTATACATACAATAAGAAGCCTAATGAATGTTGTCAATTAAGAAGAAGTAAGTTATGATTTGTAGAGGTGTATCTATAAGAATGAATTAAAAATATAAAGTGGAAATCAAAAGTGACAAACTTCTAGGGCAATTTCTAGTTGCATCCTTTGACATGCTAATCGCTCGTGGTTATCAAACTTCTTTATGATTTTTGTTCCATCTATCAACGAGTATTTAGAAGGGAGCCTAGGAACTTCCCATATTGGTGAGTGTGTGTTGCATGTATCAAGTTCTATGATTATCCTTCTGTTCCGCCTATTTCATTCTTTACTTTCTAAAAGCTATTTTGTTGATGCATCAGCATCCGCCGGATGTTACAACGAATATGGATAATCCTGATAAGCTTTGCGAATTAGCTGCACATGGAAACGCTGAGTCACTGGAGTGCAGATCCGATATGCCATCTAAGACTGGTTTTTTATGTCCTGGAGAGGATGTTGTAAGAAGCCCTTGGTTGAGTCTGAACTCTCAGGCTTCAGACCGTGCTCACCATACGGTCCATACCCAACTAAACGGGCCTCAGAAGAACTCAAATCCTAGAGTTACAAAGAGCAACACGGGAAGCAAAAGCGGGACTGATGTGCAACAGCCACAGACAGAGGAGGCTGTTGCTGTAATTTCAAGGTCGCCCCGTAAAAGGGTTAGTAAGGTTTCCTCAAGCTCGAACTTGGATGTAGGAAACTCGAGTTGTAGAAAGAACAATGGGGGTTGAGATTATATTGTTTCTCTTGAATTTTCCTCGTGAAGGTCTTAGTTGTGCAGTGTGATGAAAAGGTTGTAGAAATTAGCAAAAGCCCTTAGTCTTGCTACAGTACCTCATAGGAGTCATACCTTCTTACTTGTGTTCTTTCTCTATGTAAATTCCTTTTGAATGGATGAATAGACAACATTCTCTTTATCCATTCATGATTTTTGCTTAAAACAATGCACAGGTACATTTACTGCTTTCTACCCATAGTAAGACGGAGGAATAATGCGGTGAAAACGTTTGATGGAAATACATTGTTAAAAATGGGAAAAAAATTCACTTTCTAAATATAAATTCAAAAACATAAATTTGAATGTATAAATATTTGTTATTAATTATTGATATGTTTTTTTAACCTTTAGCTATATAAATATATTATTAATTTCTTTTATATATTTTTAATGTTACTTTAATATATTCTTAAACTTTTCCAACACAGAAATTGTTAAAAATTGTTGGAAAATGAAGTTGAAGGGGTGAAATGAATAATAATTTTTGAAGTTGAAGGGGTGAAATGAATTATTTTGATTTGGTGTTCCTTGAAAAGGGATGAAATATGAGTTAAATTACAAAGTGAATTCAAGACTAGAAAATCACAATGCCACTTAGTTGTAACAATAGGTATTTCATAGCAATGAATCAAGAATCAATAAACAAGCTCACACTAAAACGGAACAAAGATTAGATTGATCAATCAAACAAGCTAACACTAAAACGGAACAAAGATTAGATTGATCAATCAAAGAACAAGCCAAAAGATTTTTAGTAAAGTCATAGCTCAATAACAACTTGAAATAGCAAAAATAAACTCTCAACTCTTAACTAGTTATTTCACACACCATTCGGCTTCTGCACCAAATCAAGCTTTACCTTCCATTTTCTACAGGAGAAAGGACATAAAGAATAAGCTTTCCGCGTTGTTAACGTGGATAGCTCACATTTACCTTCTTGTCGCTCTCATTTATCAAACTCCTTTGAGTTTCCTCAACTTCACTACTCTGTGAAAAGCCATCCAGGCTACCATTTTTTCTCTTCATCTTCACTTCCGGTTCTGCATCATTTTCGTCACTAGCACTGCTCGGTTCTAAACGGTTCCGACCGAAAAAAGAAGGAACTGAACCGTTTACCCTTAAACAGTTCAGTTCCGGTTCCACAAAAAAATGCCGGTTCTGGAACCGTTAACAGCCCTACACACCCATCACCCGAACAATTGCCGTCTCTATTCATATTTACATATCTTTGTCCATAATATTTGGATTAAAGTTCATATAAATATTGTAAATTGTGTTGATTTAAACAAAAACATCTTATCATCATAGCTAACCCTATTGGTCCAAACGCCTTAAAATAGGGTTCTTATATGAACTGAACAAGTCAAATTTCGGTATGTTCATATTTATATTGTATAGATTCAAGTTAAACTTATACCAAACCTAAATTTAAATCGAATTCAAAAAAATAATGATGAAAGACCTAATTTTAAAGTTATTTTTAAAAATTGAGCCGAGCGGCCCGTAACTTAATAAGCCCATTCACTGAACCCGGCCCAATAGACCCAAAGACTAAGGGAGAAACCCTTCGTCCTCAAAACCTAATTTCTATACGCTTTCAGTTGTTCACTAAATTCACTTGTGTCCGTCTACCTTCTGTGTTTCGGCTGTTCCTCTTTCCCCGAGTTTCATCGAAGATGGTAAGCTTCTTCTTCCTCCTGTATATCCTCAACGAATTTGATTATCTATCTCAAACTCACCGGTGGTTTGTTTTGTAGCCGTTCAAGAGGTACGTTGAAATCGGAAGAGTTGCTCTTCTTAACTACGGCAAGGACTATGGCAGACTCGTGGTGATCGTTGATGTTATTGATCAGAACAGGGTGCGTATACTCTCCCCGTGTGTTGCATTTCTGTTATTTGATCTTTGCGTAGGGGAGTAAGTTGAATACTTGTTCTTGCTTGTTGATTGCATTGTCGTTACACAGTTGAAATTGCAGTTGAATTATTAAATAAAACAAATGAGATGTAAATGGTGTTAACATTGCTTAATCTATTTATTAAATGCGTTTTTTCAGTTTGGTTTAGGTCTTCTGGATCTGATTATTTGTGTACTTGCATAGCTTGAATTTTTAGGGTTTTTTTTTTGTACGTTTAGTCTAATTTGACATTTTCTCATCATATGAAGCAGCATTCAAATTAATATTTTATTTGAATTTCTGAAGTTAAACATGTGTCTGATTGTTTGTACTGTATATAGTATTATCACTTTGCTGAAATGTTTTTTCATAGGAAGTAAGTGCTCTACCTTGTTTAGGTTTTCTATTATGTTTAATTTTGTTGAATGGTATTGCTCTTTTTTGTCAATCATGTTGGTTCTTCATATAAATTGCCCAAATTGTTTTTTTTATAGGCACTTATTGATGCCCCAGACATGGTCAGAGGCCAAATTAACTTCAAGAGGCTTACACTGACGGACATCAAGATTGACATCCCCAGAGTGCCGAAGAAGAAAACCCTCATTGAGGCTATGGAGGCTGCTGGTATAGATATTGAAATATTATTTCATCTTAGGGATAAGATATGACTGTTGTTTGTTTAACAAGCTATATAATAATGCAGATGTGAAGAACAAGTGGGAGAGCAGTTCTTGGGGGAGGAAGTTGATTGTTCAGAAAAAGAGAGCTTCCCTCAATGACTTTGATCGCTTCAAGATCATGTTGGCTAAGATCAAGGTTTGTCTTTCACCTAAACGAAATTATGTTCCATGAAATGTAACTTGTACGATATGAAATGTAACTTGTACGATATGAAATGGTGATATCATGAATTGCTTACCTGATTGCAGAAAGCTGGAGCGGTTAGGCAAGAGCTTGCGAAGTTGAAAAAGGCTAGCGCTTAGAGTTAAAGATGTCACCTATGAAACTTCAATTTTGTGATACTATTTTAGTTGGTGTTTGCAGTGTTGGATTTACCATATTTGTTACAAGTTGGGGAATGAATGAGTTCTTGAGCAAAAAACAGAGGTTTTGTTTAGATTTACCATCATTTGCTGATATCATATGATGATTTGATTTGCAGTGTTGGATTTACCATATTTTGTTACAAGTGGCTAGGGTATACAAATTTTTGAGTCCAGAGGTGCTAATAATGTTAAAGTAAATTGAAGCCTGCAAAATTTAGATAGTTTTTCAACATGCACTAAATGTACATACAGTTAAATGCCTAATGAAAGGGTAAAAAGAAACCTCTGTACTTTTTATGTTAAACCTAGTTCCTTTTATGTCCAACTGTCCGCTGGTGGTAACTCCATCATCATCGTCATCACTAACTTAAACCTCCGATAACCACCAAATCTCCCTCCTTGCCACCAGCACACCACCAAAGCTTCTCTTTCGTCCCTGCATCTTTGAAATCAGCCCTTTTCCATTTCTCGTTTATCATCGCCGGTGCTTGAGACTGCGAGAAGAGAAGGCTTTAATCGATCCTCCGTTCCTTAGTGTCGTATTTTTCGTCGACACTTGTTTTTAAGGGAGTTTTCTCGAGGATACACTGTTTGAGCGTACATCTCAAAGATTTCACGATCTAGCCTTGATATGAATCGGTTGATTCGTTCTTTGAGCGTACAACTCGAATATTCCACGATCTATCCTTCATATCAATCGGTTTGAGGTGGTTCTCACCGGCGATGTTTTCTTTTGGTTTTTGATGGAGGAGTTGCTAGTTTTCTTCTCTGGTTTGCATTCCTATTTCCGATTAAATTATGGATCTAACAATCACTCTCGGTTTACATCTCTGTAGCTCTACAACCTAAATCTATTCGGTAAAACCCACTAAAATTTTTTGGGTGACTCGATTGTTGTTGAACCTTTATTGTTGTCAAGTTTTGTTTGTTGACCAACTTGGACAAAAGAGACAAACGACTATCTGTTTCTGTTTTGATTTACAAAACATCCGATTTTTTTGCTTCTCTTTGGCCACAACCATAATCTATTTCTAGGTACACCAACCTCTCCAAATCCATTGAATCCGTTATTCATGATTCTCCTCTGGCCAGATTTCATATGATGTCATTTGAACCCCTCACATACCCTTGTCGGTATTAGTTTTTTGGTCATGTCTCTTGGGTTTGTGAAGAACCATCAACTCCTTTAATGAATCCATAAACATTATCTTATATGCTAAGATAAGATGAACACAAGGTAATTTTGTATCGTTGTGAAATATAAATTTCAATAATAAAGCATTGACAAAAAAAGGAGAGAAAAAAGAAAATGAAAACAAGTTATTTCAATTTTTGCCTAATTATAGCATGAAATATGACATAGTTGAGATGTGCATATAGGCAGTTTTTCCCTTCATTTTGAGTACAAGGACATGCATTCATAACACTTATCGAGCATGTTCACCTATTATCTTGGAATCGAGATCTTCACAAGCTTTGTTGTGATTTTAGGTGAATTAGAACTGAATTGGAGTAGAAAGGGGGCATTCAGTGAGCATTGGTCGATGAGGAATTTATTGGGAAGCATTGGAACATCATTGGAATAAATATGAAGTGAAGCAAAGGAGAAAAACATCGAAAAGGAGGAACCACGGCCAAGAAGGAAGTTTCACAGCCGGGGTTCTGATAATTAGTTAAATTTCACACGTGGAAACAAAGGTCGAGAGTCGCCACGGGAGGAACCACGGCCGTGGTTTTGTGATGTTGCCCGTGGTTTTCTTCGGAAAAGGCCGTTACGTTAATTGCCACGTCAACAAGAAAGGAAGGAGCCTTTTAACCTAATTTTATTTTATAAAAGAAGGTTGGCGGCTGCATTTTGGGTATCACGCTGACGTGGTGGATCGTGCCTAAGAGCTTGCTTTGGATCGCACTTCGGATTGGATTGCTTTACCATTGAAGGGAGATTGAAGAGTTTTCTTGATTCCGCTTTAGAGATTTGTGAGATTATTCTAGTCTTTGATTATTGTCTTCGAGAACACATTCTGGGATTATACATTGTTTGATTGAGTTATTGATTCTTTGAAGATTGGTCTTGTTCATCGTTGTGTTCTTCTTGATTGCATGCCCTACTTGATTTTCTTTCTTAATCTTGAACTGATTATGTTGATGACTGTTGGCTAAACCCCCCTGCGATTCTAGGGTGAAGGGTTGATGGTTGTCGTATAACTGATGATAGATTGAGCTTTAATAGAGCGGACCCTGAGAGTTGTGAGACGAAACCCTCGAACAAGGATTTCCACGGCCTGTTCTTTAGGAACCACGACCGTGGCTTCCCAAGATCTTCCCGTGGTTTCCTCTGTTTTGCAAGTTTCGGTTCTGCCTTTATCCAAAGTTCAAGATTGCTTAAATCCTAGCTTTGTTTACCCTTTCTAACCCTTAGTCTTGCTTGGGTGTGAGTGTTTACGAGTTCTAGTTAATAGGGGATTCAAAACCCTCTATTAGGTGAGGAGTGTCATAGCCTTTGCCTTTGTCTTTCTTTTCCTTGGGTTTTGGTTTGGTATGAGAGCTGGATCCTATCCTTATGACCCCTTCTTGACGAGACTCAACATCCGTTAAGTAGAATCCTTGTGTTGGGACAAAAGGAAGTTGGATCTTCACCGGACGACATCCTACCGAAGAATATATACCTTCGCTATCCAGCTTTGTCCGTACACATCCTTAGATATCTTGAATCAAATACCGCAACTGGATACTTGGATTTTTAGAATCTGCATTCCCATTATTCTTGCAGATGTGAAGAACAAGTGGGAGAGCAGTTCTTGGGGAAGGAAGTTGATTGTTTAGAAGAAGAGAGCTTCCCTTAATGACTTTGATCGCTTCAAGATCATGTTGGATAAGATCAAGGTTTGTCTTTCACCTCAATGAAATTATGTTCCATGAAATGTAACTCGTACGATATGAAATGGGGATATCATGAATTGTTTACCTGATTGCATAAAATTGTAGCGGTTAGGCAAGAGCTTGCAAAGTTGAAAAAGGCTAGCGCTTAGAGCTAAGATGTCACCTATGAAATTTCAATTTTGTGATACTATTTTTGTTGGTGTTTGCAGTGTTGGATTTACCTTTACAAGTTGGGAAATGAATGGATTCTTGAGCAAGAACTGAGGTTTTGTTTAGATTTACCATCATTTGCTGATATCATGATGATTTGCAGCGTTGGATTTACCATATTTTGTTACATTTGTCTAGGGTAAACAAATTTTTAAGTCCATAGGTGCTAATAATGTTAAAATATATTCATGCACTAGTGTTTCAAAAGAAACCTAGTTCCTTTTATGTCCAACTGTCCGTTGGGGGTAACCCCATCATCATCACTAACTTAAACCTCCGATGACCACCAAATCTTCCTCCTCGTCACAAGCACACCACCAAAGCTTGCTCTTTCATCCCTGCATCTTTGAAATCAGCCCTTTCTTCTGTTCCATTACTCAGTTATCGTCGCCGGCGCTTGAGACTACAAGAAGACGTACAAGACTTTAATCGATCCTCCGTTCCTTGGTGTCGTGTTTTTCGTCGACGCTTGTTTTTAAGGAAGTTTATTGAGGATACATTGTTTGAGTGTACATCTCAAAGATTTCACAATCTAGCCTTATATAAATCGGTTTATTCATTGTTTGAGCGCACAACTCAAAGATTCCATGATCTAGCCTTCATATCAATCTGTTTGAGGTGGTTCTCACCGCCGATGCCTTCTTTTGGTTTTTGACGGAGGAGTTGCTGGTTTTCTTCTCTAGTTTGCACTCCTATTTCAGATTAAATTATGGATCTAACAATCCACTCTTGGTTTACATCTTTGTAGCTCTACAACCTAAATCTATTTCGGTAAAACCCACTAAAACTTTTTGGTAGACTTGATTGTTCTTGAACCTCTACTGTTGTCAAGGTTTGTTTGTTGACCAACTTGGACAAAAGAGACAAATGACTATCTGTTTCTGTTTTGATTTATAAAACATCCGATTTTTTTTGTTTCTCTTTGGCCACAACCATAATCTATTTCTAGGTACACCAACCTCTCCAAATCCTTTAAATCCATTATTCATGATTCTCCTCTGGCCGAATTTCATATGATGTCATTTGAACTCCTCACATACATTGCCAGTATTAGTTTTTTAGTCATGTCTCTTGTGCTTGTGAAGAACTATCAACTCCTTTAATGAATCTACAAAAAATTGTCTTATATGTTAAGATAGGATGAACCCAAGGTAATTTTGCTTCAATGTGAAATATAATTTTCAATAATAAAATTGACAAAAAGGAGAGAAAAAAGAATTGAAAACAAGTTATTTCAAACAAATATGTTCGAATGAGCTATAAGACTTAACCCTCGACCAAGTTCAGCTCGTTTCATCAATTTTCATATCTAGCTTCAAACAAATCAAAGGATGTTGATCCCCGTTTTTTTGCAGTGTCATCTTTAATCATTAACCTTCAAACTTTTTACGAACAATTTTCTTTTTATAAATCTTTAATCATTAACCATCAAAGTTATACACTTTTATATGTCAAGATCATGTGTTTTGTAGTGTCGTCTTCTTAGTTTGGTGTTGTTTTATGGTGGTGTTTCGAGTGATTTGTCTAGGAGGGTGCATGGATTTATGATCGGATTCTGATGGCTCTGTTGCGAGTCCAAATCTGAGATGTCCACAGTTGTTCCCCATGCTTCCTACTTGTGTACTTCCTTCGAAGACGAGCGTTGTGTTCTCCACTTCCTGATGACTGAATCATCCTACTTTCCCTTGAAGATCTCTTTGCTTTCGAAATTTCTTGATGTATTTTGGGTTTTTTTTATTCTTCTTTTGTTATACTTTAGCCCGTCTAGCGATCTTTTTCGGCCTTTCGATCCACTAGACGGCGTGTCGTCTAGTGTTTTAAACCGCTTTTCATTATCCAAAAAAGCCTAACGAATGTTGTTAATGAAGAAAAGGTTAGTTCCGGTGTATTATTGGGATGAAGTTCAATAAAATATCTAGATGAAGTTTTGTAAATTTTTGAAAATGATGAAAAATGAGAATGAGGTAAATTATTGAAAATGATGAAAGAAGGAGGTAAATTATTGATTTGAAGTCAAAAAATGAGAACAAAATAAAAGGGATGTTGCAAATGAAGTTATGGTATGTTGATAATGAAGATAGAAAATGAGAATGAATTTGAAGAAGATGAAATAATTATTTGGTTTTGGTGATTGTTGAAAAGGAAATTATAATTTGTTTACATCAACACAATTTACAATATTTATATGAACTTTATGTGAACATCATATAAATATGACTAGAGATGACAATGGTTCGGGTGATGTGTATATAACTTCCATTACCCGACTCATACTAAACTTTTTTTTAACATGAATCATCATTCACCCAAGTAACCTTTCACCAAAAACAATAAATATGGGTGATCGGATGAGTCTATTTTTTCCGAGATGATACATACTTTAAAATTTAAGGTATTTCAACCCCGCCAAAATATTATAATCATAACATGCCCGTAAAACATTGATATGTTCCCCTTGAGATCTAGAGTTGTCTTGTTTGATGTCTATGGAGATATGTCGGAGGAGTGAGTACCGGATCATCGTTGACTGGTATATAATCTCCTTCCTCATGCACAAATGTGTCCTCAAAGTGATGGATAAGTCAATTTGTTCTAAGGAACTAGACTTATATCCATAACAATCTTTGTCAAACATAAACGCCCCGTAAAGTTATCATTCCGCATCATTTGAATGGGGGTTATGATTAAATTATAAGGATGAGTTGCTACCCATGTCAACAAGAATTCTTCTTTTCCAGTGGTTGAGTGAGGACAAATAACTCTAGAGTTAAGCGTGTTTGAGCGAGAGAAATTTCAGGATGGGTGATCTCAAGAGAAGTTTTCCGTACGAGCAGTATTGTCACAAGGACAACGTCCCAAAGACCTCGGGTCTTATAGATGGTATCAAAGGTAACCATGCTTGCCCTAGTAGGCGGTCACTCAGCTCGGTGAACGGTCCTGCGGCCTAACGTGGATGACAGGAGTTCAAGTGGGGGAGATTGAAACGTCCTGTAAAATTATCATTCCACATCATTTGAATGAGGGTTTAATGATTAACTTATAAGGATAGGTTGTTATCCATGTTAACAAGAATTCTTCTTTTCCAGCGGTTGAGTGAGGATAAAGAACTCTAGATTTAAGCGTGTTCGGACAGGAGAAATTCTAGGATGGGTGATCTCCTGAGAAGTTTTCCGTACGAGCATGATTGACACGGGGACAACGTCCCAAAGACCTCAAGTCTTACAAAACACAATATGCACACTTTCTTCATCTCTCAAGGTCCTCTTGTTGTACACTCTGTAAACCTTGTTATTGCTTGCCATCTAATGAAGATGGCTTCATCACTTCTCATATCAAACTTTTTCCTAGAGATTCTTTTTCATTGTTATGCGCATAGGACCTGCAAGTAATAACACGAAGGTGGGCAGTATTGGGTTTACGACCATTTAGTAACTCATACCAATTTGTTAAGAATGAGGTGCATCATGGCTTAATTAAAAATGTAGCATGCACATCTTAACACATATGCCCAAAAGAATTGAGGAAGTCCACTAGAGATAAGAAGGGTTCTAGTCATGTCTTCCAGCGTACGGTTCTTTCCCTCAACAACCCCATTTTGTTGAGAGGTTATGAGGGTAGAGAGTTGTTGAGGTATTCCTCCATATTTACAAAATCTTTCAAAGTCAACATTTTCAAATTCAGTTCCATGATCAATTTTGATAGTAACTAGGAGGAGATTCCGTTTCCTCTCGATTGCACTGATAGGAAGCTCAAATTCAGCGAATGTCTTATCCTTTGAGGGTAGCATAACTGTCCAAGAACTTGGAGAAATCATCAACACTAATACACATATTGGTTGTTGCCTCGACTCCTAGTTCACATGGGTCCGCAAAGGTCCATTGGAATCAACTCGAGGGGCTTATTAAAGG
Source organism: Fagopyrum homotropicum (assembly GCA_033239125.1). NCBI lineage: Eukaryota > Viridiplantae > Streptophyta > Magnoliopsida > Caryophyllales > Polygonaceae > Fagopyrum > Fagopyrum homotropicum. The sequence goes on from BSWB01000005.1 coordinate 126,778,849, forward strand.
TTACATCTTTCTTAGAGGGAAAATGACTGCTTACTTGTTTACCCATAGTGCAAGGACCTTAACATACCTCCATTGTTTCACTTACAATAGGTAACCCGGAGACTAATTTCTTTTTTTGAAGCTTGTATATTGTACGAGCATTAACATGGCCAAGACGCTGCCATCGATCAGTTTGTTCGGAACAACGGACATAAACAAATCTTTATATGGTACAGAGTTTTTGTCAACTACATACAGTTTGTTTTATGTCCTTGCTTGTATATTTGGAGAAATCATCAACACTAACACACATATTGGTTGTTGTCTCGGCTTTTGGTTCACATGGGACTACAAAGGTCCGTTGGAATCAACTCGAGGGGCTTATTAGAGGTTACATCTTTCTTAGAGGAAAAATGACTTCTTACTTGTTTACCCATAGTTCAAGGACCTTAACATGCCTCCATTGTTTCACTTACGATAGGTAACCTGAAGACTAATTTCTTTTGTTGAAGCTTGTATATTGTACGAGCATTAGTATGACCAAGACGCTTATGCCAGAGATCAGCTTGTCCGGAATGACGGACATAAACAAATCCTCATATGGTAAAAAGTTTTTATTAACTACATACAATTTGTTTTATGTCCTTGCTTGTATACTTGGAGAAATCATCAACACTAACACACATATTGGTTGTTGTCTCGGCTTTTGGTTCACATGGGACTACAAAGGTCCGTTGGAATCAATTCGAGGGGCTTATTAGAGGTTACATCTTTCATAGAGGGAAAATGACTTCTTACTTGTTTACCCATAGTGCAAGGAACTTAGCATACCTCCATTATTTCACCTACAATAGGTAACCCGGAGACTAATTTCTTTTGTTAAAGCTTGTATATTGTGCGAGCATTAGCATGGCCAAGGCGCTTATGCCAGAGATCAGTTTGTCCGGAATGACGGACATAAACAAATCTTCATATGATACAAAGTTTTTGTACTATATACAATTTGTTTACCCATAGTGTAAGGACCTTAACATATCTTTTGTTGAAGCTTGAATATTGTACGAGTATTAGCATTAGCATGGGTGTGTATGCAACTTCCATCACCCAACTCATACTAAATTTTTTTCACATGAATCATCATTCACCCAAGTAACCTTTCACCAAAAACAATAAAATGGATGATCGGATGAGTTTATTTTTCCGGGATGATACATACTTTAAAATTTAAGGTAACTCAACCGCGCCAAAAAATTAACATCATAATATGCCCGGAAATAAAACATTGATATGTTCCCCTTGAGATCTAGAGTTGTCTTATGTTTGATGCCTATGGAGATATGATCGAGGAGTGAGAACCGGATCATCGTTGAGTCGTATATAATCTCCTTCCTCATGCAAAAATGTGTCCTCAAATGTGATGGATAAGTCAATTTGTTTCAAGGAACTAGATTTATATCCGTAACAATCTTTGTCAAACATGAAATGCCCCGTAAATTTATCATCCCGCATCATTTAAATGGGGGTTTATGATTAACTTATAAGGATGAGTTGCTATCCATGTCAACAAGAATTCTTCTTTTCCACTAGTTGAGTGAGGACAAAGAACTTTGGAGGTAAGGGTACTCGGGCAGGAGAAATTTCAAGATGAGTGATCTCTTGAGAAGTTTTCTGTACAAGCATGGTTGGCATGAGGACATCGTCCCGAAGATCTCATGTCTTACAGATGGTATCAGGGGTAACCATGAGTTACAAGTGTACTTGCCCTAGTAGGCGGTCATTCAACTCGGTGAACGGTCATGTGGCCTGACGTGGACGTTAGAAGTTCAAGTGAGGGAGATTGAAATGCCCCGTAAAATTATCATCCCGTATCATTTGAATGGGGGTTTATGATTAACTTATAAGGATGTGTTGCTACCAATGTCCACAAGAATTCGTCTTTTCTAGTGGTTGAATGAGGACAAAGAACTTTGGAGTTCAGCGTGCTCGGACGGGAGAAACTTTAGGATGGGTGACCTCCTGGAAAGTTTTCCAACGAGCATGATTGGTATGTGGACATCACCCCAAAGGCCTCGGGTCTTACAAAACACAATATGCACACTTTCTTCATCTCTCAAGGTCCTCTTGTTGTACACTCTGTAAACCTTGTTATTGCTCGTTATCCAATGAAGATGGCTTCATCACTTCTCATATTAAACTTTCCTAGAGATTCTTTTTCATTGTTATGCACATAGCACCTGCAAGAAGTAATACAAAGGTGGTCAATATTGGGTTTATGACCATTTAGTAACTCATATCCAATTTTGTTAAGAATGAGGCGCATCATGACTCAATTCAAATGTAGCATGCACATCTTAACACATCTGCCCAAAAGAATTGAGGAAGTTCACTAGAGATAAGAAGGGTTCTAGTCATGTCTTCCAGTGTACGGTCCTTTCTCTCAACAACACCATTTTGTTGGTGGTTCTGAGGGCAAAAAACTATTGAGTTATTCTTCCATCTTTACAAAATCTTTCAAAGTTAGCATTTTCAAATTCAGTTCCATGATCAGTTTTGATAGTAACTAGGAGGATATTCCGTTTCCTCTCGATTGCACTAATAAGAAGCTCAAATTCAACGAATGTATTATCCTTTAAGGGTAGCAAAATTGTCCAAGTATACTCGGAGAAATAATCAACAATAACACAAATAGTGGTTGTTGTCTCGGCTCCTAGTTCACATGGATACGTAAAGGTCCATTGGAATCAACTCGAGGTGCTTATTAGTGGTTACGTCTTTCTTAGAGGAAAAATGACTTTTTACTTTTTTACCCATAGTGCAAGGGCCTTAGCATACCTCCAGTGTTTCACTTACGATAGGTAACATGAAGACTAATTTCTTTTGTTGAAGCTTGCATATTGTACGAGCATTAGCATGGTCAAGACGCTTATGCCAAAGATTAGTTTGTCCGGAATGGCGGACAAACAAAAATCTTCATATGGTACAAAGTTTTTGTCAACTACATACAATTTGTTTTATGTCCTTGCTTTTTGAAGCACATTCATTGTTTGTATGTCTTCCACAATGTATTCATTAGTATTAAAAATAACACGATCTTTCATGTTTTCGTATAGTTGAGAAAAATTGAGAATATCAAATGGAAGACTATCAACGTAACTTACATGGTATACAAGGATATTGCCATTAAGCTTGAAATGAATATGTCTAAAGATCCGGTCATGTGGGCAGAGCACCCACTATCCACATACCATTTTCCTTCACATTTCACTTTATCTTGCATGTAAGAGGTTAGTTGATACAGGGATATCTCGTTGTTTGTCCGATCTAAATGTAATGATCCCTTCACAACTCGACACAAATCAGAAACAAGAACAATATGACTCAAATGGGACGAAACTGAAAAAAAAGGCGGAAACAAACACAAGACGAACGAAGAAGAGAGAACCAAAGATAAAGATTATCTCCCCAAAAAACCCCCACGATCCCCAAAGAGAATGCGCTTCACATGGAAAGAAAATCCCAAATCAAATCCCCTAGCCCTAATAAGTTTGAATGTAACAGGCAAAAGCTATCAATATCGAGATTCAACAACAACAAACCTTATGAGAATGACCTATCATGCTTTGATGATTTCTAGGGATTCAGTTCAAGAAAAATAAATAGAAAACACGCAATATAAAGGGTTGGGGGAATGGGGCTTTGCTTCTCCAAAACGTTATAGGGGAATTCATGTATGAGGGGAAAATCGTGATGATTAAAGGCCCTTCTATGGCTCACCATGGTGTTAAGTCGGATCTAGAGTTCTTCTTATTTCTTTCACTAGATCATCCCACCATATTAATGTATATCCTTGGAACTCTAGGGTCATAAATTGTACCTTCCTATGCTATCCATAGTTGTGGTAAGACCAAATTTGCTCAACTTTTGGTCTCCCATTCCATGTAGATGTCTGGATCACACTTTCTATCAAAGCTAAGGATCTTGACCTTGATATTTCCTATGTCATCTTGCTCTTGATATGACCTATAACGATCTCTCTCTACCTCTCTGGGACTACTGGAATCTCCTTCAATACTTATCCCACCTCTCATCGTCCATATCATTCTCTTGTGGTTCATGAAAGTCATCAACAAAACTAGGCATATGAGGTGTGTTTTGAGGAGGAATATGGAACGTTGATTACCTTACTCTAGGGTGTTGTTTTGGTTCATTCATTGGACAACTTCTCTAGGAAACACAAATGGTCCTTTTTATCTCAAACATCAGTTTCAATAATGGTGTAGGTGGTGACGTTGTCCTTGACTCCATGGCCTTCATTCTCTTAGACAAACTAACTACCGAATCCGAAAGTTGATTCAACAAGTTGAACATCTCTAGTAGCATAGGCTCACTACCGTGGTACTTACATGGAATATGAGACAAAGACATGCTAAAAAACAATAGACAAACACATAATTTGTCAATGTTAGTAAAACGTCTAAAACACTCTCACAAGTGTTTCCCTCAACTCTCGCTCTCATGTTGGTGTTGTTACAAGCTTCTTTGATGTAGTTGTTTTCTAAGGATTAATACTTCACTTAGACCAATGTCTAGCTCCAAACTAGCAACTCCTTGGATGTGGTAGTAAGGTAGGCGGCTGAAAGGTTTCAAGTAGCACACACAAACACAAAGGACTCTAGATGTGAATGCAAGCGAGTGAAGCTTGACAAACACACAAAAAAAATGACTCAAAAGATAAGAAAGACGATTATGTACTAAGACGAAAGACAAAATTCTAGAAATATGATAGACTCAAAGAAATATTGAATTTGAGAAAGATAGACACAAGAGACTAGATATGATCTTACTTACCTTGCACTTGGAAGATAGAAGAAGAGGTGCGCCGACTGGTGTCAAGATGGATATTTGGCTATGGTTTAAGAGTTGTAATAATAGCAGTGAAGATCAAGGATGCTCTTACTTGTAGTTGTGATAATCACCTCACAATTAAAATGGTGAATGACTTACTCATCTTGTGTTTACAACACTTAATAAGATGTAACATAAAATGATGATAAAAACAAATAAAAATAAATAACAAATCTTTGTATTTATTTTCCTTTTTTTTTCTTTTTCGTGGTTGACATTGGATGACAATTAGAAGTCAAATAATTAAAAGAAATAAAAAACAAAAATCAAATAAAATAAGGAGCCTTTGTAGTTACTACAGATTAGGAGATGTTGACCTCTCTTTTAACAAATATGATGGTTGAAATGAGAGTGGTAAGCTATCCAATTTTCGTTTTTTTTCCGCTTTTATAGACGGTTTTGGGGGAAGAAAAACTGGATGGAGTTTGCTCGGAATTGGCTAGTGATAGGGTGTTGGGATGGTTGTTGGATAGCAAATAAGACTAGAATTTAGACTCAAAGATGAAACAAAGACTCAAGAAATCGACTAGACTCAACAATGGACGACACAAAGGCAAACGAAGACACTTACAATCTTGGGGTTGATGGATGTGAAGAGGACTAGGGTAACAATATACACCAATCAAGTATGTTTCCATGCAAAGCTCCATGTGATGAAAACGTTACAATCTTCTTAAATGCTTCTTCTTTAATCTCTTTTGCCCTTGATAGAGTGATAGGTCCTTGTGTAGGGTACATTGAAGATGATCCTTCATCGTTAGTCCATACGAACCTAGACAAACCGAGACTTATTTGGTTTGGGATGGTAGAATTCCTTATGATCATTTGAAGTAAAGCAAGAAACAAAATGAGATTTTTGTTTGTTCTCTTTTTATCATAATGTTTCTTTAAATGACTAGCCTCCTTGCAATCCCAACAAGATTTCACAAAACTTGGATTTATATTGCATGATATTAGTTTGTGAGTCGGTTCTCTCTGTTCTTTTCTTGACTCTATTACCGTTAAAGGTGACCAAGCTGTGTGTTGAACAGTTTTTCTTGTCAGAGAGTTCCTGATCACTTGTAGAGTTTCCAAAAACCATTTTCGAAGACGAATTATTCAAGACGAATTATTCAATGTTTTTTTAATCCATGTTATTGGAATCCTTGTATGCTTGAAAAACTGCAACGAGTTGGGACCATTTGGAGCTGACAGTTCCAATGAGTTTGGATACTTGTCTCCCATTTTCAATTTTGACACCGAGGAAAAACTAAGTTGGATGACTACAAAAAATAAATTGTTCTTAGTAATTTTCCAGTTCCTCATCATCCTTCATCTGAAGTGTAATACCCGGAATTTTAATTTTCGATATTTTTCCGAACCAAAATCGGTCTTCGACCGACTTAATCTTTTACATGATACTTAGTATCGTGATTCAACCAATTTTTATCATGCGAAAATGTTACTCACATAATATACACTTATCAAAGCTTTTTCTTACTTGAAACATGTTAAGAGATGGGCCCATCAAGACTAGTCAACCGAGCCCATCAAGTCAAGCCATATGGGCCCATTAGAGCAAGTCAGATGGGCTGATATTAAGGTGCCGACAAACTGAGCCCATCAACTATAACTCCATACCAGATGGGCCCATCAGCTTGATGGCCATCCTCTAGCTGCTTCTCACGTGAGCTCATTTCAACCCCAACAGCTCTATTCTCCTTCTATATTCCCATATCTTCTTGCCTTAAGCGCAGTTGAACGTTTCCTCTGCACACCGGCTTTGTTTCATTATCTTCACACTAGAGCAATGATATCACCCCTTCTCTCACTGAGCAACAACAATAGAAGAAAAATAGAAGACTCCCTGGACCACTGTCTTCGGCACACCAATAGGAACTAGTAGCCTCCTTCCTTAGCCGACTGCAGGCTGCCAGGTAAGCATGTTCTTGAATGGGAGAGGGAATGGTTTAGGGTTTTGGCAGCCGCTTGAATGGTTTACTGTATGCACTATCGATCGAACCTAGCACATGTTGTATGGTGGCTGTTTTTTTTCTTCAGTTTTTACAGCTTAAACAACCAACTTTAGACCTATGTTTCAATGCCTTGGCAATATCTTTTACCGTTGAATTGTTTATAAGTTGTAGGTAGATATGGGTAGTTTAATGTATCAAGTTTTAGAAACGATCCAACGGTAGGATTTGGAGATGTGATGTCCCGAAGTATGGTAGTAGAGCAGTTTTGTGAAGTATGGGATTTTGGTTAAGTTGGGAGTGTTTTGTGCTTTGAGGTCAACTTTGGATTTTTGTTTAAGATTAGTAGTTGTTTATTTTTGAGGTTTCCTTGTTCTAGTGATGTGAGTATATAGCATGACGGGATTTGATATTTTCTTTGGAATTTTTGGATTTTGTTACGAGTGTTTTAAGTTGGATCAAAATGAGACGTTAATGAGCTTTTCATGAATGTTAAGAAGTTGGAAAGATCTTTCTAATATAGTAAAATCTTTTCTTTGACTGTTGAGTTATGGTTTTGGTTTCCAAAGGATGTTCTTGAAGTTTTTTAATATTTTTAGGAATTTTGGACCCAGGGATAAAATTGTCATTTTACCCTTATAAGGGTATGAAACTGTCAATAATAGCATTTGGGCAACTATCGTTTCAACAGAAGAAATCTCAAGTTGTTCTTGATAAATCTCGGCTGATATTCCTGTAGAACGACCCGAGATTTGAATATGCGAAGGTTAAACTAAGTCTTCAGGGTCCAATCTAACTTAAAGGCTCATTCTATCATATCTACCCAACAACCATCAGTCAATCACCCTAGAATCGGAAATGTTTTAGCCAACAACACATATTCAAATCAAAGGAAAGATTCAAGAAACTGATAAACCAATAAAACTAAAAAAAAGTAAAATTTTTTTAGCAATATGTCTTCAATATCCAAAAGCGAATGCAAATCAACAACAAAGATCCAATCTTTAATCCAAAAGCAATGAAATCTAGCTCTAGTCTTTCTCTCCAAGAAATCTTGAAATCTTCTCTAAATCTCAAGTGTTGTAGCCGTCAATGGCGTCGAAATCCAACTTCCGTGGAGTGTAAGTGATAACATGCATTATAGTCTATGTTTTGGGATTGATTTAGACGTTTTATCTTCATAAATCTGCATGTATTGATGTATATTCTTCGATCATTATGTTGTTTTGTCTACCTTTGCGAGAATCGAGGTCTACACCTAGTTTCCTTGTGATTGTAGGGAAAATAGCACGTTTTGGAACAAAATGGGGCTAAGGAAGCTAAGGAGTCATTGTAGCTACATTATGGAGCATTAAGGAGCTACAAGAAAGGCTCAGGAACCATGGACTTGAGATGGAAGATTGATTTTGGACCAGATTAGAGAGATTTACACGTAGCTAGAATTCACCTCGGATGAATACAGTATCACCTCGAGCGAGATGATCTTTGTGATTGGCTCGACCGAGGTGATCAGGATGTGCTGGACCGAGGCGAATAATCTACCGGCTACAAGATCTTTATTTTTTACTGAGATCTTTTGTTTTTTGGCAAAAGATTTTCCTATATATTAGGATGAATTTTCCTGGATGGAAGCATGTCTTTTTGGCTGATTTATTTGGAAGATTGGAAGATATTCAAAGGAAGGAAATTGACTTTGAAGATATTTTAACTTAGGAAGGTGATTCTCCTATATAAAGAGGTGTATTTTCTGGATATTGGATATCTCGGAGCTGCATATCTTCAGATCAGAAAGCAAGTTGAAGGAAGTTTGGAAGGAAGGAAGTTGACTTTGAAGGAAGATTGAAGATTTGGAAGGAAGTTGTAAGATTTTTTTAGTTTGTTTTGATTTGTTGTCTTTCTAGTTGTAATTGAGGAACGCAGTTTTAATTGTTTGATTGATTGTTTGATTGAGACCTTTGTGTTAAGGTTTTCTTGTTTGAAGATTGATTCCTTTCTTAGATATTTGATTATTGTTATCATGATTATTGTTGTCTAAGTTCTTTATGCGATTCTAGGGTGATTAGCTGAAGGTTGTGGGAAAGACGATGAAAGAATGAGCCTTTACCCAATGGACCCTGAAAGCTCGAGCCTTTACCTTAACCGACGAACACCTCGGTCAGTCGTGGAACATCTCGACCGAGATGGAACATGAACTGAGCGAGGCGAGCCTTTTCGTGATCCTTATATGAGTTTGAAATTTCAGTTTGCCAAATCCTATCCTTGTTATACCTTTCCTGGTTCAATGCAAGCCTAGGATGAGACTTACCCGGTGATTCCTTTGTTTGTATACCCAAGATCATGAGTGTAGGTAATAAATGTCTATCCTTTATTGGAGTTTGAGTGTGCCTTCATCCCATCTTTGAGAGTTAGCTTGAGACTTACCCGATAAAGGTTGATTCTATCCCCTTGGGTGGTGTGTTGGTTTGAGATTATAGTTCCTTTCCTTAGTACCGTGAGACTTACCCGATGAGAGAATCTTTGGTTTGGGATGGTGAGTAGTGAGACTTACCCGGTGATCTATTCCCACCTTAGAAACACCTTTCCTTTGCAAATCTCAGTTTTGTCCATGTTATCTTTTGAGATCTTGAGTCGGAACCACAATTGGATGCTTTAATCTCTAGAATCCGCATTTTTTTTATCTGATTATTACATCAACTTTGATATCTTTGCTTTGTTGCTTGTTTTTTTTATTGACAACCTTATTTACCGATCTTTGTTTCACCATAGTCTCTGTGTTCGACCTTGGAGTATTTGCCGTTATTACAATTGATCCGTACACTACGGGTTTGCATATTCTTTCAAACTTATATTTTAGGTTATAAATTTAAAGCTATATCGTTCACAATACACACACGTCTGAGAGCGAACAAGTTTTTGGCGTCGTTGCCGGAGACTTTGTCAAGACGAAGTTAGGTATTTGGTTGTCTAACTTGGAAGCTTTTGATTTTACTTTTGATCTTTTCCTATGACTTTTTGAGTTTTTAGGGTCTTCAATGGCTGCTAGGATCTATGAGCCTATTTTCAATCCAATATGGATAGCGAGGCAAATAGCTAGAGCAGATTATTACGAATACTTGGAAGAGAAGTACGCCTTCCATTGGTCTGCCACTGAAAGAGAACATGAAGAATTTATTGAGAATGAGCTTGCATCATGGGATGAGCTGAATGTCCCTAAAATTTTTTATGAGCAACCTCTTAAAGATTCGCTTGAATCACAATGGGAGAAAATAATGAAGAAGGTGGAGAAGCTCGAAGAAAGCCTTCTATCCTATGCTAAGTCGAAAGAGGTGTATAAGGAAGAACTACAAGTTTCGAGCATTCCTCCGCTCGAATCTGAAGCTCCTCTTGACGTCCTCGCTGAAAAAGAGGAAGGTGTGGAAGACCTCGACCCAATTGTTATAACTGCGGTTGAGGTGGAAGAAGAATCTGCTGAGTTGGAAGTGGAAGAGAATGTGGAGAACCTTGGCCAAATCACTGAAACTGTGGCCAAGGTTGAAGAAAGATCAACTGAGTTGGAAGAAGTTTTATTAGTGGATTGTCATCCTAACACAAATCTCGTCCAAAGTTTTGAAATATTCTACAAGGTACTTTCTCTTACTCCCTTTGAAATTCCTATTAAAATTTCTAATTTTGTAAGGAATGTACTGGAGAGTTGGAGGTCTCTTCCAAAAGAACCTCCTAAGGTGAAGATGAAACCTCCGTTACAATTGCTGGAAGTAGATGCTCCTTCGATTACAAGGAGTAAATTTGGCAAGCGCTTCGACGCCAATACCAATAGTTGTTTCATGTTCAAGTATGGGGTTGTTCGCTCAAAAGTGTGCGTCACTAAGTCTTAAATTTATAAAAACTGAAATCAAGCAAAGCGAACCCGCAGTGTACGGATCGGTATAGTAAAGAAAGAATTCCAGAGTATCGAACTTAGGGATTTGAAGGATCAAATTCAGTTCGTAAATTGTTTGGCAAATAAAAAGCTTTTGTAAAGATTAATGGGAAAACAACGATTCTAAAGATTCATGTATCTAATTGTGGCAATTGATTCAAGATGTTCTAAAGATATAAGGACGGAGTTAAGATTGCAAAGGTATAGAACTAAGGTAGGGTGTTGTACGGTGAAGTTCCAAAACCCGTAAGTCTCACCCAAAGACTCTCAATAAAGGATGTTGAGTCTTGATAGCATGAAATATGACGATATTTTAGGTTCATGTTTTAGTTGTTTTTCCCTTTCTTTTGTGTTTGTGGATATAAGTTTGAAGCATTTATGAGCACACTCACCTATTTTGTCAATATAGAGATCTACACAAGCTTTGCTGTGTTTTTAGATGAATAAATGCATAGATTGGAGCATGAATGGAGTATATAAGAGTGATTGATCATTCTAGGCATCAAGAAGATGCATTGGAGAAGCCAAGGAAAGGATAGGAGTGGAAAGCTTTCGAAAACAAGAGATTTCATGCACGTTTCAAGCATTCCACGGTCATACAGGAGTTTCCACGGTCGTGGTTTTGTAATTTAATTCAATTCCAACCGTGGGAAACAAGGTCGAGAGCAACATAAAGGTTCCACAATCCATTCCACGGGCGTGGAAAATTGCACTAGGTCGTGATTCTTGTAACGGTTGCCACATGTCATTTTGCCACGTCAACAACGGTTAATGGGCTTTTGTAACCCTATTTCCTCCTATAAGAAGGCTGAAGAAAGGAGAAAAACGGACGGCTTTCATCCAGCGCATTTCGAGAGCATTTCTTAGAGAGATTTTGGGAGATTCTATTGCGTACAGGGAAGATTCGGAGAAGGACACATTTCGAAGATTGTGTACTTTGGAAAAGATCTTAGGGTTTCAATAGAAGACGGATTGACATCCCGTTCTTCTTTTGTTCATGAGATTTATGAGATACTCTTACTCTATTCCGCATTCATTGAACACGATTTACAAATATTTGGTTTTATTGAGATTGATTTGGTGTTTATCATTGAGGTTTCAAAGTTCTATCCTTTATTCCTTCCATATTTGATTATTGATTTTATGATGAGGATTATTAGCTAAAAACCTTAAGCGATTCTAAGGTGAAGGGTTGATAGTTGTGGCATAGATGATGATAGATTGAACCAAAACAGATTGGACCCTGAGAGTTGCGAGAAATCTCGTCGTCGAGGTTTTCCACGGTCTGTTCTTGAGTTCCACGGCCGTGGTTCTTCAAGATTTGCCCGTGGTTTCCTCTGTCGTTCGTGTTTTGCTTTTGCTTTGATCCAAAGTTAAAGATTTGCCTTAACCTAGCCTTGACTTATCTTTTCTAGGTAGTAGTGAGACTCAACATCCTCTACTTTGGTTTTGAGTGTCACAACCTTAACCTTTTTGGCTTATCTTTGATTCCCTTGGGTTTGGGCATAGGTATTTGAGAGTAATTCTTATCCTCCGATCCTTTCTATATTGCAGCCTCAACAACCTTTATAGAGAGAGCCTTTGGGTGAGATATATGAGTTTGGAACTTCACCGTACATAATCTTACATTAGATATACCTTTGTAATCCTGACTCTGTCCTTATATCTTTAGAGTATCTTGAATCGATTGCCACAATTGGATACCTAGATCTTTAGAATCGTTGTTTTCCCAATATTATTTGCAAAAGCTTTCTATTTTTATTGCTCGATAACTTATGAACTGATTTTGTTCCCCCCAAATCCCTGAGTTCGATACTTTGGAATTTTTGCTTTACTACGCCGATCCGTACACTCGGGTTCGCTTTGCTTTAATTTCACTTTTATAAATTTAAGATTTGCATGCACACTTTTGAGCGAACAAGTCTCGTTATAAAGAGGATCGAAGGATAAGAGTAAACTCTCAAATACCTATGCCCAAACCTAAGAGAATCAAAGACAAGCCAAAAAGGTTAAGGTTGTGACACTCGAAACCAAAGTAGAGGATGTTGAGTCTCACTACTAGCTAGAAAAGGTAAGCCAAGGCTAGGTTAGGGTCAATCTTTAAATTTGGATCAAAGAAAAAGCAAAACACGTACGATAGGGGAAAACCACGGTCAGATCTTGAACAACCACGGCCGTGAAACTCAAGAATAGGCCGTGGAAAGCCTCGACGATGAGGTTTCTCACAACTCTTAGGGTCCAATCTGTTTTGGTTCAATCTATCATCATCTATGCCACAACTATCAACCCTTCACCTTAGAATCGCATAAGGGTTTTAGCCAACAATCATATTCATCAAATCAATAATCAAATATGAAAGAAAGAAAAGATAAAACCTTGAAAAATCGATAGAAAACACAAAACCAATTCAATCAAACTCAAAATCCGTACTTGTGTTCAATGAATGTAGAATAGAGTAAGAAATCTCTCACAAATCTCAAAGAACAAAGAAGAACGGGATGTCAATCCGCCTTCAACGTGAAACCTTGAGATCTTCCAACTCCGCAATCTCCAAGTTGCGTACAAGTGTGCCTTTTCAAGTCTTTTGGAGATTTTGACTTTCTTTCAATGTTGAAGGCTATAGAATATTTATAGGGATAAATTTAGGGTTTAAAAATAAAACCCTAAATACTTGGGCTGAAAAGAAATTGAGCCCGCTAGTATCAAAACCCACTCTAGCGCGCGGTATCAGAAAATACTTTATCGCGTCAGACAGTATCAGAAAAAACTTTGGCGCGTGAGACGGTATCACAGAATACTTTGGCTCCTTTCTAGCTCCCTTTTATGGTCTCTTATACGTCCTTAGCACTCCAAGCTATTCCTTGCTCCATTATTGCTTCCAAATCCATCGTTTTCACCTACAAATCAATCAAAACTCGTGTAGACCTCTATTTCCGAAATATATATGAAACAAAGCTTAAAGGCACACAAATCTCTTCAAATGTATGAGAAACTTGAGATAAAACATTCACAATATGCATGATTATAATGACATATAACTCATGTCATCAGGTCCCTCGCATGCGAATGACCTTGTACTATCCCCAAGCTGAAAATGGGGAAGCTACTAGAATCCTTGAGAAGTTGTTTTCTCGATCAAAGAAAGGATGGGACGAAAGACTGAGTTATGTCCCATGGAAGAATAGGAAGACCGGTAGGATTCCGGTGAAAACCAAACCGTACAAGCTTGTACGTGGGAGATCCTACCATTTGCCGGTGAAATTAATATCAAGAACCTTTTTGGAAGAGCTTTATTGCGGATGTGATGAGCATTCCAAGATATTCGAGGTACATTGAGCAATTCCATGGAGAAAGGTCCAACTAGCGACCTTAAACCAAGCGCTTTTTGGGAGGCAACCCAAGGTATTGCTTTCTTTTCCCTTTTTCTAGTTTAGTTTAAATAGTTTGCTTGTGTTTTATGTGTCCTCCTAGACAAGAATCAGGTGATCTCTAAGAATAAATTACAACTTAGAAGCAACATGAAAGGATTGATGTTCGAGAAGTTGAGAAAATGGAGCTTGTCTGAGAACATCTCGGATGCTGTCAGAACGCCTCGACCGAGATGTTCTTCGGAAACTGAGGTGGTCTTATCTAGGAGTTGTTTCTTATTTCTTTATGCAGTTCAGCTTGTCCGGTGAGTACTTTTTTCCTATGACTTATATTTGACCCATTGAGACAATGTGTCCCAAGTATGGGGTATTTTTATTATCCGACCTACTTTGTATGACTTGTATGACTCTCTTGATCTTTGATTATGATCTTATTTGGCTCTATGTACTTATCTGTCATTACATGCATACATACATGTTTCTTTTTGAGAAAAAACGTCAAAAACCAGTTTGAAATTTTTTTTTTAGCTCGACCGAGACGTTCTTGGCCAAACGAGGTTGAACACCTCGGGTGCTGTCAGATCATCTCGACCGAGATGAGTTTTAACTGAAAGATTTTCGAAACGTTTTTGTGCTTTTATTTTGGATATGACCTCGATGAAGATATTTGTTTGCCATATTGGCTTTGAAATCTTTATATGCTCGAAAGGTTCTATAATATGTTTAAGTTGCTAAATGCTTTTTTTGAAATTCTAGCATGTTTAATACTTTGTTTTTATCAAAATTATGTTGGATTTGAAGGTTGACACCACATTATGAGTTCTCTCACATTCTTCTGGGGATGATTAAGGCACTTCATGATGAGTAACGGGTCATGGTATGTGCATGTTTATGTTGGCTTTACCTATCCGGGAATTTGGATGCAGTTGATGAAAAGCGTGTGAAGTGAAGTTGAGATCTTGACTGAAAGTGTTAGAAAGAAACAAATTAGGTTTGGGGACGTTGATCTTGATGATGAGTAATTCGACACCATTCACATAGCCGGGTGTTTGTGTCTTGCCAAAGTCGGATTGATCGATAGTCCTAACGGGTCATGGTATGTGCATCAAGGGTTTGAGACATTTCGAGAAATTGATGATTGTTGATCTCCTAGGCTTCGGTTATTGCACACCTCTGTCCATGCTCCCAAAAAGTAAAGTAAAATAAAAGTGAAAATAAGCAAAGCTTATTGGTGGAAGATGTTGTGATTCAAAGAAAGTGAAGAAAAGATCCTATTCCCGGATTTTAGCATCACATTACCATATATACATCCCACTCTGACACGTTTATTGACCTCTTTTGGAAGCCCTTGAGACCTCGAGTATGTTGATTGACTTGGTGGTTTAAACTGGATTATACATGATTGATTTCGATAAATTTGATTTATTATGTATTCTATGATTTTATGCAAAGATGAACAACTTTCTTATATTTATAAAATGTTTTGATCATATCTTGATTTTATATGCCATGAAGCATTCTCTTAGGGTGATCTATGAATGGAGCACACCACCAAAAGGTTTTGAAATGTTTTTTATTGATCTTTTTGATGACTTAGAATTCATTCTATCTTGTATCTAAAATTTGGATCTTGTTTGGGGACAAGCAAGGGACAAGGATTGGGTATTTTGATTGCATGTATTATATTCTATGTTTTTGGGATTAGTTTAGACGTTTTATCTTCATAAATCTACATGTATGGATGTATATTCTCCGATCATTATGTTGTTTTATCTACCTTTGCAAGAATCGAGGTCTACACCTAGTTTCCTTGTGATTGTAGGGAAAATAGCATGTTTTGGAACAAAATGGAGCTAAGGAAGCTAAGGAGTCATTGGAGCTACATTATGGAGCATTAAGGAGCTGCAAGAAAGGCTCAGGAACCATGGAAATGAGATGGAAGATTGATTTTGGACCATATTAGAGAGATTTACACGTAGCTAGGATTCACCGCGGATGACTACGGTATCACCTCGAGCGAGATGATCTTTGTGATTGGCTCGACCGAGGTGATCTTCAGGACGTGCTGGACCGAGGCGAATAATCTGTCGGCCACAAGATCTTTATTTTTGGCTGAGATCCTCTATTTTTGGCAAGAGATTTTCCTATATTTTAGGATGGATTTTCTTGGATGGAAGCATGTCTTTTTGGCTGATTTATTTGGAAGATTGGAAGATATTCTAAGGAAGGAAAATGCCTTTGAAGATATTTTATCTTAGGAAGGTGGTTCTTCTATTTAAAGAGGCGTATTTTCAGGATATTGGATATCTCGGAGCTGCATATCTCCAGATCAGAAAGCAAGTTGAAGGATGTTTGGAAGGAAGAAAGTTGACTTTGAAGAAAGATTGAAGATTTTGGAGGAAGTTGTAAGATTTTCTTAGTTTGTTCTGATTTGTTGTCTTTCTAGTTGTGATTGAGGAACGCAGTTTTAATTGTTTGATTGATTGTTTGATTGAGTTATTGAGACCTTTGTGTTAAGGTTTTCTTGTTTAAAGATTGATTCTTTTCTTATATATTTGATTATTGTTATCATGATGATTGTTGGCTAAGTTCTTTATGCGATTCTAGGATGATTAGCTGAAGGTTGTGGGAAAGACGATGAAAGAATGAGCCTTTACCCCAATGGACCCTGAAAGCTCGAGCCTTTACCTTAACCGAAAAACACCTCGGTCAGTTGTGGAACATCTCGAACGAGATGGCACATGAACTGAGCGAGGCGAGCCTTTTCCTAATCCTTATCTGTGTTTGAGGTTTCAGTTTGCCAAATCCTATCCTTGTTATACCTTTCCTGGTTCAACGCAAGCCTAGGATGAGACTTATCCGGTGATTCCTTTGCTTGTATACCCAAGATCATGAGTGTAGGTAATAAAGGATTATCCCTTATTGGGGTTTGAGTGTGCCTTCATCCTATATTTGAGAGTTAGCCTGAGACTTACCCGGTAAAGGTAAATTCTATCCCCTTGGATGGTGTGTTGGTTTGAGATTATAGTTCCTTTCCTTAGTACCTTGAGACTTACACGGTGAGAGGATCTTTGGTTTGGGATAGTGAGTAGTGAGACTTACCCGATGATCTATTCCCACCTTAGAAACACCTTCCCTTTGCAAACCTCACCTTTGTCCACGTTATCTTTTGAGATCTTGAGTTAGAACCACATCTGGATGATTTAATCTCTAAAATCCACATTTTCTTTACCTGATTATTACATCATCTTTGATATCTTTGCTTTGTTGCTTGTTTTTTATTGACAACCGGATTTACCGATCTTTGTTTCACCATAGTCCTTGTGTTCGACCTTAGAGTATTTGCCGTTATTACAATTGATCAGTACACTGTGGGTTCGCATATTGTTTCAGGCTTATAGTTTAGGTTACAAATTTAAAGTTATATCGTTCACAATACACACACGTCTAAGAGCGAATAGTAAGTCTTAGCGTGGTAGGAGGTGTCAATTCCTATTCAGACATTGACGTTCTCGTCATTCGGGGTCCTCCATGATGTTATCGGTATCCATATTTTATAAGAAGAACTAGGGTGTTAGATGCTTGGGCCATGGACCGAAATAAGATAAACCTCTATCTTGTGTCAGTTTAAAGATAAATCTTAATCCTGGGCCTCTTAAAGATCAATCTCACTTTAAAGATAAACCTAGCTTAAAGATAAACAGTAGCTTAAAAATAAATCGCGATCTTGGGCCAATAAAGCAGCTACTCCGCGCAAGCCTGAACTGGACCCGCGGTATCAGAATCCGCTCCGGGGTATCAGAGTCCGCTCCGGCGGTATCAAAGGCCGCTCCGGCGGTATCAAAGTCCGCTCTGTTGCGTGTTCCTAGCTTCCTTTTATGCTCCATCATGTTCCGCATCAAGGTTCAATCTCATATGTGTCATTTGCTCTAAATCCGCCAAATTACTATAAATGCAACAAAAATCCGTGTAGACATCTTTTCTAGCGAAATTATAAGTCAAAGAGAAGAAGCTCCCCAATTATTGAACAACTTCAAAAACAATCGATGAGAGATTGAGATAGATAATAAAATTTATTAAGGGATATCCTGAAGGAGAAGAAGCTCACCATCCTCGTTGAATATCGATAGGGAAAAGAGTAACAAAGGAAACACAAGAGGCAGAGGTCCAAGTGAAAGTGTATAAAAGTTAAGGTTTTGATGTCGAAGGGTTTCTATCATTTTGTTTTGGTCTATTGGGCCGAATTCAATAAATGGGTTTCTTGAGTTACGGGTCGCTCATCTCAATATTTTAAGTAACTTTAGAATTAGATATTTTATGATTTAAGAATATTTTTTTTAATTTTCGTGCTTTAGCGCATTGATTGTTTTTAAGTGTTATTACTAGTTTCGTACTCTTAAATATATGTTCCGTTGCCTTGAGAATTGATTACAGTTTCTGATGACACGAATTATGACCTATTTTTAGGCATGTATTTATATAGATTTTCCCTTTATTTTGCATGCATAGACATACATTCATGACATTTATGGTTATATTCACCTACTTTGCAAGAATAGAGGTCTACATAGAGTTTTATTTCATTTGTAGGTAATTTGGCGAATTATGGAGCGAAATAGCATATTTAAGATTAAGCCTTGAAGCGGGACAAAAAGGAGCATTAAAGGAAGTTAGGACGCGCCCAAAGTATCTTCTGATACCGTCAGACGCGCCAAAGTATCTTCTGATACCAACGGATTTGACTTCTTTTCAACCCAAGTATTTAGGGTTTCATCTTTAAACCCTAGGTTTATCTCTACATATATCGAGAGCCTTCAACATTGAAGGGGAGTCAAATTCTCCAAAGGGAGATTAGAGGGAGTCAAATTCTCCAAAGGGAGACTAGAGGAAGCCAAAATCTCCAAAAGACTGGGGACGGTGACAACCCCGAGACTTGGGAGAGTAGAGGTTCTCGCTTTGGAGGGTTCAACTTAGGGTTTTTCGCGAGGAGTTTTGCGGAAGCGCCGGAAATTTGGATTCCCGAAGATTGTTCGTGGCGAAAGTTGCGCCCTTTTCTTAGGTTTTGATATTGAAGACGGATTGACATCCCGTTCTTCGTGTTTGCCTAAGATCATTGTGAGGTTTTGTGTTATATTCTGTATCCATTAAACATTACTCTTTGTGTTTCGGATTTGAGGATTGGTTTTGAGTTATATTCGAGTTTCGAGGGTTTTCATCTTTCATTTTTCTTAAATTGACTTTTGATATCATGACAATGGTTATTGGCTAAAACCCTTTAGCAATTTTAAGGTGAAGGGTTGATAGTTGTGGCTTAGATGATGATAGACCAATCGTAAACAGATTGGACCCTAAGAGTTAGAGAAACTTCGTCGACAACCAAGATCACGGTCTGTTCTTGGACTTCCACGGCCGTGGAACTCAAGATATGCCCGTGATTTACCCCAGTTTATGAACTTTGCTTTTACTTTAATCCAAAGTTAAAGATTAGCTTTAACCTAGACTTGACTTGTCTTTTCTAGGTAGTAGTGAGACTCAACATCCTCTATTTCGGTTTCGAGTGTCACAACCTTAACCGTTTGAGTTTATCTTGATCCTTGGGTTACAAGTTTGGGTATTTGAGATCAATTCTATTCCTTAGATCCTTTCTATACTGAAGCCTCAACAACCTTTATAGAGAGTGTCTTTGGGTTAGACATATAGGGTTTTGGAACTTCACCGTACATTACCTTACTTTAGTATACCTTTGCAATCCTCGACTTTGTCCTTATACTTATAGAATATCTTGAATCGATTGCCACAATTTGATATCCGGATCTTTAGGGTTGCTGTTTTTCAAATATTTGCAAAGCTTTATACTTTTACTTGCTTGACGATTTGCGAACTGAATTTATTCCCCCCAAATCCCTGAGTTCGATACTATGGAATTCTTGCTTTACTATGCCGATCCGTACACTGCGGGTTCGCTTACTTAATTTCAGTTTTATAAATTTAAAACTTATTTGCACGCACGCTAAGTGGCGAACAGTTTCCTTGCTAATTATCACAACCCAACAATTGGTATTAGAGCATACTATTCTAGATTGTGTTAAGATACTTGCATGTTAAATTGAGTTCCTCAACCAACAAAGTCTCGGAATGATCTTTCTGGAAGCCTTTGGTCCTCAAAAGAGGTGAAAATAACATATGGGTTCCTCAAATGGGAAAATACGTCAAATTTGTGTGTAAAGAATGTTGACTCATTATCATAATCGATGACATTGACTTTTTAGACAAGGGCAGGAAACCCAAAGAGATCAAGGACGGGAAGGAAGAAGACTTTAAGATTGTTGAAAAGAAAAATACTAAGGGAGATAAACTTCTCACCGCCGCTTTTAACCTTGATGATCAAAGAAAGGTTATGACACACAACACTATAAAGGATAAATGGGATGCACTCAAAATGACTCATCAAGGAAGCACAAACGTTCATCGCCACAAAATTATGACTTTGGAGTACGAGAGGCTTTAGACGAAGGACGATGAGAAAGTGGAAGACTACTACGAACAATTTGTTTTTGTAGTCAGTTAACTTAGTTTTTCCTCGGTGTTAAAAATAAAATTGGGAGACAAGTATTCAAACTCATTGGAATTGTCAACTCCAAATGGTCCTAACTCGTTGCCTTTTTCAAGCATATAAGAATTCCAATAACATAGATTAAAAAAAAAGTCATCGGAAAATTCATGTCCATTGTCGGTGTTGTGGAAAGGCACATGGTAACTAATCTTAAAACTTATTCCATCCTCACCTTAAGAAACAACCTTGCTCTCAAAACTACTCTTGAAAACGTAGAGGAGGATGTAAATGAAATCGACAAGGAAAATGTCATCTTCACAAAGTCATCAAGATATTTTTGGAAAGACAAAAGAGACCGAAATATATTTGTTGAGTAATGGATGAACTTGAATTGTCAAGAGAAAGGACACATGTCTCCCAAACGTCCCAACAATTTCAAAGAAGAATAAAAGAAAACCACAAAGCTAAGAAAGTATCGATATCCTCCACATCACGATCTCAATGATTTAGAGGAATACGACGAGGGACCGATATATATTCGTTGAGTAATGGATGAACTTGAATAAAAAATAGAGGTTAGTCCGTCTTATGATTCTTCTGATGATATTGATGATCTGATCATGATTAAGTCTAAAAGTAATCTCATTAAAATCATCAAAATGATCATGAATATCAAAATAGAAGTGCAAAAGAAAAGTTTATCAATCTTGAAAAGGAATTTTTTCAAAAAAGATAGTCTTTTTAAAAAAAATGAGGTAAACATGCTAAAAGAACAATTATTTGAGTTGTGTCTTGAGTTAACTACAAGCATCAAAGATAACAACATTTAATATGATAACTCGATAAATGATTGTTGTTCTAACAAGAGAATCATCCACTATGAAAGTGAGAAAGAGACCCCACATGATCAACTTAAGATAAATGACATAAACCTACAAAACAAGAATCATCTCAAAATCATCTATCTTGAAAGAAATCTACAAAGCTTGGCTGATAAAAACAAACATCTCACCAAAGAAAATCTAAATCTAGAACCTTTAAGGTAACTTTTTTAAATCCAATACTCGAAAAGTAATTGGAAGAGTAACTCAACCATTTTTAGAGCAAGTAGAAAAAAGAGCATGAAAAATCATGTGTCTTGGATAACTCATCTTCAAAAATAGTTTTTGGAAACTCTACAAGTGATCAGGAACTATCTGACAAGAAAATTGTTCAACACACAACTTTGTCACCTTAAACGGTAATAGATTCAAGAAAAGAACCGTCTCAAAACTAATATCATACAATATAAATCCAAGTTTGTGAAATCTTGTTGGCATTGCAAGAAGGCTAGTCATTTAAAGAAACATTGTGATAAAAGAAAACAAACAAAAATCTCATTTTGTTTCTTGCTTTACTTCAAATGATCATAAGGGATTCTACCATCCCAAACAAAATGTGTCTTGGATTGTCTAGGTTCGTATGGACTAATGATGAGGGATCATCTTCAATGTACCCTACACAAGGACATAATGATCATACACAAGGACCTATCACTCGATCAAGGGCAAAGGAGATTGAAGAATAAGCATTTAAGAAGATTGTACACGTTGTCATCACATGGAGCCTTGCATACAGGCACACTTGATTGAATGGTGTCTATGGCTACCCTGGTCTTCTTCACATCCATCAACCCCATGCATACGTGAGATCACGTCCATCTCTGCCCCATGCACACGTGAGAAGGTCATGCAAGATGCTTAGACCTGAATGATCCCTTGGGCATAAATATATCAATAATGGTATATTTTATGCAAGATATAAGATATTTTTATGTACCTTTAATAGATCTTGACAATTAAAGGTTTGTTTTTTTAATTAGTTTTGCAATTTTATTTACCTTTTTAGAAAAGAAGAATTTTAGACATATAAAAGCCTTATTTATCCTTTCTTTTCATTTAGATAATTAGATTAAGTTTAAGACAATGTTCTTATTTTTGCCATTTGACGCCAAAATTCTAAACAAGCGAGATCAATGATTGGAAGTTGTTCTATGTTTGTCTTAGCTCGGTTGAATATTTGTTTGTCTCAATCTTCCATAGATTGGTGCTTCAAGTTCTTCACTGTGCTCCTCCTTATGTTTACTTCACCATTGGAGCTTGTGTAAGGTTCTATTGTTGATTGGATTAAGGTCAGACATAAGTAAGGATTTTCACCATCCTAGATCAAGGTTCTATCTTTTGATCCCCTTGGTTCTCTCTTCTTCATTCATCTTGTTTTTGTTTTCACCATTTCTTATCATTACATCAAGATCAAACAAACAACGGGATATCCCCGTATCAAATGGTATAAGAGCTCAATTGATGTTTTGATTCTACTCCACGCCTACTTCTAAGATTGTAAGTGCCTTCGTTTTCCTTTGTGTCGTCCATTGTTGAGACTAGTCGATTTCTTGAGTCTTTGTTTCATCTTTGAGTCTTAATTCTAGGCTTATTTGTGAGTAAAATAACTTGTGTTTGTGATTGATCGGAGAAGGGATAGCCAACCACCATCCCAACACCCTATCACCACCAATCTCACCAGCCAATTCTTAGCAAACTCCATCCAGTTTTTCTTCTCCCAAAACCATCTACAACAAGCGAAAAAGAAACAACTATTGGCAAACTTCCCATTCTCATTTCAACCATCATATTTGTTACAAAGAGAGGTCCACATCTCCTAATTTGTAGAAACTACAAAGCCTCCTTCTTTTATTAGATTTTTGTTTTATTTCTTTTAATTGTTTGAGTTTTAATTAGGATCCACATCAGCCACAGAAAAGAAGAGAGAAGAACAGAAAAAAATACAAAGATTTCTTATTTGTTTCTATCATCATTTTATGTTACATTTTTTTAAGTGTTGTAGACACAAGAGGAGTAAGTCATTCACCATTTTAATTGTGAGGTGACTATCAAAACAACAAGAGAATCTTTTTTTTTTTTGAATGGTTATTGTATATCAGAAAAAGAATTTACAGAGGGTTCATACTAGAAAGAGGAAAGTAGAAGAAACTAGTAAAAAGAAGAGAATTATGGGAGTTGAATGCCTAAGATCTTGACCCATGAGATGAAGTTAGAAGATCTATCATTCCAGTTGCTTGAGACATAATTCTTAGTAGTGGAGATGATAATGTGAGCAGTTGAGGTGGGGTGATTGAACTTCTGGTTGAAGATGAGGTTGTTTCTGGCTTTCCAAACAAAGTAAATGTAGCTAGTGATGGTTGAGATACGGATGTAAGAGCGCAGATCGTTCTTCCGGCAACATAGAGAGCTAAACCAGGTCCAAAAGTTAGGTCAGGAATGATGAGGAGCCGGATCCCGGAGCCAAATGAATATCTGGTCGAGAACCGCAGTAGAGTAGTTGCAATGTTGGAAGAGATGGTCTTCGGTCTCAGGATGTAGACCACAAAGCTTACACAAGTCAGAAAGAACAATGTTCCAAGAAAGTAGTTTAGCGAGTGTAGAGAGACATTTGTGACAGGCCAGCCACGAGATGAACCTGCACTTTGGTACGTTAGTATCATTCCAGATGGAAACATGGAGGAAAGGTTGGTCGGGTGGATGTGGCTTCCAGGTGAGGTTGTACGCAGCTGTGGTAGAAAAGGTTTCATTTGGTCTCTCTGTAGAGGTAGAGAATGTGGCAACATTACCAGAATCGAAGATCTCGTCATGAACTTTGTGGATAGCGCACCAGGTGTGACTATACTTGTAGCTTGATGCATGATCACAGATGGAGGTGCCCTTGAGGATGTTGAGGTGAACCCAATCGGACCACATGCTAGAGAATCTGGAAGAGTTGTCCAACTCGAAGATAAGCTTTGCTATACAGGCTTTGTTCCATGATAGTATCTCATTAAAACCAAGTCCGCCATTATCTTTGGAGGTGTAGACCGTCTTCCAAGCAATAAGGGCACGAGAGCAGGAGTCAGTGCCGGACCAGAGAAAAGAGCGAAGCAGACCTTTGATTTTGGAGATAACGCCGTGAGGGATCAAAAGGACTCCGCTCCAAAAAACGTTGATGGCCATGAGGATGGAAGAAATGATCAGAGCTCTACCCGCATAGGAGAGGTTTCTGGCACTCCAGGTGTTTATTTTGCTGGTGATTTTGCTTATGAGAGGCTTATAGCTTGTTGCATTGAGACATTTACTACCGATAGGGATGCCCAGGTAGATGAATGGGAGAGTGCCTTGAGGGAGGCCGGTGTTCGCTCCAAATGGTGTGTGCAAGCTTTAAATTTATAACCCTAGATGTAAGCTTAAAACAAGGATGTGAACCCGCAGTGTACGGGTCAATCGTAGTAAAAAGCAAGAAATTCCAGGGATCGATCACAAGGACTTAGTGAAACAAAGCAGGTATAGGTTGTCAATGTAATTACTAACCACAAAAGCGATTAAAACAATCAAAGATGATAAAAAGTCAATTAAGGAAGTATGCAACTCTAGGGATTAAAGCGTCTAGTTGTGGTTCCAAATCAAGATCTAAAGATAAGCGGACAAAGCTGAGATTTTGCAAAGGGAAGGTGTTTCTAAAGTGGAATAGATCACCGGGTAAGTCTCACTACTCACTAATCCCAAACCGTAACTCCTATTACCGGGTAAGTCTCAAGGAATTAAGGAAAAGAACTATAATCTCAAACCAACACTCCAACTAAGGGAATAGAATCAACCTTTACCGGGTAAGTCTCAGGCTAACTCACAAAGATGGGATGAAAGCACACTTAAACCCCAATAAAGGATAAACCTTTATTACCTAAACTTATGATCTTAGGTAAACAAATAAAGGAATTACCGGGTAAGTCTCATCCTAGGCTTGCATTGAACCAGGAAAGGTGTAATAAGAATAGGATTTGGCAAACTCTAACACTTAACTCTTAGTTTCGAATCAGATAAGTCACCTCGGTCAGACGAATTCCACCCCGGCCAAGATGTTCATCGACTGAACGAGATGTTCTAGGATTAAGGGTAAAGACTCGAGCTTTCAGGGTCCTACTGTGATTAAGATTATTCTATCATTGTTTTTCCCACAACCTTCAGCCAATCACCCTAGAATCACACAAAGAAATTAGCCAATCATCATCATGAAAGCAATAATCAAACATAAGGGAAGAAAGTGAATAATTGAACAGAAAAACCTTAAGGGAAATGCTTCAATAACTGAATCAATTATCAAACAAACAAGCGTTCCTTGGATCACAATCCAACAAGACAATCAACAAAAAGGGAATCTAAGAGAATCTTACAAAACCCTTCACAAAAGCTATAATAAGCTATCAATCCTTCCTAGATTGATCTTCAATCTTCCTTCCTTCAAAACCCTGGAGAAAATCCCTTAATTTCTGGATGCTATCAGCCCTCCAAGCATGCAGTGATCCGAAGATCTGAAATCCGAAGATGGGTGAATTGTAGAAAATCCAACCCTTTATATAGGAGAATTATCTTCCAAAGATAAAATATTTTAAAAAGATAATTTCCTATAAAATATATCCATATCTCTAAAATAGATATCTTCCTTCCAGCTATAAGATATTTCTATAAAATATATCCATATGTCCTAAAATAAAATTATCTTAAAAAGATAATTTTATAGGAAATATCTTAAAAGATAATTTCCTAATAAAATATATCTTATCTCCAAAATAGATCTCCTAAAATATATGATCTTCCTTCCAGAAATTCAGCCCAAAAATATAAGATCTCTCCTTCCAAAAATAAAAGATCTCAGCCAAATAAAATATATCTCGCCGCGTCAGGATATTCGCCTCGGTCGAGACACTCCTCTAGATCACCTCGGTCGAGATGGTACTGTAGCTGACCGATGTGACTCTAAACTGAATGTGAAATCTCTTAAATCTAGTCCAAAGTGAATCTTTAATCCATTTCCATGCTTCATGGATTCTTCCTTAAGCTCCTGAATGTAGCTCCAATGACTCCTTAGCTCCTTTAGCTCTATTTTGATGCAAAACGTGCCATTTTATCTACGATTACAACGAAACTTGGTGTAGACCTTGATTCCCGCAAAGGTAGATGAAATGACAATATAATCACATAATATACATCCAAACATGCAGATTATTGAAGATAAAACGTCTAAACAAGTCCCAAAATATAGACTATAATTCATACTATCAAAATACCCCATACTTAGCCCTTGCTTGCCCCCAAGCAAGTTCCAAATCTAAAATACAAGATAGAATGGATTATAAGTCATAAAGATCAATGAAAAAATCTTTCAAAACATTTTCAGTGGTGTGCTCCACTCATATATCACTCTAAGAGAATGCTTCATGGTAATTAAAATCAAAATATGCTCAAAACATTTTATAAATATAAGAAAGTTGTTCATCTTTGCATAAAATCGTAGAATGCATAATAAATCATAATTATCGAAATTAATCATGTATAATCCAGTTTAAACCACCAAGTCAATCAACAAGTTCGAGGTCTCAAGGGCTTTCAAAAGAAGGTCAAGAAACGTGTGAGGGTGGGATGTATATAGGGAATGTGGTGCCAGAATCCGGGAAAAGGATCTTCACTTCATTTGCTTTGAACTTCAACATCTTCCACCAATAAGCTTTGCTTATTTACTTTTTACTTTACGTTTTGGGATGTATGGACAGATGTGCACAATAACCGAAGCCTAGGAAATCAGCAATCATCAATTTCTCGAGATGCCTCAAACCCTTGATGCACATACCATGACCCGTTAGGAATATCGCTCAATCCGACTTTAGCAAGACACAAACACCCGGCTATGTGAATGGTGCCGAGTTACTCATCATCATGATTGACTTCCCCAAACCTATATGTTTCTTTCTAACTTTCAGCCAACATCTCAACTTTTCTTTCACTTGCTTTTCACTTTTGCTTGCTTCCAAATTCCCGGATAGGTAAAGGGAGGAAAATATATATATGAGGGGATAAGCATGATCAAGAAGAAGAGAAGAGAATGAATTGCCTTGGTCTTTCTAGGAAGAAAGTGAAAGAACTCATAATGTGGTGTCAACCTTCAAATTCAGCATAATTTGGATAAAAAACAAAGTATTAAACATGCCAAAATTTCAAACAAAGCATTTAGCAACTTAAATATATCATAAAACCTTTCAAGCATATAAAGATTTCAAAACCAATTTGCAAACAAAATCTTCACTGAGGTCATATCCAGAGAAGAAGCACAAAAATCGTTTCGAAAACTTTCAGTTAAACCACCTCGGTCGAGATGTTCTAAGTTAACCGAGGTGTTGCACCTCGATTGGTCAGAGTCACTTTGGTCGAGGTCATAAAAAAAAATTTCTTAACCAGTTTTTGACGTTTTTCTCAATCAATTAACCTGTATGCATGCATGTAGTCTCAGATAAACACATAGAACAAGATAAAACAATAATATCCGGTAGAGTCATCCAAGCATACACATAAGTCACATGAATACATCCAAATACCCCATACTTGGGACACATTGTCCCAATGGGTCAAAATAAGAGTCAAGAAAGACAGAAAACTCACCGGACATAGCTGAACTGCATAAAGAAATAAAAATCAGCTCCAGATAAGATAATCTCGGTTGGCGAAGAACATCTCGGTCGAGGTCCTGTAACTACACCCGAGATGTGTCTCAGTCAAGCTCTGTCCTCTCAATTTCTCGAACTTATGTCCTTCTAGTGTAGCTCTTGAGTTGTAATCTTTCCTTAGAGAGTACCTGGTTTCTGTCTAGAGCGCCAAAAACAAAGCAAAGCAAAGCATAGCAAAGCAAAAGCAAACTATCTAAAACTCAAACTAGAAAAAGGGAAAAGAAAGCAATACCTTGGGTTGCCTCCCAAGAAGCGCTTGGTTTAAGGTCGCTAGCTGGACCTTTTTCCATGGAATTACTCAATGTACCTCGAATATCTTGGAGTGCTCATCACATCCATCATAAAATTCTTCCAAGAAGGTTTTGGTTCCTAATTTCACCGGAAAATGGTAGGATCTCCCACGTACAAGCTTGTACGGTTTGGTTCTTACCGGAATCCTACCGGTCTTCCTATGCTTCCATGGGACATAACTCATTCCTTCGTCCCATCCTTTCCTTGATCGAGAAAATAGCTTCTCGAGGATTCTAGTAGCTTCCCCATCTTCATCTTGGGGATAATACAAGGTCTTTGTCACGTGAGTGACCCCATACTTGAACAAATAACACTTCATTGCCTTAGCGGTGAAGTGTTTGCTAGCTCCACTCCTTTTAGTCTAAGGAGCATTTACTTTCAGCAAATTCAATGGAGGTTTCATCTTAATCTTAGGAGGTTCTTTCGGAAGAGACCTCCAACTCTTCGGTGCATCCCTGAAGAAATCTAGAACTTTAGTAGGAATTTCAAAGGGAGTAAGAGAAGGCAGATTATAAAGTTCTTCAAAGCTTGGGACAAGTTTCATGTTAAGTTGATAATCCACACATGAAATCTCTCCCAACTCAGCTGATCTTTCTTCCACCTTGGCCATAGCCTCAGTAATTTGGCCAAATTTCTCTGCATCTTCCACTTCCAGTTCTATATATTCTTCTTCCATCTCGGCCGATCTATCATCCACCTCGGCCGATCTCTCTTTCACCTCGGCCGAAGTCTCAACAGTTAGATCGAGATCTTCCACATCTTCCTTTTCCTCAAAAGCTTAAGGAGAAATTTCTGATTCGATTGGAGGAATGCTTGAAACTTGCAGCGTGATAACACGATTTATAGCATAGTTTTAGGTGCATATTTAGGTAGAATTCTCGCTCAATCATGCATTACCTAGCACTAGTCCAATACATTTTGCACTCAAAACATGTGTTTTGTCGAGATAGACGTCTACACGGGCTTGTGTGCGTTTTGTAGGTATTTTCGGGGAATTTCGAGCTAAACGAAGCGTTTGAAGATTCGCTCATTCAGAGGACGCATTTCCAACTCATTAGAGCACAAAGAATGACTCAAGGAACCTTGCCAACAAAGGCCATGCACCAAACCACAGCCTATTGAGCGTAAACAAAGTTTCTGTTAGAAATCACGGGTTCCTAGAGAATCACGGCCGTGGAAATGGCCGTGGTTTTTGCCAGATTCTCGTGACAGCTGTGCCACGACTCTCATGGCCAGCTCATGAAGAAATTGGTTATAAAAGTGGTCCTTGAATGTTGTTAGGGGCAGCTAGGATTTGGGGTAGTTGAGGAGCAGCTCATACATTCTCCATTGGGGGTTTTTCACAAAATATATTCCAAGAAGAAGAAGGATTTTTCCTAGGAAGGAAAGTGCAAGAAGAAGAAGAAAGGAGCCATTGCCATTGAAGAGGAGAGAAGAAGACACATCTATCTCTTGTATTTCGGATTTATTTCTAGAGGTTTTTGAACTCTTGAACCTTCCTTTGGAAGGGTTGTAAGTCATTCTAATTCAATCTTCAGATTTGGATTGTGTTTGGAGTTATTTGTTCATCTTCTTTCTCTCATTTTTCTTGCTATGGAGATTGTGAATCTATGCTTGGTTGTTTTGAATCCCAATATGAATGTTGTAGGCTAGATTGATGTGATTCTAGGGTTAGGGAAGGATGGTTATGGCTAAATCTATGATAGGATGAACTTAGGATTACCTTTGGATGATTTTTATTTATGGACGTAGCTACTGTTAGGAATCACGGGTAGTTCTTGAAGAACCACGGCCGTGGTTTCCGTAGAACGAACCGTGATTTTCCTGGTTCGAAGGATTTCACCCTAGGTTCATAAAATTGTTGAAACCCTAAGTTTTTGCTGAGTTTAACCTACCCTAGGGTATCCTAGTGTAGAGACTAAGTGTTAGGAGAGACTTACCCGGTAATCCTTGCCCTTAGAATCTAAAATAGTAAAGCCTTAGGTAATGGTGAGCCTAATAAGCCGCCATTGGGTTTAGAGTGCTAGGATAGTTGCTTAGAACTTCCTTTTCCGAGACTTACCCGGTAAGGATAGGATAGACCTCTAAGTAATAATCCGGTTTGTGTTAAAATCCTATCCTTAGGTTCTTGGAGACTTACCCGGTAATTGATCCCATTTAGAAACACTAAATCCCAGCATATCATAATCAATCCAAAGAATGAGTAGATGACTTGAGATTTATGCCATAACCGGAATTTCCAACCCCTAGAATCCGTTTTCCTCCTCTATTGATCACATCTTGTTCGATTTGTTTCTTTTCCGATTTTTCCGATTGAGTTTGATTTGGTTGTTTGCATGAGTTGTGACCTTTGAGTTGATCATCTTAAAATCCTCAAAAACAAATTGCGATTTTCCTTTTCCTTGCTTTCTTCTTTAGACTAGAATTTGCTAAATTCAATCACAACTTAGTTCGATTTCACCATAGTCTTTGTGTTCGACCTTGGAGTACTTATCTTTCTACATACGTCCCGTACACTGCGGGTGCGCTAAGAATTAGGATAATTATAACAAGTATAAATTTAAGGCTTATTGCGTACACACTTTCTAGCGCAACAAGTTTTTGGCGCCGTTGCCGGGGACTAGGTCTAGATTGAGTCTATTTTGTGATTGATTCTAGTGTAGATCTTTCTTGTTTCTTTTGATCTCTTTTTGGTTTGTGTCTTTGCTTTTCAGGCAATCTATTTCTCTTTAGGTGTATGCGAAGATCTCGTGGCAAGGATCTAGCTCCATTCGATCCCGAACCGGAGAAAACCCTTCGATCTAGATCTAAGAACATCCGAAAAGAGAGAGA
Source organism: Fagopyrum homotropicum (assembly GCA_033239125.1). Taxonomy (NCBI): domain Eukaryota; kingdom Viridiplantae; phylum Streptophyta; class Magnoliopsida; order Caryophyllales; family Polygonaceae; genus Fagopyrum; species Fagopyrum homotropicum. The sequence continues at coordinate 126,810,230 of BSWB01000005.1, forward strand.
GATGGCCGGTAGAAATCTTCAAGCGGAATTGGACGAAGCCTTAGAGCAAATAAGGCTTAGAGATGAACTCTTGGAGGAAGAAAGGAGACTTGCCAATGAGAGGCAAGAAGAAACTAGGAGGGAGATTGAAGAGATTAGGCAAGCCCTTGTCCAAGGAGAGCTTAATCGCCGACAACCTCCACCACCTCCACCACAACCGCAACCGGCGGCTAATGTTAGGGTTGTCCAAATTGACATCGAGGAGCCACAAACCCTAGGGAGACGCATGGATCCGGCACAAAGAGCACACCGACCGGGTGTGAATCTAGGAGATCCCGCAACCCACAACTATGAGCTCCGCCCTCAAGTTCTACAAATGATCCGGCACAATCAATTTGGGGGAATGGAAGGAGAGTCCCCTCATCAACACTTGATGAATTATGAGATCTTGATGGAGACTCTTAGACCACCAAGATTGGAGAGCAACAACCATAAGCTAAGGGCTTTTTCCTTCTCTCTTAAGGACAAAGCCTTGGCTTGGTATCAATCTATTCCACAAGGGAGAGTTGGCACTTGGGAAGAGATGACAACCGAATTCTTGACCAAGTTCTTCCCACCGTCCAAGACCACCGAGCTAAGGGGAAAGATCAATGCCTTCGTGATGAGGGATAGAGAGAGTTTGTTCAAGTCTTGGGAGAGATTCAAGGATCTTCTTCTAGATTGTCCGCACCATGGTATACCAAAGATTGAGCTATTGGAAATCTACTTCAAGGGGCTTGATGAAGATAGCCAATTCAAACTTCAATCACTTTCCGGTGGGACGTTTATGGAAAAACATGTGGATGATGCTTGGGAGTTTGTGGAGAAGCAAGCTCTAGTGATTGAGAAGTACTCTCATAGGAAGAGTGAAGGAAGAAAGGCGGGAGCATATGAGGTGAGTGAAGTCACCATGAGCAATTTCAAGCTTGACGCCATCAACAACGAATTGAAATCCTTAAGAGAGTTGTGCACTACAACCTTGAAGAGCCAAACAACTCCTCAAGCACCTCCACAAGCAAACTTGTCTTCCAAGGAGGTAGATGTCAACTACATGGGAAGGGGCAACTTCAACAATTACCAAGGCCCAAGGAATTTCAACAACCGGCAATTCAACAATTACCGGCCAAACCATAACCATCCCGGATTTTCTTACTCAAATCCGGATGGAGCCTTGAACCCTCCCGCCTCCACAAGCACCACTCCACCACAAAGAGCTTCACAAGAATCTCCACCCGGTTTTCCTCAACCTTCAAAAGATAGAACCGAAGTCATGTTTGAACAATTGCTAGGAAGATTGAGTGGACTTGAGAGCACCGTCACTTCAATTTCTAAGGCTCAAAAGGTCTTGGAAGCACAAGTCTTTCAAAAGGCGGGGGAAGCACATAGAGATCCGGGGAAGCTTCCCGGAAGAACCGAAGACAACCCAAGAGGCCAAGTTTTGGCTATCACAACAAGGAGTGGGTTGAGTATGAAAGATCCTTTGCCCAAGGACCAAGCTAAAGGGAAGCAAGTAGTGGTAGAAGAGGGAAGAAAGCAAGATGATGGGGGGAAGAGCAAGGATGTAGAACCAACTTATGTAGCACCGCCTCCATACAAGCCACCACTACCGTTCCCGCAATCAAGAGCAAGAGCTCGTTTGGACAATCACTTTGGTAAGTTCCTTGAACTAATGTCCAAGTTACATATTAACATTCCGTTCATGGATGCCATCTTAGGAATGCCGGCATACGGGAAATTTTTGAAAGAAATACTCTCCAACAAAAGGAAGTTGGAGGAGTATGGGGAGATTAGGATGACCAAGAGATCCTCGGAGTTGATCCAAACGATGAAGGAGGAAATGCCTCCCAAGCTAAGGGATCCGGGCTCTTTTTGTGTTCCAATTGGAGTAGGAGATGTGAAGTACGAAGCCCTTTGTGATCTTGGGGCGAGCGTAAGCATCATACCGCTCGCACTTAGTAACAAGGTCGGGCTAGGAGAGCCAAAGCCGGTCAAGATGACCCTCTATATGGCAGATCGATCCATCACTCACCCGGTTGGGATCCTTGAAGACATTCCGGTGCAATTAGGAGGGTTCTATGTGCCTATCGACTTTGTAGTATTGGACATTCCGGCGGATTACCCGGTTCCCATCATCCTAGGAAGACCTTTCCTAGCCACATCCGGATGCCTAGTGGATTGCAAGAACGGGACTCTCTCCTTCAACATTGGAGAGGAGAACATCAAGTTCAAGCTATCCACAATGATGAAAGGGCCAACCCTTGATGAGGATATCTTCAACATAGTCGAGCAAGAGGAATCTAGAGAAATGGTGAGCTTAATTTTGATCAAGGATCCCTTAGAAAAGGTTCTCACCTTGAGTATGATGGAGGAAGACATTGAGGAGAATTGCAATGAAGAGATCAAAGCCTTGGAGGCATTGGAAGAGGAGCCAAGAGTTGGATTTGAGAGCCATGAGGAAATTGTGAACAGCTGTAAGTTCCACGGTCGAGATTTAGGAACCACGGCCGTCAAACTCTCTGGACAACTCCGAAAAACAAGCCTGGAAGGAACCACGGCCGTGGAAGTTGAGCCAACCGTGATTCCAACCGTGGTTTCCCCTGAATCAGTTCTCAATGATGATCAAGCTTCTAGGAGCCAAGGGGAGTCTTCATCTGCTTTGGATTCATCTCATCCAATCTTATTTGGATCGTCTTCAACAAAAAAAGGTCCTCCCTCACTTGAACTCAAACCCCTTCCCTCTCATTTAAAGTATGCATTCCTTGGTGATAATTCTACATATCCGGTGATTGTTAATGCATGCTTGAGTGATGATGAACTTGCTAAATTGCTACATGAATTGAGATTGCATAGGAAAGCTATTGGTTATACCATTGATGATTTGGTTGGCATTAAGCCATCTTTGTGCATGCATAAGATAATGATGGAAGATAACCACAAGCCCTCTATAGAACATCAAAGGAGATTGAACCCTATAATGAAAGAGGTGGTCAAAAAGGAAATCATTAAGTTGCTAGATGCGGGAATTATCTACCCTATCTCGGATAGTAAGTGGGTTAGCCCCGTTCATGTAGTACCTAAGAAAGGTGGAATGACGGTAGTAACTAATGAGAACAATGAACTAATACCAACTAGAACGGTCACGGGATGGAGAATGTGTATAGATTATAGGAAATTGAACATGGCCTCTAGGAAAGATCACTTTCCCCTCCCCTTCATTGACCAAATGCTAGAAAGATTAGCTCAACACTCTCACTTTTGCTATCTAGATGGGTATAGCGGATTTTTCCAAATCCCTATCCACCCCGATGACCAAGAGAAAACAACTTTTACATGTCCATGGGGTGCCTTTGCATATAGGAGAATGCCATTTGGGTTGTGTAATGCACCCGCCACCTTTCAAAGGTGTATGATGGCTATCTTTTCGGAATACATAGAAAATATCATGGAAGTGTTCATGGATGATTTCTCTGTTTACGGTTCTTCTTTTGATGATTGCTTAGCTAATTTATCATTGGTGTTGCAAAGATGTGAGGAGACAAATCTTGTCTTAAATTGGGAGAAATGCCACTTCATGGTAAGTGAAGGGATTGTGTTGGGACACTTGGTGTCTAACCGTGGCATTGAGGTTGATAGGGCTAAGATTGAAATGATAGAGAAGTTGCCACCACCTACCTCGGTGAAGGGGGTAAGGAGTTTTCTAGGGCATGCCGGTTTTTACCGGAGATTCATACAAGATTTCTCTAAAATTTCTAAGCCTCTAACTAACCTACTAATGAAGGATGTTGATTTTGTCTTTTCCAAGGATTGTCTTGAAGCATTTTGTAGGTTGAAGAACGCCTTGATCTCCGCACCTGTCATGCAACCTCCGGATTGGAGTCTACCATTCGAGATCATGTGCGATGCAAGTGATGTGGCCGTTGGGGCCGTTTTGGGGCAAAGGAAGGAATGGCGCACTCATGCTATTTACTATGCTAGCAAAACGCTAGATGATGCCCAACTCAACTATGCTACTACCGAGAAGGAGTTGTTAGCGGTAGTGTATGCATTTGAGAAATTCCGCTCGTACCTTGTTGGAGCGAAGGTCATAGTTTACACGGATCACGCGGCGATCCGTTATCTACTTACAAAGAAGGATGCCAAGCCAAGGTTGATTCGGTGGATCCTTCTTCTTCAAGAGTTTGATTTGGAGATAAGAGATAAGAAGGGATCCGAGAACTCGGTGGCGGATCACCTTAGTAGACTCCCACCATTAGAGCTTGGGAAAGACAACATCCCGATAGATGACTCGTTCCGGGATGAACAATTGCAAATGGTGGAAGAATGCTTTTTCCAAGTGGCTAGAGGAAGTGAACCATGGTATGCCGACATTGTGAATTACTTGGTATGTGAGGAAGTGCCTCCCGGATTATCGTATTCGCAAAGGAAGAAGTTCTTCAACGATGTAAGGCATTACTATTGGAGCGAGCCACTTCTATTCAAGAGAGGCCCGGATGGGGTGCTAAGAAGGTGCATACCGGAGGATGAAATAGAAAGTGTGATCCGGCATTGTCACTCCTTACCATGTGGAGGCCATGCTAGCTCACACAAAACGTGTGCCAAGGTATTGCAATCCGGTTTTTATTGGCCTAACTTGTTTAGAGATGTGCAAGGTTTTGTAGCGGCATGTGATGCTTGCCAAAGAACGGGAAACATTTCAAGGAGGAATGAAATGCCCTTGAATAACATCCAAGAAGTTGAGATTTTTGATGTGTGGGGTGTAGACTTCATGGGACCGTTCCCTTCTTCATGTGGCAATCTCTTCATCCTATTGGCGGTGGATTATGTATCAAGATGGGTAGAAGCAATCGCCTCTCCTACAAATGATGCCAAAGTGGTGGTGCGGTTCTTCAACCGGGTGATCTTCCCTAGGTTTGGAACACCAAGGGTGATCATTAGTGATGGAGGGAAGCACTTCACAAATAGGAACTTTGGAGCACTTTTGGCCAAGTATGGGGTGACTCATAAGGTAGCAACACCTTACCACCCTCAAACTAGTGGCCAAGTGGAGATCTCCAACCGAGAGATCAAAGCCATACTCGAGAAGACGGTGTCTAGGACAAGGAAGGATTGGGCCATGAAGCTCAATGACGCACTATGGGCATATAGAACCGCCTTCAAGACACCTATTGGCACCACTCCCTACAAGTTGGTCTATGGAAAATCTTGCCATCTTCCGGTGGAAATGGAGCATAGAGCTTATTGGGCCATTAAGTGGCTAAACTTTGACCTCAAGGAGGCGGGAGAGAAGAGATTGCTTGATATCAATGCCCTTGAGGAGCTCCGGTTGGAAGCTTATGAGAATGCCCGGATCTACAAGGAGAGAACCAAAAGGTGGCATGACAAGAGGATCATTCCAAAGGAGTTGAGTGAAGGAGATCTTGTCCTTCTCTTCAACTCAAGGCTAAGACTCTTTCCCGGAAAGCTCAAATCAAGATGGACCGGGCCATATGTGGTGAAGAAGATCTTTCCCCATGGAGCAATTGAAATAGGAGGGGAGCACTGTGGAAATTTCAAGGTAAACGGGCATCGCTTGAAGAAATACATTCCGGGAGCACCGGTATACATGATTGCCCCGCTTCACCTTGCATAGACACTCCCGAGTTTGGTCAAGCTAATGACCTTAAAGAAGCGCTTGGTGGGAGGCAACCCATCGGTAACGTTTTTCCTTCATTTTAGCTTAGATTTTTCTGTTTTTGTGTGCTTTGTGTGTGTTTTATGTGTGCTAGAACATTAGTGGCATTGGAAGCCTTTCTTGGAAATGATGATGATGAAACCCTCACCAATCATGGGTGGAGCGGACGCGGAACTTGGACGGCTAGCGGTGCCTAGCGCGGGTTTCAAAGCTTGAAGGACGTTTAGAGCTCCCTACCATGGTTGAAAGGATCATCAAACATCAACCCTCTTGAGAATTCCCAAATACCGAAGCGAACCATTTTACATTGTGAGAACCTTCTTACACTCTTCTTTACTTAAATACCACATTGGGGACAATGTGTTTCTAAGTATGGGGTGGGGTTTGCATGATCCCTTGCATGATGAGCATCTAGGGTAGTTTAATATTTGCACATGTCTTGCATTGTACATACTTAAATCGAAAATTCCATAAAAATCAGAAAATTTAAAATTTTTTTTGTGCTTTCTAGGCTTGGATATGATCCTAATGATGAAAACTTGTCTTGTGATTGGCTATGAATGGCCTTATGTGTTGAATTGATAAATGCATATGTGGACTTGAACTACTTTTCTTAAATTCCATGAATGACTTGAGAGCATGATGATTGCCTAGAATGGATTGAGTATTGAAAATCAAAATTACATGATAGTTCTTGCATACCATCTAGGGATGAATAAGGCATTTCATCTTTCTCTACTTCTCATCTTGATCATGATTGCTTTAGCACCTCAATTGATATAAAATGGACCTCCTTTTAAACCCATCCGGGAATAGGAGCATGCTAGTGTGTTTGAATGTGTGAAAAGCAAGTGCGGGGTGAAGATGTGATGAAAAGAATGTCGTGAATAGATTGCTGAAATTATTGTGGAAGTGTAGCCAAAATAGGTTTGGGGGCGTTGGTTTAAATGACAAGTAACTCGGTACACTTCACATGATCGGGTGTTGGTGCCTTGCCAAAGTCAAATGAGCCAATAGCCCTAACGAGCTTTGGTATGTGTGCCCGGTGTGGATGCACCTCGAAAAAGAGAAAAAGCCCGAGGATGGCTAATCACCGAGGTTTCGGCTATTGTACACCAATGCCATTGTCTCAAAAATGAATCAAAGAAAAAGAAAAGAATGCAAGATAGAAAAGAAATACACGCTTGGGGGAAGTTGATCGAGGACAAGGAGTGAAGTTAGTTCCATTCCCGGATTAGCATCACATATCTAGAAAATTCCCCTCCCAATTACAACGTTTCTTGGCCTTTTATGTCACAAGCCCTTATGACCTACTTGCATGTTTGTAAGACTTAGTAGTTTAGATTGGATAGACTCTTGATCTTCTTGACATCTCCGTCCTCCCCACTCATGCATGCTTTGAGTTAAGTACGATTGTCTTTCCATGCCCTTATTGTTTGATACGTAATTGCTTATTCAATTGCCATTGATCATGACTATGAAGGTGATCCAATAGTAGAAGCACAAAACCAAAAAGATTTTGCCATTTTTCTGCATACATAAATCATGTCATCTCGTAGTCTATAGTTGGGAATTTGCTCGGGGACGAGCAAACCTTAAGTATGGGGTATTTTGATAACACGATTTATAGCATAGTTTTAGGTGCATATTTAGGTAGAATTCTCGCTCAATCATGCATTACCTAGCACTAGTCCAATACATTTTGCACTCAAAACATGTGTTTTGTCGAGATAGACGTCTACACGGGCTTGTGTGCGTTTTGTAGGTATTTTCGGGGAATTTCGAGCTAAACGAAGCGTTTGAAGATTCGCTCATTCAGAGGACGCATTTCCAACTCATTAGAGCACAAAGAATGACTCAAGGAACCTTGCCAACAAAGGCCATGCACCAAACCACAGCCTATTGAGCGTAAACAAAGTTTCTGTTAGAAATCACGGGTTCCTAGAGAATCACGGCCGTGGAAATGGCCGTGGTTTTTGCCAGATTCTCGTGACAGCTGTGCCACGACTCTCATGGCCAGCTCATGAAGAAATTGGTTATAAAAGTGGTCCTTGAATGTTGTTAGGGGCAGCTAGGATTTGGGGTAGTTGAGGAGCAGCTCATACATTCTCCATTGGGGGTTTTTCACAAAATATATTCCAAGAAGAAGAAGGATTTTTCCTAGGAAGGAAAGTGCAAGAAGAAGAAGAAAGGAGCCATTGCCATTGAAGAGGAGAGAAGAAGACACATCTATCTCTTGTATTTCGGATTTATTTCTAGAGGTTTTTGAACTCTTGAACCTTCCTTTGGAAGGGTTGTAAGTCATTCTAATTCAATCTTCAGATTTGGATTGTGTTTGGAGTTATTTGTTCATCTTCTTTCTCTCATTTTTCTTGCTATGGAGATTGTGAATCTATGCTTGGTTGTTTTGAATCCCAATATGAATGTTGTAGGCTAGATTGATGTGATTCTAGGGTTAGGGAAGGATGGTTATGGCTAAATCTATGATAGGATGAACTTAGGATTACCTTTGGATGATTTTTATTTATGGACGTAGCTACTGTTAGGAATCACGGGTAGTTCTTGAAGAACCACGGCCGTGGTTTCCGTAGAACGAACCGTGATTTTCCTGGTTCGAAGGATTTCACCCTAGGTTCATAAAATTGTTGAAACCCTAAGTTTTTGCTGAGTTTAACCTACCCTAGGGTATCCTAGTGTAGAGACTAAGTGTTAGGAGAGACTTACCCGGTAATCCTTGCCCTTAGAATCTAAAATAGTAAAGCCTTAGGTAATGGTGAGCCTAATAAGCCGCCATTGGGTTTAGAGTGCTAGGATAGTTGCTTAGAACTTCCTTTTCCGAGACTTACCCGGTAAGGATAGGATAGACCTCTAAGTAATAATCCGGTTTGTGTTAAAATCCTATCCTTAGGTTCTTGGAGACTTACCCGGTAATTGATCCCATTTAGAAACACTAAATCCCAGCATATCATAATCAATCCAAAGAATGAGTAGATGACTTGAGATTTATGCCATAACCGGAATTTCCAACCCCTAGAATCCGTTTTCCTCCTCTATTGATCACATCTTGTTCGATTTGTTTCTTTTCCGATTTTTCCGATTGAGTTTGATTTGGTTGTTTGCATGAGTTGTGACCTTTGAGTTGATCATCTTAAAATCCTCAAAAACAAATTGCGATTTTCCTTTTCCTTGCTTTCTTCTTTAGACTAGAATTTGCTAAATTCAATCACAACTTAGTTCGATTTCACCATAGTCTTTGTGTTCGACCTTGGAGTACTTATCTTTCTACATACGTCCCGTACACTGCGGGTGCGCTAAGAATTAGGATAATTATAACAAGTATAAATTTAAGGCTTATTGCGTACACACTTTCTAGCGCAACACAGCGCTTCCTTATGCACCTCTTTCGGCTTATCATAGGATAGGGTGCTTTCCTTGAGCTCCTCCACTTTCTTCATCAACTTCTCCCATCTTGATTCAAATGAATCTTCAAGAGGTTGCTCATAAATCTTTCTAGGGACATTCAGATCATCCCATATTGCAAGCTCCTCCTTAATGGCCTCTTCTCTTTCCCTTTCATTGTTGAACCAATAGAAGGAGCATTTCTCCTCCAAGTATTCATAATGGTCCGCCCTAGCACTTTGTCTTGCTATCCAGGCTGGATCAAATGTAGTCATCGGATATCTTGAAAACTACAAAACTCATAGGAAAACATGTTCTTTGACGAAACTCTATTCCGTTAAGAACTTCGTATGTACCTAAGAACACAAATCTGCAAGAACACTCAAGTAGAATGGTTAATAGCAACAAGGGAAATTGCCCCAAAAGACAACCGCAAACCGGCTCGGTCTAGACCAAGTCCCCGGCAACGGCGCCAAAAACTTGTTCGCTCCAAATGGTGTGTGCAAGCTTTAAATTTATAACCCTAGATGTAAGCTTAAAACAAGGATGCGAACCCGCAGTGTACGGGTCAATCGTAGTAAAAAGCAAGAAATTCCAGGGGTCGATCACAGGGACTTAGTGAAACAAAGCAGGTATAGGTTGTCAATGTAATTACTAACCACAAAAGCGATTAAAACAATCAAAGATGATAAAAAGTCAATTAAGGAAGTATGCAATTCTAGGGATTAAAGCATCTAGTTGTTGTTCCAACTCAAGATCTAAAGATAAGCGGACAAAGCTGAGATTTTGCAAAGGGAAGGTGTTTCTAAAGTGGAATAGATCACCGGGTAAGTCTCACTACTCACTAATCCCAAACCGTAACTCCTATTACCGGGTAAGTCTCAAGGAATTAAGGAAAAGAACTATAATCTCAAACCAACACTCCAACTAAAGGAATAGAATCAACCTTTACCGGGTAAGTCTTAGGCTAACTCACAAAGATGGGATGAAAGCACACTCAAACCCCAATAAAGGATATACCTTTATTACCTATACTTATGATCTTAGGTAAACAAACAAAGGAATTACCGGGTAAGTCTCATCCTAGGCTTGCATTGAACCAGGAAAGGTGTAATAAGAATAGGATTTGGCAAACTCTAACACTTAACTCTCAGTTTCGGATCAGATAAGTCACCTCGGTCAGACGAATTCCACCCCGGCCGAGATGTTCATCGACTGAGCGAGATGTTCTAGGATTAAGGGTAAAGACTCGAGCTTTCAGGGTCCTACTGTGATTAAGATTATTCTATCATTGTTTTTCCCACAACCTTTAGCCAATCACCCTAGAATTACACAAAGAAATTAGCCAATCATCATCATGAAAGCAATAATCAAATATAAGGGAAGAAAGTGAATAATTGAACACAAAAACCTTAAGGGAAGGCTTCAATAACTGAATCAATTATCAAACAAACAAGCGTTCATTGGATCACAATCCAACAAGACAATCAACAAGAAGGGAATCTAAGATAATCTTACAAAACCCTTCACAAAAGCTATAATAAGCTATCAATCCTTCCTAGATTGATCTTCAATCTTCCTTCCTTCAAAACCCTGGAGAAAATCCCTTAATTTCTGGATTCTATCAGCCCTCCAAGCATGCGGTGATCCGAAGATCTGAAATCTCTTGATCCGAAGATGGGTGAATTGTAGAAAATCCAACCCTTTATATAGGAGAATTATCTTCCAAAGATAAAATATCTTAAAAAGATAATTTCCTATAAAATATATCCATATCTCTAAAATAGATATCTTCCTTCCAGCTATAAGATATTTCTATAAAATATATCCATATCTCCTAAAATAAAATTATCTTAAAAAGATAATTTTATAGGAAATATCTTAAAAGATAATTTCCTAATAAAATATATCTTATCTCCAAAATAGATCTCCTAAAATATATGATCTTCCTTCCAGAAATCCAGCCCAAAAATATAAGATCTCTCCTTCCAAAAATAAAAGATCTCAGCCAAATAAAATATATCTCGCCGCGTCAAGATATTCACCTCGGTCGAGACGCTCCTCTAGATCACCTCGGTCGAGATGGTACTGTAGCTGACCGATGTGACTCTAAACTGAATGTGAAATCTCTTAAATCTAGTCCAAAGTGAATCTTTAATCCATTTCCATGCTTCTTGGATTCTTCCTTAAGCTCCTGAATGTAGCTCCAATGACTCCTTAGCTCCTTTAGCTCTATTTTGATGCAAAACGTGCCATTTTACCTACGATTACAACGAAACTTGGTGTAGACCTTGATTCCCGCAAAGGTAGATGTCGATAATATAATCACATAATATACATCCAAACATGCAGATTATTGAAGATAAAACGTCTAAACAAGTCCCAAAATATAGACTATAATTCATGCTATCAACCGGTTGAGCGAGAGAGGGTATCACTATCCTGAGGGGATAAACCACCAGTGAAGAGGGTAAACTTTGCAGCGTTAAGATAAAGGCTAGAGTATTTACCAAACGAGTGAAAAGTGTTTGTAAGAAGCACAATAGAGGTTTTGTCACCACGGCAAAACAACATAAGATCATTGGTGAAGCATAAGTGAGTAATCCGGGGAGAGCTGCACTTAGAATGAAGGTTAAAATCAGGATTTGCAGTGTTGGCGTGTAAGATCGAGGAGAGGACTTCCATCGCAATGACAAAGAGAGGCGGAGAAAGAGGACAACCTTGTTTAAGCCCTCTAGAACCCCTGAAGAACCCGTTCAGAGATTCGTTTATGTTGATAGAGTATGTTGGGAAGGTGATGCACGTTCTAACGAGGTGAATGAAGCTGACAGGGAAACCCATCCGGCAAAGACCGTTTAGGATGAAGCGGTGGTCGATCATGTCAAAATCCTTTACAATGTCAATCTTTATAGCACATCTAGGTGAGATGTGGCATTTGGAATAACTCTTGAGAAGCTCGTTGCAAATCAGGATATTATGCTTTATAGCTCTTCCCTTGATGATGGCTCCTTGGTATCTTCCTATGATTGAAGGAATGTGGCATTAAGGCGAGAAACAAGGATCTTCGCTATCACTTTGTATGATGTATTACAGCAGGAGATTGACCTGTAGTTAGATGGATGAGTAGGGGCTTCTTTTTTGGCGATCAGAGATAACAAAGTGTATTTACTTGGTTTGGGAGGGTACCCTTATCAAAAAAATCGGCAATGACATTTGTGAAATCGGCCCTAGTAATGTGCCAAGTCACTTTGAAGAAGTAAGCGTTGAACCCACCCGGACCCGGGGCCTTACAGTCCCTAATGTTAAAGAGAGCGGTTTTTATATCATCAGGGGTAACCCTACTACAAAGAGATGGAATGATGTGCTGGGGAAGGTTTGGAAGAGGGCATTCAAGAAAGAGGTTGAGCAGATTGTGAGAGGTTGAGGGGTTAAGGATGGTTGAGAAGGGGTCAACAAGGGTGATTGAGATATTGATAGGATCATGGGTATAACCGCTATCAAGATTTGATGGATCTTTAAGGATCTTAATGGTATTTGACGCCCGCCTGGTGGCAATGCTCTTGAAGAAAAACCCATTACACTGATCCCCATATTTGATCCAAGAGGCTTTCGAAAGTTGGGTGAGAGTAGTGCGCAACATACTCATACTCGATTTGAGTTGGATAGAAGCATTCCTTTCCTAAAGAAGGAGGTGAGGATCGAGAGGGGTAGCTTGGAGGCTTGTTTGAATGGAGTTGACGACGGCCTTCAGATTTTCTATGGAAGAATGATGAGTCTCCATCTTTTCACTCGGAAATTTTTTCACGACTGACTAAAGGCTCTTAAGTTTTAGCATGAGATCATGCATTTTGATCCCACTGTAGTTCCGGTTTGTGGTTGTCCAGGTGAGGGAGACAGACTGGGCGAAGTGTTCATGGGCTGCCCAAACGTTATTGAATCGGAATTGGCGCTTTGATGGTGTGGGTTTGACATTGAGAAAGAGAAGTCCAGGTGAGTGGTCAGAGATGAGAGGATTGTCAGAAATGACTGAAGAGTTAGGAAAGATGTTGGCCCAATGATGATTTGTAACAACGCGATCTAGTTTACACCATATGCGAGATGCAAGCTGCTTGTTATTCCATGTGAATTTGCATCCAGAATATGTGTGGTCTGAGAGAGAGTTTGAAGTAAAACATTCAGCTAACTCGATAGAGGGTTGAGAGGAAGGGGTATGGCAGGCTGAGAGCTTTTCAGTGGAGCTCAGGATAGTGTTGAAGTCCCCAAGAAGGACCCAAGGGTTGGGAGCTTATGTCTAGTCTCTTGTGTCTATCTTTCTCAAATTCAATATTTCTTTGAGTCTATCATATTTCTAGAGTTTTGTCTTTCATCTTAGTACATAATCGTCTTTCTTATCTTTTGAGTCATTTCTTTTGTGTGTTTGTCAAGCTTCACTCACTTGCATTCACATTTAGAGTCCATTGTATTTGTGTGTGTTACTTGAAAGCTTTCATCCGTCTATCTTACTATCACATCCAAGGAGTTGTTAGTTTGGAGCTAGATATTGGTCTAAGTGAAGTATTGATCCTTAAAAAGCAACTACATCAACGAAGCTTGTAACAACACTAACATGAGAGCGAGAGGTGAGGGAAACACTTGTGAGAGTGTTTTAGAGGTTTTACTAACATTAACAAGTTATGTGTTTATCTATTGTTTTTGAGCATGTCTTGGTCTCATATTCCTTGTAAGCACCATGGTAGTGAGCCTATGTCACTAGAGATGTTCAACTTGTTGAATCAACTTTCGAATTTGGTAGCTAGTTTGTCTAAGAGGATGAAGACCATGGATTCAAGGACACCGTCATCACCTACACCAACATTGAGACCGATGTTTGAGATAAAAAGGACCATCCAATGTGTCTCCTAGAGAATTTGTCCAATGAATGAAACAAAATAATACCCTAAAGCAAGGCAATCAACGTTCCATTCCTCCTCAAAACACACCTCATATGCCTAGGTTTGCTGATGACTTTCATGTACCACAAGAGGCTGCTATGGACGATGAGATGTGGGATGAGTATCCAAGGAGATTCCAGTAGTCCCGGAGAGGTAGAGAGATCACTATATGTCATATCAAGAGCAAGATGGCATAGGAAAGATCAAGGTCAAGATCCTTAACTTTGATAGAAAGTGTGATCCAAACATCTACATGGAATGGGAGACCAAAGTTGAGCAAATTTGGTCTTACCACACCTTTGGATAGCCTAGGAAGGTACAATTTGTGGCCCTAGAATTCCAAGGATATGCATTAGTATGGTGGGATCATCTAGTGAAAAAATAAGAAGAACTCTAGATCCGGCTTAAAACCATGGTGAGCCATAAAAGGGGTTTTAATCATCATGATTTTCCCCTCAGATGGATTTTCTCTGTAACTTTTTGGAGAAGCAAAAACCCCTCTCTCTAACCCTTTTTATTGCGTGTTTTCTATTTCTTTTTCTTGAACTGAATCCCTGGAAATCATCAAAGCATGAGAGGGTCATTCCCGTAAGGTTTGTTGCTATTGAATCTCGAGATTGATAGTTTTTTAATGTTAGATTCAAACTTGTTAGGTTAGGGGATTTAATTTGGGATTTTCATTGCATGTGAAGCGCGTTGTCTTTGGGGCTCCTGGGGGATTTTTGGGGAGATAATCGCTCTCCTTGGTTCTCTCTTCTTCATTCGTCTTGTGTTTGTTTCCGCCATTTCTTGTCAATTTTGTCCCATTTGAGTCATTTATTCTTGTTTCTGATTTGTGTCGAGTTGTGAAGGAATCATCACATCTAGATCGGACAAACAACGAGATATCCCTGTATCAACTAACCTCTTACATGCAGGATGCAGTGGAATGTGAAAGGAAATGGTATGTGGATAGTGGGTGCTTTGACCACATGAGATCTTTAGACATATTCATATCAAGCTTAATGGCAATATCATTGTAGACCGTGTAAGTTACGTTGATAGTCTTACATTTGATCTTGTCAATGTCTCTCAACTATGTGAAAACATGAAAGATCATGTTATTTTAATATTGATGAATGCATTATGGAAGACATGCAAACAAGGAATGTGCTTCAAAAAGCAAGGACATAAAACAAACTGTATGTAGTTGACAAAAATTTTGTACCATATGAAGATTTGAGTATGTCCTCCATTCCGGACAAACTAATCTCTGGCATAAGCGTCTTGGCCATGCTAATGCTCGTACAATATGCAAGCTGCAATAAAAGAAATTAGTCTCCGGGTTACCTATCATAAGTGAAACACTAGAGGTATGCTAAGGCCGTTGCACTATGGGTAAACAAGTAAAAAGTCAGTTTCCCTCTAAGAAAGACGTAACCACTAATAAGCCCCTCAAGTTGATTCCAATGGACCTTTTCGGATCCATGTGAACCAGGAGCCGAGGCAACAACCAATATGTGTGTTATTGTTGATTATTTCTTTGAGTATACTTGGACAATTTTGCTACCCTCAAAGGATAAGACATTCGCTGAATTTGAGCTTCTTATTAGTGCAATCGAGAGGAAATGGAATATCCGCCTAGTTACTATCAAAACTGGTCATGGACTTTGAAAGATTTTGTAAAGATGGAGGACTAACTCAATAAAATTCTCTGCCCGCAGAACTCCTCAACAAAATGGTGTTGTTGAGAGAAAGAATTGTACACTGAAGACATGACTAGACCCTTCTTATCTCTAGTGGACTTCCTCAATTCTTTTGGGCATATGTGTTAAGATGTGCATGCTACATTTTGAATTAAGCCATGATGCGCCTCATTCTTAACAAAATTGGGTATGAGTTATTAAATGGCCGTAGACCCAATATTGCCCACCTTCGTGTTACTGCTTGCAAGTGTTATGTACATAATAATGAATAAGAATCTCTAGGAAAGTTTGATATGAGAAGTGATGAAGCCATCTTCATTGGATAGCGAGCAATAACAAGGTTTACAGAGTGTACAACAAGAGGACCTTGAGAGATGTAGAAAGTGTGCATATTGTGTTTTGTAAGACTTGAGGTCTTTGGGACGTTGTTCCCATGTCAACCATGCTCGTACGGAAAATTTTCTAGGAGGTCACCCATCCTAGAATTTCTCCCATCCGAGCATGCTTAACTCCATAGCTATTTGTCCTCACTCAACCACTAAAAGAAATATTTTAATTGACATTGGTAGCAACTCATCCTTATAAGTTAATCATAAACCCCAATTCAAATGATGCGGGATGATAACTTTACGGGGTGTTTCAATCTCCCCCACTTGAACTCCTGACGTCCACGCAAGACCGTTTACCGAGCTGAGTGACCACCTACTAGGGCGAGCACACTTGTAACTCAGGGTTATTTTTTATACCATCTGTAAGACCCGAGGTCTTCGGGACGTTGTCCTTATGACAACACTTTTCGTACGGAAAACTTCTCAAGAGATCACCCATCCTGAAATTTCTCTGGTCCGAGCACGCTTAACTCTAAAGTTCTTTGTCCGCACTCAACCACTGGAAAAGAAGAATTATTGTTGACATGGGTAGCAACTCATTCTTATAAGTTAATGATAAACCCCCATTTAAATGATGCGGGATGATAATTTTACGGGGCGTTTCATGTTTGACAAAGATTGTTATGGATATAAGTCTAGTTCCTTAGAACAAATTGACTTATCCGTCACATCTGAAGACACATTTATGCATGAGGAAGGAGATTATATACCACTAAACGATGATCTGGTTCTCACTCCTCGATCATATCTCCATAGACATTAAATATAAGACAACTCTAGATCTCAAGGGGAACATATCAATGTTTTATATCCGGGCATGTTATGATGTTAATTTTTGGTGCTGTTGAAATCCCTTAAATTTTAAAGTATGTATCATCCCGGAAAAAATAGACTCATCTAATCATCCATATTTATTGTTTTTGGTGAAAGATTACTCGGATGAATGATGATTCATGTGGAAAAAAAAATAGTATGAGTCGGGTGATGGTAGTTATATACACACTCATCCCCCGAATCATTGTCGTCTCTAGTCATATTTACATAGTGTTCAGATAAAAGTTCATATAAATATTGTAAATTGTGTTGATATAAACAAATTATAATTTCCTTTCCAACAATCACCATAACCAAATAATTATTTCATCTTCTTCAATTTCATTCTCATCTTCTATCTTCATTATCAACATACCTCAATTTCATTTTGAACATCCCTTTTATTTCATTCTCATTTTTCAACTTCAAGTCAATAATTTACCTCCTTCTTTCATCATTTTCAATAGTTTACTTCATGCTCATTTTTCATCATTTTCAAAATTTACCAAACTTCTTCCCGATATTTACCGAACTTCATCCCAAGAATACACCGGAACTAAAATTTTCTTCATTAACAACATTCGCTAGGCTTTTTATGGATAATGAAAAGTGGTTCAAAATACTAGACGGCGCGCCGTTTATTTGATCAAAAGGTCAAAAAAGATCAGTAGACGGACTAAACCACAACAAAAGAAGGAAAAAAATATTTGAATTCGCAACAAAGCGGAGAACAAAATGTTCATCTTCGGAGGAAGTACACAAGTATGGGGAACAACTGTGGACATCTCATATTTGAATTCGCAACAAAGCTATCAAAAGTCGATCATAAATCCACGCACCCTCCTAGACAAATCACTCGAAACACCACCAAACTAAGAAGATGACACTACAAAATGTAGGGATCTTTATATATAAAAGTGTATATACTTTGATGGTTAATGATTTAAAGATTTATAAGAAGAGAATTATTCGTAAAAGGTCTGAGGTTAATGATGAAAGACGACATTGCAAAACATGGGGATCAACAATCTTTTGATTTGTTTGAAGCTAGATACGAAAATTAATGAGATGTGTTGGAGATTTGGGTTAAGTTTTCATTGTAACCGTTGAGCTTGTCTTGAGACAAGGTGCAATGAGTTGTTCACATGTGTGTCACTATGGTCCGGGTTGTGGGAGGCAAGCCATATGACCGGCACTAAGAACAACTAGTATTATAAGGGGAGTCGAATCAAAGCAAGGTGATTCACGACAAGGTCAACTTGTGCTAGATTTTAAAAGGCCGACGTTTGGGGATTTTTAGCCACATTTTATCATCACACCTTTGGTTCTTAGGCCTTATATTGGCTAAAGAATATGTGGTTAAAAATTGAGAGCAATCCAAGCTCAAATGCTTAGTGAATGTCAATGAAGCAGCTAGTGAGTTCTTAAGGAGCTACACTAGCTTGAGCTAAGATGTTGAGTATTTGAGGATCTTGGAGCTTACCTTAGCTATATTAAAGTGAATGAAGCTCATTGGAAGTGTTTGGACCAAAAAAATAAGCTAGCTCCGGGGAGCGGTTTTAGGATCCCTATGTGGGCCTCGGGCTTTCTAGGGCTTCAAGGCCCATCTTCCAAGTAACTTCCATGACCGATTTTAACCGCTTGTAACCGCTTTTAACTCCCCAAAACCGTGGCCCCCTATGCTTATAAAAGGGAGAGTCATTTGCACTTGATTCTATATTCGTTTTTGCAACAATAAAGCTTTTAGTTCCATTGTATTGACATTGGATAGGCCTTCTTATAAGCTTGTTTGCAAAACTTGAAAGACCAGTATAGTTCCTTTGTATTGACAAAGGTTAGGCATCCATCTTAGTTTGGTTTTGTATTGACAAAACCTAGGAATACCCTTTCTACAAAGTAAGACAAGTAAGTCTCTTACTTAGTCATTGTAACGTATAAAGTTTTATCCCACTAAGGTATTTGGATATTTCCGGTGTAGGGGAGAGTACACTTAGAAGGAAAATTCATTTATGAATGACTCATTACATTATCCAAGTCAA
This sequence comes from Fagopyrum homotropicum, assembly GCA_033239125.1. Taxonomy (NCBI): domain Eukaryota; kingdom Viridiplantae; phylum Streptophyta; class Magnoliopsida; order Caryophyllales; family Polygonaceae; genus Fagopyrum; species Fagopyrum homotropicum. The sequence goes on from BSWB01000005.1 coordinate 126,829,175, forward strand.
TGGTTTTAACATATAACAACCGGTTTATAAGACGTGCAATTGAACTTAACTTCTATTAGAGTTTTGTCTACTCCTTTGGAGACTACAAACTCTTGATTGAGTTTTGTCTACTCCTTTGTGGAGATTACAAACTCTTGATTGAGTTTTGTCTAATCCTTTGGAGACTACAAACTCTTGATTGGGTTTTGTCTACTCCTTTGTGGAGATTACAAACTCTTGGTTGGGTTTTGTCTACTCCTTTGTGGAGATTACAAACCCTTGGTTAATAACTTGTTTTTAGTTCAATATAATTATATTAATTTGTTTGGCAATTGGGAGAACCGTCTACTCACATAAGTGAGACTACGGCCCTTTGGTCTAAAACCGGACACCGAAATTCCAACAATCTTCTAAGTGTATATATTTTTAATTGTTTTGTAGGATTGGATTGATCAATAATGAGTAAGACGTTAATGACAGAAATGACTTCTCGTTTTGGGAAGTTGGATAAGTTTGAGGGTGTAGACTTTAGGAGGTGGCAAAAGAAAATGCAGTTCCTCTTGACTACACTAAAAGTCGCTTATGTACTCACTACACCTAGACCGGCCGAGCCGGTTGATGATATGGTGGAGGAGATAGAGGTTGTCCGATGAAGGAGAAAATGGGATAATGATGACTACATATGTCGTGGTCATATTCTCAATGGCATGAGTGATGCATTGTTTGATATCTACCAAAGTGTAGAGTCATCAACATCAATGTGGGATCAACTGGAGTCTAAGTACATGGCGGGGGATGCTTCATCTCGGAAATTCTTAGTCTCGGATTTTAACTCATATAAAATGGTGGACTCAAGGCCGGTAATGGAACAATACAATGAATTGCTCCGGATTCTTGGGAGGTTCACTCAACATGTCATGCATATGGATGAGGCCATTGCGGTTTCGTCTATAATGGATAAACTCCCCCTTTCTTGGAAGGACTTCTGCCATGTGCTAAAGCACAAGACGGAAGAACTCATGTTGGTGGAACTTGGCTCTCACCTTCAAATTGAACAAGGTCTTAGGGCACAAGAAGGGGGACTCAAGAAGGAGGATAAAACTTCTACTTCCCACGAGGCCAACATGATGGATGGCAAGGGCAAAAGGAAGAGGTTCAAAGGAAAGGACAAAGACAAGAACAAGGGAAATAAGCCCAAGAAGTCCAAGAAAGATAATATTGACAAGAAACCAAAAGGTTCTTATTGGAAGTGTGGCAAGTCTGGCCACTTCAAGCGGGATTGCAAGGTTAAGGAGAATGGATCCAAGGGTGGAGGCCAAAGTGGCCAAAACCCCTCAAACCAAGGTGACTCACTTATGAGTCTTGATTCTAACTTTGATATAAATTCTGATTTGAATTATGTGTCATTGACTTTTGAATGTTTGCCCATGCAGGATGATGACCTTGGATGGTGGGTGGACTCGGGTGCAACAACTCATGTTTGCAAAGATCGGCGTTGGTTCAAGATATACGCTGTTGCTAACGATGGAGCACTCATACATATGGGAAACGAGTCTACCACCCCCGTTCTAGGAAGAGGACGGGTTGATCTATACTTCACAAGTGACAAGACTCTAGTCTTGTCAAATGTACTACATGCACCGGCCATTAAAAAGAATGTGGTTTCTGGTTGTGTACTCAATAGGCTTGGCTTCAAACAAGTCAAAGAAGCCGACCGCTATGTATTATCTAGGAGAGGAACATTTGTAGGCTTTGGCCATTGGAACAATAATATATTTCTTCTCTCTTTATGTAATAAACTTTCTAATACTAATATAAACAAGAATAGCTTGTTTACATTGTCTTCTTCTTCCAATTGTGATTTTGTTAAATGGCATGCACGACTTGGACATGTTCATTTTAAGTGTATGAATGACATGACTAAGGATGGTATTTTACCTAAACTTGAATTGCCAAAAGACAAGTGTAAAACATGCATAACAAGACTTCCATTTTCTAGAGTTGAAAGAGAACAATCAATGCTCGGCTTAGTCCACTCGGATCTAGGCGACTTGCACTCTACTCGTTCATTAGGAAAGAAGAAGTATTACGTAACATTCATAGATGATTACTCTAGGTATTGTTACATATATCTACTCTTTGCAAAGAGTGATGCCTTAGACAAATTCTATGTATTCAAGAATGAATCTGAGTTGCAACAAGGTACCTTAATAAAAAGACTACGCACGGATCGTGGTGGTGAATTTATGGATAAGGAATACTTTGAGAGTGTCGGGATCATACATGAGAGCATGGCACCTTAAAAACCACAAACAAATGGTGTGGCCGAACGAAAGAACCGAGTGCTTAAACAGATGGTCAATGTCATGTTGTCTTACTCGGGTCTTAAGAATTCATTTTGGGGTGAAGTTATGCTCACGGCAAACTACTTGCTTAATCGTGTTCTAAAAAAAGAAGCAAGAAGAATCCTTACGAACTATGGTTCAAAAGGAAGCCAAACCTACATTACTTACGACTTTGGGAATGTCGAGCCATAGTAAGGCTAAATGATAACAAATGTAAGACTTTAGGTGAAAGAGGTGTTGAGTGTGTGTTCATTGGCTATGCCGAACACTCCAAAGCTTATAGGTTCTATGTGATAGAACTAAATGACTTCATCTCGGTTAATACTGTAATAGAGTCTAGGGATGCCATCTTTGATGAAGATTGCTTCACCTCGGCTCCTAGGCCTAGGGAAGTGATCAACATGACCTTAGATGAGGAATACCCAAACAAGCATCATAGGATTCAAGATGAATCCCGGCAAGTGTCCCACGGGCTTGACTTGCCAGAGATTGCTCCCAAAATTTGATTTTTCCAAGTGTTCTTAGTTGAAGGGTCAAGGGATAATGAAATGGATCGTCACTCTTACTTTCATATAGATGAGGATCCAAAGACATTTGACGAGGCCATGAAGTCTCAAGATGTTGCCTTTTGGAAGGAAGCAATCCAAGAGGAGATGGACTCCATTATGGGTAACCATACATGGGAGTTAGCCAACCTTCCTTCCGGTTGCAAACCTTTGGGATGCAAATGGATCTTCAAGAGGAAGATGAAAGTTGACGGTTCCATTGACAAGTTTAAAGCACGCTTGGTCATCCAAGGCTTTAGACAAGGGGAAGGTGTCGATTACTTTGACACATATGCTCTGGTGGCTAGGATTACAACCATTAGGTTATTAATAGCTATGGTGGTTGTACATAATCTAGTGATTCATCAAATGGATGTCAAGACAGCATTCCTTAATGGTGATCTAGATGAGGAAGTGTATATGAGACAACCTGAAGGGTTTGTTTTAAAAGGACAAGAGCACAAAGTGTGTCGCTTGGTCAAATCCTTGTATGGACTAAAGCAAGCTCCAAAACAATGGCATCAAAAGTTTGATGATGTCGTATTGTCAAATGGATTTAAGATAAATCAAGCTGACAAGTGTGTCTATAGTAAGTTTGATCATACCGGTCAAGGTGTGATCATATGCTTATATGTTGATGACATGTTAATATTTAGAACAAACCAAAGACAAAAGTAGATCTCACTAAGGATTTCTTGTCCACTAAGTTTTCTATGAAAGACTTAGGTGAGGCGGATGTGATTCTAGGCATAAGAATCAAACGTGATGCTAAAGGCTTAAGCCTCACACAATCACACTACATTGAGAAGATTGTCAAACGCTTCCAATGTGATAAAAGTTCAACTGTTAGTACTCCTATGGACTCAAGTGAGAAATTGATGCCCAACCAAGGATCAACTGTCTCTCAACTTGAGTATGCACAAGTAATAGGATGTTGCATGTATGCAATGACTAGCACTAGGCCAGATATTGCTTTTGCTATTGGTAAATTGAGTAGGTACACAAGTTGTCCTAGCGTACAACATTGGAAGGCATTAAGGCGTGTGCTTAGGTACCTCAAGGGGACCATGAGTTTTGGAATCTTGTACAGCAAGTATCCTTCAGTGATAGAAGGCTACTCGGATGCGTCATGGATCACTAATCTAGATGATCACTCATCCACCACGGGATGGGTTTTCTTGTTAGGTGGTGGTGTCATTTCGTGGGCTTCAAAGAAGCAAACATGCATCACAACCTCGACCATGGAGTCCGAGTTTGTGGCACTTGCCGCTGCCGGTAAGGAAGCTGAATGGCTAAGAAATTTGGTTCTAGAAATTTCTCAATGGCCAAAACCGGTTTCTCCTATCTCAATGATAGTGCAGCTACGTTGGCTAAAGCTTATAGCCAAACGTACAATGGGAAATTAAGACATCTTGGTGTGAGACATAGCTCGGTTAGAGAGCTCATAACTCACGGTATAGTATCGGTCGATTTTGTGAGAACAAACAATAATCTAGCCGATCACTTAACCAAGAGCTTGGCTAGGGACTTAGTTCAAAAGTCAACCAAGGGGATGGGGTTAACGACCTAAATTTAAAATGACTTGTCGTGGGACACCCAATTCGCCTATGGCTTGATGCCTTAGCTGAATTCAATGAGGAAAGCCCATTCCAAGAAGTTGTGAGCATAAAATGTCAATCCAAGGTAATGCTCTGTGCCTATATAATATGTATAGTTTGAAATTTTTATTTCTTAACAACTCTTTTGAAAAATTGCAATTATAGGTGCAAGATCAAAAGAGAGATGGCTGCGTGAACGTGAAGTGTCAAGGCTTCTTCAAGGGAGTAGATGGTCGACTCGCCAATATGTTCATTAGAGGATTAGGACACAATAACCTATAAATGTGTCATTTATTTGTAAAGGAAATGTAAATTTCGTGTATGTTGCCTTCATGTACTTAAACAAGTTAAGTGGTTCAATCCATTAGGACACATCAATTCTGTAGTGCAGAATGTGTAATTATACTAATTCAATAAATTCAATCGAAAGATATTTATGATTATGCGAATATTTTGTTTGGATGTATGTCTATTAAAAGTTTTTGGACTTTGCTCAAATGGGGGAGGAATGTTGGAGATTTGGGCTAAGTCTTCATTGTAACCATTGAACTTGTCTTGAGACAAGGTGCAATGAGTTGTTCACATGTGTGTCACTATGGTCCGGGTTGCGGGAGGCAAGCCATATGACCGGCACTAAGAACAACTAGTATTATATGGGGAGTCGAATCAAAGCAAGGTGATTCACGACAAGGTCAACTTGTGCTAGATTTTAGAAGGCCGACGTTTGGGGATTTTTAGCCACATTTTATCGTCACACCTTTGGTTCTTAGGCCTTATATTGGCTAAAGAATATGTGGTTAAAAATTGGGAGCAATCCAAGATCAAATGCTTAGTGTGTGTGTCAATGAAGCAGCTAGTGAGCTTCTTAAGGAGCTACACTATCTTGAGCTAAGATGTTGAGTATTTGAGGATCTTGGAGCATACCCTAGCTATATTAAAGTGAATGAAGCTTATTGGGAGTGTTTGGACCAAGAAAAATAAGGTAGCTTTAAGCTAGCTCCGAGGAGCGGTTCTGGGCTCCCTATGTGGGCCTCGGGCCTCGGGCTTTCTAGGGCTTCAAGGCCCATCTTCCAAGTAACTTCCATAACCGATTTTAACCGCTTGTAACCGTTTTTAACTCCCCAAAACCGTGGCCTCCTATGCCTATGAAAGGGAGAGCCATTTGCACTTGATTCTATATTCGTTTTTGCAACAATAAAGCTTTTAGTTCCATTGTATTGACATTGGATAGGCCTTCTTATAAGCTTGTTTGCAAAACTCGAAAGACCAGTATAGTTCCTTTGTACTAACAAAGGATAGGCATCCATCTTAGTTTGGTTTTGTATTGACAAAACCTAGGAATACCCTTTCTACAAAGTAAGACAGGTAAGTCTCTTAGTCTTTGTAACGTGTAACGTTTTATCCCACTAAGGTATTTGGATATTCCCGGTGTAGGGGAGAATATACTTAGAAGGAAAATTTATTTATGAATGACTCGTTACATTAAGTCAATGGTTTTAACATATAACAACCGGTTTATAAGACGTGTAATTGAACTTAACTTCTATTAGAGTTTTGTCTACTCCTTTGGAGACTACAAACTCTTGATTGAGTTTTGTCTACTCCTTTGTGGAGATTACAAACTCTTGGTTGAGTTTTGTCTACTCCTTTGGAGACTACAAACTCTTGATTGGGTTTTGTCTACTCCTTTGTGGAGATTGCAAACTCTTGGTTGGGCTTTGTCTACTCCTTTGTGGAGATTACAAACCCTTGGTTAATAACTTGTTTTTAGTTCAAGATAATTATATTAATTTGTTTGGCAATTGGAGGAACCGTCTACTCACATAAGTGAGACTACGACCCTTTGGTCTAAAACCGGACACCGAAATTCCAACAAGATGAAATTGAGGAAGCGAGCTAAACTTGGTCAAGGGTTAAGTCTTATAGCTCATTCAAACATATTTGCCATTTTTGGGTGATTTTGGTGCCGTTAGGTGTTCGCTCCAAAACGTGTGCAAATAAGCTTTATATTTATATTCAAGAATTAAGCCTAACGATAAAAAAACCCGCAGTGTACGGATCAATCGTTGTATGGGCTGATATTCCGGAGTCGATCTCAGGGAATCGGTAAGAACAAAGCAGTAAAGGTAACCCAAGTTGGGCGGCAAGCAAACCAATGACTATAGCAAAGAATATAGAAGCAAGAATAATGGGAATGCAGATTCTAAAAATCCAAGTATCCAGTTGCGGTGTTTGATTCAAGATATCTAAGGATGTGTACTGACAGAGTTGGATAGCGAAGGTATATATTCTTCGGTAGGATGTGGTCCGGTGAAGATCCAACTTCCTTTTGTCCCAACACAAGGATTCTACTTAATGAATGTTGAGTCTCGTCAAGAAGAGGTCATAAGGATAGGATCCAACTCTCATACCAAACCAAAACCCAAGGAAAAGAAAGACAAAGGCAAAGACTATGACACTCCTCACCTAATAGAGGGTTTTGAATCCCCTATTAACTAGAACTCGTAAACACTCACACCCAAGCATGACTAAGGGTTAGAAAGGGTAAACAAAGCTAGGATTTAAGCAATCTTGAACTTTGGATAAAGGCAGAAGCGAAACGTGCAAAACAGACGAAACCACGGGAAGATCTTGGGAAGCCACGGTCGTGGTTCCTGAAGAACAGGCCGTGGAAATCCTTGTTCGAGGGTTTCATCTCACAACTCTCAGGGTCCGATCTATTAAAGCTCAATCTATCATCAGTTATACGACAACCATCAACCCTTCATCCTAGAATCGCAGGGGGGTTTAGCCAACAATCATCAACATAATCAGTTCAAGATTAAGAAAGAAAATCAAGTAGGGCATGCAATCAAGAAGAACACAAAGATGAACAAAACCAATCTTTAGAGAATCAATAACTCAATCAAATCAAACAATGTATAATCCCAGAATGCGTTCTCGAAGACAATAATCAAAGACTAGAATAATCTCACAAATCTCTAAAGTGGAATCAAGAAAACTCTTCAATCTCCCTTCAATGGTAAAGCAATACAATCCGAAGTGCGATCCAAAGCAAGCTCTTAGGCACGATCCACGACGTCAGCGTGATACCCAAAATGCAGCCGCCAATCTTCTTTTATAAAATAAAATTAGGTTAAAAGGCTCATTCCTTTCTTGTTGACGTGGCAATTAACGTAACGGCCTTTTCCGAAGAAAACCACGGGTAATATCACAAAACCACGGCCGTGGTTCCTCCCGTGGCGACTCTCGACCTTTGTTTCCACGTGTGAAATTTAACTAATTATCAGAACCCCGGCCGTGGAACTTCCTTCTTGGTCGTGGTTCCTCCTTTTCGATGCTTTTCTCCTTTGCTTCACTTCATATTTATTCCAATGATGTTCCAATGCTTCCCAATAAATTCCTCATCGACCAATGCTCACTAAATGCCCCCTTTTTACTCCAATTCAGTTCTAATTCACCTAAAATCACAACAAAGCTTGTGAAGATCTCGATTCCAAGATAATAGGTGAATATGCTCGATAAGTGCTATGAATGCATGTCCTTGTACTCAAAATGAAGGGAAAAACTGCCTATATGCACATCTCAACTATGTCATATTTCATGCTATAATTAGGCAAAAATTGAAATAACTTGTTTTCATTTTCTTTTTTCTATCCTTTTTTTGTCAATGCTTTATTATTGAAATTTATATTTCACAACGATACAAAATTACCTTGTGTTCATCTTATCTTAGCATATAAGATAATGTTTATGGATTCATTAAAGGAGTTGATGGTTCTTCACAAACCCAAGAGACATTACCAAAAAACTAATACCGACAAGGGTATGTGAGGGGTTCAAATGACATCATATGAAATCTGGCCAGAGGAGAATCATGAATAACGGATTCAATGGATTTGGAGAGGTTGGTGTAGCTAGAAATAGATTATGGTTGTGGCCAAAGAGAAGCAAAAAAATTGGATGTTTTGTAAATCAAAACAGAAACAGATAGTCGTTTGTCTCTTTTGTCCAAGTTGGTCAACAAACAAAACTTGACAACAATAAAGGTTCAACAACAATCGAGTCACCCAAAAAATTTTAGTGGGTTTTACCGAAATAGATTTAGGTTGTAGAGCTACAGAGATGTAAACCGAGAGTGGATTGTTAGATCCATAATTTAATCGGAAATAGGAATGCAAACCAGAGAAGAAAACTAGCAACTCCTCCATCAAAAACCAAAAGAAGGCATCGCCGGTGAGAACCACCTCAAAACGATTGATATGAAGGATAGATCGTGGAATATTCGAGTTGTACGCTCAAAGAACGAATCAACCGATTCATATCAAGGGTAGATCGTGAAATCTTTGAGATGTACGCTCAAACAGTGTATCCTCGAGAAAACTCCCTAAAAAACAAGTGTCGACGAAAAATAGACACTAAGGAACGGAGGATCGATTAAAGCCTTCTCTTCTTGCAGTCTCAAGCACCGGCGATGATAAACGAGAAATGGAACAGAAGAAAGGGCCGATTTCAAAGATGCAGGGACGAAAGAGAAGCTTTGGTGGTGTGCTGGTGACGAGAGGAAGATTTGGTGGTTATTGGAGGTTTAAGTTAGTGACAATGACGATCGAGTTTTGGTGGTGTGCTGGTGCCTGCGGAGGAAGATTTGGTGTTATCTGAGGTTTAAGTCGGTGACGATCAGATGGGTTACCACCAGCGGACAGTTGGACATAAAAGGAACTGGGTTTCTCGTAAAAAGTACGGAGGTTTTTTTTTACCCTTTCGTTAGGCATTTAACTGTATGCACATATATTATATATATATATATATATATATTTTTTTTTTTTTTTTTTTTGATAACGGGAAGCAGTTCGATCCCATAGACGGCGCGCCGACTAATGGATCGAAAGGCCGAAAAATCGGCAGACGGACAAACCGTCATGAGGGACCAAAACAAAGAAGAAAAAGAAAACACAAAAATATATCATAAAAACCCGAAAGCAAGTACGTCTTCAGGGGAAAGCAGAATGATCCAGTCAGATGGAAGCGACGAGCATGAACGTTTATCTTCGAAGGAAGTACACAGGTAGGAGCCCTGGGGAACAACTGTGGACACCTCAGATTTGGACTGCAACAGAGTCGTCAGGAGTCGATCACACATCCACGCCCCCTTCTCGACAAACACTCGAACCACTACCAAGACCGCATCAAAACAGAGAAGAAGAAGCTGCAGTACACGGGTATTGTGATATAAAAATGTGTAAAGCTTTGATGGTTTAAAGAGTAGCGCGATTTGGAAGGGAAAATTGTTCAAAAGGAGTTGTTTAACAACATTAAAACTTTGTTTAAGAAATTAAAATGAATAAAATGAAGATTCATTTTTAATTTCAGAACCTTCCGATTAAAGCGGGATAATTGATTATTTTAGTATTTTAGTATTTGATTTATTTGTAAGAAATACAATTGTTGAACCCTTCATTAAATTGCCAGAAGCAACGCCAACACGCATAAGAGTAGATCCAGATGGGTAATTTGTAGAACAAAGGGTTGTATTTTTGGAAGAATTATTTTAGTAAGTTGTGAGCCAATTTCCAAATTGATCAAACCTTGTTAAAGGATTGTCTATGACCAGTACAAGATTGCCCACAAACAACAGAATGTTTGTAAGAATTTGTAATAATTATGAAAACATGGTTATAGCCCATACCTGATTTTGGGAAGACTGAAATAGAAACAGTCAAAAACGTAGATCTTGGAAACCATCAAAGTTCGAGTGAGAAGGGGTGACCAAGGAAGTCGTAAACCAGAACAACAAATATAGTTTGTAAAAACACTTGGAGGATTTGATTAAGACCCTGATGCAAGGAGCATCAACCCATGCTTTTGACAGATAACATTTGTTACGTTTTAGAACTAGATCCTGGAAACCCAAAGTAAATCCGTTTGTAGACGGATAAGTTGGTGTGGCTTTAAGGCCTTGATTAAGTGCTTTCCAGCAACCTCCATTTCGATTTTGCATTGTCATTTGGTGACACAAAAAGGTTCCAGAAGTGATGCTAGAAGAGATTCAACAAGTCCAATAAAAGGACCACAAGAACACAATCAAATTTCCATAACAGATTGCAGTCAACATTTAAACAAAAAGAGAATGCAAAGGGCCATTGATGATAAGAAAGACGAGAAGCCAGCCGCTGAGCCATAAACCTTCTATGATCGTCCATCCAGAGGAGAAAGAGAGGGTTGTCCCCACCCCGGAATCTACCCCGGAAAACAAAGGAGTCGACAATGGAGACTTCACAGACATCTCGCCCCCTCGGCAGCTTAGGAAAAGCCCCAAGAGCCAAGACGCCCCTCAACAGTACGAAAGGGATGGGAAAAGCGAGATTCGGATCGAACTTAACTTGAGGGGATCGACGGAGATGAACGATGAAGAAGAGAATGGGTCAAGCACTCCGCAGAAAGGCCCGGGTCCGGTCGAACAAACCAACGGCGGCGTTAGGGTTTTCAACAGCGAGAGGGTTTCCCCACTGATCATTTGGTGGTTCTGGGGCTTTTTGAGATCTCTGCTCGAGAACAACGGTGGTGCTAGGGCTTTTTGAGATCTTTGATTTGTGCCTTGGTGGAAGCAATTTGGGGTGGACGAGAGAAAGTGGCTGGTGGCTTCAATCTATTTGGGGTGGACGAGAGAAAGTGGCTGGTGGACGAGAGAAAGCAATCTGGGGCTTTTTGATCATTTGTTGATTTCAACATATCTAAATTTCGCAGGCTTCAATCTATTTTAACATTATTAGCACCTCTGGACTCAAAAATTTGTTTACACTAGCCACTTGTAACAAAATATGGTAAATCCAACACTGCAAATTATCATGATATCGGCAAATGATGGTAAATCTAAACAAAATCTCAGTTCTTGCTCAAGAATCCATTCATTCCCCAACTTGTAACAAATATGGTAAATCCAACACTGCAAACACCAACTAAAATAGTATCACAAAATTGAAATTTCATAGGTGACATCTGAACTCTAAGCGCTAGCCTTTTTCAACTTCGCAAGCTCTTGCCTAACCGCTCCAGCTTTCTGCAATCAGGTAAACAATTCATTCATGATATCACCATTTCATATCGTACAAGTTACATTTCATGGAACATAATTTCGTTGAGGTGAAAGACAAACCTTGATCTTAGCCAACATGATCTTGAAGCGATCAAAGTCATTGAGGGAAGCTCTCTTTTTCTGAACAATCAACTTCCTCCCCCAAGAACTGCTCTCCCACTTGTTCTTCACATCTGCATTAGTATAATGCTTGTTAAACAAACAACAGTCATATCTTATCTCTAAGATGAAATAATATTACAATATCTATACCAGCAGCCTCCATAGCCTCAATGAGGGTTTTCTTCTTCGGCACTCTGGGGATGTCAATCTTGATGTCCGTCAGTGTAAGCCTCTTGAAGTTAATTTGGCCTCTGACCATGTCTGGGGCATCAATAAGTGCCTATAAAAAAAACAATTTGGGCAATTTATATGATGAACCAACATGATTGACAAAAAAGAGCAATACCATTCAACAAAATTAAACATAATTAGAAAACCTAAACAAGGTAGAGCACTTCCTTCCTATGAAAAAACATTTCAGCAAAGTGATAATAACTATATATATTACAAACAATCAGACACATGTTTAACTTCAGAAATTCAAATAAAATATTAATTTGAATGCTGCTTCATATGATGAGAAAATGTCAAATTAGACTAAACATACAAAAAAAAAACCCCTAAAAATTCAAGCATGCCAGTACACAAATAATCAGATCCAGGAGACCTAAACCAAACTGAAAAAACGCATTTGATAGATTAAGCAATGTTCAAGCCATTCACATCTCATTTGTTTTATCTAATAATTCAACTGTGTAACGACAATGCAATCAACAAGCAAGAACAAGTATTCAACTTACTTCCCTATGCAAAGATCAAATAACAGAAACACAGCACAAGGGGAGAGTATACGCACCCTGTTCTGATCAATAACATCAACGATCACCACGAGTCTGCCATACTCCTTGCCGTAGTTAAGAAGAGCAACTCTTCCGATTTCCACGTACCTCTTGAACGGCTACAAAACAAACCACCGGTGAGTTTAAGATAGATAATCAAATTCGATGAGGGATATACAGAAGGAAGAAGAAGCTTACCATCTTCGATGAAACTCTGTAGGGGAAAGAGGAACAGCCGAAACAAAGGAGGGAGACGGACACAAGTGAATTAGTGAACAACTGAAAGCGTATAGAAATTAGGTTTTGAGGTAGAAGGGTTTCTCCCATTTTCTTTGGGTCTACTGGGCCGGGTTCAGTGAATGGGCTTATTGAGTTGGATAGTTACCTGAGTCCAATTACGGTAGATCGGCTTGAAAGAGCTATGTTCGGATTTTTTTTTTTTTTTTTTGGTAAGCCGATCGGATTTGTTTATTCTACTAAGTAAGTTGAATATGAGCATATTTTTAGACTTGATTAAAAAATTAGGATATTTTTAGACTTGATTAAAAAATTAGGTTTTGCATTTGAGAGTTGAAAACCTTTTGAAGCTCGATTTAAATTTAGATTCGGTATAATTTCAACTTGAATATAGAAAATATGAATATGAACATTACGAAATTCGGCTTGTTCAATTCATATAAACCCTATTTTAAGACGTTTGGACCAGAAGTTTAGCTACGATGATAAGATGTTCTTGTTTACATCAACGCAATTTACAATCTTTATATGACCTGTAATCCGAACATTATGGACAGAGACATGTAAATATGACTAGAGACGGCAATGGTTCGGATGATGGGTGTGTATATTACTTCCATCACACCAATCATACTAAAAAAGACTTTCACTTGAGTAATCTTTCACCAAAATAATAATCGTGGGTGATCGGCGAGTCGATTTTTGCCCGGTGATACATATTTAAAACTTAACGTGCTTTGAAGCCCACCAAAAATGAACATAATAATATACCACGAATTAAAACATAAATATAACATAGTATGATAGCTCGATAACATGAGTAGACAATTATAAATATATCTCTCATTCATATGTAAATGATTAAAAGTTTGATATTAAGGTTCCGTTAGGTAGGAGATTGAATTGACTGAAGTGGAGAATGAAATGTGTTTAAACCGATATATGTTGTTCGTGTTGAAAAATAGGTGACTGAAGTGAAGAATGAATCGATTGAAGTGGGGAATGATTTGGACAAGAATTTAAGTCGGGGGTATGAGGTTGAATCGACTGAAATTAATTTCATCATCCCTCAGTCTCATTTATACCCTCCATTTCATTTTTTTATCTTCTCATCAATTTCACACAACGAGCTGGAAAAACCCTACGACAGCGGCGCTGAGCAACGAACACCATCCAAGGTAATCTTCTCTTCTCTTATTGTGTTGTTGTTTTCTTTTGCAATGCGTTTCGTGTAGAGCAGTGATCAAATGGTTAGAGACAATAAGAGCTCGGTTAGAAGAGATATTAGGCGAATTTTGGAGCTAGTAGACGAAACTTGTGCGAAAGAAAACATATAGTTTCAATGAAAACGGTGAGGCACAAAGAATGATGACAAATCTAGGGTTTCCTATAATGGAAGGAAAGTTCATCAACAAGGCCAGAAACCAATACAATTTGGATAACGATGAGAAAAAATTGCTTGATAACTTGAAAGAAAGAGTTGAAAAGATTCAACACATATCTAAGGCTTGAAGGATGAAAAGGATTCAGACACTGATGATGGCAGCGGTTTTATTGACGAAAATGATAAGTGAAGATGAAGAGTAAAATGGTAGCTTGGATGACTCTTCAATTCAAAGTAGTGCAGGTGAGGAAACTCGAAGGAGGTCGACAAATAAGAGCAACAAGAAGGTAAACATGAGCTATTCACGTCAACATCACCGGAAGCTTATTATTTATGCCCTTTCTCTTGTAAAAATTGAAGGTAAAGCTTGATTTGGTGCAGAAGCTAAATGGTGTGCAAAATAACTAGTTAAGAGTTGAGAGTCTATTTTGTTGTTTCAAGTTGTTATTGAGTTATGACTTTAGGAAAGATCTTTTGGCTTGTTCTTTGATTGATCAATCTAGTCTTTGTTCAGTTTTAGTGTTAGCTTGCTCATTTTCATTGTTGTGAAATACCAACCGGAAGGTCTGTTGATGGGAGGAGTGTTGTGACTCAATGACACTATAATTTTCTAATCTTGAGTCCATTTTTGTAATTTAAATAACATTTCATCCCTTTTCAACGAATACCGTGATAAAATAATTCATTCACCCCTTCAACTTTCTTTCCAACAAATTCTTTGTGTTTGGGAAAATTTAAGGATTTATTAAAGTAATCAACAATAATATATATATAGTTAAAGGCTTAAAAGAGCATATCAATAATTAATAACAAATATTTATACATTCAAATTTATATTTAAAAACATGATTTTTTTTCCCATTATTAACAATGTATTAGTATTTTCATCAAACGTTTTCACCGTATTATTCCTCCGTCTTAATATGGGAAAAAAGTAGTAAATGCACCCGTGCATTGTTTTAAGCAAAAATCATGAATGGATTAAGAGAATGTTGTCTATTCATCCTTTCAAAAGGAATTTGCATAGAGAAAGAACACAAGTAAGAAGGTATGACTCCTACGAGGTACTGTAGCAAGACTAAGGGCTTTTGCTAATTTCTACAACCTTTTCATTACACTGCACAACTAAGACCTTCACGAGGAAAAATCAAGAGAAACAATATGATCTCAACCTCCATTGTTCTTTCTACAACTCGAGTTTCCTACATCCAAGTTCGAGTTGAGGAAACCTTACTAACCCTTTTATAGGGCGGCCTTGAAATTACAGCAACGGCTTCCTCTACATGTGGTTGTTGCACATCAGGCCCACTTTTGCTTCTCGTGTTGCTCTTTGTAACTCTAGGATTTGTGTTCTTCTGAGGCATGTTTGGTTGGGTATGGTGTGCACGGTCTGAAGCCTGAGAGCTCATACTCAACCAAGGGCTTCTTACAACATCCTCTCCAGGACTCAACTAAGGGACCATTTATTTTGAAAACGTTTTATTGGTCGTTGAAGTCTGAAGTAGCTGAAGAGCTTTTAATGAATGGGTATTTATATTTGAAAACTTTAACTTATAATGAAACTGTATAATGAAATTGTAATGAAACTATAAAATAAAACAATACAAAACTATAAATGAGAATAATAAAAAATAAAAACGGTACATGTCTAGCCCGGTTAAACGGGTAACTGTTTTTCAAAAGTCTGACATGGGTCCGGGTTTGTCCAGGTCTAACGGCAAAACATAAATACATCACGCAAGAAAACCATCAATCTTTTAGCAAAATAAATACGATTGTCAAGCTAGAGAATCTTATCAAATCAAGATCTTGTCTTATGGATCCAAAGTTGGTTTGATTCACATTGCAATAGTCTTTTGTTCACTGTTAGACTCCAAGTTCCCTAGCATGAATATGTAGTATTCCTTGAAGGTCATATGATGTAAGATTCTAGTTTTCACCTTCACCGCCCCCGCGGTGAAGGAGGCCTCCCCTGTGGCCGGTCGCCCCTGCGGCTGAGGTGATCCGTCCCTGCGGATACGCTGTAGATCGCGCCCGATCTGTTTTCGTTCATCTTATCTTCTATCCATAGATAGAAGATCCGATCTTCTATCTTATGGGCTGACATTCCTATCTTGTTTCTAACCCTAAAACGTCATCCCTTCTATCTTTCCACCCTTTCCTATATAATCCCGCCTTCTTCCCGTTTTTCCGACTGTTTGCATACGTTTCTTCAACCCTTGAGAGCTGCAGCCGTCACCCTTGCTTCCTGTAATCTTGCTGCACGTGTAAGTTCTCCTCCCTTGTTCTTCATCACGTTCATGTGTTGCTGCAGCCTTGTTTCCCTTCTGTTTCGTTTCTCCCTTCGTTTTCTCTTTTCTTTTTCTTCAAGAATCAAGTTTGATCCTTGATTCTTGTGGAGCATTCCGTTGATGATCCTTTGATGTTCACAGGCTCCCTTGGTTGAGTTGTGAAGTGTGAAGAGTAGTGAAAGAGTAAGCTTTGACTTTGTCGTGGTTCTGTTGTCGTTGAGAAGCCGACAATGCTTCTACATCGTTACCCGCCCCCGCGCCCGCACAAAGCCGCCCCTGCGCCTTTGTCATGTGCCGCCCCTGCGCCACTGTCCAACCGCCCCCGCGGTTTCTTCTATAGTAAGTCCCGTTCTTGTGAGTTGCTTCCTTCCTTGCTTTCCTCGTTCCTTTCCTTGTTCCTTCTAGATGTTCCCTGACCCCTGAGTGTTCTGTGAGACTAAGGTTGAGACCTTAGCTTGTGAATATCTTTTAGAGATCATGGAGACTAGAGGTTATAGACTTCTAGCATTTGTTTCAGTTCTTGATTCTTGATGCCTTGTATGAACAGGCTTTTCGTTCTTCTTTCTTGAGGGAAACTGAGCCGTTCTCTGAGTGTCTGCTGAGTGTTGAGATTACCTTCGAGTGAGGTAAGTCCCATGGACTTACTTAGCTTCATTTCGTATATCCGTTTGATTGTTTTGGCTTGTTTGTGTTGTTTATCATGTTATAATTGATAAACAAAATAGAATTCATCTTTTTTATACCTTAATTGGCCTAAGTGTATTATAATTGGGTGGTTACCGCTTGTCCAATTCAGAATGGACAAACTGGGAAGTGCTCTCGCGACCAGTCCAGCAGGTGACAAAAGGATGCATACGTTCTATTCTTGTTGGTGAAAGGGGATAGAGGCGAGATCGTAGTGATACTCGTGTAACAAGCATAAGTTGAATTAGTAATTGGATAACCTAAGGAAAGATAATAACCGACTGTTGTCAGAGGATGCTGTGTGTTTACTTTACCTTATGTGTGTTTGTGCCTTTACTATCTTTCTGATATCTAGAATGTTAGCTAACGTTTTATACCGATGTTGTAGATGATCCTCAGGTTGAGGATGTTGCTGAGTGATCCGGAAGGTGTGGACAGCCGGGGTTCCCGTACATTATAGGACGGGATCCGGTTTATGTTTATGTTGTTGCTTTTCTTTTTGTTTTGAAGTCGGATGCGAATCTTTTACGCTTCCTTTTGTTTAAACCTTTGGTTTTATATTGAGTTTTGGTTTTCATTCGTTTCGTGCCTTGTTGTAAGATTTGTTGTGTCGTTGCTACTCTGAGGGTCGGGACCCATTGTGAGGTCCTAGCCCGTAACGCTTCGAGTTTCCAGAACTTGGGGTGTTACATATGACGCCTTTTAAAATAGGCATAGGAGAGACACTTCAACTCCATTGTCTTAGGTTTTCATACATTTACTAACTCTAAACATAAAATTCCTAAGTTATTCGTCTTCAAAACTCAACTAGAGAAATCTGAGTAGTCACCTGCAGACATTTACAATCAATTGCTCTAACAATAATATACGATGTGTTTTATTCGAGTAAATACAAAGGAATTTATTTGTGTCAAAATGAGTTTCATAAGGAAACCATGAACAAAAATGGGAGAGAAATATGTGCATCACAACACATGAATGTGCTAAGAAACAAATCCTTGAAAAAATGTTTGCACAAGCTTTTGAATTATATCAAACATATATTTATTTGTTAGAGTTTAAACTTTGGCATGACCGATTAGGTCAGCCAAAACCAATGATGATGCATGATAACATGTTTTCATGTCGTGTTTTTAGGTGCTTTTAGAGGTTCTTTTGTTTTTTTTTCTTTGTTTTGCATGAATTTAGGCATTTTTACATCATTATGTGCTCATTATTGCAAAAGAGATGTCTGCTTTTCTTTTTGTATGTTTGTAGGTGTTTTGGTCCGGAAATGAGCTAAAAATGATCAAATATGTTCAATTACGCAACCAAAAGAGAAAGGAGCTCACAATCATCATCATCCTCGTCCTCACCCTAAGCCTCGTTCAATCTTAT
Organism: Fagopyrum homotropicum; assembly: GCA_033239125.1. Taxonomy (NCBI): domain Eukaryota; kingdom Viridiplantae; phylum Streptophyta; class Magnoliopsida; order Caryophyllales; family Polygonaceae; genus Fagopyrum; species Fagopyrum homotropicum. The sequence continues at coordinate 126,847,592 of BSWB01000005.1, forward strand.
GGAGTGACAAGAAGAATTTACCTAAACTCTCACCACTATATGAAAAGAAACCGAATTTGTTGCTTTGGTACACATGTGAAAGATGAACAAAACTCACCCCAAAACCCACGTGATATGTACATGTTGAAGGAAACACTCTTTAGTAAACATAAGAAGCTTCAAATGTCATATCTAGTTTAGTCAAGCAGACACTCTTTAGTAAACACTAGTGATTTTAAAACACAAAACACTACTAAAAACATAAGAAGCTTCAAATGTCATATCTTGTTTTAGGGTTGTTCAAATGTTTTCCAGTCTTCATCCAATGTTATTCCCAGTACTTTAGGTTGTTCAGATGTTTTCGTAGTCTTCGACCTCTTGGAAGAGAAGTGGAGGAAAGAGAGGTTTTATAACTTGAAGTGGGACCATCCTTGATAGCATCTACACCTACATAGCATGGACCATTCACTAAGCCAGGAGCCGAAGGAACTCAAGGAAAGGTCGCTTACAAGCTGCAAACATGGGAGGAATCGATGTAATGGAAGATTACATGGCAGATGCAAAATCTCGGTCAACACTCATGAATTTCAGCCAAGATTTCATCCGAGCTTTCTTTCCTGACGCCTACTAGAAGATCCGGCCAAAGATCTTTTAAATTTGGCAATTATCTTTTTATATTTTTATATCCTTACATCTCTCAAACTATCTTAAGAAAATTGTTGTTTTTGGATCCTATATTTTAAGATTATTTTTAGATTATCTTTTCTAGACTATCTTTTAAAGATACATTTCCTACTTTACATAGGAGATCTCCCTTATAAATAGCCTTAGAGGGGGGGACTGTTAGATACATTAGTTGTGATTATTAATTCCACATTATTGTGAGATACTTGTGACTTTGCTCACAAGGTTTGCATTTTATCATTTCTATTCAATCAAAAGGAGAGTTTTTTATTGAAAAGTTGTGAGTCTATGCTAGGTTGTTCTTGTGTGTGTTAATCATTTTGAAGGTTGGTGCTACAAGTCAAACTGGTCCCTCCCTATGCTTGTCTTATCTAGAAGGCTTGTGTAAGGTAAATAAGGAAGGGTGAAAGGTAATTCTTTGTATCGGGTTTTGACACATAATTGGTCAAGTTTATTTGCAAGTCTTATAATAGTCCTATCTCCCTATATTTATCATTATCATTCCATATTATAATCTTCTTATCTTTCCATATCATTCGTACTTTCGCATTCTGAGTTTTCTTAAAATCTCGGGTTGTTCTTGAGTAAATCTCGACCGATATTTCCTTTAAGTCAACCGAGATTTCTTTCTACTGTTCGATTTAAGGACTTTCAATCTAGATCGGGAAACTGCGGCTTTCACCCCACATCATAACTGGTTTAATAGTGTAACAATGAAAAAATGTAGGGCACAACTATGTTTTCGGAGCAAAAACACTCATCCAAAACCAAAAACCGTGGGTCTTAGGATTGTTTTCAAAACATTAGTATTTTTTTTCCTACCAAATACTTGTTAATTATTTAAATACAATAACACTAGCAAACACTAATGTTTTTGTCCCAACAAACACGGATTTAAGAGGAAAAGGAATCTAAGGTTTTGATCAAAAACACTTTTTAGATCTAGGTTTATTGTAGCCACAAGAAGGAGAAATTTGAGGGTGGTCACCAAGAACAACTTTTGTTTTTCATTTTTTGTTTTTGCCATACTTTTAATTGGAAACTCCAAATCACTCCCTTCTTTCTTTGAAATTTATTATTTTGTCAAGGTATTTCTGTTTATAATGAGTTTTGTTATGTTTGATTTCGTTTGCAACATGTTAGAGTAGATTCTTTTTAGGTTTAGGATCTAAAAGCCTAAAATCATGCCATGTTTGCTTTGTATTATAATGTACATCTATCTTTTGAAGGGGTTGTTTGGTATGAATGAGAAAGACATGAATGTTTTTATACCTTCATGTCATGTTTTCACACTTGATGATATCCTACATTCGGTCGTGATCTTGGTTGATTACGTTAATTTTAGTCTTTCTTTATGAATTAGGCTGATTTTTATTGGATGACTCATGTTATTTTGTTAGATCCTCATGATTGTTGGTTAGGAACACCTTTCAAATGATATGTAGGAGGTACCTAGTTGTGTCTTTCATCCCTTGAGCTCGTGTTTGTTGATATATTGCAAATGAGATCTTCTTGAATGTTATGTGTTGCTTGCTTGCTTTCATTTGTGCTTACACTTGACTAGATTGATAGAGTGACATTATCCTTCTTAATTCAAGTCATATGTTTTGATGCTACACACCATCCGTGATGTGCTTTGCGCTACATCCTAGAGTCGTTTGTTTTGTTTTCATGCTTTGGTATGATTTCATTGGAGACCAAGGAGCTCGACTTGACTACTTTTGTTTCTATAGAGTGACACTATAGAATCTTATAGATGGCCAAGCAGGTATACTCAAAAAGCATGCTTAACACATAATGTCGTTCATTACCTTGTATGTTTGGTTATACTTTTCCATCTTAAATGTATCGTGCATGTAATGCCTTCTGTTGATTGTGTGATGTCCTTTGTGATAATGTTATATGGTGGGTATTAGACGAATAAATACTCATTACTCAAGTGTTATCTTGATCATTCATGCTTTATAATGCTTTGTATCACTCTATGATGTCCTTTATTGTTTAACTTTGCTTTACATTTATCGTTTGGATACGGGTTACACGATTACCCCTCTTATTTCTATCGATCCATGATCACCCTTGTTATTTGTTTGCTTTCCTACATTACTTTACTTGAATGATTGACAAACAATGTTCAATTCTCAATGGAATTCGACCTCGATATGATGAATTGTGTACTACATTGATAATGTCCGTACACTTGTGGTTCTATACATGCATTTTATATTTAGCTCTTCTTAGAATACATCAATGCACAAAATCATAAAGGGTTCATTTGAACACCCACTAAAGAATGATACGGTTCTTCCGCCAAGTAATTTTTGTAGGTAAATGTAAATTCATAGAAAGTGAACCGACATAACAAGGCATGTTAAGGACCATTTATACTAAATGAACAAAGTATATGTACAAGCCTGAGACCTATGGTCTATGTCCCAAAACAACACACACACACACACATACAAAGTACTCCAGAGAAGCATGCAATCCTCCTAAACATACCTGCTATCTTGAGACTGAAATCCAAAATCGGCACAACTTGTGACACCTATTTCAGTTCTAGTTGATTACCAGTTAATCAACCTTGTTTAAAGCAATCAGCGGACGGAAAACGTAAAATTTTAGAACTTTATCTTACAACCATATTCACAACATATATACATACTAACATATGTCATAAAACTCTGTTTAACAAAACACAACTGTTTAAAACCATAGAAAACATCCTAGGCGGTAGCATCCCATAACAGCCCGCCTGATCTGATCTCAAATCTAGGTTTTGGGTCCAACGTCCTGCCTTGATCAGGTTGAGTCTGAGTAGCTGATATATATGGATATAACAACAATGAGCTACAAGCTCAGTAAGGGTATACAAATCGCACTCTCCCAATATATACAAGTATCTAATATCTCGTCCCCAAAGGACACTCTATACCCTTTTCTCACATTCCAAAGCACACACATACATATCCACATTCACATTACGTCTAGAACCATCCATAACACATAGCATATAAACATTCAAGCATGTTATTACACCACATATAAACATCTTATCTCATATAAACATCTCATATCATACCATCACATATAAATAATCATAACATAACATATAACATGTTAGACTCAATCGCATCGATGCATAGGTGATAATTAACTAACTAGCTCCAACTGATCGTACGATATATTTTCTCATGTGCTTTCGTATTTCTTTTCTTTCTTTCTTTCCTTCTTTTCTCTTTAGGTTGGTGTTACGCTCAGGATGTGATACGCAATGGGTTTTAAATTTATACTCGTTATATTTATCCTAACTCCTAGAGAACCCGCAGTGTACGAGACGTTTGTAGTAGGGATAGTATTCCGAGGTCGAACACAAAGACTAAGGTGAGATTGATTCGATTAGTGATTAAGTTTAGTGAAGGTCTAGGTGGAGAAAAGAAAAGGGGATAAAGAAAAGAAAATCTCGAATGTTTTTGGTTGGTTTTTAGGTGATCAAGCAAAGATCACAATTCATACAAAGTAAACAATCAACTAAACTAACAAATCAATTCAAACAAACAAGCTAATCACGAGATATGAGTCAAATAGAGAAAAGCGGATTCTAGGGGTTGGAAATTCCGGTTATGACATAAGACTCAAGCTATCTAATCATTCTTTGGATTAACTATGATATGTTGGGATTGAGTGTTTCTAGATTGGGATCAATCACCGGGTAGGTCTCATGGTCCGCTAGTCCGTTCCTAAGGTCTCATTACCGGGTAAGTCTCTAAGAACCTAAGGAATGGAATTCTACACAAACCGGATTGTTACCTAGGGATCTAACCTATCCTTACCGGGTAAGTCTCGAAAGGGTTAGTCCTAAACAACTATCATAGCACACTTAGTCCAATGGCGGCTTATGAGGCTCACCACTACCTAGGGTTTGTCATCTTCGAAATCTAAGAGTAAGAATCACCGGGTAGGTCTCTTCTAACACTTAGTTGCTAACACTAGGTCACCCTAGGGTAGATTTAGCTCAACAAACACTAGGATTTCAACATTCTAACAATCTAAAACTAGATCCATCGAACCAGGGAGAATCACGGGTTTTTCTACTAAGTCCACGACCGTGGAATGATAAGAACTGACCGTGGATTCAAACAGAGGCTCGTTCAAGTACACAAGTCATCCAAGGGCAAATCTAAGTCCATCCTATCATAGTCCTAGCCATAACCATCCTTTTCTTACCCTAGAATCACATCTATTTAGCCTACGATGTTCATCATATCAATCGAAATCCTCAAACATAAAATCATAGCTTCCATTTGCAAGATAATGAAGAGAAAGAAATGAACAAGTGAAGCAAACAAAACCAAGCTGAAAATGAGATTAGAATGACTCATAACCCTTCCAAAATAAGGTTTAAATGGTTCATACAACTCTAGAAATCAATTCCGAAATTCTTCACTACAAAAGCTATCAAGGTCTAACAATGGTGTGTTCTTCTCCTTCCTCTCCAATGGAGCTCTTCTTCCTCCTCCAATGGTAGCTTTCCTCCTTAGAGAAACTTCTTGTTGAGAGAGTATTTGGAATTGGATGGTGGAGTGGAAGATGGAATGAAAGATGCCTTCTCTCAGCAATGCAGGACCATTTTTATAGTACAACTTTGCAAGAGTTGGCCAAGAAATCGTGGCACAGCTGTCATAACCGCCTGGCAAGAACCACGGTTGGTTCCACGGCCGTGGACCTTCAGTGAACCGTGGTTTGGTGCTTCAGTGTTGCCTTGGTTCATTAAGCTTTGAATTGGTGCACGGCTTGTGTTGGCAAGGTTTCATGAGTCCTCCTTAGCCTTTGGCTTGCATCCTAATGAGTCCGAGGGTGTGTCATCTTGATGGACGATCCTCAAACGTATCGATTTAGCTCCTAATTCTCCCAAAATACCTATAAATCAAACAAAAGTCCGCGTAGACGTCTATCTCGACAAAATAGGTGAATTAAGTGCAAACGTTGCGAACTAATGCTAAACCATGCGTGAATGAGTGAGAAATCTATCTAAATGAGTGTCTAATCCTAAGTCATAAATCGTGTTATCAAAAATACCCCATACTTAAGGTTTGCTCGTCCTCGAGGAAATTCCCAACTATAGACTAAGAGATGACATGATTTATGTATGCAGAAAAATGGCAAAATCTTTTTGAAGTTGTGCTTCTAATATTGGATCACCTTCATAGTCATGTTTTATGGCAATGGACAAGCAATCATGTATCAAATAGATGAAGGCACGGAAAGGCAATTGTACTTAACTCGAAAGCATGCATGAGATGTAAAAACGAAGAAGCCAAGATGATCAAGAGCATATCCAATCTAGATTACTAAGTCTTACAAACATGGAAGTAGGTTATAAGGTCTTGTGAAATAAAAGGCTAAGAAACGTTGTGATTAGGTGGGGATTTTCTAGGCTATGTGATGCTAATCCGGGAATGGAACTAACTCCACAACCTTGTCCTCGATCAACTTCCCACAAGTGTATATTTTCTCCATCTTTTCTTTCCTTTCTTTTTTTCTTTTTGAGACAATGGCATTGGTGTACAAAAGCCGAAACCTTGGTGATTAGCCGTCCTCGGGCTTTTTCTATTTTTTGAGGTGCATCCACACCGGGCACACATACCAAAGCTCGTTAGGACTATTGGTTTATTTGACTTTGGCAAGGCACCAACACCCGATTATGTGAAGTGTGCCGAGTTACTTGTCATTTAAACCAATGTCCCCAAACCTTTTTTTTTTGTCTACACTTTCACAACAAATTCAGCATTTTATTCATGGCATTCTTTCATCAACATCTTCACCCCACACTTGCTTTTCACACACATCAACACACTAACATGCTCCTATTCCCGGATGGGTCAAAAGAGGTAAAATTTTTCATCAATTGAGGTGCTCAAATATCATGATCAAGATGAGAAGTAGAGAAAGATGAATTTCCTCATTCATTCCTAGATGGTATGTAAGAACTAGCATGTAATTTCGACTTTCAATACTCAATCCAATCAAGGCAAACATCATGATCACAAATCATTCATGGGGTTCAATATAAGTACTTCAAGTCCACATATGCGATTCATAAATTCAGCACACAAGGCCATCCATAGCCAATCCACAAGACAAGATTCATCATTAGGGTCATGTCCAAGCTTAGAAAGCACAAATTTTTTTAAATTTTCTGATTTTTATGGGATTTTTGAAATGATTATATACAATGCAAGACATGTGAAAATATTAAACTATCCTAGATGCTCATCATGCAAAGGATCATGCAAACCCCACCCCATACTTAGAAACACATTGTCCTCAATGTGTAAATGAAGTAAAGAAGAGTGAAAGAGGGTTCTCACAATGTAAAAGTGGTTTGCTATGGTATTTGGGATTCCTCAAGTGAATTGATGGTGAAAGATCCTTTCAACAATGGTAGAGAGCTCCAAGTGTTCATCAAAGCGTCGGGACCCGCGCTAGGCACCACTAGCCGTCCAAGTTCCGCGTCCGCTCCACCCATAGTTGATGAGGGGTTCATCATCATCATTTACATGCTATGCAAGGCTTCCATTGTTACCAAGACTCTAGCACACACACAAAAACACACCAAACACACAAAAACAGAAAAATCAAAAGCAAAAACGAAAAATGAAAAGGGAAAAACGTTACCAATGGGTTGCCTCCCATCAAGCGCTTCTTTAAGGTCATTAGCTTGACTACTCTCGGGGGCGTCTCATTCTAGGTGAAGTGGGGCAATCATATCCACCGGAGCTCCCAGGATATACTTCTTCAACCGGTGCCCATTCACCTTGAAATCTCCACAATGCTCCCCTCCTATCTCAATAGCTCCATGGGGGAAGATCTTCTTCACCACATATGGCCCGGTCCATCTTGATTTTAGCTTTCCGGGAAAGAGCCGCAGCCTTGAATTAAAGAGAAGGACAAGGTCGCCTTCACTCAACTCCTTTGGTATGAGGCGCTTGTCATGCCATCGTTTGGTTCTCTCCTTGTAGATCCGGGCATTCTCATAAGCATCCAACCGGATCTCTTCAAGGGCATTCATATCAAGCAACCTCTTCTCTCCCGCCTCCTTGAGGTCAAAATTTAGCCACTTAATGGCCCAATAAACTCTATGCTCCATCTCTACCGGGAGGTGGCAAGACTTGCCATAGACTAACTTGTAGGGAGTGGTGCCAATCGGTGTCTTGAAAGCAGTTCTATATGCCCACAAGGCATCATCGAGCTTCATAGCCCAATCCTTTCTCGTTCTAGAGACCGTCTTCTCAAGAATCCCTTTTATCTCCCGGTTGGAGATCTCCACTTGACCACTAGTTTGGGGGTGGTAAGGTGTTGCCACCTTATGAGTCACCCCATACTTGGCCAAAAGCGCCCCAAAGTTCCTATTGGTGAAGTGCTTTCCTCCATCACTTATGATCACCCTTGGTGTTCCAGACCTAGGGAAGATCACTCGGTTGAAAAACCGCACCACCACCTTGGCATCATTTGTAGGAGAGGCGATTGCCTCCACCCATCTTGAAACATAGTCAACCGCCAATAGGATGTAGAGGTTGCCACATGAAGAAGGGAATGGTCCCATAAAGTCCACACCCCACACATCAAATATCTCCACTTCTTGAATGTTGTTCAAGGGCATCTCATTCCTCCTTGAGATGTTGCACGTCCTTTGGCAAGCATCACAAGCCACCACAAAGCCTTGCACATCCTTGAACAAACTTGGCCAAAAGAAACCCGATTGCAACACCTTCGCACATGTCTTGTGTGAGCTAGCATGCCCTCCACATGGCAAGGAATGACAATGGCAGATCACACTCTCAACCTCATCCTCCGGTATGCATCTTCTAAACATTCCATCCGGCCCTCTCTTGAACAAAAGTGGTTCACTCCAATAGTAGTGCCTCACATCTTTGAAGAACTTCTTTCTTTGGGCATATGTCAATCCGGGAGGCACTTCCTCACACACTAGATAGTTCACAATGTCGGCGTACCATGGCTCACCTCTTATAGACACTTGGAACAAGCACTCCTCCACCATTTGCAATTGCTCATCCCGGAATGAGTCATCAATCGGGATGTCATCTCTCTCGAGCTCCAATGGTGGGAGTCTACTAAGGTGATCCGCCACGGAGTTTTCGGACCCCTTCTTGTCCCGGATTTCCAAATCAAACTCTTGAAGAAGAAGGATCCACCGAATCAACCTAGGCTTGGCATCCTTCTTGGTAAGTAGATAACGGATCGCGGCATGATCCGTATACACTATGACCTTCGCTCCAACAAGATATGAGCGGAACTTCTCAAAAGCATACACCACCGCTAGCAACTCCTTCTCGGTGGTAGCATAATTGAGTTGGGCATCATCTAGCATCTTGCTAGCATAATAAATGACATGTGTGCGCCCATTTTTCCTTTGCCCCAAAACAGCCCCAACGGCTACATCACTTGCATCGCATATGATCTCAAACGGTAGGCTCCAATCCGGAGGTTGCATGATAGGTGTGTTCGCCACTTAGCGTGCGTGCAATCAAGCTTTAAATTTATAAAACTAGAATCAAGCAGCGAACCCGCAGTGTACGGATCGACGTAGCTAAGCAAGAATTCCAGAGTATCGAACACAGGGATTTGGGTGGGAACGAATTCAATTGTAGATTGTCAAGCGAATAAATATGGGAGTTTTGCAAATATTGGGAAAACAACAATCCTAAAGATCCAGGTATCCAGTTGTGGCAATCGATTCAAGATATACTAATGATATAAAGACAGAGTTGAGATATGCAAAGGTATACTAATGTAAGGTAATCGTACGGTGAAGTTCCAAAAACCTTATGTAACTCACCTACAAGGCACTCTCTATACAGGTTGTTGAGGCTCAATATAGAAAGATTCTAAAGATGAGAATTAGTGTCAAATACCCAAACTTATAACCCAAAGATCAAGGCTAACTTAACCGATTGAGGTTGTGACACTCACAATCGAGGTAGAGGTTGTTGAGGCTTCACTACCACCTAGAAAAGACAAGTATAGACTAAGTTAAAGCAAATCTTTAACTTTGAATTAAAGTAAAAGCAGGGTCGTAAACTTGAGGGAAATTACGGTTGGATCTTGAGATTCCACGGTCGTGGAACTCAAGAACAACCCGTAATTTAGGGTTCGTCGACGATTCTCTCAAACTCTCAGGGTCTAATCTGTTTGCGATCGATCTATCATCATCTAAGCCACAACTATCAACCCTTCACCTTAGTATTGTTAAGGGTTTTTAGCCAATAACAGTCATGTTGATATTAATTCAAGAATTAAAAGATAAAAAGATGAAAACTTTCAAGAACTTTCGATAATCTTCAAACCAATCTCAAAATCACAATCAAGAACGAGTGTTGTCAAAGGATTCAAAATAAAGTAAACAATCACAATCTTAGAAAGGAAAACGGGATGTCAATCCGTTTTCCAAATCAAACCTAAACAAGAAGAGAGGTCTTCTTGCAAAATCTTCCAAAAAGCTTCGATCTTCCGCCAATCCGAAGATCTCAACAGCAATCTCCACCAAAAGTGCGAGATTAGGGCAATTCCCAGATGCGAACTTCAATCTCCAATGAGATGATCAATGCTTCCAAGCGACGGTGTAAAATGCTGTAGCGGGCGTAAACGATCCTAAGCGTCAATAGCGGAGATGAGCGTCTAAGCGAGCATGTAAGCGGGGATGACGGAATCTCCTTTCTTCCGTCTTTTTATAGTGTAGGGCAAAATGTCGGCCCGGCCCAATCTTCAAAAGATCGTGGTTTCAAAGTGTGGTGAAAAAGATTCGCCAAGATCACGGTCGTGGAAGTTTCCACGACCGTAATTCTAGGTGTGGAAAGTGTCACGGTTTGTATCATACGTTCCACGACCGTAATAGTTACTGGAATGCATCACGCCTCTCTTTACAAGGTTCCACGGCCGTAATTCTGAACGTGGTTTGAAATCCGGCCGTATTTTAGAGCGTAGTTTAGGGCAAGAACGTGATTCTTCCCTAGCTTCGTGCATTCCTCAAGTTGAACTCCAATTTGCTTCCTAAGAATGTCCTCAATCTATGGACTCGCTCAATCAACTCCTCTTTTGCTCGATTCCGTTCGGAAATAGCTCCAAATCACCTATGATCAACATAGAACTAGTGTAGACATCCATATCGAAAATATAGGTAATACTAACTCACATATGCAGCAAAGTTCAATCAAAGACTATCAATATGAATCAAATACGTTTAGAAAACGTGCCTAAAATATCACAATATTTCATGCTAACAAATAACCCCATACTTAACACTTGCTTGTCACTAAGCAAGGTCTTTCAAAAAGCTTTAAACAAGAGTTAGGATGAAATATGTGTACCTTCTTTTGGTTGAGTGTGGCTTCTAAAGAATAGATCATTCTCAAACCTTGCTTCAATCGTTCATCAAAATTTCACACACTCAATTAAAGAGTAAAAAGCAAAGAAAATTCATGAATCAATTTAACTTCTAAACAAGCATCATAACCTTCAAACATTATCAAAATCAATCATAAGAAACTTCAATTTAGATCACCAAGTCATATAACATTCTTTTGATCTTAAGGACTTTCAAAGAAAAGGTCTAGAATGTGGAAGGGAAGGGAAGACTTTAAGGGAAAGTGGTGCATGAATCCGGGAAAATGGACAACTACCTTCTTCTTCTTATGCGGTTCCCGCAACACTTCAACTTAGAGCTTCGCTCTCTTTCTTCCATTTTTTTCGACTTTACTTTTGGAGTTATGGATAGAGGTGCACAAAAACCGAAGCCTAGGAGATCGGCGTTTCTCAATTTTTCAAGAGATGCCTCAAACCCTTAGCGCACATACCATAATCCGCTAGGAATATCGCTCAATCCGACTTTGGCAAGACACAAACACCCGACTATGTGAATGGTGCCGAGTTACTCATTGTCATGATTGAATTCCCCAAACCTACAATTTCTTTCTATTCATTTGATTGCAAATAATTGCTCTCATGGCCCTCCCACATCAAACATGCCTTTTTCATTCACTTCTCCAAATTCCCGGATAGGTAAAGGAGGTTAATATTTCAATGAGGAGCTAGATGATCAAAGAAAGAAGAAAGAAAGTATCGAATTGCCTTAATCATTTCAACAAGAAGTATAGGAACTTATAACGTGATTTTAACTTCAATTTCTCAACATGATTTAGGTAAAATTTTCACATTACAAAACTTGTAAAAGAGGTAAAATTCATTCATTCAAATTCTTTTCGATTCACTATTCTTTTAAGCATGCAATTGTTATCAAACTCCATTCACAAGTAATGATTATCATGGAAATCATCTCAATTCATTAGAAGCACAAAATTTTCAAAATTTTTCAATTTTTATGGGTTTTTAAAGTTCTTTTTCATGCAATGCGAAAATGAAACGTGCAACACATAATGAACATGCAACGATAGTCTCAAATGAAAGCGAACATAGTAAGTAGAGTTATTACAAACTTTTAGTACATCCCACCCCATACTTAGGACGAACATTGTCCCTAATGTTCAAAAGAAAGAAAGAAAAGAAGAAAAGAAAAAGAAACTCACAAGATGGCGGCGGAATGTCTAAAACGAACGGTCATGCATCCAATCACTGCGGTGGCGGCGGAGGCGGGAATGGAGAGAAACTGGGGTCATAGAACCGCCCAAACTGCTGGCGGTAGACGTCCCTCATCATGTGGTCGAGGTCGTCTAGTCGTCCGTCTCTAGCATCGGCTCGGATCTCCAATGCTCCAACTCTCTCTGATAGGCCTGTGGCCCAATCCGGCATCTACTCGTACCATCCCGGGGCGTGATCGTACCATGCTGGGGCGTCGGATGGTGCTGGTGCTGGTGGTGGTGCTGCTGGCTGCTCCGTGGACCAAGGAGGGAGGGCGGCATACCAAGTGGGAGGTGTGGTCATCCACGTGGGCCTCTCACTCACGCTAGCGCGGCGAGATGACGAGCTTGAGGCTCTAGCTGGACGTGGAGAGCGTCTAGGTACATCTGGGGCCGCCTCCGGCTGGTCCGGAAACGTGCCAAACTCCTGCTCCGCTCCTCCTCCACTCTCGAACTGATCTCCCATATCCTCCTCCTCCACAACCGGTGGTGGGACGTAAGGGGGAGCTACTATCCTGTTCGCATGCATCGCAGCGAACGTCTCCTTCCAATTGTGGCGTCCCACCACAATGGAGTACTCCGGCAGCCACTCTATACCCCTGCCTGTCCTACTCTCCCAAGGCATGCCCGCATAAGGCGGACCTCTATGTGTGGGGAAAATGAGACCCCTAACCATGAAAGCATGTAACCCTAAAGGAACGGCCGGTATACGGGTGCAAGCAGAAAAGTCCACACCAAAACTCCTAGCAATGTTGGTAACTATCCCACCATATCCGATGTTTCCCTTCGTCTTGTTCTTGAGCTTGCTCATCGTAGCAGCCAAGAGAGTAGCACAATCTGCACGGCGTCCATAAAGCATGCAATAGAGCAAGAATAGCTCATCCGTCTTTATCTTTTGGGGCGTCTCCGTCCTAGGAAAGAGACACTCCGAAAGAACCCGGTGAGCTATCTTCAAGGCTAAATGGTACATCAATTTAGCCTTGGTATCGGCGGGTTGCCAACGGTCCTCGTCGGCGTAAATCATCGCAATTTCCTTCCAAAAGTCCTTGGCGGAAACGCCACTCGGAAATCGACCATTAAAGGTCTCATGAAACCCAAAAATAGTCCCAAACTCAACGATACTCAAATGGTAGTCTCTTTCCATGAGACGGAAAGAGACGGTCCTATCTACGTGGCTGTTCTCGAAGGACGTCACAACCTCTCGGGTGATCTCCTCATAGGCGTCTTCTCGGATAGCCGAGAAGATAACTAATCCGGCTCTATCTAAGAGCCAAGTGAGGTCATCAACAATGTTAAGAGGATATAGATCCTCCAACAACAAATATCTAGGGCCAATCACTGGCCTCTTCGTGATCTTCTCGAAAGCAGCGAGATGATTCTCATGTATGGTCGGGATTCTAGGGTGAGGAGGTGAGGATGGAGGTGAAGGTGAGGATGGAGGTGAAGGAGATGAGGGTGGTGGTGCCCTAGAGGATGAAGAGGTGGAGGGATTGTCTTTCCTTTTCTTATTCTGCTCACCCTTCTTCTCTTTAATCCTTCCCGACACTCTCCTTACGAAATCCATTCTGCACAAAAATTACGGTATGTTCGTCCAAAACCACGGCCGTAATTTACCCAGTGACCGTGGTTCGTCTCAGAATCTCACAAATCTCAGCAAATTCACAAGCAATCACCACAACAGCAGTCCTAGTCTAATTCCTTCCAGTCTTTATAAGTTCTTCCTAAAAATCTATAGCAAAAACGAACCAAATCGGCGAGAATCGAGAAGAAAGAATAAACCTCTTTTTCATATTGAAAAATCCGAAATGCGCGTTTGTTGATGGATTTCCGCTCGGTTTGTCGCTTGGATCTTGTTTGTGGTTGAATTTGCTGCAGTTTGGGAAGAAGAATCGTTGAAAACGATTAGGAAACGAAGAATTGAGAGGGGTCGTGGAGTTTCGGCACTTAGGTCGTGGAAAGAGGGATTTTTAGGATGGATTTGTGAAGAATGTGGCTTATATAGTGGCCGGCAAAATTTTCGAAAATCACGGTCTATCGGGAGGTTCCACGGCCGTGGAAATGTACGGAACCGTGGTTTTCGTGATTTTTCAAAGGTTTTTGGAAATTACGGTCACTGTAGCTATGACGACCGTAATTTAGACCGTGGAACCCTTTGTAAAGCTCCAAAGTCCAAATTTCGTCGCTTTTCTTCAACATTATCCTCTCTTTTTCCTTTTCCATCGATCCTGCAACCAAAACCACGAACATACCGGAAGAAATCGAGGCAAAAACATGGTAAAAACGTCTATTCTAAACTAAACTATGAATCGAAAACAAAAACGAAAATGCAATACCTTGGGTTGCCTCCCAAGAAGCGCTTTGTTTAAGGTCCGTAGCTAGACCAATCTCGCACTTATTCGAGTACGGTAGGCGCAAACTCCTCAGCTTGGAGTTCCGGCGTATACTTCTTGAGTCGTTGGCCGTTCACCTTAAAACTTCCGCTCGCTTCACCCCATACTTCAACTGGAAAGAGGCGAAGTCTTGAATTGAAGAGGAGAACTTGATCTCCTTCTTTGAAGTCCTTTGGAATGATATGCTTATCATGCCAACGCTTTGCTCTTTCCTTGTAGATCTTGGCGTTTTCATAGGCGTTCAAGCGGAGTTCATCCAGCTTATTGATGTCTAGGAGACGCTTCTCTCCCGCTTCCTTCATGCCAAAATTCAGCCACTTGATAGCCCAAAACGCTTTATGCTCCAGCTCTACCGGTAAGTGACAAGACTTCCCATACACGAGGTTGTATGATGTGGTTCCTATGGGAGTCTTGTACGCAGTCCGGTACACCCATAATGCATCGTCAAGCTTCAAGGACCAATCCTTTCTAGTCCTTGAAACCGTCTTCTATAAGATTCCTTTGATCTCCCTATTTGAGATCTCAACTTGTCCACTCGTTTGTGGATGGTAAGGGGTAGCGATCTTGTGAGTAACCCCATACTTAGCTAGAAGAGCTTCGAAGCGACGGGCTATGAAGTGAGAACCTCCATCACTAATGATCGTCCTTGGCGTTCCGAATCGCGGAAAAATGGTCTTGTTGAAGAACTTGACCACCACCATGGCATCATTTGTGGGAGAGGCAATTGCTTCCACCCATCTAGAAACGTAATCTACCGCCAATAGTATGTATTGGTTTCCACAAGAAGATGGGAATGGTCCCATGAAATCTACTCCCCATACGTCGAAAATCTCCACCTCTTGGATGTTGTTGAGGGGCATCTCGTTCCTCCTAGAGATATTGCCTGTTCTTTGACAAGCATCGCAGCAAGAACAAAGGATTGCACATCTCTAAACAAAGTAGGCCAATAGAATCCAGATTGCAATACCTTTGCGCTAGTCTTGTTCGAACTAGCGTGTCCTCCACAAGGTAGTGAATGACAATGGCGGATGACACTTTGCATCTCATCTTCCGGCACACATCGCCGAATGATGCCATCTGGACCTCTCTTAAAGATGAGAGGCTCGTTCCAATAGTATTCCCGGACGTCCTTAAAGAACTTCTTCCTTTGTGCGTAGGATAGTCCTGGCGGTATCTCCTGGCAAACCAAATAGTTAACAAAATCAGCAAACCACGGTTCGTTACCTTTGGAGATCACGTTGATGCACTCCTCTATGATGTGTAGGTGTTCGTCCGGAAAGGAGTCATCAATGGGTAGATGGTCGTCCCCTAGATGTGTTAGACGACTCAAATGATCCGCAACAGAATTTTCCGAACCTTTCTTGTCGCGGATCTCAAGATCGAATTCTTGTAGGAGAAGAATCCATCTAATTAGCCTTGGCTTCGCGTCTTTCTTCGCAAGGAGGTACCGGATCGCAGCATGATCTGTGTAGACAATCACCTTTGCACCTACAAGATAAGAGCGAAACTTGTCAATAGCGTAGACAATGGCTAAAAACTCTTTCTCTGTAGTGGCGTAGTTGAGCTGCGGTAGTCTATGCACATTCGCCATCCAATCACGGTTCGGGTAGGAATGAGTTCGTTGTTCTTGTTGGTGATGACCGTCATTCCTCCCTTCTTCGGAACTACTTGAACTGGACTCACCCACTTGCTATCGGAGATAGGATAGATAATACCTGCATCAAGAAGTTTAAGAATTTCCTTCTTGACAACCTCCTTCATGGTCGGATTCAACCGCCTTTGAGGTTGTCTTGAAGTTCTAAAGTCCTCCTCCATTAGTATCTTATGCATGCATAGGGAGGGTTTAATTCCTACTAAGTCCTCAATAGTATAGCCTATGGCGTTCTTGTGTTTCTTAAGGACAATCATGAGCTGTTCATGTTCATCTATGCTTAATTCGGAGCTAACAATAACCGGAAAGGTAGAATTAGATCCAAGAAAAGCGTACCTTAGATGAGTAGGAAGCGGTTTGAGTTCCATCACTTTCGGAGCTTCCAATGATCTTTGAGGAGCATCCGACGTTTCCTTAGAAGTTTCTAAGGTTGTTGAGTGAGTTGGAGAAGAATCAAAAGAAGTTGAAGAAGTATGCCGATCACCCTCTTCCACGGTCAGAATTACGGGCTCTCCATATGTTCCACGGCCGTGTAATCCCCTGGAATGGAGATCGATTTTGGTTGTGAAATCCACGGTCGTGGAATACAGAGTATGACCGTGGATTCTAATATTCTCAGCCTCATCGTGGAGTTTCTCAAACTCCACTTCATGCATCTCTCCTTGTGCTTCTAAGGCTTCTATTTCCTCTATACTTGTCTTCTCCAATATCAAAAGCGAGTCTTCCATTCTTGCAATCGACCATGCAGCCGGAAGTTGCAAGAAACGGTCTTCCGAGTATGATCGGGACCGGACTATCTGCAGGAATGTCAAGCACGACAAAATCAATGGGGACAAAGAATTTACCTAGCTTGACCGGGACGTCTTCTACAATACCGACGGGGCGAGTGATGGATCGATCCGCCATGTATAATGTCATCTTCACCGGTTTAGGGTCGCCTAAACCGATCTTCCTGCACAACGCAAGTGGTATGATGCTCACACTTGCTCCTAAGTCACATAAAGCGTCATATGTGACATCTCCCACTCCAATGGGAATACAAAATGACCTTGGATCTTTCAACTTTGGGGGCATTTTCTCCTTCATGGTCTTGATGAGATCCGAAGAATCCGAACTCATCTTGACCTCTCCGAAATCCTCTAGCTTCCTCTTGTTAGAGAGAAGCTCCTTCAAGAACTTTCCATAAGCTGGCATACCTACAATAGCATCAATGAATGGTATATTAATATGCAGCTTACTCATGAGTTCTATAAACTTACCGAATTGTTTGTCTAGGCGCGCTCGCACTCTAGATTGAGGGAATGGTAGGGGAGGTTTGTAAGCTGAAGGAGGAACATAGATGTCTTCCTTCTCCTTCCCCCTTTCCTTGTCCTTTTCTACGGGGACTTCAACGAACGTAGGTTGCGGATCGGTGGTAGTCACTCCGCTCCTAGTTGTTATCGCCATCACCCTTCCCTTAGGGTTGTCCTCCGTCTTTCCTGAAAGTTTCCCTTGATTTCTAGGAACTTCCTCCACGTGGTTGAACATTTGGTTTTCTAAAACCTTTTGAGCTTTATCAACCTTAGAAACTTGATCATCAACCTTGATGAGGCGGTTCTCCAACCCTTGAAGCTTTCCCAAAATCGTTTCCAATATAGGATCGGGTTTCTCCTTCCCCGAAGTGTTTCCTCCATTAGATGATTGCCCCTGGCTTTTCAAAGGAGTAGAGGAAGAGGAAGGTGGAGTTAGTGAATTAGAATTGGAAGGATAAGAGTTACCGGAATTTTATTGATTGGGGCGCCAATTGTTGTTGTTTGAACCCCTATTGTTGTTCCAATCGTTGTTCCGGTTGTTGTTGTTTCCATTCCAGTTGTTCCGGTTGTTGCCCCGGTTATTGTTGTTGCCGCCATTATTATTGCCCAAATAACCAACATCCTTCCCTTGTTGCTTTGGGAAGTTGGTCTTGATAGCCTCCTTCAACTCTTTGATCTCATTGTTGAGGGAGAAAATCTGATTTTGAGCTTCATGTGTGAGCTTTGCTCCTTGCTCCACACGATTTCCTTCCACTTTTCGGTGGGAATACTTCTCTATGACTCTTGCTTGCTTCTCAATGAAGTCCCAAGCATCATCTTCTCTCATGTCCATGAACGTTCCACATGAGAGGGATTGGAGGTTGAATTGCGTTCCCGCATCCAGCCCCTTGTAGTAAATCTCCAGCAAGGCAAGCTTGGATATGCCATGATGAGGGCAATCCAAGAGCAAATCCTGAAACCTTTCCCAAGATTGAAACAAACTTTCGTTAGGTCTCATGGAAAAAGCATTAATCTTACCTCTAAGTTCCGTCGTTTTGGAGGGCGGGAATAATTTGGTGAGAAACTCTGCGGAAAGGTCTTCCCATGTGTCTAGTTTCCCATTAGGAAGAGCTTGGTACCAAGACAACGCTTTCCCTTTCAAAGAGAAAAAGAAGGGTTTAAGCTTGTAGTTGTTGGTAGTAGCGCTCTTTGGTCTCATCGTCTCCATCATACACTCAAAGTTCTGCAAGTGCTGGTGTGGAGATTCGGCGCTTGTACCGCCAAACTGGTTTTGGCGAACAAGAGTAATAACTTGAGGGTTGAAGCTAAACCCTTGTACATCTTCAGCATCAAAGTTCACGCCCAAACGGCGTGGTTGTTGTGTTGGATCCATTCGTTGGCCAAGAGTTCTTGGCTCATTATCCACACATTCGATCCTCGCATTCCTGAGTGGAGCACGACGATTAGCAGCCTCTTGTGGATTGAAAGGATTCACATTGACCGTAGGATCAATCTCCTCTAACGGTAGCATGGAAGAGTCACTATCATCAGCGGATGAATGACTTCTCCTTCTTCTAGATCTTGATGCCCTTCTTGAGGATTTCTTGATTCCTTTATTCTTAAGGTCGCTTATTTCTAATCTCATTTGGAACATCTGATCCTGTAGATTGTTGACTTGGGATTGATGGCGATCCATCTCATCTCGGCGAAGATTCTCATTCCATCGGAGTTGAGCTTCCTTCTCCGTTAACTCCGCCTGAAAATCACGTTCGTTTTCTTTGGCCATCTTCTTTTCCTTGCGCTTTTGCCTCAAGGTTTTCTCTAGCTCTTGATCAAGAGGTAAGAGATCTTCGGTGTTCCTAGACCTGCGCATGCACTCAAAGTAATATCAAATAACGAGAGCAAGCTCCCAAGCTTGACAACCGGCAACCGGATTCGGCCGAAACCAAATCCCCGGCAACGGCGCCAAAAACTTGTTCGCCACTTAGCGTGCGTGCAATCAAGCTTTAAATTTATAAAACTAGAATCAAGCAGCGAACCCGCAGTGTACGGATCGACGTAGCTAAGCAAGAATTCCAGAGTATCGAACACAGGGATTTGGGTGGGAACGAATTCAATTGTAGATTGTCAAGCGAATAAATATGGGAGTTTTGCAAATATTGGGAAAACAACAATCCTAAAGATCCAGGTATCCAGTTGTGGCAATCGATTCAAGATATACTAATGATATAAAGACAAAGTTGAGATATGCAAAGGTATACTAATGTAAGGTAATCGTACGGTGAAGTTCCAAAAACCTTATGTAACTCACCTACAAGGCACTCTCTATACAGGTTGTTGAGGCTCAATATAGAAAGATTTAAAAGATGAGAATTAGTGTCAAATACCCAAACTTATAACCCAAAGATCAAGGCTAACTTAACCGATTGAGGTTGTGACACTCACAATCGAGGTAGAGGTTGTTGAGGCTTCACTACCACCTAGAAAAGACAAGTCTAGACTAAGTTAAAGCAAATCTTTAACTTTGGATTAAAGTAAAAGCAGGGTCGTAAACTTGAGGGAAATTACGGTTGGATCTTGAGATTCCACGGTCGTGGAACTCAAGAACAACCCGTAATTTAGGGTTCGTCGACGATTCTCTCAAACTCTCAGGGTCTAATCTGTTTGCGATCGATCTATCATCATCTAAGCCACAACTATCAACCCTTCACCTTAGTATTGTTAAGGGTTTTTAGCCAATAACAGTCATGTTGATATTAATTCAAGAATTAAAAGATAAAAAGATGAAAACTTTCAAGAACTTTCGATAATCTTCAAACCAATCTCAAAATCACAATCAAGAACGAGTGTTGTCAAAGGATTCAAAATAAAGTAAACAATCACAATCTTAGAAAGGAAAACGGGATGTCAATCCGTTTTCCAAATCAAACCTAAACAAGAAGAGAGGTCTTCTTGCAAAATCTTCCAAAAAGCTTCGATCTTCCGCCAATCCGAAGATCTCAACAGCAATCTCCACCAAAAGTGCGAGATTAGGGCAATTCCCAGATGCGAACTTCAATCTCTAATGAGATGATCAATGCTTCCAAGCGACGGTGTAAAATGCGGTAGCGGGCGTAAACGATCCTAAGCGTCAATAGCGGAGATGAGCGTCTAAGCGAGCATGTAAGCGGGGATGACGGAATCTCCTTTTTTCCGTCTTTTTATAGTGTAGGGAAAAATGTCGGCCCGGCCCAATCTTCAAAAGATCGTGGCTTCAAAGTGTGGCGAAAAAGATTCGCCAAGATCACGGTCGTGGAAGTTTCCACGACCGTAATTCTAGGTGTGGAAAGTGTCACGGTTTGTATCATACGTTCCACGGCCGTAATAGTTACTGGAATGCATCACGCCTCTCTTAACAAGGTTCCACGGCCGTAATTCTGAATGTGGTTTGAAATCCGGCCGTATTTTAGAGCGTAGTTTAGGGCAAGAACGTGATTCTTCCCTAGCTTCGTGCATTCCTCAAGTTGAAATCCAATTTGCTTCCTAAGAATGTCCTCAATCTATGGACTCACTCAATCAACTCCTCTTTTGCTCGATTCCGTTCGGAAATAGCTCCAAATCACCTATGATCAACATAGAACTAGTGTAGACATCCATATCGAAAATATAGGTAATACTAACTCACATATGCAGCAAAGTTCAATCAAAGACTATCAATATGAATCAAATACGTTTAGAAAACGTGCCTAAAATATCACAATATTTCATGCTAACAAGGTGCGGAGATCAAAGCGTTCTTCAACCTACAAAAAGCCGCAAGGCAATCTTTGGAGAATACAAATTCAACATCCTTCATTAGTAGGTTAGTGAGAGGCTTAGAAATTTTAGAGAAGTCTTGAATAAACCTCCATGCCCTAAGAAACTCCTTACCCCTTTCACCGAGGTAGGTGGCGGCAACTTCTCTATCGTTTCAATCTTGGCCCTATCAACCTCAATGCCCCGGTTGGACACCAAGTGTCCCAACACGATACCTTCACTTACCATGAAGTGGCATTTTTTCCTAATTCAAGACAAGATTTGTCTCCTCACATCTTTGCAATACTAATGACAAGTTAGCCAAGCAATTATCAAAGGAAGAACCATAAACAGAGAAATCATCCATGAATACTTCCATGATATTTTCTATGTATTCCGAAAAGATAGCCATCATACACCTTTGAAAGTTGGCGGGTGCATTACACAACCCAAACGGAATTCTCCTATATGCAAAAGTACCCCATGGACATGTAAAGGTGGTTTTCTCTTGGTCATCGGGGTGGATAGGGATTTGGAAGAATCCACTATAGCCATCTAGGTAGCAAAAGTGAGAATGTTGAGCTAACCTCTCTAGCATTTGGTCAATGAAGGGAAGAGGGAAGTGATCTTTCCTAGAGGCCATGTTCAATTTCCTATAGTCAATGCACATTCTCCATCCCGTAACCGTCCTAGTTGGGATTAGTTCATTGTTCTCATTGGTCACTACGGTCATCCCACCCTTCTTAGGTACTACATGAACGGGACTAACCCACTTACTATCCGAGATAGGGTAGATAATCCCCACATCTAGCAACTTAATGATCTCCTTCTTGACTACCTCTTTCATTATAGGATTCAATCTCCTTTGATGTTCAATAGAGGGTTTATGATTATCTTCCATCAATATCTTATGCATGCACAAAGAAGGTTTTATCCCAACCAAATCATCAATAGTATAGCCAATGGCTTTCCTATGCAATCTTAGCTCATGCAACAACCTAGCAAGTTCATCATCACTCAAGCATGCATTCACAATCACCGGATATGTAGAATTATCACCAAGAAAAGCATACTTTAAATGTGAGGGAAGGGGTTTGAGTTCAAGTTTAGGAGGACCTTTATCGATTGGAGACGATCCAAATAGTGTTGGATGAGATGAATCCAAAGTAAATGAGGTCCCTTCAAGGCTCCTTGAAGCTTGATCATCAATGAAGGCTGCTTCTGGTGGAATCACGGCCAAGTCCACGGTTGGCTCCACTTCCACGGCCGTGGAAGTTGCCAGGCATGTTTGTTGAGGCTTTACAGAGAGTTCTACGGCCGTGGAACACATTCCACGACCGTGGTTCCTACAGGAACTCATCATGCCTTCGTGAACTTCAAACTCAGCCCTTGTCTCCTTTTCTAGTGCTTCCAAGGCCTTGATTTCTTCATTGCAAACCTCCTCATCACCTTCCTCCATCAAACTTAAGGTAAGAACCTTCTCCAACGGATCCTTGATCAAAATCGAGCTCACAACTTCTCTAGACTCCTCTTGCTCGACTATGTTGAATATATCCTCATCAAGGGTTGGCCCTTTCATCATTGTGGACAACTTAAACTTGATGTTCTCTTCTCCAATGTTGAAGGAGAGAGTCCCGTTCTTGCAATCGACTAGGCATCCGGAAGTGGCTAGGAAAGGTCTTCCTAAGATGATGGGAACCGGATAGTCCGCCGGAATATCCAAGACAACAAAATCAATCGGCACATAGAACCTTCCTAGTTGCACCGGAATGTCTTCTAAAATCCCAACCGGGTGAGTGATTGAACGGTCCGCCATGTAGAGGGTCATCTTGACCGGTTTTGGCTCTCCTAATCCAACCTTGTTGCAAAGTGCAAGCGGTATGATGCTTACACTCGCCCCAAGATCACAAAGGGCTTCATACTTCACATCTCCCACTCCAATTGGGACGCAAAAGGAACCCGGATCCCTTAGCTTAAGAGGCATATGCTCCTTCATTGTTTGGATCAATTCCGAGGACCTCTTTGTCATTCTTATTTCCCCATATTCCTCCAACTTCCTTTTGTTGGAGAGTATTTCCTTCAAGAACTTGCCATATGCCGGCATACCTAAGATAACATCCATGAACGGAATATTAATATGCAATTTAGACATGAGTTCAAGGAATTTACGAAAGTGATTGTCCAAGCGAGCTCTTGCTCGTGATTGAGGGAACGGTAGTGGTGGTTTGTAGGGAGGCGGTGTCACATATGTTGGCTCAACATCCTTGCCCTTGCCTCCATCTCCTTGCAAAGTCTCTTCCTCTATCACCACTTGCTTCCCCTTAGCATTCTCCTTGGGCAAAGGGTCTTTCATACTCAACCCACTCCTCGTTGTAATGGCCAACACTTGGCATCTTGGGTTGTCTTCTGTCCTTCCGGGAAGCTTTCCCGGATCTCTATGGGCTTCACCCGCCTTTTGGAACACTTGTGCTTCCAAAACCTTTTGAGCCTTAGAAATTGAAGTCACCGTGCTCTCAAGACCACTCAACCTTCCAAGCAATTGCTCAAACATCATTTCGGTTCTATCCTTTGGAGGTTGAGTAAATCCGGGTGGAGGTTCTTGTGAAGCTTTTGGTGGTGGAGTTGTGCTTGTGGAAGCGGGAGGGTTCAAGGCTCCATCCGGGTTAGAGTAGGAAAACCCGGGATGGTTGTGGTTGGGCCGGTAATTGTTGAATTGCCGGTTGTTGTTGAAGTTCCTTGGGCCTTGGTAGTAGTTGTAGTTGCCCATTCCCATGTAATTCACATCCTCCTCCTTAGAAGGCAAGTTAGCTTGTGGAAGCACTTGAGGAGTTGCTTGGTTCTTCAAAGTTGTAGCACACAACTCCCTTAAAGACTTCAATTCATTATTGATGGCATCAAGCTTGAAATTGCTCATGGTGACTTCACTCACCTCATATGCTCCCGCCTTTCTCCCTTCACTCTTCCTACGGGAGTATTTCTCAATCACTAGAGCTTGCTTCTCCACAAACTCCCAAGCTTCATCTACATGCTTCTCCATGAAAGTCCCACCGGAAAGAGATTGGAGCTTGAATTGGCTATCTTCATCAAGTACCTTGAAGTAGATCTCCAATAGCTCAATTTTTGGTATACCATGGTGTGGACAATCTAGGAGAAGGTCTTTGAATCTCTCCCAAGACTTGAACAAACTCTCTATATCCTTCATCACGAAGGCATTTATCTTCCCTCTTAACTCGGTAGTTTTGGAAGGTGGGAAGAACTTAGTCAAAAACTCGGTTGCCATCTCCTCCCAAGTACTCACTCGCCCTTGTGGAATAGATTGATACCAAGCCAAGGCTTTATCCTTAAGTGAGAAGAAAAAAGCCCTAAGCTTATGGTTGTGGCTTTCCAATCTTGGCGGCCTAAGAGTTTCCATCAAAATCTCATAATTCATCAAGTGTTGATGAGGAGACTCTCCTTCCATCCCTCCAAATTGATTATGCCGGATCATTTGTAGAACTTGAGGGCGGAGCTCGTAGTTGTGGGTTGCGGGATCTCCTAAGTTCACACCTGGACGGTGTGCTCTTTGTGCCGGATCCATACGTCTCCCTAATGTTTGTGGCTCTTCAATAGCAATTGGCACAACCCTAACATTCGCCGCCGGCTGCGGTTGTGGTGGTGGAGG
The DNA here is from genome assembly GCA_033239125.1 of Fagopyrum homotropicum. NCBI lineage: Eukaryota > Viridiplantae > Streptophyta > Magnoliopsida > Caryophyllales > Polygonaceae > Fagopyrum > Fagopyrum homotropicum. Next base: position 126,872,656 of record BSWB01000005.1, read on the forward strand.
TGGAGGTTGTTGACGATTAAGCTCTCCTTGTACAAGGGCTTGCCTAATCTCATCAATCTCCCTCCTAGTCGCTTCTTGCCTCTCATTGGCAAGTCTCCTCTCTTCCTCCAAGAGCTGATCTCTTAACCTAATTTGCTCTAAAGCCTCATCCAATTCAGCTTGGAGATCTCTTCCGGCCATCTCTTTTCCCTTTTTAATGCTCTTGGATCTAGATCTAAGGGTTTTCTCCGGTTCGGGATGGAATGGAGCTAAATCCTTGCCACGAGATCTTCGCATGCACCTAAAGAGTAAGAGATGTCCTGAAAAGCAAAGACACACACCAAAGAGAGATCAAAAGCAACAAGAAAGATCTACACTATAAACAATCACAAAATAGACTCAATCTAGACCTAGTCCCCGGCAACTGCGCCAAAAACTTGTTACGCTCAGGATGTGAAACGCAATGGGTTTTAAATTTATACTCGTTATATTTATCCTAACTCCTAGCGAACCCGCAGTGTACGGGACGTTTGTAGTAGGGATAGTATTTCGAGGTCGAACACAAAGACTAAGGTGAGATTGATTCGATTAGTGATTAAGTTTAGTGAAGGTCTAGGTGGAGAAAAGAAAAGGGGATAAAGAAAAGAAAATCTCGAATATTTTTGGTTGGTTTTTAGGTGATCAAGCAAAGATCACAATTCATGCAAAGTAACCAATCAACTAAACTAACAAATCAATGCAAACAAACAAGCTAATCACGAGATATGAGTCAAATAGAGAAAAGCGGATTCTAGGGGTTGGAAATTCCGGTTATGGCATAAGACTCAAGCTATCTAATCATTCTTTGGATTAACTATGATATGTTGGGATTGAGTGTTTCTAGATTGGGATCAATCACCGGGTAGGTCTCATGGTCCGCTGGTCCGTTCCTAAGGTCTCTGTTCGCCCCTAGAGGTGTGTGCAAATAAGTTTTAAATTTATAAAACTAGAATCAAGCAGCGAACCCGCAGTGTACGGATCGAGGTAGCTAAGCAAGAATTCCAGAGTATCGAACACAGGGATTTGGGTGGGAACAAATTCGATTTCAAGTTATCAAGCAAGTAAGTATGGGAGTTTTGCAAATATTGGGAAAACAACAATCCTAAAGATCCGGGTATCCAGTTGCGGCAATAGATTCAAGATATACTAATGATATAAAGACAGAGTAGAGATATGCAAAGGTATACCAATGTAAGGTAATCGTACGGTTGAGGTTCCAAAAACCTTTTGTGGCTCACCTACAAGGCACTCTCTATACAGGTTGTTGAGGCTCAATATAGAAAGATTCTAAAGGCGAGAATTAGTATCAAATACCCAAACTTATAACCTAAAGGTTCAAGACTAACTTATCCGATTGAGGTTGTTGAGGCTCACAATCGAGGTAGAGGTTGTTGAGGCTTCACTACCACCTAGAAAAGACAAGTCTAAACTAAGCTAAGGCAAATCTTTAACTTTGGATTAAAGTAAAAGCAGGTTCGTAAACTAGAGGGAAATCACGGTTGGATCTTGAGATTCCACGGTCGTGGAACTCAAGAACTGCCCGTAATTTTAGGTTGTCGACGATTCTCTCTAACTCTCAGAGTCTAATCTGTTTGCGATCGATCTATCATCACCTATGCCACAACTATCAACCCTTCACCTTAGAATTGTTAAGGGTTTTTAGCCAATAATAGTCATTTTAATATCAATTCAAGAATTAAGGAATAAAAGATGAAAACTTTCAAGAACTATCAATAACCTTCAAGTGAATCTCAAGATCCCAACAAGTGTTTATCAAAGATTCAAAACGGAATAAACAAATCACAACTATAGGAAAGAAGAGAAACGGGATGTCAATCCGTTTCCGATTCGAACCTAAACAAGAAGAGAGATCTTCTTGCAATTCTTCCAAGAACTTCGGTCTTTCACAAATCCGAAGATCACCACGACAATCTCCACCGAAAGTGCGAGATTTGAACAACTCTTCAACTGCGAACTTTGATCTCCAATGAGATCTCCGAAATTGCCTCCAAATTAAGGAAGCGTTAACCCTTAGCGTCGATTGCTAAGCGAAGATTGTACGTCTATGCGTGGATGCAAGAACCCTAAGCAGGCATGACGGAATCTCCTTTCTTCCGTCTTTTTATAATGCAGGGCAAAGTGTCGGCCCGGCCCATTCTTCAAAAGATCATGGCTTCGAAGTGTGGCGAAAAGATTCGCCAAGATCACGGTCGTGGAAGATTCCACGACCGTAATTTAGGGCGTGGAAACAATTATGGCTAGTTCCACGGCCGTAATATCCCCTGGAATGAACATCGAATTCTTACTCACAATCCACGGCCGTAATTTAGGGTAAGACCGTGATTCTTGCTTTCATTCGTGCATTCCTCAATCCAATACTCAAATTTGCTTCCAAAAAGTGTCCTCGATCTATGGACATATCAACTCAACTCTCCTTTGCTCGATTTCGTTCGGAAATACCTCCAAATTACCTATAATCAACATAGAACTAGTGTAGACATCCATATCGACAATATAGGCAATACTAGCTCATATATGCGCAAAGATCAATCAAAGACTATCAATATGAATCAATTACGATTAGAAAACGTGCCTAAAACATCACAATATTTCATGCTAACAAATAACCCCATACTTAACACTTGCTTGTCCCTAAGCAAGGTCTTTCAAAAAGCTTCAAGACAAGAGTTAGGATGAAATATGTGTACCTTATTTTGGGTGAATGTGATTTCTAAAGAATAGATCATTCTCAAACCTTGCTTCAATCGTTCATCAAACTTTCACACACTCAATCAAAGAGTAAAAAGTAAAGAGAGTTCATGAATTAATTTAATCTCTAAACAAGCATTATAACCTTCAAACCTTATCAAAATCAATCATAAGAAACTTCAATATACATCACCAAGTCATATAACATTCTTTTGATCTTAAGGACTTTCAAAGAAAAGGTCTAGAGTATGGAAGGGAAGGAAAAACTTTAAGGGAAAGTGGTGCATAAATCCGGGAAAGTGGACAACTACCTTCTTCTTCTTATGCGGTTCCCGCAACACTTCACTTAGAGCTTCGCTCTTACTTTTCATTTTTCGACTTTACTTTTGGAGTTATGGATAGAGGTGCACAAAAACCGAAGCCTAGGAGATCGGCGTTTCTCAAATTTGCAAGAGATGCCTCAAACCCTTGGCGCACATACCATAATCCGCTAGGAATATCGCTCAATCCGACTTTGGCAAGACACAAACACCCGGCTATGTGAATGGTGCCGAGTTACTCATCGTCATGATTGACTTCCCCAAACCTATAATTTCTTTCTATTCAATTGATTGCAAATAATTGCTCTCATGGCCCTCCCACATCAAACATGCCTTTTTCATTCACTTTTCCAAGTTCCCGGATAGGTAAGGGAGGCTAATATTTCAATGAGGAGCTAGATGATCAAAGAAAGAAGAAAGAAAATATTGAATTGCCTTAATCATTTCAACAAGAAGTATAGGAACTTATAATGTGATTTCAACTTCAATTTCTTAATATGATTTAGGTAACGTTTTCACATTATAAAACTTGTAAAAGAGGTAGAATTCATTCATTTGCATTCTTTTCGATTTACTATCCTTTTAAGCATGCAATCGTCATCAAACTCAATTCGCAAGTAGTGATTATCATAGAATTCATCTCAATTCATTAGAAGCACAAAATTTTCAAATTTTTCAATTTTTATGGGTTTTTAAAGTTCTTTTTCATGCAATGCAAAAATAAAACGTGTAACACATAATAAACATGCAATGATAGTCTCGGAATGAAAGCAACATATAGAGTAGAGTTATTACAATCATTTAGTACATCCCACCCCATACTTAGGACGAACATTGTCCCTAATGTTCACAAAAAAGAACAAAAGAAGGAAAAGAAAAGAAACTCACTAGTGGTGGCGGGAATGTCTAAAACGAGCGGCCCGGTCATCAATCACTGCGGCGCCGGTGGAGGTGGGAATGGAGAGAAACTCGGATCATAGAACCGCCCAAACTGCTGGCGGTAGACGTCCCTCATCATGTGGTCAAGGTCGTCTAAGCGTCCGTCTCTAGCATCCGCCCGGATCTCTAATGCTCCGACTCTCTCTGAAAGTCCGGTAGCCCAATCCGGCATCCTCTCATACCATCCCGGGGCGTGATCATACCATGCGGGGGCATCTGCTGGTGCTGGCGGTGGTGGTGGTGGTGGTGCTGCTGGCTGCGATGTGGACCAAGGAGGGGGTGTGTCGTACCAGGTGGGAGGTGTAGTCATCCACGTGGGCCTCTCACTCACGCTAGCGCGGCGAGATGATGAGCCTGAAGCTCTAGCTGGACGTGGAGAGCGCCTAGGTACATCCGGGGCTGCCTCCGGCTGATCCGGAAACGTGCCGAACTCCTGCTCCGCTCCTCCACCACTCTCGTACTGCTCTCCCATGTCCTCCTCATCTACAACCGGCGGTGGAACGTAAGGGGGAGCTACAAGCCTGTTCGCATGCATCGCAGCGAACGTCTCCTTCCAATTGTGGCGTCCCGCCACAATGGAATACTCTGGCAGCCACTCAATGCCCCTACCTGTCCTACTCTCCCAGGGCATGCCCGCATAAGGCGGACCTCTATGTGTGGGGAAGATGAGTCCCCTAACCATAAAAGCATGTAGCCCTAATGGAACCGCCGGTATACGTGTGCAAGCCGAAAAGTCTACTCCAAGTGTCCTAGCTATGTGGGTCACTATCCCACCATACCCAATGTTCCCCTTCGACTTATTCTTCAGTTTACTCATCGTCGCCGCCAAAAGAGTAGCACAATCTGCGCGGCATCCGTAGAGCATAGCGTAAAGAAGGAATAGCTCATCCGTCTTGATCTTTTGGGGCGTCTCCGTCCTAGGGAAGAGACACTCCGAAAGAACACGGTGAGCTATCTTCAAGGCTAGATGGTACATCAATCTAGCCTTGGTATCAGCTGGTTGCCAACGGTCCTCGTCGGCGTAAACCATAGCTACTTCCGCCCAAAAGTCCCTGGCGGAAACACCTCTAGGAAGTCGACCGTTATAGGTCTCATGGAACCCGAAGATGGTTCCGAACTCATCAATGCTAAGGTGGTAGTCTCGATTCATGAGACGGAAGGAGACGGTCCTATCAACATGGCTGTGCTCGAAAGATGTCACAACCTCTCGGGTAATCTCCTCATAAGCGTCTTCACGAATGTTCGTGAAGACTAGCAAGCCGGCTCTATCCAAGAGCCATGTGAGGTCATCTACTATGTTGAGAGGATGTAGATCCTCCAACAACAAGTACCTAGGGCCTATCACTTCCCTCTTCTCTATCTTCTCAAGTGCGGGAAGGTAGTTTTCATGTATAATCGGGATGCTAGGGTGAGGTGGTGAGGATGGAGGTGAAGATGGAGGTGAAGGTGAGGGGGATGAGGGTGGTGGTGCCCTAGAGGTGGAGGGATTCCCTTTCCTTTTCTTATTTTGTTCCCCTTTCTTCTCCTTTATCCTTCCCGAAACTCTCCTCACAAAGTCCATTCTGTTGAGAATTACGGTCTGTTCTAAGTAAACCACGGCCGTGGAACCTTCAGAGACCGTGATTCGTCTCGAAAATTCGTAAATCCCAGCAAATCAGCACCCAATCTCAACAAGTAGGCAGTCCTAATCTAATTTCCTCCAATCTCAATCAGTTCTTCCTAAAATTTCTAACAAAAACGAACCAAATCCGTGAGAATCGAGAAGAAAGAAATAACCTCTTTTTCGGATTGAAAAATCCAAAATGCGTGTTTGTTGATCGATTTCCACTCGATTTGTTGCTTGGATCTTGTTTGTGGTTGGATTTGCTGCAGTTTAGAGCGAAGAATCGTTGAAAACGATTAGAGAATGAAGAATTGGGAGGGGCTGGAGTGTTTTCGGTATTTAGGTCGTGGAATTGGGGAGGAATTGTGGTGATTTTGTGACGAAGTGTGGCTTTTATACTCGCAGGCAAAATTTCAAAAACCACGGTCTATCGGGGCATTCCACGGCCGTGGAAGTGTACGGACCCGTGGTTTTGGTGATTTTTCACAGGCTTTTGAGAATTACGGCCACTGTAGCTATGACGACCGTAATTTAGACCGTGGAACCTTCTGTAAAGCTTCAAAGTCCAAATTTCGTCACTTCTCTTCGACATTATTCTCCCTTTCTCCCTTTCCATCGATCCTACAACCAAAAAACACGAACATACCGGAAGAAATCGAGGCAAAAATAAAGCGAAAACGTCTATTCTAAACTAAACTATGAATCGAAAACAAAAAACGAGAATGCAATACCTTGGGTTGCCTCCCAAGAAGCGCTTTGTTTAAGGTCCGTAGCTAGACCAACCTCGTACTTATTCGAGTGCGGTAGGTGCAAACTCCTCAGCTTGGAGTTCCGGCGTATACTTCTTGAGTCGTTGGCCGTTCACCTTAAAGCTTCCGCTAGCTTCACCCCATACTTCAACTGTACCATGGGGAAAAATACGCTTAATTAGAAAAGGTCCAGTCCAACGGGATTTAAGCTTACCTGGAAAGAGGCGAAGTCTTGAATTGAAGAGGAGAACTTGATCTCCTTCTTTGAAGTCCTTTGGAATGATATGCTTATCATGCCAACGCTTTGCCCTTTCCTTGTAGATCTTAGCGTTCTCGTAGGCGTTCAAGCGAAGTTCATGCAGCTTGTTGATGTCTAGGAGACGCTTCTCTCCGTATACGGAGAAGTCGTCCATGAAGACTTCCATGATTTCCTCTACATATTCGGAGAAGATGGCCATCATGCACCGTTGAAAGGTGGCTGGGGTGTTGCAAAGCCCGAACGGCATTCTCCTATAGGCGAACGTACCCCAAGGGCACGTGAATGTGGTCTTCTCTTGATCGTCCGGGTGTATCGGGATCTGAAAGAAACCACTATAACCGTCAAGGTAGCAAAAATGTGAATGTTGTGCTAACCTTTCAAGCATTTGATCGATGAATGGCAGTGGAAAGTGATCCTTCCGCGTTGCGTTGTTGAGCTTGCGGTAGTCTATACACATTCGCCATCCAGTCACAGTTCGGGTAGGAATGAGTTCGTTGTTCTTATTGGTGATGACCGTCATTCCTCCCTTCTTTGGAACCACTTGAACCGGGCTCACCCACTTGCTATCGGAGATAGGATAGATGATACCTGCATCAAGAAGTTTAAGAATTTCCTTCTTGACAACCTCCTTCATGGTCGGGTTCAACCGCCTTTGAGGTTGTCTTGAAGTTCTAAAGTCTTCCTCCATTAGTATCTTATGCATGCATAGGGAGGGTTTGATTCCTACTAAGTCCTCAATAGTATAGCCTATAGCTTTCCTATGCTTCCTAAGGACTGTCATGAGTTGTTCATGTTCATCTATGCTTAGTTCGGAACTAACAATGACCGGAAAGGTAGAATTAGATCCAAGAAAAGCGTACCTTAGATGAGTAGGAAGTGGTTTGAGTTCCATTGATTTTGGAGCTTCCAATGATCCTTGAGGAGCTCCCGACGTTTCCTTAGAAGTTTCTAAGGATGTTGAATGGGTTGAAGATGAATTAGAAGAAGTGGAAGGAGTATATCGATCACCCTCTTCCACGGCCAAAATTACGGCCTCCTCTGGTGTTCCACGGCCATAATATCCTCTGGAATGGAGGTCGATTTTGGTCGTGGAATCCACGGTCGTGGAATACAGAGTATGACCGTGGAATCTAGTATTCTCAGCCTCATCGTGGAGTTTTTCAAACTCCACTTCATGCATCTCTTCTTGTGCTTCCAAGGCTTCAATTTCCTCTTTGCACTCTTCTTCTTCTCCTTCATTGGTTAGACTCATAGTGATAACCTTTTGTAAGGGATCGTTAAAGAGAATCGCACTTACCTCCTCCCTAGATAAACCTTCTTCATCTTGGACATCGTAGATATCCTCGTCAAAGATTGGCTCCTTCACTAGAGTAGATAGAACGAACTCCACTTTTTCCTCCCCAATGTCAAAGGCGAGTCTCCCATTCTTGCAATCGACCATGCAGCCGGAAGTTGCAAGAAACGGTCTTTCGAGTATGATCGGGACCGGACTATCTGCAGGAATGTCAAGCACGACAAAATCAATGGGAATAAAGAATTTACCTAGCTTGACCGGGACGTCTTCTACAACGCCGACGGGACGAGTAATGGATCGATCCGCCATGTATAACGTCATCTTCACCGGTTTAGGCTCGCCTAAACCGATCTTCCTGCACAACGCAAGTGGTATGATGCTCACACTTGCTCCTAAATCACATAAAGCGTCATATGTGACCTCTCCCACTCCTATGGGAATGCAAAATGACCCCGGATCTTTCAGCTTTGGGGGCATTTTCTCCTTCATCGTCCTGATGAGATCCGAAGAATCCGAACTCATCTTGACTTCACCGAAATCTTCTAGCTTCCTCTTGTTAGAGAGAAGCTCCTTCAAAAACTTTCCATAAGCTGGCATACCTACAATGGCATCGATGAAGGGTATATTAATATGCAGCTTGCTCATGAGTTCTATGAACTTACCGAATTGCTTGTCTAGGCGCGCTCGCGCTCTAGATTGAGGGAATGGTAGGGGAGGTTTGTAAGTTGCAGGAGGGACATAGATGTCTTCCTTCTCCTTCCCCTTTTCTTTGTCCTTCTCCACGGGGACTTCAACGAACGTAGGCTGCGGATCGGTGGTAGTTGCTCCGCTCCTAGTTGTAATCGCCATTACCCTTCCTTTAGGGTTGTCCTCCGTCTTTCCTGGAAGTTTCCCTGGATTTCTAGGAACTTCTTCCGCATGATCGAACATTTGGTTTTCTAAAACCTTTTGAGCTTTGTCGATCTTAGAAACTCGATCATCAAACTTAGTGAAGCGGTCCTCCATCCCTTGAAGCTTTCCCAAGATAGTTTCCAACATGGGATCTGGTTTCTCCTTCCCCGAAGCGCTTCCTCCATTAGATGATTGGCCCTGGCTTTTCAAAGGAGTAGAGGAAGAGGAAGGTGGAGTTAGCGAATTAGAATTGGAAGGATAGGAGTTACCGGAATTCTGTTGATTGGAGCGCCAATTGTTGTTGTTTGAATCACGATTGTTGTTCCAATTGTTGTTGTTCCGGTTGTTGTTGTTTCCATTCCAATTGTTATTCCGGTTATTGTTCCGGCTATTGTTGTTGTTGCCCAAATAACCAACATCCTTCCCTTGTTGCTTTGGGAAGTTGGTCTTGATAGTCTCCTTCAACTCCTTGATTTCATTGTTGAGGGAGAAAATCTGATTTTGAGCTTCATGTGTGAGCTTCGCTCCTTGCTCCACACGATTTCCCTCCACCTTTCGGTGGGAATATTTCTCTATGACTCTTGCTTGCTTCTCAATGAAGTCCCAAGCGTCATCTTCTCTCATGTCCATGAACGTTCCACATGAGAGAGATTGGAGGTTGAATTGCGTTCCCGCATCCAGCCCCTTGTAGTAAATCTCTAGTAAGGCAAGCTTGGATATGCCGTGATGAGGGCAATCCAAGAGCAAATCCTGAAACCTTTCCCAAGATTGAAACAAACTTTCGTTAGGCCTCATAGAAAAAGCATTTATCTTACCTCTAAGTTCCGCTGTTTTGGAAGGCGGAAAGAATTTAGTGAGAAACTCCGCAGAAAGGTCTTCCCACGTGTCTAGTTTCCCATTAGGAAGAGCTTGATACCAAGACAGCGCTTTCCCTTTCAAAGAGAAGAAGAATGGTTTAAGCTTGTAGCTGTTGGTAGTGGCGCTCTTCGGTCTCATTGTCTCCATCATGCACTCAAAGTTCTGCAAGTGCTGGTGTGGAGATTCGGCACTTGTACCGCCAAACTGATTTTGGCGAACAAGAGTAATAACTTGAGGGTTGAAGCTAAACCCTTGTACATCTTCAGCTTCAAAGTTCACGCCCAAGCGGCGTGGTTGTTGTGTTGGATCCATCCGCTGGCCAAGAGTTCTTGGCTCGTTATCCACACGTTCGACTCTTGCATTCCTAGGTGGGATGCGGCGATTAGTAGCTCCTGGTGGATGGAAGGGATTCATATTGATCGTGGGATCAATCTCTTCCAATGGCGGCATGGAAGAGTCACTATCATCAGCGGATGAGTGGCTTTTTCTTCTAGACCTCGATCTCCTTTTTGAGGACTTCTTGTCTACCTTATTCTCAAGGTCGCTCATCTTTATCCTCATTTGGAAGATCAGGTCTTGTAGATCGTTGACTTGAGATTGATGACGATCCATTTCATCCCGGCGGAGGTTCTTATTCCATCGGAGCTGAGATTCCTTCTCCGCCAACTCCGTTTGAAGATCACGTTCGTTTCCTTCGGTCATCTTCTTTTCCTTGCGCTTTTGCCTTAGGGTTTTCTCCAACTCTTGATCGAGAGGTAAGAGATCCTCGGTGTTCCTAGACCTGCGCATGCACTTAAGATAATATCAAATGACGAGAGCAAGCTCCCAAGCTTGACAACCGATAACCGAATTCGGCCGAAACCAAATCCCCGGCAACGGCGCCAAAAACTTGTTCGCCCCTAGAGGTGTGTGCAAATAAGTTTTAAATTTATAAAACTAGAATCAAGCAGCGAACCCGCAGTGTACGGATCGAGGTAGCTAAGCAAGAATTCCAGAGTATCGAACACAGGGATTTGGGTGGGAACAAATTCGATTTCAAGTTATCAAGCAAGTAAGTATGGGAGTTTTGCAAATATTGGGAAAACAACAATCCTAAAGATCCGGGTATCCAGTTGCGGCAATAGATTCAAGATATACTAATGATATAAAGACAGAGTAGAGATATGCAAAGGTATACCAATGTAAGGTAATCGTACGGTTGAGGTTCCAAAAACCTTTTGTGGCTCACCTACAAGGCACTCTCTATACAGGTTGTTGAGGCTCAATATAGAAAGATTCTAAAGGCGAGAATTAGTATCAAATACCCAAACTTATAACCTAAAGGTTCAAGACTAACTTATCCGATTGAGGTTGTTGAGGCTCACAATCGAGGTAGAGGTTGTTGAGGCTTCACTACCACCTAGAAAAGACAAGTCTAAACTAAGCTAAGGCAAATCTTTAACTTTGGATTAAAGTAAAAGCAGGTTCGTAAACTAGAGGGAAATCACGGTTGGATCTTGAGATTCCACGGTCGTGGAACTCAAGAACTGCCCGTAATTTTAGGTTGTCGACGATTATCTCTAACTCTCAGAGTCTAATTTGTTTGCGATCGATCTATCATCACCTATGCCACAACTATCAACCCTTCACCTTAGAATTGTTAAGGGTTTTTAGCCAATAATAGTCATTTTAATATCAATTCAAGAATTAAGGAATAAAAGATGAAAACTTTCAAGAACTATCAATAACCTTCAAGTGAATCTCAAGATCCCAACAAGTGTTTATCAAAGATTCAAAACGGAATAAACAAATCACAACTATAGGAAAGAAGAGAAACGGGATGTCAATCCGTTTCCGATTCGAGCCTAAACAAGAAGAGAGATCTTCTTGCAATTCTTCCAAGAACTTCGGTCTTTCACAAATCCGAAGATCACCACGACAATCTCCACCGAAAGTGCGAGATTTGAACAACTCTTCAACTGCGAACTTTGATCTCCAATGAGATCTCCGAAATTGCCTCCAAATTAAGGAAGCGTTAACCCTTAGCGTCGATTGCTAAGCGAAGATTGTACGTCTATGCGTGGATGCAAGAACCCTAAGCAGGCATGACGGAATCTCCTTTCTTCCGTCTTTTTATAATGCAGGGCAAAGTGTCGGCCCGGCCCATTCTTCAAAAGATCATGGCTTCGAAGTGTGGCGAAAAGATTCGCCAAGATCACGGTCGTGGAAGATTCCACGACCGTAATTTAGGGCGTGGAAACAATTACGGCTAGTTCCACGGCCGTAATATCCCCTGGAATGAACATCGAATTCTTACTCACAATCCACGGCCGTAATTTAGGGTAAGACCGTGATTCTTGCTTTCATTCGTGCATTCCTCAATCCAATACTCAAATTTGCTTCCAAAAAGTGTCCTCGATCTATGGACATATCAACTCAACTCTCCTTTGCTCGATTTCGTTCGGAAATACCTCCAAATTACCTATAATCAACATAGAACTAGTGTAGACATCCATATCGACAATATAGGCAATACTAGCTCATATATGCGCAAAGATCAATCAAAGACTATCAATATGAATCAATTACGATTAGAAAACGTGCCTAAAACATCACAATATTTCATGCTAACAGTCTCATTACCGGGTAAGTCTCTAAGAACCTAAGGAATGGAATTCTACACAAACCGGATTGTTACCTAGGGATCTAACCTATCCTTACCGGGTAAGTCTCGAAAGGGTTAGTCCTAAACAACTATCCTAGCAAACTTAGTCCAATGGCGGCTTATGAGGCTCACCACTACCTAGGGTTTGTCATCTTCGAAATCTAAGAGTAAGAATCACCGAGTAGGTCTCTTCTAACACTTAGTTGCTAACACTAGGTCACCCTAGGGTAGATTTAGCTCAACAAACACTAGGGTTTCAACATTCTAACAATCTAAAACTAGATCCATCGAACCAGGGAGAATCACGGGCTGTTCTACTAAGTCCACGACCGTGGAATGATAAGAACTGACCGTGGATTCAAACAGAGGCTCGTTCAAGTACACAAGTCATCCAAGGGAAAATCTAAGTCCATCCTATCATAGTCCTAGCCATAACCATCCTTTCCTTACCCTAGAATCACATCTATTTAGCCTATGATGTTCATCATATCAATCGTAATCCTCAAACATAAAATCATAGCTTCCATTTGCAAGATAATGAAGAGAAAGAAATGAACAAGTGAAGCAAACAAAACCAAGCTGAAAATGAGATTAGAATGACTCATAACCCTTCCAAAAGAAGGTTTAAATGGTTCATACAACTCTAGAAATCAATTCCGAAATTCTTCACTACAAAAGCTATCAAGGTCTAACAATGGTGTGTTCTTCTCCTTCCTCTCCAATGGAGCTCTTCTTCCTCCTCCAATGGTAGCTTTCCTCCTTAGAGAAACTTCTTGTTGAGAGAGTATTTGGAATTGGATGGTGGAGTGGAAGATGGAATGAAAGATGCCTTCTCTCAGGAATGCAGGACCATTTTTATAGTACAACTTTGCAAGAGCTGGGCAAGAAATTGTGGCACAACTTTCATTACCGCCTGGCAAGAACCACGGTTGGTTCCACGGCCGTGGACCTTCAATGAACCGTGGTTTGGTGCTTCAGCGTTGTCTTGGTTCATTAAGCTTTGAATTGGTGCACGGCTTGTGTTGGCAAGGTTTCATGAGTCCTCCTTAGCCTTTGGCTTGCATCCTAATGAGTCCGAGGGTGTGTCATCTTGATGGACGATCCTCAAACGTATCGATTTAGCTCCTAATTCTCCCAAAATACCTATAAATCAAACAAAAGTCCGCGTAGACGTCTATCTCGACAAAATAGGTGAATTAAGTGCAAACGTTGCGAACTAATGCTAAACCATGCGTGAATGAGTGAGAAATCTATCTAAATGAGTGTCTAATCCTAAGTCATAAATCGTGTTATCAGTTGGCCAACCCGATAGCGTCGTAGGCCCCCTGTAGATCAGGTAGCGACCTCGGTTATCTTGTCCTGAGACCCCATGTAGATCAGGTTGCGATCTCGGACTATTTATCTCATCTTGAGGCCCCTTGTAGATCAGGTAGCGACCTTTGAGGCCCCTTGTAGATCAGGTAGCGACCTCCTCCCCCAGTAACCCGTGCGAGACCTAGTTGGGCTAATTAATCAATTATCATCGTATATTATCGCTTTCATATCACTTTTCCATTTCATACTTTCATCTAATCAACACCATACTTCTCATGCATACATTACATTTCATATAAATATCATCGCATTCTCACATTTTCATGCTTCACATTCATATATAACAAAACATCATTTTAAGTATACAATTCATTCACATAATCCACAAGGCATGCTAGAAATTATAATATCACACCATATCATAACACATTCATTTATTTTTGCATGTACGCATAAAACTAAACTCATATTAAATACATAATATATATTAAGCAAGTGTCATTCATATACACTTACCTCACAAGTAAGAACAGTAAAACTTCGCAAACCAACTATTGAGTCTGTTTCCCACTTGGACTATCTTCCGTTCTCGTATTTGGATACACTCACAAAGCAATTAAGTTATAGTTAGACCAAAACCTTCAACAACACCTGTTGAGAATATCATATTCCTCGTATTAAACTTCTCGATTCAAATACCAGTAAAATTCATTCCTTTGAATTTAGTTAACTTATAGACTTCTCTAGAATCCAAATTTAATTAATTAACCTTTAATTAATTAATTAAATTTCACCAGAATAACGTTTTGCCCACAGGCAATTTCTGAACCCACGTGTCATCAAATCTCATCAAACAGAAGCTCATAATCACCAAAATAATGTAACGAGCATAATGGAATTTCCAATTATCCATTTTGACAAGTCTAAGGTCCATTTAGGCCAAATCGCAATACGGAAAACGAATAAATTCATAACTTATTTGTTACTAACCCGATCGACGATCCGGAAGAAGATTCAGAATCACAACGACGCAAACTACGCTCGGACACTATCAAATTCACCGGAATCTGAGCGACAGAACCTTACTAGTAACATATGTGCTCAATCAGGCCTTCACTTGCCGGGAAATACGAAAACTCGGTAATGGTATGACGAGAATGAAGAGAGGAATCCAAAAACTCAAACGGAATTGAAATCGGATTAGAAACAGAGAGTGTATCTGAATTTGAAGGTTGGGAGAAATCAGAGCTTTTACGAGGAAACGTGAAAGGAAATGAATTAATAAACCATTTTTCCGCTATTTATAGCGAAGCCGATAATTATCCTTTAGTGGAGTTGATAATTATCCTTTCACCGATCAGAATGCGGTTTAAGCCCCCTTCTCCAAACTTCTCGAAATTGGAATAATAAATCTGGCATATTGTATAGATGATTATTCTGCAACTGCCTTGGTAAACGCGTTTTCCTAATCCGTCTTTCTTAGCCGCTAAGAAACAAAATAGCGACTCTTTTTGCCATTTTGCCTTTCCATGTTATTTCATATCTAGAACATGTCCGATGTCCTGATCATTGTCTCTCAACTGCATTTTTATTAACTGAAGCTCCCAAATGCTCCAAATAACACCGGAGGGTTAATATCATCTCGAAGCGAGTTACCTCGAGAGGTATCTCTTGTTAAAACGGGTTTAATTCCTTAAAATTCTCGATTATGCCATATTTGATTTTTGACTGTTACACAGCTCATGGGCTCGTCCACCTTCGGCAAAACCATCACTAGACAAAGATACTCACAACCCAAACAAGTGCTCAAGCCTCTAGACAATGGCCAGTCCATCTTCGGTAGAGCCATCAGTAGACTAAAGCAAGCCCGACACACATATAGATCAAAAATAAATTAAAGCATATAGCAAAGTACAACTCCGGTAAAAACCAACTACTAATAAACAATCCTCTTTCTAGCTCCAGCTCCAACTGGGAATGCCTTAATTAAACAAATTGTAGATGTGGGTCCTGATCAGTCTCGTGAGGATATATGTCTACTACCTTATCCAATGGTAGTAGACAATCGTAAAAAACCATATACCATGGGTCTGCTCATCCAGCTCTCACCGTGTACAATGTGAGTTAGTCAATTCAATACCTCGGATTTGGTGGTAATATTTCCAAGATTCTCAAAATCCGCACCAGCCTACCTCCAAACCTCACGTACATATTTGCACCCAAAGATCAAGTGGTCATGAGACTACTCTCACGCATGCACCAACTACAAATTAGATCAATACCGAAGAAATGCAACCTATAAACGGTAGATAATCGGCTAGTGATCGTCATCCAAAGGATAAAGCAGTGCTTGGGCGGATTGTCGGGTCCCATATTACTCTAAATTAGTCTACCTCCTCATCTTGTGGTCTAAGCATCTAATAAGCCTCGGTCACTCGGAATCTCTCCCCTTGGCAGCAAGTGATGCGCTCTTCATTTGTTGAACGAGAGGATCCACCGGTGTTGTTCCTTCCGTCTACTTCTTTTTTGATTTTTTTATTGGGATATGTCAAGCAAGGATCTTCTAGCCTCGCACCTTGGATCTCCTTGGCTCGAGATATTTTCCCTCGTAATCTCACGCCGGGATTGGATCTCCTTTGTCCTCCTAGC
Organism: Fagopyrum homotropicum; assembly: GCA_033239125.1. Taxonomy (NCBI): domain Eukaryota; kingdom Viridiplantae; phylum Streptophyta; class Magnoliopsida; order Caryophyllales; family Polygonaceae; genus Fagopyrum; species Fagopyrum homotropicum. Next base: position 126,888,903 of record BSWB01000005.1, read on the forward strand.
CTCTCACCGTAAGGACACCACTCGGTCTCTCACCTTGTGGGTTTCGAAACTTTGGCCTCTCACCTTAGTCTCTAGGTTTGTTTTTTTTTTCAAAATATAAAAACACAACTTTTGATTGAAAATCACTCAAATTCGTCTTTCTATAAAATGGTGTGGGAGAGACCTTATATAGGCTGAAAATTCAGCACCTAACTCCCAACAATTAAAGATTACAAGCTCAAGAGTTTTGAAATTAAACAAAGGAAAAACAAAGGGACTTTCACCACCTACTTTCTCCACCTACTTTTCTCCACCTACTTTCACATGATTAATACATAAATTCATGCATAATATATGAATAATATGAGGATGGTATGTTGCATGAAATATGTATTGGTTGGACGTGCATATGTTTTGTATAACCATCTTTCATGCCTCCATGCATGATCTTGCCCAACAATTCATACAAGTACCGTAGTTGCTGCAATGTAGGGTCATTTTCACCCTCTTTCTCTAAGAATCTCGACTTTGTGTGAACTAGAAATTTATAGATATTGAAAATACCTTTCAAAGTAGTACTTATGGGTATTTTAATTCCAAGAATTGCCTCAGTTATAGGCGTTTTACTGAGAGTGCGCAAACCTGACAACTTAGCCGGAGAGTGAAAATTGGCTTGTATTGGGCATGCTCGGAGCAAGCATTTTCGGTTTGGTTTCAATAGGTTTTGGCTCAGTTTTAGGCATGCCCTCCAGCACATAAGTATTGATTTCGATAGGTGCCGGCTGAGCTTTGACTTGGACGGTTGGTGGCAAAGCGATTGGTTCCGGCATATTGACAATGATTTCTTTTCTGGTGAGGATCACATCAGCAAGACTCAAGTATCTCCCTCAACGGTACCATCTGGTCAATAAAGGCAGCCATCTCATCTTTAACGTCGAGGATTGCCTTCACCAATGGCGATTTCCAACGATTGACAATCCACTGCTCCGGACCAGTGGTGTGCAAGTGCTCGTGGTGAATCTATTTGACCCAAAGGCTATCACGTTGAGCATGAATGTGCCAAGAGTATTTGCACATAAATATTGCATGCCAAGACCTGAGGTCTAGTAGCCCTAGACCTCCCTCCGTCTTTGCAAGCAGACACTCAACCACGTAACACGTGGACAACTCCATTGGAATTGTCTGCAAAGGCCGGTAAGTCTATCAAGTACCAAAACTAAGATTGGAAGAAGCATTATCCAAAAGCTCTCAATGCCCTACAAAACTGCCATGGTCAACTCCAGACGGCCAATAAATGACAAATGTTGCTTGTTCCACGAGTAAAGATGTCTCCTAATCCTGTCAATAAGAGGAGAGTAATCCTCACGTTGAAGAATGGTAGGTGAAATGGGAACCCTGGGCATTTGAAGGGAAACACTCCAGCCTTAAATCCCGAAAATTGGGTCAACTCAGATGTGTCCTCAACCGACATAAACGCTAAGAATATAGAAGACTTGGGTAGTCTAACATCTAATCCCGAAATCCTCTCAACCTACGAAGACACTCCAACAAAGTATCAATAAACGTTCTATCACCCCGGCAGAACAATACCACATCATCGGCGAATATCAAATGTGAAATCCTAAGCTCCCACAATGCTTATGGAATCGGAACTTTGGCCTAAAAGTCTTCACCCGTATCATCCTCGAAAGGAACTCTATGCTTATCACAAACAACAAAGGTGAAAATGGACATCCGTACCTCATGGATGTCGTCACTTCATATTTATGTGAATCAGTTGATATTGACATCTACATGAAAGTCCCACATAAACTAAAATTGTACGAGGCTAACATCTCAAAGCCACAAGAAATATTTTGCTAAAATTAATAAGATGTTTGTATGGGCTAAAACAAATAGGACACTAGTGTACTACCCGTGCACTGCACGGGTGTTATATTAATTTATGTGTTATATAATACATTATGTTTAATTAAAATATAAACTAACAATATAATATGTTCAATATCTTAAAAAAATTGGGCAATTTTGGTAACTAGGCCTTTTTGAGAAATTAGAGCAATAACTAGGCTTTTTAATGTTTCAATTAAGTAAATATACCCCAACCTTTTGTATTTATTCTCAAACTCTACACACTCTTCTCTCAAGGGGTACATTTACTAAACACAAAACTAGAAAAAGCCTAGTAAACCAAATTGTTTCAAAAAAAAAATTAGCTTTTAGTATGCATTGTTTTATAATATTGTCAATTTAAAATACTTTTTAATTCATACATGAGTATATTCATTTTGTAATTCTCATCAATAGTTATAAATATAATGCATACAACCAAAAATTTAAATACAAAAAAAGAGTCAATCTTAAAAAAACATAAGCCCAAATCTTCTAATTTTCGGCTTCAACATGATTTTCTTCTCCTTCAAGTATGACCCCGTCTATGTAGTGATACTAAAGTCAAAGAGTGAAACAATATAAAAGAGAGTAATATTTTAAGAATTCGTGAGAGCGTTTTATTCAAAATAATGATAAAAATTTTATGAATAGGAATTTAAAAAATTTTGATGATAAAAAAAGAATGTAACAATAGAAATTATAAAAATTATAAAATCTATAAATTATTTAATTGACAGTCAAAATTTGGTTGTTTTCAAATCAATTTTTTTATAATGAAAAGATTTACATAAATCACTTTACAAAAAAAACTAAGTTAAAAGGCTAATAATGAAAAGATAAGTTTAATAAGATCGAGAATAAGGCTAAACAGATAAGTTTAACAAAACAATTTACTTTAAATTTAAAATGATATAAAAACTAACTAAATTAAAGCAAAAACCAATTAATAGAATAACTACTGACTTTATTTTTTTTAATTCTAAATTTTAGTTGACTTCGATTATAGCGAACCATTATTTTAGGGAACAAAAAATAATTTTGGTTAAATGATTTAATTTGAAATTTTATTTATTTTAAAAATAATAAACATAAAATCCATTTTGCAAAAAATAAGAAATAAAATAAATTACACCGTAAAACTAAAACTAAAAGGATTTGTTAAGATATGATTATTGCAAAAAATCCGTAAAAGTTAAAAAACTACTTTTATAAAATATTTATTTAAATGATTTTATCAAAAATTTAGAAATTATTTTTTAATTTATATTAATATTTAGAAATTACTTTTTTAAATAATTTTTTGGCATTCGAGAAACGTGGCGTTGACACGTGGCAATAGAGGTTCTTCCTTTAATAGATATAAGATATGTAGTACAATCATCTTAGTGAATATTTTCTCAAAGCGGCATATAAGAACATTATATGTCCACGTGTTTTCATCAAGCGACCGGAAAGTGAAATTGCCATTATTGTAGTTTATATTTGTGATTTGAACAACATCGGTACTTCTAACGAGCTTCAAGACATTACAAAGTATATAATGAAAGAGTTCAAGATGAAAGATATCGGAAAAAATAACTTTCATCTTCCCTAAAAGTTGAGCACCTAAATGATGAAACGTGTATCCAACAATTTAGTTATATAAAGAAAATACTAAACAAATTTTACAAGTGGAAAGCACACTCTTTAAGCTCTTCCATGATTGTTCAATCCCTCAACGTGAATAATGATGAATTCCACCCTCGAGGAGAGGATGAAAAAATCCTTGAAGTACGGTATTTAAATGCAATCGGTCATTTTATGTATTTGACTAACAATACAAGACTAGATATTATTTTGATGTGAATTTTTATGCAATATAGATGAGCACACACAAGAAGATTTTGAAACCACATTTAACACATATTTCACTACCTTGAAGGTACACATGACCTTGGACTATTTTATCAAAATAAAAGGGATGTCACTTTGGTTGGAATCCGAGATGAAACCCATCATTGACAATCCAACCGTGTTGTGCAAAGACAATACCACATGTATTTGATCAAAGCATATGTTACCTAAGTTCTTCTCTACCCCCATGAGCTATAAGAAACTTAGAAGCGTTGATAATCAAGAAAAAATCATTCTAGTGGCAATCTTGTTGAAGGCGTTGACTCCCAAGAAATTTGAGGACATTGTGCGCAAGATTGGAATGTAGACTCTAAACATGTTGAAATCAAGGAAAACATATGTGTATTGTACTCTTTTTTCCCTTTGAACAAGGTTCTATCCTACTAGGTTTTTCTTAACTATGTTTTTAATAAGACAATATCATCAAAGCGTATAAAGAGTTTGTAATCAACTTCCTTTTATCCTACAAGATTTTTCCGACAAAGATTGTTCAACGAAGCAACAAACACACAAGGTAAAAATATTAAAGGAGTGTTATGAATTACAATTATTTTTGCACACATATGTGACACATGTGTCATGTCTTCTAGCGTGAATAAATAAATACAGAAAAACTAAATTGTTAATTACACATAGAAAAACTAAATCTTTTATCTACTGGCTAAAGGTTAAGTGTCGTGAATTAATCATCAATCTTAACCTCTTTCTCTATATATATATATACCAAGAGCAAGAAATTTATATTATTCTCTCCTCTCCTCTCTTCTCAGTCCTTCTAGCGCTCTTCAAATACTCTCCATAAAATCTAAATAATCTTAAATTTGTTATGGAATATCACAAATACATGTTAGACATACATTCTACAAGTATAAGCTACAAATACTTGTATGTCTACTAACATGATTGCTAGGAGAATTCTAGATTGAATTATTGCTAGATATTTTGTGGTAAATTGTACAAGGTGAATTGTTCACCTTCTTTACCCTCCTAATTTTCTATTAGGAAATTCACCTTCACTTTGCCTATAAATAGAGGCATTCACCCATTGTAACAAGTGCACCAAGAGCAAGCAAGAAATCTACTCTTCTTGTTCATTCCTCTCTAGTTCTAAGTGTTCTTGAACACAACCCTCAAAATTCTAAGTAAATAAGAGCTTTAAAAGCAATCAAATTACAACACGTTATCAGCACGAGGTTCTAACTTCCAACTGAGTTTTTGCTACTGTTAAGGTATGTTTCTTAAATATTCCTTGGTTTTTCATTACACAAAACTATTACATAAAATCTACTTGAGGATTATGCTTTGTAGTTGCCCTTCGCGGGATCTTCTACATCAAAACTCAAGCATTTGTAAACTAACTAAATTTGAGGAGTATGCTCTGTAGTTGCCCAAATTCGGGAACCTCTACATCAGAAACTCGTTATTTTAACCTGAGATCTAAAATAACTTTTGTCAAAATAAAATTATGGTTTTTTTGGATTTACGCTAAGATAGAAACAAAATTAAGATTTGCTTACCTTTTTGACAAAGCCCCACAAACTTCTTGGTTCCCACCACTTGGTTTATGAACGAAGGTTTCCCATCAAAATAATGATTATGATAATGACGATGATATAAATAAGGACAAGGCAAATGAAAAGCTCGATTAAAAATCGGTTGTTATTAGCAACAAGCCGACTAGTAATCTCATCATCGGCCATGGTTTTTTCTCTTTGAGCTTGAATAATGAAAATGGAGTTAAGGAAGAAGGAGATAAGGATGGTGAAAGTGAAAGTGAAAAATGAAAGTAAAATGAATGGATGAAGATTAAAGAGGATAAAAGGAATCGGTTTTTACAATTTTTCCCACTAGACTAATTTAACCCTATGATCACAATTTATGATACATAATCAACCATTTTTTGGACTATTGATATGACTTACAAGACTACTCTTCATGGACTATTAATGACTACTAAGACCATTGACTATGACTTACATGATTGTACTTGACGGACAATGACACAAGGACTGCACGTGACGGACTACTAACACAAGTGACTATTAACTATTTATTTGCTTATGTTTATGCCTAACATATTACTAACACATGACTAACATATGGCTAACATGTACTAACAATTTTATAATTCTGTCATTTTTACTTACTTTATATACTTGATTTATATGTTTATGTAGTAACCAATGGCAAATATTGCAAAAAGAGACTTTGACATTCTTGACTTATCGGGCCAAAAATACCTTGAATGGAAGGTAGATGCGGTGACCCATCTTAAGGCAAATGGCCTTGAAAAAACAATTGAGGAGAACAATGATGCCACTCCACAGGAGAAGGCAAAAGCAATTGTATTCCTCCGCCACCACATTCATGAGAGCCTCAAGACCGAATACTTATTTGTGGAGGATCCTAAAGAGTTGTGGGAAAGTTTGAAAGAAAGATATGGACACCAAAAGGAAGTCCTTTTTCCCACAAGCTTTGTATGAATGGAACAACTTAAGGTTCCAGGACTATAAGTCCATATCTGATTACAACAGTGCTATCCACAGGATCACCTCCCAATTGAGGCTATGTGGTCATATGATCACTCAAGAAGAAATGCTAGAGAGAACATTCTCTACTATGCATGCCACGAATGTATTGTTGCAACAACAATACCGAGAAAGAGGCTTCAAGAGGTACTCAGACCTCTTGAAAGTATTATTAGTGGCTGAAAAGAATAATGAGCTCTTAATGAGAAACCACAACCTCAGACCCACTGGATCAGTAGCAGCTCCGGATGTCAATGCCACTGAAAAGACATCCGATGACAAAAAGAAAAATCGCAAAGAACGTGGGCAACAGTCACGGAACTATAATAACCGTGACCGAGGTCGTGGAGATCAAGGTGGCCGTGATAGCCGTGGTGGTCGTGGTGGTCGTGGTCGTTGGCAAGGCTATAATAATGGCCGAGGTAACTATGGGAATGAAAAGCGAAAGGTCCAGACGGGTAAAAAGGAGCCCTCTCATAAGCCAAGAACTGTATGCTACAGATGTGGCATAGCTGGTCATTGGGCAAAAATATGCCGTACCGCATCACATTTGGTGGATGCTTACCAAGCTGAAAGAAACAAAGAAAAGGCTAATGAAACCAACTTTGTTGAAAACAAAGATGTTGGTAGTTCACCCATGACCAGCCTAGATGTCTCTCACTTTCTCAACTTTGAGAATGATGATGCATGTGCCTTGGACTGAAGCATTGGTTTGAGAACTTATGGGATCATCCTTTATTGTATAATAATGTATAATATGATGTAATGCCATGTAATGTCATGTAATGCTTTCTTTAAGATTCAGTAGGACTATGTAAAATATGCTTATCCTTATGTATAATATGAAGTTTTTCTTTATAAATGGCTTGACTTATTAATGTTTCCCTCTTTATAGAATACATGGAACCTTCTAAGGAAAGAGTCGATGAGAAGGAGCAATGTCTTGTGGACAGTGCCACCACACATACCATCTTGAGAAATAAAGAGTATTTCACACAATTGAAACCCTTTAAGGGAAATGTGAATACCATATCTGGTGTGGCTAAACTCATCGAAGGCTCGGGAAGAGCTCTTGTTCTACTCCCAAAAGGAACAAAAATAGTAATAAATGACGCATTATATTCGAGTAAATCTCGAAGAAATTTATTGAGCTTTAAGGATGTGCGTCAAAATGGGTTTCATATGGAAACCATGAATGAAAATGGGAGAGAATATTTGTGCATCACAACACATAAATGTGATAAGAAACAGATCCTTGAGAAAATGCCAGGACAAGCCTCCGGATTATATGAGACATATATTTATCCGGTTGAGGCTAATGTGATATCTAAGAAAAGGTCGGATGACCGAGATGAATTTACACTTTGGCATGACCGATTGGGTCACCCAGGATCAACAATGATGCACAAAATTATAAAGGGTTCACTTGGACACCCACTAAAGAACATGAAAGTTCTGCCGCCTAGTCATATTAATTGTGCGGCTTGCTCACTTGGAAAGCTAATAATTAGACCTTCTAAAAGTAAGGTTACAAGTGAGACTCCTGCATTTTTGGAAAGAATACAAGGAGATATATGTGGACCAATTGCTCCACCGTGTGGCCCATTTCGATACTTTATGGTGTTAATTGACGCATCTACAAGATGGTCACATGTAAGTCTATTATCAACTAGAAATGCAGCATTTGCTAAACTCCTTGCTCAAATAATCCGATTGAGAGCTCAATTTCCGGACTATACGATAAAGAAAATCCGGCTTGACAATGCAGGAGAATTTACATCCCAAACATTCAATGACTTTTGCATGTCAATTGGGATTGATGTGGAACATCCAGTAGCTCATGTTCACACACAAAATGGTCTTGCAGAATCATTGATAAAGAGATTGCAATTAATTGCTAGACCATTATTGATGAAATCTAAATTACCACCATCTGCTTGGGGACATGCGATTTTGCATGCTGCAGCCTTGGTCCGATTAAGACCAAGTGCAAATCATGAACAATCCCCATTGCAATTAGTGTTTGGTAAGGAGCCTAATATATCACATCTAAAAATATTTGGATGTGCAGTTTATGTTCCTATTGCTCCACCACAACGTACAAAGATGGGTCCACAAAGAAGATTGGGAATATATGTTGGTTTTGAATCCCCCTCGATCATTAGATATCTTGAACCAACAACGGGTGATTTGTTTACAGCAAGGTTTGCTGATTGTCATTTTGATGAAAATACATTCCCAATCTTAGGGGGAGAAAAGAAGAAAGTGGACCCAAGTTTGAAAGAAATTACGTGGAATGCAACACTATTATCACACCTTGATCCAAGAACAAAAATGTGTGAACAAGAAGTTCAACGAATCATTCACTTACAAGGTGTTGCAAATCAATTACCAGATGCATTTACAGACACTAAGAAGGTGGTAAAGTCACATGTTCCTGCAGTAAATGCCCCTGCAAGAATTGACGTACCCATTGGACAACCAAATGTGTCCATTGCGAATGAGTCTACAACACGTCGAAAACGTGGTAGACCACTTGGTTCAAAAGATTTGAAACCGAGAAAAACAAGGAACCAAAAGGGTATAGCATGTGAGGCTACAGTGAATGAACCAAATGAGGAACATGAGAAAGACAAAGAAAATGAGGATGATAACATCCCAAATGAAGATGATATCCTTGATGAAAGAATCGACAACTATGAAATTGCTATAAATTATGTCGATACAAGGATACAATGGAATAGAAAGGATATCATTGTTGATGACATATTTGCCTATTCTGTGGCTAATGATATCGCAATTGAAGATGACGACCTTGAGCCAAAATCAGTTGATGAATGTCGTCGTAGAAAGGATTGGCCAAAATGGAAAGAGGCAATTCAAACAGAATTGAAATCACTTGAAAAACGTGAAGTTTTTGGACCTGTAGTTCATACACCAAAGGGTGTAAAACCAGTCGGCTATAAATGGGTTTTTGTAAGAAAACGAAATGAGAAAAACGAAATTGTGAGATATAAAGCGAGACTTGTAGCCCAAGGTTTTTCTCAAATCCCAGGAATCGATTATGATGAAACATATTCGCCAGTAATTGATGCGACCACATTTAGATTCCTAATTGGCCTGACTGCCTTTGAAAAACTACATATGCGTCTTATGGATGTCGTGACTGCATATTTATATGGGTCACTTGATACCGACATCTACATGAAAGTCCCACAAGGACTAAAATTGCCTGAGGCCAATTCCTCAAAGCCACGAGAAATGTTTTCCATAAAATTGAGAAAGTCCTTGTATGGATTAAAACAATCAGGACGAATGTGGTACAATCGTCTTAGTGAATATCTTCTCAAGGAGGGATATAAGAACAACATTATATGTCCATGCGTTTTCATCAAGCGATCCAAAAGTGGATTTGCTATAATCGCAGTATATGTTGACGATTTAAATATCGTTGGAACTTCCAACGAACTTGAAGAAACTGCAAAGTATTTGATGAAAGAATTCGAGATGAAAGATCTCGGAAAGACTAAGCTTTGTCTTGGCTTGCAAATTGAGCACATAAGAGATGGAATCTTTATCCATCAATCTAATTACACTGAGAAAATCTTGAAAAGATTTTACATGGACAAAGCACATCCTTTAAGCTCACCCATGGTTGTTCGATCCCTTAATGTGGAAAACGATGAGTTCCGTCCTCGAGAAGAGGATGAAGAAATCCTTGGCCCAGAAGTGCCATATTTAAGTGCAATTGGTGCTTTAATGTATTTGACTAACAATACAAGACCAGATATTGCATTTGCTGTAAATTTGTTGTCTAGGTACAGTTGTGCACCTACAAGAAGACATTGGAATGGCATCAAACGTATATTCCGCTACCTTCGAGGTACACATGATCTTGGTCTATTTTATCAATACAAAGAAGATGCCACTTTGGTTGGATATGCAGATGCAGGATATTTGTCTGATCCACACAAGGCCAAATCCCAAAACGGATACGTGTTCACATATGGAGGAACAGCAATTTCATGGAGGTCAACAAAACAAACAATTACCGTCACTTCCTCAAATCACGCAGAGTTGATCGCTTTGTATGAAGCTGGAAGAGAGTGTGTGTCCCTACGGGCAATGATCGAGTTCATACAAAAGGAGTGTGGGATGAAACCTATCACTAAAGAACCAACCATCTTGTACGAAGATAATTCAGCATGCATTGCTCAGATGAAGAAAGGACATATCAAGGGAGATCGTACAAAGCATATATTGCCAAAGTTCTTCTCCACTCGTGAGCTGGAGGAAACCGGGGAAGCTGATATTCAACAAATCCGTTCCAGTGACAATCTTGCTGACTTGTTCACAAAATCATTGTGCCCGAAGAAATTTGAAGAGCTTGTGCGCAAGATTGGAATGTGTAGACTCCGAGACATATGTTGAAATCAGGAGGAGCATTATACGCGCTGCACTCTTTTTCCCTTCGATCAGGTTTTTATCCCATTGGGTTTTTCCTGACAAGGTTTTTAACGAGGCAGCTTCACCCAAGCGTATAATGAGTATGGAGTCAACAACAACCGCTCAAGTTAGATAATGGAAGAAGGTGAACATTCAAGGGGGAGTGTTATGGAATATCACAAATACATGTTAGACATACATTCTACAAGTATAAGCTACAAATACTTGTATGTCTACTAACATGATTGCTAGGAGAATTCTAGATTGAATTATTGCTAGATATTTTGTGGTAAATTGTACAAGGTGAATTGTTCACCTTCTTTACCCTCCTAATTTTCTATTAGGAAATTCACCTTCACTTTGCCTATAAATAGAGGCATTCACCCATTGTAACAAGTGCACCAAGAGCAAGCAAGAAATCTACTCTTCTTGTTCATTCCTCTCTAGTTCTAAGTGTTCTTGAACACAACCCTCAAAATTCTAAGTAAATAAGAGCTTTAAAAGCAATCAAATTACAACAAAATTCAAAATTTTCATTACAAATCTAACAATTTTGTACAATTCTTATCATCTAATGAGACATGTACCTCAAATTTACCACTTGTAAAACATATACCGAAAAAACTCACGACATGTAATTTAATCCCCGTTTGGTTGTAACTCCGAAAATGAAAACGGAATAAAAATGTATATAGTTCATATGTGTACCATTGTTCATGAATTTTTAAAATTCATTCCTCATGGTTTTATGTAAATGCATTTGCTTCAATCCATTCCGTTTTCATGTCCGGAGTTAAAACCAAACGGACTCTAGCTCTAAAACAATCTCGGAGCCTGTAAAGAACTAGTAAGACCTGAAACTGCACGAGACACCCAAAATTTAGAGCAACCGATCATTATAGACTCAATGCCGATGGTACAAACAAAGTATTAATTGCATAAAAAAAATTGCCAAATACTGAGGTGCTCTATTCTAGAATTACTAAACAGTCTCCAGATATGAACAATTTCAAGTCACAAGGCATTTTTCTCTTGATGGGTTGAAAGTGCAGTATAACTTTGAAAAATTGTTAAACATTCTTGAGATCCAAGGATACCCGGAAACAGAAGCAGATTTTGAAGGTGCAAATAGGATGAGCTTCAAATGTGGGAGGACAAACAATCATATGCACAAAAACTGAGCAATTCTACTTCCTCTTTCCGGTCCCGATAGACAGGAACTCCAAGCTCCTTAGATTATCATCTCGACCAGGTCTTATGATTGATCCACGAGCCAAAGGTGACGTTTTGGACTCGGACCCAGGCAGGACCCTCTGTGCAATTGACGACCGGCCAGTAGATGACAGTAGCCTGCTTAACCGGCTCTCACTCGGTTCACCTGAAGAGCTCTGCCTACTTGTTGACACAACAGCTCTCTTTGAGGTACTCCCATTCCTGGAGCTGCGGCCTCTTTCAGAATCAGCTAGCTGGCACGAAAATTATAAGAGCAATGATGTTAAAACCATTGATAACTGCAAAAGTCATCAAATATTCGTAAGAATCCTACTGCCATTTTGTTGTAGATTCAGCATTGATGACTAAACTAAAATCTATTTTGTTTATTCGTTTGTAACTTCCCTAGGGTTGGGTGGGATTTTTGTGACAACTACTTACGGCGTCTTTCGAAGGACCATCTGATGACTTATTCCTCGAATTGACACCATGTGGTGTGGAAACAGGGTTCCTCCTAGCAAATGCCTCCACTGCACCCGAGAATCTCTCTCTTATTTCTTGTCCCACTATGTAACCATATATCAATAGTGTCAGCATAAAGTGTATATGTTCTATCTTTGTTGAGGAAGAAACATAAGCTTTTAAAACAAAGAAACTCTCAACAAAATAAGTATGAAACCAGAAATGCATGCAAGACAACCAACGGAAAGAGAAGTTTGAAATTGTAAAACTGAAAGTTGTGAAGGAACGGAATGAAAAGCAATTAGCAAAGAGCTTTAGCTGAATGTTAATCTATTATCTGAATTGCTCGTTTCTTTCAAGCTATTAATCTGTTTTCAAATAAATAAAAAAAAAACTATTCTCTAACAGTTAGTTAGCAAATAAAAGGATCATACCAGAAGGCCTATCTGTCCTTTCTGCAGAAGGTCCGGGATTTAGCCCTACTTTTACAGTTGGCTACAAACAGTAAACCCAATACGTAAGACAGATGATTACGCTACTAAGCCACGGCATAATATGACAATTAATACAGACTAACCCGTCTGGAGGTGGAACCTATCTGCGGATACTTCAATATTGTCCAGTCAAAAACATAGTCAAACTGGTAACCTGCACGAGGTAAAGGTATTAATGGGTGCTTAAAACATGAAAAGGACACACCTACTAAGCACACACCTGTCTTCCCCGGCTAAAAGTATTTTAAAATGATGACTTTCTCAGAAACAGAAAGGGTTACTTCAGTAACTATCTAATTGAGACCCAATTTTCAGAATTAATCAAACAAAACAAGCATTTGCCCTGTAAAATGTGTCACGTAGAAATGGTTTATCCTTTTTGAAACACCACTACTAAAAGTCAATCCAATATTACATAAGGATCATCAATAATAGAGCTTTTCGGGCAAAACCACCTTTTTATGATACATTATTTTAGGAACCACCTTTCAATTTTTTTTATAAACGAAACCACTTTACATAATATATTTCATCAAATTGAAACACATTATTTTTTGATTTTTTAATCAATTATCAGTGAAAATTTTGTAATAGTTTGTCAAAAATATCCTGATCATAGTTAATTTTTAATTTAAGAATTTGTGTAAAAATTATTGTTTTTTCTACAAAATAAAAAGATGCATCAATTAATTGATGGGTATAACTGTATAATTGAAACAAATATTTATTTAAAAATAAATTTATTAATTAAGTAACTGTATTCCGGTCAATATGAATTACTTTTAAAAAATAAAAGTGATTTAAATCGACGAGATAGATTTTATAAGGTGGTTTCATTAATAAATTAAAAGGTGGTTTCATTAATAAATTAAAAGGTGGTTTCTTCAAAGCACCCCGTATTATAAAAGGTTTTTGTCCTGAAAAACCCTCCACGTTGCAACATCCTACAAGAACAAATTGTAAATCTTAAGAGATCATTCCATCATATAAAGATTACCTTCACGGATGAAAAGGTCACGGAAGAGCCTTTTAAGGTATGAATATATGGGTATATATTTTTTGAAATGAATATTTATTTCAAATAAATTTATTAATTAGCGGTATTCCGGTCAATATGATGAAATATAGAAACACCGTATTATGAAAGGTTTTTTATTTCCCGAAAAACCCTCAATATTGCAACACCCTACAAGAAAAAATTTAAACCATAAGAGATCATTCCATCAGATAAAGATTACCTTCACGGATGAAAAGATCACGGAAAAGCCTTTTAAGGTATGAATAATCTGGCTTATCATCAAATCGCAACGACCGACAATAATGGAAATATGACGTGAACTCTGGGGGATAATTTTTGCAAAGGACCTAAGCCTCAAAAAAAAAAACAATTAACTTGATGAAACATATAGCCTGTTAAAATATGAAGATTATCTTATAGATAAGCCATACATATCACACCTAAATAAAGCATCAGGAAAATATCTTAATACCTCTATGGGAGTAAGCATTTTTTTTTCACTGATCTTGTCATATTTCTGCTTCTTAGTACCTCCTTTCATACCTTGCCATGGTAGGCTAAAAAAAATCACACAGATCAACTAGAGATCTACTAATGATAAAGTTTCGAATAAACAAATCATTACCTTCCCCTTAGAAAATACATGAGCACATATCCAAGAGACTCCAGATCATCTCTTCTACTTTGCTCTATTAGGGAAAAAGATGGCACAAATTCTAGTTCAGGGTACACTTCCGGGACTAATAATCTTCATTTGAAATGGGCCAGAAAAATATCATTCATAAGATAAGCTAGACAAAATGGAGAAAGCGAAAAAGGTTACCAACGCCAAGGTGAGTGTTGACACTGGCATAACGAGCAGTTCCAGTGAGGTTCTTATTCTCTCTGTAAAACAGTCCATTATAACCACTTAAAAATGTCAAATATTATTTCTACAGGAAAAAAAAATTAATATGTAAAGCATGATTGTTGGCATCAGGAATTAGTAGAAGGTGAAGATAATTCGTTAAACAAAAATTCAAACCAAGCTTGGGCAAGAGGGGAGTGGAGAAAAAAAATCTGTAGAAGTCATAGGCACTTATAACTTTCATACAAAAATGTAGAATAGAATTTGAATGGAAAAAAGTACAAACCAATCTGCTTGTTCATGAAATCATTGCATACTAAGCCAAGTACCGTCAAAACACAAAAACAAAGAGGGAAATTCAATCACTTAAAATGTAAACAGTGAATCTACTTCCAAATGTTAGTGGACTACATATATGCTAAAAATAATGATGACAGATCAGAGTCTAACGATGAAAGATTGCATGGTCTTACATTATATTCCTTCGAATGTGGAAAATTGGCAAGTATACATAAATAGTAGGATATTTGGCTGAAATGCCACGAACAAATAACCAATGAGATTGAAAAATCTGCTGGACATATCCCATCAAATAGACATCAGTTAGCACTTAAATAGCCCTCATAAATTGGCCAATCTCACCAAGAAAAGAGGAAGTGGATAGCAAACACATACAACTTCTGAGCTGAGTAGCTGACATGGAAATGGATGTGGAAATGGGAATGATACGGACACGGGAAATATCATAGTTTGACTCAAGGATATGTCTTTTTGTGTGTCCAAGTTTAGGGAAATGGAAATTAGAAGTGCTGCCTCTTGGGAGTTTCTAGGTGAGAGCTTCACTGTATTCTTTTTTCGACAGATGAAAACACGCCACTTGTGGTACTTATTCGAGAACTCTTTTCACATCATTCCTGCAGTTTATCTTCTTTTAACCACTGAACTTGTTCCTTAATTAAGAAAGAAATAATATATGCAAAATCAAAGTATAATATTTAGCATTGCAAGTGCATTCCTGGAATTCCATTTTAAGACACAAAGCACTGAGAGTAGGAGAAGCACCCTAATAGAGCCAAAGTTGAAACACTTTTTCGGTTTATTTTGCTCCTAGTTAACCCAAACTACCACAAGATAACTAAGAAAATAACAAAGCAGAATGAGGAACTTGCTATCAGATAATAGAAGCACTTTAGGAGATCAGGAGAAGCGCCTTGATAGAGCCAAATAGGTTTGAAACACTTTGTTAGATTGTTTTGCTCCTGGTTGATCCAAACTACCAAATACAAGATAACTAAGAAAATAACAAAGCCGAATGAGGAACTTGCTATCAGATAACAGAAACACAGATTTGGAGATTGCAGCTGGTACCTGTAAGGTATGTGTTTATGTGTTTGAAGATCACGGAACTTTTTTGCAAGGCCAAAATCAATTACATATACCTTCACAAACACACAAGGAGAAGCATCAGAAGGTTATTTAAAGCAAATTGTTCAACGGAAACTGCAACAAGATCTCATTGTACAAAAATCCTGCCTATGAACAACCTGTTCTTGATACTTTTTAGGATCAGCTCAAGTAAGGAGAATAATGTTTGCGGTTAATTTTCAAAAAGAAAATCTTCTAAGAAAAATGAAACATCAGACAACCACATCAATAGCTTTCACGGGAAAAAAAAAGGTCAGGATAAAAAAAGTAATCTTATTATTTTCCATCTAAACTCTGAAGAATTATCCTTGAATAAAGCATTATGGTTTAAAATGATTTGAGCATTCATTTTGTTTGTTTTTTTTCTAGCCACTTTCAAATGTTTCTCTTGGATGTGTCTTATATATATAAATCAGAATAAAAAAATTGTTCCTTCCATTAGCAAGGAATGCTCTTTATTCCTTGCTGTGTGACACTGACACAAAATATATGTGGTTTGCCAAGTGTTCAACACGTGAACATGTGTCCTCCATCCCCAGAAGCATGCACGGCAAGACAGCTTTATCCCAACCATGAAATTGGTTCCATGAAAAACTTATCCAAATTCAATATGCATTCTGAAGAAAAAATTCAAGTATAGCAACTTCTTGGAGATTGCTAACTCGCCGAAGAAATGGTTTATATATTGGATAGATGCAAAACAAATACTGCAGACAAGTATATAAGAATTTACCTGATTTGCTTTGCGCCCCAAGCCCATCAGGAAGTTATCAGGTTTAATATCCCGATGAAGAAATCCTCTGGTGTGCATATACTCAACTCTATTAATCTAAAACAATAAAATAAGGTGTGTGTTAGCCTCTTATTAATGTAGAGAAGATTACACCTCACATCAGCCCGTCATACCATCTGATCTGCAAGCATCAAAACTGTCTTCGATGAGAATTTTCGGTTGCAATAGTTGAACAAATCTTCCAAACTAGGTCCTAGAAGGTCAATAACCATGATGTTGTAATCTTTTTCAACACCAAACCACTTAATATGGGGAATACCAGCTGGGTCACAAATAAAAAACCATAAGTGAGAATTCAGTGAAAAACAATCAACCACCAACAAATTACGGAAGCATTTGTTAAAGAATATAGTTGGTAAATAGAACTGAAAAGAACAGAAAACAAAACAAAAAAAGAAGAGAAAAGAAAAGAAAGAAAATCAAGGATAAGGGAGCATTTTTCCAACATCTGAGACACAGAAAAATGGAACACTTACTGCCTCCCTGAAGAAGCATATACAACTTTGATTCATAATGAAGCTGAGGGTGCTTGGTCTTCACAGATTCCTGCAGTTGATAGGTAACAAGCCACATCAAAAATTAAGAATAAGGGGGCATTTTTCCAACATCTGAGACCCAGAAGATTGGCATCTCAAACTTACGGTGATGGAGTGCGCAGGAAGATATTTACACACGAGCATTCCAAACCGATGTAATGCAATTTCAGAAGTCACACCAATCACATTAATGTGAAGAAATAAATAAGAGAGGACAGTGGTGCACTACTAATGGTTTGAGGGTTAGCATGTGATTGTGAAGACATATTCTTGTCCCTTTTGCCTAAGCCTTCAACGATTATACAGTCTGGAGAATCCAAGATTTGTAGGGAAGTGCTAAGTAGATTCAATTCCTAGCTTAAAATTTCTATAAATTAAAATCAAGTTCATAGACGATGATAAATACGGATGCGAACAAGCAAGCCTCTCTCAGGTGACAGATGGACTAGTGACCTTTGAAGCATCAAGTTATATGAGAGCAGGGAAGAAACCATTTCATGTAAAGCTTATACAAAACGGTAATGAAATTGTTTCATATAAGAGCATATCAAATCGTTCTCCAATATGGGTCCAATTTCTTTGGTGGCAAAGATGATGTGAAAATGAGGACAAACAGTTTCTTTAAGGACATAGAAAATGGCTATCCCCATTATCTATCTGATACCAATCATGCAGCAGTAATATTCTGTATTACACGGAAGACAAGGGTTCCACAAAAGATGCTCCAGTCTTTGGTAGTTTGGCTTACAAAATGAAAATGATTATAACATTCCTTGCAACTTTCTACGAGAAAAAAAGGTGATTGAGTTGGACTTGCTTTTAGTAGTGAAAGCTAGATTTAGTGTTCCAGATGGCTTTTCCACCTATGCATGTGGATCTTATTTTACTCATATAGACTACAGATATATAATCTAATAGGCTGATACTATGGGAGGAGAAACTGTAAAAAAGAGTTTTTCTGTTGCTGCATTTCTGCATCCCCAAAACATTGTCTGACACCTATATAGTAGAATAACTTGAGCGTGGTGGAAATAATAACTACAGTATCAAACTTGAGATATATAAACACAGAATTTTTTATTTCAACAAATTAATTTACATGAACCTGTCAAACCTAAACACTATTCTTTTAATCAAAACACCTTATATTGTATTTTTAATACTGAAGTCTTTCTTTCCCTGATATAGTGAATGCTAGCATGGCATCAAACATTAGAAATTTTGTTGCTCATCAACAGTTCTGGTACAACATATCTTGCATGTCTATTTTATGACATTTGATTAATAAAAACTTTGCACCAAAAAAAAAAGAATGGTACAGCAGATGAAGGAGATATTAGCATTATACAGAAACGAGCACTGTTGAAAGCAAAATGATTATACTTGGATTACGACAGCACACAGTTCATGATCCATAAACAAAATCAATTAGCCAAAAAAGACATCATACCACTGAAAAAAGATTAATCCGTAAATCTATAAAGAGATAAAGATACATACCAGCTTAACAGCGACTTCTTCACCAGTCTGAACATTAACACCTTCAAAGAATCCGACACAAAGTCCAAGTTAATAAGCAAACTCCAAAATAAAATTACAGGAGGATATGCAAAGATCAATATAAAATTGGAGTACTACCCAAATAAAGCTCTCCAAATGAGCCAGCTCCAATCTTCCTCCCAAGCTTAAACTTTCCACCAATCACATGATCCATATTTCACTCCCAACCAGAAGCTCCACACAAGATTTTACACCAAGAACAGCAACCAATGCAATTTCCAAATTCAAAAACCTAGCGGTGAACAAATTTTAGTACATAGATAGGTCTATACATCCAAAATTTCCTCTGAACAAAAGCCTTCATTCATCAACCAACCCTAGTGAATACACTGACCACAAAACCTAGTAAAAAATCCACTAAAATCCGATCTAAACCCCAAATAACCGAAGGAAAATTGCAAAAAGAAAAATATTCCACATGAACGAGTATGCTAAATCTTAGCTTCTCAATACAAGTCCTAATGAGTCAAAAATCACAAACACCACGAACTTCGAGAAACTTTAGGGAGTGTTTTGGACAATCTAAAGTGAAAATCAAAAGCTATATTGCAGTTGCTAGCAAATCTAGTGACATTCCTGGAGAAGTGCAAAGTTTAGCTTCATCCGGGATCAAATTGAGTAGTTGGATCTCAAAAGGCAGACGGACCGATTGGTAAAGAGAAGTGAGGAAGATTATGCGGGGAAATACTCGGGATTGAAGGAAATCGAAGGGAAAATGGGGAAGAAGAAGAAGATCAAGGGAGAAAGACGGAGACCACCGAGTGCAAAAGCTACCCCTAAGCTGAAAGTGAAATACATACAGTATATGAAACGCAATAGTTCATGACTTCATGTGACTAGTCAAGACTCGAGGCATCCTATTATCTATCTTAAATGTTAGTAATAGGTTTCACCAAAAAAATATTATTAATTGGATTTGTTTTAAGAGGTGGAAATCTAACAGTATGAAAATATGGTTGAGATTTAGTGGAATAATTAAAATTTATTTATTAGATTAGATGAAAATATTGAACAAATTTATATTATAATCTATAAAGATACTATCGTAGTTTTGTTATGGAAGATAGGTTATGGTGCGAAATTACGGAAGGGACGTTGTGACATGTGTTAAATTTTTTTCTTTTTCAGTTTTTTCTTAGATGACACTTTTTTCGGTCATTTTTTTTCAAATTCTATTGTACTAACGGTTTATATATTTTTACAATTTTTTTAGTAAGTTCAACATAATGTATGAATTAACAATATAAAATGTTTGAACTAATAAAACATTCTTTTAAACTAATAGTATAAAAATTTTGATTTTTTTCTTACGGACATTTTGTCATTTAAAATTTTTACACATTTCGTTCAAATAATTTGTTTTGTTAGTTCATATTATATTGTACTATTGGTTCATACATTTTTACAAAAAAAAAATCATAAGTTCAAAATAATGCATGAATTAATAAATATAAAATATTTGAGCTAATAGAACACTCGATTTAAACTAATATTATAAAATTGTGAACTAGCAAATATTCTAATGAAAGTATTCAAATAAATGTAACTATAAAATTTGAACTTTTATAATAAGGAGTATGGGTTCAAATTTTGGGTATCATTAGTTCGATCATTGTATTTTGTTAGTTGAAAAATTGTGTTTTATTAGTTCAAACGTGTACAAATAAAAAAAGTGCATAAAAACATAACTTATAAATAGAACAAAAATAATACATGAACTCACTATAAAAAACGTTAGAAACTAATTATGTATAAATTTTGAACGGATTAAAAACTAAAATTATGTATTGTGATAATCATGTTGCAATAAGCACGTCCACGGGTCACGGGTCACCCGTGACCCAGCGGGTCCGGGTTCCCCCGGGTCACGTGTACGGGTAAGGGTCGTAAGATCCTTACCCGTGACCCGCCGGATCGACCCGTAACGGTCACAAAAATTCAAAAAAAAAATCCCAACGGCTATATTGATAAATAAAACAATATAATTTAATAAATCTAACCCAAAAACAATTCTATAAATACCCCAAACCCAATTCATTTCATCTCATAACAATTCTCATCATTCAATCATCTATTCACTCTCTCAATCTCTCCATAATTTCCAACTCTTACATTCAATTACTCTCCTAATCTCATATTCTCATTCTCTTATTTTTCATTTTACTACTCTTACTTACTACTACATTCTATTATTGAAAAAAAAATGTCTAGCCGAGGAAGACGTTCCGTTAGCGGTGCCGGTCCTTCATCCGGCGAAGGTTTTACCCGAGGACGGCATTCCGTTAGCGGTCTTCCAACTGGTTCGGATTTAAGGCGAGACTTATTAAGTGGAGATCACGAGATCTTCGAGGAGGAGGGTATCACGGAATCACCTACTTTCCCCAACACCCAAGGATCCGAGACCGAATTCACGGAGGAGCCGGAGGAGGAGCCGCCGTTGAACAACAATCAACTAACGGCGGCGGTCTTCCGATTTTGGTTTACAAAAGGTGCTCCCGATGTCAACGGAGTTTACTATGCCAAATGTAATTTTTGTGCGGCACAATACGAGCACAAAAAGGGAGAAGGCTACGGGAACTACAAGAGGCATATCCGGAACAAGCATCCCGAAAAAATGGGATTAGCACGAGGGCAAACACAACTTACCGGGTACGCATCTACTTCTAACCAACCTCCTTCTCTATTTACATATGATCATTCTTCTTCTATGGATGCATTTTCGGAAATGTTGGCCGTAGATTCTTTAGCATTTAGTTTTGCACAAAATGTTGGTTTTAATGATTGGATGCAAAATCATGCTCAACCCGCATATAAACCGATTTCTCGCCAAACCGCTAAAAGAAAAATGATGCATAAATATAAAATTCGTAAAGAAGAATTGATTAAATATTTTATGGACAACGGTGATATTCAAGTTTCTGTTTGTAGTGATATTTGGACCGACGGTTTTCAAAAAAATTCATATATGGGTATTACTTGTCATTTTGTTGATAAATTTTGGATTTTAAACAAAAGAGTTTTAGCATTACGAGTTTTCAACGAACAGCACACCGCCCAAAACATTGCCCGTTTGATTGCAAATGTTTTGGAAAAATATAGATTAGTTTCACGAGTTTTTTCAATCGGTTTTGACAACGTCTCCGCTAACACGGTTTCCATTAGAGATTTAACCAACTATTGTAAGCCGACGATTAGAGGTAAATTTTTTCACATTAGGTGTGCCGCTCATATTTTTAAACTTGTGTGTTCAAGACGGTTTAGCATACGTTGGACATTTAGTACAACCTATTCGAAATATTCTTAATGAACTTTGGTCTAAAAAAAGTGTACGTACTAAATGGTATGCATATTGTAAACAAAATAACGTTTATCCTAAAAAATTTCCAAAAGATGTTTGTACAAGATGGAACTCTACTTACAAAATGATTTACGAATCATATGAATATCGAGAACTTTTAAGTGGTTTTGCCGCACAACATATTGACGGTAATTTTGTTTTCGGTGAATCTTGGATTTTAGCAAAAGATGTAATGGAGGTTTTTAAATATTTTTATGATGCTACTAACACTTTTAGTTATGTTTATACACCAACTTCAAACATATTTTGTTATGTAGCAATTAATATTGCATTTGCAATTCAACAAGGTCTTTTAATTGAAAATATTTCACAAGCTATACTTTCAATGCGAACTAAATGGTTAGATTATTATACAACCATTCCCGATGTTTTTCTTGTTGCATTTGTGTTAGACCCTAGACGTAAAATGGATGGTTTAGAACAATTTTTAGAAAGTTATTATGAATTTTTAGATTTAGATCAACATCCCGATTGTCATGTTTCTACCATAATTGCTAAAGTTAGAAAATTATTTGATGAATTATTGATTCAATATCGTGTTTCCGATCGAGGTCAATCTTCTCAACCCCCTCTCCTCGTCCTTCATCTTCAAGTTCATCTAAATTTAAATCAATTGCTAGAGATTTGTTTGGCCCAAAAAGGGCAAAAACCACGTCGAGTTCCAACTCGGAACTCGACGAATATCTAATCATTTCTTTTGAGTTTGCCAATGATGAAGAAGAAGAGGATTTCAACATATTAGAATGGTGGAGCCGACCGGAGAGAATGAGGTTTCCTACCCTCTCAAGGATCGCGACACAAATTCTCGCTGTTCCCGCCTCAACGGTAGCGGTTGAGCAAACCTTTAGCCGGAGTGGAAAGGTGCTCGATCCGACGAGATCAAACATGTTGCCCGAGACGTTGGAGGCACAAGTCCTCCTAGCCGATTGGAGGAAAGTGGAAATGCGAACACAAAAAAACAACCTCTCGGCGGAGGAAGGCGACGAAGATGACGACGAGCGACAACAAACGCCATCGGATGTATCGGCGGGAGAGTCCGACTAAGGTAAGGGCCAATCGGGGATATAAACAAAGGTAAGAGAACTGCGTGGGCTTTGATTCCTCCTCCCCGAGAGGATACGAAAGGCAACCGGGATTCCGGTTCAAGCCCAATTCTTCCCTTTTTATTTTTATTTTTTTAAGTTTAAGACTTAAACTTAAAAAAGAACAAAATAAACTAATAAAAAAAAAGAGTTAAACTTAAAAAAATTGGACTTAAACTTTAAATTCAATTTGTTTTAGATTAAGTCCTCTTTTTATTAGTTTATTTTGTTCTTTTTTAAGTTTAAGTCCAATTTTTTATTAGTTTATTTTCTTCTTCTTTTTTAAGTTTAAGTCCAATTTTTCTCTTCTATTTATTTTCTTATTTTTCTAAGTTTATTTCCTTAATTTTTTTTATGGTGAGGTGGCCGACCGGTCGACCCGCCGGGTCTGACCCATGACCCGTGGACATGCTTATGTTGCAATGTTTCTCATGAAAACTACAAAAAAAAAGTCACCGCATACACTCATTCAAAACATAATTTCAAAAGGACAAATTGTTTCCGTACCTTCTAAAAATTGCAAAATTGTCACATCATTTCTCTCAAATCATTAAATGACGTGATTTAACGTAGACCATTGGAACAAGTCATACAACGGTCTAGATTAATTTGTAATGTCACATTGTGGTAATGCTCTCTACCTAATCAGTCCCTAAAAATATTACATTATAATTCTTATTATTTAAGATAATCTTATAGTGGGTTAATCCCATATAACTTTCTTTTAAAAAGAGTTTTAAACTTAACCTTTATTTTTAAATTAATTTAATATCAAATACTTGCTTAAAATATAAGAAGGTAGGTTTGTCGAATATTCCACTAGACTATCTCTCATACATATTAAGTGAAAGTTTCATCTTTTATTTTTAAAAGAGAATAATATTAGTTTTATTTTTTATTTTTAAATGTTTTATTCCAAATCATTATATAACGTGGATTAACGTGGACCATTTGGCGGAGACTTTTTCTCCTCTCAACCAAAGATGCAAATGTCTTCGATGATGGCAATATGCATCCGAACTCGCGTATTAACCTCTTGAATTCTCTTTCACACTTCAGGGTATCCCATACTTATTTTTTTCCCATTCTTTTCTTCCTTTGCAACCCAAAATAAGGTCAAATGAGGCTAAACATGAATGTGATAAATTTGTTTTAGAGGGACCAAAGAAGGGATAATAAAAGACAAGAAGTGACTAATAGAAGGAAAACATATATAGAGGTGGAAAAGTAACATAGGCTTATTAAAGAGGGCCTCAAGCATTTAAATATCAATGCAAATAGAATCAAATGAACATGTAGTTTTGAAGGAGGGTCAATCACAAGTTCCTGAAAAACTAAACATGTTGGAGATCACTCATAAAATAAGAAAGAAAGAACACATGAAAATGCATGTTCAATGGTTATAGCGCTTACAAGGGTTATGTTTGGGCAAGATAATAATCAATAATCATTCAAAAACTCATGTGCATAAAACCAAGATGTAGAAATCCAAAGCATCGTTGACAACTCAAGAGTAATAGCATCACATACTTAAGTTCTGGAAGTAACAATGATGAGAAAGACTCAATAAAAGGGAAAATGAAAAATTTAAAGCGTGTGACATGAAAGGGAAACATGATATGCGAATGTGAGTAAAACACCTCATAATTAAACTACACATCATCCTTGATATGCAAAAGAAGTCAAGAGAAGAAGGTACACACAAAGCAATGCAATGCATATGGTGGAAGGGAATAAAGATGATAAAAAGACGGAATGATGTGAGTTGAAGTCATTTTTGTGTATCATTAGAATCTTCAAATATCCCTGCATAATACATAACTAACAGTTGTCATCTAGAAAGGGGAAAACAACAAAAGAAAATGACAAAATAAGGGGAAAAAAGAAAAATCAAATTCATTGGTTGTCTCCATTCAACGTTTGTTTTTGGTCATTAGCTCGACCCATATGTCATAATCCAGAGAAAATCCTTCACCACCACGGAGTGTAGGCTAGGTATGCGTCAGCGGAGCGCGGGAAGTGAGTGGGGACGAACAAGAGTCTTTTGTATTGCCGAGGGTGGGTAAAACGGTGAACGAGGGGTGTGGGTGAGATGAGGCGTTTGTGGGACGGGGATGGTGGTGTGTGGAGTGTAGTAGATGAGGGTGTTATGGTATATGTGGTAGAAGGAGGTCTGATGGTGGGTGAAAAGGTAGGTTTAGAATTTGTGGAGGGTGTGTGTGAATGTTGGCGGCATGAGATAATGGAGGGTGGTGATGGTGAGTGAGTGAATGTTTGAGTTGTGTGGGAGGTTGACATAACTGTAGGGGCCAAGTGGTGAAGGAGGGGCAAGTGAATGTGAGGCAGGGGAGAATGGTATCTTACTAACATTCCCATATGGCGTAATGATGAACGGAATTTCCGTTATAGGCTTTTTAGGGCATGAACCGGGCATTGAGACAGGTGGTCGGTGACTATCAAATGGACAGTCTAGCCATTTGGTGGCCGTCTGAGATGAAACTTTTGGAGTCACCACTTTATGCGCTTAGTGAAGCGGGTAGCTTGGCCGTCTGAGCCCGTTTCAATTCGTTGCCATTTGAATTGAAGTCGAAGCTACAAATTTTTTGTTTTATTTTAATTAAATATCTGAAATGTAATGAAACGGGCACCCTACGGGCATCTGGTAGCCGTGTAGCGGCCGTTTCATGGTCGTCACTTGGGTGTTTGAGCTCTCAACCTTGTGCTTTTAATTCTGCCGGAGTTATGGGATTCAGTCCGATCTTAACCTTGTCGCCTTCAAAGGCTGGAGCATCCAGTGTTGCTTGGATATTTTCCAAGGTGACTTTCATGCCATCTAAGTGAGAAATGATTTCAAGACATTAAATTTACAATGCCTCTACTCGATATTACATGAATTTGTGGATGTCACGGAGAAAACCGAGTTCTTCATTCAGCGTGGATTTGCTCTCCATCATATTCTTCACTGTTGTATTGAGTGTTTGGATAATTGTTCGCATCTCCATTTGGTGCTGTAGAATTTCTTTCAAAAGTAAATCCGAAAAGGACATCTTGTGTTTGTGATTCATCTTGGCGTCCAACGTTTGAGGGTGATGAGCCCTTTCAACAGCAAGTGTGACATTGACCTCGCAATATCACCATGTGGATTAGCAATAGTGAGTTGATTTCTTTGATCCTCCTTTGTTATAGCAACAACTTTATTGGTAGTTTTTTTTTTGTGATTCATCTTAGATGTAATACCCGAAAAATTTAAACTCCGTTTAATACCCGAGCAAACCGGATTCCGATCCGTCAACCTTTATTCTTTTAAATAAAATAAAACGATGTTAAGTTCTATCATTTTATGTGACATTGATTCACATAAAATGACAATTTATGTAACCGTAAATTATTCCGTATATTTTAAAAAATGAAGACCGGTTCCGTACGAATAACGATTTATTCATTCAGCTCATATTTTAACTAGATTAGGAGGCCCATCGGAGTAGGCCCACTAGGATGCCCAACCGGCCCAACATTAGCTTCTAACCTAATTAGCTTCTAACCTAACCAGCTTTAACCTAATCTAAGCGGCAACACTTACGTCCTCCTGCTTCCTCTGTGAGACCGTTCGCAACTACAACCCAGCAACCCCGGCGCTCGCAGGCCACCGTACGCAGAACCGAAGACGTCCGCCACGACCCTCTCAGACGACCCTTCTGCGCCGGATCTTTCCCTTCTGCGTCGACAGCAAGTAGAGCCGGACACCGCTGGAATCGAACAACAGTGAGCCTTGCTGCCGCCGCTAGAGTCGAACAGCAGTGCCGCCGCTAGAGTCGAACATCAGTGAGCCTTGCCGCCGCCGCTGTAGACGTCGCAACCGGTGAGACAACGCTGCCGGTTCCCTCTCCTTCTCCTCTGACGCCCTTGTACATACACCGTTGCACCACAGGGAAGTTGTTGCTGCTGTCACAAAAACGTTGCACGCTAACTTCTCGACTCGCCAAGTTGGGTTATCGACCTCGATCCAAACAGACCGGAATGGTGAGCCTCTATCCTGCAACCTTCCGCTTCTTTTGTACTGCTGTAAGGCTGTCAACAGCATTACTGTATCTTGTATAAATTTGTTTTGAGAAGGGCTGAATTAGGAGTTCTTGGAGTAGAGTAGATTGTCCTCTTGGTAGTATGGTGAAGGAATAGAGAGTGGGTAGGTTGTGTGTTTGTATCTTGTATCTCTTGTTCTTGTTCTAAATAGGATCTTCAAGGTATAGTAAAGAAAAAAGGGGTGCTGTCTTAAAAACTGGATTTTAAGATCCAAAACCAATCCAGTTTTTTTCAATATTTATGAGCTGAAACTGCTGACTTTGAACCCGTAATTGGCTAACTTAGATTGAACATCCACCGTTGAATTTTTGATATATTGTAGATAGAAATATGAAGTTTACTGTATTAAAATTTGAGAGAAAGTTAACGGTCGGATTAGAACTTATAAGGACTCAAAGTAGGGCAGATGAGCTGTTTTTACAGCAGGGGAAAATAAACTAAGTATGGAAATTTCAGCTTTTATACAACTTTGGAGAATTATTGGGAGAGTTATGAGTAAGTATTTTGTGAGAGATATTTACCCTATATTTAGTATACATATCATAGATACCTAGAGAGTTACTTCGGACTTTTTATATTTTTATTCGAGCCCCATATCTTAAGCCAAAGTTGGACCTTAGTGACTTTGTATGAAAGTCGAGAATGTGTTTAACTCTTTTAAATCTTTGGTAAAGTTCTTCGGAGAGCTTTGAGTGTGGTTTTGAGTTCCAAAGAATAGTTTGGAACTTTGTTATAGATTTTCATAGATTTTCGGCACTAAGGGTAAAATGGTCTTTTACCGTAAGAGAGCTTTTTCCGTAATTCCTTCGCATGAGGTTGGACATCTGGATGTGATTTTGATCGACATGCCTTGTTTGACAGGCGTTTGAGTTACCACGGGTTCGGACCGAGTTGAGATTTGAGAAAGCGATTTTGATCAAGGTAAGTCCTTGCGACTTACTTAGTTGGTTTCTGGATATTAGTTGGGTGATAATGGTTGTATGTGTACAATGTGTGTTATAATAAATAACAACTTGTTAGGACGACCGTGGTTATTATGTTTTAAGGCCCAAGTGTATGTATAACAGGCCGTGACATCACTGCCCAGTTCTGACAGGAGACAGGGAGGTTCTCTATACCCAGACCATACAGGTACACGGTGAGATGCATCGGATCCACTCCTGATGGGTACACGGGGGCGGAGGCGAGGTTTGGGAATCCCTCGTGTCACAAAATAAGTATCATTAGAGTGAATGACTTAAATGAAGATAATAAATGGATTGTTTGAAAGCATGATGAGTGTTTATTATTTTATGTGTGTGTGCTATTATTATTCTTCTAATGTTTAGATAACTAGCTAATGGTTATTTTGTTGTGATTTTAGATTTTTACAGCAGGTTAGAACAGCAGCTGAGTGATCCGGAAGTAGTGGTCAGCCGGGTCTCCGTACTCCTTAGAGTGGGGGTTTGGGTTGTTGCTTTGTTGTCTTTTCCTTTTGTTAAGACAGTTAGTCTTTTCCGTTGTTTAAGTACGATAGGCTGTTAGACTTCGTTGCATTCATCCTTTTATAAATATATTTTTATGAATTTCGGTTTTTCTTATTTGTGTCTTGTTGCAAGATCCTAGTAATATTGTTGTCAAACTGAGGTCGGGACCCATTGTGAGGTCCTAACCAGTAATGTCCCGAGTTCTGAGAATTCGGGGTGTTACAACATGGTATTAGAGCCAGGTTGGCAACAATGACACTTGAAATCTTCTGAAAGACCGAATAAGTACTTAAGCAGAACCCGAAAAGGGATTTGAGTCTTAAAAAGGACTTTTAGTTTTCAAATGCATGCATAGACTGGTTGGGAATAGAAAAGTACGGTTGACCACCACTACTACCGCGGATCTCATTATGCTTAGTATGTACTTTAGGTTTTTACTCTCGTTGGACTTATTAACTTAATTATAAAGGTATGTGAGATAAATAGATATATGTCAAAGATTAGTAGAAATTATAGTATTTTATGCCCTTAACGGAGATAACCAAATGAGATCCCCACTTCGTAGACACACCTAAGTATATTTGAAGGGTTTCAACGTAAGGATAAGTACGCTCAACTTATGAGCATCAGGGTAGGCGAACGTCCGGACAACTCCGTCGAACTTGTTGAGGAACGTCGAGACGGAAAAGTGAAGACTAAAAGACAACACCAGCGACGATGACAAGAAGGGAATAGGATCAAATGAAGAATGTACATGAGAGTAGTTCCGGAAAAGCGTTGGATGACCGAAAAGTATACAAATTGGAAGAGACAACACATAAGTTATTTCAAGTGTGGTATAAGCAACGTTACAAACAAGGTGGATGCTTTCAAAAAAAAAGAAAAAAAGAAAAAAAGAAAGTCAAGGTGAAATATAGCAGCGATCCAGACAAGATGCATTGAATCTAAGCTTACTCACGGACCAGAAGGTGAAAGTTTGAGGCTAGAAGCAGGGCGGAATATGATCACTCTCGACAAGATACTTGACACCACAATCAAGATGGGAAACCGAGACAATCATACGTGTAGGAGTCAGGATGAGATACATTGTCCATCCCAATACGAAGAATCAAAGAGCTGCACAATGAAAGCTTACAGGTTGCTAGAAAGTGGAAGGTAGATTTCATAAACATGGAGGTGAAGTGACTTTCTAGAAGACACGAGCGTCCAAAGAATAAGGTTTTGACCCAGATATGAAGGGCTAAAGGAGTACAAAGATGGAAATTTACAGTGGAGCTTAAGGCCGAAAGATAGATATCATAACTAGGGAGACATATTGACTTCTTCAAAGATACGAGAATTTTGAAAGAAGTCCCGACGCATGTAGTAAAGAGGGTAGAAGCCTTTAACGGATATAACGGATTTTCATAAACGCAATGTTACAAAACAACGCTAACGATGGGAGAAAAGTAAGTGAGAATGATCTGGGTAGACTTAAGAGTCCAACATGACCTCTCACTCAACACGGGACTCGGTTACCGACACCAACGATTCATACAAGAGAAACCGCAAGTGGATGGAAATTTAGATCCAAGGATTTACAATGACGCGTCTACAAGCTATCGGGAAGAATTGATAAACCGCTATAGTTGGCATATGAGTAACACTACTGCACTTTGGCAAAGTGATCAAATAGAGAGAAAGACATGAATAGATCGTGGAAGGAGCTAAAGGTGTATACACGGATAAACTTAAATGAATAACTTTTTATCCAATATATCCACATCGAAGTAAATAGAAGAAAAGTAAGTCTATGATCTTGTAGAAGATCAACTATAAACTATCTAGTAACAACTGAGGATTTACGTATATGGGAGACTATGGAGGATTAGTCGGAAGATAATACCAGTGGATTTATAAGAGAAACTGATTGGTATATAGAGGATCTCTGCAAGAGATCAACGGTGACAATGGTGAAGTTTAATCGATACAAGTACTAATGCCCTTAATAGTAACATAGAACGAGTTCAAGCCAGCAACTTTAAGTTAAGAAGCTAAGGAGAAGATTTGGACGGTCGGAAATGACCCCTTAGATTATTAAAGAGATAAAGGAAATGGTTGTGAGCAGTTGCCTGCCTACGGGCTAAGAAAAGGGTGATCACAGTACGGATGGATGTGTAAAAAGGACTAGAAGAGTAAGAAGAAACTGATGAATTTGATCATATCCTACGTCAATCAAGACAGAGGGTTCTTAACATTCCACACAAATAGGAATGATGGTTCTCGATCCCCCGAGAGTTTCAAAGGGAGCCTTTGTGACTAAAGATGTAACACGGAATAACTAGAGTTAGAGAGGCGGCACAAACATAGAGTTTTTTTTTTTTTTGACTTAGTGTTGAGGTGGATTGTCTTGTTGAGTTGGGAGGTAGTTGTAGGTAGAGTATACATTTTGGGTGGAATAGACATGAGAAAGAGTAATATTGAATGACTGAAGGTTATTATACTGATCCGATGTCACGTCAGTAAGATAGGTACCGAGAAGTGCTTATATAAGAGTTTAAGAAGAAATGGTGGTATTCCAATGCAAATTCCATTTAATCGTGATAACTCAGTGATGTGTAGATGGGTGAGTAGTTGTGAAACCGCGTACTCATAGGGGTGTATCTATCATACGGGGTATGAAGACTTAGAGAAGATAAAGCGGCAGGAGTATAGGACTACATAGTAAGATGTGAGTCGGGAGATCGGATTTTTGGAGGAAGTCACATGCAAGTGATGTTCCTATACAAATGATATCAAGAGATGTTCAACAAAAGTCATGTATCAAAGAAGGAGTCTTGCTAAATTTAAATAACGTGTGGAGATGAGGATGCGTCTATGAAATCTCTGCAAGAATGCAAGATAACTGGGGTTTCAACACTGAATGAGTAATAATGATCAGCTAACGGTTAGAGACCAATTCGGACAAAGAAAATGAATAAGATTAGTCACCTAGTAGAATAGGTGACAAGACAAGCATCAGAGACCATCATGTGGTTAGTATTATTGTTGTGATGTATTTTGAAGTAAGCGCGTGACCGCACCTCAAGAATCGGGAGCTAAACCGAAAACTACATGTCAAGATGGTAAATAGGTTAGAGTAATGACTTGTAAGTCAACGTGATTACTCCTCATTTGGAAGTCAAAAGGATTGTGGAAGGATCACCACATTGAGTAGTCCTAACGAGTAATAAGTTGAGTTTTGATAAGACATAAGTGAATTCCGGGAGGTTCCACAGACACACGTTCCAATCCTTCCAGGGGGAAGTGACCGGGGAGTTAAGTTACTGAGGGGTTATCTAGACTATTTGTGAAGATGTATGGGGGTCAGAGACCATAGTTTGATATATATGGACAGTTTATCTCGAGGTTCTGGACAACCAGTACTCACGAGTAAAGTACAAGTCTTCCCTTTACTATAGAAAATCATCTATAGACAAAAGGTCTGTTTGAAGAGGATCTTGCCGTTATTAGAAGAGAAATTACATGCGAAGAGTTGGTAAATTATCATGACTAACGGAAGACGTCATTATGATTAATGGGTGACAATAGATTGATCAGAGTAGCGCAGAGGAAGCATGGTGGGCCCATAACCCATAGAACATGAAACTCAATGGTAGGTCCACTGTGCCCTCAAGTTAAGGATTCGTAGATCGATATGCAAATGTCCGCATGGAGTGTGCTTTGGGTTATCTCAAGTTGAAAGCTTGACCAAAGGCATATAATAATTCAGTAACGGAGAGACGATCCGACTGAGTCATATTAGAAAGACAAGACCAAACGAGTGGTCTTAAATAGAACATCAGGCACTTAGTAAAGTGCCGGGATATGTGTAAGATCGTTATTATAGAAATTATAGTCGGGATTTTCCGAAAGATTAAAATCAAGGGGATTCAGCGGAAGAAATCAAGTTCTTATTATTTAGCTAGAGTCATCAAAAGTGTTCAGAAGTAAGTTGAGGAATGTATTCTTCTAAGATCCTAAAGTAGATTGAGAGGTTATTTATCAACCAACACTTCTACCTAGAGTTCACAAGTAATAGTTAAGGGGGCTACATATTAGACCCGGGACATGTCATCAAACATGAGGATCTGATAGTTGAGCCCGACCATACATTTGTGGGGTACCTAGTAGCTGTCCTGGAGCGCAGTATTAGATGTCTGCGGTCCAAGGAGATACTGATGTTGAGGATCCAGTGGTCTAGACGAGGAGCTAATGAGGCCACTTGGAAGACAGAGGAGAGTATTAGACGTAATTATCCCGAGTTCTTTACGGGGTTAAATGTTACTTCTGTACCGATGAGTTAGTACCCGGATGCTGTGTTGTTTGACTTTTCAGGTTTTTACCTTGGATTGAGTGATTGTGTTTCTTTGATGTGTGCCTGGTTATGATGATTGAATAGTTGCATGGTAGACAACGAGAATTTTTATGACACCAAATATACAAAGAAAGTCGTTTGATTAGATACATTATTCTAAGTTTCGGGACGAAACTTATTTTAAGAGGGCACTGATGTAATACCCGAAAAATTTAAACTCCGTTTAATACCCGAGCAAACCGGATTCCGATCCGTCAACCTTTATTCTTTTAAATAAAATAAAACGATGTTAAGTTCTATCATTTTATGTGACATTGATTCACATAAAATGATAATTTATGTAACCGTAAATTATTCCGTATATTTTAAAAAACGAAGACCGGTTCCGTACGAATAACGATTTATTCATTCAGCTCATATTTTAACTAGATTAGGAGGCCCATCGGAGTAGGCCCACTAGGATGCCCAGCAGGCCCAACATTAGCTTCTAACCTAATTAGCTTCTAACCTAACCAGCTTTAACCTAATCTAAGCGGCAACACTTACGTCCTCCTGCTTCCTCTGTGAGACCGTTCGCAACTGCAACCCAGCAACCCCGGCGCTCGCAGGCCACCGTACGCAGAACCGAAGACGTCCGCCACGACCCTCTCAGACGACCCTTCTGCGCCGGATCTTTCCCTTCTGCGTCGACAGCAAGTAGAGCCGGACACCGCTGGAATCGAACAACAGTGAGCCTTGCTGCCGCCGCTAGAGTCGAACAGCAGTGCCGCCGCTAGAGTCGAACATCAGTGAGCCTTGCCGCCGCCGCTGTAGACGTCGCAACCGGTGAGACAACGCTGCCGGTTCCCTCTCCTTCTCCTCTGACGCCCTTGTACATACACCGTTGCACCACAGGGAAGTTGTTGCTGCTGTCACAAAAACGTTGCACGCTAACTTCTCGACTCGCCAAGTTGGGTTATCGACCTCGATCCAAACAGACCGGAATGGTGAGCCTCTATCCTGCAACCTTCCGCTTCTTTTGTACTGCTGTAAGGCTGTCAACAGCATTACTGTATCTTGTATAAATTTGTTTTGAGAAGGGCTGAATTAGGAGTTCTTGGAGTAGAGTAGATTGTCCTCTTGGTAGTATGGTGAAGGAATAGAGAGTGGGTAGGTTGTGTGTTTGTATCTTGTATCTCTTGTTCTTGTTCTAAATAGGATCTTCAAGGTATAGTAAAGAAAAAAGGGGTGCTGTCTTAAAAACTGGATTTTAAGATCCAAAACCAATCCAGTTTTTTTCAATATTTATGAGCTGAAACTGCTGACTTTGAACATCCACCGTTGAATTTTTGATATATTGTAGATAGAAATATGAAGTTTACTGTATTAAAATTTGAGAGAAAGTTAACGGTCGGATTAGAACTTATAAGGACTCAAAGTAGGGCAGATGAGCTGTTTTTACAGCAGGGGAAAATAAACTAAGTATGGAAATTTCAGCTTTTATACAACTTTGGAGAATTATTGGGAGAGTTATGAGTAAGTATTTTGTGAGAGATATTTACCCTATATTTAGTATACATATCATAGATACCTAGAGAGTTACTTCGGACTTTTTATATTTTTATTCGAGCCCCGTATCTTAAGCCAAAGTTGGACCTTAGTGACTTTGTATGAAAGTCGAGAATGTGTTTAACTCTTTTAAATCTTTGGTAAAGTTCTTCGGAGAGCTTTGAGTGTGGTTTTGAGTTCCAAAGAATAGTTTGGAACTTTGTTATAGATTTTCATAGATTTTCGGCACTAAGGGTAAAATGGTCTTTTACCGTAAGAGAGCTTTTTCCGTAATTCCTTCGCATGAGGTTGGACATCTGGATGTGATTTTGATCGACATGCCTTGTTTGACAGGCGTTTGAGTTACCACGGGTTCGGACCGAGTTGAGATTTGAGAAAGCGATTTTGATCAAGGTAAGTCCTTGCGACTTACTTAGTTGGTTTCTGGATATTAGTTGGGTGATAATGGTTGTATGTGTACAATGTGTGTTATAATAAATAACAACTTGTTAGGACGACCGTGGTTATTATGTTTTAAGGCCCAAGTGTATGTATAACGGGCCGTGACATCACTGCCCAGCTCTGCCAGGAGACTGGGAGGTTCTCTATACCCAGACCATACAGGTACACGGTGAGATGCATCGGATCCACTCCTGATGGGTACACGGGGGCGGAGGCGAGGTTTGGGAATCCCTCGTGTCACAAAATAAGTATCATTAGAGTGAATGACTTAAATGAAGATAATAAATGGATTGTTTGAAAGCATGATGAGTGTTTATTATTTTATGTGTGTGTGTGCTATTATTATTCTTCTAATGTTTAGATAACTAGCTAATGGTTATTTTGTTGTGATTTTAGATTTTTACAGTAGGTTAGAACAGCAGCTGAGTGATCCGGAAGTAGTGGTCAGCCGGGTCTCCGTACTCCTTAGAGTGGGGGTTTGGGTTGTTGCTTTGTTGTCTTTTCCTTTTGTTAAGACAGTTAGTCTTTTCCGTTGTTTAAGTACGATAGGCTGTTAGACTTCGTTGCATTCATCCTTTTATAAATATATTTTTATGAATTTCGGTTTTTCTTATTTGTGTCTTGTTGCAAGATCCTAGTAATATTGTTGTCAAACTGAGGTCGGGACCCATTGTGAGGTCCTAACCAGTAATGTCCCGAGTTCTGAGAATTCGGGGTGTTACAATGTAGTCTATTCGTATCCACATTCATGTGTGGGTTACCTCGTGTCGTGCATACTTAACTATTATAATCACTATTAAAGAACGCAATAGTGTAGTCAGGTTAATCACTAAAATATAATTTAGTATAATATAAATTTAGTAAATATTATTACAGTTATAGATTAGTGATTAGCTTAACCATTAGTTATGATAAATACTACTAAATAGTTAATTAGTTAAGTAATCATTCAGTATACTATTAACAAAAATTGTTTTATTGCACATGTATAATGATGTTTAAAATTTATATTAACAAAAAATTCATATGCATGAAACAATATATTATGTATGAAATCAAGCGTGCACAAAGCTTAGTAGATATAAGTGCACTAGTAAAGATGAAAATGCACTAGTAAAAATCAACAAGCACGACTCATGTATATGCACGTGTATATTAGATTACTAGTAAAATAATATATTATGTATGAATCAACTGTGATTATTAATACGCTTATAAACTCATGCATATGAAAATTACGTGCTTATAAAAATGTACTAGTCGTGCTCATTACTTTGTACACGTGCACAAAATACTAGTATGGATGTATTAGTGTGTTTATGAAGATCTCGAACTCGTGCATTTGCAAATAAACTCAAACCATCAAACATAGTCACTTGGATAGAAATAATTTGTTTCTATAATTATCTATACGTGTATATGTATGTTACCATATGCACGTGTATATTAAATTTCCAATCGAAAATTGCCTTATCTGAACGTTAAATCTCAGTCATCCCTTTATTCATCTAACGATCTATAAATGTTCTTATTCCTTACCGTAATATACGTTCTCACCGGATCCCGACCCTATATATATATATATATATATATATATATATATATATATATATATATATATATATATATATAGACAAACCTAGACCGCACTTTCCAACTCATGTAGTTCTCGATCCAGCGGTTCGGCGAGTATAGAAAACCCCATTAAAACTTAGCAATCCGAAAAAAGACCAAGAAAAACCTTAGTTTGTGGCTCTTTCGTGAAAAAAGGCTCAAAGACCGATACTTTCTACGATGATTAGAAATCCTTGAAGCTTTGATAACTAGTATTCTCAAAACCAAGTTCTTTTCAATAAATCTAATAAAATAAACTTCGTTTTTTACCCTTCACTTATTTTACCTAAACCAAACAAACACCACTTCTTTCAAAGATTTTCAAAAAGGTAGGAATAAAGCGCTTGGAAAATAAACAATAACAAAATCTCAATTCATAAAGGAGTGTTTAGGGTAAGTAGGTAGTTTATGTATCTTGGTGTATAAAGTAGGCACTTTTTGTTTTCAATTAACAAACTAGGCACCCTATTTTATGTAGAAAAAGATCAATTGATAAATATTAATTAATGTTGCCATAAATGTTAATATATTATCTCCTTAATTATGTAACATATTTGGCGGAATAAAAAAATTGATAATCTAATTTATCACGTCAAATTAGGAAATAGTTTATAACAACTCCTAAAATAACTCCTCACATAAATACAGCAATCTTTCATTATTCTTCTTTGTATACCTTTCTAATCTCCATTTTTCCGATTTTAAGAAACTCGAATATCGTCAATGGAGGTTTGCTATTGAAGAAGTTTGTTACACAAGGCGATAAATAGGCACTTTTTCAGTGATTTTGTTTGCTACGATCATTAAAACTTCAAAAGGTTTCGTTAATTCTGTGTTTGAGGTATGTTACATACACTAATCTGTCATTATTCATCGACTACCTTTTCTAAGCACCAATATTGGCTTAACCATCTTGAATATGATCTTGAAAGTCATATTACTGATGAATATTTGTACATAATTGACTGTTTTGACTATTTGAATATTTTTTTTTAATACATATTTCAACATTATGTGTGGTTTGGTATAACGTCTTATGTATCTGATAATATGTTTTGTTTCCAGGTATGAATTCTGTGTTCGTGATACTTTATTATGGCGGTGGCTGGGAATTTCAACACAACATGTGGAATTTTGTCGGTGAAGTTTCGAGCAAGCCTATTGTGGTCGAATCGTCATGCATTATTGATGAGCTGAAACATAATGTGGTAACACAATTCGGTCTTCGGGTAAATCTTTCTGAAATTATATTATCTTATAAAAATCCCTTCAATCCATCTCTCAAGCCGTTTGATGTCAACACAAGAAGGGATTTGGATACATTTATACACATAAACGGTCTACAACAATTTATGTGGAGTGTGCCGTTGTGTGTTGTTCGCCACTTAGCGTGCGTGCAAATAAGCTTTAAATTTATAAAACTGAAATCAAGCAAGCGAACCCGCAGTGTACGGATCGATATAGTTAAGCAAGAATTCCAGAGTATCGAACACAGGGATTTGGGTGGAACGAACTCGATTGCAGGTTATCAAGCGGTGAATATGAGAGTTTTGCAGATATTGGGAAAACAACAATCCTAAAGATCCAGGTATCCAGCTGTGGCAATCGATTCAAGATATACTAATGATATAAAGACAGAGTTGAGATATGCAAAGGTATACTAATGTAAGGTAATCGTACGGTTGAGGTTCCAAAAACCTTATATAACTCACCCAAAAGACTCTTCCTATACAGGTTGATGAGGCTCAATATAGAAAGGTTCTAAGGACAAGGATTAACATCAAATACCCAAACCTATGATCTAAAGATCAAGACTAACTTATCCGATTGAGGTTGTTGAGGCTCACAATCGAGGTAGAGGTTGTTGAGGCTTCACTACCACCTAGAAAAGACAAGTCTAAACTAAGCTAAAGCAAATCTTTAACTTTGGATCAAGATAAAAGCAGGCTCGTAAACTGGGGTAAATCACGGGTAGTTCTTGAGAATCACGGCCGTGGAACTCAAGAACAGGCCGTGATTTAGGGTTTTCGGCGACAATTCTCTAACTCTCAGGGCCTAATCTGTTTGCGATCGATCTATCATCATCTAAGCCACAACTATCAACCCTTCACCTTAGAATTGTTAAGGGTTTTTAGCCAATAACAGTC
Organism: Fagopyrum homotropicum; assembly: GCA_033239125.1. Classification (NCBI taxonomy): domain Eukaryota; kingdom Viridiplantae; phylum Streptophyta; class Magnoliopsida; order Caryophyllales; family Polygonaceae; genus Fagopyrum; species Fagopyrum homotropicum. Next base: position 126,928,061 of record BSWB01000005.1, read on the forward strand.
ATATTGATATTAATTCAAGATTTAAAAGGTAAAAGATGGGAACTTTCAAGAACTATCAATAATCTTCAATTGAATCTCAGAATCACAATCAAGAGCAAGTGTTTGTCAACAGATTCAAAACGGAATAAGCAATCAAAATCTTAGGAAAGAAAAGAAACGGGATGTCAATCCGATCCTAAATCAAACCTAAGCAAGAAGAGGAATCTTCTTGCAAAATCCTCCAAGAACTTCGATCTTCCACACGAAGATCACAAACAGCAACTCTCCAATACGAACTTTGGAACTTCAATGAGATCTTCAAAATCACCTCCAAGAATGAGGGTTTTTGTTGCTAAGCGTGCGTTTTTGCCGCTAAACTTTAGGGTTGAAAGGTCGTAAGCGAGGTAGCGAGGTAGCGAGGCGAGGTGAGGTGGCGAGCGAGGTGACGGAATCTTGCTTCATCCGTCCTTTTTATAATGCAGGGCAAAACGTCGGCCCGGCCCGATCTTCAAGAGATCATGGCTTCGAAACGTGGCGAAAGGATTCGCCAAGATCACGGTCGTGGAAGTTTCCACGACCGTAATTTTGAGGCGTGGAAACAAATACGGCTAGCTTCCACGGCCGTAATATCCCCTGGAATGAACATCGAATTCTGACTCACAATCCACGGCCGTAATTTAGGGTAAAACCGTGATTCTTGCCTTCATTCGTGCATTCCTCAATCTAATACTCCATTTTGCTTCCAACGAGTGTCCTCGATCTATGGACACATCAACTCAACTCTCCTTTGCTCGATTTCGTTCGGAAATAGCTCTAAATCACCTATAATCAACATAGAACTCGTGTAGACATCCATATCGACAATATAGGCAATACTAGCTCATGTATGCATAAAGTTCAATCAAAGACTATCAATATAAATCAAAATACGATTAGAAAACGTGCCTAAAATATCACAATATTTCATGCTAACAAATAACCCCATACTTAACACTTGCTTGTCCCTAAGCAAGGTCTTTCAAAAAGTTTTAAAACAAGAGTTAGGATGAAATATGTGTACCTTCTTTTGGATGAATGTGACTTCTAAAGAATAGATCATTCTCAACCTTTGCTTCAATCGTTTTCAAACTTTCACACACTTAATTAGAGAGTAAGAGGCAAAGAAAAATCATGAATCAATTTAGCTTCCAAACAAGCATTATAACCTTCAAACATTATCAAAATCAATCATAAGAATTTCAATTTAGATCACCAAGCCATATAACATTCTTTTTGATCATAAGGACTTTCAAAGAAAAGGTCTAGAGCATGGAAGGGTAGGGGAAACTTTAAGGGAAAGTGGTGCATAAATCCGGGAAAGTGGACAACTACCTTCTTCTTCTTTTGCGGTTTCCGCAACACTTCACTTAGAGCTTCGCTCTTTCCTTTTTATTTTCCGACTTTACTTTTGGAGTTATGGATAGAGGTGCACAAAAACCGAAGCCTAGGAGATTGGCGTTTCTCATTTTTGCGAGATGCCTCAAACCCTTAGCGCACATACCATAATCCGCTAGGAATATCGCTCAATTCGACTTTGGCAAGACACAAACACCCGGCTATGTGAATGGTGCCGAGTTACTCATCGTCATGATTGACTTCCCCAAACCTACAATTTCTTTCTATTCAATTGATTGCAAATATTTGCTCTCATGGCCCTCCCACATCAAACATGCCTTTTTCTCATTCACTTTCCAAATTCCCGGATAGGTAAGGGAGGCTAATATTTCAATGAGGAGTTAGATGATCAAAGAAAGAAGAAAGAGAATATCGAATTGCCTTAATCATTTCAACAAGAAGTATAGGAGCTTATAATGTGATTTCAACTTCAATTTCTTATATGATTTAGGTAACATTCTCACATTATACAACTTGCAAAAGAGGTAAAATTCATTCATTCAAATCCTTTTTGATTCACAATCCTTTTAAGCATGCAATTGTCATCAAACTCGACTCACAAGTAGTGATTATCATGGAAATCATCTCAATTCATTAGAAGCTCAAAATTTTCAAAATTTTTCAATTTTTATGGTTTTTTAAAGTTCTTTTTCATGCAATGCAAGAATGAAACGTGTAACATACAATGAACATGCAATGATAGTCTCGGAATAGAAGCAACATATAGAGTAGAGTTATTACAAACATTTAGTACATCCCACCCCATACTTAGGACGAACATTGTCCCTAATGTTCACAAGAAAGAACAAAAAGAAAGAAAAGAAAAAGAGAACTCACAAATGGTGGTTGGGATGTCTAGAAACGAGCTGTCCGGTCATCTATCACTGCGGTGCCGGTGGAGGTGGGAATGGAGAGAAACTCGGATCATAGTACCGCCCAAACTGCTGGCGGTAGACGTCCCTCATCATGTGGTCAAGGTCGTCGAAACGTCTGTCTCTATCATCCGCCCGGATCTCTAGTGCTCCGACTCTCTCTGAAAGTCCGGTAGCCCAATCCGGCATCCTCTCATACCACCCAGGGGGGTGATCATACCATCCGGGAGCATCGGCTGGTGCTGATGGTGGTGGTGGTGGTGCTGCTGGTGCTGCTGACTGCGTAGTGGACCAAGGAGGGGGTGTCTCGTACCAGGTGGGAGGTGTAGTCATCCACGTGGGCCTCTCGCTCACGCTAGCGCGGCGAGATGACGAGCCTGAGGCTCTAGCCGGACGCGGAGAGCGTCTAGGTACATCCTGGATCGCATCCGGCTGATCCGGAAACGAGCCGAACTCCTGCTCTGCTCCTCCACCACTCTCGTACTGCTCTCCCATGTCCTCCTCATCATCAGCCGGTGGTGGGACGTAAGGGGGAGCTACAAGCCTGTTCGCGTGCATCGCAGCGAACGTCTCCTTCCAGTTGTGGCGTCCCGCCACAATGGAATACTCCGGCAGCCACTCAATACCCCTGCCCGTCCTACTCTCCCAAGGCATGCCCGCATAAGGCGGACCTCTATGTGTGGGGAAGATGAGTCCCCTAACCATGAACGCGTGTAATCCTAGAGGTACGGCGGGTATGCGGGTGCAGGCTGAGAAGTCAACACCAAACGTCCGAGCTATGTGGGTCACTATCCCACCATATCCAATGTTCCCTCTCGATTTGTTCTTAAGCTTGCTCATCGTCGCCGCCAAAAGGGTAGCACAATCTGCGCGGCATCCATGAAGCATAGCGTAGAGAAGGAATAACTCATCCGTCTTAATCTTTTGGGGCGTCTCCGTCCTAGGAAAGAGACACTCCGAAAGAACTCGGTGAGCTATCTTCAAGGCCAAATGGTACATCAATTTGGCCTTGGTATCAGCTGGATGCCAACGGTCCTCGTCGGCATAGATCATCGCCACATCCTCCCAAAAATCCTTAGCGGAAACGTTCCTAGGGAGGCGACCGTTGTAGGTCTCATGGAACCCAAAGATGGTCCCGAACTCAACAATGCTAAGGTGGTAGTCTCTATTCATGAGACGGAAGGAGACGGTCCTATCAACATGGCTGTGCTCGAAAGATGTCACAACCTCTCGGGTGATCTCCTCATAAGCGTCTTCACGAATGTTCGTGAAGACGGTCAAACCGGCTCTATCCAAGAGCCATGTGAGGTCATCTACTATGTTGAGAGGATGTAGATCCTCCAACAACAGATATCTAGGACCTATCACTGTCCTCTTCTCTATTCTCTCAAACGCAGCTATGTGGTTCTCGTGTATGATCGGGATGCTAGGAGGAGGGGGTGAAGATGGAGGTGAAGGTGAGGATGGTGGTGAGGGGGATGAGGGTGGTGGTGCCCTAGATGTGGAAGGGTTGCCCTTTCTCTTCTTATTCTGTTCCCCTTTCTTTTCCTTAATCCTTCCCGAAACTCTCCTCACAAAGTCCATTCTGTTGAAAATTACGGTCTGTTCTTCGTAAACCACGGTCGTGGAATCTGGGTAGACCGTGATTCGACACAGAAATTCTCAATTCTCAGCAATTCAGCAATCAAACTCCACAACAAGCAGTCCTAATCTAATTTCTTCCGATTTCAATCAGTTCTTCCTAAAAATCTCTAACAAAAACGAACAAAAACGACTAGAATCAAGAAGAGAGCAAAAACCTATTTTTCGGATTGAAAAATCCGAAATGCGGGTTTGTTGATCGTTTTCCACTCGATTTGTTGCTTGGATCCTGTTCTTGGTTGGATTTGCTTCAGTTTAGGAAGAAGAATCGTTAAAAACGATTAAAGAACGAAGATTTGGGAGAATCTGCGGGTTTTCGGTATTTAGGGCGTGGAAATTGGGGGTTTTGTGGTGTTTTTGTGGTGAAGTGTGGCTTTTATACTTGCAGGCAAAATTTCAAAAATCACGGTCTGTCGGGGTGTTCCACGGCCGTGGAAATGTACGGACCCGTAATTTTTGTGGTTTTTCACAGGTCTTTGAGAATTACGGCCACTGTAGCTATGGCGACCGTAATTTAGACCGTGGAACTCTCTGTAAAGCTTCAAAGTCCAAATTTCGTCACTTCTCTTCGACATTATCCCCTTTTTCTTCTTTTCCATCGATCCTACAACCAAAAACACGAACATACCGGGAGAAATCGAGGCAAAAATAAAGCAAAAACTTCTATTCTAAGCTAAACTATGAATTGAAAGCAAAAACGAAAATGCAATACCTTGGGTTGCCTCCCAAGAAGCGCTTTGTTTAAGGTCCGTAGCTAGACCATTCTCGCACTTATTCGAGTACGGTAGGTGCAAACTCCTCAGCTTGGAGTTCCGGTGAGTACTTTTTGAGTCGTTGACCGTTCACCTTAAAACTTCCGCTAGCTTCACCCCATACTTCAACTGCACCATGGGGGAAAATACGCTTGATTAGAAAAGGTCCAGTCCAACGAGATTTTAACTTACCTGGAAAGAGGCGAAGTCTCGAATTGAAGAGGAGAACTTGATCTCCTTCTTGGAAATCCTTTGGGATGATATGCTTATCATGCCAACGCTTTGCTCTTTCCTTGTAGATCTTAGCGTTTTCATAGGCGTTCAAACGGAGTTCATCCAGCTCGTTGATGTCTAGGAGACGCTTCTCTCCCGCTTCCTTCATGCCGAAATTCAGCCATTTGATAGCCCAAAACGCTTTGTGCTCTAGCTCTACCGGCAAATGACAAGATTTCCCATACACGAGGTTGTATGGTGTGGTTCCTATGGGAGTCTTGTATGCAGTCCGGTATGCCCACAATGCATCATCTAGTTTCAAGGACCAATCCTTCCTAGTCCTTGAAACCGTCTTTTCTAGAATTCCCTTGATCTCTCTATTTGAGATCTCGACTTGTCCACTCGTTTGTGGATGGTAAGGGGTAGCGATCTTGTGAGTAACCCCACACTTTGCTAGAAGAGCTTCAAAGCGACGGGCTATGAAGTGAGAACCTCCATCACTAATGATTGTCCTTGGCGTCCCGAATCGCGGAAAAATGGTCTTGTTGAAGAACTTGACCACCACCATGGCATCATTTGTGGGAGAGGCAATTGCTTTCGGAGCTTCCGATGTTTCCTTAGAAGCTTCTAAGGATGTTGAATGGTTTGGAGAAGGTTTTGAGGAAGTTGAAGAAGTGTGTCGATCGTCCTTTTCCACGGTCAAAATCACGGTTTCCTCTGGTTTTCCACGGCCGTAATATCCTCTGGAATGGAGGTCGAATTTGGTCATGGAATCCACGGCCGTGGAATACAGAGTATGACCGTGGATTCGAGTATTTTCTGCCTCATCGTGGAGTTTCTCAAACTCCACTTCATGCATCTCTTCTTGTGCTTCTAAGGCTTCAATTTCCTCTTTGCACTCTTCTTCTCCTCCTACATCGGTTAGACTCATAGTAATAACCTTTTGCAAAGGATCGTTAAAGAGAATCGCACTTACCTCCTCCCTAGTTAAACCTTCTTCGTCTTGGACATTGTAAATATCCTCATCAAAGATTGGCTCCTTCACTAGAGTGGAAAGAACGAACTCTACTTTCTCTTCCCCAACGTCAAAGGCGAGTCTCCCATTCTTGCAGTCGACCATGCAGCCGGAAGTTGCAAGAAACGGTCTTCCGAGTATGATCGGGACCGGACTATCCGCAGGAATGTCAAGCACGACAAAATCAATGGGGACAAAGAACTTGCCTAGCTTGACCGGGACGTCTTCTACAATGCCGACGGGACGAGTAATGGATCGATCCGCCATGTATAACGTCATCTTCACTGGTTTAGGGTCGCCTAAACCGATCTTCCTACATAATGCAAGTGGTATGATGCTCACACTTGCTCCCAAATCACATAAAGCGTCATATGTGATCTCTCCCACTCCAATGGGAATGCAAAATGACCCCGGATCTTTCAGCTTTGGGGGCATTTTCTCCTTCATGGTCTTGATGAGATCCGAAGAATCCGAACTCATCTTGACCTCTCCAAAATCTTCTAGCTTCCTCTTGTTAGAGAGGAGCTCCTTCAAGAACTTGCCATAGGCCGGCATACCTACAATGGCATCAATGAAAGGTATATTAATATGTAGTTTGCTCATGAGTTCTATGAACTTACCGAATTGTTTATCTAGGCGCGCCCGCGCTCTAGATTGAGGGAACGGTAGGGGAGGTTTGAAAGCTGGAGGAGGAACATAGACGTCTTCCTTCTCCTTCCCCTTTTCTTTGCTCTTTTCTACGGGGACCTCAACAAACGTAGGCTGCGGATCGGTGGTAGTTACTCCGCTCCTAGTTGTAATCGCCATTACCCTTCCCTTAGGGTTGTCCTCCGTCTTTCCTGGAAGTTTCCCTTGATTTCTAGGAACTTCCTCCGCATGGTTGAACATTTGGTTTTCCAAAACCTTTTGAGCTTTGTCAACCTTAGAAATTTGATCATCAACCTTGATGATGCGGTTCTCCAACCCTTGAAGCTTTCCCAAGATCGTTTCCAACATGGGATCCGGCTTCTCCTTTCCCGTATCATTTCCTTCATTTGATGATTGCCCCTGGCTTTTCAAAGGAGTAGAGGAAGAAGAGGGTGGAGTTAGTGAATTGGAATTGGAAGGATAGGAGTTACCGGAATTTTGTTGATTGGAGCGCCAATTGTTGTTATTCGAACCCCGATTGTTGTTCCAATTGTTGTTGTTCCGGTTGTTGTTGTTCCCATTCCAATTGTTGTTCCGGTTATTGTTCCGGTTATTGTTGTTGCGGTTGGTGTTATCACCGCCGTTGTTGTTGCCCAAATAGCCAACATCCTTCTCTTGTTGCTTTGGGAAGTTGGTCTTGATAGTCTCCTTCAACTCTTTGATCTCATTGTTGAGGGAGAAAATCTGATTTTGAGCTTCATGCGTGAGCTTTGCTCCTTGCTCCACACGATTTCCCTCCACCTTCCGGTGGGAATACTTCTCTATGACTCTTGCTTGCTTCTCAATGAAGTCCCAAGCGTCATCTTCTCTCATGTCCATGAACGTTCCACATGAGAGGGATTGGAGGTTGAATTGCGTTCCCGCATCCAGCCCCTTGTAGTAGATCTCCAGCAAGGCAAGCTTGGATATGCCATGATGAGGGCAATCCAATAGCAAATCCTGAAACCTTTCCCAAGATTGAAACAAACTTTCGTTAGGTCTCATAGAAAAAGCATTAATCTTACCTCTAAGTTCCGCCGTTTTGGAGGGCGGAAAGAACTTGGTGAGAAACTCTGCGGAGAGGTCTTCCCACGTCTCTAGCTTTCCACTAGGAAGAGCTTGGTACCAAGATAGCGCTTTCCCTTTCAAAGAGAAAAAGAAAGGTTTGAGCTTATAGCTGTTGGTAGTGGCGCTCTTTGGCCTCATCGTCTCCATCATACACTCAAAGTTTTGCAAGTGTTGGTGTGGAGATTCGGTGCTTGTACCGCCAAACTGGCTTTGGCGAACAAGAGTGATAACTTGAGGGTTGAAGCTAAACCCTTGTACATCTTCAGCATCAAAGTTCACACCTAAACGGCGTGGTTGTTGTGTTGGATCCATCCGCTGGCCAAGAGTTCTTGGCTCATTATCCACACGTTCGACCCTCGCATTTCTAGGTGGAATGCGACGGTTAGTAGCTCCTTGTTGATTGAAAGGATTTATATTGATCGTGGGATCAATCTCTTCTAAAGGAGGCATGGAAGAATCACTATCATCGGTGGGTGAGTGGTTTCTTCTTCTAGACCTTGTCCTCCTTCTCGAGGACTTCTTGCCCACCTTGTCTTCAAGGTCGCTCATCTTTATCTTCATTTGAACGATCATGTCTTGCAGACCGTTAACTTGAGTTTGATGGCGATCCATCTCATCCTGGAGGAGAGTCTCATTCCATCGGAGCTGAGCTTCTTTCTCCGCCAACTTATTTTGAAGATCGTGCTCGTTTTCTTCAGCCATCTTCCTTTCCTTGCGCTTTTGCCTCAAGGTTTTCTCTAGCTCTTGATCAAGAGGTAAGAGATCTTCTGTGTTCCTAGACCTGCGCATACACTCAAAGAAAAATCAAATAACGAGAGCAAGCTCCCAAGCTTGACAACCGGCACCCGGGTTCGATCGAAGCCAAATCCCCGGCAACGGCGCCAAAAACTTGTTCGCCACTTAGCGTGCGTGCAAATAAGCTTTAAATTTATAAAACTGAAATCAAGCAAGCGAACCCGCAGTGTACGGATCGATATAGTTAAGCAAGAATTCCAGAGTATCGAACACAGGGATTTGGGTGGAACGAACTCGATTGCAGGTTATCAAGCGGTGAATATGAGAGTTTTGCAGATATTGGGAAAACAACAATCCTAAAGATCCAGGTATCCAGTTGTGGCAATCGATTCAAGATATACTAATGATATAAAGACAGAGTTGAGATATGCAAAGGTATACTAATGTAAGGTAATCGTACGGTTGAGGTTCCAAAAACCTTATATAACTCACCCAAAAGACTCTTCCTATACAGGTTGATGAGGCTCAATATAGAAAGGTTCTAAGGACAAGGATTAACATCAAATACCCAAACCTATGATCTAAAGATCAAGACTAACTTATCCGATTGAGGTTGTTGAGGCTCACAATCGAGGTAGAGGTTGTTGAGGCTTCACTACCACCTAGAAAAGACAAGTCTAAACTAAGCTAAAGCAAATCTTTAACTTTGGATCAAGATAAAAGCAGGCTCGTAAACTGGGGTAAATCACGGGTAGTTCTTGAGAATCACGGCCGTGGAACTCAAGAACAGGCCGTGATTTAGGGTTTTCGGCGACAATTCTCTAACTCTCAGGGCCTAATCTGTTTGCGATCGATCTATCATCATCTAAGCCACAACTATCAACCCTTCACCTTAGAATTGTTAAGGGTTTTTAGCCAATAACAGTCATATTGATATTAATTCAAGATTTAAAAGGTAAAAGATGGGAACTTTCAAGAACTATCAATAATCTTCAATTGAATCTCAGAATCACAATCAAGAGCAAGTGTTTGTCAACAGATTCAAAACGGAATAAGCAATCAAAATCTTAGGAAAGAAAAGAAACGGGATGTCAATCCGATCCTAAATCAAACCTAAGCAAGAAGAGGAATCTTCTTGCAAAATCCTCCAAGAACTTCGATCTTCCACACGAAGATCACAAACAGCAACTCTCCAATACGAACTTTGGAACTTCAATGAGATCTTCAAAATCACCTCCAAGAATGAGGGTTTTTGTTGCTAAGCGTGCGTTTTTGCCGCTAAACTTTAGGGTTGAAAGGTCGTAAGCGAGGTAGCGAGGTAGCGAGGCGAGGTGAGGTGGCGAGCGAGGTGACGGAATCTTGCTTCATCCGTCCTTTTTATAATGCAGGGCAAAACGTCGGCCCGGCCCGATCTTCAAGAGATCATGGCTTCGAAACGTGGCGAAAGGATTCGCCAAGATCACGGTCGTGGAAGTTTCCACGACCGTAATTTTGAGGCGTGGAAACAAATACGGCTAGCTTCCACGGCCGTAATATCCCCTGGAATGAACATCGAATTCTGACTCACAATCCACGGCCGTAATTTAGGGTAAAACCGTGATTCTTGCCTTCATTCGTGCATTCCTCAATCTAATACTCCATTTTGCTTCCAACGAGTGTCCTCGATCTATGGACACATCAACTCAACTCTCCTTTGCTCGATTTCGTTCGGAAATAGCTCTAAATCACCTATAATCAACATAGAACTCGTGTAGACATCCATATCGACAATATAGGCAATACTAGCTCATGTATGCATAAAGTTCAATCAAAGACTATCAATATAAATCAAAATACGATTAGAAAACGTGCCTAAAATATCACAATATTTCATGCTAACAAATAACCCCATACTTAACACTTGCTTGTCCCTAAGCAAGGTCTTTCAAAAAGTTTTAAAACAAGAGTTAGGATGAAATATGTGTACCTTCTTTTGGATGAATGTGACTTCTAAAGAATAGATCATTCTCAACCTTTGCTTCAATCGTTTTCAAACTTTCACACACTTAATTAGAGAGTAAGAGGCAAAGAAAAATCATGAATCAATTTAGCTTCCAAACAAGCATTATAACCTTCAAACATTATCAAAATCAATCATAAGAATTTCAATTTAGATCACCAAGCCATATAACATTCTTTTTGATCATAAGGACTTTCAAAGAAAAGGTCTAGAGCATGGAAGGGTAGGGGAAACTTTAAGGGAAAGTGGTGCATAAATCCGGGAAAGTGGACAACTACCTTCTTCTTCTTTTGCGGTTTCCGCAACACTTCACTTAGAGCTTCGCTCTTTCCTTTTTATTTTCCGACTTTACTTTTGGAGTTATGGATAGAGGTGCACAAAAACCGAAGCCTAGGAGATTGGCGTTTCTCATTTTTGCGAGATGCCTCAAACCCTTAGCGCACATACCATAATCCGCTAGGAATATCGCTCAATTCGACTTTGGCAAGACACAAACACCCGGCTATGTGAATGGTGCCGAGTTACTCATCGTCATGATTGACTTCCCCAAACCTACAATTTCTTTCTATTCAATTGATTGCAAATATTTGCTCTCATGGCCCTCCCACATCAAACATGCCTTTTTCTCATTCACTTTCCAAATTCCCGGATAGGTAAGGGAGGCTAATATTTCAATGAGGAGTTAGATGATCAAAGAAAGAAGAAAGAGAATATCGAATTGCCTTAATCATTTCAACAAGAAGTATAGGAGCTTATAATGTGATTTCAACTTCAATTTCTTATATGATTTAGGTAACATTCTCACATTATACAACTTGCAAAAGAGGTAAAATTCATTCATTCAAATCCTTTTTGATTCACAATCCTTTTAAGCATGCAATTGTCATCAAACTCGACTCACAAGTAGTGATTATCATGGAAATCATCTCAATTCATTAGAAGCTCAAAATTTTCAAAATTTTTCAATTTTTATGGTTTTTTAAAGTTCTTTTTCATGCAATGCAAGAATGAAACGTGTAACATACAATGAACATGCAATGATAGTCTCGGAATAGAAGCAACATATAGAGTAGAGTTATTACAAACATTTAGTACATCCCACCCCATACTTAGGACGAACATTGTCCCTAATGTTCACAAGAAAGAACAAAAAGAAAGAAAAGAAAAAGAGAACTCACAAATGGTGGTTGGGATGTCTAGAAACGAGCTGTCCGGTCATCTATCACTGCGGTGCCGGTGGAGGTGGGAATGGAGAGAAACTCGGATCATAGTACCGCCCAAACTGCTGGCGGTAGACGTCCCTCATCATGTGGTCAAGGTCGTCGAAACGTCTGTCTCTATCATCCGCCCGGATCTCTAGTGCTCCGACTCTCTCTGAAAGTCCGGTAGCCCAATCCGGCATCCTCTCATACCACCCAGGGGGGTGATCATACCATCCGGGAGCATCGGCTGGTGCTGATGGTGGTGGTGGTGGTGCTGCTGGTGCTGCTGACTGCGTAGTGGACCAAGGAGGGGGTGTCTCGTACCAGGTGGGAGGTGTAGTCATCCACGTGGGCCTCTCGCTCACGCTAGCGCGGCGAGATGACGAGCCTGAGGCTCTAGCCGGACGCGGAGAGCGTCTAGGTACATCCTGGATCGCATCCGGCTGATCCGGAAACGAGCCGAACTCCTGCTCTGCTCCTCCACCACTCTCGTACTGCTCTCCCATGTCCTCCTCATCATCAGCCGGTGGTGGGACGTAAGGGGGAGCTACAAGCCTGTTCGCGTGCATCGCAGCGAACGTCTCCTTCCAGTTGTGGCGTCCCGCCACAATGGAATACTCCGGCAGCCACTCAATACCCCTGCCCGTCCTACTCTCTCAAGGCATGCCCGCATAAGGCGGACCTCTATGTGTGGGGAAGATGAGTCCCCTAACCATGAACGCGTGTAATCCTAGAGGTACGGCGGGTATGCGGGTGCAGGCTGAGAAGTCAACACCAAACGTCCGAGCTATGTGGGTCACTATCCCACCATATCCAATGTTCCCTCTCGATTTGTTCTTAAGCTTGCTCATCGTCGCCGCCAAAAGGGTAGCACAATCTGCGCGGCATCCATGAAGCATAGCGTAGAGAAGGAATAACTCATCCGTCTTAATCTTTTGGGGCGTCTCCGTCCTAGGAAAGAGACACTCCGAAAGAACTCGGTGAGCTATCTTCAAGGCCAAATGGTACATCAATTTGGCCTTGGTATCAGCTGGATGCCAACGGTCCTCGTCGGCATAGATCATCGCCACATCCTCCCAAAAATCCTTAGCGGAAACGTTCCTAGGGAGGCGACCGTTGTAGGTCTCATGGAACCCAAAGATGGTCCCGAACTCAACAATGCTAAGGTGGTAGTCTCTATTCATGAGACGGAAGGAGACGGTCCTATCAACATGGCTGTGCTCGAAAGATGTCACAACCTCTCGGGTGATCTCCTCATAAGCGTCTTCACGAATGTTCGTGAAGACGGTCAAACCGGCTCTATCCAAGAGCCATGTGAGGTCATCTACTATGTTGAGAGGATGTAGATCCTCCAACAACAGATATCTAGGACCTATCACTGTCCTCTTCTCTATTCTCTCAAACGCAGCTATGTGGTTCTCGTGTATGATCGGGATGCTAGGAGGAGGGGGTGAAGATGGAGGTGAAGGTGAGGATGGTGGTGAGGGGGATGAGGGTGGTGGTGCCCTAGATGTGGAAGGGTTGCCCTTTCTCTTCTTATTCTGTTCCCCTTTCTTTTCCTTAATCCTTCCCGAAACTCTCCTCACAAAGTCCATTCTGTTGAAAATTACGGTCTGTTCTTCGTAAACCACGGTCGTGGAATCTGGGTAGACCGTGATTCGACACAGAAATTCTCAATTCTCAGCAATTCAGCAATCAAACTCCACAACAAGCAGTCCTAATCTAATTTCTTCCGATTTCAATCAGTTCTTCCTAAAAATCTCTAACAAAAACGAACAAAAACGACTAGAATCAAGAAGAGAGCAAAAACCTATTTTTCGGATTGAAAAATCCGAAATGCGGGTTTGTTGATCGTTTTCCACTCGATTTGTTGCTTGGATCCTGTTCTTGGTTGGATTTGCTTCAGTTTAGGAAGAAGAATCGTTAAAAACGATTAAAGAACGAAGATTTGGGAGAATCTGCGGGTTTTCGGTATTTAGAGCGTGGAAATTGGGGGTTTTGTGGTGTTTTTGTGGTGAAGTGTGGCTTTTATACTTGCAGGCAAAATTTCAAAAATCACGGTCTGTCGGGGTGTTCCACGGCCGTGGAAATGTACGGACCCGTAATTTTTGTGGTTTTTCACAGGTCTTTGAGAATTACGGCCACTGTAGCTATGGCGACCGTAATTTAGACCGTGGAACTCTCTGTAAAGCTTCAAAGTCCAAATTTCGTCACTTCTCTTCGACATTATCCCCTTTTTCTTCTTTTCCATCGATCCTACAACCAAAAACACGAACATACCGGGAGAAATCGAGGCAAAAATAAAGCAAAAACTTCTATTCTAAGCTAAACTATGAATTGAAAGCAAAAACGAAAATGCAATACCTTGGGTTGCCTCCCAAGAAGCGCTTTGTTTAAGGTCCGTAGCTAGACCATTCTCGCACTTATTCGAGTACGGTAGGTGCAAACTCCTCAGCTTGGAGTTCCGGTGAGTACTTTTTGAGTCGTTGACCGTTCACCTTAAAACTTCCGCTAGCTTCACCCCATACTTCAACTGCACCATGGGGGAAAATACGCTTGATTAGAAAAGGTCCAGTCCAACGAGATTTTAACTTACCTGGAAAGAGGCGAAGTCTCGAATTGAAGAGGAGAACTTGATCTCCTTCTTGGAAATCCTTTGGGATGATATGCTTATCATGCCAACGCTTTGCTCTTTCCTTGTAGATCTTAGCGTTTTCATAGGCGTTCAAACGGAGTTCATCCAGCTCGTTGATGTCTAGGAGACGCTTCTCTCCCGCTTCCTTCATGCCGAAATTCAGCCATTTGATAGCCCAAAACGCTTTGTGCTCTAGCTCTACCGGCAAATGACAAGATTTCCCATACACGAGGTTGTATGGTGTGGTTCCTATGGGAGTCTTGTATGCAGTCCGGTATGCCCACAATGCATCATCTAGTTTCAAGGACCAATCCTTCCTAGTCCTTGAAACCGTCTTTTCTAGAATTCCCTTGATCTCTCTATTTGAGATCTCGACTTGTCCACTCGTTTGTGGATGGTAAGGGGTAGCGATCTTGTGAGTAACCCCACACTTTGCTAGAAGAGCTTCAAAGCGACGGGCTATGAAGTGAGAACCTCCATCACTAATGATTGTCCTTGGCGTCCCGAATCGCGGAAAAATGGTCTTGTTGAAGAACTTGACCACCACCATGGCATCATTTGTGGGAGAGGCAATTGCTTTCGGAGCTTCCGATGTTTCCTTAGAAGCTTCTAAGGATGTTGAATGGTTTGGAGAAGGTTTTGAGGAAGTTGAAGAAGTGTGTCGATCGTCCTTTTCCACGGTCAAAATCACGGTTTCCTCTGGTTTTCCACGGCCGTAATATCCTCTGGAATGGAGGTCGAATTTGGTCATGGAATCCACGGCCGTGGAATACAGAGTATGACCGTGGATTCGAGTATTTTCTGCCTCATCGTGGAGTTTCTCAAACTCCACTTCATGCATCTCTTCTTGTGCTTCTAAGGCTTCAATTTCCTCTTTGCACTCTTCTTCTCCTCCTACATCGGTTAGACTCATAGTAATAACCTTTTGCAAAGGATCGTTAAAGAGAATCGCACTTACCTCCTCCCTAGTTAAACCTTCTTCGTCTTGGACATTGTAAATATCCTCATCAAAGATTGGCTCCTTCACTAGAGTGGAAAGAACGAACTCTACTTTCTCTTCCCCAACGTCAAAGGCGAGTCTCCCATTCTTGCAGTCGACCATGCAGCCGGAAGTTGCAAGAAACGGTCTTCCGAGTATGATCGGGACCGGACTATCCGCAGGAATGTCAAGCACGACAAAATCAATGGGGACAAAGAACTTGCCTAGCTTGACCGGGACGTCTTCTACAATGTCGACGGGACGAGTAATGGATCGATCCGCCATGTATAACGTCATCTTCACTGGTTTAGGGTCGCCTAAACCGATCTTCCTACATAATGCAAGTGGTATGATGCTCACACTTGCTCCCAAATCACATAAAGCGTCATATGTGATCTCTCCCACTCCAATGGGAATGCAAAATGACCCCGGATCTTTCAGCTTTGGGGGCATTTTCTCCTTCATGGTCTTGATGAGATCCGAAGAATCCGAACTCATCTTGACCTCTCCAAAATCTTCTAGCTTCCTCTTGTTAGAGAGGAGCTCCTTCAAGAACTTGCCATAGGCCGGCATACCTACAATGGCATCAATGAAAGGTATATTAATATGTAGTTTGCTCATGAGTTCTATGAACTTACCGAATTGTTTATCTAGGCGCGCCCGCGCTCTAGATTGAGGGAACGGTAGGGGAGGTTTGAAAGCTGGAGGAGGAACATAGACGTCTTCCTTCTCCTTCCCCTTTTCTTTGCTCTTTTCTACGGGGACCTCAACAAACGTAGGCTGCGGATCGGTGGTAGTTACTCCGCTCCTAGTTGTAATCGCCATTACCCTTCCCTTAGGGTTGTCCTCCGTCTTTCCTGGAAGTTTCCCTTGATTTCTAGGAACTTCCTCCGCATGGTTGAACATTTGGTTTTCCAAAACCTTTTGAGCTTTGTCAACCTTAGAAATTTGATCATCAACCTTGATGATGCGGTTCTCCAACCCTTGAAGCTTTCCCAAGATCGTTTCCAACATGGGATCCGGCTTCTCCTTTCCCGTATCATTTCCTTCATTTGATGATTGCCCCTGGCTTTTCAAAGGAGTAGAGGAAGAAGAGGGTGGAGTTAGTGAATTGGAATTGGAAGGATAGGAGTTACCGGAATTTTGTTGATTGGAGCGCCAATTGTTGTTATTCGAACCCCGATTGTTGTTCCAATTGTTGTTGTTCCGGTTGTTGTTGTTCCCATTCCAATTGTTGTTCCGGTTATTGTTCCGGTTATTGTTGTTGCGGTTGGTGTTATCACCGCCGTTGTTGTTGCCCAAATAGCCAACATCCTTCTCTTGTTGCTTTGGGAAGTTGGTCTTGATAGTCTCCTTCAACTCTTTGATCTCATTGTTGAGGGAGAAAATCTGATTTTGAGCTTCATGCGTGAGCTTTGCTCCTTGCTCCACACGATTTCCCTCCACCTTCCGGTGGGAATACTTCTCTATGACTCTTGCTTGCTTCTCAATGAAGTCCCAAGCGTCATCTTCTCTCATGTCCATGAACGTTCCACATGAGAGGGATTGGAGGTTGAATTGCGTTCCCGCATCCAGCCCCTTGTAGTAGATCTCCAGCAAGGCAAGCTTGGATATGCCATGATGAGGGCAATCCAATAGCAAATCCTGAAACCTTTCCCAAGATTGAAACAAACTTTCGTTAGGTCTCATAGAAAAAGCATTAATCTTACCTCTAAGTTCCGCCGTTTTGGAGGGCGGAAAGAACTTGGTGAGAAACTCTGCGGAGAGGTCTTCCCACGTCTCTAGCTTTCCACTAGGAAGAGCTTGGTACCAAGATAGCGCTTTCCCTTTCAAAGAGAAAAAGAAAGGTTTGAGCTTATAGCTGTTGGTAGTGGCGCTCTTTGGCCTCATCGTCTCCATCATACACTCAAAGTTTTGCAAGTGTTGGTGTGGAGATTCGGTGCTTGTACCGCC
The DNA here is from genome assembly GCA_033239125.1 of Fagopyrum homotropicum. Classification (NCBI taxonomy): domain Eukaryota; kingdom Viridiplantae; phylum Streptophyta; class Magnoliopsida; order Caryophyllales; family Polygonaceae; genus Fagopyrum; species Fagopyrum homotropicum. The sequence goes on from BSWB01000005.1 coordinate 126,945,204, forward strand.
AAACTGGCTTTGGCGAACAAGAGTGATAACTTGAGGGTTGAAGCTAAACCCTTGTACATCTTCAGCATCAAAGTTCACACCTAAACGGCGTGGTTGTTGTGTTGGATCCATCCGCTGGCCAAGAGTTCTTGGCTCATTATCCACACGTTCGACCCTCGCATTTCTAGGTGGAATGCGACGGTTAGTAGCTCCTTGTTGATTGAAAGGATTTATATTGATCGTGGGATCAATCTCTTCTAAAGGAGGCATGGAAGAATCACTATCATCGGTGGGTGAGTGGTTTCTTCTTCTAGACCTTGTCCTCCTTCTCGAGGACTTCTTGCCCACCTTGTCTTCAAGGTCGCTCATCTTTATCTTCATTTGAACGATCATGTCTTGCAGACCGTTAACTTGAGTTTGATGGCGATCCATCTCATCCTGGAGGAGAGTCTCATTCCATCGGAGCTGAGCTTCTTTCTCCGCCAACTTATTTTGAAGATCGTGCTCGTTTTCTTCAGCCATCTTCCTTTCCTTGCGCTTTTGCCTCAAGGTTTTCTCTAGCTCTTGATCAAGAGGTAAGAGATCTTCTGTGTTCCTAGACCTGCGCATACACTCAAAGAAAAATCAAATAACGAGAGCAAGCTCCCAAGCTTGACAACCGGCACCCGGGTTCGATCGAAGCCAAATCCCCGGCAACGGCGCCAAAAACTTGTTCGCCACTTAGCGTGCGTGCAAATAAGCTTTAAATTTATAAAACTGAAATCAAGCAAGCGAACCCGCAGTGTACGGATCGATATAGTTAAGCAAGAATTCCAGAGTATCGAACACAGGGATTTGGGTGGAACGAACTCGATTGCAGGTTATCAAGCGGTGAATATGAGAGTTTTGCAGATATTGGGAAAACAACAATCCTAAAGATCCAGGTATCCAGCTGTGGCAATCGATTCAAGATATACTAATGATATAAAGACAGAGTTGAGATATGCAAAGGTATACTAATGTAAGGTAATCGTACGGTTGAGGTTCCAAAAACCTTATATAACTCACCCAAAAGACTCTTCCTATACAGGTTGATGAGGCTCAATATAGAAAGGTTCTAAGGACAAGGATTAACATCAAATACCCAAACCTATGATCTAAAGATCAAGACTAACTTATCCGATTGAGGTTGTTGAGGCTCACAATCGAGGTAGAGGTTGTTGAGGCTTCACTACCACCTAGAAAAGACAAGTCTAAACTAAGCTAAAGCAAATCTTTAACTTTGGATCAAGATAAAAGCAGGCTCGTAAACTGGGGTAAATCACGGGTAGTTCTTGAGAATCACGGCCGTGGAACTCAAGAACAGGCCGTGATTTAGGGTTTTCGGCGACAATTCTCTAACTCTCAGGGCCTAATCTGTTTGCGATCGATCTATCATCATCTAAGCCACAACTATCAACCCTTCACCTTAGAATTGTTAAGGGTTTTTAGCCAATAACAGTCATATTGATATTAATTCAAGATTTAAAAGGTAAAAGATGGGAACTTTCAAGAACTATCAATAATCTTCAATTGAATCTCAGAATCACAATCAAGAGCAAGTGTTTGTCAACAGATTCAAAACGGAATAAGCAATCAAAATCTTAGGAAAGAAAAGAAACGGGATGTCAATCCGATCCTAAATCAAACCTAAGCAAGAAGAGGAATCTTCTTGCAAAATCCTCCAAGAACTTCGATCTTCCACACGAAGATCACAAACAGCAACTCTCCAATACGAACTTTGGAACTTCAATGAGATCTTCAAAATCACCTCCAAGAATGAGGGTTTTTGTTGCTAAGCGTGCGTTTTTGCCGCTAAACTTTAGGGTTGAAAGGTCGTAAGCGAGGTAGCGAGGTAGCGAGGCGAGGTGAGGTGGCGAGCGAGGTGACGGAATCTTGCTTCATCCGTCCTTTTTATAATGCAGGGCAAAACGTCGGCCCGGCCCGATCTTCAAGAGATCATGGCTTCGAAACGTGGCGAAAGGATTCGCCAAGATCACGGTCGTGGAAGTTTCCACGACCGTAATTTTGAGGCGTGGAAACAAATACGGCTAGCTTCCACGGCCGTAATATCCCCTGGAATGAACATCGAATTCTGACTCACAATCCACGGCCGTAATTTAGGGTAAAACCGTGATTCTTGCCTTCATTCGTGCATTCCTCAATCTAATACTCCATTTTGCTTCCAACGAGTGTCCTCGATCTATGGACACATCAACTCAACTCTCCTTTGCTCGATTTCGTTCGGAAATAGCTCTAAATCACCTATAATCAACATAGAACTCGTGTAGACATCCATATCGACAATATAGGCAATACTAGCTCATGTATGCATAAAGTTCAATCAAAGACTATCAATATGAATCAAAATACGATTAGAAAACGTGCCTAAAATATCACAATATTTCATGCTAACATGTGTGAATAAAGTTGATTGGCGCAATGATTCTGATCAGATATCTAGAGAGGATCCTAATGTAGCCAACAATAAAAATTGTCCAGTTCATTTTGATGACGACAATGGGTGTAGCACAGAACAAACTTGTGACGCCGGAAATCAGCTTGCTTTATGTATACCGACTTCTAATGTAGACGCTTGTGTACCAGAGGAATGTATTGGAAATGACACTCTTGCTGTTGTACCTCATTCTACTACTTATGTACTAGTTGGTCATGACTTCCAACTTGTTGTTGGTAAGACATATCATTCGAAAGTTGAGTTGAAGAATGCTTTGTGCCTACATTCAATATCAGATTGTTCACAATATAAGATTGTTAAGTCAAAAAGGAAGGCAGTAGCGGCAAGATGTATTGATGAAGATTGTAAATGGAGGGTTTGTTTCACCAAGCTTGGAGAGGCAAGCTATTTCACAACAACAAAGTTTGTATCCACTCATACATGTTCATATCACCAAAGAAGATCTACTAACAGAGGTGCTACATACCAAGTTATCGCAGAAAAAGTTAAATCGATGTAAGTTCTACATAAACATAGATATATTCGTCATTTAAATCTAATGTAGTATATTAATATGAACTTATGTATGTTTAGGTACGGTAACTCGAAAAGGTTGCCTTCCGTTAATCAAATAGTCACGGTTATGAAAAGCTTACATTCAATCGATGCTAGTTACTGGAAGTGTTGGAAGGCACAAGAAGCAGTGAAGGACATGATTAGAGGAACTTCAGAGGACAACTATAGCTCCATTCCTTCCTATCTGTACATGTTGGAATCGGTAAATAAGGGTACATTTGCATCTCTTATACTGGATGATGATAAAAGGTTCAAATATGTATTTGTGGCTTTTGGACAATCAATTAGAGGATTCGAAGCGATGAGAAAGGTAAAATATTATTAAATTTAATTAAATAAATATGTACATTTCTTGTACATTTTTGTATTTTATTAATGTGTACATTTTTTGGTGTATGTGTCTTCTATTAGTTTTTTACCATTACATATTATTTGTTATGTCATGTACAAGTTTTTATTACTATTGGCTAAAAACAATATGTATCATTTTTCGTATGTAGGTTATAACAGTTGACGGCACACATCTTAGTGGGAAGTATATGGGGTTTTGCTCGTTGCTACTGCACAAGATGCAAATCATCAGATATATCCCATTGCGTTTGGCATTGTAGACAGTGAGAATGATGCGTCTTGAGATTTCTTCTTTATGAATTTAAGTCGAATAATACCGGATCACAATGAGCTTGTGTTCGTTTCTGATAGACATAATTCTATTAGGAAGGGGATAACATCACACTACCAAGTGGCGTTTCATGGATACTGTATTTGGCACCTTAAAGGAAATCTCAGAAAGAGGACAAGATCGAGTAGAATACTACAGTTGTTCATTGATGGAGCTAAGAGATGTAGGGAAACTGATTGTCTGGAAATATTAAAACAAATATCATTGGTACGTGACATACATATTTTATACAAATTTGCATTATGCATGCTTATATCTATGATGACTGCATCTACAGGAAAAGAAAAAGGTTGGCGATTTGCTCACTGAGATAGGGATACCAACATGGTCACGTTCCTTATGTCCGGCTAAACGATACAATATCATGACTAGTAACAACGCTGAATGTGTGAACGCAATACTTAAAGAAGGAAGAGAATATCCTATTTTAGCCATGCTTGATGAAATAAGGACATTCATGTCCCGATGGTTTGCAGATGGTCGTCAGAAGTCTCAAGCATGTGTAGAGATTGCATCGCCGAAGATTGAGTCCATTATTCAGAAACATTTTGATGAATCGGGCTCCTACTTTGTGTACGTGCTTGATGCAAACAGGTTGGAGTTTGAAGTAAGAAGTGGGGATGAAAATGTTGTGGTTTGTTTGCGAATGAGGACGTGTGCGTGTAAAGAGTTTGACGTTGAAGAAATCCCGTGTGTGCATGCTGTAGCTGCAGCAAAGCACGTAGGTATGAGTCCTTCTTACCTTGCTAGTAAGTATTATTCGACCGAGTATTGGAGAGCTGCGTATTCGAAAGTAATTTATCCAGTCCCGAATAAATCAGAATGGGTTCTTCCGGAATCCGTATCAAGTATTGTATGCGAACCTTCATTGAAGCGTAAAAGATGTGGCCGAATGCCGAAAGCTAGACTCCGTGCTTCGTGGGAACATAAGAGCAAGAGAAAATGTAGCAGTTGTGGATTGGGTGGACTAGAGATGGGTCCCAAACCTAAACCGGCGGTTTAGGTTTGGGAACCGGCGGTTTAGGTTTGGCCTTTGGCCAAACCTAAACCTAAACCGGCCAGTCCAGAACCGCCGGTTTAGGAAACCTAAACCGGCGGTTTGCCAAACCGCCAAACCGCCGGTTTGGCGGTTTGACACATGACTTTAAAATATATATATATATATATATATATATATATATATATATATATATATATATATATATAAGTAATATAATATATATTTATATATTAATTAAAAATTATACGTTTAATTTATATATATTAAAAAATATTTTATAATTTTTTATTTTATACATAGAATTTTTTTTTTGTACAATAGCATTTAAATATAATTAGTAAGTAAATAAAATAAAGCAAGTAAAATAACATTAATAACAATAATAAAAGAAAGCAAACTCAAATTTTTTATACATTGAATTTTTTTTCATTACATTAGCTTTTGAATAAAAAAATTATATACTAAAATAAATTACTAACAATAATAAAAGAAAGAAGCAACTAAAATAAATTTTTTTATACATTGAAATTCAATGTATAATAATTACATAGTAAACAAAATTACTAACTACAATTCTACAACAAAATAAAGCAAGATAAATTTTTTATACATTCAATTTTTTATATTACATCTTTACATTAGTATTTGAAATTTTGAATATAACTAAATGAAAAAAAAAAAGAAAAAGGAAAGGGCTTGAACCGGTTTCCCGGTTGCCTACGTATCCTCTTGGGGTTTAAGAGGAATCAAAGTCCACGTAGTTCTCTTACCTTTACTTACCTTTTTTCGGACTTCCGAGTTGTTTTTGTAACCCCCTTACCTTTGCGCCTCGGACTCGGAAGTAGTGGCCGGATCATCGGAGTTGGAATCCGATGATCTATCATAAGTGGGTGCATTCCGTTGTAGCCTCCTCTCCGCCCTTATCCAATCTTGAACACAAACTTGAGCCTCCAATTTATCGGGCTTCAATTGACTCCTCTTGTAGCTTAGCATGTTTCCTCCTTGACTAAAAGCTTGCTCCACGGCCACCGTTGATGCGGGAACGGCCATAATTTGTTGCACAATCTTGGCTAATGTTGGATACTTTGGGGCCATCTTCTTCCAATATTGTAAAACTTCAAAACTATCAATATCACCATCAAAACTAAAAGGAGTAGTTAGAAAATCTTCAAATTCCACACTTGCGGATGAATGTCTAGGTGTTTTAGTTCTTTTAGTTAAAATTTGTCTAGCTTTAGAAAGAATAGAAGGAGAAGGAGAAGAAGAAGTGGGTGGAGGAGTTGTTTGTGTAGAAGCACTAGCACTAGCACTAGTTTCAAATAAATTAAGTAATTTAGCAATTTCAACACGAACATTACTAATAATATTATTAACATTCTTAATAGTAGATAAACCTAAACATTCATAATAAGCATTTAAAAATTCCGTAACACCATCAATTTTAAGTCTAGGATCGAAAACGGCGGCCATAAGATAAACTAAGGGAATCTCATCATAATATTTTAGCCATTTTGTTTTCATTTCGTTTGCCGCATATTTAAGTGATTCTAAAGCTAAACCGGTTTGTAAAGCCTCGGCAACATTTACGGCTATTTCTAAAAAACAACAAGAAGTAGGAATGTAAACATAACTTAATGTATTAGTAGCATCACTAAAAACTTTTAAAACACTACAAATATCAAAACAAGTTTGCCAAATACTTTCATCATCTAAAATAGACCAAGAAATAAATTGTGAAGAAAATTCTTGTAAAACATTTTTATAACGAATAGCTTGAGTTAGTAGTTTATAGGTTGAGTTCCACCGAGTTCCAATATCTTTCGAAAAAGAAATTGGAGGAACATTTTTTTCAATACAAGTTGATCTCCATTTTCTTCTTAATTCGGTTGAATGCCAAATATGTTCAATTACATCGGTTATAGGTTCTAACATTTCATGTAAAACTTTTAGGCCATCTTGAACACTTAAATTTAAAATATGACATGCACATCTTTGGTGAGTAAAAGAAGTTTTTATTAGTTGACCCGCATTTCCTACTAAATGGTTAACGGCGCGGGTGTTAGCGGAAGCATTATCAAATGAGTATGAAAAAACACGGTTTTGTAAATTAAATTCTTGTAAAACCGTTTTTATTAAATTAGCAATGTTGGCGGCACTATGTCTTTCATTAAAATGTCGGTATGCAATAACAAATATATGCAAGTACATATCATTATCGATAAAATGTAAAGTGATGCCCATGTAAAAATGTTTTTGTGATAAAGTACTCCAAATATCACTACAAATTGAAACTTGATGCGAAAAAGATTGTAAAACCGTAAGAATTTTTTGTTTTTTTTGTTCATAAGAATGAGAAACTAATTTCGAAACTTGTTTACGAGAAGTTGGTTTATAAGCCGGTTGAAGATAATTAGAACAATATTCTCTTACATTAATAGATTCCGCAAAAGAAAATGGAAATGCTTCGGATGCAATTAAGTTGGCTAATGCTAAAGATTCATCAACATGATTATAAGTAAATAAAGAAGATTGAGAGGAAGAGGATGCAAACCCGTGGGACAATTGAGTTTGTCCCCGTGATATTCCGAGCTTCTCCGGATGAGTCTTTTGCATATGGGTTTGCAAAGTTCCGTATCCGCCCTTCGACTTCCACTTGTACACCTTCGTACAATAATTGCACGAAACTTGGCAATAATCGTCCATCACCGGACCCTTGTTGTAATGTTTGGTGAATATGTCGGAGGTGAGCATTTTCGGTGGAGGGGCTTGTCGGAATGGCCCTTCACCTTGTGGAACTTGTGGAACTTGTGGAACTTGTGGCATTTCCGAATCCGGCGGTTGAGTCTCGCTTTCTTGTGTGCTAGGAAAGAAAGCGGGAGTCGGAGTGAAGTCGTAGTCGCTTGGGAAATCCGGGTTTGCCATTTCGAAAGATCAAAAATACGAGAAAGAGAATACGAGATGGAGATTGAGACTTGAGAGTAGTAGTAGATAGATGAGAATGTTGGTGTGATTTAAATGAAATAATTGTATGGTATTTATAGGAATAGTGGGTATTAATTTTTTTTTTTTTTAGTTAAACTAGTAATAAAAAAAAATAAATAAATTTTAACCTCCAACGACTCTAATAGCCGTTGGAGTGAACGTTGGCAAAGCCAACGTTCAAATTGGCCAAAGAGACGTTGGCTTTTGCCAACGTCTCTTTTTTTTGCCAAACCGCCGGTTTGGCCAAAAAAAATAAAAAAAAAAATAAAAAAAAGGCTCAAACCGGCGGTTTAACCGCCGGTTTAGGTTTGGTGTTGAACCAAACCTAAACCTAAACCTCGAACCCCCGGTTCAACCAAACCGGCAAACCTAAACCGCCGGTTTGGTCAAACCGGCGGTTTGAGCCGGTTCACAAACCGCCGGTTCGGCGGTTTGGTTTGAACCGGTCACAAGTCTAGGGTGGACACACAAAGAAGACTTGTGTAAATCAACCAAAATAATTATATGTGTTTAATTAGATTTATAAATATGTAGCGTTACTTTTTTTTTTATTATGTTACTCTTATTGTTTACTTATTTTTATGAAATGTTATGAGTGTTGAACCATTTTTTTTTTTTATAATTTTATGGTGTGTTATTTTTGTATTTACCGGCATATACAGTAACATAATCGAGTAGCGTTTTTGGGCAATTGCGGTTACTAAACACACATTTTAATTTTGGCAAATATACTTAGATATATAACGTTATTAATTTTATATACATTTTTGTATGTATCACACATATTTACTATTGTTAACTAATTATGTAATCTATGTACATATATTTCTTTAGTTTGTGTATGTGTACGTGTGTGTTGTTTAGTATGTATACTTGTGTTGTAAACTTCATTATTTCGTTTGACTTGCATTATACCTACTACATCCTTTAAGGGGATATCAATTTGAGACTGATTATTTATCTGCATACGTCAATTGTGCATGTAAAATGTAAATGCCATGTTTAATACTGGAAATAAACGTCAAAATGTATCAGCTAAAACATTGAATCCATAATGTCGTTTCTAACAGAAACATAAAAGTGTATGGCGTTATCAATCTGTTACATAAAACTCTAAAACATAATAAATTGTCTTCAGTTGTCATCAAACCATGTGGACCAATCCCTTGTGTACACAACATTGGCAAGCTTCTCCCTGCTGGATTGTACAGTATCATCATTGATGGCACTCAGGTCTGTACGGCCATAAGCCAAGTGTTGTATGTACCTCAACGTGTATATTCCACAGCCGCCCCTGTAAAAAATTCACTAGTAATTACATACTTATATTCATATGTGAATATGTACATATTTCAATAATAAATACGTACCCATCTTCGTTAACGTTCAATCTAGTTTTCCTGATCACCTTCAAGGGATTCTTTAGTTTATCACCCAGCTTAGTGTGTCTTCCATGCACTGTGAGTAGCTTAGGAAACATAACTACCAGTGGCTCAAGTAACTCCTTGAGTTTTTCTTCTTTTATGTAATTGATCTGTGGATCATATACATAAATGCACCATCGAGTAAGGTCAATTTCAAGAGCTACCCAGTGTGAATCACGTAGGTTGAATGGAGAGTATATCACATCCACATCGTATAGAGGCTTCCTGAACATTTGTGGGCTATCTCCGGATATGACATCGAACATGATTGGTTTGAAGTTGGGGATATCTTTTTTTGAAGCAACAAAACTTGCATATGTAGTACTGTTGTATGACCTAGTTCATACAGAAGAGAGCACAGCAATATGTGCAAATCTTTCAGGGTTGTCTACTATGCTCTTACGCATGTGCATAAGTATTTCATCAATTGCTTGTAATAAGCAATACATAACTATTATTAATAGCATGCGTACACAACAAATTTATGCAAATACATATTATGTTTATATATTTACCTCGTCTTTTATCCAGCCACCAGGTTTCAATATCTCCAATACTGCTTCTCTGAAAATGTTCTTTATGAATCCTCTTATCAACCCTTTATCGTCCTTGTTCTTGACCCAGTTATAAAGTTTTTGACGCTCATTGTTATGGAGCATACTCATTGTGGGTTCCTTGGGGAGTTTGACGTTTTTTCTGAATGGAGTACGTTTGTACTTACTATCCTTTTGAACCCTTAATCCCACCCTTCTTACGAGATCAGCTACATTGACATCCTATTTTAACTGATTGATAACACGGAAATATGTAACTACATATCATACAAAGTAATATAAAGAGATACATAATATTACATGTAACACCCCGAATTCTCAGAACTCGGAGTATTACTAGTTAGGACCTCACAATGGGTCCTGACCTCAGTTTGACAACAACATTACTAGGATCTTGCAACAAGACACAAATAAAGAAACCGAAATTCATAAAAACCACGTTCTTTTAGTAATGAATGCAACACTGTCTAGCAGCCTAAAGTACTTAAACAAAAGGAAAGGACAACTGTCTTAACCAAAAGAAAGGAAATACAAAAACAACCCCCAACCCCGCTCTAAGGAGTACGGAGACCCGGCTGACCACTACTTCCGGATCACTCAGGTGCTGATCTAACCTGCGGTAAATCTAAAACAACAACAAGAAGAACCGTTAGCTAGTTATCTAAATATTAGCAGAATAATAGCAGCACAAACACACTCAGATAAACATAAACACTCATCATGCTTTCAAACAAGTCCGTTTTATTATCTTGCTTTAATTTACTCGTTCACTCTAGTGATACTTATTTTGTGACACGAGGGATTCCCAAACCTCGCCTCCGCCCCCGTGTAACCATCAGGAATGGATCCGATGCATCTCACCTTGTACCTGCATGGTCTGGGTATAGAGAACCTCCCAGTCTTCTGTCAGAGCTGGGCAGTGATGTCACGGCCCGTTATACATACACTTGGGCCTTAAACGTAATAATAACAGTCGTCCTAGCAAGTTATTATTATTAAACACGCAATAGCACACACAACTACTATCACTCAACTAACACTCAGAAACTAGCTAAGTAAGTCGCAAGGACTTACCTGAGTCAAAACACTCTAACACTCCTCAAATAGTCCGTACTCGTGATAACTCAAGCGCCTGTCAATGAAGGCATGTGTATCAAAATCACATCTCTATGTCCAACCTCATGCGAAGGAATTACGGAAGAACGATTCTCATACGGTAAAAGACCGTTTTACCCTTTAGTGTAGATAATTCTCCGGGTCACTTCTTGACCTCTAATATTTCTTTTGGAACACCTTTCTAATCTATGATTATTTCCAAAACAGTTTACTAAGGTTATAAAATTAATCTCGTCCATTCGTCATTTGGAATCGCATTATTTCATTCTCGGGTATTATCTAATCTTATAAATATCTATATAACTATATATATATATACTTTCGTGCATATTAACTTTCCTTCCAATTATATAAAATCCGAAACTCCTAGGTATTTAGATACATATATAAATTCACATATTTTATAATTTCACCAACTCAACTCATAAGTATACTTTTATTTCAAGTAATATATATACGTATATTTATGTACTCGGCATACACTCTCCTATATAAGCTCACACCTGCTCTTATTAATCTTCCGTAATCGAAAGTACATCAGTACTTATATGTATCCTATATATATATATATATATATATATATATATATATATATATATATATATATATATATATATATATATATATATATATATATATATATTCCGAACCAACTTATTCATACACATCTTGCATCTCCACTCACGTTTTTCTTTACAACATACTAATACAGTACCCGTATATATATGCACATTTATGTCTCTTATACCTATCAATCTATACATATATACATACTGCAGGGGTAAGACACACATCTAATCTATACATATATACGTACTGCAGGGGGAAGAAGAATCGGAGAAGCCGGCTTACCGGAGTTGCAGTCCGGCGGGGCGGTGCGCTAGCGTTCCGGGCGGCCTCACTGTGGTCGGTTTGTTACCGCTACGGAAAGCCGAGAGGTTGTGGGTGAGTTCCGATCAACAGAGGCGGAGGAAGTATTAACAACAAAGAAGAGATGACAACTTACTGGAGTCGACGGCTCGGTGGCGGCTGCTGCGGGACAACGACTGGCTCGGCGGTAACACGGCGGTCAGCGACGAGGCTCAACGGTTGCGGTCGCCGGCGAACGAGGGAAGGCGGCCAAGGCGGTGGCAGCGTCGTCTTCGACGACAGAAGCTGAAGGTGAGTTTTGAAAATAGAGAAAGAGGGGAAGGAAGGCGGCGGAGAAGGGGAAGGCGGCTTACCGACGACAGCGACGGCGCGGCGGTTCGGCGATGAAGGCGGCGCAGGCTCGGTCCGGCAGCAGCGTGGCGTTGTCTTCGGACCTGCTGTAGCAGTCAGCGGTGGGTAAGTTTCGGAACCGTGCAGGACGTAGAGAAGGGACGTAAAGAGAAGGGGGCGCGTCTTACCGGACTTATGGCGGCGAGCGGCGGGAGTGGCGGTTGCAGGAGGTCCGGCGGCAGCGCAAGGTTTGCGATGTGCAGTTGGTTTGCGAGAAGAGAACAGCACAAGCGGCAACAGGATGGGTTAGGAGGGAGGGTAATTAGCGGATTAGGTTAAGAGGGATTAGGGTTAGGATTTAATTAAGAGGTGGGCTGATGATTGGGCCTCGCAGTGGCCCACATCCGGCCCGCTTTCTTATTAGCACGGAATAAGAACTCGTACTCGTTAATTATGTGCGGAAACTATATAATACGGAATTAAATTCCGTATTATCTAATTTATTATTATTTTTAATTTAAGGTGCGTATTTAATTCCGGTTACAAGGTTTCATCATTTTATGTGACTTAAAGTCATATAAAATGATAACATTTAAACTCGTTTTATTTTATTTTATTTTATTTATTATTTAAGATTGTCGCATCGGGATTTGGTTAGTTGCAGTTTACCGGAACTTTAAAATTTTCGGTTATTACATCAGTGCCCTCTTAAAAGAAGTTTCGTCCCGAAACTTAGAATGTTCTTCTTACTCACACATTTCTTCGGTATATTTTAGTTTCTCGACCTTTTCATTTTCTACCATGCAGCTACTCAAGCATCAAACAAACAAGTAGCATAAAAACAGAATCACTCAAGACAAAATGAAAACCTGAAAGGTCAAACAACACAACATCCGAGTACTAACTCGTCAAACAGGAGTAACCACTGACCCCGCAAGGAGCTCGGGATAGTTACGTCTAATACTCTCCTCAGTCTCCCAAGTGGCCTCATCAGCTCCTCTCCTAGACCACTGGATCCTCAACATAGGTATCTCCTTGGATCGCAGACGTCTGGTACTGCGCTCCAAGACAGCTACTGGGTACTCTACAAATGTATGGTCAGGCTCAACTGTCAGATCCTCATAGCTGATGACGTGTCTCGGATCCGGAATGTACTCTCTCAACTGAGATACATGAAAGACCGGATGGACACTCTCTAGTCTCGGCGGTAGTGCTAGTCTGTAGGCCACCTCTCCAACTCTTTCCAAGATCTCAAAAGGTCCGACATATCGGGGACTCAGCTTCCCCTTAATGCCGAAACGCCTGACTCCTCTCGTAGGTGACACTCTCAGCCACACCTGAGCACCCACTCTAAACTCCAAAGGTCGACACCTTTTGTCGGCGTAGGACTTCTGACGACTCTGAGCTGCTAACATCCGCTCTCGGACTAGGGCAATCCGAGCGATGTCATCCTGTACCTGATCTGGAGCTACTCCATCAACTCGGCTGGGCTCATCCCAACATAATGGTGTACGACATCTCCTCCCATACAAAGCCTCATAAGGAGCCATCCCAATAGACGCGTGCCAGCTATTATTATACGAAAACTCTACCAGTGGGAGATGATCTGGCCATACCTGTCCCCAATCTAGTACACACGCCCGAAGCATGTCCTTTAAGGTCTGAATGGTCCTCTCAGACTGTCTGTCTGTCTGTGGATGGTAGGCGGTAGTAAAGTGGAGACTCGTCCCCAAAGCAGTATGTACCTGCTGCCAAAATCTTGAGGTAAAACGTCCATCTCTGTCAGAGACGATAGACCTCGGTACTCCATGAAGTCTCACAATGTGTCTGGTGAACTCCTCAGCCAGACGACTCACCGGCCACGTTTCCTTGATCGGTATGAAACGTGCGGTCTTCGTTAGGCGGTCTACCAATACCCAAATAACATCAAATCCTCTACTGAGTCTCACACCTGTGACAAAATCCATAGATATATCTTCCCACTTCCACTGTGGTACTGGAAGTAGGTGGAGCTCTCCTCCAGACCTACGGTGCTCAATCTTGACCTGTTGGCAGGTCGCGCACTGAGCTATATACCGAGTCACATCGGGCTTCAAACCACCCCACCAGAAGGACCGTCTCACATCCTTGTACATCTTACTTGCTCCAGGATGTACTGAGTATGGGGTAGCATGAGCCTCACCTAGTATCCTCTGTCTCAACTCACTATCTGACGGCACACAAACGCGGTCTTGACGTCTCATCACTCCATCTGCACCAATAGTAAACTGTGGGGCCTCATCTCGAGACATCCTGTCTCGGATCCTGATCAAAGTAGGGCAAGTCTCCTGCTTCTGTCGGATCTCATCCAACAGATCAGGAAGTAACTCCATGGTAGCCAACTGACCATCAGTATCGGGAAACTGAATATCTATCTCCAACCAGGCCAAGTCCCTCTACAACTGTGACTGTACTGTCAACCGGGCTATCGCCCTCTCCCTAGGCGTCTTTCGGCTCAAAGCATCAGCTACCACATTCGCCTTTCCGGGGTGGTAAAGGATCTCAAGGTCGAAGTCCTTGATCAACTCTAACCACCGCCTTTGGAGGTTATTCAACTCTCTCTGAGTGAATATGTACTTCAGACTCTTGTGGTCTGTAAAGATATGACATGTCGCCCCATAGAGATAGTGACGCCAGATCTTAAGAGCATGGACTACTGCAGCCAACTCTAGATCATGTGTGGGGTAGTTCTCCTCATACGTCTTAAACTTTCGAGACGCATAGGCTATGACCTTACCCCTCTGCATCAAAATACACCCCAAGCCCAGCTTGGATGCATCACTGTATACCACAAAGTCATCAATACCCTCAGACTGTGCTAAAATCGGAGCGGACGTCAATCTCCTCTTCAGCTCCTCAAAACTCTGCTGACACGGCTCAAACCAGACAAACCGAGTGGTCTTCCTCAGAAGACAAGTAAGTGGTCGGGCAATCAAAGAAAACCCTTCCACAAACCGGCGGTAGTAACCTGCTAAACCTAGAAAGCTGCGAACCTCCTTAACATTCTTAAGAGGTTGCCAAGAAGATACAGACTCGATCTTCGCCTGATCGACCTTAATACCCTCAGCAGTCACCACGTGACCTAAGAAAGCCACCTCTGACATCCAAAACTCACACTTGGATAGCTTAGCATACAGCTGGCTATCCTGTAGAATCTGCAGTACTGTCCTCAAGTGTCCGGCATGCTCCTCTCGACTCCTAGAGTAGACTAGGATGTCGTCAATGAAGACCACTACAAACTGGTCTAAGAAGTCAATGAATATCCCATTCATCAACTCCATGAACACCGCTGGTGCATTAGTGAGCCCAAATGGCATCACTACAAACTCATAATGACCATACCTAGTCCGGAATGCCGTCTTAGGTATGTCCTGATCTCTCACCCTCAACTGGTGGTAACCTGTCCTCAAGTCTATCCTCGAGAACCCAGACGCTCCATGCAAATGGTCCAACATGTCATCTATGCGGGGTAGTGGGTACTTGTTCTTGATGGTCACCTTGTTCAGCTCTTTGTAGTCTATGCACAACCTCATCGATCCGTCCTTCTTCTTCACAAACAACACTGGCGCACCCCAAGGAGACACACTAGGGCGTATGAAACCCTTCTGTTACGCTAGGATTAGTAGCACAAAAAGCTTTACATTTATAAACTCGAACTAAAATCCTAATCTACCTAGCGAAACCCGCAGTGTACGGGTCGTTTTGTAGAAAGGAAAGTATTCCGAGGTCGAACACAAGGACTGAGGCGAAATCAAGTCATTCAATGATTAAAGATAGTGCAAATCTAGTCTAAGAAAAGAGAAAGAAATAAAGAAATGAAAATCTAAATGTTTTTGGTGGGTTTTTAGGTGATCAATCAAGGATCACAATTCATGCAAAATGAACAATCAACTATGCTAACAAATCAACGAAAACAAACAAGTAACGTAAGCACAAACTATGTGATCAAAGAGAGAAAAGTGAATTCTAGAGGTCAAGATTTCCGGTTATGGCATTGGACTCAAGCTTCTAAAGATTCTAAGGACAAGGCTGCGATGTTGGGAAAGGGTGTTTCACTAATGGAAGCAATTACCGGGTAGGTCTCTCACTTCACTAATCCCGCACCAAACTCCTATTACCGGGTAAGTCTCAAGGAGGTAAAGTTGGGAATTCTACACAAACCGGAAACTACTTAAGGGGCAAACCTCTCCTTACCGGGTAAGTCTCGGAAAAGGTAAGTCTCAAGCAATAATCCTAGCACACTCAATCCAATAGCGGCTTGTGAGGCTCACTACTACCTAGAATTCATCATCTTAGGTATCTAAGATCGGAAATCATCGGGTAGATCTCTTCCCTCACTTAGGTTGATAGCATTAGGTGATCCTAAGATAAATTAAGCTCAACAAACACTAGGATTTCAACAATCTAACATCCTAACATACAGATTCATCAATTAGAGAGCAACAGAAGGAAAAATCGGGTGGATCATAGTAAAAATCGGCCGATTTACTATGAAGAACAGGTTGATTTTTATGTCTGAGTTAGGTTTTGTGCATACGAATCATCCTAAACTAACATATAAGTCCATTCTATCATCACCCAAGCAATAACCATCAATCCATCACTCTAGAATCACCACAAACTAGCCAACAACATGCATTTCAAGATCTAAAATCATCATACAAGCATACATGGAATCCATAGCAAGAAGATGAAGTAAGGAAGTGAAAGCAATGAAACTTAGCTAGATTTGAGCTCAAAACAAGTCCTTCAACACACCAAATGTAGCTCCAAGTCGGATCTTACAACCTTCAACAAGCTTCTTCACAAAAATCACTCAAATCTCACTATGAAATTGAAATCTATACTAATCTCTCTCAAGAACACCCACAAGGGTGTCTTGAAGAGAGCTCCCAATTGGGAGAGTCTTTTGGAAGATGCTAGAGGATGTGGGAGAGAGGAATGAATGGGAGAGAGCCCAGCAACAGCTTTGAAGGACCACTTATATTCTCCACCAAGAGCAAGGCCGGACAAGAGATCGTGGGACACGTGGCTTAAGCTGTCAAAGGCCCAAAAATCGACCCAGAGGAAAAAATCGGCCGATTTTCCTGGGTGTAGGTCGATTTTCTTCAACAGAAGCATGCTATGATCGTCTAGCCATGAGTTGCTCCATTTCTTGCACCAATAGTGGTCTTTGTGTCCTTTGTTGCTCCAATTATTCTCCTCTAATGCTTTGGATGTGTACCATCATGAGGCTTGGCCCTCAAATGTATCGATTAACGTCCAATAGATCCCCGAATTACCTACAAAACCGATAAAAGGTAGTGTAGACGTCTTTTCTAGAAATGTGCATGAATTGAGCGAAGACGTCATGAACCAATGCCAAAACGTGCATGAATGAGTGAGAAATCTATCTAAATGATTACCTAATCCTAAGTCATAAATCGTGTTATCACCTTCTTTGCTAGCTCCTCTAACTGCTTCTTCAGCTCAAGCAGCTCTATAGGTGCCATACGGTACGGAGCCTTCGAGATAGGTCTCGTGCCCGGCTCCAAGTCAATGCTGAAATCAACGCTCCTCTGTGGGGGTAGTCCTGGCAGGTCGTCACTGAATACCTCTGCAAACTCGCATGCAACAAGTATCTCCTCTATAGTCAGGCTCTTACTTTCCTTCATGGCATAACACCAGAAGGATTCGCAACCCTATGCTATCAGTCTCGCTGCTCTCACTGCACTGATAACTGTACCTGACTTTCCGAGGTCCCAACCTCGGAATATTACTCTATGGCCCTCCTCCGTGGCAACGATCACTGTCCTCCTACCAATGTCTAAGACTGCTCCGTGTTTCCTCATCCAGTCTATCCCTAAAATGACATCCTCATGAGCTAAGGGCATGACTAGAAAATTGACTAGCCAGTCTCGATCTCCCATGCGAACAGGACATCCAAAGATCTCTCTAGTCCCTCTTACCTTACTCCCATCAGGTAAGCCTATCATAAAAGGTATCCCCTCTACAGTAGCTAAGGACAACCTATCTACGCATGCATCAGATATGAAGGAGTGTGTAGCACCTGTATCAAATAAAACTCGTACAGGTAAGTCATGAATCTGGATCGTACCTGTGGCAGTCGGTGCATCTGGCTGATCAGCATCTCTCAACTCAAACACTCGTGCCTGAGCTCCTCTAGTATCAGCCACACTACCACGTCCTCTGCCCCGACCTGATCCCTGCATAGAACTCTGTAGTGGTGTGTGTCCTGGAGCCCTGTAAGACTATTGCTGACTAGGAGCTCTGTACTGCTGCTGCTGACTCGGAGTCCGGTACTGTGGCGGTCTCTGTACACTCCCTGATAAGCCTGCAGGAGAAGAACCCTGCTGAGATGGAGCCTTGCCCTGACGGCAGAATGCAGCTCTATGTCCAATCTTGCCGCACTGGAAGCAAGTCACTGTTGGCTTCGTGCAGTTTGATCGGATATGTCCATAGCTATTGCAGTTGTGGCACTGCAAGCCACCAGCTGAACTCTGACCAGTAGCTGTATGGCTTTGTCGCCCCTGAGTCTGTCCCCGTCCAAAAGCAGCTACTCCTGAACTACCAGTAGCATAACCTGTCCTCTGCCGCTTATCCGGCCTGTCTGACTAAGCAGCCCTCCTCGACACTAGTCTGTCTCTCTCATACGCAGATGCTCTATCCTGATCGTCTGACAGAGTCTCATAGCGAAATCCTGCCAGATAGGATCGAGTGCTCTCTCTCAATCTCCTCGAAAAAAGATATACATGCTGCTCCTCAAGAGGTGCAGCTGGTCCAAGCAGTGTCAATTTCTTCTGGAACTTCTTGATGGCAGCAGCAATCGGAATGTCCTCAAATCCAGCCTCAATGAAGTCCTGGAATCTCTCTCTCCTCAACGAGACAGGGCAGTATTTGTCTCTAACAATGCTCCTCATCTGCTCCCAACTGGTGACTCGACTGCGCATGGTCCGCCACCAGGAATGAGCATCTCTAGTGAAGCAGGTCTGCACCAAGTCCACCTGCCGATCCTCTGGGCAGCGTATTGCCTCTAACGCTGTCTCTACTTGTCCAATCCAGTGCTCCACCTCCAGTCCTATCTCCCCACTATATGAGGGAACCTTCTGAGAGTTGAAAGCCTTCAACCACTCATCCGGCCTCGGTGCTCTAGTCCCAGTAGGCGCTCTATCAGCCACAACTCTCCACTCAGGTACAGTTGGCACCTGAGGCGCTCCCTGGGTCACCTGGACAGATCTAACCGGTGCTGGTGGTACCTGGGTAAGTCTCTCTGTCCTAGCAGCCTCCTCCATACGCTCAACGTAGGCTCGGTACTCTCTATACTCAGTCGCTCCAATGGAAACACGTCCTGACTCCATCGAACGTGCTCTTTGTGCCCCAGACCTAGCAACGGTCTCATTCCTGACCTCAGGACCTACACTCTCAGCTACCTCCTCCACTCCAGCCTCTGGCATGATCCCTACTAGTGGATCCTCTCGAGGAGCTCGACCTCGGCCTCGGGCTAGTGGGGGTCTACCTCCACGGCCGCGTCCTCTAATTGTAGGGGTCCTATCTCCCCTACCTGGTCCAGTTGGAGGGAGAGGTGGACGACCTCTGCCTCGACTAGTAGCTAGCGTAGCTCTAGTACGTGCCATCTGCGCAAAAATAATAACTATAATTACTACTAGCTGAAAGTCCAAAAGTCCAACTACAGTAAACCTAAAGTCCAACTAAGCATACTGAGATCCGCGGTAGTAGTGGTGGTCAGCCGTACTTTTCTATTCCCAACCAGACTATGCATGCATTTAAAACTAAAAATTTTCTTTTTAAAACTCAGACCCCTTTTCGGGTTCTACTTAAAACTTATTCGGTCTTTCAGAAGATTTCAAGTGCCATTGTTGCCAACCTAGAGCTCTGATACCATGTTGTAACACCCCGAATTCTCAGAACTTGGAGTATTACTGGTTAGGACCTCACAATGGGTCCCGACCTCAGTTTGACAACAACATTACTAGGATCTTGCAACAAGACACAAATAAAGAAACCGAAATTCATAAAAACCACGTTTTTTTTTTGAGTAATGAATGCAACACTGTCTAGCAGCCTAAGTACTTAAACAAAAGGAAAGGACAACTGTCTTAACCAAAAGAAAGGAAAGACAAAAACAACCCCCAACCCCGCTCTAAGGAGTACGGAGACCCGGCTGACCACTACTTCCGGATCACTCAGCTGCTGATCTAACCTGCGGTAAATCTAAAATAACAACAAGAAGAACCGTTAGCTAGTTATCTAAATATTAGCAGAATAATAGCAGCACAAACACACTCAGATAAACATAAACACTCATCATGCTTTCAAACAAGTCCGTTTTATTATCTTGCTTTAATTTACTCGTTCACTCTAGTGATACTTATTTTGTGACACGAGGGATTCCCAAACCTCGCCTCCGCCCCCGTGTAACCATCAGGAATGGATCCGATGCATCTCACCTTGTAACTGCATGGTCTGGGTATAGAGAACCTCCCAGTCTCCTGTCAGAGCTGGGCAGTGATGTCACGGCCCGTTATACATACACTTGGGCCTTAAACGTAATAATAACAGTCGTCCTAGCAAGTTATTATTATTAAACACGCAATAGCACACACAACTACTATCACTCAACTAACACTCAGAAACTAGCTAAGTAAGTCGCAAGGACTTACCTGAGTCAAAACACTCTAACACTCCTCAAATAGTCCGTACTCGTGATAACTCAAGCGCCTGTCAATGAAGGCATGTGTATCAAAATCACATCTCTATGTCCAACCTCATGCGAAGGAATTACGGAAGAACGATTCTCATACGGTAAAAGACCGTTTTACCCTTAGTGTAGATAATTCTCCGGGTCACTTCTTGACCTCTAATATTTCTTTTGGAACACCTTTCTAATCTATGATTATTTCTAAAACAGTTTACTAAGGTTATAAAATTAATCTCGTCCATTCGTCATCTGGAATCACATTATTTCATTCTCGGGTATTATCTAATCTTATAAATATCTATATAACTATATATATATATATATATATATATATATATATATATATATATATATATATATATACTTTCGTGCATATTAACTTTCCTTCCAATTATATAAAATCCGAAACTCCTAGGTATTTAGATACATATATAAATTCACATATTTTATAATTTCACTAACTCAACTCATAAGTATACTTTTATTTCAAATAATATATATACGTATATTTATGTACTCGGCATACACTCTCCTATATAAGCTCACACCTGCTCTTATTAATCTTCCGTAATCGAAAGTACATCAGTACTTATATGTATCCTATATATATATATATTCCGAACCAACTTATTTATACACATCTTGCATCTCCACTCACGTTTTTCTTTACAACATACTAATACAGTACCCGTATATATATGCACATTTATGTCTCTTATACCTATCAATCTATACATATATACATACTGCAGGGGTAAGACACACATCTAATCTATACATATATACGTACTGCAGGGGGAAGAAGAATCGGAGAAGCCGGCTTACCGGAGTTGCAGTCCGGTGGGGCGGTGCGCTAGCGTTCCGGGCGGCCTCACTGTGGTCGGTTTGTTACCGCTGCGGAAAGCCGAGAGGTTGTGGGTGAGTTCCGATCAACAGAGGCGGAGGAAGTATTAACAGCAAAGAAGAGATGACAACTTACCGGAGTCGACGGCTCGGTGGCGGCTGCTGCGGGACAACGACTGGCTCGGCGGTAACACGGCGGTCAGCGACGAGGCTCAACGGTTGCGGTCGCCGGCGAACGAGGGAAGGCGGCCAAGGCGGTGGCAGCGTCGTCTTCGACGACATAAGCTGAAGGTGAGTTTTGAAAATAGAGAAAGAGGGGAAGGAAAGCGGCGGAGAAGGGGCAGGCGGCTTACCGACGACAGCGACGGCGCGGCGGTTCGGCGATGAAGGCGGCGCAGGCTCGGTTCGGCGGCAGCGTGGCGTTGTCTTCGGACCTGCTGTAGCAGTCAGCGGTGGGTAAGTTTCGGAACCGTGCAGGACGTAGAGAAGGGACGTAAAGAGAAGGGGGCGCGTCTTACCGGACTTATGGCGGCGAGCGGCGGGAGTGGCGGTTGCAGGAGGTCCGGCGGCAGCGCAAGGTTTGCGATGTGTAGTTGGTTTGCGAGAAGAGAACAGCACAAGCGGCAACAGGATGGGTTAGGAGGGAGGGTAATTAGAGTATTAGGTTAAGAGGGATTAGGGTTAGGATTTAATTAAGAGGTGGGCTGATGATTGGGCCTCGCATGTAACACCCCAAGTTTCGAAACTCGGGGAGCTACTGGTTAGGACCTCACAATGGGTCCCGACCTTGGTTTAACAACAACATTACTTGGATCTTACAACAAGGCACAAATGTACTTTAAACAATTTCAAAACATAATATTTTTACTGTATGAATGTACACATGTGACAGCCTTACAAAACATATATATATATATACATAACATGCATGTTGTAAGGGAGACTCCCCCGTCCCCATCTAATGAGTACGTGGACCCGGCTGACCATCCGTTCCGGATCACTCTGCAACTGTCTATCTCTACAAATCTACAACACGGATAAACCGTTAGCTAACAATCCAAATATAAGCAAAATAAGGATAGCACAAACACACTCAAGATAACATAAAACAATCATCATGCTGGCACACAAACCGGTTATTATCTGTTCATTAAGTGAGTCACCTTATTCCATTTTACAGTTGTGGCACGAGAAATCTTAAGAGTTCTCGCCTCCGTTCCTTATCCAACTGGGTGTAGGTCTAGCTTACCTCCGCCGGTAGCATCACTACAAACCGAGTGTGGACTAGTCCCTAAAGAAACCCCCAGCGCCCTCAAGCTAACTGAGGAGAATGCCACCGCCCGTTACTCTTAGGCCAAGGTATAGGTCGGTATATAAATATTACTAAAATATAACTATAAGCATCTCATTCACACACCACTACCATTATTCATACTCATATCTAGAAGTCAGCTAAGTAAGCCCAAAGGACTTACCTGAGTCAAGTCGCAACTCTCTTAATCTCAACTCGGTATGTAACCGTAGGAACTCAATTGCCTGTTATACAAGACAAGGGAATCAATAATGTATCCCACTTTCTTAGAAGTCTCCAACTTCTAAGATATAAAAATCGATCAACAAGAGATTACCAAAATACCCTTATACAGGTAAATGACAATTTTACCCCTGGTCCCGAAACTTCTAAAAATTTCATAATTTATGTTTAAACTCTTATTTGAGACTAACTAACCATTTTCTACTCCCTAGGATGATTTTAGGTAACAATTAGAAAAACCACCCATTTTCTATTTCTCGAAAAGTCACTAAAGTCCAATTACAGCTTCAAATATAAAATTCGAATAATCTTATAAAAATTCCAAAATAATTCCCTAGGTCATCTATGATATCCTATCTACTCATAGGAGAAAGAATTTCTTAAAACTGTTAAAGCATCGCTTCTACAAAAATTTCTAAAGTTGGTTACAACACCTAACGAACAACACACTGTCTTAACTTTGAAAAACATAACTCCTAAACTACTCGCTGGATTTATCCCAAATTTTGATATGTTCTAATATAAAATCTTATCTATAATATATCCAAAATTTAGCTGCAAAGGAGATCAAAATCCTATTTAAAACTATCTCCCAAAACCGAATTTCAGCACAACAGAAAAACTGCTTACGACTCAATCTTGGAAAAATCATAAATCCCAAACCACTCGCTGGATGCTTCTCAAATTTTAATATGTTCTATAACAATATGTCAACTATATCATATCCAAAATTCAAGTCCAACGGAGATCAAGAGCTTATTCAAAACCATCTTACAAAACAGCATCACTTGCTGTTTTCCCCAACACTCAGCACATATATAAAAACGTCAACTTTGAAACACAATAACTCTCAAACCGTAACTCCGATTCTTCCCAAATTTTAATATGATCTACAACAAGATGTCAACTATATCATATCAAAAATTCAAGCCTAACAGAGATCAAAAGCCTATTCAAAACTATCTCACAAAACAGCATCCCGTGCTGTTTTTCTCAACTCAGCACATTTATAAAAACTGTATGAGTCAACTTTGAAACCCCATATCTCTCAAACCATAACATGAATTCCTCTGAAATTTTAGTATGTTAGACTATACAATATCGACTAAAACATATCCGAAAATCAGCAGTAAAGGTGGAGTCTAACCTACCCAAAACTGGGGCTGAAGTGGACTGTTCTTCACTTCCAAAAACTCAGCAAACGCCTCAGTTCTTCAAGCTATCTTCCGAGGCTGTTCTAGCAGGTTTCCCGACACAACAGGGTTCTAATCAGCATGTATAAAGAGAGGGTAATGCAGCAAGGTGAAGTGAGGTCCTTACCGGCAATCAAGACCCGACGCTCACGTGCACCAGAACAAAGAAGGGCTCGACACAACTAGCAGCAACAACATTGCTTCCTTGCTGGCATTGAGAGGGCTTTGCCGGCACCATCCAAGGCTGCGGTTTGAAGGCAGCGGCGGGGTGGAGACGACCAGCGAAACCGGTGGTTGGAGAGCTAGGGTTCCAGCGGCGTGCGAGGGCTGGAGGAGGTTGAAGAGGAGCGCACGCCTTCCTGCGCGGTTGGGAGTCTGCTGCGCACACGAAGCCTGCTAGGACCCCTGGTGGTGGACGGTTGCACCGGCCTGGCGTGGAGGAGGAGGCGGACGGCTGGAGTAGTGCAAGTGAGGGCAGCGGCCTGGCGTGCAGGAGGAGACGGACGCTGGTACTTGACAACGAGAGAAGGAAGAGGGTTGTTCTTAGGGTTTACGTGAGAGAGGGAGAGAGTATGGGCTGGCTGTAACAGCTGGTGAGTTTTGGGCTGGCCGTCCATACTCGAGATCAGGCCTTGTCTGGGCCTCGTCAAGGCTTGTCTTGGCCTTGTCAACTGCTTGTCTGGGCCTTGTCAACTGCTTGTCTGGGCCTCGTCAACTGCTTGTCTGGGCCTCGTCACAGCTTTGTCATGATCTCGTCAACTACTTGTCTGGGCCTCGTCAGAGCTTTGTCATGATCTCGTCTAAAGTCGTCGTTAATGATTAATTATAAGAATTAGGGTTTGATATAATTCTATCATTTTATGTGAATTAATTTCTACATAAAATGATAAATAATTATAAGAATTAGGATTTGATATAGTTCTATCATTTTATGTGAATTAAATTCTACATAAAATGATAAATAATTATAGGAATTATAGCTTGATATAATTTTATCATTTTATGTGAATTAGCTTCTACATAAAATGATAAAATTTGTGAAGAAAGACTTGCTAGATAGAATGGAAAACCGTCAATGGCTCAAAGTCCGATTTGATTCGGAATTAAACGGAAATAAAAAATTCCGGATATTACATCGCAGTGGCCCACATCCGGCCCGCTTTCTTATTAGCACGGAATAGGAACTCGTACTCTTTAATTATGTGCGGAAATTATATAATACGGAATTAAATTCCGTATTATCTAATTTATTATTATTTTTAATTTAAGGTGCGTATTTAATTCCGGTTACAAGGTTTCATCATTTTATGTGACTTAAAGTCATATAAAATGATAACATTTAAACTCGTTTTATTTTATTTTATTTATTATTTAAGATTGTCGCATCGGGATTTGGTTAGTTACAGTTTACCGGAACTTTAAAATTTTCGGTTATTACATTACACACATTGTATATTAGTACATTGATTCGATGTTTTTTACTTATGTATACTATTACCATATTGTGAAATCATACATCACTCGAACCACCAGCAAGGTCTTGAACCATGGCATCATCCAATTTGACTTTAGAAGATGTGTCATCATTTTTTTCAGTTTGTGCAGTGCTGTTTGCAGCGGATGATGACTTTGCCATCTCTTTAACAAGATTCTTTATCTTTGTCTCGGTCCTCTTGCTGGATATGTACACAATTGTGTCTAACTTGTCATAGAGAGTTCCGAGGTCCCTTGAATATGTTGTTAAATCTTCGATTAACATGGCTTGGTGCTCAATATTTTCAGCCAATTCATGTTGTTCCTTTTGGATGGAGTTCAATTTATCCATGATCTGAGCAACCCATTCTGGAGTAGACGTATTCAACCTGTTTCATATTTATGTAATGTAGTCAATATGTTAATGTTTGCATTCTCATATATGTAACAGTGTACATAAATATAATAAGCGGGTTTATGTATTTATGTATTGTTCATTAGTGTTATGTACATATTTGAAATATGCTATGGATCTTGTTTTTGTCTAACCTTGTGTTCTCATGGCCCTTTGACTGAGTTGCTTTAGAGTCTCCAGCTGGTCGTTCGCTCTTTACCTCTTCGACAGATGTTTCATTGGAGCAATTGATTTCTTCTGTTGCTTCAGCTTCCTTTGTTTTGTTAGTTCTCTTGGATGATCTATATGTAATCGTATGATACAAAATTATTTATATTTAATATTTGAATATATTTAGTATTATATATTAATCTGTATGTATATGGTTAATAGTGTTACATTTTCATCTAGTAAATATATTGTGGATATTTTTGTGACTTACCTTGTTTTATCATGAACCTTTGAATGTGTTTCTTTGTTATCTCCATCTGGACGTTCCTTTTTGGTCACCTCTATAGATTGTTCAGGTGATCGTCTAATTGCGTCCTCTGCTTCAGTTTCCTTTGCCTTGTTAATCCTCTTAGATGATCTACATATTTATGTTGTACATACAATCAATTAAATAAATTATATAAAATATTTCAGTTTTATGGTACATTTGAATGTACATAACTGGTCATACCTAGGAGGGATGACAGTAGGTGTGCTTGCCTCGGCCTTTCGTTTTCCCTTCTTCTTTTGGTCTTCTGTCTCATTTCGGACGGGCAAATTTTGCTTTTCTGCTTGTATATATGTATATGAATAAGTGTTATTATTAATTTCAAAATAATTTAAAACCTGTGGGGTAGTTTTTGCACTTACTTGGAGGGTCTACAAAATCGTCAGCATCATTCACGGCTTTCACAATATTTCTGATCGTTATACTTGGGAAAGGCATGCTACACAATAACATATTTGTTAATAATTTCATCACATATTTATGTACATAAAACTGTTTAGCTAAACATACCTAAATGGTTTCTCTTCCTCGACAGCAACGTTTGGCCTTGTTATTATGATATCAACATTCTCAAAGCCAACATCGAATAAAAGGTCTAACCTCTCATCGTCAGTCTCATTGTTCCACTGGTCGGAGTCATCGTTTTCATGGCTTCCTTGTACAGTTTTAATGTCCTTCTTATTAATATTCTGAACAATGGCCTTTATTTCTGCATAACCTGGGAATGGTTTGCCACCTTGGCCTGACTTTGAAACCCATCTGTGGCATAGTGGCATAGCATCTTCATCTATCAAGGTTGCAAAAACCTTTGATAGCTTCGTCATAGAGTGAAACGCGAATATCTACATTGATAAGTAAACTTTATCAATGTATATGTACATATGGGTTTCTATATAATTGGTACACATTATTAATGTTGCATATGTAGGGTGTTTTGTTAGTGTAGTGTATCAAACCTGAAGAGATAGTGGGAAGCCTCCAATATTGTATCCCCCATTGTTTCTTTCTCTTCCAGCATCGCATGATTGTAGGAACTTCTTCGTTTGAATATAAGCAAGACGACCCCATGGAAAAGCATTTAAACGGTCCAAATCAGCTACCATGTTAATTGTCTGCTGGTTGATTTGTGTTTTCCTATCTTTAGCGATAATCACTGCATCAATAAAAAGAATTAGAGCCATTTTGTATTTGTATGTGATTCCTTTGGCTCCTTCATGTATATATCTTCCAATGTAATGTTGGCACAACGATCAACCCCAACCACAGATTTCATGTCCACCTCTGGGTTCTCCTCATATGTATCAAAGTACTCATCTGAACAGTTTAGCCCAGTTATCTCAGCAAATTCAGTAATACCAAATCTAAGTAACACCTGATTGATGCCAAACCACATAGAATGTTCTCTTCTTGTCTTCACTTCGTGCATCAACATGAAATGAATAATCTGATTTGACATCTTCATTCTTGTGCTCATCTTGATAATTGGACCAAATACACCTGTCTTGAATTTGTTCTTGTCCTCAGTAGATAGTCCATCCATTAGCAATGGAATCATTGGCAACCGGCAGAAACTGTTAATACGAGCCATCTTGGGTCGAATTGGTTCTCCCCATCTATATGTGAACTGTGTGTAAGAAAAATCAATGTTCCAATATTAGTCAATATAATAGATATAAACAAATACTTGTCAATTTCTGTAAATGTATGTTAACCTTGATCTGTGGATTGTTTGTTCGTAACATGTTTGAAACATCCTGCGTAACTGACCCAGCCATTTCCTGTTCCAAAATCAAATATAAAAATTATTACACACATTCGAACATGATATTTTCCTACATGATTGAATCTAATTTGTACATATGTGTTTTCATTTATGATGTGTACATTAATGTATAACTAGGTACATAATACGATTCATATATTGTTGAATGTGAGGTACATATTGGTGTATGTAAAACATACTAACTACCACACTCTACACATTTCAGTTCGTGTAGTTACCTGTTTTGAAGGATCAACCTCAGATTTATGTTGTTGTTTCCTCATTTGAGGTCTAACTGCCCTACACTTTTTTCGAGCCATAGGATTTGCTATTAACAATAAACTTGAGATAATCAGTATTGATGTTAAATTTAAATTGAATGTGTTAAATAACTATTTCTATACATATACATGTTGTAAGTACATCTATCTACTTCATGTATTTACAATCTTGTGTATCATACACATGTATGTGGTTATTTATTGTGTCCAAACAGCTATTTAGTTCTAATATGTAAATTGTCATTGTGTAATTACAAAATGTGTACATCATCTGCATAAATGTAGTATTCAAAGTTTCTTGTACATATGTTTACATATGTCTTATTCAATACATAATATTACATCCCAAATTGGTTAAAAAGTTTCAACAATCAAACATGCAAAGTCAATATGAAAATATCCCTTACATAAACCATATTTAAAACTTTCTGTACATGTTATATGAATCGATTTAAACAGGTTCATATATGTTGTCAATTCAGTACATATTTTCTCTGAAACTTTTGAACAATCTACATGAATTCGGTTCATAACATTCTCACTTAAATGTTTAAACATCTACAACAACCGAACATGCAAAGTAACAACACTTTATCTACGCAAATTCTAAAAGCTTTCTGAATATCATAAATGAATCTATTCAAATATAATCGAAGATATATGTTGGATGTTCAGTACATATTCTATCTGAAACTTTTGAATATTCTACATGAATTCGATACATAATCTTCTCAAATAAATTGTTAAACATCTACAACAACCGAACATGCAACCAGTAACTACGACTTGTCTACACAAATTCTAATGCTTTTTGAACATAATACATGAATCGATTCTAAAAGAATCGAAGATACTGGTGATTGGGTACATTTCTTTTCTTAATCTTCTTCGTATGTGTGCTACTTTACTTTAATTTCAGTTATTATGTACCGAATCTAATAAATTTGGAAGAAATCAGGTTTCGATTATGTTTCATATGAATACTCAGAATGAATGTCAGTTTAGAGAAGATTAAACTAAATATAACACTAACCTTTCTTTGTTTGATGATGGACGACGAAGAAATTTAAAAGAAACCTGTGTTCTGTCTTGCTTTGGACGAAGGAGATCGAAGTCGCTTTCACCTGTTTTTCTTCTTCAGACCTTCAAGCGATAAACATGGAGATGGAGATGAGTGGTTTTTGGAGAGAGTAAAGTTGTTTACTGAAGAACGGGAATAAAGGAACTGACGGCGATTTGATTGAAGTGAGAAGGTTTGAATATTTGCAGAATCTCAATAAAAAATGGTTTCCTTTTTATTTTGTTAACGGTTGCCTTATATCTAGGATAGTTACACGATTAAAAAATTTTAACCGGTACAAACTGCCATAAATGTAACCCATTAACTACGATTATCCTAGTCATTGTTCTTTAATTTTTAATGTGGAAAATAGGGTGCCTAGTTTGTATACAAGATACAAAAGGTACCCTATTTCACCAATATTCTCTTCATAAAGATATATGCAAACAATAAATTAAAACGTTATATCGATCATTCAATCCTTAGATCAAAGGGAATTTTAGCCAATCATGTTGTAATATAAAGCAAAAACCATATATTAAATCAATAAGGACATAACTTACAAAATTTTGATTCATGTTAGGCGAACCTTCAAAGCAAACTAACAACATTTTATGGCTAAAATAAGGAGTTAATAAAAGACTATTGAATTCAAGAGGAATCAATAAATCTAACCCTAAGGCTGAGGTATGCTTATATATGAGAGAAATCGGAGTCTGGGGTTAACAC
Organism: Fagopyrum homotropicum; assembly: GCA_033239125.1. NCBI lineage: Eukaryota > Viridiplantae > Streptophyta > Magnoliopsida > Caryophyllales > Polygonaceae > Fagopyrum > Fagopyrum homotropicum. Next base: position 126,975,719 of record BSWB01000005.1, read on the forward strand.
ATAATACTGCTTTCCAAAGATAAAATCGGAGATTTGGAAACTTCTCGCTACGGTGTCAAAACGGCAAGAATACGGCCACCCTACGGCCGTATGACCACCGTCTGGTGGGTGTTGTAACTTCTCTATTGAAGGACTCTTGGGACAAGCCTTGACATGGGATTTTATGTTGGGGTATCGATCAAAACGTAGCCAAACGTCAGTGCAACAACCACTCTACGACTGTACATTGGCCGTTTGATAAGCGTTTTGCCTATATGATACTTCTAATCTCGAATCTTTCACTTCAAAGCTAATCATGCGGACTTCATGTTATTGTTCCCCAATCATATGAATCTTCTCTTCTGCTTTGACTTCAAGTATGATGCAATCTTGGCACATTTAATGCCTTAAATTATTGAAACACATAAAAGTCAAGGTAGATACCGAAATACAAAAAGTGGATGATTTTTGTATAAATAGGCATATATGAGATGAAAAAGAGGGTATGACATGCATGAAAACAATATGTAAAGTATTACGTTTGACACGCATCAGCCGTCTCAATGAAACATTTATTGTTGGTTATAAAGTTGCTGTTAGACATGTCAATATCCACTCGTATGCAGCATCCATCGCCCCCGAGATTTCCTTTTTTTTCCTTGAAACCTACGTCAATGATCCTTCCATCGGTATGATTTCATGATCATCTTCTTTTCATGAGTCCTCTTTAAGAACATCGCTGAGTAAAGGTATACTTTTCTCCTTGTTCCTCTCTTTAGTAGCCTCTTTGACCCTATCATTTGCAGTAGAAGGATTGTTTTATAGCTATTTCACGTCCTTCCTCTCATTGTTCATCTTTAATGGAGGCATTCACATATAATCCCTGTACTCGTTTTGGAATCTTTGGCATTATCATCATTGTATGAGGTGTCAATTAACATGCCCGAATTTCCCAAACATGTAACATAAGTTTTGTAGTTTCTTGAACTTCAACTCCACCCAAATATTTTCCCCATTTAGTGTCATCATTAGACCTCTCCATAGGGGTTTTGTGATGTCCAAATTAATCCTAACCTTGAGGAAACATCCACCGATTAGTTTTTTTTTGTGGGAAGGAGAGTCAATGGTTTTCGGCGCATCTAGACGTGTTTCTTATACAATAAAAGAGATCTAAGTAGTAATCACTCGAAGGATAACTCGACCTCTTACATCGGCATTTAAAATATATTCTATACCCTCGGGGGGTCAAACAATACATGAAAACCGATAGGAAAGGAGAAAGTTAAATCCGTAAGATAGTCTGCAAGACGATTTGTATCGCGGTAGGCATGACGGAACTAAATAGCTCAATCCCATTCGACAAAGTCTTGTCACTTAAGCACCAAACTAGGAAGTGGGTGACCCCGGTTGATATTATTGCAGAGAAGAACGGTAACTATGATGGAATCTGTCTCTAGATCTACCAACTAGTACCCACATTTCCAAGCCAGCATTAGCCCATGTAATGCTCCCAATAACTCAACCATAAGAACATTACATACGCCAACATTCTTAACAAACCTCCGTTTCCGCCCGTCCACGTTATTCCTAATCACCCCATTGCAGACGTATGCTCATTGTTCCGTACAGCTCCACAAATATTAATCTTTACCATTTTGTTCGGCGGTCTATCCCACTTGACTTGAATGGTCCTAGAAGTCCCTTGCTTCATATTATCTTGAATTGATCTCAATGCTTTAACATACTCCATCGTTCGTTCATGTACAAGAAGCTGTCAAGGCTATTTCCTATTAGGATAGCCGTATCTTTTATCATGACCCCCAAAGGTCAGTCATACACTCTAGCCCAAAAGAGCACATGTATGAAAATCAATCTTGAAGGTTGAATTATCTCTGGTTCCTTTAACAACCCTTCATGGTCGCTTTCTTTGTCTAGGGATTTGTCGAAATCTCACGGTCCACATTTAACTACCCTTTCTTTGTCTTCCATACATGCGAATTGGAAGACAACACAAACCCCTACTCAGTCTCCAAGTGCCCTTCATGGTCGCTTTCAAAGCGTATGAATTAAAGGGCCGGATTATTATCAACGTGCCAAACAAGACAATTCTCTCGCAAAGTCTTGCTTCCTCTTCCCATTCCACCACCGTGACAACTACACATTCTTCTTCGGTTAAATGAATTGCCTTCCCCTTCGATCCCATCAGAGTCATACCGTCACGGAACAAACAACATTTAGCCTTCACTAACAACCATTGGAAGCAAGAGCGGTTCGGTAGCCCCAAGAAAGCAATTGCCAAAACATTCTCAATCGCCTTAGGGTTTTTTTATCGGATCAACCTCACTTATTTGTTAATATCCAGTTATTGTCGTCATTTTTTTAATTAACTTTATTCTTTAATAGTGAGTTGAAGTTTGAGGAAAAAAAATGTGTTAGAATAAATTTGCTCTAAAACACTTATAACAATTTATAGAATAATAATATATAAGTTTACAAAAGAATAATAATGTATAAAATAAGAAATATATGTTGAATTAACGTCGGATGAATTGGCTTTTTTGTTTTCTACTTTCTTTTACTTTACTTTACTTTGATTTAATTTAACTTCTTAGTATTTTAGTTATTCTAAATAGTCTATAATCCTGCTATATGATCACAAAATTAACCATTAAATTGCATTACTATCTCAATCAACCAACCACAATCATTTATAAATTTGAAATTTCACAAAATCTTTTATAATTTATTTTTTTTTAATATAAAATTAACCATAAAGTTATATTGTTTTTTCACGTAGTCATTCATAAATTTGAAATTTCACAAAATTATTCATAAATTTTGATTTGTGTAACCTTTGGTACCTTCATGTTTAAATTTATTATTGCTTGTATAATAAGGTTTACACTTTACCTTCACATTTGGATTAATGTTTACAATTCATCTACGGTGTATCACCATTTTTTTTTTTTTTGATACATCGGTAAACAACATAGAAGAATCAGTTTCTAGAAACCGATCGTCCTAAAGCATCCTTTCGGATGAGGTTTTGAACATCTTCTGGGATTGCATCTACTTCCAACTCTTCGGTATGACCATGCATTGCAATCTTGTCCGCGACCGTATTAATCTTCCTAAAGATATGTTGAGCGGTGAAGCATTGGAACCTAGAAATAATAATTGAAATATCATTTAAAATTCATAACAAGTTCCCATGGAGGTTTCCAAATTTGATTAATCGAATTGATGAGCGTTAGGTTATCGCCTTCAATCTCGATAGATGTAACTCCAATGTCCTTAGCCTTTTGAAGGCCAAATCGCAAGGCAAGAGCTTCCGCTTCCAACATTGATTCAGCATTACATCTGCCGCTTCCTATAGCTATAGGAATCGCGTGTTGGTTTCGAATGATAAATCCATAAGAACACTTAGCTGCTGAGGTTTGTGAGGCATCAAAATTAAGTTTATAAAAACCTTCCTTAGGTCGTTTCCACTTTAGGTTTTTCTTTTTTCTCCTTGTTAAATTTGATGGGGCTGTATTCTTATTTTGCTTTGCATTTGCTAGATCCCAACTCTCGATTTGGTCAATTTTCGTTGCTTTGATGTTCTGTGGGAATTTGGTTTTATTAAAAACGAACTGATTTCTCGTCATCCACATGTTCCACCAAATAACCACTAAAAGTTTCATATCCTTAGTCGGAATTGCACCCTTGAGTTCACAAAGGGCCTCATCGATTCTTTGGTTATCAATGTCAATATTTAATATGTTAATTGCAACGTTTTGATTATCGATTGTTAGGAACATAATTGGACATTGAAAAAAAAGGTGTTTTGCACTTTCGTTATGGTGATTACAATATTCACAATTCATAACGACCGGAATTTATTGTCTATCAAGTTTTTGTTTTGTAGGAAGTCCATCCATAACAACCTTCCATATGAAATTCCTGATTTTAGGCATTACATCCATTTTCCAAATCCAATTTTTATCACTCGTGACACCAACTCTTCGTTTTTGAATCATCTCCAATGATGATTTAGTCGAATACCACCCGTCATCGCTACCCACCCAGTACAGTCGGTCGTGAATTTCACTAGTTGGGAGATTATAATTTTTAATTTTGTCCGTTATGGTGCTAGGTAAGTATGTGTTTAGTTTGTCTAATTTGTTGTGATCTCATGTATTATTAGTGATAAACGAGGAAGTTAGCTTTGTCAAATTGACTTGGGATGAGTTTAGCAAGACATCTTGGAGTGGTTTATCCAAAACCCACTTGTCTTTCCAAAATCTAATTGTTTTCCCGTCTCCTACCCTCCAGGCGAGACCTTTATCAAAGTCTTTATACAGTTTAATCAAGTTCTTCCATTGTCAAGACACATTATTTCCGCATTTGTAGTTCCACAGGCATGAACCTTTTAGGTACTTTTCTTCTACGATTTTAACCCATATGTTATCTGATTCTGCCATAATTTTTCACACTAGTTTCATTTGTAACGCTTTATTCATATCTTCCGCTTTCCTAATCCCCGTACCTCCTAGAGATCTGAGTTTACAAATCTTATCCCAACTAATAAGTGGGTGATGATTAGGTCCCTTATTCCAAAAGAAGGTTCTATTGATTTTATCTAGTTCGTTGTGTACGATACCCGACAACATGAAAGCCTGCATTAAATAACTAGGTTTTGCATTCAGATTTGCCTTTTATTAACGTTATTCTTCATTCTTGAGACAAGGAGGACGCTTTTCATTTAGTAAGTTGTTGTTTGGTTTTAATGATAACGGAATTAAAATTTTCTTTATTGACTCGACCGTTGATGATTGGACATCCTAAGTATTGTTCTATATTTGTGGAAATATTGATTCCCAAATGACCATGAATTCTTCTCTTGTTACTTTGGTCAATGTTAGTTGTAGTTTGAAACACGGATTTATGGTAATTAATTATCTGACCGGATATATCGCAATAATCCTTTAAAACCGAAAGTACCATATCGCTTGCTTGAGTGGAAGTTTTGGTGAATATTATTATATCATCTACAAATGCTAAGAATGGGATAATTGTCCCATTTTTCGAAATAGGAAAACCAATAGACTTTGGGTTATCATTGGATATCTTTTGTAGATTTATTGCTAAAACTTCCGCACAAAGGTTGAAAAGCAGGGGCGATAGTGGGTCACCTTGCCTAAGACCCCGTTGTGGACAAAATAGGTTGGTGGGTGAGTCATTAATTAGAATCGAGTAGGAAACAGTTGATATACATTCATGAATCCAATTTCTGAATTTATCCCCAAAACCAAATTTGTTCAAAACCGCTTTAAGGAAATCTCATTCCACTTTGTCATAGGCTTTTTCCATATCTAATTTTATTGCCATATAGCCTTCTTTTCCTTTTTTCGATTTGAAACCATGAAAAATTTCATGCGCGATAAGAACATTGACATGAATTGCTCTATTTTTGACGAAAGCGCTTTGTAGTGGGTGGATCAATAATGGAAGTACTACACTTAATCGTTTTGCTAAAATCTTCGATATAATTTTGTAAACCGTTGAAACTAAACTAATAGGTCTGTAGTGAGATGTTGATGTTGGATTATCAATTTTTGGTAGAAGTGCTATGAAAGTATGATTTAGTTGCCTAAGAATTTTACCAGTTCTATAGAAACTTTTTAACCGCTCTTGTAACTGTTGGGCCAACGATATGCCAGTATTTCTGGTAAAATCCCGCTGACATCTCATCCGGGCCTGGCGATTTGTCTGACCCTATATTAAAGAGAGCTTCCTTTATTTCATTAGTGGAAAAAGGCTTTTCCAAATTCATATTGTCAATAGTGGATACCTCGTGGTTGATAACATGTAGTTGATTTTGTAATTTATTCTTGTCAATTGACGACGCTTTGAATCTGGTCTTGTATTCATTTACAAATTCGTCATTGATTTCCGTATAGTTTGCCAACACCTCACCATTATTTTTAGTGATTGTCTTAATGAATTTTTTATTCCTTCGTCCCGTTTCTTTCCGGTGGTGGAACTTAGTGTTCTTATCACCGAATTGTAGGTTTTTTGTTTTGGCTCTCTGCATCCAATATTTATGTTGATATTCTATTAGGCACTCTCTTTTCTGACTTAATCTAATAATTTTGTTATTGATAGTTTGATCAAATTATGAAAAGCTAATTTTTTGGAGCCCTTCTAATTCTTCATCTACTTTTAACAGTTGTTTGTTTATATTTCCAAACTTTTCTCGATTCCATTATTTTAGTTTTTGTTTGAGTAGGCTAGTCTTTTTTACTAGGTCATACATATTTGTACCTTGGTAATGAGTCTTCCATACTTGTTTCACGACGTTTTCACAGTCTTGTCTTAACATCCACATTGTTTCAAATCTAAAAGGTTTATTCTTCCCTACTATTGATCATTTTTGAGAACAAATGAGATCATGCAATGATTGGAGTTTGTGAAAGCATGATTCCTAGTGTGCACACCGGGGTATTCTTGAATGATTTCCATAGACGTCATCACTCTATCTAGTTTTTCATATGTATTATTATCCCCTTCTTTCATTTTCTTTCACGTAAAATCATTTCCTTTGGTTAGAAGATTTCTCAAAAAAAATTGGTTAGAAAGTTGTATTAGTCTTTCAAACCTGCTATGTGCGACTGTAGCACCTCCTTTTTTTATCAGACGGTTCCATCAGATCATTATAATCTCCAACAATTATCATCGGAATTTTTATACTCCTCATTTCACTTTTTAATTGTAGCCAAAATGAATTTTTCATTTGTTCTTGTGGTGGTGCGTAAATGAAAATAAACATTGATTCGAAGTTGGTAGTAGTGTTAGTGTGTTTCATTAAGAGGAACCTTTCTGAAACTTTACTAATTTCTACTTTCTCCCCTTTGAGTTGGTATGATTTCCATAGGAGACACAAACCCCCAAAAAAACTAGTAGCCGGGATAAAGTAGATTTTATTAAAACCTGCACTCTTCCAAATATTGTCATTTGGTTCGTCCTTTGATTTGGTTTCTGCCAACATAATCATTTGAATATGTTCGTTTTTACAAGTGAGATTCAAGTTTGTCCAAAAGTTTTTCTTCTTCATGCCTCGGCAGTTCTAGAACGCTATCTTCATTTATACATAATTAAAAGGTTTGGGTGTTCCAATCCCATTGTTCTGAACATGCACTTTGTCTTGATTTTGTTGTCCAATTTACCATCAAGATCACCCGTAGCTTGTCCCCGTTCGCAATTAGTTGGACCATATTGGGAGATTTGCAGTGTCATCTTGAGACGTTGATTCTTGCCTATATTACCCTTTCTTACATTTGACAATTATATTGGTCCATTAGTCATATATAAGTTGGAAGGCCTACTGACTACGTAGAAATGACCATATGATCGAGATTCCAATACAAATGACCAAGTAGCCATATCGTAAATGAAGGACGTCCTAACAAAGACTACATCTTTGGTCACTTTCTCTACCTGTGATAAGGAAATTGAGTAGTTAACATTGACATTCCTTGCATGCTTCGGAAACTTTATGCTAATTTTATTATATTTCGTGGTATACAATATTTTCGCATGATATACACATTCAATCGAGTCATAAACACCAGTTTTAGCTGAGCTCGAAAACTTTGTAATCATCAAATATTCATAAAACATCACACAACATTCACTAAACAACAGTTTAATCTTTCCAGCATATTTCTCCATACTTATGAGATATACACACCATTTTAATTTACTGTTAAAATGGTTCAACTCTTGCTTTGACGTTGATAGCTGCGCAACCACACCTGATTACTTGTTCTACTACCTGCATTCCATACCATTATTTTGCATATTATGGTATTGTACTTTGGATACTTAATTAGTCGATTAAAATTATGATCACTGGATTTCGCATCCGACTCATACCGAGCTTCCATTATTCTTATAACTTCATTGTTGCTGATTTTTCTTAGACATCCATTCATGCTTATCCTATACATATATTCAAATCTTACTTTGAGCGCCAGTAGTGCACAAAACTTCATATTACTGTGATTGTCACCCTTGTTTGATGTCACGATTCCCATAGCTTTATTCTATGTTCCCCACATTCTATGATTAACCAACACCTGTTCGATGACACTAACACACGCAGTAAAAGTTATGCATAATAAACAAAGATTTGCTTAACAACTCTTGTGATTTACAGCTTTGTCCTCCGTTTGTGTGGCTTCCTTTATTCCTATATCCTGCACATGGCTTACTCAAATACAAAACAATGTGAGAAAAATAGTCTTTAAATATGATATGATCAAATAATAGATTGGCAGATGATCGAAATCTGCGGCTCATCCACACCGTCAACTCCACACAACCGAGCTGAAATTTATACTTTTTCTTGTTGCTCATAAGTATCACATGGGATAACCACAAATATTTTAAATGCACCAATAAATAAGTCATGGACATCAATAGTTTCATCTTAGTACTACATATTTGGTTTTTTGTTAAGTTTTAGGTGTTTACCATCACACAAACATAGATCATCAACCAAGACAACTAAAAACTCCCCAACAACAGTGAAGATGCAGGAGAAGAAGACCATGCTAGAAGCACGGACGGAGCCAGAAATTTTCGATGGATGGGCGAAAACTAAAAAAATTAAAAAAATTTAAATTCTGATAAATTGTAATTATAAAATCATTCAAATAATTAATCGTTAATAAAAAAATTTAACAAAAGTACTCAACGAAGCCTGCAACTTTTAAAAACAATAATAAATAAAAATATTTTATTGGATTATTGTATAAAATTTTTTTTAAAAATTGAGTTGGTGTGGGCCATGACCTAGCCAGCCCACCCCCTAGATCCGCCATTGGCCAGAAGGTGTATCACCATCTTGTATTAACGTAACAGAGTTGTTAGTTATGTACTTCTCAATTTTTTTAAAAAAATATATATATTTGAATGATACTCAAATTTAGGCCGGATTTCCTCATTTAAATCGCATCTATTTTTTAATTAACTTTATTTCTTATTTATACATTATTATTCTTTCATAAACTTATATATTATTAGTATTCTATAAATAAGAAATATATGTCGAATTAAACTTGGATGAATTCGCCTTTTCTTTTCTAACTTATTTTACTTTACTCTCATTTAATTTCTTAGTATTTTAGTTGTTCTAAATATTCCATACATTTTTTTCTTTATTTTTATCTGTTTTTTTAAACGGAAATATATTTCATTTTATAATCTAGCTATATTATATGTTTACAAAATCATACATTTGAAAGTTGGTACAAAATTAAACATTAAAAACTTAAAGATAGTTTTAGGAAAAAAAAACGCCGTCTGTGGGGATCGAACCCACGACCACGTGGTTAAAAGCCACGCGCTCTACCACTGAGCTAAGAAGGCTTTTTTGATATTTAATGTAGTAAACAAAATAAGATATTGGGAAAAAAGGTAAATTACCGACAAAATTTATCGGGAGACCTTGGCCTTTCAATTTTGTTGAAGTCCCTAATCGTTTTCCTCCTATATTAAGATTCTTGAACTTTTTTGAGTTGTTCATATAAATAATATCTTTACTCTATAATGAGTTAAAGGTCCGTTTAACTTTTCAATTGAAACACACTTATTATCTCATTAACTATAATTAAACTAACATGATTAGTTTTTTAAATGTCATATACTCATCGATAAAATATCAGTAAGTTTGTGTAATTGATTACTTGTTATAGGTTGAATTTACAAACGGAAATGTGCAAGTTTAGGCGTATAATACACTAAAAATGAATATCAAAGGTTAACGAGAAATCAAATTCTATTTCTCATTGTTGTAATATTGTTTGTCATAATTACCTGTGAAAGATTTATCATCCACTCCTTACTAACTCAATTACAAAGTGAAGTTAGTGTTAGTGTTTTGTCATATGAAACCTTATTTGTCCAGTGGCCTTCTGGAGACTATGCTCACTGATGGGGATCTTGTAGCTTCTTCACTCAAGTTTTCTCGCAAGTCGCATGCGCGCAGGCGAGCTACGCATCCGCGAGGCCTAGTGCGCGCGCAGCCTGCCTCCGCGCGAGCCCTATATAAGGGCAAGGCGCGAAGACGGGCTGCAACCTTCCTTGCCCTTGTTTTCTTCGCAGCCGTCGCGCACTTCCTTTGGCCTCGAGTTTCTTCTCTTCTCTTCTTTTCATCCATTTCTTCTCTTCTTCGATACGTCCAACAATGGAGGGAGATTCAGATATCGAGAGTTCTAGGAGTAAACCACTTGTGGATCGATTTGAGGTTAGTTAATATTATTTTTTTACCGTTTATTTATTTTTTGCATTAGACTTGAAACTAGTTAGTTTAGTTAGGTTCGGTTAGTTAGGAATAATTGAAATTGGATTATTTTCGATAGTTACTAGTATTGCTATCGATCTTATGATTGTTAATGTAATATATATATATATATAATAATAATATTATAATAGGAAAAATAAAGATGTGAAATTATATTTTAGTCAGATGCGTTTAGTTAAGAATAATTGAAATTGAATTATTCCGAGAGTTACTAGGTTTGTTATCGATTTTATGATTATAATAATAGCCCAATTTAATATATATATATATATATATACATATATATATATATATTATAATAGAAAAAATAAAAATTTGAGTTTAAAAAATATTCAGCTTGTAATGAGGAACATTAGAGAGAAGAGGAAGAGGTCGACGAGATTAGTCACAACATCCGCCCGTCGAGAGGCTACAACTCGACGAGTTAGACTTGCCTCAGCATCCGTTCAGGCACATGTAGATGCAGCTGTAGAGGCATCAGTTTAGACACCTGTAGATGCAGCTGTAGAGGCATCAGTTCAGGCACCTGTGGATGCACCTATAGAGGCATCAGTTCATGCATCAGTTCATGCACCCACAAAGGCTTTTGGCGAGGAGGATGTCGTACCTGTTTCACTTACTGTTGATTACGACACGGAGGATTTTGCGCATGGTGTGTCTCATTTCGATGATATACTGAAGGATGAGCACGAGGAGATACTAGTTGAGGTAGAGCAGCAGCAGCATAACATACCACAACAGGAGCATGTACCTTTTGAGAGGGAGCAAGACGACTTACCTGAGCATGTACCTGATGAGGAGTAGGTAGAGGAGGACGTACCTCCTTTATTGACAGGTTATGCTGACCACAGAGCTAGCGCTATATGGGCCGGTATGGATTCCTCCGTGATTAGAGTTGTTAGGAGACTCGATGCATTTAGTAGATTACGTGAGTGGCGGCGAGATCTAGATGACCCATTTTCATGGTTTGGATTGGCTAGACGCAACGGACTCATGGATTTGGAGGACGTACAGTTTGGCGGCGTAGATCATTGTTTGATTACCGCGTTTGTCGAGAGGTGGCACTCAGAGACAAACACATTTCACATGCCATGAGGGAGATGGGTATAGCGCTGCACGGTGTTCAGATGGGACTACTAGTTGAAGGAGATGCATTACTGACTTCCGTCGATGATAGTGTCCGACATGATTGGCTGGTTCATCGTCTTGGGTTATCACCAGTAGAGGCTAGACGTCAGACTAGACAACTATTCTGCGAGAGTGTTAGGAGTAGAGCCGCTCAGATGTTGGACCTTCCAGAGCCTCCACATGATGCTATTGCACTTGCATATCTGTTATTGTTCATATCGTTGACTTTGGTAGTCGACAAGTCTACCAACAGGATGCGAGGATAGCTTATTGATCTAGTACGAGATCATGTGAGGACAGAGGCGTATGCTTCGGGCACCAGGACCCTTGCTTTTCTTTATAGATGTTTGGGGGACGCCACCAGGAAGAAAGTGATGACGATGGCAGGATGTACTACAATTTTACATGTGTGGTGTTATAAATATTTTTCTTTACATAACGTAACTTTATTGTTAAGATTAAAATTAATAAAAACTTTTGTACAGTTTTGGATTTACGCACATTTCCCATCATTGGGATGTGCAGCTGTGGAGGATCCGGATTTGCTAGGTCATGCACGGTCATCTTCGAGACTTTCTGTCCCGAATACTCCGTCTATTAGCGTAGAGAGGTTATACGCATTACGAGCTCAGTTGGACCAGATGAGGGCGGAGGATGAGTGTTTTACCCCGTATGATGATCGTGTCCTTGATTTTGGGGTAGAGTTTGGTGTTTCTCAGTATCGAGGTATCATACGGATATCCGACATAGAGGAGGCGTACATGCCGGACCGGTTCTTGCGACAGTTTGGGTACGTACAGACCATGCGTCTACCCTGGATCCCACCCCTTCATGAGGTACGTCCGGCAAACGGACGTGGATTTAGGCTTTCATATCCTCTCACATATGATCGTTGGGCATCCCGCCATCTGGAGGAGACCCGATTTTCACTAGTTGGATTGATACCAACTACCTCTTCGTGGCTCGTCAATGATGCATACATGTCTTGGTATACGGTCCATTGTCATCCGTACATCTTACCGACGTCCATTGCACTCCAATTACCTATAGACTGTCCCCCACCTGTTCCGGTTTCATATGTTTGTAACCCTTAATTTACTCTTTATCTTAATTTTCAATTATTTTAACATTTTATTTTTATATTGCAGCGTCTTTACATTCTTGTAGGTCGTCTACGAGAGATGCAGGCTCGCGGTCTTCCGTATTCTGCTAAGGAGGTAGATTCCATGATAGAGGAGGTAGTTAGACGTAGGCCTCATGTGGCTCCATCTCAGGTCCGGGCTTCACAACATCCTGCTGGACATTTGTAGTTGTAGTTTGATGTTTTAATGTTTATTTTGGATGGATATTACACTTGAGTGTATGATTTTGGGACCCTTGATATTTTTATGTTTATTTTGGATAGATATTACACTTGAGTGTATGTTTTTTTTAGTTTTGATGTTTTCCTAAGTTTATTTTGGATGGATATTACACTTGAGTGTATGGTTTTTTTAGTCTTGATGTTTTTCTAAGTTTATTTTGTTTTAATTACACCTAAGTTTCAATCAACTATTTAAAACGACTAAAACATTATGACACCAATATATGAAAACGACTAAAACATTATGTCAACAACATATGATAACGTTTAAAACATGATTACAAGCTAATTTCTAAAAACGGCTAAAGATATCCTGTAGTAGTGTCTTCAACTCCCCATGTCCGACGAAGCTCCTCATAAGGTGTTATCCTTGCAATGAACGGCGCATCTCATCCATCAACACTTGGGTCATGGTATTGTTTCCAATAATCACTTAACCGCGGTAACGGGGCATCATCTTTTAACCATACCTACAAATATGAAATTACAGAAAATGGTTAGTTAATATTGAGTTTAAATACAATAAATTGAATGAAAGTAAAACGTCGACCTACCGGCACAAAGTGTGTGTTGTTATATATATACGCTATTGAACAAATGACTGTAGGGGCCTCTTGGTTGGGAGTGGTGGTAGTCATAGGTAGGAATGTCGCTGGAATGTTTCCTAGGACAACCAATGCAATCTTATAGTGGGTGGTTGCTGCACATGCGATAATCGGTATTTCCATCCAATTTTGTTCTGGACACGAAGACTTACTCGTCCAGTAAACGTTTTGAATGACTTGGTCAACTTGATTTCAGATGATACACTGCAAAGATTAACAAGTAAGATTACATTAAATCATAGATTATAACTAAAACTTAAATATAACCGGAATAATAATTACCTTCGAATACAATGCTCTTTTTGAATTTAACTCCATAACCATACCCCGTCGTATTATCAAGTAATCTTCATTCGAGAATCCCAAAACCGCGGAAATTGCTCTATATCCACAATGGCCGTTTCCTGCTACATCTCTTATTCTCGATATATAAGGCTCCATGAACTTTGGGAAATCTTCTTTCCTCAAACAAAATCCGGCTTGCGCGGTTTATTTTCCTTTACGACGCGCCCTACTCATAGGAGTCAGCTCCGGTGTAGAATCTACTTCTCTAGCTTTCTTCCCTTTCCGCCCAGGACCACGTGTAGAAGAATGCTCAAACTAACTAGGCTCTCTTCTTGTTGATCTCGGGATTGGAGGTCGTCCCTTTGCCTTGGCCTTTTGTGTTGGCTCCTTCATTGTCGTACCCCCGGGGTTTTCCATTTCCTCGAAAAAAGATGCAATCTTATCTTGTTCATCCAGGCCTAACATATTTGAGTCCATTCTTTCTCTAAACTTGTTCAACGTCGCTTGACTCGGGTTCGAACGATCATCATCATCATCATCATCACCAATATCACCATCGGAAAAATCAACCGGAATCCAGTGAACTTGCTTCCAAAATGGGTGTATCTGAGACAAATAAATGGGTCTACGAGCCCTGGTTGCTAGCCTAAAGTCATGCACACATGGCACTCCATGAACCTCTCTCCAATAACTATCCCGACACCCTTCATCATCTCTTGTATGTCGAGCCTTGGTGTAATTATTCCACAAGAGCGTGAATACTCATTTGTGACGTAGTCGCGGAGCAAGTCAAATATCGGTATACGCACCTACAAAAAAAAAGGTTTATTACATAACGATTAAATGTTTAACATATTTACATCAATTCAAATTTCGGTATACCCACCTCTCGTGGAATCCTCTCCCCTGATATCTCTAGAGAAGCTTGTAACTTCTGGACTTGGCCCATGACCATCAAATGTATGTTATCACAAACCAACTGAAATCCTCCAACACTAGAATCTAGTGTTTGCTTCAACAACTTGTGTGCGGATTCACACCTACAAAGAGAGGACTTATTACAAAAAAAGAAGAAATGTTTAACAACGTAGTGAATGTTTAAATAACTTACGCATTTGTCGTTCGTGTGCCGAAATGATGATGTAGGTCAGTCCATGCTCGAACGATTGCCTCCTTGTACGGGTTAAGCCAAGTCGTCTCAAGATAGTTCATTAACCTTGGAGATGATTGTCAATAGTCTCTCATTTCCAGCAAACGGCGTTGGTAGCTTCCATTGGATCTCGACTCGAACAAGGCATGACAATGGGATATGAAGAGGGCTTCCGCTTCCTTATTGCGCAAAACAAGGGCCGCTATGTTAACTATGTTGTACTTAATGTGAAACGTGCACAATATATGCTTCACATCGGGAAATACTACACCCAAGGCGCTTATAAGACCAAGTTCACGATAAGTGGCAATCACCTCCGGCGTCTTTCCGTATAACAAATAACATACCCTCCTCAAAGCCCACTCGTAGTGATCTCTATTCTCATGTTCCATGAACACAAAAGCAATTGTGAATGTCTTCTTGGTGCTAGTGATGCCTACGATCTCCAACAATTGCATATTGTATCTAAAAGTAATACAAAACAATGATTGAGTTACAATTTCTAAGGAAAAGATGATTGAATGTAGTGCCTTGAATTGAAACTTACTTGTTGGTCTTATATGTCGAGTCCATCACAAGAACATAGGGAAACATGCTTATCAAATGCCTCGAGTCGGGATGTGAGATAAAGAAATCAATCACCTCATTGGAATCTTGACTTCTCCGAGTGTTTACATAATTTCCACGTTCCCTCAACGTGTGAAGTGCTTGTTGTAATGAACCTCTTCCTTCGGCTTGTTCTATTCTAATCCTCAAACCGGTGTTGTAAACTTGACGGATGGAGGTGACATTGTCGGGATCCTCTAATTGCATGGATTTTAATATATGTCTCGGTTTTAAGCCAGAATTCAATTCACGCTCCACCTTTCGGCTCTGCTTGGGAGTCATACGTCCAACATATGCATGACCTTTTTACACCGAAGGAATTATATGGTTGTGGATTCCACATACAACCCTCACCGTCCACTTTTCTTCTTCAATATGGGTTCCTACAAGCTCAAACAAACACATACACTTCTTCAAGTTTTTTTTCAGGCTAGAACTTGGAACATGATCGGGATCTACGTCTTTTTCTTTTCTAGGTCCTCCGTGTCTATCACAACCCAATTGTAGGATACGAAAACCCCTTCTATCCAACCATGATTT
Organism: Fagopyrum homotropicum; assembly: GCA_033239125.1. Taxonomy (NCBI): domain Eukaryota; kingdom Viridiplantae; phylum Streptophyta; class Magnoliopsida; order Caryophyllales; family Polygonaceae; genus Fagopyrum; species Fagopyrum homotropicum. Next base: position 126,991,723 of record BSWB01000005.1, read on the forward strand.
GTTAATGATCAACATCATATTCATAGCTTTTGCCACATACCGAGCCCACCCCAATAAATTCTCTCTATCCGCAAAATATCCATGAAGCTCAAATTTTGACGAATAATCGGTACCGAGATCACGAGAATATTCCATAAGATCCTAAATTAAAATAACATAGAGTATTATTTTAAAAATACACATCATTTTAATCTTAAATGTCTAAACTACAATTCCGATTCTTTATTCTAAAATGTCTAAAGTACAATTCCGATTCTCTATTCTAACATTGCTAATTCTATAATTTCGATTTCTATTCTAAAATTGTTAATTCTATAATTTCGATTCTCTATTCTAACATTGTTAATTCTACAATTCCGATTCTCTATTCTTAAATGTCTAAAACTACAATTCCGATTCTCTATTCTAACATTGCTAATTCTACAATTCCGACTAAATAAAACGACATAAAGTAAAGTCTAAATGAGTTTGTACACTTACTTCGAGTTGTGCGAGAATTTCTTCCGGATCACTATATTTTTCAATGTCGAACGGCCTAATAGAGCTTTCACCATCGGATTCTACATCTACTTCTTTGGAAAACGACGACATTTTAAAGGATTTCTTTGTTTACGTTGATGAGGTTTGGATGTAAGTGAATGATACAATGACTTCACATGTTATTATATAGGCTCGAACAATTTACAACGGATATATTCTCTAACGGCTATAATCCAACGGTCAATTTTTTTAAATCTATAACGGGAAGAAGGACGCGGAGGCGGAGTCCGCCTCCGGGCCAGTCCGTGTGCATGCGTAGCAGACTCCGCCTCTATGAAGGCGCGAGTCCGCCCGAATAGTAGCCTCTATGAAGGCGCGACTCCGCCTCTATGAAGCCTTTGAGAAGTCATTAATAAATCATCGAGTTAAGCTTCAACCCATCTTGGCATAAGAGCAAAGATCCTAAACATATCGGCGCCATAGGACGTGAGTTTACTGGGGTCCTAGGACGTTAGTTTGCCAGCACCCTGATGATTGTCAAATGTAACACTTTTTAGGTCTTAAAATCATGCATTTCATACATTTGCTGCTCTCTCATGCGTCACTATCTGTATAGAAAGTGTTCACTTTCCGTTTTTTGGTATCTGCCTTGGATATTCTGTGTTTTAGTCATTTGTAAAATCAACTGTGACATAAATGCATCCTACCTAAATTCGGAGTTGAAGTTACATGCCTGAGGAACTACAACACGAAGTCACCTGAATATACCTTAAAGTCAAATATAAGATTTGAAGAAACAAAGGAAGCTAAACGGCTAAGTGAAACGGCCATGAAGTCGTATGTTGTCCGTTTCGATCACAACATCGCTGTAGAAAATTTTGTCGAAGCCCATATCAAAGTCAAGCCCAAACTGTCCAAAACGACATGGCAAAACGGCCATGGATCGGCTTGCATTCCATTCCTATGTCGTCTGGAGGCCATCTTATGGCCGTTTCGACTACGCAGAGAAGGAAAATCAAATCTTATGATTTTAACTTTAGAATGGTTATATTTTGTGTAGTCCTAGACTTTGAGATTTCCCATATATCGATATACCAAACGTAGGGTTAGACACGTTGATTCATCCCGAATTTGGCCTTACTCATATTTCTTCTTGCCTTAGTGATCGTGGAAGTTTTACCGAAGTACAAATGACCTCCCCCGCAAGGATACGAGATTGGATGAAGTATAATCGGGTATCGAATTCTCACGGATTGTGTTTGATTTAGATGAAAATAATAACTAATTATTTTAAGTAAAAAAAGCAATAAAGCAGTCATTAGTAACAAGAGAAAGCAATTATGATGTAACAACATTGGATGGAAGGAAATCTAAGGAAACAAGAATCCCACTATAATGAGTTAAGATATTGATGCATATATATATATATATATATATATATATATATATATATATATATATATATATAGATTTTAGTTCAAGTGAGGAGAGAGCTTGTAGATAGGAATTAGGAGGGATGTAAGCCATTGGATGGATTTAAATCAAGGGCTCCCACACGCTCATCATTAATGGCATTTTTGTAAATTGATTTAAAATCTGAAAAAATACCCTTACGTTCAAAATAGTCATCGGTGTTCATACTTTTATATGTCATTGTTCATGTTTTTATACATCGATGTTCATAGTATTTTTATTCATCAAAGTGTCATGTCCATTTATTCTTTTGTGTTCATTTTATAATGCATAGATGTTCATTTACAGTATATAACCACAAAAAATAAAAAACTCATCACAAAACGTTAAAAGATGATCATAATATGTTATGTATGTGTCAAAGTTATAGATAACTCATCGGTGTTCATACTTTTATATGTCATTGTTCATGTTTTTATTCGTCAGCGTTCATACTTTTTATGTCATTGTTCTTGTAAATATTATAAACTATTTTTCTATAAGGCATTTTGCCGAACAGTTTGTGTGCACACTAAAAGGAACATATAGATTATTCAATTGGAGCTATTAGACCAACTCAACATATGTATATACATGTATTTTTTCAATCAAACTTATGAAGCACAAAATGATTCTAACAAATTTGATTTCGAACACAAACATCAACCATAATGAAACCTAAACCTTAAGAATGAAAATCTAAACAGTGAGAGTAGAAATTCGAAGAAACAAAACCTGAATCGTCTTGTATTCTCTTTGATTTCACAATTTTTTATGTAATCGATCTCTGAATATTATAAACACGATTATAAAGAAAGGTATAATTTTCAAAAAAAAAATGAACATCATATTATAGACACCATAACTGTAAAAAAAATGAATACATACTCGTAAAAAAATGAACATCATATTTTATTAACACGATTTGAAAGAATAACATAGTTTTCAAACAAAAATCCGAAAAAATATTTTTAAAAAAATACAAAAATGAACAATTAATGTTCAAAAATGAACATTTAGTGTTGAGAAAAAAAATGAACATTTATTGATAAAATATGAACAATGACTCTTTTAAAAATGAACACATACTTATAAAAATATGAACACCAATTTTTATTTACAAAAAGAAAATCTAAAAAAAAAATCAGTGTTTAGTTCCTATCTGCAAGGGTCCTCCTCACCGGAACTGGACCCTATATATATATATATATATATATATATATATATATATATATAGGGTTTAGTTCCGTGAGGAGGACCCTTGCAGATAGGAATGAGGAGAGTCGGGGTGGTGACATGTGGCATGCCACGTCACTTTTTTTTGTTTTCTAGATTTTCTTTTTATAAATAAAAATCAGTGTTCATATTTTTATGAGTATGTGTTCATTTTTAAAAGAATCATTGTTCATATTTTATCAATAAATGTTCATTTTTTTTCCAACACTAACTATTCATTTTTTAACATTAATTGTTCATTTTTATATATTTTTTAATACATTTTTTTTGAAAATTATACTATTCTTTCAAATCGTGTTAATAAAATATGATGTTCATTTTTTTACAAGTATGTATTCATTTTTTTTTATAGTTATGGTATTTATAATATGATGTTCATTTTTTTGAAAATTATACTTTTCTTTCAAATCGTGTTTATAATATTCAGAGATCGATTACATAAAAAATTGTGAAATCAAAGAGAATACAAGACGATTTAGATTTTGTTTCTTCGAATTTCTACTCTCACTGTTTAGATTTCCATTCTTAAGGTTTATGTTTCATTATGATTGATGTTTGTGTTCGAAATCAAATTTGTTTGAATTATTTTTGTGTTTGATAAGTTTCATTGAGAAAATAGATGTATATACATATGTTGAGATGGTCTAATAGCTCAATTTGAATAATCTATATGCTCATTTTAGTGTGCATGCAAACTGTTCGGCAAAATGCCTTATAGAAAAATAGTTTATAATATTTACAAGAACAATGACATAAAAAGTATGAACACTGACGAATAAAAACATGAACAATGACGTATAAAAGTATGAACACTGATGACTTATCTATAACTTTGACACATACATAACATATTATGATCATCTTTTAACGTTTTGTGATGAGTTTTTTTTATTTTTGTGGTTATATACTGTAAATGAACATCTATGCATTATAAAATGAACACAAAAAAATAAATGGACATGACACTTTGATGAATAAAAAATACTATGAACACCGATGTATAAAAATATGAACAATGACATATAAAAGTATGAACACCAATGAATATTTTGAACGTAAGGATATTTTTCAAGATTTTAAGTCAATTTACAAAAATGTCATTAATGATGAGCGTGTGAGAGCCCTTGATTTAAAATCCATCCAATGGCTTACAACCCTCCTAATTCCTATCTACAAGCTCTCTCCTTACTTGAACTAAAATCTATATATATATATTTCATGAACATTGATTTATGATAATTTGCAGGTAACCATCTGAAATAGTATCGGACATAGACAAACTAAGACCGTTGAACAAGGTCATCATCTTGCTATTGACGACAACCAACCTCTCGAGAATCCAACATGTTACTGACTGATTGTTGGGAAGCTGATATATCTGACCATTACGAGACTTGGTCTATGTTATGGTGTGCACCTCATGTCTTAGTTTGTCGATGCCCCTACGCACAATCACTAGCTTGTTGTCACCCGTGTCCTTCGCTACATCAACATTATGTCTAGCCAAGGACTGCTGTTAGATCGTCACAACAAACTACAACTCAAATTTTTTGTGCTGTTGATTATGCCACATGCTCGCTCACTCGATGTTCCATTACCGGTTACTTCATCATGCTTGTCAACTCTCCCGTCTCTTGGAAGACAAAGAAGCAAAAGACAATATCACAGTCTTCTACCGACTTTGAATAACGCTTCATGGCCACCACTACATGTGAACTCATTTGGTTAGTCTCTCTACTCTACTCTCTTGTTATCTTTATTTCCAATCCAAATAATTCATGGTTTGACAACAAGGCTACACTTCAGATCGCTTCCAACCCGGTCTTTCATGAAGAACAAAATACATTGAAGTGGATAGTCATCTTATATGCAATCAAGTTCAGGCTGGAAATATCATCACTCAGCATATTTGTTCCGACCACCAACCTTTGGATCACTTCACCAAGTTGTTAAGCCATCGACATTTCCACTATCTTCCTCCCAAGTTGAACATTCGAAATCTTCACACTCTAACTGGATGTATATTTTAGTGCATAATATATTTTTATCTCTATTCCTAACATGTTTATTTTTTATTATCCCTCCTTTTTAGCCTTAGATCATTCTTATCAGGATATTTATGTATCTTTTATCTTCTTTTTCTTAGGTAAAGATAATTTCATAGAAAAGTAAACAACATAACCGGGCTTGTAAAGGCCCAATTATACTAAATGATTAAAGTATATGTACATGTCTACAGCTTGTGTTTTATGGTCCAAAACAACACACACACACACGCGCGTAAAGTACTTCAGAAAGGCATGCAATCCTCCTGGACATACACCCTGGAACTGATAAAATTGTACATCCAAAACCGACACAAATCACGGGCTTGTCCACCTTTGGCAAAAAAAATCAGCAGATAAAGACACTCACAAGCTAAATAATTGCACAAACCTCGGGACAATGACCAGTTCACCTTCGGTAAAGCCATCAATAGACTAAAACCAAGCCCGATACACATATAAATAAATAAAAATCAAAGTATAGAGCATAAACAACTACTAAGATGCAATCCACTATTTAGGTTTAGCTGGAAATGGCTCATGCAACAAACTATAGACGTGGATTTTGATAAGTCTCATGAGGATATCTACTGGAATTCTACTTTGGTCAAACACCAAGACATTTCTGGAATACCAAAAGTAGTAGACCGTAGCAGAAAATGCATATATCTTGGATGTGCTCATCCAGATTATGTCATGTACAATGTGAGTCCATCTATCCAATACCTTTGATTTAGTGGTGATATCTCCAAGAATCCTGAAATCTGCACCAACCTACCTCCAAAACTCACATGCATGCGTGCATAAAAAAATCAAGTGGTCATGAGAAACTCTCACTAGTGTACCAACTACAAGTAGGATCAACACACAGGAAATGTAATCTATCTTTGGTAGATAACGGGTCAATGATCATCATCCATAAAATAAAGCAGTGCTTTAGCGTACTTCCCGGATTCCGGACTACTTTGAACCAGTCTACCTCGTCACCTTGTGGTCTAAGCATCTCATAAGCCTCGACCACTAGGAATCTCTCCCCCTGACAGCAAGACTCAAGTATCTCCCTCAACGGTGTCGTCTTGTTAGTAAAGGCAACCGTCTCATCTCTAGCATTGAGGTTTTCCTTCACTAATGGCAAGTCCCGACGAGTGACAATCCACTACTCCAGCTTGGTGGTGTGCACGTACATGTGGTGATTCCATCTGATCAAGAGACTATCATGTTGAGCATGAATGTGCCAATAGTACTTGCGGATAAATGCTACATGTCAAGACCAGAGGTCCAACAACCCTATACCTCCCTCCTTCTTCGGCAAGCAAGCTTTATACCGTGAAACACACGACCAACTCCATAGGAAATGTTTGGAAAGGCTAGTAAGTTTGTCAAGTACCAAATTGGGACGGGAAGAATCGATAGCCAAAAGCTCTCCATAGCCTACAAATTGCCCTTATCAACTCCAAACGGCCAACAAACGACAAGTGTCGCTTGTTCCACGAAAAAAGGTGTCTCTTTATCCTATCAATGAGAGGAGAGTAATATAACCCCTAGGTCGAAGAATGGTAGGTGAAATAAGACCCTCCAAGTATCTAAAGGAACACTCTCATGCCGTAAACCCCGAGAATTGGGTCAGCTTAGATGCCTCCTCCTCCGACATAAACGCTAAGTAGATAGAAGAATTGGTTAGGCTCACAACCAATCCTGAAATCCTCTCAAACCTACATAAACACTACAACAAAGTATCAATAGACGCTCTATCACCCCGGGAAAATAACACCATGTCATCGGTAAACATCAGATGTGAGATCTTAAGCTCCTCACAATGCTTATGGAAATTTGAATCCCGGCCTATAAGTCTCCACCCTCATCAACCTTGAAATGAACTCCATACAGATCACAAAGGTGAAAGCGGGCATCCATGCCTCATCCCCCAATGACCTTGGAAGAACCCATGTGAAGTCTTGTTAGCCTGGATCTAGTAAGACGTCATAGTGATACACTCAATCACCTAATCAATGACTCTAGTTGAGAACTACAACTCCAACATTGCAAAGCATAGGAACTTCCAAGAGACCGTGTCATAGGCCTTGGCAAGGTCGATCCTTATGGAACATCATTTGTTGTCTTGTCGTACATTATATCTCCTTAAAATCTCCTAAAGGAGGAACGCATTATCTGACAATAGTCTCCCCAAGACAAAAGAAAATTGTTATGAGTCAATGAGGTACCCAAGACACGGACCCAATTTGTGCGTCATCAGCTCGGTGATGATCTTATAGACCACATTGCAACGACCTAAACTGCTCCACATGAGAAGGTGTCTTTACTTTGGCAATGAGTGAGATCATAGTATGGTTCACCTACCTGAGTAGCTTCCCATCGATAAAGAACTCACGAACCGTGGTACATACTTCACTCCCCGTCGTTTCCCAAGTGACTTTGAAAAACTTAGAGAAGAATCCATCCGGTCCCGGGGCCTTCATATCGCCAATAGACCAAAGTGCTTCCTTAATCTCTCTGTTAGACACCAGTCTAACTAGCCTCAGCTGGTCTCCACCTGCAGCTCTCGGTCCCGCCGAAAACCAATCCCTCATTGTATCCTCCACCTCCCGCTTCGTCTTGAAAAGCCCCTGATAGAAGGAAACAAACTCCCCGACCACTCTCTTTAAGTAGGTTGTGATCACGCCATCGAGTATCTACATTTAATACGTGTTTTATTGATGAAAGGTAAAGAAATATAAACAACTAGCCGACCACTTCCTTCGCTCTCTTGTTTATATATTCCTTTACCTTTCATTAATAAACCACATATTTGAATTCTATAAAAAAATGTCATAATTAAATAAAGAATAAAATTTATATGCAACAAAGTCAAGTACTGACATAATGTATAAATTATGACCCAAACTTCGGGTGGCTGGATAAGGCTCCTTTGGTGATAAATAATTACGGGAAAATTAGTGTAAACTGGGTTAAATTGTGGAAATTCAAACGAGGAGTTTACTAGCTCGTATGTATACTCACATAGTTATAGTCAATTAGGTTGTTAAACACTAATTCTTGAATTTGAGGAAGTATTGTCCTCATACTCGTTTAGTTGGGTTGTGTTGATACGTAATTGGACAATTTCTCTAGATGGCGCTAGATACTGATTACGAATAATTAAAATGTTTTAGGTGAATAGTCTACTTGCGGATCTTCCGGAATTCTGAACGCTTGTGCTAGTTTAGATTGTCTTACCTCGAGACTTAGTTGTCTTTTCATTGGCTAGCTTATGTTGTGATAGTGATGTATGATGGTTACCAAATTATTAATTATGGACCGACTACTCCTATACCTCTCTTGTCCTCGATATTATTTCCAAATGGACCCGTCTCCCTCCCCCTCTGTCTTACCTCAATAGCATCTGGGACTGGCTCTGCTCCCACACAACCTCAAACTTAACCTCATTGAAAGTGTTTGCATCTCAAGTATCACTGATTTCATCTACTTCACTTGGAAGGACGGAAACGATCTCATCTACAACAAAACCATCACTATGGCCATCATTTGTGCTAACAACATCATTCAACACATGAAGAACTTCGCTTCACACCACTAGAAGGATAGATCGCCCGACTCTATTGGGCTAACATCCTAGGAATCCATCTACTCTAAGTCATCTACCCTTTCTTTTTCATGTATCTTTGACTATGTGATTGGTCTGGTAGACCTTTAGTAAATTCTCTCATGCCTTTTATAAACGTGAATTTTCAAAAAAAATAAAAATAATTATGACCCAAGTGTATGTATAACGGGTGGTGACATCACTTGTACCGCCCTAACATAAGTCGGGAAGGTTCTCTGCGACTAGTCCATACAAGTATACGGTGAGATGAATATGATCCACTCCTGTTAGTATATAGGGACAAAGGCGAGGGTCAGGGAGACCGCTCGTGTCACCGATACGTTGAAGATAGTGTGAATGATCTAACGAAGACAATGAATGCATATTTTGTGAAAGAATGTTAATGTGTTAATATTCCCTTATATGTGTTTGTGTTATATTAGTATTTAGCTATTCGTTTTAGGTTTGTTAGCTAACAATTTTATACCACTTTGGTTGATAGATTGTAGGTATGATAAGAATCTATGGAGTGATCCGGAGCGAGTAGTCAATCAGGTATGCGCACTTATTAGGATCAGATGGTTTATTAGTCATGAGTTGTATTTCATTTATAACTAGCATGATGATAGCATGCTAGAGATAATTTGAGTTAAGGCTGAATGTATTTTTATAATAACTTTCAAGTTGATGCTTCACCTAAAAATGTATTTTTATAATAACATATCAAAATATTTTAATTAACTTTATTAAAGCGAGTTAAACTTTGAGGGAAAAAAGTATTAGAATAAATTAACTCTAAAATCAAATAATAATTTATAGAAACAATAATATATAAGTTTATAAAAGTATAATAATGTATCAAAGAAGAAATATGTGATGCTTCACCTATAAATGTATTTTTATAATAACTTTCAAGTTGCTGTATGTTCAGCTAAAATGTATTTAAAATTAAATTTTAATCGCCGTCCGTGGGATCGAACCCACGACCACGTGGTTAAAAGCCACGCGCTCTACCACTGAGCTAGGAAGGCTTTTTTTTGTTTTTTAGCGTAGTTAAAATTATATATTAAAACAAACAAATGTAAATTACATCACGGTTAAGATTTATTGGCAATCTTTGACCTTTCAATTTTATTTAAATAATCCCTTTACTCTAAAATCAATTAAAGGCCTAACTTTATATCAGAACCCATTCATTCACTTATCTCATTAATTTTACCGAAACCAACATGATTAGTTTTTTAAATGCCATATACCCATTAATAAATCTTTTGTGTTAATCGATTACATGCCATAGACCAAATTTACAAAGAAAATGTGCAAGTTTAACTTATACTATAACGGAGATGAATATCAAATGTTAACGAGAAACCAAATTCTATTGATCATTTGCCTTCAATTACCCACAAAATATTTATTCACTCTTTACTAACTCAAAGTGGTAGTCACCATTCCTTACTAACTCAAGTTGGAGTTATGCATATGAATCAGACCGATGCATCGGGGGTTTTCAAACTTTGGATTGTGGACCGGACTGTTTTGGTCGGGTACCTTTCTATCCGGACCAATTTCAAATCGGAATTGCTTCTTATGTTCGAATCTTTTAGGACCGGTGAAAATGCCAGCCTTACTAAAAGAAAATGAACATTTGAATATCGTATTCAACTTTTGTGAAATCTAAAGTGAAAACAAAGGTTAGTAAAAACCGTAAAATTAAATCTATAAAAAAATATTTTTTTTTTTTGGTCACGGACCGAAATCCGAAATCCAAAAAATAAAGGATAGTAGATCAGACTCGGTTTTTCGATATGGGTTTCCGTTCCAAGTCAAATCTACACAACCCTAACTCAAGTGGTAAACAATTAACTCAACCCAACTAACTAAATAATCGACTATTAAAATATTATAGAAGAAGCAAATCTTGATATAGCTTGAGTAATTTAGAAATGTAAGTTTATCTGTTATTCCTAAAAGTGAAGTCTCAATTTTACTTATCTTCTTGTAATAGTTGAAAAAGAAGTGTTAAATAAATCTAACACATGCAAATTTGCTCATATATCAAGTCCTTGACGTAGAGCTCTAATAAATATCAAAATCTACCAATCAAATACGAAGAATCAAGTGAGGCTACGTAAATACAAAGAATAATAATTTATAGACATACCCGAATTTGATGTAACTGTGGAGGGGTTCTACAAGATCTTTTGTTATGATCACTTCCTCAGCAATTTTTGCAATGCATTATCATCCCACCACTTTTCATTTTTCAAGTGGACTCAATTTCACCCTTCTCTCTTATTATTTTCTTTTGGGTTTACTTTGTTTGGGTGGAATTAAGGTTGAGACTTGAATTGGTTACAATGCATGTCATCGTGCTATTCCATGCTTCTAATATGATGAATAATGTTCTTTTCAAATTTCGGACAAACACTACTTGACCATCCAACCATCATTTGCCTTTTTATGGATGTGCTCGACCTCAATTTACGTCTTCTCATCTCTAATGTAGTTAGAATAGACTTATCCCATGCTTCAAGAATAAACTTGTTAAAGTGTTGATACATATCATTGAACAATATATTACACTTACTCCATTCTCTAAAGTGGGACCGTGACCAATATTGTAACGGGATGACATCTATCCATGCCATGCATCCCTATCCAGTTCTTTCAATTTTACTATATGCTTTTTCAACTCAAACATGTATGTACTAGTGACCACCACTCATATGGTGTTCTTTAGAGTTTCATTAGTTTACCTCCTTTTAAAACTATTAATTAGGGCACGTGCAACTGATTCTTCAAAAAAAACTCTAAAATGGAGAATTTTTTTTAATGTTCTCTAAAAATTTTTTTGTATAAAACCCAATAACTTCTTCAAAATAGGGAGTAATGAATTTATTTATTTATAAAAACTGTCAAAATTTGTTCATGGGTTGAATTTGGAGAAGCTCCTTCTTGCTGCAAATATATAGGGAATTGAAGACATAATTTTCCCAAATCCCCTATTTTAGAGTTTAGGATAGAATTTGTTGGACAAAAAAAAACCCTCAAAATTCCTCAAAATCTCAACATTCTCTAAAATAGAGCATCTGTTGCACATGCTCTTAGATGTCAAACACAAAGTTTGTTCTCTGTATTTGAAAAAAAGGCTTGATCTGACTATGATTACGAGGCCCATAGAGCAAGATTCTCCGTCCGATATGTCTCCACCTTGACATGATAATGTATTATTAGTTGTTTTTTATTTCATTAATTGTTATTTTTTTATTTAATTGGTTCATATTTTTTAGTTAGTTTATATTATTTAATTATAAGCTACTTTTACTTTCCAAGTTAGTTTATTTTAGTATATATGAGTTTGTTATGTTATTTATTATAATTGCTTAATTTTATCAATCTACGCTATGAGTTCATATTTCAGCGTCATCAATATAAAACTAACTTTGATTATTGAATAGTTTTAGTCATAGTCGAGGTCTCACCATCTTTCCCTAATGAGATGCATGAGTTACGCTACTTTAGGTAAGGACATTGATGAGGACTGAAATATGAGTCTCATATCTCGCAAATATACAAGATCTGATTGTAGTAAAAAGTCTTAATTGAAGATTGAGAAAAATAAGTAATAACTTGACAAAATAATTGTATACCGAATAATAAACACAGATAACAATAAAAACAAAAGACACATAATCGACCGATTGAGAAGGTGCAATCAACCTATTAAGATAAGAAATTACATAAGTGGATAACTAAAATCACGAAGGGAGAAAAAACACGAACAAATCGGCCGACCTTCTAGCGTAAATTGGCCGACCTTCTAGTGTAAATCACTCAGTTGGTCAAAGAAGCGTAAACAACACATATCATAGCAATAAAGGAGAAAGAAGGGAGTATTGATTTCATGATCCAATATCAAGTATATAAAACATACCAAATTATAATTCCAACGATAATAAAAGATATTGCGAAATCTAAATTGCGACAACAAAACACATCAAATCTCAATTAATAGTAATCCAATCCAAATATCATAGAGAAAATTGGTGGGATAAGACATATTTTGTCACTTGTAGACTAACTAGGCCCCTTAAATTAACTAATTCATTTTTGAATCTAAATGTAAATAATAAAAGGGGTATAAGGGTAAATATAACAATAAAACCCTATAAATTGTATATATAGGTCTTGCTTGAAACCCGAGCCCATTCAATAAAGGTCGAAGACGCAAAACCCATCTCTGCCGAAGTCAACGCCGACCGGAAGGAACCTGATGCATCTCCGTCTTTATTAATTCTGCCATTGGGAGTTGGATCTATAACCGCCCCCAACATGGATCAAGGCGGGAGACTTCGTATCTGTACAATGAGGCGTTGGTGGAGCGAGTAGTTGCAGGTAGACATGGGTCCGAAACCTAAACCGCCGGTTTGGTAGGCGGTTTATATAAAAAAAACGGGAACTAGACCAAACCGGCTGGATTGATCCAATTTTTAAAAAAAACCCAAACCGGCGGTTAAACCGCCGGTTTGGGCTAAACCTAAACCGGTAACCCACGGTTTGGCCAAACTGGCAAACCTAAACTGTCGGTTTGGATCGGTTTCTAAACCGCCGGTTTGGTGGCTTAGCCCAAACCGGACCCATGACTAGTTGCAGGCGGAGGCAACCGGTGAGGCGTTGGAGTTGGATCTGAAGCCTTAACTAGTTCGTACTTCCCCGATTTGCTCCCCTTCAAACTTCACGCAGACAACATTAGAAGAATGGCGGTGCAATGAAGTTGCTTCTTGGAGATGAATAAGCGTTGCATATGCACTTGAAGGATTGAAATCAATTCTTCATGGCTTCAGGTTTCGCTAATTTTCCTTGTTGAACAACTACTATACTATTATATTTACATTTCTCACAACTGAGAGAGTTGATGAGCGTACTTCATCGCTATTAGTTGTTGGTGCCGCCCAAGTGTAGGCCGTCGCAACAGTTGGTGGAGCCGCCCTGTCGGAGGCAGTCGCAAGTCAAAACCCGCCCTCAACAAGTTGCTAGTTGTTGGTGCACATTCGATCTCCTTGTTTGGAACTATACCAGCGCCGACTTCAATATGCACATCAAGTCTACAACCTGCGATTAGGGTTTTGTGTAATTTATTTAATTTACAAAAAAAACACTAACTTTTGTATTACACTATTGTCCCAAAATTTTGAAATTTGCAAATTTGTCCCTAATTGGAAAATTTTAAAAATGACCCATATTTTTTTATTTGCAGGAAAAGTATAGAGTTTTGAAAGTTCACCTATTGTCCCAGAATTTGCCCAACTTTATAAATACGGGATTTTGCCTACATTTTTTTTATAGTTATAATGGGATTGCGTAGCTCGATTGGCTTTGAATTTGTAGATAAACCTTGTGTAAATGACGGACTTTGTGTAAATGACGGACTTTGTGTAAGTGACGGACTTGTGTAAATGACGGATTTTGTGTAAATGACGGACTTGGTGTAAATGATGGACTTGTGTAATAGAGAAATGACGGACTTGTGTAATTGAATTTCTGTATTAACATTATGTAATATAAATTGTGTATTAATACTGTGTATCTACAATATAATACACAAAGTTCAATTATTCCAACTGGTATAAGAGTGGGTGGGAGGGAGAGGCCTGATCTTGTGTAACTCGAGTGAGCCTACTGGGTCTGAACTGAAATTGAGCTTTATTAAATTGATTGGGCTTAGACTCAATTATAATTACCAATTAACCCTTTCAATTAATCTTTATCAATAAATAAGAGGGGTCTAGTTTGTCTACAAAGATACATTAAGTGCCTACTTAATACTATATACACAAAAAATGTCTACTTACCCAACTCATCCCATATCATATACATCTGCTATGAAGGGACAAGTCTAAGCAACTTTTGCATCTTGTAGAATATTAAAGATGTCATTCACGCAACTTTCGAATTTTGCAACTCCTAGAATCACAAAATAGAATAAAAGCAATTACATACACCATTATCACATCTTGCATATATAGAAAAACCCTTAAGTACCTTAGCACATGAATTTAGACATATAATCATTAGAATAAAAAGATCTTTATCAAGATCACATATTATCCACGTAAGTCTTACTTCAATCCTTTTCCAACCTTACAAAAAGCCTGCAATGGAGATAAGCACACAGAGTATGCAAGCGAGGAACTAGGAGCACCAATCTATAAGGAGATTGACACACGAGAATTAAGAACAACACACGTACAAGTTCAAGCAAAGCTCTATTTTGATTGATTTTGGTGTCAAACACTATTCACAATTAACAAGTGTTGTCTTAAAATCTAATCTAAGGAAAAAGATGACTAATAAATACTTATATATGTCTTTTAAAACCATCTTTCTAGAAAAATAAAGGTTAATCTAGAAGGAGATAACTAAACTAATTACAAACCAATTAAGACATTTAATATGTTCAAGAGTTTAAAGGTTAATAAATATCTTTGCATGATATCATGGAGTGATATAAATGCCTATAGAGTGACCATCTTCACTCTAACTTTTTCATGGACTTTGTCTTGGCTGTATAGGCTCATCGACTCATCCTCACGTGTGCATGAGCTGATATCTCCGTTCATATGGGTTGACAAGCTCATCATTGTGTAAGAATGAAGTTATATAGAACGACCAACATGAGCCTCACATTTTTAGCGTTTGAATTTCGAACACACTCGCACTATGCTGAATACTCTTATATTACGTGTTGATCGTAGTTTATTTGAATTGATACCATCACGGTAATTAAATTCTTTGAGTTATTATATCGGTAAATATCTATATTTATTTGTTATTTTGGGAAAACAAAATCCACGATAATACACTACTTTCTCGTTTCTCCTTAATTTCCCCCCAAATTAAACCCATTGCAGATTTGCAGGTCTACAAAAGTTATCCTCATTTCATTCTCTTTCTACTGGTGCGACTCTGGAGTACACCAACAAATCGACACTCTCAGCTTCATGCGGACAATCGATTCAGGTGAATTTGTTCACGAATGTTGGTTGATTTTGTCGTGATTTATGGGTGAGAAATTTTCAAGTCATTTATGGTTAGAGTCTAGGGTTGGCTTTGATAAAATTGCACATTTATCGTCTGAATTTGTGCACAAATCATGTCTACAGTGCTTAGTTTGTATGTTTAGAAATTGAGTTTGGGGTTTAACTATTGCGTTGAATATCGAACTGAATTAAGGAAGGAGGGCACATAACCGATGTACGGTGCACTCGGATTCGTAGATGACAAATAGACTATGCTTCTGCCCGTAAACTATCGAACCCATCGTACTTGCTAGTTTACACTTGGTTAATTATCACACAATTAGGTATCTCTATCATTCACTTTGTTTGCTTGTTCTATAATGCATTTTTAAGTTCATCAGATGGCAATGTAGACCACTAAAGGTATAAACAAGAAAAATAAATGCATGTTTTCATTTGAGTGACATATCTATCCTCAAGAATGGCTTTGAAGAAACTACGAGTGAGTTGTCTGCAGAGTAGGAATCAAGCAATTTACAAACGAGAGGATAGTGATGTTTAAAATATTGAGAATATTTGACGAATGTAAATCGTATAATTGAATGATATGTTACAGAAAGCCACAAATACAATCCACACTGAACTAAAAAAATTACAGAGGTCAGAAACAGAAGAAAACATAAACTTGGAAGTAATTGTATGGTATAATTGCTTTAGCAAGCAATTATACATCAACACGTCCATTTCAGACGGCCAGAATATGAAAGATCACACAGCAGTGTTGGAACTTGCAGTTCTTCATGCAAATATAACCTCACTTTAATTGATAGACATGTAATTCTACTTCTCAATTTCAGTGTTGTCATCAAGCTCATTGGCTGCTTCTTCAAGGGATTTGCCCTTGGCTTCTGGCAACACCAAGGTAAACAGCATACCTATGAAGTTGAGCACCCCCAGCACAATAAGTGATTTGCTCTTCCCAATTCCAGCAGGATACCCTTTATCTCTTTTAGTAATATCTTTTTCTTGTGAAAGGTACAAGAATCCGAAGGATCCCACAATAGCTCCTGCCTTCCCTGCTGCTGCAGAGATACCATGGCAAGTAGACCTGAGCCTAGCCGGGAAGATCTCAGCCGGGATGACGAATGTTGTAGCATTGGGACCAAAGTTAGCAAAGAAGAAGGTTAGAGAGTACATGACAATGAATCCAATCCTGTGTTCCTTCTGCTGCCAGTGGTGGTATGGTATACCCAGAGCAAACATAAACACGGTCATGAAGAAGAAACCCATCAACTGAATCCAGAACCTTCCAATGACATCAATGAAAGCAACAGTGAACCAGTACCCTGGCACGGTGCCGCAGAGCGCGATCAGGGTTTGTGCCCTTGCAATCTTAAAGACTTCTCCAATGGCACTCATCTCTGAGTTAGAAGGGATCCAACCAATGGAGGTGAAGATATCCTTCTGGAAAAGGTTTTGACTGTAGAAGGCAATATCCAGAAGGAACCATGTACTGGTGGTTCCGAGGAGTCGGATACCATAGACCCGAACAAACTGCCATGTGAACAGGCCAAAGTTACGACGTTCGTCCTGAGTAATCGCCTCTACTGTTTGCTGTTCGGCTTGGATTTCGACTTGCAAGACCTTTGACATGTCTTCAGCTGCTCTCTTACCGTCCTTGGCAACCAGGGCAGTGTACCTTGCTGTTTCTGGCATCTGCATACGCCAGTAATAAGTGAGGCCAGCAGGAAAAGCACCAAATATCAATATTATACGCCAGATATAGTCAGCTTCTGGTGTCAGAGAAAGAGCTGCGTTCTGTTTGAAGGTGGGAGGGTGGAACTTGTGTTCGAAACCTGCAGAGACTATAAGAGAAACGATACCACTGGTCAAGATACCGACTCCTTGCATGGCGAACACAGCAGCAATGAAGGCCCCACGGGTCTTCTTGTTTGCATATTCAGACATAATGGTGGCTGACAGGGGATAGTCACCTCCAATGCCAAAGCCTAACCAAAACCTGAAGAAGCAGAGAGTTGTCATAACACTCTTTGCCGTGTGGCCGAAGGAGAGACCTGAGGCAATAGAGGCAACCACCATGAGAACCAAGGTGAGCCCATAGACCCTCTTCCGACCCATTTTGTCACCAAGCCATCCGAAGAACAGTTGACCAGCTAGCGTTCCACAGAGGGCAACACCTGTAACTGCAGCATTCACGTTTATGGGCAAGGTACCGGGTGATGTGGGGTTTGGAGCTGTGTAATACAGACGCCCCAAGAGCTTTGTCACTAAGGAGATACTGAACAAATCATATGCATCTGTGAAGAACCCCATTCCAGCAATGACAATTGCTGTGAAATGGTATAGTTGGGTTTTTGCCTGATCAAGGGCATTGAGCACTTCTAGCTGCTGCGACATGGTTAATTCTTCTGAAAGCCCTGACTCTCCTGAAAGAGCATATACAAAAGGGGTCATTTTATGTGTTGTAAATCGTTGAGCATCTATCTAAAGTTCAACTGAAAAGATTTCAAAGATTCATATAATCAGTCAAGTGAGATGGGATATTTGGCTAGTCATGATAGAAAACTGGATGCCTTGGCAGCCAACC
Source organism: Fagopyrum homotropicum (assembly GCA_033239125.1). Taxonomy (NCBI): domain Eukaryota; kingdom Viridiplantae; phylum Streptophyta; class Magnoliopsida; order Caryophyllales; family Polygonaceae; genus Fagopyrum; species Fagopyrum homotropicum. The sequence continues at coordinate 127,010,167 of BSWB01000005.1, forward strand.
CTTGGTCAGGGGAGTTTCCCAAGAGATTTAAATGAGCAGAAAAAGGCTTCATTAAAACCGGTATGGCAGTTACAGGAGGTCAGAAAAAGTGCACAAAAACGTTTCCAGGCTGTACTTTCTAATTGAGGAGTTCATTGGGACTTTTGTGAGTGTTCTCTCTTTTAAATGCCTTTATTTTCTTTTCTGTTTCTGGATGCTTTTTTGTGTAGGATATATGGTTTGCTCTTATCTGATTTATACGGTATAAAAAATATATATACATATGTGTCTTTTGTTGGCCAAAAATGAACTGAACAGAATAAAACAAATAGTAATCAGAATTTGACATCACAATTAGATGACCTAGCGAAACAGCGGATTTGGAACGGTTTGCCATGCATATATCTTATTTGCTGTTAGAGGGGAAGAAAATTTGAAACAGCTTTACAATACGATGAATGGAGATACAAGGAATTGAATTGCTAGATTTTAGCTTGGTATTACAGGTCTGCCTTTATACATAGTTACATACATATACTGGTGTACGTGGGATCGCATTAAAATAGAAACATTAACACTGTTACTCAGAAAAAGAAGCCAAGAATGATCATGCTAACCAGACAGAAAATAGAAAAACTGAAACTGGTCACTCTAACAACACATTCAGATACTTGTCTTTCTTGCTTACTTGAAAGCAGGACAGTGAGAGGGTTACCTGATTGCTTAATTTGAATTTGAAGTGTCAAGAAATCAGAGCTGAATATCTTGCGTTTGCGAGTTACGAGGGAGGGATGAAGAAATCGGTATGCGAGGCACAGGCTATTTAAACACAACCTGATCCATAGTCCAGAGTGATCTTCTTCAGAATCTTTGAAGCATATACTTCAATAAATCCAGGTCAATCTCTTCTGCGTTCACTCGTTCATTACGTTTCATAATACCAACTTGATTGTTATTTAAATGTGCATTGACCATGCTCTGGCTCTTTTTTTTTTAATTTTTTAATTATACAATATGATCATTCAGGAAAGGATATGCTCTAATAGCTTCTAGTCAACTCAGCTAACGATGATTGCTACTTAATTGAACCCTTTTGTTATCTTACTCACGTTGTCTTCTTTCACAATTCATTGACTCATCATGCTAAATCATATAATGAATACAAATTTCAAGATCAGTAAGATAAAATACAGAACAGTATTCTTCAAGAACTTAAGTTTCATGTTAACACAAATATAACAGAACAGTTGAATACATTCCTTAGTAAGAAATCATACAAACAACATTAAGTGGGAAAAACACCGAAAATATCAAACTGATTAAAGAAAAGATTAAGCACAAACAGTGAATAGGAAATCATCACACAACAACCAAAAACAAATGCCTTCAAACCGTCACACTTAATGAGATCATGGCTATCTAATCTCTATCATCACTGTCTTGCCCATCAACCTCTCCTGAAGCCTCTTCTAGGGACATGCCCTTGGGCTCTGGAACCATGAAGGTGCAAAGCATACCGACAAAGTTAATGACACCGAGGAGGATGAGTGAATTCTTCTTCCCGATTCCAGCGGGATACCCTGCATCTCTCTTTTTAGGGTCCTTATCTTGTGAGAGGTACAAGAATCCGAAAGCACCAATAATAGCCCCAGCCTTGCCGGCTGCTGCTGAGATACCGTGACAAGTAGACCTGAGCCTGGCCGGGAAAACCTCAGCGGGGACCACAAAGGTGGTGGCATTGGGCCCAAAGTTGGCGAAGAAGAAGGTGAGGGAGTACATTACAACGAATCCAATGCGGTTTTCCCTCTTCATCCAGTGGTCCCATGGGAAGGCAATAGCAAACATAAAGACAGTCATGAAGAAGAAACCAATCATTTGGATCCACCACCTTCCGATGATATCAATGAAGGCGACGGTGAACCAATAGCCGGGGACAGTTCCGCAAAGTGCAATGATAGTCTGTGCCCTAGAAAGCTTGTAGACCTCACTGATGGCACTCATCTCGGCAGCCGGAGGGAGCAACCCAACACCAGTGAACAACTCCTTTTGGAAAAGGTTTTGGCTATAGAAGGCAATATCAAGTAGAAACCACGTACTCGTCGTCCCTAACAAACGAACTCCATAGATGCGGAGAAATTCCTTTGAAAAAAGACCAAACTGTTGCCTCTCATCGCGGACCATCTCGTCCAACTTAGCCTCCTCGGCTTGAAATTCAACCTGCAAGACCTTGGACATGTCAGAGGCTGCTTGCTTGGCATTCTTGGCCACCAAGGCGGTGTACCGTGCCGTCTCAGGCATCTGCATACGCCAGTAGTAAGTCAGACCCGCGGGAAGGGCTCCAAACATCAAGACTACACGCCATATGTAGTCGGCTTCCGGTGTAAGCGATTTCACTGGGTCCACTTTGAAGGCGGGTGGGTGGTACTTGCTCTCAAATCCAGCAGAGACTGTGAGAGCTACGATTCCACTGGTGAGGATCCCTATCCCTTGCATGGCAAAGACAGCTGCAATGAAGGTTCCACGGGTCTTCTTGTTTGCGTATTCAGACATGATTGTGGCCGAGAGAGGGTAGTCGCCTCCGACGCCAAACCCTAGCCAGAAGCGGAAGAAACAAAGGGTAGTCATGACTGCCTTAGGTGCTTGACCAAAGGAGAGCCCCGAAGCAACTGAGGCCACCACCATGAGAACCAACGTTATACCATAGACCTTCTTTCGTCCCATCTTGTCCCCGAGCCATCCGAAGAACAATTGACCGGCTAAAGTCCCACAAAGCGCCACACCACTAACCGCGGCTGTCACATTAATGGGCAAGCTTCCGGGCTTGCCGGAGCCAGCGTGGGTGTAGTACAGGCGACCCAACAGCTTGGTCACCAAAGAGATACTAAACAAGTCGTAAGCATCAGTGAAGAACCCCATCCCAGCTATGACTATAGCCGTGAAGTGGTACAATTGCGTCTTCGCTACATCGAGCGCATTTAGAACTTCCAAATTATTCTTACCCATGGCTGGATGATCCTTAAGTTCTCCCCCCTCACTGCTACAAGATTAGTTTCCTGCACAAGTCCAACGAGTATTGGGGTCTTAGGATTTTCATATCATCTTCAAAATTTCATGCTTTCCTAAATACAATTAACGGGTAAATTAGTTGTTGAAGCCTTGATAAAGCTACGGTTAGCGTCGTTACATGTGGTAACATATAGAGAAATAGATTTACAACCTAGCTCATGATTCATGGTTTTGTATGATTGCAGGTCCGTTTAAGAAATTAAAGCCATGGAAGGGAAAACATTTCCTCGTGCTTTGTTTTGATATTTTTCCTTCATAAAGTTGGCTAGATGTGCTATGAATCTTCATTCATGAAAAAATAAAATATTTTTGTTTCGACTTTATTTAAGTGAACAAAGTAACATGGTGAGATTTAAAAAAATAAAGGTGTGGTTGGTAGGCTACAAAATTAAGGGGATTAATTTAATAAGAATTAAGAATTATCTTAAGGAGAAGGAGTAGATTAAATTATGGAAATTAATAAGTTTATTTTTCCGTCTCTTTCATTTATAAAAATTTAACACATTTTTTTTTTTTTGTAATTTTATCCACAATCATATTTATTTTACCAAATACTTATCTCACTTATTTCTATATTGATCTGTTTAAACAATTTCATCTCCTTAATTTTGTTAGTCTTCAGCTTCGTCTACGTATTCTTACGTTATCAAAATACGTTATCAAACAGACACAGAATCCTAAAAATGATAAGATAAGTGGTATATCTAGAAAGGTAGTGAGTTAGAAGTTACATAATTGATATTGTTGTTTACCAATAGCATACACACAGTGCATACCATACCAAATAAGAGAGGGAGGGAGGGAGATACCTGTTGGTTGATTAGAGTCGCATTCAGGAAACTTCAACTAATGGAGAACTGGGGGAGTGTTTTTCTGAATTTTGAGTTGGGAACTGGGGGGGTTTAAATCGGCTTCATGTTTAGCACCAATTTGGAATATCCGTTTGTCAAATCATTTTCTTGACAAATTAAAATGTATTTTGGGTGTCATTTAGATGCTTTTCACTTACCAGGTCCTCTCTATACATACGTTTATGCTACTCCATCATCAATCCATTAGGCCATTAGGCCATTAGTAGTAGAGATGCCTCTGTTTCAATCATATTACTCAGTTAATGCAACGGAGGATACGGTCAAGTTTTATTAATAATACAAAGCTCCTCGAATATTCCCCATGTGGCAACACCCAATCGCCCATTATTTACTTTTCTTTTACTCAGTCTCATCAATCTACAACTTACTTGCCTCCAATGATATTTCAATCTTGATTCCTCATTCGGGATTGGCTCATAACTCATACCTACACTCATCTGATATAGACGTTTTAGGTCCCCACTATATATATATATATATATATATATATCTAATGCTAATCCTACAAAAGTCGGATCGCCGAATCGCGCCCTGCCTTCTACCTTATCTTAAGTTCTTTCAAAGCGAAATCGCATCAATCTATAAAAATCGCATCGTTGCCGAATCACACCCTTGTTTTCTTAGTGAATCAAATCAATAGATGATTATTGAATTGCCTCTTCTTACCTTCTTTCTTTCTTCAGAAGAATTGACATTATTGGCTTTTTATACCATAGAGTTCAAAATTAGGGCCCTCTAAATTTCTAATTGAGAAATTGGACCCCTATATAACAGGGTAATCAAAAATAGAACAAAAGTGGGCAAAAAGTGGACAACCCATCCGATTTGACTGGTTACAGTGTTGATGGAAATTTTGGAGGGAATTTCTACCCTAAAAAACGCATGGTTGTCATTGTAATTCATTTGATGAACTTTTTTAATGATTATATATAGTTTTTTGGTTTCTTGTAATTTGTTGGGTATGTACGTAGTTATTACCCAAAATGCATACAAATCCACATACTCAAGTTTGATATAATTGGGTAAGTGTTTTGTAAGATATTGATATGTTTGGGTAAGTGGTTTGTTCATATAGTTGTCAATGTAGTACATCGAACGTGGTAAGTGCATATCCCAATTTTGAGATTGAAGTTTTGGGTAATCAAACATAAATCGTCATTCAACACACAAAAAAGATAAACACACCTAACATACCCAAAAAACATTCATACCTAAATCTAATACCCTAATTAACCAATTAACAAAAACATTCATTCCTAAAAAATCATGCATACACAAAACATCCTTACCCAATTAGTTACATACCCAAATGAGATGATAAACATGCATCCCCAACACAAGTCTTACCAAAAAACAAGCCAATCTTTCACAACACATACCCAACACAACAACACACAAATTCAATTGAAAACAATGCCCAGAAAATACACACATGAAGTAACCAATCACTCAATCCTTACCCAAATCAATCCATAACTAGTATAAGATCCGGGTCCGCACACGAAAAAGGAAAACAGATTTATTTGCGAGAGAGACTACTGATGTTGGACCGGTGAGAGAGAGGGTTGATGACGGAACGACGAGCAGACAGCGGCGCCAGCGACGGAAACCAGTGGCGTAGCCCCTCCTCGCGACAACCTTGACGGCGAAACCCTAGATCTCTCGCTCGCCCTTCAGTGTAGGACTGATGGCCAATTGTTCTGGCGGCGAGGCAGTGCTCCCTGGCGTTGTCGTCGGATCCCTGGTGGCCGTAGTACTAGAGGTGGCGACTACACACGGGAAGGAGAAGGAAGGGTTAAGGAGGGAGAGAGTTCCGGGTGAGAGAAAGTGAGGAGAGAGAAAAGTAAAGAAATAGGGAAATAGAGGGAAAAATTAGAAGGGACCCGCCACCATCATTTCTATTCTTCCCTATTTTTCTAATTTGCAGACCTAGTTTCTCTTATTTTATGTAAGAGTCTATTTTGTAAAAGTGGACAATAAAGAGCCTCATTTCCCTAATTCATTTCCTTCTTTCTTTCTAGTTTTGTACTTCAAATCTTGGCTTCCTTTACTAATTATATTGGTAAAGGACAATACATTTGAACTCAACCCTTCAACTTCTTCATTTTTGGTTCGAGCACTGTTAAATTGAACTAAAACAAAGCCTGAAGTTTAATCTACTACTTTTATTAAATTGAATTCCATAGCATTTATATACACATGAAAAATGACCGTTCGGATTGCCCGAGCCCGTTAATCATAGTTGGCTCCTTTCAATTGGACTTGGGTAACGGATTTTCCCTTGTGTTTAGATCGAAAGGAGATGGAGATGCGTGTCTGTTGTTGGCCATGGTCGATTTTGCTCAAGAATCAGAAATAGAGATCGAAGCAGATTAATAAAAAATTGAAGGCTCTAATTTCATAATACACAATTGAATTTGAATGTGTTGTTATTTCTGTCATGAACCAAAACAAAACAGTCCCTAATATACACAAACTAAAGCGATAATCAAGCAGACAATTAGGCTACAATATATCCTATGTACAATGTACTAGCTAAAGATTGAGAATAGAGATAAGCATATAATTTACTAGCCTAAGATAGAAGATATGTCTTAATCTTTTATGCTGAATTTATTCTATCCTTTCTTAAGGATATTTTGATATATTTACGTCAATATATCTCATTAGTTGATATAAGTTTTTATAAATATTATGCTATGCTGAAGTTGTTGGATTTGAACCACGTCTTAGCTTCAAACGATTAACTAGTGACCTCGTGAGGGTTAGACATGTTTTATGTTCTAGGGAAGGTGTTAAAAACAACTCAAATAACACACATATACGGTCTAGAGTGTCTAACAGAGTGATATGTAAAGCACACAACGCATTTAGATACATTGAAGATGGTAGATATGATGTTAAAGATTTTATCGAGCAATACACACCTTGCATGCTTAGTAGAAAGGCCAAGGTGTGATATGTGTCATACCATAAAAACACTGATGTTGAATTGTTCTCATGTCAAAATGAGAGCCACCGAGACACATAAAATGTATAAGAAATTTGTTGCTGGCTATTCCAACATTGGGGCAACATTGATATATTTTAAAAATGCCAAACGAAAATTTGATGGCTTACATTGCTAGGGCCGATGCTCAGATGTGAATGGCCGTTTCTTCCAAACGCAAGCAGCTGCCTGGTTTTTCATTTGATTGAGTATGACGTTGATGAAAATGAACAACTAAATAAGTTGTTTTGGGATGATCTTACTAAAAGAAACATTTGTGCTTCAAACGAATATGTTGTATCCTTTGATTCTGCGTACCGCTTAAACATGTATGTATATAATGAATTTAATATGTAGACAGTTTTACAATTTTTCACTAATGTCTTGAACGAACATGATTTACTCTAACGTTCAATTTATAAAAGAAGGATGTTTTAACGACCATCAAACCATTTATATGAAGAACGCTATTGATATATTAAAATGGGGGTGCCCGGGGCACTTTCTCTTGTCATTTTGTCGTTGCTCATTCCCGTTAGGCCGAAGTGTTTGGCCTTGCGTTCAAGACGCAAACTAAGAGAAAGTGGGCAAGACGCCAAGCAACGAACTTCTAGCACGACCTTGTTGGAGTTCCACCCTCCAGGTTAGCCATCAACCATTATGCCTTTCAAATCCTCCTAGCCGTTATGCTACTGCAATAATTCTTGCTAAGAAGAATGCCCATGTTGTGGCAATTCCACCCAGAAAGGAAAGCGAGACCGTACCTCTTTTTCCAGGCCTGTTTGGACATACGGTTTCCGCAGAAAATCAAGTTGGTGAGCCGTGTGATGGGAAACCTTCCCGCACGGTTCGGAGAGCACTGAATAATAATGTTGTTGTTTAAGATAACGAATGTTAGGAGATTTTATTGTTCATCTCAACAAACGTTAACAAGACTTCATATGAGTTCTTTCAAGGTTGTCGTGGGCCCTAGGGCATGACATATTCTCTTCAAGTTATTCAAGGCTACTTGAGAGACGACGGGGAGTGAAGTATATGCCGCGGTTTATGAGTTTTTCGTCAACGGGAAGCTACTGAGGCAGATGAACCATACCATGGTTTCACTCATTGCCAAGGTAGAGGTGCCTTCTCGTGTGGAGTAGTTCAGACCGATATCGTGTTATAATGTGGTTTACAAGGTCCTCACCAAGCTGATGTCAAGCAAATTGATTCCGTGTCTCGGGTACCTCATTAACCCGGCCTAATTTGTTTTTGCTTGGGGAGGTTGATGTCGGATAACATGTTTCTCATCTAGGAGCTTATGAGGAGGTATAACGTACGGAGGGAGACCAACTATTGTTTCATGAAAATTGACCTTGTCAAGGCCTTTGACACGGTTTCTTGGAAGTTCATACGATTTGCGTGTTGGAGTTGAAGTTCCTGACATGTTCATTGACTAGGTGATGAAGTGCATCACTACGGCATCCTACTCTTTTCGGGTTAATAAGACTTCATATGAGTTCTTTCAAAGTTGTCATAGGCTTCGGCAAGGATACCCGTTCTTGTTGTTCTTGTTTGTGATCTACATGAAGTTCCTCTCGAGGATAATCTAGGTTGAGACTTCTACACCTAAGTTCTGTTTCCACCAACACTTTGAGGACCTTTGGATTTCCCATCTAATGTTTACCAATGATGTTGTTCTCTTCTGTTGTGGTGATAGAGCGTTTGTTGATATATTGCTAAAGTATCTCCGCCGGTCTAAGAGGATTTCGGGGTTGTTTGTCAGCCTCCCTATATCCTTTATATTCCTTGCTTTTGTCTCTGAGGATGAGGCGTCCGAGCTTGTCAAACTTTCTTGTTTCGTGGTGGGAGAGTTTTTTTTCCAGGTACGTAGGGATTCCTATCGTGCCTATTGTTCTTCGTCCAACAAATTTATCCCCTCATTGACAGGATAAAGTGGCACCTCTACTCGTGGAACAAGAGATACCTATCGTTTGCAGAACATTTGGAGTTGATCAAGGTGGTATTGTAAGGTACCGAGGGTTTTTGGTTATTACTTCTTCTCGCCCTTGTGTTGATGCTTGATAAATTGGTTAGCCTATGCAGACACATCCTTTGGAGTTGGCCCCGAGTTGTATGGTCAAAGTTTGTTTTCCCAAGCCAGAGGATGTTTGGGTCTCCTCGACCTTATTTCGTGGAATGTGGCATTTATGTGCAAGTACTACTAGCACATTCATGCTAAGAGAGACAACTTTTGGGTCAGATGAATTCACCACAAGTACCTTCAAATTGTGGACCCGGATGAGTGGATTGTCACCGACCAGGATTCACCTTTAACACAAGCAATCCCAAGTGCTAGAGATGAGGCCACTACTTTTGCCGATTAGACGACATCATTGGAGGATATTCTAGAGTCTTCTTGGCAGATGAGATATTTTGGGTGACCAATACTTATGAGATGTTTAGACCACAGGGGGAGGAGGTGGGCTGGTTCAGAGTAGTTTGAGACTTGGACAATACGCCCAAGCACTACCTTGTGGACGACGATCATTGACAAGTTGTCTACTTGGGACAAACTGTATTTTCTTGGCATTAATCCGATGTGTAGCTGGTGCGGGAGTGAAAGTGAGTCTTATGACCATTTGATCTTTGATTGTACCTAAACCTGGGCAAACCCAAACTCGGCCCGGACTTGTCAATTTCTTTGCGCGTTTTTCCGGGCCGGACTCGTGCCGAGCCCAAAATTTGGGTCTAGGGTCTTGTCCTTAACTGCCCACGTCGGACTTTGGTCCGGGCAAGCGGGACCCATATTTTATTTTCCTAAAAAAAAGAGAAAATATTCCTATTAAATACTAAAAAATGTCAAATACTATTAAAAAGCAAAGTAGTCCAATAGTTGTGGACACTTGAACTGTTGAACCTTACCTTGAGGTCTCACGTTCGAATCCTATCATTTATCCTTACATTTTAATTTTAAACATAAAAATGAGATTTTAGGCCGGGCTTTCGGGTTGGATTTCGGGCCGGATGAGCCTGTACCCTTGTCCATACCCGTTGTTTATTTGTGCGGATGGGCCGGTCCGACTTTGCCAAGTCTAGTGTACCTATGTCCATGAGGTCTGAAGGTAGGTTGGTGAGGGCTTCGGGATGCGTGAAGACATTACCACTAGATTAGAGATATTAGACTGATTGATTCATATTATGCATGACAAGAGTTTGTCGAGCAGGTCCTGGGTGTATGCTTTTTCTAGTACGGTTTACTACTTTTGATATTCTAGGAATGCCTTGGTGTTTGACCATAACATGATTCCGATTGATGTACTTGTGATATTGATCAGGACCCATGTCTACAACTTGTTGCATGAGGTCTTCCCTGTTGTTGTTAGTGAGATGATTACATCTTAGTATTTTTTTTTTTTTTGGTAATGACTACGGTGACCGGAGGTCATACCGTAATATTATTAAAATGCTTCAAAAAGGCTAACATGTGATAAGCCGACGGGTTGCCACCCCGCGAGCATCGTTTTTCAAACAAGGAATTAAAGTAGGGGGTGGATTTTGAATGTAAAAATAACCAAGCGGATATGATAAAGCGATTGACGCCAAGTGATCGGCGGCACTATTAGCTTCACGATAGATGTGTCGGATTTGGACTTGCCAATTCCTACGAAGGAAGCCTTGGCATTGAGACACCAGACTAAAGAGAGGATGGTAGTTTGGGACAGACCGTTGAACAAGATTGACAATCAATTGCGAGTCGATTTCGATCATCACTTTGCGGAAGCCCTTCTCCCATGCGAGGTAAAGTCCCGAAGCAAGACCCCAAAGTTCCGCTATAGGAACCGTACATGGTCCTATATTCATAATGAATCCGCAAAGCCATTGCCCGTGCATGTCCCGGAATAGACCGCCCGCCGTCGCCATCCCGATATCGCTGCGGACCGACCCATCGGAGTTCATTTTGATCCATCCTTCCCTGGGGGCATCCCAATGGACCAAGGTTTCAACAGTGATCCTCTTGTGCACTGTAGCCGAACGATTCCTCTTTGCACGTACAACACTTTGTGCATAATTGATAATCTCTTGTGTTCGATTAGTCGGCCCTTGCGATCCACGAAATATCAACTCGTTTCGCCACTTCCAGCAGTACCAAATAACAATAGGGAAGCATATGCCCCATGGTAACTCCCCCCTGATCTGTCATATATATGAAAGGTTGAAGTCTAACCAGTCTACAACATCCGTCGCCAGAAATCCAGTACCAACATCAGCAGGCAGGATATCATCCCAAATCGAAGCGGCAATAGGGCAGTCTCGGAGCACATGCAGCAGGGATTCCGGTGTATCAGTGCAGACGCTGCAGCTGCTATCGTAACCCATATGACGACGAGTTCTCTCTTCGTTAGTGAGTAGTCGCTCATGACAAACGAGCCAAACGAATGACCTAATACGTTCGGGGACCTCCAGCCTCCAAATCCGCTTGAAGGAATCGCTCCTACAGTCGAGTCTATGTGTATACGGGACCTTAGTGCTATATGCAGAAGCAGCAGTGAATTCACCATTGCTTGAGTGACTCCACGTAAGGCAGTCCAGTGCCGTCTGATCCTCAGTTAGGTTAATTCCTGCAATCTTAAGCATGTTACCAGCGGATATCCGAGAATCCAGTCGAGCCCAGTCCCAGCCCTGATTGGGAACCCAGTAAGCTTGCACCAGCTCAGAGATAGAAGAGTCGCTGGGGACAAGCCTGGCATCAGCTTGCAGAGGTGATTTACAACACCATCGATCGGTCCAAAACCGAACATGTCGGCCATTATGAACGACCCAACAAGCCTCCTTGGAAAGGAACTCATCTTTCGCCCATATTAATCCCTTGAGTATATATGAACCGCGACGAGATGGAGCGCAATCCATAAACTGTCGAAGGTCACAAAGTCTGTATTTTTTAGCCAGCAGTTTGACCCAGGGAGCATTAGAGAGTTGGGAAAATCTCCAGGCCAACTTCCCCAACCCAAGGCCGTTAGCATCAGTCGTTGTTCGTAACCCCAGTCCCCCACGGTCTTTCGGGCGGCAGACGTTCTTCCATGCCACGAGGTGAGATCGGTTTTTGAGTTCGTTATCGCCCCATAAAAACGAACGGCACAGCCGGTCCAAATTCATGCACAGAGAAGAAGGAAGCTTAACAATCCGTGACATATATGATGGGATAGAGCACAAGACCGACTTGACAAGAGTGGTCCTTCCAGCGAAACTCAATAGCCTTCCTTTCCATGCCGCTAATTTACCTTTTGTTTTTTCAATCAAAAACTGGAAATCTTGTTTTATCATTCGAGTATGCAGAATTGGGTATCCGAGGTACCTTCCGAAGTCCGATACAAACGGGAAATCAACATGCTCTTGAATAGCCATTTTTAGTGATTCACTGACATTGGGAGAGACCGAAATTTGTGATTTTGTTGTGCTAACTTTGAGTCCCGATACTTTGCAGAATTCCTTGAGACAGCTATTGATTGTCATGATATTTTCAACCGACGCTTCAGCAAAGAGAACGATATCATCAGCGAAGAAAACATGAGAAAAACTCGGGCCTCCGCGGGTTACTTTGATCGGCTTCCAACTCTTATCTTGAACAAGCTGCATAATAGAATGTCCGAGTCTCTCGAGGCAAAGTACGAATAAATACGGAGAAATGGGGTCTCCTTGACGCACACCCCTCGAAGGATCAAACGCATTCGTCATTTCGCCATCCCACAATACCGACATCTGTTGCGATCTTATACATGCCGAGATCCATTCAATCCAGATAGTTGGGAGCCCAATAACCCTGCAAGTATCCTCAACAAACTCCCAAGACAGCCTGTCATATGCTTTTTCTAAATCAATCTTTATTACCATCCATTTTTTCCTGTCTTTTTACGGACGAGGGAGTGCATGATCTCTTGAACGATAATAACGTTATCCTCAATCATTCTACCTGGAATGAAGCTGCTTTGAAACGGACTCACCAAACTATTCATTAAGGGTTGCAGACGAGAGACCAGCAGTTTAGTGATAAGCTTGTACTTAACGTTGCACAATCCAATAGGACGAAAAGCTGACATATGATCGGGACTTGATTTCTTCGGGATCAAGGTAATGAGCGTATCATTGGATCCAGGGGGAAGGCGCAGGTTGTAAAAAAATTCCTGACGAATTCAGTTACAACAGGGCCAACAGTAGCCCATGATTTTTGGAAAAAAATGGCACTAAACCCATCCTTTCCGGGTGCTTTGAGTGGGGGCATGTCGAAAAGACACTTCTCGATCTCCTGATCAGTAAAAACGCGGCAAAGAGAGGCGTGGTCAGTGTCAGATAGAACCGGAAATTTTGAAGTGAACATACCAGAAATCGGTACAGCCGGTTCCTCCGCAGTAAATAGCTTCAAGAAGTATTCTCGGGCATTTTGTTTAAGGAGCGTCGGGCCTGAAATCCACGTGCCATCCGTATTTTTGATGCAATCAACCCTGTTATAACGCCGCCGAACCAGTGTGCTTGCATGGAAGAATGCCGTATTTCGATCACCGTCCAGAATAAAAGTCTCTCTTGATTTTTGTTGCCAGAGCGCCTCCTCTTGTTGAAGAACTAAATCAAATTCCTCTTGTAGCGAAATATGCAAATCGAGTAAGCCTTGAGCTAGATTCGCTTCGATTTCCTTCTGGACCTCTTCGAGTCTGTTGATGAGTAGCATCTTCCTAGTCTCAATCTTGCCAAACGTGATTTCGTTCCATTTCAGAAGTTTTGTTTTTAGGATAGTAAGAGCCCTGCATAAATTGTTATCAGGAAAACTCCAACCGTCAGAAACCACATCAAGGAAATTGGGATGGGAAGTCCACGCTGACTCAAACCGAAAGGGACGTCTTGCTTTATTGAAGCGCCTAGGAGGAAAGAACTGAAGTAAGAGAGGGTTATGATCAGATGATAACGCCGGAAGATGGCGCACAGACGCCTCGGGCCAGCAAATGCGCGAGGATCCGCACATAAATACGCGGTCAAGACGTTTAGAGGTTCTCTGAGCTGGGCTGACGCCCCTATTCCAAGTGAATCCGGGTCCGCTGAACCCCATATCGATAAGCGTAGTTTCCTCAACCCAATTCTGAAATGTATCCGAGTCGGTAGATAAAGTACTCGAAATTCCTCCCACCTCTTCCATAGTAAGAACGCAATTAAAATCGCCCCCAGCAATGATTGGTCCTGGACATTCCTTGATAGCATCTGACAATGACTTCCAGCACTCTCTCCGTCGTTGTGCGGACGGTGGATTATATACCGCGAACATATTCAGATGTATGTTGTTGAAATAGACAGCTGCCTGGATAAAACTGATCTCATTACGACTAACTGTCACTGATAGAGACGCAGAGTTCCACAGCATCCAGATTCCCCCTTCGAATCCAATAGCATCAACCCTTTGATAATCCGTAAACATCAGTCTGAGACAAACGTCTTCTGCAACGTCACCTGAGATCTTCGTTTCAAATAGAAATAGTAAGTCTATTCTGTGGCGATTGACCATGTATCTGAGGGCTTTGCGGAATCGCCTATTCCCCGCGCCCCGGCAATTCCAGAATAGTACATTCATTGGGGACCACCCGAGGAAGCGGACCCAGATGGCATTGTGTTGGTTGATGTAGAAGAAGCCTCTCCCATTTGAACGTCCTGGCGATCAGGGGGGATGGGTACAGGTACCGAGCCCGGTTCGACAGAGTCGACGTCCATGTGAAGAGTCACCTCAATTGCGCTATTTCTGGAAGATGGAATTTGGATTGTGGGTTGGTTAGTTGCAGTTGTATTGGGATTAACCTGAGGAACCCTAGATTGGTTTGTGCCGGGTAATCGGTCGACGGCTGTCACGTTAGTGGAGGATGGACCATTGGGAGGGCTATTATGGGCTGACGTTTCGGGGCCCACTAGTTTGGCCCTTTTTGGATTCTTTTGAGATTCCTTAGGTTTTTCCGAAGCGGTGGCCGTTACTGTCTTGGACCTTGTGGTACCCTGACTTTTATTATCCTTAATCATTGCCTCTTTAATGGTTATTATTGGCTCCTTTGTAACCGTCTCAGCATTTACTTCAATTCCTCCGACACTGTCTTCGCCGGCCTCTCCCGAAGTTCCACCTTGTTCGCTCAGCGCCTGAAATTGGTTCGTTGGCGCCTTCTGGTATCGAGTAGTCTGGTTGTCGGTCACCGGCCCCTTTGCCTTTCTTGGCTTCCTGTGAACCGTCATCCAAGGGCCAAGGTATGACTCTGAGCCCGTGGCCTGAGTAGTCGCCGCTTGGCTAGCCGGAGTAGCTTCATTCGCACCATGATTGATAGTATCAGCAACTGCGGCGTTACTTTGGTGAACATCGACATGTGCAGGCTGTGGAGGTCGTTGCTGGCACCGCTCAATCCCATGACCATATAAACCGCACTTGTGACATATCATATTCAGCCCTTCGTACTCCACGTGGACACGAGTTTCGCCTATCAGAATTGTCCCAATAAGGGGTTTGTCAAGTTCTAACTCGATACACACACGTGCAAACTTTCCTCTGGTCGCGTATAATGTATTGAGATCAACTTTGAGCGGTGTGCCAAGCGCCGACGCGAGGCCATAAAGCACCCCTTCATCATACAACTGCATAGGTAGTTCCGATAATCTGGCCCAAGCGAAGATAGTCCGCAAGTTGTCAATGTAGGGATTGAAATCCGCTACCCACGGTCGAACCGTAATATAGTGTCCAAAGATCTCCCAGGGGCCCCCAGTGAGTGCAGTCAAAAAATCTTCCTCCTTATCAAACCGAACAGCGTAAAATCCGTTGGGGAGATCAAGAATAGTCATTAAGCTCGAGGGCCTCCATAGTTGGTATAGTCGTCTCTCTAGTAGACGGAAAGCCACGTTCCGACCGAGAACTTTGATAATAACCGCTTGTTTCCACTTCTCCGCTAGTGATGCAACCACATCGTCATCAATTTCCGCGATTGCTAAACCGTTAGTGCCTTCCGGAAATGAAATTCTCATCCGCCTAGACTCGATGAGTGTATCACAGCATAGGGGAACAAACATCGGAGATGGATCTCCGACGGCGGCCGCATAAGTTTTTTGATCCGGTGGTTTATCTGGGGGACCGAAGGGGACGGTGATGAGTTAGGTGGTGGTGGCGGCGTGTTTGCAGGAATACATCTTAGTATTTGGTTGTTGATGGAGTTGTATTCTTCCCCTTACTTTGATTTACTTATGATCTTTATATGTATTGAGCTTGGTTATTGTTTGCTGATGGCTGTCAAATGTGGATTGACTATTGTCTCGGGGTTTTGACATCTATATGGCTTGTGAGGGTCTTTGTCTATTGATGACTTAGTTGAAGGTGGAGGAACCTCATGAGTTGTGTCGGTCTAGATGTCTAGATGTATGTTTTCATTGCTCTATTTAATGGTAGTTGGTATGATCAGGAGGATTGCATGCTTCTTTTTTTTTTGAAAGTAATTTGTATTAGTAACCAGAAAGGATGTACATAGGGGTTTCTAACCCAAGGATTACAATAGGGTAAGATAGACGGAAAGGAGAGACGTAGAAACTAGCTTAGATGGATGCCGAGGATCTTGGCCCAAGCAATGGAGTCATGGGATCTGTCCTTCCAGTGACTTGAAGAGTGGATCTTCGTTGCATTGATGATACTATGGGCACAAGTGGTGGCGTGAGTAACTGTGCGGTTGTAGATTATGTCATTTCTGGCCTTCCAAATGAAGTAGATGAAGCTCGTCATGGTTGAACTTCGGACATGAGTAATCAGGTCATTCTTCCGGGGGGAGAGATTAGTGAGCCAGCTCCAAATATTGTTGCTGTAGGGGTAAGGGTGGGCTATTCTAAGCCATCTTGAAACGAGTTCTCTCACCAGAGTGGCGAAGCTGCACAGATGCAATAAATGGTTCTCATCCTCAATACTAACATTGCATAACTGACAGATATTGTTTTGGACAATGTTCCATTCATAGAGTTTGGAGTACACTGTTTGTTATGTGGGGCCATAGACCGAATGTTACAAGCATGTACATATAATTTGTTTTGTTAGTGTAAGTAGGCTTCCAACGACCCCAATCACTTGGTGGTTGTTAACAAACTTTGTTGACTGTTAAGAGAATAAATTCGTAAAAAATAATAATTTTTAAAAATTAAGTGGTTAGACATCAATAGTTGAAAAACTGGTGATTATTTTCTCAATTAGCTAATTTGGATTGATTATCTTGCTATTTTTTTCCGATAAAGATGCCTAAAAATTCCATCAAATTATAGTTATTAGAGTAAAAATACTAAACACAAGGATTTTGGAATAATATATCACAATTAAGATAATTAAGTCATTCGAAGGGAAAATGGGAACAAATTCGGCACGGTTGTATAGCTTCGGAAAATCAGTTTAAACACCATCGTAAGTTGGAAAACTTAATTTAACTAGAAGTAATTGATCACGGTTATATACTTTTAGCCGAACTACAAAATTCTAAGATGTTTGGAATTAAGGCTTACGGCCATAAACTCAAAAAATATCAACTAATCTATTATCATTGATATAAAGGCAGTGTAAATGGTCAGAATCGGAACGTAACATAGTGAATCAGACTGGACCTTTAGCAATCTTATACACCTTTAGCAATCTTATACGTTAACGGTTTGTGGACCAGACCAAATCATAATAGTCCGGTCCAAAACAGTCCGATCCGGTCCGTATTGGACATTTTGTTTTTACCGAAAACATATTTTATACGTTCAATACGGTCTGGTCCACATCTGGACCGGACCGTAGATATGGATTTTTCAAAAAAAATTGAAAAGGAAAAAAATGATCCGGGCTAGGTAAGACATATACGTTCCAAGATTGGACCCTAATTTTCGATCTAATTTGATTTTCCGGTCCGATCCAACTGTGCACAACCCTACAATTATATAAGTAGTTTTTGCATGTATAAAACTGATAATAATTTAAGACTTATATGTCAATCAATTATTAGTTCCACTAAATCTCTATTTAAATCTATTTTAATTCATATTAATCTATTTAAATCTATTTTATATGTCAATCAATTAAATTTTGATATTTTAACTAATCTAACTTTTATTTCTATTTTTAATAATAGAAAATATATTTTAGAAAAAGTCGTATAGAACACATACACAAGTTAAACAAGTGCTATAAAGTTTGGAGTAATAATAAAAGGGCTGATTTGGTAACTAGGCTTTTTGCAAGTTTAAATATAGTAAGTAGGCTTATAATAGTTTTCTATTAGGTACCCCAAAATTTTGTTACTGTTTAACTTTACCAAACCCTAACCCTCATTCTTACACTCCTCTCAATCTCTTCTTCTCTTTCCCCTTCTCTTTCACCTTCTCTCAAACGATGCCTCTTTCCCCTTCGTTCAGTGCTTCACAACCCAGACCCAAGCTCCACCGTTAATGTTGAGACTTCTCCTCAACCTTCACCTCCTCTCTGTTTTTCCTTTCTCTATCGAGCCTTGGGGTGAATTTCTAAATGCTCTAACTCCGAATCCAAAATCGAATGGAACCCCATTAACCCTAACCCTAAACCCATCGGGATATCATAGCAAAATTTTATTGTTTGATGGTGTTGATTATTGTCGGCATTCACAGTCAATTTGCCCATTATTCTGTCAATTCCTCCAATTTCCTCATCGATGATTGATTCGGCGTCAAAATCCTCATCTTCTAGAACCCTGTTCTCCTCTATCATGAGCTTATCGCATTAGATCCGAGCACATAAGCAAGCTGAGTGGATATTTTCTTCTTGACAGGACCTAATTAAGGATATTTGGTTAGCTAGCTAGTTGGATGAGATGAGAGGCCACAAACTAATCAACTTACTGTTTGCATTTGATGAGCTATGTCTAAATTTAAGAAAGTTTTTGCACCTCTCAACACAGATGAAGACATGCTGTTGAATATATCATCCTGCGTGTACGTATCTTATGGAAGTAGAGAGTTGGATTAAGTTGGAGAAATGAAGGAGATCCGATTGCGAGTCGAAGCCTCCAATAGCTAAAGAATAAACCTGTATAACATCTCAAGATTTTGCTCATATATAAAATGCAGCAAATGAGAACTTCATCATTTTGTATGTTGATTAATTTTCTGGTATGACTATTCTGATATGAATTTTCGTACCAGAAAACTCACACCAGAATTTTCTAGTATGAATTTTTCTTACTAGAAAATTCTGGGATGAGTTTTCTAGTACGAAAATTCATACTAGGAAAAAAATATTCTGGTATGAAAAAAATTCTAGTATGAAAAAGATTTGGTATGAACTTCTAGTAAGAAAAAATTATAGCATGAAAAAATTCTGGTATGAAGAAGTTCTGGTCTGAAAACTTTCTGGTATGAGAAATAAAAAAGAAAATAAAAAAGGCAAAAAAAAAAAACTAAAAAACTAATTCAGTAATTAAAATTTAAAACTTACACTTATATAACAAATAACAAATAACAAACATCAATTATTCTTTTTCTAAATAGAAGGATTAATTATTTTTACACACCATTAAATGAATATGGTAAAAAATTATGAAATACATTTACTAAACACAAAACTTAAAAAAGTCTAGTAGGCCAAATTCTTTCATAATAAAAACATAAAAAAATTATGTTCTAATATTACAAACAAAGAAAGTACAACTTTAGCGGTACTAATTTTTTTAGAATAAACATGCACTTGTAGTATAAACAGTATATATAAACTAGAATAAATGAGGGAAATAGGGATCCTAAAATTTTACTTTTGTAAAGTGTACTCCTAGTATAATATAGGGCTGCAAAAAAAATTAATAGGTGTATTTATGAGCTGTAGACAAAAGATGGATGGATGGGCTGCCAATAAAAAATTGAATTTTAAATGACGGTTGGTATTATTTGTAGAGAAGAAAGAGAAAACATTCATTCTCTTTGTAAAGAGAGAAAACAGATTTAGAAAGGAACGAAAGAGAGGAAGGAGAAATAGAGGATGAAACGGAGATCCGCCGGAGTTTCAACGACAGGGAGCACTGTTTCGCCGTCAGGACATTTGGCCACCAAGCCGACACCGAAGGGTGAGCGAGAGATCTAGGGTTTCCTTCGAGCGGGAGTAGGGCAAGCGAGAGATCCAGGGTTTCGCCGTCAAGGTTGACACGAGGAGGGGCTACGCCACTGGTTTCCGGCGCCGGCGCCGCTGTCTAATCGTCGTTCCGTCACCAACCCTCCTATCTCTCACCGTTGTATGCTCCGTCGTTGCCGGGAACCAAATCTGTATTTTTTGGGTAAACTATTTTTACTAGATTTTCGTATGCATTTGATTCGTTTTTGTAATTAGTAGTGGGCATGTGTTTGATTTTGTGTATGCAGTTTGAGTATGTATTATGAAAAAGATTGATTACTTAATTTTTGCATTTTTTGGGTATTGTTTTAAATTGAGTCTATGTGTGTGCATTTTGGGTATGCATCATTGAAGATATGCTTTTGTTGTTTGGGGTATGTATTTGTTATTGAAGATAGATTTTTTTTGGGTATTGATTATTGAGTATATGTGTGTGCAGTTTAGGCATGCATTTTTTAGTATATATGTGTGCAGTTTTGAGTATTTGTTTATTGAGTGATTGATATGCATTTTTTTGGGTATGCATTTTTTGGGTATTGCTTATTGAGAGATTGATATATATTTTTTGGGTATTGCTTATTAAGTACGTGTGTGCAGTTTGGGTATGCATTTTTTAGTATGTGTGTGTGCAGTATTGAATATTACTTATTGAGTGATTGATATGCATAGTTTTGGGTATGCATTTTTGGGTATTGCTTATTGAGTGATTATTGATATGTATTTTTTTGTATTGCTTATTGAGTATATGCGTGTGCAGTTTGGGTATGCAGTTTTGGATATTGCTTACCCAAAAACAAACGTTGCTGCTTACCCATAAATAGAACAGGGGATTTGTTCCAGATTCCGGTGAAGGGAAGAAGAAAGGACATGCGTTTGGTAGAATTTGAACTATGGAAGAAGAAAGGATCTGCATTTAAAGGGAAAAAGAAGGGACTTGAGTTTATAAATAGGGAAGAAAAAGGGTTGCATTTATTTGACACAAATTCCTTTTAAAATGTCCATCAATATTGTAGCAATCAAATCAATGACTATCACTTTTTTGTACTTTTTCTGATTTCATCTAGTATATAGGAGCCCATTTTCTAAATGAATAATTGGGAGGCCCTAAATCCAAACTCTATATTGTAAAAGGCGTACATTGCAAATTCAGCCTATAAACTAACATATAGTAAAAAATATACTAATACATATTGAAATAACTTTATTAATTTATTAACAAAGATAGATTTCTATCTAAAATTTTAATAGTGAATCCGTCCTGTTAACAACAATGATAATTTTATATACACATTTGAAATGTCATCTACATACATGCATGTATATAGTTAATATATAAGATCAAATAACAATCCAGTTGGCTGGGTTTTGACATCCTCATCAATCACCATTAAATAATAAACGGAACATTTTCAAGATATAACACATTTACAATATTTTTATAAAATCGCCCCCTTTTTTTTTTTTTTTTCCTTCTTTTAAATATATCACTTGCCATTTTAACTATTTTCAAAACCATCATCTTATCAAGAAAATAGTTTTGTTGTTCAAATTATCCCTATAATTAGGGTTGCAAGAACGTTCACTTTTCAGTATGTTGTAGCAAGTCAAAAATTAATTGTTTATAAAATTGACTTTTTTGTTTTGTTTTGAGTGTAAAGATATTAGGGTTGACCGGTCGTTAGATGTTATAAATGACTTTTAGTTATGTCAACGCGTAAAATCCTTTTCCATGCTGAGGTGCATCGATGATCGAACCAAGTGGAAAAAATTAGATATTCATCGTCTCTCATTTGTTTATCATTTTTAGGGTTAGACACGGAATGTGATGAGACGAGCTCGATGTCATTCTACGTCTCATCCCAGATATTATACATAGGATAGGACGGAAGGGTGGGATCGGATCGAGACAATTCCGCTAGTTTATTGATGTAGATAATAAATTTTTACATTTAGGGCCTGATTTAAACTCCGGAAACAGAATGAAAACGAATCTAGTTCGTACATATATCCTCATTCATGAAATTTTTTGGAATCATTCCTTGTAGTTTGAACTAATTGGTAATTAATTTGATTACTTTTTATACCTTATAGGGAAAACAAGTAGGAGAAACAAATGCATTTTGCATGAGACCAAAATGAATGATTCCAAAAAAATTCATATACAAGGTGCATATATGGACTATATTCATTTCCATTTTATTTCCGCTTCCAGAGTTTAAAACAAACGGGGCCTTAAAGTAAAGACATTCCGAACCTAATATATGAGGTCGGTGGACTACTCATCTTATCGTACATCAATCGATTTTAGGATGGAAACCATTGGGCTTATGTGTTGGGTTTGAGTCTAACGCGCATGTGGGCTTGTATGCACATCGCACACAACCTCTGCTCTATGGTCAGTCTGTGTCGGACTTTAACATTTACATTTTACCATTTAGATACGAAAATATTTGTTGATATATCTTGATTGATAATATCAATAGATAGTATCGAGGGAAAAGAGAGAGAATGAATGAACTGTATTTGTATTAGAGAATCTGATCGTTTCATATATTACATGCATGCTATTTATATTTTATACTCATAGCAGCTAGACGTAACAAACTTCCTAGGGTAGTTACAAATTTCTATTTATTTATGTAGAACTACCCTATTATTTCAACATTCACATATGTATATATGTCTATATCCCCCTCAAGCTGAACGTGGAGAAACAAGGCCCAACTTGCAAGTAAGGAAAGAATGTTACTGCTCACCAAGAACTTTGGTAAAATTATGTGCAAGTTGAAGGGAGGAATGGACATGGACAATGGATATAAACCCCTTCTGCACCTCATCTCGAACATAGTGACAATCCATACACAAATGCTTGGTCCTCTCATGAAACACAGGATTGACAGCAAGATGTTGGACAACTTTATTTTCATAATGCATTGGAATGAGAAGAGGGACTTGAATGTGTAGAACAAGTCATATAATCTCACTAGTAGTGAAGACATAACACGGTATTCACTTCCAGTAGATGATTTTGAAATAGTTTTTCGTTTCTTGCTCTTCCAAGACATGAGGAAAGATCCAAGAAAACACAATAACATGTAATATATCAACAAGTGTAAGCACAAGAACCCCAATCTACATCACTGTATGTAGTGAGAGATAAAAAAAGATGTCGTTTATATTCAAGGCCAAGATCAATCGAGCCTTTGAGATACCGAAGAATATGCAAAGCAGCTTGCCAATGAAGATGACACGGGGAAGCTAAGAATTGACTAAGTTGCTAACCACAATAAGTTATATTAGGTCTGATAAGAGTGAGATATAGTAGGCAACCAACAAGTCGTCGGTATACTCTGGATGCTTAAAAATATCACCAATGTTAGGTGTGAGTTTGGAGTTTCTTTGCATTAGAAAAGGAGAAGGCTTGCAGTCCAACATCTGATTATCATGTATAATGTCAAGGATATATTTGCGTTGATTAAGCAAAATACCTTCCTCATTTCTGGCAATTTTCATGCCTAGAAAATAAAGCATCCCCAAGATCCTTGATGGTAAAAGTGGAATAAAGAGCCTTTTAAAGTTGGTAATTCCATGAGAAACATCATCTGTGAGGTTAATGTCATCAACATAAATGAGAGAAACTGTAATACTTAATGCACAAGTCTTGACAAAAAAAAATAGTCTTGTCTAGATTGAATATAACCAAGGTGATGAAGAAACTTGGTAAGTTCAATATTTCATTGTCGATTGACCTACTTAAGACCATATAATGACCTCTTGAGCTTACAGACTTGCCCTGGCAAAACCTTATGTAATCTTGAGGTGGTAGCATGTAAACTTCTTTGTAAAATTCCGTGAAGAAAAGCATTATCCACATCAAGTTGGTGCAATGACCAAGATTTAGCAACAACTATAAGGCTAGGAGAGTTTTGACGGTTGTGAACTTGGTCACAGGGGAAAAAGTATGCTTATAATCTTTATCTTTAACTTGATTATAACCTTTTGCTACCAAACGAGCCTTACCCTTGTCAATTTAGCCATCTAAAAGATACTTGATCGTGTAGATCCATTTAGAACCCATCACTTTGTGTGTAGGTGGGAGGGAAGTTAATGCTCAGGTATGATTGGTTTCAAGGGTAGAGATCTCCTTAGCCATAGCATCAATCCCTACTAGTAAGTATTTGGTTTGAGCATAATGTGTAGGTTCGATAATGGAAAGAACACTACCCAAGGGCTGTTGGTAATCAGATGAGAAATGGTCAAAGGTTAATATGAAGAAGAAATAAATTAGGAGAGTATGTGAAATTGCAGACATAATCTCGAAGTTAACAGGTTGGTGAGTGTTTCTGATAGGTCGAGTGTGTGGTATAGGATTGGGAATAGAATCAGGAGAGGATGAGTTAAATGAAGTAGTAGTGAATGGAATGGGAATAGGAGTGCAAAAGGAGAGACTAGAAAGGTTTTGATGAGAGGAATTATGGAGTGATGATGGAGGAATAATAAGAATAGTAGGATCATGATCAGGAGTAGGTGAAACCAAAGCCAATGGTGTAGGAGAAGAAAAGAGATAAGGAGTGGAAAGATTATTTTTGTAAGGAAAAACATGTTCAACAAAAGTGACATGTCTGAACATAAAAAGTTTCTATGTATCAAGATGTAGGAGCTTGCATCCTTTTTGGCCTGCCGGATAATCAAGGAGAACGCAAGGCTTGCTTACAGCTTCAAATTTATCCTTGAAAGGAAGGAGAGAATAACATAAACATCTAATAACTTGAAGATGATCATATAAGGCTGATCTTTGGTGTAAAACTTCAAATGGAATATGCCATTGTAAAACAGAAGATGTCATAATGTTGTTAGATAGTGGCAGTTAAAATGCACGTACTCTCCCCAAAATTGAATAGGAAGATTGACATGAAGTCAAATAACTATAGTTGTTTCAACCAAGTGTCTATGCTTCCTTTCCTCTCTAGCATTCTGTTGTGGCATATAAGCTATAGACTTATGATGTAAGATGCCTTTCTCAAGAAATAAGGGATGTAACTTGAAGATGATCATATGTGGCTGATTTTTGGTGTAAAACTTCAAATGGAATCTGCCACTATAAAACATAAGATGGCATAATGTTGATTAGATAGGTGGTAGTTCAAATGCACTTTTACCAAAATTGAATAGGAACTTGATATGAAGTCTAATAACTCTAGTTGTTTCAACCAAATGTCTATGCTTCCTTTCCTCTCTAGCATTTTGTTGTGGAACATAAGCTATAGACTTATGATGTAAGATGTCTTTGTCAAGAAATAGGGACTATAACTTCTTTTGAAGAAATTCTGCTCCATTATCAGTTCTAAAAATATGAACTGAAGTACTCAACTGATTCTGCACATAAGCAAGAATTGTGATAATAATTGGCATAACCTGCTTGTCTTGATGGATAAGATCTACCGATAACAAGTGCATCATGTGTATTAGTAGCAGGAACAAAGATACTAGTAATTTATTTATGCTTTTCAACGTGCAAAATCATGTGATAAACTCGACTGATAGTAGGTAAGGAATCAAGAGCTAGAATAATGTTAGATCTAATATGATCAAATTGATCCGTGACTCCCATAAAAAATTGTAAGATACGAGCCTTAGCTTCTATTTCAGCAAGCTGTTTAAGAATATCACATCTACAGTGAACAATGCCTTTGCAAGAGCATGAAGGTAAGCCATCAACACGTTGAAGTTCATCCCAAGCTTTCTTAATCTTGCTGAAATAAACAACAACACTAAGATTTTCTTGTTTTAGGTTAGCAAGATCTTTGTGTAGTTGATGGACTAAAGGAGCATTTGAGACTTCAAATATATCAAACAATTCATCCCGTAATTCTTTAGAAGATTCAACATATGAGAAATCTTCAGCTATTTCTCGATTCATAGAGTGAACTATGTAATAGCTAGGATTTCCGAATTCTAATTAATGTTGATTAACTTAATCGTTGATAGTATTTGACATATAACTTGCGAAGATTTCCCAAGTGATGAGTATGAGTCCCACCATTATGTTCCTCGCGTAATTTTGGACGTTTGGGAAAATTTTTACTTTTTCCCCCGGGTAATTATTTTTACCCTCCGGTGTTATTTGGAGCATTTGGGAGCTCCAATTAATAAAAATGCAGTTGAGAGAAATGATCAGGACATCGGATATGTCTTAGATATGAAATAACATGGAGAGGCAAAACGGCCAAAAGAGTCACTATTTCGTTTCTTAACGGCTAAGAAAGACGGCTTAGGAATACACGTTTTCCGAGGCAGTTGTGTAATAATTATCCCTACAATATTCCAGATTTAATGTTCCAATCTCGAGAAGTTTGGAGAAAGAGGTTCGACCCGCCTTTGGATCGGTTAAAGGATAATTATCGACTTTACTAAAGGATAATTATCGTCTTCACTATAAATAGCGGAAAATCCTTTATTAATTCATTTCCTTTCACGTTTTTTCGTAAAAGCTCTGATTTCTCTCAACCTTCAAACTCAGATCTACTCTCCGTTTCTAATCCGATTTCAATTCCGTTTGAGTTTCTGGATTCCTCTCTTCATTCTTCATAACGGTACCGAGTTTCTGCATTTCCGAGTATATGGAGGGCTGGTCCAGCATATATGTCACCAGGGTGGTTCCGTCGCTCAGATTCCGATGAATTTGATGCTGTCCATGCGTAGCCTGCGTCGTTGTGATTCCGAATCTTCTTTCAGATCGTCAATCGGGTTAGTAACGAATAAGTTATGAATTTATTCATTTTCCGTACTGCGATTTGGCCTTAATTGACTTTAGGCTTGTCAAATAGGACAATTAGAAATTCCATTATGGTTGTTATATTATTCTGGTGAATATGGGTTCTTGTTTGATGAAATCTGATGACAGGGGGTTTAGAAATTGCCTGTGGGCAAAACGTTATTCTGGCGAAATCTAATTAATTAATTAAAGGTTAATTAATTAAATTAGGATTAAAATTGAGATTGAGGAATGTTGATTAGATACTACCTTGAGATTTGAGGAATTGTGAGCTATGTTGAGATATTGAGGTTTAGTTGGTTGTGAGGCTCATAGATTGAGTATGATCCTTATGGATCCCTTTGGGTCTAGGTGTGACCCCTTTGATGAATAGAGGTTGATATCTCTTTATGCCTTTTTATAGGCCGTGTTGTCCCTCCAGTGTAGAGGTGATCGTGGTTGATTTTGTACGAGGTTGAGGTAAGTCCGTAGGACTTACTTAGCTACCATCCCTATATTGGGTGTTTGCATGAGTGGTGTGTGTTTTATATGTTTGCTATGATATCATGAGTTGTCGTTTTTATCGACCTATGTTCTATTGACTACCCCACTGCGTGGCTGTGATAACCTTTCCCTTTTATCCCGCCGTGGTGTCTGGGAGGTTCTCTGATGTCGGGCCAGACTGGTTTACAGGAAGGGCGCAATCCACTCCCATAGGGTACACGGATTGTGTGACCGATACTCGTACAGCTGGACATTGTACTCAGAGGCGGGGATGTATCGGTCCTCGTGTCACATACTTTCATCTATCTATATATATACGGTTTTTGAGTGAATGGTTATTATATAAAGATAATAAATGGGTAAATGTGTGATAGCATGCTGATGTGTTTATCT
The DNA here is from genome assembly GCA_033239125.1 of Fagopyrum homotropicum. Lineage (NCBI taxonomy): Eukaryota > Viridiplantae > Streptophyta > Magnoliopsida > Caryophyllales > Polygonaceae > Fagopyrum > Fagopyrum homotropicum. The sequence goes on from BSWB01000005.1 coordinate 127,037,856, forward strand.
TTCATGATTGTGCTTGTGCTTATGCATTACCTCATATATGTATGGTTAGCTAACGGTTTCATACCGTGTTGTAGATGTTTACAGGTTAGGCGCTACTGGGTGATCTGGCAGGGTGACAGGCCGAGGACTCTCGTACATTAGGTGGTTGGTTTGGGGTTGTTGTGTTTCCCCTCCTGCATGAGGATGATCTTTTGTACCTCCTATGTGAGGATGTCGTTTTATATACTCGGCTATGTTGTTGTTTACTTTGGGTCGTACAGTTTATACTGTTTTATGTATTTGTTTTATATCTGTCAGTGCCATGTTGTAAGGTCCAGTGAACTTGTTGTCAGGCTAGGGTCAGGATCCATTGTGAGATCCTAGCCCAATGTGACATCCCGAATCCCGCGGATTCGGGGTGTTACAGAGTTGGTATCAGAGCCCAGGTTGACAACAATGACACTTGCTACCTGCAATGAGGTTTGATAGGTAAAATAAACAGAGCCCACATGGGATCTGACGTTTTCAAAGGTTTTGGTTTTAAGTGTGGTTTTGGGATAGAATGTACGAGAAGTCGTCACCTCTGCAATGGATCTCTGCAGCGTAGATATGTATATATATATGTGTGTACTATGGATTATGTGGATGTATTATATACATATCGATACCTATGGCATATATATAGCCTTATAAGATTAGGTGCATATATCCTACAAATGACTCAGACTAGAGTAGTATCTGTAGTGGGATGAGGTAGGGGTACACCCCTCTTCCTCCAGTGGTGATAAGTTAGGGACCAGTGTCCGTTGTTGTTTTGCCTATGGCAAAGAACGAGTTTGAAGAGGCTGATCGTGTCTCCATGAGTAGATCCGAGTTTCAAGAATATATGTAACAAGTATATGAAGCGGTGATAGCGGGTAGATCGACACCAGATTTACCAACAATTGTGAGATCAACTAAAGCTTCTGGATCTGGAAAGAAGCAATGGACTGAATCAGTTACTGGAGAAGCAAAGATGATGAATGGGGAACCAAGTCCGATATCAGGACAATCTAGTGATCCTTTGGCCATGAAGATGACTGACAAGGAACTACAGTGTTTTAATTGCGTGGAAGTTGGGACACTGGCGAGTTGTGTGCCCAAAGGCTCCCATCATATGCTTTACGTGTGGTAAAGCAGGGCATAGAGTGAAGTTTTGTCGACAGGGCAATGCATTGCCTTTACAGGTTCCCTTCAAGAGTGAGATCATTCCAGGTGGACGACGAAGGTCGAGTTACCCTTCAGTTGCACAGGTTGCAAGGATGGGATAATTATGTTTCAGTTGTGGCTATCCAGATCATTTGCGTTCTGTGTGCCCTTTGGCACTGATAGCTTGTTTCACTTGTGGTGAGCTAGGCCATCTGGCCCTTTCTGTCAGCACGGTGGTGTTTCTTCCCAGCAAGACCTTCCTCTTTCCGGTGTAGAAAGAGTGGAAGTGGAGGCTATAGTAATGACCTCAGTGATACCTAAGGAGCATGGATCTGACATTGAGTGATGATATGTAGTGGAGCTACGAGTGTTAGCTGTTATAGGTACCATTCTCGTTAATGGTTTACCTGGTGGAGTTTTGCTTGTTGTGAGTGCTATGCACTTCATGTCTTTCGATGCATGCGTTAATGGTTGACTTTTGTATATAGTAGAAGGTGGATTTTCCTTTACAAGATTACCTTTTTGGGTCTGAGATACCCGTGAGATGCGTGTTTGTTCCCTTATTTCAGGGACCCGTGTATGGTTGTAGACTTCTTTGTCATGTCGTAGGTGCATGAGGAAGTCATTATGTGTATGGTTTGGATGAATAGATATCATGTGGTGTTAGCTTTTAATAGTAAGACTATTATAGTCTTTACTAAGTTGAGTTAAATAGAGGTCTTCTGAGGTTAAGACCTTTGAAGAGACGGATTTGTCATCAGGACTGTACGAGCAGCGAGCTGATAGCACAGGGATGTGACACCTTCTAGTTTTATACCATAAAGGAGCGAGATAGTCCAACAATTGAAGGTATTCCAGTTGTTTATGAGTTTATAGACGTGTTACTGAACCGTCTAGTTGCCACCTCAGCAGAGTGTGGACATTGTTATCGAGTTGAAGTATGATACAAGACTGAATGGGAAAGCCACACTATATGGTGCTTGTTGAGATATTGTACTGATAACTTGAAAAGTTTACTGAAACGGGTTTACCCTAGTGGGTTCCATGTTCCGTATTGACGACCTGATGAATCAGCTTCAAGGATCAATCGTGTTTTTCAGGATTTCCTTGCGCTCATATTACCACCAATTGAGGGTGAGAGAGCAGGATGTGCGTAGGATAGCTGTTCATACCCGTTATGGACACTACAAGTATGTAGTGATGTCAGTTGGGTTGACGAATGCCTTAGTAGTCTTTATGGAGTTGATGTCAGTTGGGTTGACGAATGCCTTAGTAGTCTTTATGGAGTTGATGAATAGTATTTTTGTCGACTTCTTTGGACAGTCTATGGTGGTCTTCATTGATGACATTTCGATATACTCTCGTAGTAGAGAGAAGCAGACCGATCATTTGAGGACAATTTTGCTGATGTCGAGAGATAGAGGGTTGTATACTACGCTCTCTAAGTACGAGTGGGATGCCAGTGGTAGCCTTCTTAGGCCATGGACGATACTGATGAACATTAAGGGAATGCGTAGTTTTCTCGGCTTAGCCGATTACTACCCATGCTTGTGGAAGGGTTTTGTGAATATGTATCCCTTTACGAGTCTTTTGAGTAAGACCCTCAAAATTGCGTGGTCAAAGCAATATGCCAAAATGTTGAAGAGTGGAGGAGACATTTGACATTTGCTTCGATTTTGTTATAGTCCGAAGGTTCTGGGGATTCCATAATATACGGTGATATATCCCAGCTAAGTTTAAGACGCATATTAATACAAAGGAGTGGAGTTATGGATATGTGGGTCTACAGTTGAAGACGTGTGAGGAGAACTACCTGACGCCTGATTTAGAGTTAACAGCGGAGTTGAATAACCACCAGCGTTAAGGACTCGAGTTGATCAAGACTTTGACATGAAAATTTCATACTATTTAGAGAAGTTGAACGTTGTCGCCAACAACTTGAACAGAAAGACGCCTCAAGAGAAGACAACTGCGAGGCTGACAGTTCAGCCTCAGTTTTAGAGAGATCCAGCTTAGCTAGAGTTGGACAATCAGTTCCTTGATGAGGATATCCAGTTATGCCTTAAAAGTTCTACCTGGTCTGTTGGATGAGGTCTAACAAAAGCAGGGGGCCTGCCCGACCTTGTTGAAGATGGGAGAGAAGATGTCTCGTAATGAGGCACCACAGTTCTCCATGAGAGTAGATGGAATGATGAAGAGTCATGACCGCTTTTATGTACTTGCTGATGTAGAGTGAGACATACAATTTTACAGTACATTCACTGTATACCTTACTTAGTACATTCAGGTACGAGTAAGAGGTACCACGAGGTGAGACGATTATATTGATGGAGAAGATGGAAACTGATGTAATCGGATTTGTGACACAGTGTGTGACCTGTTAGCAGGTCAAGATAGAACATTTCCGACCTAGAGATGAGCTCTATCCACTACCAGTAAATAGTGGAAGTGGTAGGACATCTTTATGGACTTTGTGATGGGATTGAGGCCCAGTGGGAATTTTGATGTATCCGGATTGTTGATGACAGATTAACGGAGCCGGCACGTTTCGTTCATATTAGAGAGACATGGCCAGCGAATGCATTGGTTGAGGAGTACACTAGAAAGATAGTGAGACTCCATGGTGTACCGAGAACGATCATCTCTGATCGAGATGGACGTTTTACCTTGAGATTTTGGGCAGCAGATACATACTGCTTTAAGGGATGAGTTTACACTTTATGACTGCGTTTCACCCCCAAATAGATGGTCAGTCAGAGAGGACCATCCAAACCCTTGAGATATGTTATGAGCTTATGTATTGAACTAGAAACATGGATGGTTAGATTACCTCCATTAATGGATTTATTATGTGATAATGATTGACGCGCATCTTTTGGGATGCCCCTATGAGGCATTATACATATGTAGACGCCGCATACCTTTATGCTAGATTTGACCTAGCAGTATTAGTAGAATAACACCTGATCCGATTCAGGATTTTATAGTTCAAGTAACGCTGATTAGAGGAAGAATGCTGGTTGTACAGAGTCACCAGATTTTATATGTAGACAAGAGGCGTTAACCTCTAAAGTTCAAGCGAGAGTTCATATCCGGCTGTAAGTATCTCAGCTGCGAGACGTTAGACGTGTTAATATGAAAAGGGAACTGAGTTTCCAATATGATGGTTTATTTGAGATCGACCAGTACGGAGAAGGCAACATGATGTTTAGCTTTGCCTCTGAGATTAGAGGATATCCACCCAGTGTTTCTTATGTCTCAACTGAGGAAGTATATACCAGACTCGAGACACCTTGTGAGTTACGATGATTTGGTGGTTGAGTTCAACCACACTTTTGTTGAGCATTCGATTACATTCTTGGAATGAGATATGAAACGCTTGCATTCGAAAGACATTCCCATATTGAGGATATTATGGTCGAGATGAAGACCTGAAGAGGCTATGTGAGAGATTGAGGATAGTGTCTTAAGGAACTATCCAGAGTATATGTTAGGACATACCCATTTGTGGGAGCACGAGTAGATCTTAGTACTATCTTGATGAATGTTGTGCTTATGTGCTTATATGCCTTGATGTGTTATTCCATGCTAGTTGTGATGTGATTTATGATCTTAGTAGATCTTGATGTGCTAGCGTGATGTATGTTATAGCTGGAGATGATTACTTCCTCCACACTACCTGAGTATGATTATATTTATAGCTAGAGATGGTTCTTTCCTTCATGCTATTTGAGTGGGATTAGGATTCAGCTGGAGATGGTTCTTTCCTCCATGCTACCTTGATGGACATAGTTCAGTGGAGATGTGATTCCTCCATGCGATGTATATGTTTATGGGTTGGCTAGAGACGTATTTCCTCTATGCATGTGATATGTTTTGGCTAGAGATGTGCTTCCTCTATGCCTTGTGATGTGGTATGGCGAGAGACGTGATTCCTCTACGCCTTTGAGTAGCGTTATGGCCATGTTTCCTGGAGTGATGATTCCTCCATGTTTATACTTGAGGTTATAGATTGTTATAGGTTGTGATCTTTTGAACGGAGATGTGATACCTCCGATAGAAAGAGTGAGAGTTATACCTCGGCGTATGGGTCCGAGAGGATTTGGGAATTGTTCAAGTTTCGGGACGAAACTTTTTTTAAGGGGTGTGTGATGTAATAGCTAGGATTTCTGAATTCTAATTAATGTTGATTAACTTAATCGTTGATAGTAATTGACATATAACTCGTGAAGATTTCCCAAGTGATGAGTATGAGTCCCACCGTTATGTTCCTCGCGTAATTTTGGACATTTGGGGAAATTTTTAGTTTTTCCCCCGGGTAATTATTTTTACCCTCCGGTGTTATTTGGAGCATTTGGGAGCTCCAATTAATAAAAATGTAGTTGAGAGAAATGATCAGGACATCGGATATATCTTAGATATGAAATAACATGGAGAGGCAAAACGGCCAAAAGAGTCGCTATTTCGTTTCTTAACGGCTAAGAAAGACGGCTTAGGAATACACGTTTTCCGAGGCAGTTGTGTAATAATTATCCCTACAATATTCCAGATTTAATGTTCCAATCTCGAGAAGTTTGGAGCAAGAGGTTCGACCCGCCTTTGGAATGGTTAAAGGATAATTATTGACTTTACTAAAGGATAATTATCGTCTTTACTATAAATAGCGGAAAATCCTTTATTAATTCATTTTCTTTCACGTTTTCTCGTAAAAGCTCTGATTTCTCTCAACCTTCAAACTCAGATCTACTCTCCGTTTCTAATCCGATTTCAATTCCGTTTGAGTTTCTGGATTCCTCTCTTCATTCTCTTCATAACGGTACCGAGTTTCTGCATTTTCGAGTATATGGAGGGCTGGTCGAGCATATATGTCACCAGGATGGTTCCGTCGCTCAGATTCCGACGAATTTGATGCTGTCTATGCGTAGCCTACGTCGTTGTGATTCCGAATCTTCTTTCAGATCGTCAATCGGGTTAGTAACGAATAAGTTATGAATTTATTCGTTTTCCGTACTGCGATTTGGCCTAAATTGACTTTAGGCTTGTCAAATAGAACAATTAGAAATTCCATTATGGTCGTTATATTATTCTGGTGATTATGGGTTCTTGTTTGATGAAATCTGATGACAGGGGGTTTAGAAATTGCCTGCGGGCAAAACGTTATTCTGGCGAAATCTAATTAATTAATTAAAGGTTAATTAATTAAATTAGGATTAAAATTGAGATTGAGGAATGTTGATTAGATACTACCTTGAGATTTGAGGAATTGTGAGCTATGTTGAGATATTGAGGTTTAGTTGGTTGTGAGGCTCATAGATTGAGTATGATCCTTATGGATCCCTTTGGGTCTAGGTGTGACCCCTTTGATGAATAGAGGTTGATATTTCTTTATGCCTTTTTATAGGCCGTGTTGTCCCTCCAGTGTAGAGGTGATCGTGGTTGATTTTGTACGAGGTTGAGGTAAGTCCATAGGACTTACTTAGCTATCATCCCTATATTGGGTGTTTGCATGAGTGGTGTGTGCTTTATATGTTTGCTATGATATCATGAGTTGTTGTTTTTATCGACCTATGTTCTATTGACTGCCCCACTGCGTGGCTGTAATAACCTTTCTCTTTCATCCCGCCGTGGAGTCTGGGAGGTTCTCTGATGTCGGGCAAGACTGGTTTACAGGAAGGGCGCAATCCACTCCCATAGGGTACACGGATTGTGTGACCGATACTCGTACAGCTGGACATTGTACTCAGAGGCGGGGATGTATCGGTCCTCGTGTCACATACTTTCATCTATCTATATATATACGGTTTTTGAGTGAGTGATTATTATATAAAGATAATAAATGGGTAAATGTGTGATAGCATGCTGATGTGTTTATCTTTCATGATTGTGCTTGTGCTTATGCATTACCTCATATATGTATGGTTAGCTAACGGTTTCATACCGTGTTGTAGATGTTTACAGGTTAGGCGCTACTGGGTGATCTGGCAGGGTGACAGGCCGAGGACTCTCGTACATTAGGTGGTTGGTTTGGGGTTGTTGTGTTTCCCCTCCTGCGTGAGGATGATCTTTTGTACCTCCTATGTGAGGATGTCGTTTTATATACTCGGCTATGTTGTTGTTTACTTTGGGTCGTACAGTTTATACTATTTTATGTATTTGTTTTATATCTGTCAGTGCCATGTTGTAAGGTCCAGTGAACTTGTTGTCAGGCTAGGGTCAGGATCCATTGTGAGATCCTAGCCCAATGTGACATCCCGAGTCCCGCGGATTCGGGGTGTTACAAACTAACCAGCATCGAATCATATAGTCCACTCTAGTCCATCTAATTATGTTTTCTTCATCATAGTCAGGTTTATCAATGGTTCCATCTATGAATCCTAATTTTAACTTTGCTCCCAAGGCCATACGAATATTCGTTTTCCAGGAAATGAACTTTGATCCATCAAACAAAGTAGAAACGAGCTGCATACCAGGATTATCTGAATTGGATAGATAGAGTGGATCATTTGAATTTGCTCCATTGAACCTCTCCGCCATGATCTAGTTCTGATTCAAATTGTTTCCATCTACTGCCATATCTAACGAGAGATCTTAATGCAAAGAGTGATAGAGATGAAGTGAAATCGAGAAGGTAAGAATGTTTAAATTATTTTGGAAGCATGATTGTGTTTCCTAGGGTAGTTACAATTGGACTTGCGCAATGAAGAATATTGGAACCACTGGACTTGTAGTTCGAATCTGAAGAAACAAAGAAGCAACAAGACTAACGTGCTATAGGAGTGAAGAACGATCAAGTCGTTGTAGTCTTATTTAAGTTTTTTGAAGTCGGTCAATGAATAAGGCAAAAAAGTGAATTTGAGAATTTGAGCAATGAATAAGACAACAATGAATATGGTTGAGATTAAAAATGAATCGATGGTTATGATTAATTAAAATTTAATTAAAAATATTGTTATATAGAGGATGGCTAACGGGACTAAGAAGTTAAAGCTTACATCCCGTCCTAGTATATTTTTTTGGCGGGATAAGACGTGACAATATTGTTATTTTTTGGAGGAAATCCCACCAGTATCGGGATGAAACCGAGATGGAATTGGGGTTTTTAAAATTTGTTCGCACTAACCATTTTATCATTAATGAAATGGTTTGATTAATATTTGTTAGTATTATGTTATAATTATTTAATATACATTTTTTTCCTTATTTAGTAATTGGATTTGGAGTTTGTGGTTGTGGTATGTATTTGTGCTCGTGGCTTGTGGTTTTAAAAGTTATCTATTTTAGATTGAAGTTTCTATCCGATTCTCGCGTAGTGGATTGAACTAGAAAAAAGGCTTGGTTAATAATCAGAAATTGGAAATTAAAGTTGAAGTGAATTTTGATTTTTAACTTATTAGTTTGTAACTTTTGATTTTAACTTATTGGTTTGTACTTTAATACTTGTATCGGAAATTGGAAATAAAGTTAAAAACTTTTTATATAAGTATTTAGTAAACCATAAGTTAAAATCAAAAGTTATTTTAATGAGTTAATATCATCGTTAGCTTACATTTATCGTGTCGGAGTTGAAGAATGTCATTATAGACTTATAGTTATAGTATGAATTATGTAATATGTAATATGCAATATGTATTTATGTATATATAGACAATATAGTAAATCAAAAACTTATCTTTAAATGTTTCTTATGAATGGTTACCAGAGCATTGTCCTTCATGCTTTCTTTTTGGACACCGTTGCAAGGCCACCAAGCCTCATCATCCTCCACTTGATCACACGCCATATAGACACCACAAGCTTTCACGTATTTGAAGCATCCCTACTTCCAACAGGGAACCTCTCCTTCCCACTCCAGAAGACTCACAACACATCCTTCCGCACACCCTCAAAACCCTAAAACCACCTCCAACATAGTCCCATCAAGCTCCTCTATACCTCTACAAACACTGGACTGCCCCCTTCTACTGATGATAACCAGCGGGGTAACCCTAACCTAGTAGCTAACACCTTCAAACTCCTTCAAACTCCTTCAAAGAACCAACCCTGGGATTGACATTATCCCGAACCAGGATATCCCTGCAACACCTCTTGCTATCCCTACTTCTCTCATCCTCCCAAATCACCCACACACCATCACTTCTCGAACCCCACCCCGGAGGCTCACCCTATCACCCTTCTCACCCCTCCTTCCGGTATCAAGGATACGAGAAGCAACAACAATGATCTCCATGCATCTTAATATCTGTTCATGGAATATTAGGGGAATGAATCACCCCAACAAGCAACAAGCTATCCGTGATGTGGTTAAGAACCACAACATTGACATCATTGCCATCATAGAAACCAAGCTCATTGAGATCAAGTTGAACAACCTCTCTTCCCTGATTTCCAACTGGAGTCACATCTCTGGATATGGTGGAACCCGTCCTCTCTATCCCTCTCCACTGTCCTCATTGACAACCAAATAATTCACTGCTCCATCACTCTCAAACATCCGGAAGCCAACCCTCCAACCTTCGACTACTCTTTCATATATACCCACAACCATGCCGATGATCGGAAGCCTCTTTGGGATGCCATCTCCACCATAAACCATCTGATTCGTGACACCCCTTGGGTTCTTATGGGCGACTTCAATACCACCCTCAACCCTGATGAGAAAATTTCAGAGAATCCTTCTCCTTCCAGTCAGCAGTTCAGCGAGTTGGATGATTGCTTCTCCATGAACTCCCTCTCGGATCTCGACTTTTTCGGATGCAAGCTAATCTGGAGCAACAAGCAGATCCCTAATAGAATCTGGTGCAAACTTGATAGGATTTTTGTGAATTCCGCTTGGATCCCCTCATTTCCTAACTCAACCGTTTTCTTTGAAAACCCAAGCATCTTTGACCACTCGCCAACCATTCTCTCCCTCAACCCTAAACCATCACCCATCCACCACCAATGTAGATTCAATAACACATGGGCTCTTCACGAAAACTTCCTCTCTTGTGTTGCCTCATCCTGGACGTCCCCTACCACTAATCCAGAAGATTGCCATACGCTCAAACTCTCTCATAAACGCTTCCCTAGCGTCAAACTTTTGAGACGTTGCACACCACCATAGAAAACCTAAAGAGAACCCTTGCAACCACCCAGTCCAATCTGCAAGCATCACCCCTCAACCTCACTCTCATCAGCCTTGAGCGCAACACTACCACACTGCTTACCTCAAACATGGATCTTCTAAGGACTACTCTTGGCCAGCTTTCAAAAGCCTCATGGATCAACCATGGAGACTAGTGCAACGGCTTCTTCTTCAAAAGCATCACCGTAAGAAGGACTTCTAATGCTATAAAAAGCATCATTAATCCCCTAGACCCCGCCTGTAGGCCGATCCACGATCAGTAGGAGATCTCTCAAATCCTAACTAACCACATTTCCAGCATCCTCAACCCCACAACCGTTCAAAACCCGCATAACCTCTTCCCGGACTGCCACTTACCCTCCATCCCCCTTGATTCGCTGGATGGTATCAATCATGACGTTACCCCGGACGAAATCAAATATGCACTCTTTGATATTGGTGATCTAAAAGTCACTGGGCCTGACGGGTTCAACGCTCACTTTTTTAAGAAGACTTGGGAGATCAATGGTGCCGACTTCACTAACGCCATACTCAATTTTTTCAACTCTGGCTTCCTTCCCAGACACTATAACCATACCTCCATCTCTTTAGTTGCTAAAAAATCAAACCCAAGCCTCCCCTCTGATTTCAGACCCATCTCCTGCTGCAACACCCCGTACAAAGTCATTGCCAAGATCCTCGCAGCTAAACTGAACGATACTCTTCCCTTCATCATTGGTAAGGCATCAAAGGGAGGTCTATCAGGCACAATATTCTTATTGCCCAAGAACTCTTCAAAAGTTACAATCAAAGGCACATCTCCTCGAGGTGTGCTTTGAAGGTTGACATCTATAAAGCTTTCGATATGATCGACCATCAGTTCACCATCAATTGTCTCGGATGGATGGGATTCCCTACTAATTTTTTCAAACTCATTGATGCTTGCATTTCACGTCCTACCTTCTTTATCAACAGCAATGGGACTCTCAAGGGGCACTTCAATGGCACCAGGGGACTCCGCCAAGGTTGCCCACTCTCTCCTAGCCTCTTCGTCATTGCCTTGGAGGTCCTTGCTTCTATGATCCATACCAACAAAGCCAACCCAAACTTCAACATCCACCCCAAGTGCTTCTCCCCCGTATCACCCACCTTTATTTTGCTGACGACATTCTTCTTTATTGCAGGGGCAACATAGGTTCTATCAATATTCTGAAGGATACTCTCTCTTGTTTTGGCTATTATTCAGGATTTTATCCTAACCCGAGCAAATCTTCCCTCTTCCTCGGTGGAGTCCCTTCACAAGATCACAACAACTTTACGACATGTACTGGCATGTCTCTTGGCTCCATGCCATTCACTTACCTAGGAATCCCTATCAACAGCAAGAGACTTAGGCATGCTGATTACATCCACCTCATCAACAAGGTCACTCAGAAATTTAATTTCTGGAGCGCCAGAAATCTCTCGTATGCTAGTAGACAACAAGTCATTTCATCCATCCTCATTCCTCTTCAATACCATTGGTGCTCTATTTCCCTTCCCATACCTCAAACCGTTGTCTCGAAGATCACTTGGCTCTGCGATCCTTTCTGTGGTCAGGCAAAGATTCAAGTCCAAGAGCCCTCATCGCTTGGAAAACCGTCTGTACTTCTAAATCGGAGGGCGGTCTCGGCTTCAAGGAGCTCTTATCTTGGAACAAAGCATGCGTCTCCAAACTGATTTTTGAACTCGACAAACATTCCCCCGAGCATGATATTTGGTCTAGATGGGTAAGCAACAACATTCTTAAGTGTCACTCTATCTGGACCAGCGAGCCTAGCAACAAGTTCAACCACAATTGGAATTACATTCTAAAAGTCAGAGATGAGATCTTGAACATCCAAACCACACCCAACAGCCAAACATTCTCTACAATCACAAAAAAACCAAACGGTCAATTCTCTACCTCTTCCGCCTACAACCTCCTCTATACTCAACCCCTCCCCCCCAACACACCCACCTGTTCAGGAATATTTGGAAGAAATCAAACTCTCCCAAATGTAGCTTCATATCCTGGATTGCCGCTCATAAAAAACTTCCCACCCTCACCAAGCTCCGCTCTTGGAACATTATTCAAAGTGATGCCTGCAACCTGTGCGGGACCATGCCGGAGGATGAGGACCATCTCTTCCATAAGTGCAGATTCACCTTGATTACCCTTGATCTTGTCTTCAGATGGACCCAAGTCCCTTTTCCATACCCCTACAAGGACAACATTTGGACTTGGCTCAACAATGTCAAACCTCACAAGCATAACCTCATCTCCAATGTCAGAATTTCCACCATAACGAGCCTGGTCTACTTTGTTTGGAAGGCTAGAAATGATCTTATATATAACCACAAAGTCACCCATGAAGCCTCTTGCGCTCACAACATCATCCAAGCAACAAAATACCACTTCTCTCACCATTGGAAGGATAAATCCACACACACAATGATCTGGGCCAAACAACTCGGCATTCACCTAATGTAACTGTGATCTATTATGTTTCTTGTGCTCCTACTGTCTAAGCTGACATCTAGTAAATTCTCCCCCTAGTTCAATACTATAACTTTTCAAAAAAAAATATCTTTAAAATATCTATTCTTAAAAATTATAGTATGAATTATGTATCATGTGAAAATGACTTTAGTCGGATTGAATAATTATCCACGAATATTTGGGTGATTTGTTTGATTGAAATGATCTTTAACCGGATTTTGATATCGGACTTATAAAATATATTAAGTAATATGTAATATCTTATTATGGACTTATAGTATAAACTTATAGTATGGATTATGCCATTATAGACTATTAGAGTTACTTCAGGTTGGGGTACTTTGGGTCAGGTTACTTCGGGTTGGGTTACTTCGGGCTATCGGGTCACTCGGGTTGGGTTGCTTTGGACTATCGGGTTACTTCAGGTCGGGTTATTCGGACAATTAGGTCAATCGAGTTGGGTTACTTCAGGTCATTTATTACTTCGGGTTGAATCGATTTCAAGCGGTCAATTCCGAATATTCACTTTTAAAAAAATTCGGGGCTAGGTCGGCTGCCTTGGACAATCCGACCAACAACCTAGTCATTAATTATAACAACCTTCTTTTTCCTTAATTGATATATCAATTTCCTTTTCTATTAATCTTTTTTTCTTGTAGCTTTCTGGATCATGAGATTCTCACTTCTCATTATTATTAACTCTCCCATTCTCTCTTCTCCTTTCTACGGTTGAACTCTTAGATCTCAAGTATTAATAAGGGACAAATGATTATATGAGTCGAGGAGCCTAGAGTACTCTTGTTTTGTGTCGAGTTAATATATACTTGACTAGAATAACCGATTACTGATGAGGCTTAGGTCTCCCATTTGAGGTGACACCAAAGATTCCATTCAAAATATTGGATAACACAAGTATAGTCAAGGGTTAAACCCTTTGTTCACTTCTGATGTAGTCAACACTATTTCATTTTGTTTTACAAATGACCGTTGACTTCCTTGGAGAATGAAATTTCATTAGAGTTATGGTGTGTTAAAAGGTAAATAGTCCTTCTTTCAAATATTTTGATATCTGGCAAACGTTCATGTAGCCGATCTAGAGAGAATCAAGATGGAGGTTAAGTCATTAAATGACGTTTATAGGATTTGACGAACATGATTTGGATATTGATTTTGAGATGAACAAAACAAGAAAGTTATTCGTAGATGAGATATTGTGTTCAATGAGAGGTTTTTGTACAAGGATGCTGAACTTGAAGTGGTTATACATTTTCAACTAAGGTGGGAGTAAGGAAATTACTAAGGAAGAACCACACACATCGGAGGATTCATTACATAGGTCCACTAGAGAGTGTGGGTCGCTTGATAGGTATACTCCCTCTAACTTTTATCACTTGTGTAATGATAGTGATGAGACTAAAAGTGATATACATAGACATCTCACAATGAGCACGTGAACATGTAGAGGCTTACAATAGATGATGAGATGGACTGATTGATAACCAACGAGAGTTGGGCGATAATTGAGCCTCAAAGGGTGAGAAGGTATTACACAACAAGTGTATGTACAAATTCATGAAAGAGGTTGATGGAAGAAAGAGTTATAAGACAAGACTGGTTGTGAAAGAGTTTTAACAAAAATACGATATCAGACTATACTGATGTGTTTTATTCCTATGGTGAAACTAACTACTATTTGTCTAGTGTTGAGTATGGTACTTATAGAAAATTTAGAGCTACAATAGTTAGATGTAAAATCAACTTTTTAACATAACAATTTAGATGATAAGATCAACATGAAGCAACAAGAGGGCTACATGTATGGGTAACTATGAGTTTGTTTGTAGATTAAAGAAGAGTTTGTATGGATTAAACAAGCTCATAGACAATAGTACAAGAAGTTTGATCGATTCATGCATGAAATCGAGTTCGTGAAGAGTGAAATTGATCATTGTCGTGAATTCAATAAGTTCGTCAATAATTCTATCATATTGTTGTTATATGTTGATAAGATATTAATAACATGTTCTAGTGCTCAATAAGTGATATTTAAAAAAGAAGTTGTATGAGTGAATCTTTGTAAAGACATTGGTGAGACTTAGAAGATTTTGATCTTCAGAATTAATTGAGATACAAAGATAAGAAAGTTGTTTATTTCGAAGACTAATTATCTAAAGAAGGTTTTGAAGAGATTCATTAAGAATGATGATAAGCCAACTAACGTCCCACGAAAACCACTTCAAGTTATATAATAGAGACTCGCCTACAAATAAAAGAGAATGCATCTAAATGAAAAGAACTTTGTATGCTTCAATAAATGGTAGTTTAATGTACGTAATGGTGTGCATAAGGCTTGGTAATGCACATGTGGTAGTAGTTGTTAGTCTCTTCATTTGCAATGAAAACAACATTACGAAGTAGTGAAATGTATTCTTAGATACTTGAAGGGTCTCATTGAGCATGCCTTGTGGTTTGTAGGTAAAAAGGTCGAGTTATTAGAGTATGTTGATGCAGATTTGACATTAAGTGGTTTTGATAAGAGAAACACAAGTAAAAATGTCTCCCCATTGAGCGGTACTACGATATCTTGGATTTATAAATTGCAGAAAATTGTGGCTTTGTATACTACGAAAGTTGGGTATGTTGTAATTACTTAGGTTAAAAATCATATGGTATGATTGTAGAGTTTCTTGGGTGAATTAGAAAAGTATCAAAGGGAGCATACTCTTTACAATGGCACTTAGAGCGCCATTCACTTGTGTAAAAATCTAACATTTCCTTCAACGACCATACACAGAATTAAATTATCATTACATACAACACTTGGAAAGAAAATTCTACAACTAAAAAATATTAGGATAATCTTTAGGTGGGATATTTCTTGGGTTGTGGAGTATGATGTTATGCATATATACTACAATATTGTTTTCGACGATATTGAAAATCGTCGTTTATAGAATATAGTGTATAATTCTGGTTTAATATTGTCCCCAATTGTTTATCGATTTGTGATAACTAGATAGCCAATTCTTTTGCTTTATGTTATGGGTTGATTGCATTCTAGTCCTAGAAGATAAGCATTATTAATAGAATTATAATTTATTTCAAAATTTGGTAATTTTATTAGTGATTTTAAATAATTCACTATCTATAAAAACTCAATTTTAAAAAGAAAATAAATCAAGGACAATTAAAATTTAATCATATTCAACTTTGTGTGTATTAACGACAATTATTTTCCTTCAACAAGTTGAATAATAAACATGTTACGTTTGCCATCCATTTTGGTAAATGAAATAAAAATTAACATGAGGGTTTTATGAAAAAGATATTACAGTTCGAGTAAAGTCAACGATTAATTGTTTATGAGATTGACCTTTTGTTTTTAAGTTAAATTATTTCCATGAAGAGGATGTCTCTTTTAATTTTGTCAACGTGCAAAGTCCTTCTCCATGCTGAGTTGTATTCAAGTTGTACCCTCACGTAAGCCGTACACAGTACAGGCGTACGATACTAGACAACCTCATGATGATTATCACTTTGTCATGATCGATGACTTACGGAGTCCTTTTTCATGCTCGGTTTTATGCCCTCTATCCTACGCATGGGCCTGGTTGGACTAAACCGCCAATTTTCAAACCGGTCCAAGGTGACGGTTTGGCCAAACTGACGGTTTAAGTTTGTCGGTTTGGCCAAACCGTGAGTTAACAGTTTAGGTTTAGGGTAATTATTATTTTTTTTTAAGGAAGAAGGATCAAATTGGCCGTTTTGGACATCAAACCGTCGGTTAACCGCCGGTTTGGTCCTCAAAACTGGCGGTTAAACCGCCGGTTTGGTCCAATTTTTTAATTTTTTATTTTTATAAACCGCCACCAAACCGGCGGTTTAGGTTAAACCTAAACCGGCGGTTTGGATTTCTACGGTTTAGGTTTAGGTTTGGGTCTCATGCCTACTCTTTCCACCATTATACTAGTTGAATTTTGTGTATTTTTTTTATATAATATTAATATACAATTTCAATTAAATAATGTTAAAATACAATCATAATTAGTTAATTCACAATGTTAACAAACTCAGTCATTTTCAATTATACAAGTTTCGTTTGTTTACACAAAATTGTGTTACACAATCTCAAATGAGTTGCACAAGTCAAAAAGTCCGTCATTTACACAAGCTCTTCTTTTATACAAGTCCGTCATTTACACAAATCCGTCGTTTACACAAACACATCGTTTACACAATCTGTCATTTACACAATCCGTCATTTACACAGGGTTTGGTTACACAATTTCAAACCCATCGAGTTACACAAGTCCAATTATATCTATAAAAAAATGTAGGCAATAACCCATATTTATAAAGTTGATTCAAATTTTGTAATTAAGCAAATTGGGACAATTGACAATTTTCAAAATTGTGGCCCTATCCTCCAATTAAAAAATATAGGTAATTTTCTGCAATTACCTAGTTAGGTGCAAATTTGCAACTTTTAAGGTTTGGGTCAAATATTGTATTACAAAAGTTGGGGTTCTTTGATGTACATAAAGATAAACTAGTGTATTACCCTCACTTTGTGCGGTTTCAGTTTTAATAAATATTTAATACTTAAAAATTTATATGTATATTTTGTAAAATAATAATCCGAAAAATAAAATTATAATCAAATATTATGATTTTTAATTCTCTTTTA
Organism: Fagopyrum homotropicum; assembly: GCA_033239125.1. Taxonomy (NCBI): domain Eukaryota; kingdom Viridiplantae; phylum Streptophyta; class Magnoliopsida; order Caryophyllales; family Polygonaceae; genus Fagopyrum; species Fagopyrum homotropicum. The sequence goes on from BSWB01000005.1 coordinate 127,055,334, forward strand.
AGTATTTATCTCTTCTAGTTAATTATATTTTTAAATTGATTTGTTAAGATATGCTTGTTGGTAAAAAAAAATCGTAAAAATCTAAAATTATTTTTATAAAAATATTTATTTAAATATTTTTTTAACAATTTAGAAATCAATTTTCAATTTATATTAACATTTGGAAATCACTTTTTAAAATAATTTTTCAGGCTTCGAGAAACCTGGCGTTGACACGTGGCAATAGAGGCTTCTGCTTTAATAGATATAAGATTAATTAAACGATACCGAAGGCAATTTGTTTGGATCTGCAGTATAGCATAATGAGAAGCTGGCAACATATATCAAATTCTGGAAATATTAAAATATTCATTTGAGTTTGAAGAACCGAGTAGGGGACAAAGATAGGATCGAAATATTCTAGGGTTGAATAGAGTATGGAAACGTTTTGCAATATTGGATATCAAGGCTTTAAAATGAATACCAAAGCCTTGAAGTCGAACATTATTTTTTTTTTAAAGATGAATTTGTATTATCTGAAAGAATTTACAATAGAGTCAGACTAGAGGAGAGGGCAAAAGATACATTGATAGAGAAAAGATTATGGGAGCTGAATGCCAATTAAATTGGCCCATGAGATGGATTCAGAGGATCAGTTTTTCCAGTTGTTTGAGACATAGTTCTTTGTTGTGGAGATGATGGTGTGAGCTGTTGAGGTGGGATGAGTGAAACTTTGATCGAAAGTGAGATCATTTCTTGCTTTCTAGATGAAATAGATGTAGCTTGTGATGGTTGCGACACGAGTATGAGATCACAGATCATTCTTGTTGCATTTGAGATAGTTGAACCAAGTCCAGAAGTTGTGCCAGTTGAGATGTGGAGCCGGTTCACGGAGCCAAGAGAAAATCTGGTCAAGAACAGTAGTGGAGTAGCTATAGTATTGGAAAAGGTGATCTTCTGTTTCGGGGTGCAGACCGCAGAATTTACAAAAGTCAGTTGTTACAATATTCCATGTGAGCAGTTTGGAGAGCGTGGGGAGACGTTTGTGACAAGCCAACCAAGTAATGAACCTGCATTTTGGGACGTTGTTGTTTTTCCAAATAGAGATGTGGAGGAAAGGTTGGTTCAGAGGGGTAGGCTTCCAGATGAGGCTTAAAGCGGCAGTAGTTGAGAAGGCTTCGTTAGGTCTTGCTGTGGACGAGGAGAAGTTTGAGGCGTTTCCGGTCTCGACTATCTCATCCCGGACTTTGAGGATAGCACACCAGGAATGGCTATACTTATAACTTGGAGCATGATCGCAGATGGAGGAGCCTTTGAGGATGTTGGAGTGAACGCAATCAGACCAAATGCTAGGAAATCTGGCCGGGTTGTCAAGCTCGAAGATTAGCTTTGAAATACATGCTTTGTTCCAGGAGAGTAGCTCTTTAAAACCAAGCTCACCGTCCTCTTTGGGAGAGCAAACAGTAGACCAGGCGATAAGGGCACGAGAGCTAGAATCAGTACCGGCCCAAAGGAAAGAACGTAGCATCCCAGTGATAATGGAGGTGACGCCTTGGGGTATCAGGAGGATAGCGTTCCAGAAATGATTTATGGCCATGAGGATGGATGAAATAATCTGAGCTCTACCAGCGTAAGAAAGTTTTCTAGCGGTCCAAGAGTGAATTTTGCTGGTGGTTTTGGTAATGAGAGGCTTGTAACCAGTGGTGTTTAGGCATTTACTTCCGATTGGAATGCCAAGATAAGTGAAAGGGAGGGTGCCAAGCGGAAGACCAATATCGCTTGAGAGAGATGCGCTGTCATGAGGATTTAATCCTCCAGTGTAGAGGGTGGACTTTAAGGAGTTTAGGTAGAGCCCTGAGTATTTACCAAAGGCTCGTAAGGTGTTTATGAGGATCTTAATAGAGGTTTGGTCCCCGGCAGAATAACATGAGGTCATTGGCAAAACATAAGTGAGTGGTTCGGGGTGAACTACACTTGGGGTGAAGGTTAAAATCTGGATTTGCAGTGTTGCTTTGATGGGCTAAGATGGAACTGCGAGAGCTTGACGGATTGTTTCTTAGAGCGTTTCGATCCGCCCATCGTGGGGCAGCAGGGAGGGCCCGGCCACGCCCCGCCTTGAGCACAAGTCAAAAAGTCCGTCATTTACACAAGTTCTTCTTTTATATCAAGATCTTCTTGTTGTAGTCCGTCATTTACACAAGTTTTTCTTGTTTTAGCTGTTCAAGATCTTCTTGTTTAGTCAATCGAGATTTTCACTCTCCTAGATCTTCTTGTTAGCCGTTTGAAATCCGATGGCGAGGGTTGCAAGAAGTTATGACTCGCTCCTAGTCGAGATGCACATGGCAGTTGGTGAGACGAAGAAGACGAACGACTGCGGGAAACTCTAATTGCAGAATCTGGCGATTGGGGTGATTTTATAGGGTTTATATTTTACGTTTTTCCCTAATACCAGTTTAATTAATTATTTTTAAATTTAAAATTTTATAAAAAAATAAAAGGACATAATTTGTATCTATAATATAAAAAAAAACCTTACTACACCATTTGTTTCAAAATTATTAAAATTTTTGAAAAAGTAATAGACAATGAAAATTAGTTTGACGAAAGGATGTGCATGTGCAATGTGTACGCTTACATGTGTTTATTTGTTAAAGAAGAGGAATAAATTAGATAACAATTCAGCTGTTTGACACATAAACTGATATAATAAATATCCCGAGTAAAACAAAATGTGAATTATGCACAGCACACCAATTTTGATTGGGAAAACTTCATGATGCTTATTCAAATATATAAAAATATAATATATTGTAGAGGACAGGTCATGGAGTGCCATTAGCACGACCTGGTATCCATCACAACCTGAAAGCTAAGTAAGAAATTTCATTATATTAGAGCCCAATTTTCATATTTTTATTGACTTTTTTAAATAATGAGCTAGTAGATCGTCTATCATATCTATCCCCACAAGCTCTGCTTGTATTTGGATTTTTGATATATTGAAATCTAGAACATGGACTAAAAATAAATTAAAAGGTCCGGTCTAAATAGGGTTTGGACCGAACCGACCATATTTGACTGAACTTACACCGACCCCACCCTAGTGATCTAGGTCGGTCCTGGTCTAGAAAATTCCCATGTTCGGATAGGGTTTTGATATAGATAATCTCTTTCACGTAGTCTCACCTATTCTCATCTCAAATTTCGATCATTGTAAAGTGATAAAATATTGTTGATCTCCCCATTTGAAACCCTAAACGTCCATGAAACCCTAAACAATGGCTAACAAGCAATCACATAAACATAGCCATGTGTTTGATCATTAATTATCATTTTACAATTTTTTACTATATTATAGAGGGTCGTCCAATGAATTTTGGTGGCCCTGTTCCAAAATTAAAATATCATCCTATTTAAAATAAAATTTCGGGTTCAATCTTCATTCTTCCATGTAGAAACAGTGATTCGTGTAAACGAATCTTCAAGTTTGTCATCTTCAGAATAGAGATTAGAGAAGCAAATGATTTTGTGTAAACAAATGTTCGAGTTCATAGTCTTCTGAATAGAGATTAGAGAGTGAGGATGATGTTATGAAATTGATTTGCTGATCTGCACTTGAAATTGTGTTTAGGTATGAAGATGTCGATTTAATAATCTGCAAAATATAAAAGAAAACGAACGGTCAACTTAGTAGAGAAAAAGTAGAAGATATATATTTTTAAAATTTGAGTAAAAAAAGAATATAGTCGATAAAATAAGAGAGATATTGTGTTATATTTGTATAAAAAGAAAACCTAACGGCAATTTTTAGATACTAAATCTTTATTAGTAATAATAATATATAAAAAATAAAAAAATATGGGGCCCTTTAAAATTGGGGGCCTTGTTCCATTGGGTTCTTTGAAGTCCCCATCGGACGGCCTTGAAATTATACATTGTTGACTTTGTTGGTTATATGTCAGGAGTATAAATAACGTGCCATGTGTTCGATCGTAAGTGAGACCACGTAGCCCATGTGTTGATCATTAATTAGTTTTATGCTAATAAAAGTTTGTAAAATCTAATTTGTAATTTAATAAATAATAATATAAATAAAAAAACATAATCGTATAATATTGAAATGCCACAATCTGATACGAAATCGCTTAACTAAAATCGGTACAATAATCTAAAAAAATCAAAATCATATAAAAATTGGTATATTAATTTACCGAGATTTAAAACAAAATTAACTCATAATTTAAAAACCTTCAATTCAAAATTTGAAAAGATTGTTTTTTAAATAAAAAAAACATTTTAAAAATGTTGATCAAACAATCGGTACACAAAAATAAACATAAAATTTGATACGAATTTCAGAATTTGTTTTAAAGATGATGAACAAAGTAGGCGAATATGAAAGTATAATTTTGTAAAAAAAAAGAATATGATACAAAATTGCGTGTGCTACGGGTATAAATAGTTTATATACGTACATAAATAGTTTATATACGTGTCATACGGGTATAAATAGTTTACTTTTGGCGATTTTTCAGAACATCGTTATTTTAAATTAATTGTTAAAAGACAAAACTACATAAAACCACCCTTAGTTTAACTATTCTGTAAGAAATTACCCTTTATGATGACTATTAAAATAAAAATATAATTAGGTAATTATTCAGCTCATAATTCATATAAAAATATATTATTGTAAAGGAATCTTTAATCGACAACATGACCTGATATGCATCACAACCTGAAAGCTAATTAGTAAGATATTTTCATATTCATAATGACATTTTTTTAGAAAAGGTCTAGTAAGATATTTTCACTTTGAAAATAATGAGCTAGTAGACCTACAAACTCTGCTTGTATTTGGATTTTTGATATATTGCGGAAGTTGATCTCTTGTAAGACAATTCTATGAAAGTTGGTTTAAGACTTTGCACTAAATAGGGTTTCAGCAGAAGAGGTTGAAACCCTAAACGGCCGTATCGATCGGGCTTGCGGATGAGTTGTCACCCAATCACAATTGAGAAATGAAGATTGAAATATAATTGGATGCAAGTAAGTTATATACAAATTGAAATCACTCAATAAAACAAATACTAAGGGTGTGTTTGGTAGGAAATGGAGGTTATTTTGAAGATTAATGTAGATGAAATTTAAAAGAGGTTAAATTTGATGTGGGATTTATTAAGGATTATTTGATGTAAAATAATTCCATCAAGTTGTTTAGTTGAAGATTTTTTAATAGGTTTAATTGATGCAGATTTATAAATTTGAGTGAAATTTTAATTGATGGTTGAAAATTAATCTCTTTTAACCTTGGTAATATGAGGTTATTTTTTGACAATTTTTAATCCCAATTAACCCTGATATAATCTTCTTCATAACCTCTATCTCCATCCAAACACCTACATAAATTAATCTCCTAAATTTTAATCTAAATTAACCTCTTTTAATCCTCAACCAAACACAACCTAATTTGGGAAGACTCGAGGGGGTATTTTTTTACTAATAAAAACTTGACTGTATCCTTCCTTACATGATCAATATTTTATTATTTGAAAGGGATCAATATTTTTGTTAAAAAAGAATAATAATAACAAATATCGAAAAAAAGTCAATAATATATGGAATAGAGGCATCTTTAAGATTAATCCTCGAGTGATGGAATAGCATTAACGTATACAGGACCTGGTACACACCACAACTTGAAAAGTAAAGCATCTAATGTCATTGATGAACCGATCATAATGGTCTTTAAACTTACTGTATTTTGATTTGTCAAGAAAATGATTTAAAAGATAATATTCGATTTATAGATGCTCAATATGAAGCCGATATAAACTCACCACTTCCAAACTAAAATTTCAGAAAAACACTCCCCCAGTTGTCCATTAATTGGAGTCTCCTGAAGGCGACTCTAATCAACAGGTATCGCCTTCCCTCTATCATTCTTTTCTTATCCAAATTTAATCTTGTTTGATTATATTAGTTAAGCGAAACCCTAATTATAATTATAGGACCCTAACCTGGTTGTACGTACTTTGTGCAGGAAGGAGAAGTTAATTCAAGTGGAAGCAGCGATGGGGGGCAAGAATAATTTGGAAGTTCTTAATGCGCTGGACGTAGCGAAAACGCAACTGTACCACTTCACAACTATAGTCATAGCCGGGATGGGGTTCTTCACCGATGCTTACGACTTGTTTAGTATCTCTTTGGTGACCAAGCTGTTGGGCCGTCTCTACTACACCCACGCCGGCTCCGGCAAGCCCGGAAGCTTGCCTATCAATGTGACAGCCGCCGTAAGTGGCGTGGCCCTCTGCGGGACCTTAGCCGGCCAACTCTTCTTCGGATGGCTCGGGGACAAGATGGGACGGAAGAAGGTCTACGGTATGACCTTGGTGCTCATGGTCATGGCCTCGGTTGCCTCGGGCCTCTCCTTCGGCCAAGCGCCCAAGGCGGTCATGACCACCCTTTGTTTCTTCCGCTTCTGGCTAGGCTTCGGCGTCGGAGGCGACTACCCTCTCTCCGCCACAATCATGTCCGAGTACGCAAACAAGAAGACTCGCGGAGCCTTCATCTCCGCCGTCTTTGCCATGCAAGGAATCGGGATCCTCACCAGTGGAATCGTAGCTCTCACCGTCTCTGCCGGATTCGAGAGCAAGTACCACCCACCCTCCTTCAAAGTCGACCCCGTCAAGTCCCTTACGCCGGAAGCCGACTACATCTGGCGTGTAGTCTTGATGTTCGGAGCCATTCCCGCGGCTCTCACCTACTACTGGCGTATGCAGATGCCCGAGACCGCAAGGTACACCGCCTTGGTCGCCAAGAACGCCAAGCAAGCAGCCTCCGACATGTCCAAGGTCTTGCAGGTTGAATTCCAAGCCGAGGATGCTAAGTTGGAGGAGCTGGTCAGCGACGAGAGGCGACAGTTTGGTCTTTTTTCGAAGAAATTTCTCCGCGTCTATGGCGTTCGTTTGTTAGGGACGACGAGTACCTGGTTTCTACTCGATATCGCCTTCTACAGCCAAAACCTTTTCCAAAAGGAGTTGTTCACCGGTGTTGGGTTGCTCCCTCCTGCTGCCGAGATGAGTGCCATCAGTGAGGTCTACAAGCTTTCTAGGGCACAGACTATCATTGCACTTTGCGGGACTGTCCCCGGCTACTGGTTCACCGTCGCCTTCATTGATATCATCGGAAGGTGGTGGATCCAAATGATTGGTTTCTTCTTCATGACTGTCTTTATGTTTGCTATTGCCTTCCCATGGGATCACTGGATGAAGAGGGAAAACCGCATCGGATTCGTCGTAATGTACTCCCTCACCTTCTTCTTCGCCAACTTTGGACCCAACGCCACCACCTTTGTCGTCCCCGCTGAGGTTTTCCCCGCCAGGCTCAGGTCAACTTGCCACGGTATCTCCGCTGCAGCCGGCAAGGCTGGGGCTATTATAGGTGCTTTCGGCTTCTTGTACCTCTCGCAAGACAAGGACCCCAAGAAGAGAGACGCAGGCTATCCCGCTGGAATCGGCAAGAAGAACTCACTCATCCTCCTCGGTGTCATTAACTTTGTCGGCATGCTTTGCACCTTCATGGTGCCTGAACCAAAAGGCATGTCACTCGAAGAGGCTTCGGGAGAGGTTGATGACCAAGACAGTGATGACAGAGAGCCATGATCCCATCAACCTCTCTTCCATTCTTTTTCTACTTCGATCTTCTGCATGTGATGAATTCTTCCTTCTTTTTCTTCTTCTTCTTCTTTTATAAGGATATCATTCTTCCTCAACTGTATTTTATTTGTTTCGAATTCGATTTTGCTATTTACTCAAAGAAGATAATTATGACATGACAATGGTTGAACAAAATTGCATTGTGATACTAAGGAGTTAAGTGCAATTAAGAAATTCCTAGGGATGAATACTAAAAAAAAAAAAGAGATTGAAATAGCAATGGACAAGAAAGAAACGAAAGGTAGACGATGCTAATTGGCCATGGAAACAGGGATGAAAGAAGGCATGGCCAAAGAAAAGAAGCTAACATTAGTTACGAATGAGTTGTACTAAACCATAATAATTATTTTTAGTCATGGTTAAACTGTAGCAGCTAACTTCTACTTATTTCGGCAGTAAATTTAGCCATGTTCAAACTGTGGCAAAAATCTACCCTTTTTCAACATTAAATTCCAGCCATGTTCAAACTTTGACGTAAAATCTACCTTTTATAAATTCCAAACCTCGTTCAAAAATTTCTAACTCCTCTATTCGCCTCTTCTGGCTAACCTACGACCGCCACGGTAAATACAACTGCACTCTCGATCACAAGTCCATTGTGTCTTCATCCTTTGGATCATTTGGGCTTATCTCTATGCTCGATCATCCTCAAATGCCATAACTATTAAGATTGACAACGAAGTATGCTAAACGCTTTTATAACAAAATGCAAAAATGGCTTGCTCGATGGATCCATTACCGAGCCGGCTATAACTTCTCCAGTCTATATACATTGGGCGCTTGCCAACTCAATGCTCATCGGTTGGATACAAGAAACAATCGATTCAGAACTCAGCCCAACGCTCAACACTCTGGACAACGCCAAAGATCTCCGGGATGATATAAAGTAAAGCGTTGCCTACCGGTAATGGACCACACATCCTTAAGCTCTGCTATGATATCGGAAATAGCAAGGCCAACCAATTGTTAACTACTATGGTCGCTTGTGTCGTCATTGGGATGATCTCGCTATGTGTCTTCCATCTCACACCGACATATGCAAACCTTATGGTAAGATTCTTACAACCGAGCGGGATGATGAACATGTTCATCAGTTCCTACTTGGACTAGATTCATAACTCCACCTTGATAGTTATGTGTTTTAAATTGTTTTGATGATGGAAGTAGGGGTGTCCATGGGTCGGATTTGGGGCGGAGAGTACCCTATTCATTCCCATACCCGTTTAGTATAATGCCCCCCCGTCCCCATCCCCGTTCGGGTATTGATAAATTGTCCCCATCCCCGTCCCCGTCGGATATTTGTCTCCATCAGGGAATCCCATGCCCATTTAATTTTGAGAAAATAGGTGATATAGGGCCCTTTTTAATTAGTGTAGATTAACTAGGCCCCTAGGATTATTAACTAAATAAATAAAGATTAAATAAATTACTTATGAGATAAAATAGAAGAGTTGAGGAGCAATTTATTAAAACGGTAATCAAAACGTGCCTTAAATAAGCAATAGAATTTAAAAAAAAGGCAACCGAATACCCAAGAATATCGCACCATCTGCAACCTCTATGAGAGAGAGTGGAGTACATCCGTCAATCACACACATCATCACGTATTCCAAGCGTCGATTAACTTTACTCTTTCTTCTCCATTTTTGGCGATTCAAGGTCCAAGTCTTATCTGAAGAAGCTCTCAGCATTTTCGCTTCAAGGTATCGTCTTCACCCCTTACATTTCGTTTACATCTACTTATCCAGTAAAGCCGATACTTATAAGCGTTTATATCATGCTCCATTGAAGGATAGTATACACTCAATATATGCATATCGCCATTGAAGACCGCTGAAGACATATTAAGAGTATCGTCTTCCCCAACTCACCAAAAGGTACCATTTTTTAGTTCGAAATGAAGTTTATTGCAACCTATTATTCGATTATGTACCAGATTATTACAAATCAAACACGAATTTGAGGATTGTTCCAACGAACGAAGTAGGCTAACATTAAAAGTAATCTGTGGAAATTTTTTGATTCTATGGAGATTGATTGTCTAAATATGTAATCAAACTAGGAAAATACAGAGTAATATTCATCTATTTCATTCTTTTATCTACTTACTCAGTAAATAAATGCCCAGATATGTTCTTGAGATATCTGGTTATGAAACTCCAAATTTATTGACGATGTTGCATGTTAAGTTAAATGTTCGTATATATAGAAAAAAACTACATATTATTTTATTTTTTTATGGTACACACAAATCTGATACATGTTTATATCAAACTTATAGCTGTATGTACTAATTATGTCTAATATGTTCCTGATATTTGTTAGAATTTGGTGTGGAAATGAATGATTGTTGATTGTTGTTGATGCATGTCGGTTACAGTAGACTGAATAATAACAAATATATACATATTATTTAGACAATTTATATTGGATACATGTAGAATATGTATACATATCAACATGCAAATTGATTATGAATCAAAATACTAACCAAATATATAGACAAGCATCATTTTTGTTACATATCAATGTAGATGTTTATGAGATATCATACACGGATGTGTTACGTTTATATCTCGTAATAGGCATACAAAGTATGTATTTATAATATGTATATATAGCATTCAATATAAGTTACAAAATCAACTAATCGTATTAGTTCTTTGATAGTACAAACACTATACAAGAAAAAAGCGAATGACCATTAAGCCCCACATGAGGAAAAAACATCCTACTTCTGGGGCTGGTCCTTCCAAGCAAGTATCCAAATGTCTTCATTATGTAGTTGTTAATCAATTGTAGCTCAATAGATAAATGTACAGATCAATAAGTAATCAAATGTAATGGTCTATTTGTAATTATGTACCAATAAGCAAGCATGAGACTGACAAACATCATATGCATATAACACATCAATAAGCACATATTTATGTAACTGTCATGTTATATGGTGTTAAAAGCATATGTTTTTCATAAACAAAAAAATCTACTGATTAGTACATGAGTAAGCACATATTTATGTAACTGACATCATATGTATTACTAATATACACAAGTTGATGCAAAAATGTAATATGTTTATATATATACAAATATGCTGGTATTATATGTACAGGTTTGGAAAACAGTTGCTTGTACACAAGTAATGTAGTTCAATATGTAATAGACAACACATATTTGTGAGTATAGCATCAAATGTATTACATATATACATACAAATGTGCTGATTAGTCAAATTATAAACAGGGAATGGAAGGTACATACACCCAAGATGTCCCAATAATGAATAGGGAAGACATTCCCCAACTGAAGGTTTGTCAAAATATTATAGACTACATAATATACATTTTTTGTTTATTGTACTAATATATTACAACATATTATATTTACCTTTACAGTTCACCTACCGATGGTGGAAAATGAATCCCCTCGGATGGCTCGTATTAACAGCTTTAGTCGACTCCAACTTATACCAATGATACTTGACGGGCTGTCTGATCCCGACAACAAAAGAATGAAGAATGGGGTATTTGCACCAATAATTGAAATGAGCAACAACTAAAAATGTCAAACTAGATTATACACTTTAGAGCATCTTCATCCCAGAAACTAATTTTGAGTTTCTTAATACATTTTCACAATTTTATCTCTCATCCACCTCATCTAAAGAAACTCAATTCTCCATCCCATATTTGCATGATAGTTTCTTCACTTACACCCTACTTTATTTAGCCTATATTCTTTTATTGTGTATATGTATCATCATCATTATTATTATTATTATTATTATTATTATTATTATTATTGTTACTATTATTATAATAATAATAATTACTATTATAATTACTATTATTATTATCATCAATTGATATAACTAATATTATTATTATTTATTTATATATTATCATTTTTAATTAACAATGTAGATTAAAAGACAAGTTTTATTGAAAATTAACTTACAATAATACAATAATATTAAAAAAAAAAGGTCTCGCAACACTCCGAATTCTCTTGATTAAGATCACGAGAACGAGCATGGAAGAAAAATATCTCGAACGCTTAATGAAAATAGATTTTGAAGAAATGTAAGACCTTGCTTAACATGTTTTAGTTATTGTTATATTTTTGTTGTTTATTTATATTTCAAGTTCTTTTTTTTTCTTTCTTTTAAGAATTAATATAATAAATGTTGTTTTTAATTAAAAAAAGTTTAAAGTATAAATATTTTAAAAAAGATTTATTAAAATATAATTAAAATATAATCAATATCAATGTCTATAGATAGATAAAAATATTTTCTAACTAAACATAAAATTTTTATTTTTATTTTCATTATTTTTACTATATATTTTAAACCTTAAAACTTTATGTCTAATATTTGAATTAAAGTTTTAAATAACTCCTCTACTTCCCTATTTTATAGCAAAACTTAAAATATAAAAATATAACAAAAAAAAACAACAATTAAAATATAAGAAAAATATTAAAAACAAAACAAAAACTTACTTTGATTTCTGTGTTTTGTGCAGGAAATTGGCAGATTTCATCTCTTAAAGAAGAACCTTCTCTCCACTTATTGTCTCTATTCCCACACCATCTTCTGACATTAATTTTTATTTTTTAAAAAATAATTAGGGAAGAAACTTTGAGTGTGTGGGATGAAGATGCTCTTATGTTGATGAGGGAGGTTCAGACTAGAAGACAACACTCTATGTGGTTTGGCGTCAGAGAGGTACTGCTAAGGTTTGGAATCAAGGAGTTTGAAGAAATAACGGGGCTTAACTGGGAGGAGGATTTCTTTGATTCATATGATGAAACACCCGATGTCGACATGAAAGCTGTTGTTGGTGTAGAACGATGCTCAACTAAGGATCTGGAAGAAAGATACATGAAAGAACCAAAGGAGTCTCCATTCAAATACAAAATGACCCTCATCCTTTTCATTGAATGTGTTGTTGTGGCCAAAGATAGGAAAATCCAAATCAATCAACAGACGATCAACATGGTCAATGATATGGACCTTTTTAACTCGTTTCCGTGGGGTAGATTAACTTTCGTCTAGACTAAGAAGTTCCTTCAATCTTGTGAGGCTGGAAAAGATAGGAACAGTGGTGGCTACAACATTAGAGGTTTTCCACTTGCGCTTCAGGTATGTGTAAATATGATTGGTGGTTTATTTGCAAATGAATTTTCCAATAAAGCAACCAGAAATTGTGCATTGAAAATATAGTACAAATCCACATAATTATGATGTAATTATGTACATAAGTATATATGATGATTTTGATTTTCATTCAGTAGCTATGAATTAAAAATGTAGTGCATACCCACATATTTTAATACATAATCATTATGTATATAATGGCAAAAAAAAGCATACATATTTTCTGTTTGTTTGACACATTCTACAGATATTTGCTTTCCATTCAATTTCAAAGCTTGCAAGGGTATTCGCAAGTTTAGTAAATGAAAATGCATCACCTTTGTGCCTACGTTGGGTATCAAAGTCTGGTAAAGGGGGTAAGCCGTTCTGTGGGTATGCAGACATTAAGGGTATTATAAATACCCTTGAAAAGAAGGAAATAAAAATAGTCCAAGGACTCAGTGAATCGGATGACATCGAAAGGTGGGTGACAAAAGAGGGAGAAGATGAGAGGATTGATTTCTTGTTTGAAGCTGGATTTGAAAAGTTTGACTTAATAATTACAAGGCCAAATGTTGTGCACGAGAAGGATAAGGAATTTAGGTACGTTATGTACTGATTTTTTACATTATATTGTTTTATGTAGTTAACAGTTACACATATTTATTGATTGATTTTGATTATGTAGTCTTATTGTATCAGAAATAAAGATTAGAAACATATCAAATCTGAATGATGATGAAGATGCTGATGACTTTGTTGATCCACCTAGTAAGTCAAATAATTTACATATTGATTACATATTATATGAGGGTACTGAACATATAATTTATGTACACAGAAAAACCAAATTTGGAGGTGAAAGCTGTTGAAAAGATGAAGGGGAAAAGGAAAGCAGAAAACAGTAGTCCGATTATCAAGCATCTCAGGTTGTCACTTTTATTAAAACAAGTTTTTTTAAATCCAGAATATATGTAGTTGATAATACATATGTTAAACGTCATGTAGATCTTCAAAGAGAACTAACAAGAACAAGGACTCCCTATCTGCAGAAACGATAGATGCAACTCCTGAAAAAGAACCCGAAGGAAAGAAGGAGAAGTGTGTTGAAAAAACAGAGGCAAAGATTCCGGATAGCCCAAGGTCAATTTTGCAATGTACATAATTAAATACATAAACTAGAAACATGGCAAACATATCTATATGATTCAAAATAATGTTACAGAATGTAAAAAATATTTTCTGTGATTTTCAAAAATGTAAATACTTTATTGATTGAACTCTCAGAATGGAAGCAACTCAGCCGGATATGGTTGCAAAAATAATGGAGAAATTGGAATCAATTGAACGGGATCAGAAAGCTCTTGCAGACAAGGTTGAACAACAAGGAATTATGATTGATGATTTGACAACATATTCAAAGGATCTTGGAACGCTATATGATAAGATAGACACAACTGTGTACATGGCAAGCAAGAGGACCGAGAACAAAATCAGAAACCTTGTTAAAGAACTTATAGCCCAATCAGCTGATACAAGGGGGAATGCCCCAACTGAAAAAAGTGCTGCTGCATCTCCAAAAGAGACTGCAGATGATGCTTTTGTTCAAGAAATAGGTGGTGGTTCGAGCAAGGTATGAACAACACAAGTGTTTAGTCTATAATCCCAAAACATCGTAGAATATGTAATGTTTATGTATCTTTATGTAATTGAATATGGTACTCTATATATGACATATTATAAAAATATGCAAATGGATGTTTATCATTTTGTTAAAACAGGGCGTCAATGTAGTAGAGCCTGTTCGAAGGGTCAGGCTAAGGGTTCCAAAAGATAGTAAATACAAGCGTACCCCGTTCAGGAAAAACGTGAAACTACCAAAAGAACCACCAATGAGCTCGCTACAAACAGTTAATCGTCAAAAACTGTATAACTGGGTGAAGAACAAAGACGATTAAGGTATGATTCGGGGTTATATTAAGAACATATCTAGAGCATCAATACAGGACATACTAAAACAAAGCGGCTGGATTAAAGACGAGATATGTACACATGTTCAATACATATATATGCATTTTTGATACATATTGAATTATTCAAAATAAGTACCTGCGCATATGTATAGTTTGCTTACATTTACACACAAAATATGTATAGTTATTGTGATCCCTATGTAACTGCTCATATGTACATATTGTTTACATGTGCACAAAGAATATGTATAAGTATGTTGACTCCCGTAAATATTGTTTGTCACATGCTATTGCTGAGATTATTATGTAACTGCTCTTGCTGGGATCATTATATAACTGCTCATATGTACATCTTGTTTACATATATATACAAAATATGTCTAGTTATGTTTGACCCCCGTAGTTTTGATTTCCACAAGTTCTGATGAGATCATTATGAACATGCGAAAGAGCATTGTTGAAAACCCTGAACGATTCACCAAGATTGCTGTGCTTTCATCCGTTTGGTCTAGGGCATACAACCGTACGGTTTTTGAAAAGCATGGTACCATGAAAGACACGAAGCCAAGTTTTAATCAAAGCATGCATGATGTTATTTTGGGGGACAACCCACAAATGTTCAAAAAGCTGTTATATGATGTTGATGTGATATATTCACCATTTAACCTCCTAGAATCTCATTGGGTTGCACTTGAAATTGATTTCCGTATGTGGTGCATATATGTGTATGATCCACAGATCCACTACACGAAGGATGACAAGCTGCAAAATCTTCTTGAGCCAATGGTTGTTATGCTCCCTTAACTTCTTGGAGTACATGGCAAGCACAAACGTCTTAGAGATCGACTCAAGGGGCCACTCAAGGTGATAAGAAAAACTGGTTTGAGTATCAATTCTGATGGGTACGTGTATTGGACTTCAACTATGTAGTATAATATTACATACTTTATATTTATGTGCACTTGTTGAACGGAGGGGAAGCTGTGGCATTTCCACCTTGAAGTACATACAGTACTTAGCGTCTAGATGCAAAGATTTGAGTGCTATAAGCGATGAATCTGTTCACGCAAATATGGAGAAATTGGCAAACGTCGTGTTCACTAGGGAATGGCGCGAATGGTTCAATGAGATTTGAAAATTATTATATTATGTAATGGTTTATGTAACCGAAACATCAAAACATCCATGTCACTGCTTGTCTTTATTATGAACCGTAGTTATTATAAACCTGGTTGTGTAGAACAGTTTCATATTCAATGCACTTATTCGAATGTTCAGTTTGTTACCTTATTTAGTATATATGTACATAAATGCAATAGTTTTAGATTAAATTCAACAATAGGCTATATTCATAACATATAAGGATACACACATACGACAAAATTATGTAATCATGTATATATGTTTCTGTATGTACTTGACTTAAAATTTGTATATACGATCTTTGGAAGTAGTTGTATGTATAAAATACAAATTGGCATCTAAATGGAACATGTAAACATGTACATATGTTCCCTACATTTCTTGTTCGAATGTTCAGTTTGTTACCTTATTTAGTATATATGTACATAAATACAGTAGGTTAAGGTTATACTCATATAAGGATACACACATACATATAAATTATGTAATCATGTACATATGTTTCTGTATGTACTTGACTTAAGATTTGTATATACGATCGTTGAAAGTAGTTGTATGTATACAGTACAAATTGACATCTCAATGTAATATGTAAACATTTGGTTCGACGTAACCTTATAATTTTTACGTTAAGTTATGCGTATATATGTAAACGAAGTAAGATGTGTGTGTAACACCCCGAATCTGCGGGATATCGGGATGCTACGGGCAAGACCTCACAATGGGTCCCGACCCTTAGCTTGACAACAATTTCACCGGACCTTTCCAACATGACACAAATAAAGGCAAAATGTTAGCATGAAATATTGTGATATTTTAGACACGTTTTCTAAGTGTATTTTATCCATATTGGTGTTCATTGATAAAGCATTGAAGCAATTGTGAGTTAGTTTATCTATTTTGTCGATATAGAGGTCTACATAAGCTTTGTGTTGATTGTAGGCGAATAAGAGCTAAAACCGAACGAATCAAGGGAGAATAGAGATGGATTGAGCATGTCCAAGGATTTAGGACACCATAAGGGAGCTAAGGAAGGTGCTAGGATGAAGAATGACACAAAACAAAGGAGAATTACGAGCTATTTGTGTTCCACGCTCTAAAATACGGCCGTACTAGAGTCCACGCTCTAAACCACGGCCGTGGAACTTTGGCAACACAAGCGTGGAGCATTCCAGAGGGTTACACGGTCGTGGAAGCTGTGAAGCACCGTGATGAATTTCCACGCTCTAAACCACGCTCTAAACCACGGGCGTGGAATCCTAAGGAATCGTGATTTAGGCAATCTTTTAACATACAATTTGAAGCCATGATCTTTTACACAATGGGCTGGACACATATCTTATCTTGCCCTATAAAAGGACGGAAAGAGAGAGATTCCGTCACCTTCGCTTACGCTTGTGCTTAGACTTTGCCTACGCTTATTGTAAGTGCCTAGGGTTTCAAGTTGGACGTGTGGAGATTGTTATTTCGCAACGGAGATTTGTGAAGACTTGGAGATTTGGAAGTTACGCTTTGTCCTTAGGTTTGATTAGAAGGCGGATTGACATCCCGTTCTTCGTTCTTATCAAGGATCGTGATTGGTTTGTGTTATTCTGAATCTGTTACACATCATTATTCTTGTTTGTGGATTGAGATTGATTTGAGATTTATTAAAGGTTTTTGAAGGTTTTCATCTTTCATTCTTTTAAACCTTGAATTTGATATCATAATGACTGTTGTTGGCTAAAACCCTTTAGCAATTCTAAGGTGAAGGGTTGATAGTTGTGGCTTAGATGATGATAGATCGATCGTAAACAGATTGGACCCTGAGAGTTAGAAAGAATCGCCGACGAGCCAGAATCACGGTGTGTTCTTGAGTTCCACGGCCGTGGAATCTCAAGATCCACCCGTAATTTCCCTCAGTTTACGAACCTTGCTTTTACTTTAATCCAAAGTTAAAGATTTGCTTTAACTTAGTATTGGCATGCCTTTTCTAGGTGGTAGTGAAGCCTCAACAACCTCTACCTCGATTTCGAGTGTCACAACCTTAATCGGTTTAGTTAGTCTTGATCCTTGGGTTACAAGTTTGGGTATTTGAGATTAATTCTTGTCTTTAGATCCTTTCTATACTGAAGCCTCAACAACCTTTATAGAGAGTATTTCTAGATAAGTCATATAAAGCCTTGGAACTTCACCGTACATTGCTTTACCTTAGCATACCTTTGCAACTCTTAACTCTGTCTTTAGTTCTTTAGTATATCTTGAATCGATTGCCACAACTGGATACCTGGATCTTTAGGGTTGCTGTTTTTCCCAATATATTTGCAAAGTTTCATACATTTACTTGCTTGACGATTTATAACTGGATTTAACCCCCCAAATCCCTGTGTTCGATACTCTGGAATTCTTGCTTAACTACGCCGATCCGTACACTGCGGGTTTGCTTGCTTTTATTCTAGTTTTATAAATTTAAAGCTTGATTGCACGCACGCTAAGTGGCGAACAAGTTTTTGGCGCCGTTGCCGGGGATTCGGTCTAGGCCGAATTCGGTTATCGGTTGTCAAGCTTGGGAGCTTTCTCCCTTGTTATTTGATATCTCTTCGAGTGTATGCGCAGGTCTAGGAACAACAAAGACCTCTTACCTCTTGATCAAGAGCTTGAGAGGACTTTGAGGAGAAAACTTAAGGAAAGAAAAATGGCTGAAGAAAGAGAACGTGATTACCAAATGGAGTTGGCGGAGAAAGAAGCTCAACTTCAATGGAGTGAGAAGACTCGTAGGGAAGAAATGGATCGTCATCAAACGAAAGTTGATGATCTATCGGACATGATGTTCCAAATGGGGTTGGAAATAAACAACCTCAAGGAGAAAAAGAGAAGAAGGCGACCCGGAAGATCGGTTAGAGCCAACTCATCCAATGAGGATAGCGACTCCTCCATGCCACCACTAGAGGAAATTGATCCAACGATCAATGTGAACCCATTCTTTCCACGGCCAGCTGCTAATCGCCGTGTTCCAGCTAGAGGTGCAAGGAACGAACGTGTGGATGAGGAGCCAAGAACTCTTGGCCAAATGATGGATCCAACGCAGCAACCACGCCGTTTAGGTGTGAACTTCGATGCTGATGATGCACAAGGGTTTAGCTTCAACCCTCAAGTTATTACCATTGTCTGCCAAAATCAATTTGGTGGAACAAGCGCTGAATCTCCACACCAACATCTACAAAATTTTGAGATCATGATGGAGACAATGAAGCCAAAGAATGCAACTACCAACAGTTATAAGCTCAAGCCTTTCTTCTTCTCATTGAAGGGGAAAGCATTGTCTTGGTATCAAGCTCTTCCAAGTGGAAAACTTGAGACATGGGAGGATCTTTCTTCGGAATTCTTCATTAAGTTCTTTCCGCCATCTAATCGGCGGAGTTGAGAGGTAAGATTAATGCATTTTCTATGAGATCTAACGAAAGTTTGTTTCAATCTTGGAAAAGATTTCAGGATTTGCTATTGGATTGCCCACATCATGGCATATTTAAATTGGCACTATTGGAGATATACTATAAGGGGCTGGATGTGGAGACACAATTCAAGCTCCAATCTCTTTCATGTGGTACATTCATGGACATGAGGGAAGATGACGCTTGGGACTTCATTGAGAAGCAAGCGCGAGTTATTGAGAAGTATTCTCATCGGAAAGTGGAGGCGAATCATGTAGATCAAGGGGCAAAGCTATCACAAGCAGCTCAAACTCAAATCTTTTCTCTCAATACGGAGATTAAAGAGTTGAAGGAAGCCATCAAAACCAACTTTCCGAAGCAAAAGGAGCAAGATGTGGGTTATTTAGAAAACAACAATAACCACAACGAGAATGAGAATACAAACCGCAATAACCGGAACAACAACCGGAACAATTGGAACAACAACAACAACAACCGGAACAACAATTGGAACAACAATTGGGGTTCAAACAACAACAATTGGCGTCCCAACCAACAAAATTCCGGTAATTCTTATTCCAATTCAGGAAATTCAAAATCACTAATTCCACCTTCCTCTTCTTCCACTCATTTGAAAAGCCAGGGGCAAACATCTAATGGTGGAAGTACTTCGGGGAAAGAGAAGCCCGATCCCATGTTGGAAACAATTTTGGGGAAGCTTCAAGGATTGGAGACTCGCATCATCAAGGTTGATGATCACATAACTAAGGTTGATAAAGCCCAAAAGGTTTTAGAAAACCAAATGTTTAGTCATGCGGAGGAAGTTCCTAGGAATCAAGAGAAATTTCCAAGAAAGACGGAGGACAACCCAAAAGGAAGGGTGATGGCAATCACAACTAGGAGCGGAATAACAACTACCGACCCGCAACCTAAGTTTGTAGAAGTCCCCGTTGAGAAAGAGAAAGAAAAGGGGAAGGAGAAGGAAGATGTCTACGTTCCTCCTCCAGCTTACAAACCTCCCCTACCATTCCCGCAATCTAGAGCGAGAGCGCGTCTAGACAAGCAATTCGGTAAGTTTATTGAACTCATGAGCAAACTGCATATTAATATACCTTTCATTGATGCAATTGTAGGTATGCCGGCTTATGGAAAGTTCTTAAAGGAGATCCTCTCTAACAAGAGAAAGCTAGAGGATTTTGGAGATGTTAAGATGAGTTCGGATTCATCGGATCTCATCAAAACCATGAAAGAGAAGATGCCCCCAAAGCTAAAGGATCCGGGGTCATTTTGTATTCCCATAGGAGTGGGAGATGTCACATATGATGCATTATGTGATTTGGAAGCAAGCGTGAGCATCATTCCGCTTGCCTTATGCAGGAAGATCGGCTTAGGTGACCCTAAGCCGGTGAAGATGACGTTGTACATGGCGGATCGTTCTATAACTCGTCCCGTCGGTATAGTTGAAGACGTCCCGGTCAAGCTTGGTAAGTTTTATGTTCCTATAGACTTTGTTGTGCTTGACATTCCTGCAGATAGTCCGGTCCCGATCATTCTCGGAAGACCGTTTCTTGCAACATCCGGCTGCATAGTCGATTGCAAGAATGCTAGACTCGCCTTTGACATAGGAGAAGAGAAGGTAAAGTTCGTTCTTTCCACTTTGGTGAAGGAACCAGCCTTTGATGAGGATATATTCAATATCCAAGACGAAGAGCTATCTAGAGAGGAGGTAAGTTCTATTCTCTTCAAAGATCCCTTGCAAAAAGTTATTTCTATGAGCATAATGGATATAGGGGAAGAAGAGGAGTGCAATGAGGCAATCGAAGCCTTAGAGACACAAGAAGAAGTGTGTGAAAAAGAGTTCGAGAAACTCCACGATGAGGCAGAAAACGTACGGATCCACGGTCAAACGGCTTATTCCACGGCCGTGGATTTCACCAACAAAAGCGTGGAGCACTCCAGGGAGTTACACGGCCGTGGAGGAAGCAGAGCCACCGTATTTACTTTCCACGCCCAAAATTACGGCCGTGGAGAAGGCAGGGGTGCCGTAATTTTGGGTGAGTTCGAGGGAAATTGTGTCTCTTCTACAACTTCTCTTGATTCTTCTCCAACACCTTCTACATCCTTAGACACTCCTAAGGAAGCATCGGATGCTCCTCAAGAGCCATTGGAGACTCCCATAGTGATGGAATTGAAACCACTTCCTACACATCTAAGGTACGCATTTCTTGGACCTAATTTTACCTTTCCGGTAATTGTTAGTTCCGATTTAAGCATAGATGAACATAGTAAGCTTATGGTTGTCCTTAAGAAACATAGGAAAGCCTTAGGATATACTATAGAGGATTTATTAGGAATCAAACCTTCCCTATGCATGCATAAGATCTTAATGGAAGAGGACTTTAGAACTTCGCGACAACCTCAAAGGCGGTTAAATCCGACCATGAAGGAGGTTGTCAAGAAGGAAATCCTTAAGCTACTTGATGCAGGTATTATCTATCCTATCTCCGATAGCAAGTGGGTAAGTCCCGTACACGTGGTTCCGAAGAAGGGAGGAATGACGGTCATCACCAACAAGAACAATGAACTCATTCCTACACGAACCGTAACAGGATGGCGGATGTGTATAGACTACCGCAAGCTAAACAACGCGACGAGGAAGGATCACTTCCCACTACCCTTCATCGATAAAATGCTTGAAAGGTTAGCACAACATTCACACTTTTGCTATCTTGACGGTTATAGTGGTTTTTTTCAGATTCCGATACACCCGGATGATCAAGAGAAGACCATGTTCACGTGCTCGTGGGGTACGTTTGCCTATAGGAGGATGCCGTTCGGGCTTTGCAACGCCCCAGCCACCTTTCAAAGGTGCATGATGACCATCTTCTCGGAATATATAGAGGAAATCATGGAGGTTTTTATGGATGACTTCTCCGTTTATGGTTCCTCTTTTGACAATTGTCTTTCTAACCTTGCTCTTGTGTTACAAAGTGTGAAGACACTAACCTAGTTCTTAATTGGGAGAAGTGTCAATTCATGGTGAAAGAAGGCATTGTACTAGGACACTTAATCTCTAGTAGAGGGATTGAGGTGGATAAAGCTGAGATAGAGACAATAGAAAAGCTTCCTCCCCCAACTTCGGTGAAAGGGATAAGAAGTTTTCTAGGACATGCTGGATTCTATAGGCGTTTCATAAAGGATTTCTCTAAGATATCAAAACCGCTAACTAATCTATTGATGAAGGATGCAGTTTTTGATTTTTCGCAGGAATGCTTAGATGCGTTTAATATGATTCGGGAAGCTCTAATTTCAGCCCCGATTATCCAACCTCCGGATTGGAATCTTCCCTTTGAGGTTATGTGTGACGCAAGTGATGTAGCTATAGGAGCTGTTCTTGGGCAAAGAAAGGAAGGACGAACCCACGCTATCTACTACGCTAGCAAGACGCTAGATGAAGTGCAGCTCAACTACGCCACTACCGAAAAGGAATTCTTAGCTATTGTTTATGCAATTGACAAATTTCGCTCTTATCTTGTAGGTGCAAAGGTGATTGTGTACACGGATCATGCTGCGATACGGTATCTCCTTGCAAAGAAGGATGCGAAGCCAAGGCTAATTAGATGGATTCTTCTCCTACAAGAATTCGATCTAGAGATCCGCGACAAGAAGGGTTCGGAAAATTCTGTTGCGGATCATTTGAGTCGTCTAAGACATCTAGAGGACGACCATCTACCTATAGATGACTCCTTTCCGGACGAGCATTTACACATCATAGAGGAGTGCATCGATGTGATCACCAAAGGTAACGAACCATGGTTTGCTGATTTTGTTAACTATTTGGTTTGTCAGGAATTACCGCCCGGATTATCCTACGCACAAAGAAAGAAGTTCTTTAAGGATGTTCAGGAATACTTTTGGAATGAACCTCTTCTCTTTAAGAGAGGTCCGGATGGCATTATTCGGCAATGTGTGCCGGAAGATGAGATGCAAAGTGTCATCCGCCATTGTCATTCACTACCTTGTGGAGGACACGCTAGTTCGAACAAGACTAGCGCTAAGGTATTGCAATCTGGATTCTTTTGGCCTACACTATTTAAAGATGTGCAAACCTTTGTTTCCTGCTGCGATGCTTGTCAAAGAACATGAAATATATCTAGGAGGAATGAGATGCCTCTCAACAACATCCAAGAGGTGGAGATCTTTGACGTTTGGGGAGTAGACTTCATGGGACCTTTCCCATCATCTTGTGGTAACCAATACATACTTTTAGCGGTGGATTATGTTTCGAGATGGGTTGAAGCAATTGCCTCTCCCACCAATGATGCCATGGTAGTGGTTAAGTTCTTTAACAAGACCATCTTCCCACGATTTGGGACACCACGGACTATCATTAGTGATGGAGGTTCTCACTTCATTGCCCGACGCTTTGAAGCTCTCTTAGCTAAGTATGGGGTGACTCACAAGATCGCCACCCCTTATCATCCACAAACTAGTGGACAAGTGGAGATCTCAAACCGGGAGATCAAAGGAATCCTAGAGAAAACGGTTTCAAGGACTAGGAAGGATTGGTCTTTGAAGCTAGATGATGCATTGTGGGCATACCGGACTGCATATAAGACTCCCATCGGAACTACGCCATACAACCTTGTGTATGGGAAGTCTTTTCACTTACCGGTAGAGTTGGAGCACAAGGCGTTTTGGGCAATCAAGTGGTTGAACTTCAACATGAAGGAAGCAGGAGAGAAGCGTCTCTTGGACCTAAATGAACTTGAAGAACTTCGCTTGAACGCTTACGAAAACGCCAAGATCTATAAAGAAAGAGCGAAGCGTTGGCATGATAAGCATATCATCCCAAAGGACCTCAATGAAGGAGATCAAGTTCTCCTCTTTAATTCAAGGCTTCGTCTCTTTCCAGGTAAGCTTAAATCTCGTTGGACTGGACCTTTTCTAATCAAACGTGTTTTTCCCCATGGTGCAGTTGAAGTATGGGGTGAAACGGGCGGAAGCTTTAAGGTGAACGGTCAACGACTCAAGAAGTACACACCGGAACTCCAAGCTGAAGAGTTCGCGCCCACCGCACTCGAATAAGTGCGAATATGGTCTAGCTACGGACCTTAAACAAAACGCTTCTTGGGAGGCAACCCAAGGTATTGCACTTACGTTTTTGTTTTTGATTCATAGATTAGTTTAGTTTAGACGTTTTGCTTTGTTTTGCCTTCGATACCTTCCGGTATGTTCGTGTTTTTGGATGTAGGAACAGTGGAAAAGGAAAGGGGAAGGGAAAGTTTGAAGAAAATTGACAAAAATTGGACTTTGACACATTACAGAGAGTTCCACGGCCTAAATCACGGCCGTGACAGCTACAGTGACCGTAATTTTCAAAAGCCTGAGAAAAATCACCAAAACCACGGTTTCGTACAATTCCACGGCCGTGGAACCCCCCGACAAACCGTGATTTTCAAAAGTTTTTACGGCCACTATATAAACCACGTTTTTTCACAAAACACACCACAAAACCCAAAACCACGCCCATTTTGCCGAATCCACTCCCCATCTCCCAATTCCTCGTTCTTTAATCGTTTTTGACGATTCTTTGGCCAAAACTGAAGCAAATCCAATCACCAACAAGATCCAAGCAACAATTCGAGCGGAAAATCACCGGAGAAGACGGAATTCGGATTCCAAAATCTGAAAACCTAGGTTTTTCGTTCTTTCCTTCTCTTTGTCGATTCGGCTTCGTTTTTGATAGAATTTTTAGGAGAACTGATTGGAATTGGACGGAAATTAGTCTAGGACTGCTTGTTGCTGAGTTTGTTGAAATTCTATTGAGTTTTGAGATATCACGTGCCGAACCACGGTTTCTGGAGAAACCACGGCCGTGGAAACCTTAGAACAGACCGTGGTTTTCGACAGAACATGGATTTTGTGAGAAGAGTGTCTGGTAGAAACAAGGATAAGAAAAGGAAAGGTAACCCCTCTTCCTCTTCTAGAGCACCACCCGCTGAGCCTCCATCACCACCATCATCACCATCACCACCTCGCCCTAAAATCCCTACTATCCATGACGATCATCTCGATGCTTTAGAGAGTGTTGAGTAAAAATGTACACAAATTTACAAAACGCCTTTTTATGTTTTATTTGAATACAAATTTACAAAACACATTTTATTTATTTTTGTATTTGAGTTCGACCTTCTCTTTTTCACCTTTTGATTCTAAGTTATATAAATACTGATATTTGGTTGGTTTTGGTGATTTGGGCTGCACCCGTCTTTGGACGGGTTGCCTACGTACCTCGTAAAAGAGGATCAAGCCTCACGTAGTTCCGTGCGGTGTTTTCATGCATTAGAGAATCAAAGTTCCGACCCATCTTCTAGGAAGGGTTGCCTAGACGATGATTCAACTATCATTTGCATAGTATTTATATCTCGATCATGCATCATAAGATTAAATTAAACCCACCTTCTAGGAAGGGTTGCTTAATTCATCCCGCTATCACGCGCATGATCAAAATTAGTGAGAGGTTATTTTATTTTATTTTATTTTAAAACTTGTGACTGAATTCGGTTCTTAATTTACCAAATTTCCTACGTATCCTTTATTAGGAATCAAGTCGTACGTAGTTCTTAAAGGGATATATTAAGAATTTAATTTTATGACTTTCGTTTGATATAAAGTCAAAAGTATATTTTGTGATTGAATTTAATACGTATTTGTTTTGTATCAAATTTCCTACGTATCCGTAAAAATAAACGGAATCAAATCATACGTAGTTCTTTTGTGACTTTTATATTTACATAAAAGTTAATTTAATTTTTGCGGTTGAACTCGACAATTTATTAGTCGAGTTTCCTACGTACTCTTATAAAAGAGATCAAACCACCCGTAGTTCGTTTAGTTTAAAAAATATTTTAAATTTAATTTGAGCATAAATTTATGACCATATTTGTAAGACTTTGTCTTAATGGGTCAAATTTACAATAAAATGTATTTATAGGTCTATTTTGAAAATAAACCAAATTTTGAATAGAAATTGAAATTTGAAACATCACGTGAAAGCCTGCAAATGTGTAGTGTGAAATTTACTCTACTTTTTTTTTATTATTTATTTTTGTCTTGTCTCTTCAGCAAAGAAAAGCATTACCTTATTTGTTTTTTTTAATAAAAAAAAACAATGAAAGCCTTTAATATCTTTAAATGTGTGCTTTCTTCTTTTTTTTTTATTTTCTTTCCCAACTCTTTTGTACGTGTCTTGATTTCTTTCCTCTCTTACTCCTATTTCTTTCTCTTTTAAATGAAAAAAAAAATTAATTGCCTCTTGAAGTTCCACTTTCCTTCTTATCATTTACAGCAAGTTAAGAAAGGGAGCATCCATGGATGGCGAAGACGACCCATACACCAAACTCGATGGAAGAATAGAAGACTTCAAGAGACAAAATTGGAGGAAATACTGGAATCAATTAAAGATCGACAAAGATCTTCAAAGCAAGAACCGTAGAAGATCATAGATCCGTCAAAGCGAGAAACGAAGAAGACCATAGATCCGTTTAAACGAGAACCGGAGAAGACCGTAGATTTGTTTCTGGTACGTTTGACCTTCAATTTTATATTTATCACTTTTCTTCGTTGATTTGAAATAGATATTGCTATATCCCAATTTTCTTCGTTAACTCTAATTGAATACCTAATTTCAGTTTTATAAACCCTCTTTTGACGAAATCTAGTACTTTTGCGTACTTGATTGAATCGATTTGTGGATCACTGTTCGCCACTTAGCGTGCGTGCAAATAAGCTTTAAATTTATAAAGCTAGAAATCAAGCAAGCAAACCCGCAGTGTACGGATCGACGTAGTTAAGCAAGAATTCCAGAGTATCGAACACAGGGATTTGGGGGGAACAAATTCAATTGTAAAGTTGTCAAGCAATAAAAGGTTAAGCTTTTCAATTATTGGGAAAACAACAATCCTAAAGATCCAAGTATCTAGGTGTGGCAATCGATTCAAGATATGCTAATGATATAAGGACAGAGTTGAGGTATGCAAAGGTATGCTAATGTAAGGTAATCGTACGGTGAAGTTCCAAAAACCTTATATGACTCACCTATAAGACACTCTCTATAAAGGTTGTTGAGGCTTCAATATAGAAAGGTTCTAAAGGTAAGAATTAATGTCAAATACCTAAACTTGTAATCCAAGGATCACGACTAAATAAACCGATTAAGGTTGTGACACTCACAATCGATGTAGAGGTTGTTGAGGCTTCACTACCACCTAGAAAAGGCAAGCCAAGACTAAGTTAAAGCAAATCTTTAACTTTGGATTTAAGTAAAAGCAAGTTCGTAACTTAACACAAAATTACGGCTAGTTCTTGAGTTCCACGGCCGTGGAAGCTCAAGAACAGACCGTGGATTAGGGTTGTCGTCGATTCTCTCTAACTCTCAGGGTCCAATCTGTTTACGATCGATCTATCATCATCTAAGCCACAACTATCAACCCTTCACCTTAGAATTGTTAAGGGTTTTTAGCCAACAATAGTCATATTGATATCAAATTCAAGATTTAAAATGATGAAAGATGAAAACTTCCGAAACCTTCAATAACTTCCAAATCAATCTCCAAGTCACAATCAGGAACAATAATCGTCACTAGATTCGGAATAACACAAACAAACACAAATCTTAGATAAGAAGGAAGAACGGGATGTCAATCCGTCTTCTAAATCAAACCTAAGCAAGAAGCGAATTCTCCTTGCAAACAATCTTCCGAATCTTCAATCCTCCGTCAATCCGGAAATCCCGATGACAAAGTGCAAATCTCTCAAACAAAATCTCCACCAAATGCGAGATTAGGGCAATTCCAAGCGCAAGCGTAAGATGCGTCTATGCGTAAGCGAAGGTGACGGAATCTCTCTTCGTCCGTCCTTATATAGTGTAAGATAAAATATCGGCCCGGCCCAATTGCGTAGGAGATCGTGGCTTAAAGTGTGGCGAAAAAGATCGCCAAGATCACGGTCGTGGAAGGGTTCCACGGCCGTAATTTAGAGCGTGGAAATCAACACGGTTTGAACCAACTTCTCCACGGCCGTAGAAGTTGCTGGAATGAACCACGCTTCTCTTGCCATGGTTCCACGGCCGTGGACTTGAACGTGGAAAGTAGTACGGCCGTATTTTAGAGCGTGGTTTAGGGCAAGAACGTGATTCTTCCTTAGCCTCGTGCATCCTTCAAGTTGGCACTCCTTTAGCTCCTAGGAATGTCCTCAATTCACGAACATGCTCAATCAACTCCATCCTTGCTCAATTCCGTTCGGAAATAGCTCTCAATTACATGTAATCAACATAAAGCTTGTGTAGATCTCTATATCGACATTATAGACAAACTAGCTCACAAATGCATCAATGCTCAATCAATGACTATCAATATGAATCAAATACACTTAGAAAACGTGCCTAAAATATCACAATATTTTGTGCTAACAAATAACCCCATACTTGCCACTTGCTTGTCCCTAAGCAAGGTCTTTCAAAAGCTTTAAAACAAGAGTTAGGATGAAATATGTGTACCTTCTCAAAGCAATACTTCTTTTGGATGAATGTGCCCTCTAAACAATAGATCATTCTCAAATCTTGCTTCAATCATTTATAAGACTTTCATACACTTAATCGAAGAGTAAAGAGTAAAGAAAATTAATGAATCAATCAAACTTCCATACAAACATCATAACCTTCAAACATTATCAAAATCAATCATAAGAATTTTCAATTTAGATCACCAAGTCATATAACATTCTTTTGATCTTAAGGACTTTCAAAGAAAAAGGTCTAGAATGTGGAAAGGGAAGGAAACTTTAAGGAATGTGGTGCATGAATCCGGGAAAGTGGACAACTACTCTTTTCTTCTCTTGTGGTTTCCGCAACACCTTCAACTTAGAGCTTCGCTCTCTTCTTTTCATTTTTCGACTTTACTTTTGGAGTTATGGATAGAGGTGCACAAAAACCGAAGCCTAGGAGATTGGCGTTTCTCAATTTTTATGAGATGCCTCAAACCCTTAGCGCACATACCATAATCCGCTAGGAATATCGCTCAATCCGACTTTGGCAAGACACAAACACCCGGCTATGTGAATGGTGCCGAGTTACTCATCATCATGATTGACTTCCCCAAACCTACAATTTCTTTCTATTCCTTTGAATGCAAAGTATTGCTTTCATGGCCCTCCCACATCATACATGCCTTTTTCAATCAACTCCTCCAAATTCCCGGATAGGTAAAGGAGGCCAATATTTCAATGAGGGGCTAAATGATCAAAGAAAGAAGAAAGAAAAATCGAATCGCCTTAATCATCTCAACAAGAAGTACAAGAACTTATAGTGTGATTTCAACTTCAATTCCTCAACATGATTTAGGTAACATTCATTACATTATGAAACTTGCAAAAGAGGTAAAATCAATTCATTCAATTTCTTTTCAATTCACTATTCGTTTAAGCATGCAATTGTCATCAAACTCAATTCACAAGTAGCGATTATCATAGAAATCCTTTCTATCCTTGGAAGCACATAAATTTTCAAAATTTTTCAATTTTTATGGGTTTTTCAAACTCTTTTTTTCATGCAATGCAATAATGAAACGTGTAACAATATAATGAACATGCAAGATAGTCTCGAATAGAAGCAATCATAGTGAGTAAGAGTTATTACAAACTTTTAGTCACACCCCACCCCATACTTGGAACAAACATTGTCCCTAATGTTCAAACAGAAGAAAGAAAAGAAGAAAAGAAAGAAAGAAAAAGAAAGAAAAGAAAAAGAAACTCACAAAATGGCGGTAGAGCGGCTAAAACTGTCGGTCATGCAAATCATCACTGCGGTGGAGGCGGAGGCGGGAATGGAGAGAAGCTAGGATCGTAGTGCCGCCCGAACTGCTGGCGGTAGACGTCTCTTATCATGTGATCGAGGTCATCCATACGTCCATCTCTAGCATTGGCTCGAATCTCCAATGCTCCCACTCTCTCTGAAAGACCGGTGGCCCAATCTGGCATCTGCTTATACCATCCCGGAGCCTGGCTGTACCACCCTGGAGCATCGGACGGTGCTGGTGCTGCTGGCTGCTGTGCGGACCATGGAGGTGGAGATCCGTACCATGCAGGAGGTGTCTCCATCCAGGTGGGTCTCTCACTCACGCTGGCGCGTCGAGAAGATGAACCTGAAGCTCTGGCTGGACGTGGAGAACGTCTAGGCACATCAGAAGCAATGTCCGGCTGATCCGGAAACGTGCCAAACTCCTGCTCTGCTCCTCCTCCCCCCTCAAACTGATCTCTCATCTCCTCCTCCTCAACTACGGGCGGTGGTAGGACATATGGAGGAGCTGCAGTCCTGTTCGCATGCATAGCTGCGAATGTCGCCTTCCAATTATGGCGTCCAACCATAATGGAGTACTCCGGGAGCCACTCAATGCCCCTCCCCGTCCTGCTCTCCCAAGGCATAGCTGCATAAGGCGGACCTCTATGGGTAGGGAAGATAAGACCTCTAGTCATAAAGGCCTGGAGTCCTAGGGGTACGGCTGGTATGCGTGTACATGCAGAAAAATCAACCCCCAATATCCTAGCAATGTGGGTGACTATCCCACCATATCCGATGTTGCCCGCCCTCTTGTTCTTAAGCTTTCTCATCGTAGCAGCTAAGAGGGTGGCGCAGTCAGCAGGGCGCCCATACAGCATAGAGTATAGAAGGAAGAGCTCATCCGTCTTGATCTTCTGAGGTGTCTCCGTCCTAGGGAAGAGACACTCAGAAAGAACACGGTGAGCAATTTTCAAGGCTAAGTGGTACATCAACTTAGCCTTGGTGTCAGCTGGTTGCCAGCGGTCCTCGCTGGTGTAAATCATAGCAACCTCCTCCCAAAAATCTTTGGCATAAACACCACTAGGAAAACGACCATTGAAGGTCTCTTGGAACCCAAAGAAGGCTCCAAACTCTCGGATGGTAAAATCATAGTTTCTTTCCATAAGACGGAAAGAAACGGTCCTATCCACATGGCTGTGCTCAAACGACGTCACAACCTCTCTCGTGATCTCCTCGTAGGCGTCTTCTCGGATAGCCGAGAAGACGATAAGACCGGCTCTATCCAGGAGCCAAGTAAGGTCATCTATGATGTGGAGGGGAGCTAGATCCTCCAACAATAAGTACCTAGGTCCGATAACAGCCCTCTTATGGATCCTCTCGAGTGCATCGAGATGATCCTCGTGATTGGTAGGTACTCTAGGGCTAGGAGGTGCGGGTGATGAAGGTGATGATGGGGGTGAAGGGGAGGAAGGTGGTGGTGCTCTAGAGGATGAAGAGGAAGAGGGGTTACCCTTCCTCTTTTTGTTCTTATCCTGCTCATTCTTCTTCTCCTTAATCCTCCCAGAAACTCTTCTCACAAAATCCATCTCTGTTCAAAACCACGGTTTGTTCTTGATGTTCCACGGCCGTGGAATTGACAAAGACCGTGGTTCGTCTCGTTCTTTCGCAAATCTCAGCAAACAACAGTCAAACTCAGCAATCAGGCAGCCCTAGTCTAATTCCTTCCAATTTCAATCAGTTCTCCCATAATTTCTAGCAAAAACGAACCCAAATTGACGAAGATAGAGAAGAGCGAAAAAAAACCTAGGTTTCGGATTTTAAAATCCGAATTCTGCGTTCCTTGGTGATTTGCCGCTCGATTCGTTGCTTGGATCTCGTTGGTGGTCGAATTTGCTTCAGTTTGGAATGAAGAATCGTTGAAAACGATTAACGAACGGAGATTTGAGATGAAGGGCGTGGAATCGGCGAAGAGGGTCGTGGAATTGGGTTTTTGGTGTGTTTTTGTGAAGAACGTGGTTTATATAGTGGCCGGCAAAATTTTTGAAAACCACGGTCTGTCGGGGGGTTCCACGGCCGTGGAAATGTACGGAACCGTGGTTTTGGTGATTTTTCAAAGGCTTTTGGAAATTACGGTCACTGTAGGTGTCACGACCGTGGTTTAGGCCGTGGAACTCTCTGTAATGCTCCAAAGTCCAAGTTTTGTCACTTTTCTTCAAAATTATTCCTCCCTTTTCCTTTTCCATTGTCCCTTCATCCAAAAACACGAACATACCGGAAGAAATCGAAGGCAAAACAAAGCAAAAACGTCTAAACTAAGCTAAACTATGAATCAAAAACAAAAACGTAAATGCAATACCTTGGTTTGCCTCCCAAGAAGCGCTTTGTTTAAGGTCCGTAGCTAGACCAATCTCGTACTTATTCGAGTGCGGTGGGCGCGAACTCTTCAGCTTGGAGTTCCGGCGTATACTTCTTGAGTCGTTGACCGTTCACCTTAAAGCTTCCGCCTGCTTCACCCCATACTTCAACTGCACCATGGGGGAAAATACGTTTGATTAGAAAAGGTCCGGTCCAACAAGATTTACGCTTACCTGGAAAGAGACGAAGCCTTGAATTGAAGAGGAGAACTTGATCTCCTTCTTTGAAGTCCTTTGGAATGATATGCTTATCATGCCAACGCTTTGCTCTCTCCTTATAAATCTTGGCGTTCTCATAGGCATTCAAGCGGAGTTCTTCAAGCTCATTAAGGTTTAAGAGACGCTTCTCTCCCGCTTCCTTCATGCTGAAATTCAACCACTTGATAGCCCAAAACGCCTTGTGCTCCAACTCTACCGGTAAGTGACAAGATTTCCCATACACAAGGTTGTATGGTGTGGTTCCTATGAGAGTCTTGTACGCAGTCCGGTATGCCCATAATGCATCATCAAGCTTCAAGGACCAATCCTTCCTAGTCCTTGAAACCGTCTTCTCTAGGATTCCTTTGATCTCCCGATTTGAGATCTCAACTTGTCCACTAGTTTGTGGATGATAAGGGGTGGCGATCTTGTGAGTAACCCCATACTTAGCTAGAAGAGCTTCAAAGCGCCGGGCAATGAAGTGAGAACCTCCATCACTAATGATAGTCCTTGGTGTCCCAAATCTTGGAAAGATGGTCTTGTTGAAAAACTTAACCACCACCATGACATCATTGGTGGGAGAGGCAATTGCTTCCACCCATCTAGAAACATAATCCACCGCTTAGAGTATGTATTGGTTTCCACAAGATGATGGGAACGGTCCCATGAAGTCAACTCCCTAAACATCGAAAATCTCCACCTCTTGGATGTTATTGAGAGGCATCTCATTCCTCCTAGAGATATTTCCTGTTCTTTGACAAGCATCGCAGCAGGAAACAAAGGATTGCACATCTCTAAATAAAGTAGGCCAAAAAAATCCAGATTGCAATAACTTGGCGCTAGTCTTGTTTGAACTAGCGTGTCCTCCACAAGGTAGTGAATGACAATGGCGGATGACACTTTTCATCTCATCTTCCGGCACACATCGCCGAATGATGCCATCTGGACCTCTCTTGAAGAGGAGAGGTTCATTCCAAAAGTATTCCCGGACATCCTTAAAGAACTTCTTTCTTTGTGCGTAGGATAATCTGGGTGGTATCTCCTGACAAACCAAATAGTTAACAAAATCAGCAAACCATGGTTCGTTACCTTTGGAGATCACATCGATGCACTCCTCAATAATGTGTAGGTGTTCGTCCAGAAAGGAGTCATCTATAGGTAATTGGTAGTCCTCTAGATGTGTTAGGCGACTCAAATGATCCGCAACAGAATTCTCCGTACCCTTCTTGTCGCGGATCTCTAGATCGAATTCTTGTAGGAGAAGAATCCATCTAATTAGCCTTGGCTTCGCATCTTTCTTTGCAAGGAGGTACCGGATCGCAACATGATCCGTGTAGACAATCACCTTTGCACCTACAAGATAAGAGCGAAACTTGCCAATAGCATAAACAATGGCTAAGAATTCCTTTTCCGTAGTGGCGTAGTTGAGCTGTGCTTCATCTAGCGTCTTGCTAGCATAGTATATGGCATGGGTTCGCCCTTCCTTTCGTTATCCAAGAACAGCTCCTATAGCTACGTCACTAGCATCGCACATAACCTCAAAGGGAAGAGTCCAATCCGGAGGTTGGATAATAGGTGCTGAAATTAGAGCTTCCCGGATCATATTAAACGCATCCAAGCATTCCTGCGAAAACTCAAAAATTGCATCCTTCATCAATAGATTAGTTAGCGGTTTTGATATTTTAGAGAAGTCTTTTATGAAGCGTCTATAGAATCCAGCATGTCTTAGGAAACTTCTTATCCCTTTCACCGAAGTTGGGGGAGGAAGCTTCTCTATAGTCTCTATTTTCGCCTTATCCACCTCTATCCCTCTACTAGAGATTAGGTGTCCTAATACAATTCCTTCCTTTACCATAAATTGACACTTCTCCCAATTAAGAACTAGGTTAGTGTCTTCACACCTTTGTAAAACAAGAGTAAGGTTAGAAAGACAATTGTCAAAAGAGGAACCGTATACGGAGAAGTCATCCATGAAAACTTCCATGATTTCCTCAATGTACTCGGAGAAGATGGCCATCATGCACCTTTGAAAGGTGGCTGGGGCGTTGCAAAGTCCGAACGGCATTCTCCTATAAGCAAACGTACCCCATGAGCACGTGAATGTGGTCTTCTCTTGATCATCCGGGTGTATTGGAATCTGAAAGAAACCACTATAACCGTCAAGATAGCAAAAGTGCGAGTCTTGCGCTAACCTTTCAAGCATTTGATCGATGAAGGGTAGTGGGAAGTGATCCTTCCTCGTTGCGTTGTTAAGCTTGCGGTAGTCTATGGACATCCGCCATCCCGTTACGGTTCGGGTAGGAATGAGTTCGTTGTTCTTGTTGGTGATGACAGTCATTCCTCCCTTCTTCGGAACTACTTGAACCGGACTCACCAACTTACTATCGGAGATAGGATAGATGATACCTGCATCAAGAAGTTTAAGAATTTCCTTCTTGACAACCTCCTTCATGGTCGGATTCAACCGCCTTTGAGGTTGTCTTGAAGTCCTAAAGTCTTCCTCCATTAATATTTTATGCATGCATAGGGAGGGTTTTATTCCTACTAAGTCTTCTATAGTATAGCCTAAAGCTTTCCTATTTTTCCTAAGGACAACCATAAGCTTACTATGTTCATCTATGGTTAGATCGGAACTGACAATAACCGGATAAGTAGAGTTAGGTCCTAGAAATGCATACCTTAGATGAGTAGGAAGTGGCTTTAGTTCCATTGCTTTCGGAGCTTCCAATGGCTCTTGAGGAGCATCCGATGCCTCCTTAGAAGTGTCTAAGGGTGTAGAAGGTGTGGGAGAAGAATCAAAAGAAGTTGAAGAGGTGGCACGATCACCTTCTTCCACGGCCTGAATCACGGTTTCCATACATCTTCCACGGCCGTGGTTTAGGGCGTGGAAGGTGGTTACAGTTGCTCTGCCTCCTCCACGACCGTGTAACCCTCTGGAGTGAGCCACGCTTTGGGTTGTGAAATCCACGGCCGTGGAATATAGTGTATGGCCGTGGATTCTCACGTTTTCTGCCTCGTCGTGGAGCTTCTCAAATTCCTCTTCATCTACCTCTTCTTGTGCTTCTAAGGCTTCAATTGCCTTATTGCACTCCTCTTCTTCCCCTACATTCGTTAGACTCATAGTAATAACCTTTTGCAAAGGGTCTTTGAAGAGAATAGCACTTACCTCCTCTCTAGACAACCCCTCCTCATCTTGGATATTGAATATATCCTCATCAAAGATTGGCTCCTTCATTAGAGTGGAAAGAACGAACTCTACCTTCTCTTCTCCTATGTCAAAGGCGAGTCTAGCATTCTTGCAATCGACTATGCAGCCGGAAGTTGCAAGAAACGGTCTTCCGAGTATGATCGGGACCGGACTATCTGCAGGAATGTCAAGCACAACAAAATCAATGGGAACAAAGAATTTACCTAGCTTGACCGGGACGTCTTCTACAATACCGACGGGCCGAGTGATGGATCGATCCGCCATGTACAACGTCATCTTTACCGGTTTAGGGTCGCCTAAACCGATCTTCCTACATAATGCAAGTGGTATGATGCTCACACTTGCTCCCATGTCACATAACGCATCGTATGTGACGTCTCCCACTCCTATGGGAATACAAAATGACCCCGGATCCTTTAGCTTTGGGGGCATTTTCTCCTTCATGGTTTTGATGAGATTCGAAGAATCCGAACTCATCTTAACCTCTCCAAAATCTTCTAGCTTCCTCTTATTGGAGAGGAGCTCCTTTAAGAACTTGCCATAAGCCGGCATACCTACAATAGCATTAATGAAAGGTATATTAATATGCAGCTTGCTCATGAGTTCTATAAACTTACCAAATTGTTTATCTAGGCGTGCTCTCGCTCTAGATTGAGGGAATGGTAGGGGAGGTTTGTAA
Organism: Fagopyrum homotropicum; assembly: GCA_033239125.1. Classification (NCBI taxonomy): domain Eukaryota; kingdom Viridiplantae; phylum Streptophyta; class Magnoliopsida; order Caryophyllales; family Polygonaceae; genus Fagopyrum; species Fagopyrum homotropicum. Next base: position 127,092,036 of record BSWB01000005.1, read on the forward strand.
GCCGGAGGAGGAACGTAGACATCTTCCTTCTCCTTCCCCTTCTCTTTGTCTTTCTCAATTGGGACTTCAACAAACTTAGGTTGCGGATCGGTGGTAGTCACTCCGCTCCTAGTTGTGATTGCCATCACCCTTCTCTTAGGGTTGTCTTCCGTCTTTCCTGGAAGTTTCCCTTGATTCCTAGGAACTTCCTCCGCATGGCTGAACATTTGGTTTTCTAAAACCTTTTGGGCTTTATCAACCTTAGAAATTTGATCATCAACCTTAATGATGCGGTTCTCCAAACCTTGAAGCTTTCCCAAAATCGTTTCCAACATGGGATCGGGCTTCTCCTTCCCCGAAGTGTTTCCTCCATTAGATGTTTGCCCCTGGCTTTTCAAAGAAGTAGAGGAAGAGGAAGGTGGAGTTAGTGAATTCGAATTGGAAGGATAAGAGTTACCGGAATTTTGTTGGTTGGAGCGCCAATTGTTGTTGTTTGAACCCCTATTGTTGTTCCAATTGTTGTTCCAGTTGTTGTTGTTGCCATTCCAATTATTCCGGTTGTTGTTCCGGTTATTGTTGTTGCGGTTGGTATTCTCACCACCGTTGTTGTTGTTGCCCAAGTAGCCAACATCTTTTCCTTGTTGCTTTGGGAAGTCGGTCTTCATAGCCTCCTTCAACTCTTTGATCTCATTGTTGAGGGAGAAAATCTGATTTTGAGCTTCATGTGTGAGCTTTGCTCCTTGCTCCACACGATTTCCTTCTACCTTCCGGTGAGAATACTTCTCTATGACTCTTGCTTGCTTCTCAATGAAGTCCCAAGCGTCATCTTCCCTCATGTCCATGAATGTACCACATGAGAGGGATTGGAGCTTGAATTGTGTCTCCATATCCAGCCCCTTATAGTATATCTCCAGTAATGCAAGCTTGGATATGCCATGATGAGGGCAATCCAATAACAAATCCTGAAACCTTTCCCAAGATTGAAACAAACTTTCATTAGATCTCATGGAAAATGCATTAATCTTACCTCTAAGTTCCGCCGTTTTGGATGGCGGGAAGAACTTAGTGAGGAACTCCGCGGAAAGGTCTTCCCATGTGTCCAGTTTCCCACTAGGAAGAGCTTGGTACCAAGATAATGCTTTCCCCTTCAAAGAGAAGAAGAAAGGCTTGAGCTTATAGTTGTTGGTAGTCGCGTTCTAAGGCCTCATTGTCTCCATCATACACTCAAAGTTTTGCAAGTGTTGGTGTGGAGATTCAGCGCTTGTTCCGCCAAATTGGTTTTGGCGAACAAGAGTAATAACTTGAGGGTTGAAGCTAAACCCTTGTACATCGTCAGCGTCAAAGTTCACACCTAAACGGCGTGGTTGCTGCGTTGGATCCATCCTTTGGCCAAGAGTTCTTGGCTCCTCATCCACACGTTCGATCCTAGCATTCCTAGGTGGAACACTGCGATTAGCAGCTACTCGTGGATGGAATGGATTCACATTGATCGTGGGATCAATTTCCTCTAGCGGTGGCATGGAGGAGTCGCTATCATCAGTGGATGAATGACCCCTATTCGACCTTAAGGATCTCCTTGAGGATTTCTTGCTCCCCTTATTCTTAAGGTTGCTTAGTTCTATCCTCATCTGGAACATCATATCTTTTAGATCGTCAACTTGAGATTGATGACGATCAATTTCATCTCAGCGAATCTTCTCATTCCATTTGAGTTGAGCTTCTTTCTCCGCTAACTCCGATTGAAGATCACGTTCGTGCTCTTCAGTCATTTTCTTTTCCTTACGCTTTTGCCTTAAAGTTCTCTCAAGCTCTTGATCAAGAGGTAAGAGATCCTCGGTGTTCCTAGACCTGCGCATGCACTTGAAAAGATATCAAATAACAAGGGAGAAGCTCCCAAGCTTGACAACCGAAAACCGAATTTGGCCTAGACCAAATCCCCGGCAACGGCGCCAAAAACTTGTTCGCCACTTAGCATGCGTGCAAATAAGCTTTAAATTTATAAAACTAGAAATCAAGCAAGCGAACCCGCAGTGTACGGATCGACGTAGTTAAGCAAGAATTCCAGAGTATCGAACACAGGGATTTGGGGGGAACAAAGTCAATTGTAAAGTTGTCAAGCAATAAAAGGTTAAGCTTTTCAATTATTGGGAAAACAACAATCCTAAAGATCCAAGTATCCAGCTGTGGCAATCGATTCAAGATATGCTAATGATATAAGGACAGAGTTGAGGTATGCAAAGGTATGCTAATGTAAGGTAATCGTACGGTGAAGTTCCAAAAACCTTATATGACTCACCTATAAGACACTCTCTATAAAGGTTGTTGATGCTTCAATATAGAAAGGTTCTAAAGGTAAGAATTAATGTCAAATACCTAAACTTGTAATCCAAGGATCAAGACTAACTAAACCGATTAAGGTTGTGACACTCACAATCGAGGTAGAGGTTGTTGAGGCTTCACTACCACCTAGAAAAGGCAAGCCAAGACTAAGTTAAAGCAAATCTTTAACTTTGGATTAAAGTAAAAGCAAGTTCGTAACTTAACACAAAATTACGGCTAGTTCTTGAGTTCCACGGCCGTGGAAGCTCAAGAACAGACCGTGGATTAGGGTTGTCGTCGATTCTCTCTAACTCTCAGGGTCCAATCTGTTTATGATCGATCTATCATCATCTAAGCCACAACTATCAACCCTTCACCTTAGAATTGTTAAGGGTTTTTAGCCAACAATAGTCATATTGATATCAAATTCAAGATTTAAAAGGATGAAAGATGAAAACTTCCGAAACCTTCAATAACTTCCAAATCAATCTCCAAGTCACAATCAGGAACAATAATCGTCACTAGATTCGGAATAACACAAACAAACACAAATCTTAGATAAGAAGGAAGAACGGGATGTCAATCCGTCTTCTAAATCAAACCTAAGCAAGAAGCGAAGTCTCCTTGCAAACAATCTTCCGAATCTTCAATCCTCCGTCAATCCGGAAATCGCGATGACAAAGTGCAAATCTCTCAAACAAAATCTCCACCAAATGCGAGATTAGGGCAATTCCAAGCGCAAGCGTAAGATGCGTCTATGCGTAAGCGAAGGTGACGGAATTTCTCTTCGTCCGTCCTTATATAGTGTAAGATAAAATATCGGCCCGGCCCAATTGCGTAGGAGATCGTGGCTTAAAGTGTGGCGAAAAAGATCGCCAAGATCACGGTCGTGGAAGGGTTCCACGGCCGTAATTTAGAGCGTGGAAATCAACACGGTTTGAACCAACTTCTCCACGGCCGTAGAAGTTGCTAGAATGAACCACACTTCTCTTGCCATGGTTCCACGGCCGTGGACTTGAACGTGGAAAGTAGTACGGCCGTATTTTAGAGCGTGGTTTAGGGCAAGAACGTGATTCTTCCTTAGCCTCGTGCATCCTTCAAGTTGGCACTCCTTTAGCTCCTAGGAATGTCCTCAATTCACGGACATGCTCAATCAACTCCATCCTTGCTCAATTCCGTTCGGAAATAGCTCTCAATTACCTGTAATCAACATAAAGCTTGTGTAGATCTCTATATCGACATTATAGACAAACTAGCTCACAAATGCATCAATACTCAATCAATGACTATCAATATGAATCAAATACACTTAGAAAACGTGCCTAAAATATCACAATATTTCATGCTAACAATCACAAATATCAAAATCTCCATATATGAATTTGATGTGATTATGTCATGAATAATTCACATTTTTATCATACAAATCCCCAAAATTTATCCCCATTTGGGTCTCTTTAAAAGGAATTTGATTTTTCTCAATGATAGTAGAATAGCGTTTGCCAAAGAAAATACTGCATATGTTTTGGTTGTCAAAAACTACTGCCACAATCCAATTTTGAAAACAGTAGCCCATGGTAATTTGAGCACTTTTTTTCTCAGTAGATTTCACCCTGCAGGATTCATAAACAAAATCAACGGATTTATTTTTATTTAATTGACTTTCTTATTCCCTTTGTTTCTTTCTTTACATGTTTCAGGGGAATAGAGGGTGTGCAGAATGAGTTTCTTAGTCACAATCGTCCGACTGTTGTTATATCGGAACCAAGAGGTTCGGCTGTAGCGGAGAAATCAATGGATTTCTACCAACCACGAGATGTTGCAGTGGAGGAATCAGTCGATTCCTACCAACCACTTATTTGTGTGATGAATGTCCAGACTTGTCAATGACAGCTTCTTTAAAAGCGTCATCTTCTTCTTGTAGTTTGCTTCCCAAAATAAGAGAATGAGAGATAATACAGACAACCATGAGGATGATTGGATTGAAAAGGAAGATCTTAAAATAACTCTTACTGAAGCTTTTTATCAGAATTGTTATCCTCTTGAAAAATCTTCTTCACTTTCTACTTTCTTCTTCTCTATCTCTATTCGCTTTGAATTTTTTGTTTTGTCATCCCCCGCATTACACTTAAATGATTCATTTATACAGAGAGGAGTAGGAAGAGGTTTAGGGAAGTTACTTATTTTCTTCCCACTAACCCATTTACTCCACTTTCTGTAATATTTTGAATTTTTTTATTTATTTCAAAAGGACGGTTGATTACATAAGCACCTGCTCAACATTTATTTATTTTTTAATTAATTAAGTTAATATTTGATTCTTAAACTTAATTAATTAATCAAGCTCATTAACAAATAAGCAAAACTTTAGGCTTTCCCCCAAACCACATTTTCTTAATTTTAGAAATTTAGCCTATGGAACAAACAGATTATTATAAAACATTAATAACCTTTCTTTTTTTTTTTGTTTCCATAATTTTCGCTTATATTTTATATCATATCATAAATTGTTTTAAAATTTATGATATTTTACCCTCAAACAGTTGCCCCCCGAACTTTATGCGTGTGAGAAATTGAACGCGTTTAAAGTTCGATATATTTTATTTAAGATGCTTCGCATTTGAAACCATTTGGTTTCATTTATGCATGCATGAAAGAGGAACATATTGTATATATTTGAATAGTTCCAACAAAAATTTGTTTGAATATGAAATTTACACATAGTCACTTGGTCAAGAATATGATATATGGGTACAAAAACTTTGAGCTTTATAGCATTTTTTTTCTTTGGAAATTGTTTTTGATATTTAATATTTGGCTTGAGGCCTTTTTGTGGCGGACAAGTGTTTAGTTTTGAGAGCTTTATGCCATTGGTTTAGAGACTTTGTAGATATCTCTCTTAAGTTTTTTGGGGCTTTATTGATCAAGTAGTTTGATGACGTTAGTCAATTTGATTTATCTCTCTTTGTTTGAGATAAAAATAAAGGAGTTTGGAAGAATATGATTTTTATTTGTTTATTTGAGAGTATGAGAAAATTCACATTGCGAAGCAATTGTAAATTTAATCAAATTTTTGGGGAGATATAAAAATTTATTCCTTGAAAGGAAATTTTGTTCGGAAAAATTTGGGATTAACCATCAAGGTGAAGATGATCCTCAAAGTAGAGCAATTTAGGCATAGAAGCCTTCAACTTTTCATCTTTCGGAGATGTATTTTGTTTATTCTTCCTTTCTTTTCAACAAAGAAAAGAAAATATTTTGTTGGTTTTTGTGGCTGCACCTAGCATTTGATTATCTAGACTGCCTACGTACCCCTTTGTGAGGGATCAAGCCTTTCGTAGTTTTTTGGGGAACTGACGGGGTAGTTCTTTTGGGAACTGGTGATTTTTCTTTTGGGTGGCTGCACCTAGCATTTGACTAGCTAGATTGTCTACGTACCCCTTTATGAGGGATCAAGCCTTTTCGTAGTTCTTTTGGGAACTGGCGGGGCAGTTCTTTTGGGAACTGGTGATTTTTTTTTGGGTGGCTGCACCTAGCATTTGACTAGCTAGATTGCCTACGTACCCTCTTTGTGAGGGATCAAGCCGTCCGTAGTTCTTTTGGGAATTGATGATTTTTTTTTGTTTTTGTGGCTGCACCTAGCATTTGATTAGCTAGACTGCCTACGTACCCCCTTTGTGAGGGATCAAGCCTTTCGTAGTTCGTTTGGGAAATTTTTTTTTTAATAGCCCTTTTTTCTATACACATCACCAAAACAACTCGAACCCACCTTCTATGAAGGGTTTTTCAAGTTATTTCACTATCATTTGTGTACAATGGCCCTTTTTCCTTTTTTTTTTTTTTGACATCAAGTAAAGAACTTCCTTATAAACTTCCCATTTACACAAGAATATAGTATCTTGCCTTCATTGTTTGAAAGCTCGTATGCTCCCTTAGGGTAAATCTTGGTGATAACATACGGACCCTCCCATTTTGGCTCAAATTTTCTTTTGATTTTCGGTTAATGACAATTGGTCGTCTTACTGTAAGAACCAGATCACCCACGGAAAAGGATCGGAACTTGACTCGTTTGTTAAATGCACCAGCTACTTGAGGTTGATAAATTTCGAGTCTTTGTTGTGTCACCAATCTACTCTCGTCTAATGCTTCGAGTTCAGCTAGACGGACTTTGACATTTTCCTCGGGATCGGTGAGTTGTACTGCAACCCTAAGGGAAGGTAATTGTACCTCAAGAGGTAAGACGGCTTCAGATCCAAATACCAAGTTATATGGTGTACATCCAGTAGATGTTCGAACTGTTGTTCGATATGCCCACAATGCTTCATGCAACCTTTCGTGCCAATCTCTTCTTGATTTTGAGACAATCTTCTTGAGAATTTTGCATAGAACCTTATTGAATGCTTCAGCTTTACCATTCGAAGATGGATTGTAGCTTGATGAAAAACTGTGTTTGAAACCGAATTTTTCAGCTAGTTTCACCATTATTTGATTTTTGAAATAGAGTGTATTGTCCGATATTATCTTCAAAGGAACTCCATATCGGTATATCAAATGGATTCTGATAAAGTTGGCAACTTCTTTTGCCCCCACTACTTTCAATGGTAAAGCTTCGGCCCATTTGGAGAAATAATCAGTTGCGGCCAAAATGTATTGATGACTCCGTGATGATGACGGATTAATAGGCCCTACAACATCAAGACCCCATGCATTGAAGGGCCAAGACAAGATTGTCGGATGGAGGAGTTGAGGAGGTTGATGAATGAAATCACCATGAATTTGACACGTATGACATGTCTTAGCAAAATTCATTGCGTCATTCACCATAGTCGGCCAATAATAGCCTAGCCATTTAACTTGATCGGATAACTTAGGACCACCTTGATGTGCCCCACATATTCCGGCATGAGTTTCTGTGAGAATATATTTTGCTTCTTCTTTTGATAAGCACCGAAGCAATACACCATCAAAGGCTCTACGATACAATGTATCATTTTTCAACAAGAAACACGGTGCCCGCCGTTTGATATCCACTTTCTTTTTGGCGTCATCAGGTAAATTTCCATGTTGAAGATATTCAATGATTGATTGTCGCCAATCAAGATCTTCATCAATCTCACATACCGAGGTAACATGTACTTCTTCGATTGAGTTGAATCGATCTAAAGCCGATGAAAGCAAATGACGCTCCCCAATTGTGATTTGAATCTCTCTTTCATAAGGGAGTGTTAGGGATGCCGCTAATTCTGCTAGGGCATCAGCCTTATCATTTCCGGATCTTGACACATGCATTACCTCTATTTGTTGAAATTGTTGCATGAGGCATTTTGCTCTTTCATGTAAAGGAACCAAATTTGGATGCTTTACTTCATATTGTCCATTTATTTGTCTAATGATCAATTGAGAATCACCAAACACTTTTAATGGATCAATATGCAACTCAAGAGCTATTTCAAGACCGATGATTAGTGCCTCATATTCCGCCACATTGTTTGTGCAAGTCTCTAAAAGAGAGAAAGAATATGGAACCAAGCCGCCATAAGGAGTGATAAACACAATACCAACTCCAGATGCTTGTTTTTTCGCCGCTCCGTCAAAATATAATTGCCATGATGTTTCCTCAACCATTAGAATTTCTTCATCTGGTAGATCATATACCAATTCTTCATTGTCAGGGGTTAGATGAGCAGCTAAAAAATCAGCTATGATTTGTCCTTTTACTGCCTTTTGTGACACAAACTTGATGTCAAAAGGAGCTAATAGCATTGCCCACTTGGCTAATCTCCCAGACAACACTGCTTTTGATAAAATATATCTTAGCGGATCAGCCTTTGAGATCAAGGTGATTTGATGGGTTAAAAGATAATGTCGTAGCTTTTGAACGGCAAACACCAAAGCAAGACATATCTTTTCCATAGCAGAATAATTATGTTCTGCCCCTACCAAGGTTCGGCTGATATAGTATAAGGCATTTTCTTTTCCCTCATCATTGTTTTGAGCCAACATAGCCCCTAAGGACCGTTCAAGAGCCGCAGTGTACAAGATTAAAGGCCTTCTTGATATTGATGCCATCAAAATTGGCGGATTCATCATATACTTCTTGATGCTATCCAAGGCATTTTGGCATGATTGATCCCATATAAATGGGGTATCTTTCTTCATTAACCTTAGAAATGGCTGACATCTTCCGGTTAAATTCGAAATGAAACGTCGGATGTAAGCAAGTTTTCCTTGTAAGCCCTGAAGCTCGCGGAGATTCCTTGGACGAGGCATATTCATGACTGCCTTAATTTTATCAGGATCACTTTCAATTCCCCGACCGCGAACGATAAAACCAAGAAATTTTCCGGATGTCACACCGACAGCACATTTGAGGGGATTCATCTTCAATTGGTGCTTGCGTAGCCTTTCAAAAACCCTTCGAAGATCATTTGGGTGATCTTCTCTTTCTTTTGTTTTGACAACTAAATCATCCACATAACACTCAACTGTGTTATGAAACAAATCCCGAAAGATAATTGTCATGGCTCTTTGATAAGTTGCTCCCGCATTTTTCAGACCAAAAGGCATTACTGTATAACAATAGGTGCCTTGAGGTGTTCGGAAAGCTGTTAGCTCTTCGTCATGAGGATCCATTTTAATTTGATTGTATCCCGAGAATCCATCCATGAAAGAGAAAGCCTTGAATCTAGTGGTGGCATCAACCAATAACTCGGTTATAGGTAATGGAAATTCATCTTTAGGGCATGCTTCATTCAAATCCCTAAAGTCCACACAAATACGGAGTTGTCCATTTTTCTTCCTCATAGGAACAATGTTGGCTAGCCAAATCGGATATTGGACCTCACGAATGAAACCCGTCTCGATAAGCTTCTTAACCTCAATATTTATTTGGAGTATCAACTTGGGACGAAAACGGCGTTGTGCTTGTTTTACTGGCTTTTTCTCTTCAGAGATTGCTAGTTTATGCATTGCCACTTCTGGATCTAAACCAGGCATATCCTGATAACCCCAGGCAAACACATCTTTGTACTCATTGAGAAGTTCTTCATATGTTGTTTTTTCTTCATTAGTCTACAATGCACTAACAAGGACGGGTTTAGGACATTCAAGAGTGCCTAAATTGATTTCTTGAAGATCATCAACTATAGCTTGTCCACCGTCTTCCATTTCTGTCGGTGCTGGTTGAACTATATTGATGAAATCTTATGAATCCTCCTCTATATCAACAGACACCATGTTTACCTCTTCTACTTCGGCATTCATGAAATCTTCATTTGGCTTTTGCACAAGCAACTTTGCTTTCTTCTTTTTCTTATTGATCCTCCATTTTTTGATTTGTTTTGATTTGTTTTTAGGCCTATCAACATATTCAAGCCTTTGAAAAACAGAAGCTCTTGTTTCTCCACTTGTTGAACCGGTTTCAAGCCTATCAAATACTGAAATCTGAGATGTTGATGTTTTATCTTCGAGAAACAAGCTTTGCTCCTCCGGAGTCAATGTCATAGGCTCTTCAAAACTCGCTGTCAATATACCCCCTTCGTGAGAAACATTCAAGTTTTCAATACCGTCCTCATTATAGAGGTTATATGGAGCTTTTATTTTGTTAAGAACTTCGAATTTTTCACTTTAACTTTGAACTTCTTGTTCATCTTCCTTGAAAGTGATTTGGAAGGAAGATTATTGGCTTCAACTCTTGACACTACCCTTCTGTTATCACTTGTTTTAACCCCGAAGGACCTTTGAATGACCAAAGTCGTTTTTGGAATAGATTGGTCAATTCTCCGTAGAGGAAAGGTGTAACTTGTCATGAGAGAGTTCATAACCTTCTCTACCGAGTTCAAGGGTTTTTGCCCGGCTTTCCGTCTATCTTTTGGTGTGTACTTAAACAACACCTTAGAACATGGATCACCTTTCTCATTCTTTCCGTTCAGAGAAACTTTTGGTGCTTGGTGAACATTATTAGTATTTTTACCATTGACAACCTTCGTGGGCATGTTTGAGTTGAAACTAACCGCCTTATAAAACTTGGCATCGGCATAATTAACACTTTCTCCGTGAAAAGGGTTTGGGTCACCTCGAATAATCCTTTCATTTCCATTATCATAAGTGTATTTCAAACATTGATGAAGAGTAAAAACTATAGATTTACTAGCATGAAGCCATGGTCGACCAAGTAAGGCATTATATGAGGTGTCCGCATCTATGACATGAAACAAAGCATCTTTATAAAGTTTGTCAAGAACAATCTGTAATGCAATGGTACCCATGGCTTTTTGTCCAACTTGATTGAAACCTTGGATGGTTATCCAAGTAGGAGATAAGTGTGCAGTTGTCAACCCCATTGTCCTTAGTACCCTTAATGGAAGAAGATTTACTGCGGACCCACAATCCAAAAGGATTCGATTGACCTTTGTATCCCCAATGGTGCCTGTAACATATAATGGCCGATTATGATATTCATTCCCTAATTGAAGATCTTCATTTGAGAATGTTATACAAGCCATGCATGAGGCACATTGAGTTGGCGGGGATAATGAAACATCATTAACTTCCACCATTTCAACTTGATCTTTATAATCATCGGGATCCATAAGATCTTGAATTAGAGCTTTCCTCAATTCACTTGACATTTGTAGGGCATCATAAACACTCAAGCGTGCAGGAATGCGCTTCAAGTGACTAATGACGTCATATTTTACTTTCTCTTTGTACGGAGCTTTATGAAGCGAAACCGGTACGTGAGAAGTGGATTCTTTTTGTAACGCCTCAATTTCCTCCACATTTTTCTGAGGTAGTTGAGAATTTTCTTTATCAAGACGTTCATCAAAATTTTTCACGTTTGAATGTTCATTGGAAATCAATTCTTTCTCCTTTCTTTTTTCATTGGGTTTCGGAGATAGAAGTTGACGTCCGGAACAAAGAGAAACTGCATCAACTTCTGGTTCCTCCTCTTCACATATATCGGCCCATGTGGCCATGCAACATTGAGCAACTTCATTGCCCCAAAATGTCTCATCTTCCGAAGGTTCTTCATCGCCATAAAATTTCTTTGGGACAAAATCTTTTAAGGTAACCGGTACTCTCTCAGGTTGAACGTATTCTTCCTCAGAGTCAGAATTTGGCTTCTTTTCCTTCTTGTTTTTCTTTTTTTTGTTTTTCTTGTTTTTCTTTTTCTCGGGTTTTCTTCCGATCATTCTAAACCCAGGAGAACTCGATTTGTGAGTGGCTTCTGGCCGGGTCTTTCGAGTTACTCAAGTTTTCCACTCAAAATCACTATCAATGTCAAGATCATCGTCATCTGAAAACAGATCTTCGATATCTAAGCATGTCATAATCTCATATAGAGTTGGGACCCCAGGACCATCTCTTGGCATATCAGGGTATGCCCAAACAATGCGGATATCTTTTCCACCATCTATTGAAAATTGTATAGGTATCGCCATCAGAGGCAAGGAAACCGTGGGAACACCCTCATCTTCATTTGACCTAGATGGTTCTTCGAGTGTATTTGGAGTCACCAAATTATCCGCATCCACTAAGGATGTAATATTTGATGAAGCCTTTGAAGCTACCGAGTCTTCACCTTCAATCTCGATTTCTCCTTTGTTAATCATCCTCTCAACTATATCTTTGAAGACATAACAATCTTTGATAGGGTGACTAACGATTTGGTGATAAGGACAATACTTTGGATCATTTGTCCTTCCAACTTCATTTGTCCTTTTTGACTTTGGAAGTGTAAGAAGCTTAGACGACATCAACTCATCAAAAATCCCTTGGACATCATCATCGTCAAAAGGATATTTCTTTTGCTTCCTTTCCTCAAAAGTGAGTCTTTTAATGGCATCTTTACCTTTTCCTATATCTTGATTTTGGGAATTATTTCCTGTGAAGATTTTATTTCCGGGTTTAATAAAGGTTGCCATAGACTCTCCCTTTTTAAAAGGTCTTTTTCCATCATCTCATTTAAGTTCATTTGCTTGAGAACGATAGGTTTTTGCATCACGCCGAGCCAATTGTCGTTCAACATTGCAAGCCTTTGAAACTAAGGCATCAAAAGAACGAGGCTCGGCACTACCAACATGCACTGCTAACTCAGGAATTAAGTTATTAGTACACATCTGGACACATGCCTCTTCACTTAGCTTTTCTGGGCATTGGAGCCTCAAGCTTCGCCATCTGGCGATAAAATCATTTGCAAGCTCATTTGATCTTTGAAGGGTATTAGCAAGATCCATAATAGAGACCTTTGCCTTAGAGCTTACAAATTGAGCTAGGAATGCTCTTTGTAAATCATCCCATGTGTGGATTGATCCCGGTTGAAGTTGAGTATACCAAGTAAATGCCGATCCTTTTAAAGATTGGACAAATTGTCGGATCAACAAAGCATCACTCAATGCGGTCTCACCACATGCTGAGTAGAAATGAGCCAAATGCTCGTGTGGTGATCCATGCATTCCATCAAACTTATCAAAAGTTGGTCTTTGATAACCGGGAGGGAATGGTACTAAATCATATTGGATCGGATGGCTTTCTATGCCCGAGTACTGGAGGGTTTTGTGACACTTGGAATTCTCGGATTCCTTGAGCAATGATCTCCCTAATCTCTTGTGGGGAAACTGACGAGCTACCACCAGGACTTTCATCATTCGTCCTTACTTGCTCATGTCGACTAGCATTAGCTTGGTTCTCAATTTGAGCCATAAGTGTAGCTATTTGAGCTTCTCTTGCGGCTAATGACCTTTGCAAGTCTTGAAGTTGTTCCTCAACACTTGTTGTTCCGGTCATGAATACTTGCATGTTCTCAGATTCATCTTGGGTTACAACTCTCGTTGCTCCCTCCTTTGTAACAACTTGTGAAAATTCCTCCTCTTGGAATAGAGAAGATAAATCTCCATACAAAGGAGAACTTGAGCTTTCCTCGGATTCTCGTTGTGGATTTGATGGTTGTGATGTTACTTGAGCATAAGTCGTTGACTTATTTTTTGATCTTGTAATTGGACCATCACAAGACACAACTTGAGCCTCTTGCGAGACTGAGCTTTTAGAAATACGAAGACTTCTTTCTCTCTTTTGAGTTTTAGAAGTTTCTTCAATCACTTCATTCTCATTTGAATTTTTCTTGGCCCGTGAAGGTTTGTTGATTTTAAGCTTTGGAGATTTTGGTTGATTACCCTCCTCGGAATAAGAAGTCATTTAGACTTGCTCAAATTTGTCCAATGTAATAGGAATTGACCCTACAAGAATTTGCCTTGCGGTAGTCATTGAAAAATTATCCATTGCATGCTTTGAGTTTAAAAGCTCTTTTGCAGCTTCACAAAGGATTGTGTTGGCTTGTTTTAGAGCCGGTGAGGAAGCTAGTTTACGAAGCGGTCCAGTGTTACGACAGGAACCATTCTTGCGTCCCCTCCTTCTTTGAGACTTGTTCACCTTCTTAACAGTGTTTTCAGTAGGAATACCAACAAGCACACCATTCTTCTTGATAATACGAATGATTGGCCTTGGGACAACCCTAGCGGAAGGCTTTGTGCCATTAAAGCTAGGACAATTGTCATGTCCGACTTTGACATAAGCAGGTTTCCCATTGTTGAACTTGTTGTTGAGCTTTATGCCCCCATGTCCCGAAACAGTCATGGACGACTTCGGAGTTGCATATTCCTCCAAACCTTGAAGACTCTTGAAAGAGTTCTTCAAAGGGATTTCAGCATGAATTGCATTGGGAGCAATGTCAAAGACAACCTCAAATGACTTGCGGCGGAGCCATCGCCCTCCTTGGATGACAAAGGTAGCCGGGAGTTCATTGAAGTTCACAATTGCCCTTGACGCCATTTCCTTGCAATCAAATAAGATCAAACATTAGTAAATGTATAACTTAGAGATGAAAAGAAAGAAAATGTCCCACTGGGCGTGCCAAAAATATGTTGAGTAAAAATGTACACAAATTTACAAAACGCCTTTTTATGTTTTATTCGAATACAAATTTACAAAACACATTTTATTTATTTTTGTATTTGAGTTCGACCTTCTCTTTTTGACCTTTTGATTCTAAGTTATATAAATACCGATATTTGGTTGGTTTTGGTGATTTGGGCTGCACCCGTCTTTGGACGGGTTGCCTACGTACCTCGTAAAAGAGGATCAAGCCTCACGTAGTTCCGTGCGGTGTTTTCATGCATCAGAGAATCAAAGTTCCGACCCACCTTCTAGGAAGGGTTGCCTAGACGATGATTCAACTATCATTTGCATAGTATTTATATCTCGATCATGCATCATAAGATTAAATTAAACCCACCTTCTAGGAAGGGTTGCTTAATTCATCCCGCTATCACGCGCATGATCAAAATTAGTGAGAGGTTATTTTATTTTATTTTATTTTAAAACTTGTGACTGAATTCGGTTCTTAATTTACCAAATTTCCTACGTATCCTTTATTAGGAATCAAGTCGTACGTAGTTCTTAAAGGGATATATTAAGAATTTAATTTTATGACTTTCGTTTGATATAAAGTCAAAAGTATATTTTGTGATTGAATTTAATACGTATTTGTTTTGTATCAAATTTCCTACGTATCCGTAAAAATAAATGGAATCAAATCATACGTAGTTCTTTTGTGACTTTTATATTTACATAAATGTTAATTTAATTTTTGCGGTTGAACTCGACAATTTATTAGTCGAGTTTCTTACGTACTCTTATAAAAGAGATCAAACCACCCGTAGTTCGTTTAGTTTAAAAAAAATATTTTAAATTTAATTTGAGCATAAATTTATGACCATATTTGTAAGACTTTGTCTTAATGGGTCAAATTTACAATAAAATGTATTTATAGGTCTATTTTGAAAATAAACCAAATTTTGAATAGAAATTGAAATTTGAAACATCACGTGAAAGCCTGCAAATGTGTAGTGTGAAATTTACTCTACTTTTTTTTTATTATTTAATTTTTCTTATCTTTTCAGCAAAGAAAAGCATTATCTTATTTGTTTTTTTTTAATAATAAAAAAAAACAATGAAATCCTTTAATATCTTTAAATGTGTGCTTTCTTCTTTTTTTTTTTTTTTATTTTCTTTCCCAACTCTTTTGTACATGTCTTGATTTCTTTCCTCTCTTACTCCTATTTCTTTCTCTTTAAAATAAAAAAAAATTAATTGCCTCTTGAAGTTCCACTTTCCTTCTTATCATTTACAGCAAGTTAAGAAAGGGAGCATCCATGGATGGCGAAGACGACCCATACACCAAACTCGATGGAAGAATAGAAGACTTCAAGAGACAAAATTGGAGGAAATACTGGAATCAATTAAAGATCGACAAAGATCTTCAAAGCAAGAACCGTAGAAGATCATAGATCCGTCAAAGCGAGAAACGAAGAAGACCATAGATCCGTTTAAACGAGAACCGGAGAAGACCGTAGATATGTTTCTGGTACGTTTGACCTTCAATTTTATGTTTATCACTTTTCTTCGTTGATTTGAAATAGATATTGCTATATCCCAATTTTCTTCGTTAACTCTAATTGAATACCTAATTTCAGTTTTATAAACCCTCTTTTGACGAAATCTAGTACTTTTGCGTACTTGACTGAATCGATTTGTGGATCACAAATATCAAAATCTCCATATATGAATTTGATGTGATTATGTCATGAATAATTCACATTTTTATCATACAAATCCCCAAAATTTATCCCCATTTGGGTCTCTTTAAAAGGAATTTGATTTTTCTCAATGATAGTAGAATAGCGTTTGTCAAAAAAAATACTGCATATGTTTTGGGTGTCAAAAACTACTGCCACAATCCAATTTTGAAAACAGTAGCCCATGGTAATTTGAGCACTTTTTTTCTCAGTAGATTTCACCCTGCAGGATTCATAAACAAAATCTACGGATTCATTTTTATTTAATTGTCTTTCTTATTCCCTTTGTTTCTTTCTTTATATGTTTCAGGGGAATAGAGGGTGTGCAGAATGAGTTTCTTAGTCTCAATCGTCCGACTGTTGTTATACCGGAACCAAGAGGTTCGGCTGTAGCGGAGAAATCAATGGATTTCTACCAACCACGAGATGTTGCAGTGGAGGAATCAGTCGATTTCTACCAACCACTTATTTGTGTGATGAATGTCCAGACTTGTCAATGACAGCTTCTTTAAAAGCGTCATCTTCTTCTTGTAATTTGCTTCCCAAAACAAGAGAATGAGAGATAATACAGACAACCATGAGGATGATTGGATTGAAAAGGAAGATCTTAAAATAACTCTTACTGATGCTTTTTATCAGAATTGTTATCCTCTTGAAAAATCTTCTTCACTTTCTACTTTCTTCTTCTCTATCTCTGTTCGCTTTGAATTTTTTTTTGTCATCCCCCGCATTATACTTAAATGATTCATTTATACAGAGAGGAGTAGGAAGAGGTTTAGAGAAGTTACTTATTTTCTTCCCACTAACCCATTTACTCCACTTTCTGTAATATTTTGAATTTTTTTTATTTATTTTAAAAGGACGGTTGATTACATAAGCACCTGCTCAACATTTATTTATTTTTTAATTAATTAAGTTAATATTTGATTCTTAAACTTAATTAATTAATCAAGCTCATTAACAAATAAGCAAAACTTTAGGCTTTCCCCCAAACCACATTTTCTTAATTTTAGAAATTTAGCCTATGGAACAAACAAATTATTATAAAACATTAATTGTAACACCCCAAATTCTGAGAACTCGGGAAGCTACTGGTTAGGACCTCACAATGGGTCCCGACCTTGGTTTAACAACAACATTACTTGGATCTTACAACAAGGCACAAATGTACTTAAACAATTTTGAAACATAATATTTTTATTGTATGAAGGTACACATGTGACAACCTTACAAAATATAAACATATACATAACATGCATGCTATATGGGAGACTCCCCCGTCCCCATCTAATGAGTACGTGGACCCGGCTGACCATCCGTTCCGGATCTCTCTGCAACTGTCTATCTCTACAAATCTACAACACGGATAAACCGTTAGCTAACAATCCAAAAATTAAGCAGAATAAGGATAGCACAAACACAAACAAGGTAACAAAAACAATCATCATGCTGGCACACAAATCGGTTATTATCTAGTAGTTAAGTGATTCACCTTATTCCATTTTATAGTTGTGGCACGAGAATCTTAAGAGTTCTCGCCTCCGTTCCTTATCCAACTGGGTGTAGGTCTAGCTTACCTCCGCCGGTAGCATCACTACAAACCGAGTGTGGACTAGTCCCTAAAGAAACCCCCAGCGCCCTCAAGCTAACTGAGCAGAATGTCACCGCCCGTTACTCTTAGGCCAAGGTATAGGTCGGTATATATTTATTACTAAAATATAACTATAAACATCTCATTCACACACCACTACCATTATTCATACTCATATTTAGAAG
The DNA here is from genome assembly GCA_033239125.1 of Fagopyrum homotropicum. Taxonomy (NCBI): domain Eukaryota; kingdom Viridiplantae; phylum Streptophyta; class Magnoliopsida; order Caryophyllales; family Polygonaceae; genus Fagopyrum; species Fagopyrum homotropicum. The sequence goes on from BSWB01000005.1 coordinate 127,109,744, forward strand.
TCAGCTAAGAAAGCCCAAAGGACTTACCTGAATTCAAACATAATCTCGTTATCTCGACTCGGTCTGTAACGGCAGGAACTCAACCGCCTGTTATAAAAGGCATGTGGATCAATAATTTATCCCACTTAATTAGAAGTCTTTGACTTCTAAGATATTTAACTCTATCATCAGATAAATTACCAAAATACCCTTATACGGATAAATGACTGTTTTACCCCTGGTCCCGAAACTTTATAAAATTCCATAACAAAGTTCCAAACTATTCTTTGGAACTCAAAACCACACTCAAACTCTCAAAGGAAAGTTTGCTAAAGATTTAGAAGAGTTAACTACATTCTTGACTTTCATAAAAAGTCGTCAAGGTCCGACTTTGGCCTAAGATATGAGAACCGAATAAAAATATAAAAAGTCTAACAAAAATCTCTACGTCTTTTATGCTATGCACTTTATCCATAGTAGTGAAAATTTCCCAAAAATACATAATAATCACTTCTACACAAATTCTCAAAGTCAGTTCCTAAACCAGAAATTCAGACTTAGCCAAAACTGATTATTTCTTAACTGCTCAACCCGTCCACTTTGGACCTTCATAGATCTAAATCCAACCGTTGGATCAACCCCAACTTTTGATACACCACACTATGCATGACACTTTATAACATATTAAAAACTGAACGGTGGATTATGTTTATAAGGTATCCAAACTTAAGCTCAAACATGACTGCACAACCCGGATAATTTCAGCACTCAACAATTTCAGCAACATCCAGAAAACTGTTTAAGGTCTCAACTTAAAAAATTCATAACTCCTAAACCACTTGCTGGATTCATCCCAACTTTTACTATGTTCTACCACAATATGCCAACTATATCATATCCAAAATTCAAGTCTAACAGAGATCAAAAGCCTAATCAAAACTATCTCACAAAACTGCATCTCATGCAGTTTTTTTCTACATTTAGTACACTTATAAAAACTACATGAGCAGCCAACTTTGGAACACCATAACTCTCAAAATGTAACTCACATTCCTCTTAGATTTTAGTATGATCTACTATGTACTACTGACTACAACATATTCAAAATTCAGCCACAAGGGATAAGTATTTCATACTTAAATCTGGTCACAAAGTAGGCTGCTCGCCAATATTGGAAACTGAGAAACTGCAACAGCTCAACTACTCTACTTTGGGACCCTATAACTTCTAATCCGACCGTTAACTTCCTCCCAAATTTTAACACAGTAAACTACATATTTCTATCTACAAGATATCAAAAATTCAACGGTGAATGTTCGATCTAAGCTATCCAAAAAAAAGGTTCAAAGTCAACTGTTTCAGCTCACAAAACTGGAAAAATCTGGGTTGGTTTTGGATCCTAGATTGAAGTCTCATGTCAGCATCCTTTCAACCCTACCATACCTTGAAGATCCTACTTCAACACTCAAGAGAAACAAGGTACATACATACCACCCATTAGCACTCTCTACTCCTAATCCAACTCCCACTCAACCGCTGTCATCATCCTACAATAGTTACCCTTATGATGTTGTAAATATTAAAGTAGTACAAAGAAACAGTAGATTGTAGTGCAGAGGACTAACCAGTCCGGTCTGAATCGATCGGGTGATCAATGACAGCCCCTTGACGATGCGAGAGGGAAGGCTAGCGTGAGGGACATGGCTTGTGACGGGGCAACAATGATCCGTTACCTGTGGTGCTGCACAACTATGCTGTTATTTATGTACAGGAAAGCTACAGAAGAAGGAGGAGGGGACAGCACCGCCTCACCTGGCTGCAAACGGCGACAACGGCGGTCGAGGTCTCGCTGCGGTGGACCGGCGCTGGGCGGCCTTGCCTTGCTGTGCCACAGGAGTGTCATCAGCGGTGGTTATTTGCCTCGGGAAGGAAGGGAGGGATCGGTACTCACCTGGTTGATGAAGACTAAACAGATTCCAGCGTCAAGGATGAAGCAGCGGTGTCCGGCGTCCCTGGAGTCCGTCTGGCCGGTTGCAGTCGCGTGTGGAGAGCCTGGTGGTTGTTCTGGGATTGTCTTTGTTGTGCAGCGGAACTCGTAGTTGCGACGTATGATTAGGTTAAGACTAGATTAGGTTAATTAATTAGGAATTAGGGTTACATTTGGGCCGGCTGGTTAATTAGTGGGCCTACTCTGATGGCCCGCTCATCCCGTTAGGGAATGGGCTGAAAAATAAATCGTTACTCGCACGGAACCGCTCTTCGGTTTTTAAAATGTACGGAATTATTACACGGGTCACCTAATTATCATTTTATGTGAATCAAGGTCACATAAAATGATAGAATTTAATATTGTTTTATTTTTATTTAAGAAGAATAGAGGTAACCGGATCGGGATCCGGTTTGATCGGGTATAAAAAGGAAAATAAAAATTTTCGGGTATTACATCAGTGCCCCCTTAAAATAAGTTTCGCCCCGAAACTTAGAACAAGGTACTTAATTAAACGACTTCCATAAATAAATGGGTATGTCCTAGTCTCGTTAAATTTTTATTCGTTCCTTAAACTTCTCTAACCCTATCAAGGCATAACGGAAAAAAAAATCCGGTCGTTACATTAATAACCTTTCTTTTTTTTTTTTGTTTCCATAATTTTCACTTATATTTTATATCATATCATAAATTGTTTTAAAATTTATGATATTTTACCCTCAAACAGTTGCCCCCCGAACTTTATGCGTGTGAGAAATTGAACGCGTTTAAAGTTCGATATATTTTATTTAAGATGCTTCGCATTTGAAACCATTTGGTTTCATTTATGCATGCATGAAAGAGGAACATATTGCATATATTTGAATAGTTCCAACAAAAATTTGTTTGAATATGAAATTTACACATAGTCACTTGGTCAAGAATATGATATATGGGTACAAAAACTTTGAGCTTTATAGCCTTTTTTTTCTTTGGAAATTGTTTTTAATATTTAATATTTGGCTTGAGGCCTTTTTGTGGCGGACAAGTGTTTAGTTTTGAGAGCTTTATGCCATTGGTTTAGAGACTTTGTAGATATCTCTCTTAAGTTTTTTGGGGCTTTATTGATCAAGTAGTTTGATGACGTTAGTCAACTTGATTTATCTCTCTTTGTTTGAGATAAAAATAAAGGAGTTTGGAAGAATATGATTTTTGTTTGTTTATTTGAGAGTATGAGAAAATTCACATTGCGAAGCAATTGTAAATTTGATCAAATTTTTGGGGAGATATAAAAATTTATTCCTTGAAAGGAAATTTTGTTCGGAAAAATTTGGGATTAACCATTAAGGTGAGGATGATCCTCAAAGTAGAGCAATTTAGGCATAGAAGCCTTCAACTTTTCATCTTTCGGAGATGTATTTTATTTATTCTTCCTTTCTTTATGACAAAGAAAAGAAAATATTTTGTTGGTTTTTGTGGCTGCACCTAACATTTGATTATCTAGACTGCCTACGTACCCCCTTTGTGAGGGATCAAGCCTTTCGTAGTTTTTTGGGGAACTGACGGGGTAGTTCTTTTGGGAACTGGTGATTTTTTTTGGGTGGCTGCAACTAGCATTTGACTAGCTAGATTGCCTACGTACCCCTTTATGAGGGATCAAGCCTTTTCGTAGTTCTTTTGGGAACTAGCGGGGCAGTTCTTTTGGGAACTGGTGATTTTTTTTTTTTGGGTGGCTGCACCTAGAATTTGACTAGCTAGATTGCCTACGTACCCTCTTTGTGAGGGATCAAGCCGTCCGTAGTTCTTTTGGGAACTGATGATTTTTTTTGTTTTTGTGGCTGCACCTAGCATTTGATTAGCTAGACTACCTACGTACCCCCTTTGTGAGGGATCAAGCCTTTCGTAGTTCGTTTGGGAACTTTTTTTTTTTTAATAGCCCTTTTTTCTATACACATCACCAAAACAACTCGAACCCACCTTCTATGAAGGGTTTTTCAAGTTATTTCACTATCATTTGTGTACAATGGCCCTTTTTCCTTTTTTTTTTTGACATCAAGTAAAGAACTTCCTTATAAACATCCCATTTACACAAGAATATAATATCTTGCCTTCATTGTTTGAAAGCTCGTATGCTCCCTTAGGGTAAATCTTTGTGATAACATACGGGCCCTCGCATTTTGGCTCAAATTTTCCTTTTGATTTTAAGTTAATGACAATTGGTCGTCTTACTGTAAGAACCAGATCACCCACGGAAAAGGATCGGAACTTGACTCGTTTGTTAAATGCACCAGCTACTTGAGCTTGATAAATTTCGAGTCTTTGTTGTTGATAACACGATTTATGACTTAGGTTTAGGTAGTCATTTAGATAGATTTCTCACTCATTCAAGCATGGTTTAGCACTAGTTCACAACGTTTGCACTCAATTCGCGTATTTTGTCGAGATAGACGTCTACACGGACTTTTGCATTGCTTTGTAGGTATTTCGGGAGATTTAGGAGCTTAATCGATACGTTTGAGGATCGTTCATCAAGATGACACACCCTCGGACTCTTTAGGATGCAAGCTAGAGGCTAAGGAGGGCTCATGGAACCTTGTCAACACAAGTCATGCACCAAATCATAGCTTAATGATCCAAGGCGAAGCTGAAGCACCAAACCACGGTTGCTGGAACTTCCACGGCCGTGGAACCAACCGTGGATTTTTCTAGACGGTTATGACAGCTGTGCCACGATCTTATGACCCTCTCTAGCAAGGTTGTAGTATAAAAGTGGTCCTACAAGGCTGAGAGAAGGCATCTTGGGGGCAGCCATCTTTCAATCCCCTATCATCCAATCAAATACACTCTCAACAAGAAGATTCTCTCAAGAGGAGAGCTACCATTGAAGGAGGAGAAAAGCTCCATTGGAGAAGAAGAGAAGAACAGACCATTGCTAGCACTTGATAGGCTTTGTAGTGAAGAATTTCGGAATTGTTTTCTAGGGTTGTAAGAATCGTTTGAACCTTCTTTTGGAAGGGTTGTGAGTCTTTCTAATCTTAATTTCAGCTTGGTTTTGTTTGCTTCACTTGTTCATCTCTTTCTCTTCATTATCTTGCAAATGGAAGCCATGATTTTATGCTTGATGATTTTGATTGTTATGATGCATGTTGTAGGCTAACTAGATGCGATTCTAGGGTAAGGAAGGGATGGTTATGGCTAAGACTATGATAGGATGAACTTAGATTTGCCTTTGGATGACTCGTTTGCTTGAACGAAGCCTCTGTTGGAGTCCACGGTTAGTTCTTGCCCTTCCACGGCCGTGAAAGTGGTAGAACAACCCGTGGTTTCCCTGGTTCGATGGATCTAAGTACTAGATTGTTAGAATGTTGAAATCCTAGTGTTTGTTGAGTTAAATCTATCCTAGGGTGACCTAGTGTTAGCAACTAAGTGTTAGAAGAGACCTACCCGGTGATTCTTACTCTTAGATTTCAAAGATGACAAACTCTAGGTAGTGGTGAGCCTCATAAGCCGCCATTGGACTAAGTGTGCTAGGATAGTTGTTTAGGACTAACCCTTTCGAGACTTACCCGGTGAGGATAGGTTAGATCCCTAGGTGACAATCCGGTTTGTGTAGAATTCCATCCTTTAGGCTCTTTGAGACTTACCCGGTGATGAGACCTTAGGAACGGACTAGTGGACCATGAGACCTACCCGGTGATTGATCCCAATCTAGAAACACTCAATCCCAACATATCATAGTTAATCCAAGGAATGATTAGATAGGTTGAGTCCTATGCCATAACCGGAATTTCCAACCCCTAGAATCCGCTTTTCTCTCTTTGATCTCGTTTCTCGTTCTAGCTTGTTTGTTTGTTTCGATTTGTTAGCTTAGTCGATTGCTTATTTCGCATGATTTGTGATCCTTGATTGATCACCGAAAAATCCACCAAAAACATTGAGATTTTCATTTCTTTATTTCTTTCCCTTTTCCTTAACATAGATTTTCACTAAACTTAATCACTAATCGAATCAATCTCACCTTAGTCTTTGTGTTCGACCTCGGAATACTATCCCTACTACAAACGTGCCGTACACTGCGGGTTTGCTAGGAGTTAGGAGAAATATAACGAGTATAAATTTAAAACTTATTGCGTATCACACACATCCTGAGCGTAACAAGTTTTTGGCGCCGTTGCCGGGGACTAGGTCTAGATTGAGTCTTTTTGTGATTGTTTATAGTGTAGGTCTTTCTTGTTGCTTTTGATCTCTTTTTGGTTTTTGTCTTTGCTTTTCAGGACATCTCTCACTCTTTAGGTGTATGCGAAGATCTCGTGGCAAGGATTTAGCTCCATTCGATCCCGAACCGGAGAAGACCCTTAGATCTAGATCCAAGAGCATTAGAAAGAGAAAAGAGATGGCCGGAAGAGACCTCCAAGCTGAGTTAGATGAGGCTTTAGAGCAAATTAGGATAAGGGATGAAGCTTTGGAGAATGAAAGGAGACTTGCCAATGAGAGGCAAGAGGCAACTAGGAGGGAGATTGAAGATATTAGGCAAGCACTTGTCCAAGTTGAGCTTAATCGTCAACAACCTCCACCTCCACCACACCCGCAACCGGAGGCGGTTAATATACGGGTTGTGCCCATTGCTATTGAAGAGCCACAAACGTTAGGGCAACGTATGGATCCGGCACAAAGAGCACACCGCCCGGGTGTGAACTTAGGAGATCCCGCAGCCCATGATTACGAACTCCGCCCTCAAGTTCTACAAATGATCCGGCATAATCAATTTGGAGGGATGGAAGGAGAGTCTCCTCATCAACACTTGATGAACTATGAGATCTTGATGGAGACTCTTAGACCGCCTAGATTGGAGAGCAACAACCATAAGCTTAGGGCTTTCTCCTTCTCTCTTAAGGACAAGGCCTTTGCTTGGTATCAATCTATTCCACAAGGGCGAGTGAGTACTTGGGAGGAGATGACAAACGAGTTTTTGACTAAGTTCTTCCCAGCTTCCAAGACTACCGAGTTAAGGGGGAAGATCAATGCCTTCGTGATGAAGGATAGAGAGAGCTTGTTCAAGTCTTGGGAGAGATTCAAAGATCTTCTCCTAGATTGTCCACACCATGGTATACCAAAAAATTGAGCTATTGGAGATCTACTTCAAAGGACTTGATGAAGATAGCCAATTCAAGCTTCAATCTCTTTCCGGTGGGACTTTTATGGAAAAACATGTGGATAAAGCTTCGGAGTTTGTAGAAAAACAAGCTTTAGTGATTGAGAAGTACTCCCATAGGAAGAGTGAAGGGAGAAAGGCGGGAGCATATGAGGTGAGTGAAGTTACCATGAGCAACTTCAAGCTTGACGCCATCAACAACGAGCTAAAGTCTTTGAGGGAGTTGTGTGCTACAACTTTGAAGAACCAAACAACCCCTCAAGCTCAAGTGCAAGCTAACTTGTCTTCCAAGGAGGAAGATGTGAACTACATGGGAAGGGGCAATTACAACAACTACCAAGGCCCAAGGAACTTCAACAACAACCGGCAATTCAACAATTACCGGCCCAACCATAACCATCCCGGGTTTTCCTATTCTAACCCGGATGGAGCCTTGAACCCTCCCGCTTCCACAAGCGCAGCTCCACCACCAAAAGCTTCACAAGAACCACCACCCGGATTTTCTCAACCTCCAAAGGATAGAACCGAAATGATGTTTGAGCAATTGCTTGGAAGGTTGAGTAGTCTTGAGAGCACGGTGACTTCCATTACTAAAGCTCAAAAGGTGTTGGAAGCACAAGTGTTCCAAAAGGCGGGTGAAGCTCATAGAGATCCGGGAAAGCTTCCCGGAAGAACCGAAGACAACCCAAGAGGCCAAGTGTTGGCCATCACAACGAGAAGTGGGTTGAGCATGAAGGATCCTTTGCCCAAGGAAAACGCTAAGGGAAAGCAAGTAGTGGTAGAGGAAGAGATATTGCAAGAAGATGGAGGCAAGAGCAAGGATGTTGAGCCAACTTATGTGGCACCGCCTCCATACAAACCACCACTACCATTCCCTCAATCACGAGCAAGGGCTCGTTTAGACAAGCACTTTGGTAAATTCCTTGAACTTATGTCTAAATTGCATATTAACATTCCGTTCATGGATGCTATCTTAGGTATGCCGGCATATGGCAAGTTCTTAAACGAAATACTCTTCAACAAAAGGAAGTTGGAGGAGTATGGGGAAGTAAGGATGACCAAGAGGTCCTTGGAGTTGATTCAAACGATGAAGGAGGAAATGCCTCCTAAACTAAGAGATCCGGGATCTTTTTGTGCACCAATCGGAGTGGGAGAAGTGAAGTATGAAGCCCTTTGTGATCTTGGAGCAAGTGTAAGCATCATACCGCTTGCACTATGCAACAAGGTTGGGCTAGGAGAGCCGAAACCGGTCAAGATGACCCTCTATATGGCGGACCGCTCTATTACTCACCCGGTTGGGATCTTGGAGGACATACCGGTGCAACTAGGGAAGTTCTATGTACCGATTGATTTTGTTGTCTTGGACATCCCGGCGGACTATCCGGTTCCCATCATCTTAGGGAGACCTTTCCTAGCCACTTCCGGATGCTTGGTGGATTGTAAGATTGGAATTCTCTCATTCAACATTGGAGAAGAGAATATCAAGTTCAAGCTGTCCACAATGATGAAAGGGCCAACCCTTGATGAAGATGTATTCAACATTGTCGAGCAAGAGGAGTCTAGAGAAGTTGTGAGCTCGATCTTGATCAAGGACCCCTTGGAGAAGGTTCTTAGCTTAAGTTTGATGGAGGAAGGTGTTGAGGAGGCTTTCAATGAAGAAATCAAGGCCTTAGAAGCATTAGAAAAGGAGACAAGAGCTGAAATTGGGGACCACGAAAGTGTGATGAGTTCCTGTAGGAACCACGGCCGTGGAAGGTGTTCCACGGCCGTAGAACTCTCTGGAAAGCTCCAAAGAGCAAGCTTGGCAACTTCCACGGCCGTGGATGTGCCAAAACCCGTGGATCCAACCGTGGTTCCCCTAGAAGCAGCTCTTGTTGATGATCAAGCTTCAAGGAGCCTTGAAGGGTCTTCATTTGCTTTGGATTCATCTCAACCAACGTTATTTGGATCGTCTCCGCTCGATAAAGGTCCTCCTAAACTTGAACTCAAACCCCTCCCCTCTCATTTGAAGTATGCTTTTCTTGGTGATAATTCTACATATCCGGTGATTGTGAATGCATGCTTGAATAATGATGAACTTGCTAAGTTGTTGCATGAGCTAAGATTGCATAGGAAAGCCATTGGCTATACTATTGATGATTTAGTTGGAATTAAGCCCTCTTTGTGCATGCATAAGATATTGATGGAAGATAACCATAAACCCTCCATTGAACATCAAAGAAGATTGAATCCTATAATGAAAGAGGTAGTCAAGAAAGAGATCATTAAGTTGCTAGATGCGGGAATCATCTACCCTATCTCGGATAGTAAGTGGGTTAGTCCCGTTCATGTAGTTCCTAAGAAGGGTGGGATTACCATAGTGACTAATGATAACAATGAACTAATCCCAACTAGGACAGTTACGGGATGGAGGATGTGTATTGACTATAGGAAGCTTAACATGGCCTCTAGGAAAGATCACTTCCCCCTTCCCTTCATTGACCAAATGCTAAAAATGTTAGCTCAACATTCTCACTTTTGCTATTTAGATGGGTATAGTGGATTCTTCCAAATCCCTATCCACCCCGATGACCAAGAGAAAACAACCTTTACATGTCCATGGGGAACTTTTGCATATAGGAGAATGCCATTTGGGTTGTGTAATGCACCCGCCACCTTCCAAAGGTGTATGATGGCTATCTTTTCGGAATACATTGAAAACATCATGGAAGTGTTTATGGATGATTTTTCTGTTTATGGTTCTTCCTTTGATAATTGCTTAGCTAACTTGTCACTAGTACTTAAGAGATGTGAGGAGACAAACCTTGTCTTGAATTGGGAAAAATGCCACTTCATGGTAAGTGAAGGTATTGTGTTGGGACACTTGGTGTCCAACCGTGGCATTGAGGTTGATAGGGCCAAGATTGAAACGATAGAGAAGTTGCCACCACCTACCTCGGTGAAGGGGGTAAGGAGTTTCCTAGGGCATGCCGGTTTTTACCGGCGGTTTATTAAAGACTTCTCTAAAATTTCCAAGCCTCTTACTAACCTACTAATGAAGGATGTTGAGTTTGTTTTCTCCAAGGATTGCCTTGAGGCATTTTGTAGGTTGAAGAACGCTTTGATCTCCGCACCTATCATGCAACCTCCGGATTGGAGTTTACCGTTTGAGATCATGTGTGATGCAAGTGATGGAGTCGTTGGGGCTGTTTTGGGGCAAAGGAAAGATGGGTGCACACATGCCTGTTCGCCACTTAGCGTGCGTGCAAATAAGCTTTAAATTTATAAAACTAGAATCAAGCAAGCGAACCCGCAGTGTACGGATCGACGTAGTTAAGCAAGAATTCCAGAGTATCGAACACAGGGACTTGGGGGGAACAAATTCGATCGTAGGTTATCAAGCAATTGAATGTAAGAGCTTTGCAAATTATTGGGAAAACAACAATCCTAAAGATCCAAGTATCCAGCTGTGGCAATCGATTCAAGATATTCTTAATGATATAAAGACAGAGTTGAGATATGCAAAGGTATGCTAATGTAAGGTAATCGTACGGTGAAGTTCCAAAAACCTTATATGACTCACCTACAAGACGCTCTCTATATAGGTTGTTGAGGCTTCAATATAGAAAGGTTCTAAAGGCAATAATTAATGTCAAATACCCAAACTTGCAATCCAAGGATCAAGACTAACTTAACCGATTACGGTTGTGACACTCACAATCGAGGTAGAGGTTGTTGAGGCTTCACTACCACCTAGAAAAGGCAAGCCTAAACTAAGTTAAAGCAAATCTTTAACTTTGGATTAAAGTTAAAGCAGGTTCGCAAACTTAAGGGAAATTACGGGTGGATCTTGAGACTCCACGGCCGTGGAACTCAAGAACAAACCGTGATTTAGGGTTCGTCGACGATTCTCTCTAACTCTCAAGGTCTAATCTGTTTACGATCGATCTATCATCATCTAAGCCACAACTATCAACCCTTCACCCTAGAATTGTTAAGGGTTTTTAGCCAACAATCATCATTATGATATCAAATTCAAAGATTAAAATATTGAAAGATGAAAACTTCCGAAAACTTTCAATAAACTTCAAACCAATCTCAATGTCACAATCAAGAATGAATATTGTCAATAGATTCAGAATAAAGCAAACAATCACAATCTTAGGAAAGAAAGAAGAACGGGATGTCAATCCGCCTTCTAAATCAAACGTAAACAAGAAGAGAAATCTTCTTGCAAGAATCTTCCAAAAGCTCCGATCTTCCGTCAATCCGGAAATCTCCGCAGCAATCTTCACCAAAAGTGCGAGATTAGGGCAACTCTAAGGAAAGGGCCCACTACGTCTTTTGCAAGAACCGCCAAAAGTCTCCCAAGTGAAGGAGCAAGCGTAACTCTCAAAACGAGGTCGCAAAACGCGTCTAAGCGGAGGTAAGCGAGGATGCAAGCGGGGATTTGCGAGCGTAAGCGATCCTGACGGAATTTCCCTTCGTCCGTCTTTTTATAGGGCAAGATAAAATATCGGCCCGGCTCAATCTTCAAAAGATCGTGGCTTCAAAATGTGGCGAAAAAGATCGCCAAGATCACTGTAACACCCCGATTCCGCGTGACTCGGAATGCTACGGGCGGAGACCTCACAATGGGTCCCGACCCTTAGCCTGACAACAATTTCACTGGATCTTCCAACAAGACACAAATAAAGGCAAAACCGAAATTCATTTTAATGCAATGATATGGACCCCAAAAGAAAACAACGAAAGACTTCAGCCGAGATACAACGCTAAAGGCAACCGCCATACACGCGACATACATAATACCCTAAACAATACATAAGAACAACCCCCAAAACCCATCCTAAAATGTACGGACCCCGGCTGCCCACTCTTCCGGATCTCTCGGCCGCGCCCCTAACCTGCAAGGCAACTACAACAATATCGGTATAAAACCGTTAGCTAACATTCAAGGCATTAGAATCATGGTATTGGCACACACACACATAAGGCATCATAAACACACAACATGTTCCAAAACACACAATCCAGTTTATTATCTTTTTATTATTAGGTCATATCCCGTTCTAATTCAACTTCTTTTGTGACACGAGAATCTTAAAGATCTCGCCCTTGTCCCGTTTCACCACGGGTTTGTACTTGATGCGGATCAGCATCACCCGATGGGCTGGTCGCAAGGCACCTCCCAGTCATCCCCATTTTGGACTGGACAAGCGGTCACCGCCCGTTATCATACACTTGGGCCAAATATAAACATATAAAGTTGGTGGTCCTATTACCGGTTTAGATGTTATAACATAAGCAATAAATACACACATAAACAATAAACACACACCACCAAACACGCATTGAAACTAATACAGAGAATACGAGCTAAGTAAGTCCGAAGACGTACCTGTCCCTAAGATAAACTCGCTAAATCCGGTACTCAATCTCCCATAGAAATGTAACGCATCGCCTGATCAGACAATGCACAAAATCAATAACTAACCAACAAGCTAGAATCCCTCGGGCTTCTAGTCTCCCTAAACCTATATGAGGTCAAAACCATAGCATGCTAGGTTCAACTCATAATCTCAAAGATCATCCTATGATTGTACTGCAAACATCACAACTATGTTCGTAAACCATCCAACAACTACAAGCGGTTCAAGGCCACTACTTGGCATTCTCTCTAAGTTATGCTAGATTCAACCTAGCATGACACTACTAAACATAACTAGATGGAGGAAGAAGGTACTCACAAGACGTCATAAGACGGAAGACGATCTATGGATGTCGAATGCGGGTTCGTTAGGCCATTAGCGGGGTCCTTTCCGAACCTAACACCAAAACTAAACAAGTTTAGCTAATACGCTAAACTTGAACGGAATATATAATATAAATAAACTAAGGAAAATCCTTTTTCAAAAGCCAGCGTTAAAACTCGTTACACCCCTCCGGACGAAAATATGAAATTAAACTACTTGGTGGTAAACCTGAAATTAAACAAATCAGCAAGGCATACGTGTCACATTCCAAAAATATGGGTTCAAAACTGTAATATCACAAAACCGGGCACATTCTGTAATTATATAAAACATGAGGGGCCCGATTTATAATACCCACAAATGTCATCTTCCCCATCGATACTCAGCGGTTTGGAAAATCAAAGGAAGCAGGGCGGCGGCGACGCTCCTCGGTGTGCTCCGGCAGGCGGCGAGGGCAGGGCAAGCGGAGCAAGACTGCGCTGCTACGATTCGGCGGTATCGATGGTGACTTAACGGTCCACCGACGGCCATTCGAGAAAGAAACAGAGAACTGGGGGCTGGGCGGCGAGCATTTCCGGCACGGGACTCCAGGGTGCAGCTTAGGCGGCCAAAGGTGAGGGCAGCTCCTTCCTCCTAGCGGATCCCCGGGCGGTGCATCTCCTCCGGCGGGTTGCACAGAGGAGAGTAGAGAAAAGAAGCGGGGGAAGGGTTGGTTGATCGACAAGGGAAGGAATGGGAGAGAGTGGGACAGGCTGGGGTGATAGGGTAAAGGAGGGGCGAGGGTCAAGGTGCAGGGTGTCCGAGGGGTCGGAAGTGAGGGGTCGGAAGTGAAGGGTCACTGGTGAGGCGAGAGCTCACGTCACAGGGGAGGCAAGTCATCGGGGAGAGGGCTTCACCAGCGATTCAACGAAGGAAGAGAAAAGAAAAAGAAGAAATAACAAAATAAAAAAAAATAAAAATAAAGAAAGGGGATAAATGCAATAACTAACTCGACTGAAACTAAACGAAACGGAAATTTTGAATCGGAAAATCTTCCGATTTTCCGACAATAAAAATACAGAAAAGAAAAGAATAATATATGGATCGAATATATATATATATATATATATATATATATATATATATATATATATATATATATATATATATACTCACAAAATATACTTTGCAGTACAAAACCCTTCTCTTTAAATTATTTACCATATTATATAATAATTTAAATACGAGTAATAATATATCGATGTAAGTATACTCGTAGAATTTAATTTACGACATAAAAATACTCGTCAAAATATTTAAGCTATTAAAATATTGATAAAAGCCGGAAAAGTAAATAACGCAAACGCGCCCAAAAATTGGGGTGTTACATTAGATCCCCCTAAAAACAAGTTTCGTCCCGAAACTTGCCACACGTCGAACTTCTCGGTTCCTAAGGCCGAGGTATGAACACTTAAACTAAGAAGGCTTAAACCTTTTAATCTATACACACAATCTACTCAAACTACTAGCGCAAGATATATCAGCGTAAACCTCACAAGGCACAAACTACACATAACGTCACACATGCACAAAACTCAACCAAGGGAAAAACTAGGTCTTACCCGTCGATCCTATCGATGCTACTAGCTCAGCGTAAACCTCAACCAAAGAAACTATCTTCCGTCTCCCTATTAGACTCATGGGTTCTTCGTCTGCCACCAAATCACCATGACAGATTATCTGTCTCGAGTCGTGTATGTACTCTCTCGACTGATACACATGAACACCGGGTGAACAATCTTTACACTTGGCGGCTACGCCAACCGGTAAACCACCTTCCAAACTCGCGCTAACATCTCACAAGGGTCGATATATCGGAACTCAACTTCCTTCTCGGGTATCTCTCAATGCAGCATTTCCATTATTTTCCCTTTGATTTCTCTATCAAAGAAGATCGATCTTCCAAGTTACTCTGTTGGTTTTGGTTCTTGACAAACAAAATTCTGATGTTATGTTTCCTCAATTCTTGAAGTAAGTCCCCAACGATGAAGGAAGTACTTTACTCCACACCGATTCACCCATGTGACACGTATGCTATTACTTTTACATCGTTCCTCAATAATCAATCAAGACCTTGTCTTGAAGAATTACTTGTACATTTCAAACTCATAACACCTCAAGGTAAATCAAAACAGTTGCCCCAATGAATCCTCTCTTAACTCTCAACATCTCTATTGTCAATTCTTCGTCTTGTTCAATACTTCATTGTCATCCGGAGTAGGTTACCATAATGGATGTTATACAACTTCTCTCTTTACAAATCTGGTAAAGCTTAGTACATCTAAGAAAATTTGTAACTTCTTTCACATCTTTCGGGGTTTGCCATCCCGAGACAACTTGTCATACCTCTTCTCTCTTTGTCAATAGTAGACCCAATATATCTCATCTAGGCAGCAGTAAGACCATATGGAATGACTACAACTCGTAGTGACCTTGGTTGGTCCCGAATGCCGTATTTGCAATATCTCAGCCTCAAATTCTCAAACGGTGACAATCAAGCCTTAACTTAATCTTAGAAGAGACTACCGACCCATGCAGTTGGTCGAGTAGATCTCCCATTTGTTATAATGGATACTTGTCTTTCATTGTCGTCTTGCTCAACTTATAGTAATCGATGTATAAACAAAGATAACCATTCCTCTCTTCGCAACCTGGTGTCCTCTATAACAACTTCCAATCAAGGGTTCAAAATATATCCCATCTTGAACTTCAAATCAAGAGTTCAAGATATATTCTAATGTGAACTTCAAATCAAGAGTTCAAGATATACTTTCAATATGAACTTTAAATCAAGAGTTCAAGATAACTTTTGGTGCTCTCTATAGCAGCGCATTGGTTCTAGTGAACCTTTATCAACAAGTCCTTGCAATTTCTCATTTGATTGCATCCTCAATTCGAGTATCCTTACGGTTATCATTTATTGATGTCCTTTGTACGGCGCCTTAGAAATGGGAGTTGAGCCCAAATCAATCTTAGCGGTAAAATTCACATTCTGATGCATTGGAATCCGTTCTATCCCGGTTCCATCTTTTCTTTACCCATCTCATATCGTAATGACCGATACAACCTAGTCCTAACGCTTGACAAGTGGTCCACCCAGACCGGTTGGGGTGACGTCCTTCAACACATGTATTGTTCCTTCTGTAGCTACTATGTTCACCGTCCTCTTTTAAAGATCCTTCATCTATAGAACTCGAGAGACTTGCTCTAATTTCCCGACTCTTGAAGCCTTGGTTAAGCAATACTTCAGTTTAATCCCTCTTCTCACTTCAAAGGAATGACGATAGTAACATCTTTTGATCTCGAGCATGTGTTTAGTCACAAAGGTCTTAACTACAACACTCGATCATACCTTATACCAACTCGATACAATCTTCTTTGCTTTCTATGACTTCCCGACATATGGGAGGATCTCTTCGTATTCTACACCAGCTTTCATCGTAGACATCCTTTCTTCAAGTAGGCTTAGAAATTTACACTATATCTTCTTATGTAGCGTCATACCGACTATAGAGGCTCTAGTTTCAATCTTTCATGTACCTCTCAAAACAACATCGAACTTTAAAACTTTAGTTTTCTCTTTCTCTTGTTGGTCACCTTATGCATCTCTTGGTATTCCAATAACAACTTCCCAACCGTACAAGTACGCCTTTAGGAAAAATTCCCCAAGTAAAATCACTGAAAGATCCACTCATAACTTCACCAAGCACAAATCATCATAACTCTAAGCTTGCAGCGTTGCTCTAATCTAAGTCCCCCCTTTTCACGCCATAGCCACCATGTCTCTTCCATGTGAGTTTGAAACATCTATCTCATCTTTTGCTCGCGAAAGCATACCCTCCATTTCATTACAACAAACATACCATGCATCCTAATTTATGTATTCCCCTTTACGTACAATAACCATAGAAGACTCCCTTCCCTTTTTGTCCTTCTAGTTCCCTTTACCCTGATCCGTGTCATTCTTCCCTATGACAACCCCATGACATAAGAAGGTCGCACCATATCGCTACAATCCCTCCCCACACGTACGTTACTAACACTTGCTGGAACCGGGTTTTTTTTTTTTTTTTTTTTTACTTGATTAAGATACTTGCACTTCCCTTGATATACCTTTTTATTGCCGACATTCAACCACCATGAACACTCCAAGTTCTTGTTACCCTTCTTCATGATCCCACACCTGGATTATTCTCCCCACATAGATTCACCAGTATACAACCTGCACATGTGCATTTTTGGTGGTCACCGATTAACTTGTTGATGACCCTCTCCAAGATCAACGACTTACCCTCCTACCACACTTCCAGGTTACCATACTCCTGAAGAATACCTTCTTGGGGTACTCCGCCTTAAACTTCACTAGCTTCTTTTACTCTACTTCCAACTTCGTTAGCTCCTACTACGCTCCTCTCCTCCTTCCACTTTTGTAAGATAACTACACATTCCCAGCTCTTTCGTGTCATATGACCCGACTTCATAGGCTTAACTGTCCTTCATAAAATCTTATAAGTGCATCTCTCCAACATCTGTATCGTTAGTAACCACTCACTCTTCTCTTGGTTGGTATCCTTCATCTTCCGATAAGGCTCTTTATTGCATCTGTCATCTCCCGAAGATCATCATCCACACACACTTCCACCTTCTTAGCGTTGCTTAGCCTCGTCATAATAACGGAAAACGATTGACTCCTCATGGTAATTCCACTATGTGAACTTTCACCTTGGGATCCTCCACGTAACTCTCAAATTTCTGAATAAGTCACCCGCTTAGAATCTCGCAAAGATCGCCACTTCACCCTCCGGTACGTCCGTAGCTTAACTTTCGGTTCTCGTCAATCCTTCACAATTGTTTGACCACTCTTTTCATCTTGACCCCATACTTAGGAGCGCATATTGGAAACTCGTCTTACTTAGAATGCCATTTTTTTTTTTAATTCTTGAGCGAGAATGTAGTCCTCTTTACTTAATTCGCATCTTTAGTTCCTCGACACCGCACTTGGAAACATCCTACATTCGTTGTCTCTAGTTGCTTCATTGTTCTTCAATCGTTTCTTCCTTTGGAACCACCACTCATATCTTCTTGCCGCTTCCTTTTTGGTATAACTTCCTTCTCAGTTTTTCTTAAACTGACTCGAGGTCCTCTTCCACTTGTTTGTCCTTCGTTTACGTCATCTCTACTCATCCTCTTCGACATCCTCTTAAAGGAGTCCGAGAAACACCAAGGTGTTTGTCCAAAACGTGATACTCAACTCGGTACTTGAGCACACTCATCCTCATATGTAAACTATCCCGAGCCAAACTGTGTCATCCAAGCGGCGATGATAGCTTTCTATCATCATAACTATAAGGTCCAAAAACCATATGCTACTATATATCCTAGTATATGTATATGACTATATAATCCTATGTCCACATTGTTATAACCACCATATCACATCCAAGCAAAACTATTACAACAAAACAAGGTCCAAACACTTATATGATATCATCATGCCACATGTACAAACTCATATCAATATAAACATCATGCCACCATTTTCACATAACAAGTCCATCATGCATAACTATAATCCATATATAATAATATTCCAACAACATCCTAGGCCCACGATAAATATCTACATAACTACACATATCTATATATATATATATATATACTAAAAATCTAATAAACTATGCTGCCGAGATCCACGGAAGGAGTGGTGGTCCGTACATTCTACCCCGACTCATGCATGTAATCTTGAAAACGAAAACTCAGAACCCGCGGGGTTCTGAGTTTTCGGCCTTTAGAAGTTTGCGAGTGCCATTGTTGTCAACCTAGGGCTCTGATACCACTTTTGTAACACCCCGATTCCGCGGGACTCGGGATGCTACGGGCGGAGACCTCACAATGGGTCCCGACCCTTAGCCTGACAACAATTTCACTGGATCTTACAACAAGACACAAATAAAGGCAAAACCGAAATTCATTTTAATGCAATGATATGGACCCCAAAAGAAAACAACGAAAGACTTCAGCCGAGATACAACGCTAAAGGCAACCGCCATACACGCGACATACATAATACCCTAAAAAATACATAAAAACAACCCCCAAAACCCATCCTAAAATGTACGGACCCCGGCTGCCCACTCTTCCGGATCTCTCGGCCGCGCCCCTAACCTGCAAGGCAACTACAACAATATCGGTATAAAACCGTTAGCTAACATTCAAGGCATTAGAATCATGGTATTGGCACACACACACATAAGGTATCATAAACACACAACATGTTCCAAAACACACAGTCCAGTTTATTATCTTTTTATTATTAGGTCATATCCCGTTCTAATTCAACTTCTTTTGTGACACGAGAATCTTAAAGATCTCGCCCTTGTCCCCTTTCACCATACGGGTTTGTACTTGATGCGGATCAGCATCACCCGATGGGCTGATCGCAAGGCACCTCCCAGTCATCCCCATTTTGGACTGGACAAGCGGTCACCGCCCGTTATCATACACTTGGGCCAAATATAAAAATATAAAGTCGGTGGTCCTATTACCGGTTTAGATGTTATAACATAAGCAATAAATACACACATAAACAATAAACACACACCACCAAACACGCATTGAAACTAATACAGAGAATACGAGCTAAGTAAGTCCGAAGACTTACCTGTCGCTAAGATAAACTCGCTAAATCCGGTACTCAATCTCCCGCAGAAATGTAACGCATCGCCTGATCAGACAAGGCACAAAATCAATAACTAACCAACAAGCTAGAATCCCTCGGGCTTCTAGTCTCCCTAAACCTATATGAGGTCAAAACCATAGCATGCTAGGTTCAACTCATAATCTCGAAGATCATCCTATGATTGTACTGCAAACATCACAACTATGTTCGTAAACCATCCAACAACTACAAGCGGTTCAAGGCCACTACTTGGCATTCTCTCTAAGTTATGCTAGATTCAACCTAGCATGACACTACTAAACATAACTAGATGGAGGAAGAAGGTACTCACACGACGTCATAAGACGGAAGACGATCTATGGATGTCGAATGCGGGTTCGTTAGGCCATTAGCGGGGTTCTTTCCGAACCTAACACCAAAACTAAACAAGTTTAGCTAATACGCTAAACTTGAACGGAATATATAATATAAATAAACTAAGGCAAATCCTTTTTCAAAAGCCAGCGTTAAAACTCGTTAAACCCCTCCGGACGAAAATATGAAATTAAACTACTTGGTGGTAAACCTGAAATTAAACAAATCAGCAGGGCATACGTGTCACATTCCAAAAATATGGGTTCAAAACTGTAATATCACAAAACCATGCACATTCTGTAATTATATAAAACATGAGGGGCCCGATTTATAATACCCACAAATGTCATCTTCCCCATCGATACTCAGCGGTTTGGAAAATCAAAGGAAGCAGGGCGGCGGCGACGCTCCTCGGTGTGCTCCGGCAGGCGGCGAGGGCAGGGCAAGCGGAGCAAGACGGCGCTGCTACGATCCGGCGGTATCAATGGTGACTTAACGGTCCACCGGCGGCCATTCGAGAAAGAAACAGAGAACTGGGGGCTGGGCGGCGAGCATTTCCGGCACGGGACTCCAGGGTGCAGCTTAGGCGGCCAAAGGTGAGGGCAGCTCCTTCCTCCTAGCGGATCCCCGGGCGGTGCATCTCCTCCGGCGGGTTGCACAAAGGAGAGTAGAGAAAAGAAGCGGGGGAAGGGTTGGTTGATCGACAAGGGAAGGAATGGGAGAGAGTGGGACAGGCTGGGGTGATAGGGTAAAGGAGGGGCGAGGGTCAAGGTGCAGGGTGTCCGAGGGATCGGAAGTGAGGGGTCGGAAGTGAAGGGTCACTGGTGAGGCGAGAGCTCACGTCACAGGGGAGGCAAGTCATCGGGGAGAGGGCTTCACCAGCGATTCAACGAAGGAAGAGAAAAGAAAAAGAAGAAATAACAAAATAAAAAAAAATAAAAATAAAGAAAGGGGATAAATGCAATAACTAACTCGACTGAAACTAAACGAAACGGAAATTTTGAATCGGAAAATCTTCCGATTTTCCGACAATAAAAATACAGAAAAGAAAAGAATAATATATGGATCGAATATATATATATATATATATATATATATATATATATATATATATATATATATATATATATATATATATATATATATATATATATATATACTCACAAAATATACTTTGCAGTACAAAACCCTTCTCTTTAAATTATTTACCATATTATATAATAATTTAAATACGAGTAATAATATATCGATGTAAGTATACTTGTAGAATTTAATTTACGACATAAAAATACTCGTCAAAATATTTAAGCTATTAAAATATTGATAAAAGCCGGAAAAGTAAATAACGCAAACGCGCCCAAAAATTGGGGTGTTACAATCACGGTCGTGGAAGAGGATCCACGGCCGTAATTTAGAGCGTGGGAATCAACACGGTTTGAACCATGGATTCCATGGCCGTAAAATCCACTGGAATGAATCACGCTTCACTTGCTAAGGTTCCATGGCCGTGGAACTGAACATGGAAGGTAATACGGCCGTATTTTAGAGCGTGGTTTAGGGCAAGAACGTGATTCTTTCCTAGCCTCGTGCATTCCTGAAGTTGACATCCATTTTGCTCCTAAGAATGCCCTCAATCCATGGACACACTCAATCAACTCATCCTTGCTCGATTCCGTTCGGAAATGGCTCTCAATCACCTATAATCAACATAAAGCTAGTGTAGACATCCATATCGACAATATAGGTAAACTAACTCACAAATGCAACAATGCTCAATCAAAGACTATCAATATGAATCAAATACGTTTATAAAACGTGCTTAAAACATCACAATATTTCATGCTAACAAATAACCCCATACTTAACACTTGCTTGTCCCTAAGCAAGGTCTTTCAAAAAGTTTTAAACAAAAGTTAGGATGAAATATGTGTACCTTCTCAAAGCAATACTTCTTTTGGAGGAATGTGCCTTCTAAAGAATAGATCATTCTCAAACCTTGCTTCAATCGTTTATAAGACTTTCATACACTTAATCAAAGAGTAAAGAGTAAAGAAAACTCATGAATTAATCAAACTTTCATACAAGCATCATAACCTTCAAACATTACCAAAATCAATCATAAGAAACTTCAATTTAGATCACCAAGTCATATAACATTCTTTTGATCTTAAGGACTTTCAAAGAAAAGGTCTAGAATGTGGAAAGGGAAGGAAACTTTAAGGAATGTGGTGCATGAATCCGGGAAAGTGGACAACTACTCTTCTTCTTCTTTTGCGGTTTCCGCAACACTTCAATTTAGAGCTTCACTCTTCTTCCTTTCATTTTTCGACTTTACTTTTGGAGTTATAGACAGAGGTGCACAAAAATCGAAGCCTAGGAGATTGGCGTTTCTCAATTTTTATGAGATGCCTCAAACCCTTAGCGCACATACCATAATCCACTAGGAATATCGCTCAATCCGACTTTGGCAAGACACAAACACCCGGCTATGTGAATGGTGCCGAGTTACTCATCGTCATGATTGACTTCCCCAAACCTAGAATTTCTTTCTATTCTTTTGATTGCAAATAATTGCTCTCATGGCCCTCCCACATCAAACATGCCTTTTTCATTCACTTCTCCAAATTCCCGGATAGGTAAAGGAGGTCAATATTTCAATGAGGAGCTAAATGATCAAAGAAAAAAGAAAGAAAATATCGAATTGCCTTAATCATCTCAACAAGAAGCATAAGAACTCATAGTGTGATTTCAACATCAATTTCTCAACATGATTTAGGTAACATTCATCACATTATAAAACTTGCAAAAGAAGTACAACCAACTCATTCAATTTCTTTTCAATTCACTAATCGTTTAAGTATGCAATTGTCATCAAACTCAATTCACAAGTAGTGATTATCATAGAAATCATCTCAATTCATTATGAGCACAATATTTTCAAAATTTTTCAATTTTTATGGGTTTTTCAAGTTCTTTTTCATGCAATGCAATAATGAAACGTGCGACAATATAATGAACATGCAATGATAGTCTCGAATAGAAGCAAACATAGTGAGTAAGAGTTATTACAAACTTTTAGTACATCCCACCCCATACTTAGGACGAACATTGTCCCTAATGGTCAAAAGAAAGAAAGAAAAGAAGAAAAGAAAAAGAAGCTCACAAAGTGGTGGTGGAATGTCTAAAGCGAACGGTCATCAAAGCAATCACTACGGCGGTGGTGGAGGCGGGAATGGAGAGAAGCTAGGATCATAAAACCGCCCAAACTGCTGGCGGTAGACATCCCTCATCATGTGGTCGAGGTCGTCTAAGCGTCCATCTCTAGCATCGGCTCGGATCTCCAATGCTCCTACTCTCTCTGAAAGGCCAGTAGCCCAATCCGGCATCTGCTCATACCATCCCGGAGCCTGACTGTACCATGCTGGAGCGTCGGATGGTGCTGGGGCTGGTGCTGGTGCAGATGGTGTCTCTGTAGCCCATGGAGGTGGAGCTCCATACCATGCAGGAGGTGTCTCAACCCATGTAGGTCTCTCACTCACGCTGGCGCGGCGAGAAGACGAGCCTGAAGCTCTTGCTGGACGTGGAGAACGTCGAGGCATATCGGGAACCGCATCCGGCTGATCCGGAAACGTGCCAAACTCCTGCTCGGCTCCTCCTCCACCCTCAAACTGATCTCTCATCTCCTCCTCCTCAACAACGGGCGGTGGTGGAACATACGGAGGAGCTGCAATCCTGTTCGCGTGCATAGCAGCAAACGTCTCCTTCCAATTATGGCGTCCAGCCATAATGGAGTACTCCTGTAGCCACTCTATACCCCTACCCGTCCGGCTCTCCCAGGGCATGGCCGCATAAGGCGGACCTCTATGTGTGGGGAAGATGAGACCCCTAACCATGAATGCATGGAGACCTAAGGGAACGGCCGGTATGCGGGTACAAGCAGAAAAATCTACACCCAAACTCCTAGCAAGGTGGGTAACTATCCCACCATATCCGATGTTGCCCTTCTTCTTGTTCTTGAGCTTGCTCATAGTAGCAGCCAAGAGGGTGGTGGTGCCCTAGAGGATGAGGAAGAAGAGGGATTACCCTTCCTCTTCTTGTTCTGATCATTCTTCTTCTCCTTGATCCTTCCCGAAACTCTCCTCACAAAATCCAATTCTGTCAGAAATTACGGCCTGTTCTATAGATTCCACGGCCTTGGTTCTCCCAGGAACCGTGGTTCGTCTCAGAAATTCTCAAATCTCAGCAAATCAGCACTCAATCTCAACAAACAGGCAGTCCTAATCTAATTTCTTCCAATCTTAATCAGTTCTTCCTAAAATCTCTAACAAAAACGAACCAAATCGACAAAGATCAAGAAGAGTGGAAAAACCTATTTTTCGGATTGAAAAATCCGAATTGCGCGTTCCTTGGTGAATTTCCGCTCGATTCGTCACTTGGATCTTGTTGGTGGTCGAATTTGCCTCAGTTTAGGAAGAAGAATCGTTAAAAACGATTAAGAAACGAGGATTTGAGAGAGGGGGCGTGGATTCGGCTTTTAGGTCGTGGAAGAGGGGTTTTGTGGTGGTTTTTGTGAAGAACGTGGTTTATATAGTCACAGGCAAAATTTTGAAAATCACGGTCTATCGGGGTGTTCCACGGCCGTGGTTTTGTACGGAACCGTGGTTTTGGTGGTTTTTCAAAGGCTTTTGGAAATTACGGTTACTGTAGCTGTCACGGCCGTGGTTTAGGCCGTGGAACTCTCTGTAAAGCTCCAAAGTCCAAATTTCGTCACTTTTCTTCAACATTATCCTTCCCTTTTCCTTTTCCATTGTTCCTACATCCAAAGACACGAACATACCGGAAGAAATCGAGGCAAAAACAAAGCAAAACTGTCTATTCTAAGCTAAACTATGAATCGAAAACAAAAACAAGAATGCAATACCTTGGGTTGCCTCCCAAGAAGCGCTTTGTTTAAGGTCCGTAGCTAGACCAATCTTGCACTTATTCGAGTGCGGTAGGCGCGAACTCTTCAGCTTGGAGTTCCGGCGTATACTTCTTGAGTCGTTGGCCGTTCACCTTAAAGCTTCCGCCCGTTTCACCCCATACTTCAACTGCACCATGGGGGAAAATACGCTTAATTAGAAAAGGTCCGGTCCAACGAGATTTAAGCTTACCTGGAAAGAGACGAAGCCTTGAATTGAAGAGGAGAACTTGATCTCCTTCTTTGAAGTCCTTTGGAATGATATGCTTATCATGCCAACGTTTCGCCCTCTCCTTATAGATCTTAGCGTTTTCATAAGCATTCAAGCGGAGTTCATCCAGCTCATTGATGTCTAGGAGACGCTTCTCTCCCGCTTCCTTCATGCTGAAGTTCAACCACTTGATAGCCCAAAACGCTTTGTGCTCCAACTCTACCGGCAAGTGAGAAGACTTCCCATACACAAGGTTGTATGGTGTGGTTCCTATGGGAGTCTTGTATACAGTCCGGTACGCCCATAATGCATCGTCAAGCTTCAAAGACCAATCCTTCCTAGTCCTTGAAACCGTCTTCTCTAAGATTCCTTTGATCTCCCTATTTGAGATCTCAACTTGTCCACTTGTTTGTGGATGGTAAGGGGTAGCGATCTTGTGAGTAACCCCATACTTAGCTAGAAGAGCTTCAAAGCGCCGGGTAATGAAGTGAGAACCTCCATCACTAATGATAGTCCTTGGCGTCCCAAATCGCGGGAAGATGGTCTTGTTGAAGAACTTAACCACCACCATGACATCATTGGTGGGAGAGGCAATTGCTTCCACCCATCTTAGATGAGTAGGAAGTGGTTTGAGTTCCATTGCTTTTGGAGCTTCCAATGATCCTTGAGAAGCTTCCGATGTCTCCTTAGAAGTTTCTAAGGGTGTTGAGTGTGTGGGAGAAGAATCAGAAGAAGTTGAAGAAGTGTCTCGATCACACATTTCCACGCCCAAAATTACGGGTTCCTCTTGTCCTCCACGGCCGTGGTTTAGGGCGTGGAAAGGAAATACGGTTGTCATGTCTTCTCCACGGCCGTATAACCCCCTGGAGTGGGACACGGATTTGGGTGTGAAATCCACGGCCGTGGAATACAGTGTGTGACCGTGGATTCTTACGTTTTCTGCCTCATCGTGGAGTTTCTCAAACTCCACTTCATGCATCTCTTCCTGTGCTTCTAAGGCTTCAATTGCCTCATTGCACTCTTCTTCTTCCCCTACATCTGTTAGACTCATAGTAATGACTTTTTGTAAAGGATCGTTAAAGAGAATCGCACTTACCTCCTCCCTAGACAAACCTTCTTCATCTTTGATATCGAAAATATCCTCATCAAAGATTGGTTCCTTCACTAGAGTGGAAAGAACGAACTCTACTTTCTCTTCTCCTATATCAAAAGCGAGTCTCCCATTCTTGCAATCGACTATGTAGCCGGAAGTTGCAAGAAACGGTCTTCCGAGTATGATCGGGACCGGACTATCTGCAGGAATGTCAAGCACGACAAAATCAATGGGAACAAAGAATTTACCTAGCTTGACTGGGACGTCTTCTACGATACCGACGGGGCGAGTGATGGATCGATCCGCCATGTACAACGTCATCTTCACCGGTTTAGGGTCGCCTAAACCGATCTTCCTACACAACGCAAGTGGTATGATGCTCACACTTGCTCCTAAGTCACATAAAGCGTCATATGTGACATCTCCCACTCCTATGGGAATGCAAAATGACCCCGGGTCCTTTAGCTTTGGGGGCATTTTCTCCTTCATGGTCTTGATGAGATCCGAAGAATCCGAACTCATCTTGACCTCTCCGAAGTCTTCTAGCTTCCTCTTGTTAGAGAGGAGCTCCTTCAAGAACTTGCCATAAGCCGGCATACCTACAATAGCATCAATAAATGGTATATTAATATGCATCTTGCTCATGAGTTCTATGAACTTACCAAACTGTTTATCTAGGCGCGCTCTCGCTCTAGATTGAGGGAATGGTAGGGGAGGTTTATAAGCTGGAGGAGGAACGTAGACATCTTCCTTCTCCTTCCCCTTCTCTTTGTCTTTCTCTACGGGGACTTCAACGAACTTAGGCTGCGGATCGGTGGTAGTCACTCCGCTCCTAGTTGTGATTGCTATCACCCTTCCCTTAGGGTTGTCCTCCGTCTTTCCTGGAAGTTTCCCTTGATTCCTAGGAACTTCCTCCGCATGGATGAACATTTGGTTTTCCAAAACCTTTTGAGCTTTGTCAACCTTAGAAATTTGATCATCAACCTTAATGATGCGGTTCTCCAACCCTTGTAGTTTTCCCAAAATCGTTTCTAACATGGGATCGGGCTTCTCCTTCCCCGAAGTGTTTCCTCCATTAGATGATTGCCCCTGGCTTTTCAAAGGAGTAGAGGAAGAGGAAGGTGGAGTTAGTGAATTAGAATTGGAAGGATAAGAGTTACCGGAATTTTGTTGATTGGAGCGCCAATTATTGTTGTTTGAACTCCTATTGTTGTTCCAATTGTTGTTCCGGTTATTGTTGTTTCCATTCCAATTGTTATTCCGGTTGTTATTCCGGTTCTTGTTGTTGTTGTTGCGGTTTGTGTTATCACCGCCATTGTTGTTGCCCAAATAGCCAACATCCTTCTCTTGTTGCTTTGGGAAGGTGGTCTTGATCGCCTCCTTCAACTCTTTGATCTCATTGTTGAGGGAGAAAATCTGATTTTGAGCTTCATGTGTGAGCTTTGCTCCTTGCTCCACACGATTTCCCTCCACTTTCCGGTGGGAATACTTCTCTATGACCCTTGCTTGCTTCTCAATGAAGTCCCAAGCATCATCTTCCCTCATGTCCATGAATGTTCTACATGAGAGGGATTGGAGGTTGAATTGCGTTCCCGCATCTAACCCCTTGTAGTAGATCTCCAGCAATGCAAGCTTGGATATGCCATGATGAGGGCAATCCAATAACAAGTCCTGAAACCTTTTCCATGATTGAAACAAACTTTCGTTAGACCTCATGGAAAATGCATTGATCTTACCTCTAAGTTCCGCCGTTTTGGATGGCGGAAAGAATTTGGTGAGGAACTCCGCGGAAAGGTCTTCCCACGTGTCTAGTTTCCCCCTAGGAAGATCTTGGTACCAAGACAACGCTTTCCCCTTCAAGGAGAAGAAGAAAGGTTTGAGCTTATAGTTGTTGGTAGTAGCACTCTTCGGTCTCATTGTCTCCATCATACACTCAAAGTGTTGCAAGTGTTGGTGTGGAGATTCAGCGCTTGTCCCGCCAAATTGGTTTTGGCGAACAAGAGTAATAACTTGAGGGTTGAAGCTAAACCCTTGCACATCTTCAGCATCGAAATTCACGCCCAAATGGCGCGGTTGTTGTGTTGGATCCATCCGCTGACCAAGAGTTCTTGGCTCTTCAACTACACGTTCGATCCTCGCATTCCTAGGTGGAACACGACGATTAGCAGCTCCCCGTGGATGGAAATGATTCACATTGATCGTGGGATCAATCTCCTCTAACGGTGGCATGGAAGAATCACTATCATCAGCGGATGAGTGACCTTTTCTTCTAGATCTTGATGCCCTTCTTGGGGATTTCTTGCTTCCCTTATTCTTAAGGTCGCTTAGTTCTATCCTCATTTGGAAGATCATGTCCTGTAGATTGTTAACTTGAGATTGATGACGATCCATTTCATCCCGGCGGAGGTTCTCATTCCATTGGAGTTGAGCTTCCTTCTCCGCCAACTCCGCTTGAAGATCACGTTCGTGTTCTTCAGCCATCTTCTTTTCCTTGCGCTTTTGCCTTAAAGTCCTCTCAAGCTCTTGATTAAGAGGTAAGAGGTCTTCGGTGTTCCTAGACCTGCGCATGCACTCAAAGAGATATCAAATAACAAGAACAAAGCTCCCAAGCTTGACAACCGATAACCGAATTCGGCCTAAACCAAATCCCCGGCAACGGCGCCAAAAACTTGTTCGCCACTTAGCGTGCGTGCAAATAAGCTTTAAATTTATAAAACTAGAATCAAGCAAGTGAACCCGCAGTGTACGGATCGACGTAGTTAAGCAAGAATTCCAGAGTATCGAACACAGGGATTTGGGGGGAACAAATTCGATCGTAGGTTATCAAGCAATTGAATGTAAGAGCTTTGCAAATTATTGGGAAAAAAACAATCCTAAAGATCCAAGTATCCAGCTGTGGCAATCGATTCAAGATATTCTTAATGATATAAAGACAGAGTTGAGATATGCAAAGGTATGCTAATGTAAGGTAATCATACGGTGAAGTTCCAAAAACCTTATATGACTCACCTACAAGACGCTCTCTATACAGGTTGTTGAGGCTTCAATATAGAAAGGTTCTAAAGGCAAGAATTAACGTCAAATACCCATACATGAAATCCAAGGATCAAGACTAACTTATCCGATTACGGTTGTGACACTCACAATCGAGGTAGAGGTTGTTGAGGCTTCACTACAACCTAGAAAAGGCAAGCCTAAACTAAGTTAAAGCAAATCTTTAACTTTGTATTAAAGTAAAAGCAGGTTCGTAAACTTAAGGGAAATTACGGGTGGATCTTGAGACTCCACGGCCGTGGAACTCAAGAACAAACCGTGATTTAGGGTTCGTCGACGATTCTCTCTAACTCTCAGGGTCTAATCTGTTTACGATCGATCTATCATCATCTAAGCCACAACTATCAACCCTTCACCCTAGAATTGTTAACGGTTTTTAGCCAACAATCATCATTATGATATCAAATTCAAAGATTAAAAGATTGAAAGATGAAAACTTCCGAAAACTTTCAATAAACTTCAAACCAATCTCAATGTCACAATCAAGAATGAATATTGTCAATAGATTCAGAATAAAGCAAACAATCACAATCTTAGGAAAGAAAGAAGAACGGGATGTTAATCCGTCTTCTAAATCAAACCTAAACAAGAAGAGAAATCTTCTTGCAAGAATCTTCCAAAAGCTCCGATCTTCCGTCAATCCGGAAATCTCCGCAGCAATCTTCACCAAAAGTGCGAGATTAGGGCAACTCTAAAAACGAGGTCGCAAAACGCGTCTACGCGGAGGTAAGCGAGGATGCAAGCGGGGATTTGCGAGCGTAAGCGATCCTGACGGAATTTCCCTTCGTCCGTCTTTTTATAGGGCAAGATAAAATATCGGCCCGGCCCAATCTTCAAAAGATCGTGGCTTCAAAATGTGGCGAAAAAGATCGCCAAGATCACGGTCGTGGAAGAGGTTCCACTACCGTAATTTAGAGCGTGGGAATCAACACGGTTTGAACCATGGATTCCATAGCCGTAAAATCCACTGGAATGAATCACGCTTCACTTGCTAAGGATCCACGGCCGTGGAACTGAACGTGGAAGGTAATACGGCCGTATTTTAGAGCGTGGTTTAGGGCAAGAACGTGATTCTTCCCTAGCCTCGTGCATTCCAGAAGTTGACATCCATTTTGCTCCTAAGAATGCCCTCAATCCATGGACACACTCAATCAACTCATCCTTGCTCGATTCCGTTCGGAAATGGCTCTCAATCACCTATAATCAAGATAAAGCTAGTATAGACATTCATATCGACAATATAGGTAAACTAACTCACAAATGCAACAATGCTCAATCAAAGACTATCAATATGAATCAAATACGTTTAGAAAACGTGCTTAAAACATCACAATATTTCATGCTAACAATGCCATCTATTATGCTATCAAGACGCTAGATGATGCCCAACTCAATTATGCTACCACCGAGAAGGAATTGCTAGCGGTTGTGTATGCATTTGAGAAGTTCCGCTCATATCTTGTTGGAGCAAAGGTCATTGTTTATACGGATCATGCTGCGATCCGTTATCTACTTACCAAGAAGGATGCCAAGCCTAGGTTGATTCGGTGGATCCTTCTTCTTCAAGAGTTTGATTTGGAAATCCGGGACAAGAAAGGGTCCGAGAATTCCGTGGCGGATCACCTTAGTAGACTCCCACCGTTAGAGCTTGAAAGAGATGTCATCCCGATTGATGACTCATTCCGGGATGAGCAATTGCAAATGATGGAGGAGTGCTTGTTCCAAGTATCTAGAGGAAGTGAGCCATGGTATGCCGACATTGTGAACTATCTTGTGTGTGAGGAATTGCCTCCCGATTTGTCATATGCCCAAAGGAAGAAGTTCTTCAAAGATGTGAGGCACTACTATTGGAGTGAACCACTTTTGTTCAAAAGAGGGCCGGATGGGATCTTTAGAAGATGCATACCGGAGGATGAGGTGGAGAGTGTGATCCGCCATTGTCACTCCTTGCCATGTGGAGGGCATGCTAGCTCCCACAAGACATGTGCAAAGGTGTTGCAATCGGGCTTCTTTTGGCCAAGCTTGTTCAAGGATGTGCAAAGCTTTGTGGTAGCTTGTGATGCTTGCCAAAGGACGGGCAACATCTCAAGGAGGAATGAGATGCCCTTGAATAACATACAAGAAGTGAAGATATTTGATGTGTGGGGTGTGGACATCTTGGGACCATTTCCTTCTTCATGTGGCAACCTCTACATCCTATTGGCGGTTGATTATGTTTCGAGATGGGTGGAGGCAATTGCCTCTCCCACAAATGATGCCAAGGTGGTGGTGCGGTTCTTCAACCGAGTGATCTTTCCTAGGTTTGGAACACTAAGGGTGATCATAAGTGATGGAGGGAAGCACTTCACCAATAGGAATTTTGGGGCACTTTTGGCTAAGTATGGGGTGACTCATAAGGTGGCAACACCTTACCATCCCCAAACTAGTGGCCAAGTGGAGATCTCCAACCGGGAGATAAAGAGAATTCTTGAGAAGACGGTCTCTAGGACGAGAAAGGATTGGGCTATGAAGCTCGATGATGCCTTGTGGGCGTATAGAACCGCTTTCAAAACACCGATTGGCACCACTCCTTACATGTTAGTCTATGGCAAGTCTTTCCACCTTCCGGTAGAGATGGAGCATAGAGCTTATTGGGCCATTAAGTGGCTAAATTTTGAACTCAAAGAGGCCGGAGAGAAGAGGTTGCTTGACATGAACGCCCTTGAGGAGATCCGGTTGGATGCTTATGAGAATGCCCGGATCTACAAGGAAAGGACCAAACGGTGGCATGACAAGCGCCTCATCCCGAAGGAGTTGAGTGAAGGCGACCTTGTCCTTCTCTTCAACTCAAGGCTGCGGCTCTTCCCCGGAAAGCTAAAATCAAGATGGACCGGGCCATATGTGGTGAAGAAGATCTTTCCCCATGGAGCTATTGAGATAGGAGGGGAGCATTGTGGAGATTTCAAGGTGAATGGGCACCGGTTGAAGAAGTATATCCCGGGGGCTCCGGTGGACATGATTGCCCCACTTCACCTTGAGTAGACCCCCCCCGAGTTTGGTCAAGCTAATGACCTTAAAGAAGCACTTGATGGGAGGCAACCCATTGGTAACGTTTTCCCTTTTTCGTTTTGTTTTTGCTTTTGATTTTTCCTTTTTTGTGCTTTGTGTGTGTGCTAGAATCTTGGTAGCATGGAAGCCTTGCATGGCATGTGAATGATGATGATGAACCCCTCATCAATT
Source organism: Fagopyrum homotropicum (assembly GCA_033239125.1). NCBI lineage: Eukaryota > Viridiplantae > Streptophyta > Magnoliopsida > Caryophyllales > Polygonaceae > Fagopyrum > Fagopyrum homotropicum. The sequence goes on from BSWB01000005.1 coordinate 127,142,185, forward strand.
ATGGGTGGAGCGGATGCGGAACTTGGACGGCTAGCGGTGCCTAGTGCGGGTCCCGACGCCTTGATGAACACTTAGAGCTCTCTACCATTGTTGATAGGATCATCCACCATCAATCCACTTGAGAAATCCCAAATACCATAGCAAACCACTTTTACATTGTGAGAACCCTCTTTCACTCTTCTTTACTTCATTTCTACATTGGGGACAATGTGTTTCTAAGTATGGGGTGGGGTTTGCATGATCCTTTGCATGATGAGCATCTAGGATAGTTTAATATTATCACATGTCTTGCATTGTATATACTCATTTCGGAAAAATCCAAATATTTTGTGCTTTCTAGGCTTGGATATGACCCTAATGATGAATTTTGTCTTGTGGATTGGCTATGGATGGCCTTATGTGTTAAATTGATGAATGCATATGTGGACTTGAAGTACTTCTCTTGAATCCCATGAATGATTTGTGATCATGATGCTTGCCTAGAATGGATTGAGTATTGAAAGTCGAAATTACATGCTAGTTCTTGCACACCATCTAGGAATGAATGAGGTAATTCATCTTTCTCTACTTCTGATCTTGATCATGATGTTTGAGCACCTCAAATGATATAAATTTGACCTCTTTTGACCCATCCGGGAGTAGGAGCATGTTAGTGTGTTGATGTGTGTGAAAATCAAGTGTGGGGTGAAGTTGTTGATGGATGAATGTTATGAATGAAGTGCTGAAATTGTTGTGAAAGTGTAGACAAAAATATAGGTTTGGGGACGTTGGTTTAAATGACAAGTAACTCGGCACCATTCACATAATCGGGTGTTTGTGCCTTGCCAAAGTCAAATAAACCAATAGTCCTAACGAGCTTTGGTATGTGTGCCCGGTGTGGATGCACCTCGAAAAAATAGAAAAAGCCCGAGGACGGCTAATCACCAAGGTTTCGGCTTTTGTACACCAATGCCATTGTCTCAAAAATAAATGAAAGAAAAAGAAAAGAAGGAAAGAATGGAGAAAATATACACTTGTGGGAAGTTGATCAAGGACAAGATTGAGGAGTTAGTTCCGTTCCCGGATGAGCATCACATAGCCTAGAAAAATCCCCACCTAATCACAACGTTTCTTGGCCTTTTATTTCACAAGACCTTATGACCTATTTGCATGTTTGTAAGACTTAGTAATCTAGATTGGATATGCTCTTGATCATCTTGACTTCCTCATTTTTACATTTTATGCATGCTTTCGAGTTAAGTACAATTGTATTTCCTTGCCTTCACTTGTTTGATGCATGATTGCTTGTCCGTTACCATGAAACATGACTATGAAGGTGATCCAATATTAGAAGCACAAACACAAAAAGATTTTGCCATTTTTCTGCATACATAAATCATGTCATCTCTTAGTCTATAGTTGGGAATTTGCTCGGGGACGAGCAAACCTTAAGTATGGGGTATTTTTGATAACACGATTTATGACTTAGGTTTAGGTAGTCATTTAGATAGATTTCTCACTCATTCATGCATGGTTTAGCACTAGTTCACAACGTTTGCACTCAATTCGCGTATTTTGTCGAGATAGACGTCTACACGGACTTTTGCATTGCTTTGTAGGTATTTCAGGAGATTTAGGAGCTTAATTGATACGTTTGAGGATCGTTCATCAAGATGACACACCCTCGGAATCTTTAGGATGCAAGCTAGAGGCTAAGGAGGGCTCATGGAACCTTGTCAACACAAGTCATGCACCAAATCATAGCTTAATGATCCAAGGCGAAGCTGAAGCACCAAACCACGGTTACTGGCACTTCCACGGCCGTGGAACCAACCGTGGATTTTTCCAGACGGTTGTGACAGCTGTGCCACGATCTTATGACCCTCTCTAGCAAGGTTGTAGTATAAAAGTGGTCCTACAAGGCAGAGAGAAGGCATCTTGGGGGCAGCCATCTTTCAAACCCCTATCATCCAATCAAATACACTCTCAACAAGAAGATTCTCTCAAGAGGAGAGCTACCATTGAAGGAGGAGAAAAGCTCCATTGGAGAAGAAGAGAAGAACACACCATTGCTAGCACTTGATAGGCTTTGTAGTGAAGAATTTCGGAATCGTTTTCTAGGGTTGTAAGAATCGTTTGAACCTTCTTTTGGAAGGGTTGTGAGTCTTTCTAATCTTAATTTCAGCTTGGTTTTGTTTGCTTCACTTGTTCATCTCTTTCTCTTCATTATCTTGCAAATGGAAGCCATGATTTTATGCTTGATGATTTTGATTGTTATGATGCATGTTGTAGGCTAAATAGATGCGATTCTAGGGTAAGGAAGGGATGGTTATGGCTAAGACTATGATAGGATGAACTTAGATTTGCCTTTGGATGACTCGTTTTCTTGAACGAAGCCTATGTTGGAGTCCACGGTTAGTTCTTGCCCTTCCACGGCCGTGGAAGTGGTAGAACAACCCGTGGTTTCCCTGGTTCGATGGATCTAAGTACTAGATTGTTAGAATGTTGAAATTCTAGTGTTTGTTGAGTTAAATCTATCCTAGGGTGACCTAGTGTTAGCAACTAAGTGTTAGAAGAGACCTACCCGGTGATTCTTACTCTTAGATTTCAAAGATGACAAACTCTAGGTAGTGGTGAGCCTCATAAGCCGCCATTGGACTAAGTGTGCTAGGATAGTTGTTTAGGACTAACCCTTTCGAGACTTACCCGGTGAGGATAGGTTAGATCCTAGGTGACAATCCGGTTTGTGTAGAATTCCATCCTTTAGGCTCTTTGAGACTTACCCGGTGATGAGACCTTAGGAACGGACTAGTGGACCATGAGACCTACCCGGTGATTGATCCCAATCTAGAAACACTCAATCCCAACATATCATAGTTAATCCAAGGAATGATTAGATAGCTTGAGTCCTATGCCATAACCGGAATTTCCAACCCCTAGAATCCGCTTTTCTCTCTTTGATCTCGTTTCTTGTTCTAGCTTGTTTGTTTGTTTCGATTTGTTAGCTTAGTCGATTGCTTATTTCGCAAGATTTGTGATCCTTGATTGATCACCGAAAAACCCACCAAAAACATTGAGATTTTCATTTCTTTATTTCTTTCCCTTTTCCTTAACATAGATTTTCACTAAACTTAATCACTAATCGAATCAATCTCACCTTAGTCTTTGTGTTCGACCTCGGAATACTATCCCTACTACAAACATCCCGTACACTGCGGGTTCGCTAGGAGTTAGGAGAAATATAACGAGTATAAATTTAAAACCTATTGCGTATCACACACATCCTGAGCGTAACAGTTGTGTCGCCAATCTACTCTCGTCTAATGCTTCGAGTTCAGCTAGACGGACTTTGACATTTTCCTCGGGATCGGTGAGTTGTACTGTAACCCTAAGGGAAGGTAATTGTACCTCAAGAGGTAAGACGGCTTCAGATCCAAATACCAAGTTATATGGTGTACATCCAGTAGATGTTCGAACTGTTGTTCGATATGCCCACAATGCATCATGCAACCTTTCGTGCCAATCTCTTCTTGATTTTGAGACAATCTTCTTGAGAATTTTGCATAGAACCTTATTGAATGCTTCAGCTTGACCATTCGAAGATGGATTGTAGCTTGATGAAAAACTGTGTTTGAAACCGAATTTTCAGCTAGTTTCACCATTACTTGATTTTTGAAATAGAGTGCATTGTCCGATATTATCTTCAAAGGAACTCCATATCGGTATATCAAATGGATTCTGATAAAGTTGGCAACTTCTTTTGCCCCCACAACTTTCACTTATATTTTATATCATATCATAAATTGTTTTAAAATTTATGATATTTTACCCTCAAACAGAGAGGATCCATAAGAGAGCGGTCATAGGACCTAGGTATCTACTCCTTGAGGAGTTAGAGCCTTTACATGTTGTAGGGGACCTTACCTATCTCCTAGATAGAGCCGGACTAGTCATCTTCTCCGCTATTCGGGAAGATGCTTATGAGGAGATTACTAGGGAGTTTGTAGTCTCTTTCGAGCATAGTCATGTTGACAGGACTGTTTCTTTCCGGCTGATGGAAAGAAACTATGAGTTTTCCATTAGAGAGTTTGGAGCCTTCTTTGGGTTCCACGAGACCTTTAATGGTCGATTCCCTAGTGGCGTATACTCCAAGGATTTCTGGGAGGAGATTGCTATGATTTACGCCAGCGAGGACCGCTGGCAACCAGCTGATACCAATGCTAGGTTGATTTATCACCTAGCCTTGAAAATTGCTCATAGAGTGCTTTATGAGTGTCTCTTCCCTAGGACGGAGACACCTCAGAAAATCAAGACAGACGAGCTTTTCCTTCTCTATTGTATGCTGTACGGTAGACCAGCTGACTGCGCCACCCTCTTAGCTGCTACTATGAGCAAGCTAAAGAACAAGAGGGCTGGTAACATTGGATACGGTGGGATGGTGACCCACCTTGCTAGGACGTTTGGGGTAGACTTCTCAGCATGCATGTTCGCCCCTAGAGGTGTGTGCAAATAAGTTTTAAATTTATAAAACTAGAATCAAGCAGCGAACCCGCAGTGTACGGATCGACGTAGTTAAGCAAGAATTCCAGAGTATCGAACACAGGGATTTGGGGAGAACGAACTCGATTGTAGGTTATCAAGCAAATAAATATAAGAGCTTTGCAAATTATTGGGAAAACAACAATCCTAAAGATCCAAGTATCCAGCTGTGGCAATCGATTCAAGATATACTTAATGATGTAAAGACAGAGTTGAGATATGCGAAAGTATACTAATGTAAGGTGATCGTACGGTGAAGTTCCAAAAACCTTATATAACTCACCTACAAGGCATTCTCTATACAGGTTGTTGAGGCTCAATATAGAAAGATTTTAAAGATGAGAATTTGTATCAAATACCCAAACTTATAACCCAAGGATCAAGACTAACTTAACCGATTGAGGTTGTGACACTCACAATCGAGGTAGAGGTTGTTGAGGCTTCACTACCACCTAGAAAAGACAACTCTAAACTAAGCTAAAGCCAATCTTTAACTTTAGATTAAAGTAAAAGCAGGTTCGTAGACTTAAATGAAATCACGGTTGGTTCTTGAGGTTCCACGGCCGTGGACTCAAGAACAGCGCGTAATTTAGGGTTGTCGGCGATATTTCTCTAACTCTCACGGTCTAATCTGTTTGCGATCGATCTATCATCATCTAAGTCACAACTATCAACCCTTCACCTTAGAATTGTTAAGGGTTTTTAGCCAATAACAGTCATGTTGATACCAATTCAAGATTTAAAAGATAAAAAGATGAAAACTTTCAAGAACATTCAATAATCTTCAATTCAATCTCAAGGTCACAAAGAGAACAAGTAATGTCAAAAGATTCAAAGTAAAACAAACAATCACCACCTTAGGAAGGAAGAGAAAACGGGATGTCAATCCGTTTTCCAAATCAAACCTAAACAAGAAGAGAGATCTTCTTGCAAAATCTTCCAAGAATTACGATCTTCTGCAAATCCGGAGATCTCAACAGCAATCTCCACCAAAAATGCGAGATTAGAGGAATCCCAAACACGAACTTCGATCTCTTCAAAGAGATGTCAATTGCTTCCAAGCAAGCTAAGCGAAGCGTCTTCGTGTCTAAGCGGCGATCAATGAGGGTAAACGGGGTAGCGAAGGTGACGGAATCTTGCTTCGTCCGTCTTTTTATAGTGTAGGGCAATTGTCGGCCCGGCCCAATCTTTAAAAGATCGTGGCTTCAAAGTGGGGCGAGAAGATTCACCAAGATCACGGTCGTGGAAGTGTTCCACGACCGTAATTTAGAGCGTGGAAACAAATACGGTTTGCAACATATGTTCGACGGCCGTGTAATCCCCTGGAATGAACATGAATTTCTGACTCCAAATCCACGGCCGTAATTCTGAACGTGGTTTGTGATACGGCCGTATGTTAGGGCGTAATTTAGGGCAAGAACGTGATTCTTCCCTAAACTCGTGCATTCCTCAAGCTAAGACTCCAAATTGCTTCCAAAGAATATCCTCAATCTATGGACATATCAACTCAACTCTCCTTTGCTTGATTCCGTTCGGAAATAGCTCCAAATCACCTATAATCAACATAGAACTAGTGTAGACATCCATATCGACAATATAGGTAATACTAGCTCACATATGCATAAAGTTCAATCAATGACTATCAATATGAATCAAATACGTTTAGAAAACGTGCCTAAAATATCACAATATTTCATGCTAACAAATAACCCCATACTTAACACTTGCTTGTCCCTAAGCAAGGTCTTTCAAAAAGCTTTAAACAAAAGTTAGGATGAAATATGTATACCTTCTTTTGGATGAATGTGACTTCTAAAGAATAAATCATTCTCAAACCTTGCTTCAATCGTTTTTCAAACTTTCACACACTTAATCAAAGAGTAAAAGGTAAAGAAAATTCATGAATCAACTCAACTTCTAAATAAGCATTATAACCTTCAAACATTAACAAAATCATTCACAAGAAACTTCAATTTAGATCACCAAGTCATATAACATTCTTTTGATCTTAAGGACTTTCAAAGAAAAGGTCTAGAATATGGAAGGGAGGGGAAAACTTTAAGGGAAAGTGGTGCATAAATCCGGGAAAGTGGACAACTACCTTCTTCTTCTTATGTGGTTTCCGCAACACTTCAACTTAGAGCTTCGCTCTCTTCTTTTCACATTTCGATTTTACTTTTGGAGTTATGGATAGAGGTGCACAAAAACCGAAGCCTAGGAGATCGGCGTTTCTCAAATTTTTCAAGAGATGCCTCAAACCCTTAGCGCACATACCATAATCCGCTAGGAATATCGCTCAATCCGACTTTGGCAAGACACAAACACCCGGCTATGTGAATGGTGCCGAGTTACTCATCGTCATGATTGACTTCCCCAAACCTATAATTTCTTTCTATTCAATTGATTGCAAATAATTGCTCTCATGGCCCTCCCACATCAAGCATGCCTTTTTCTCATTCACTTCTCCAAATTCCCGGATAGGTAAAGGAGGCTAATATTTCAATGAGGAGCTAGATGATCAAAGAAAGAAGAAAGAAAGTATTGAATTGCCTTAATCATTTCAATAAGAAGTATAGGAACTTATAACGTGATTTCAACTTCAATTTTCTAGCATGATTTAGGTAACATTTTCACATTATAAAACTTGCAAAAGAGGTAAAATTCATTCGTTCAAATTCTTTTCAATTCACAATCCTTTTAAGCATGCAATTGTCATCAAACTCAATTCACAAGTAGTGATTATCATGGAAATCATCTCAATTCATTGGAAGCATAAGATTTTCAAAAATTTTCAATTTTTATGGGTTTTTCAAGTCATTTTACATGCAATGCAATAAGGAAACGTGTAACACATAATGAAGATGCAACGATAGTCTCGAATGAAAGCAAACATAGAGAGTAGAGTTATTACAAACTTTTAGTACATCCCACCACATACTTAGGACGAACATTGTCCCTAATGTTCAAAAGAAAGAACAAAATAAAGAAAAGAAAAAAAAAGAAACTCACAATTGGTGGCGGGAATGTCTAAGACAACGATCATGCATCTATCACTGCGGCGCCGGCGGAGGTGGGAATGGAGAGAAACTCGGATCATAGAACCGCCCAAACTGCTGGCGGTAGACGTCCCTCATCATGTGGTCAAGGTCGTCTAAGCGTCCGTCTCTAGCATCCGCCCGGATCTCTAGCGCTCCAACTCTCTCCGAAAGTCCGGTAGCCCAATCCGGCATCTGCTCGTACCATCCCGGGGCGTGACTGTACCATGATGGAGCATCGGATGGTGCTGGTGCTGGTGGCGGTGGTGGTGCTGCTGGCTGCGCCGTGGACCAAGGAGGGGGTGTGTCATACCAAGTGGGAGGTGTAGTCATCCACGTGGGCCTCTCACTCACGCTAGCGCGGCGAGATGACGAGCCTGAAGCTCTAGCTGGACGTGGACAGCGTCTAGGTACATCCGGGGCCGCCTCCGGCTGATCCGGAAACGTTCCAAACTCCTGCTCCGCTCCTCCACCACTCTCGTACTGACCTCCCATGTCCTCCTCCTCCACAACCGGTGGTGGAACGTAAGGGGGAGCTACTAGCCTGTTCGCATGCATCGCAGCGAATGTCTCTTTCCAATTGTGGCGTCCCGCCACAATGGAATACTCCGGCAGCCACTCAATCCCTCTACCCGTCCTAGTCTCCCAAGGCATGCCCGCATAAGGCGGACCTCCATGTGTGGGGAAGATGAGTCCCCTAACCATAAAAGCATGTAGCCCTAAGGGAACCGCCGGTATACGGGTGCAAGCGGAAAAATCTACACCAAACGTCCTAGCAATGTGGGTCACTATCCCACCATATCCAATATTCCCCTTCTTCTTGTTCTTAAGTTTACTCATCGTAGCCGCCAAAAGAGTGGCACAATCTGCACGGCGACCGTATAGCATACTATAGAGCAAGAATAGCTCATCCGTCTTGATCTTTTGGGGCGTCTCCGTTCTAGGAAAGAGACACTCCGAAAAGAACGCGGTGTGCTATCTTCAAGGCTAGATGGTACATCAATCTAGCCTTGGTATCGGCGGGTTGCCAACGGTCCTCGTCGGCGTAAATCATAGCTACTTCCTTCCAAAAATCCTTGGGGTAAACTCCACTTGGAAATCGACCATTATAGGTCTCATGGAACCCGAAAATGGTCCCAAACTCAACAATACTCAACTGATAGTCTTGTTCCATGAGACGGAAGGAGACGGTCCTATCTACGTGGCTGTGCTCGAAGGACGTCACAACCTCCCGGGTAATCTCCTCATCGGCGTCTTCACGAATGTTCGTGAAGACAAGCAATCCGGCTCTATCCAAGAGCCATGTAAGATCATCAACAATGTTGAGAGGATGTAGATCATCCAACAACAAATATCTAGGACCTATTACTGTCCTCTCCTTGATCCGGTCAAGTGCTACAAGGTGGTTCTCATGTATGGTTGGGATGCTAGGGTGAGGAGGTGAAGACAGAGGTGAAGGTGAGGATGGTAGTGAGGGAGATGAGGGTGGTGGTGCCCTAGAGGTGGAGGGATTGCCCTTTCTTTTCTTGTTTTGCTCTCCCTTCTTCTCTTTTATCCTTCCCGACATTCTCCTTACAAAGTCCATTTTTCACTAAAATTACGGTCTGTTCTTTAGGTTCCACGGCCGTGGTTTACCCAGAGACCGTGATTCGTCTCAGAATCTTGCGAATCTCAGCAAATTCACCAACAATCACCACAACAAGCAGTCCTAATCTAATTCCTTCCAGTCTTTGTCAGTTCTTCCTAAAAATCTATAGCAAAAACGAACCAAATCCGCGAATTTCAAGAAGAAAGAATAAACCTCTTTTTCGGATTGAAAAACCCGAAATGCGTGTTCGTTGATGGATTTCCGCTCGGTTTGTCGCTTGGATCTTGTTCGTGGTTGGATTTGCTGCAGTTTAGGATGAAGAATCGTTAAAAACGATTAGAAAACGAAGAATTGGAGGAGGTCGTGGGGTTTCGGCGTTTAGGTCGTGGAATGGGTATTTTTGGGGCAATTTTGTGAAGAATGTGGCTTATATAGTCGCAGGCAAAATTTTGAAAATCACGGTCTGTCGGGGTGTTCCACGGCCGTGGAAGTGTACGGACCCGTGGTTTTGGTGATTTTTCAAAGGCTTTTGAGAATTACGGCCACTGTAGCTATGACGACCGTAATTTAGACCGTGGAACCTTCTGTAAAGCTTCAAAGTCCAAATTTCGTTGCCCTTCTTCGACATTATTCTCCCTTTCTCCTTTTCCATCAATCCTACAACCAAAAACACGAACATACCGGAAGAGATCGAGGCAAAATAAAGCGAAAACGTCTATTCTAAGCTAAACTATGAATCGAAAACAAAAATAAAAATGCAATACCTTGGGTTGCCTCCCAAGAAGCGCTTTGTTTAAGGTCCGTAGCTAGACCATTCTCGCACTTATTCGAGTGCGGTAGGCGCAAACTCCTCAGCTTGGAGTTCCGGTGTGTACTTCTTGAGTCGTTGACCGTTCACCTTAAAACTTCCGCTAGCTTCACCCCATACTTCAACTGCACCATGGGAGAAAATACGTTTGATTAGAAAAGGTCCGGTCCAACGGGATTTAAGCTTACCTGGAAAGAGGCGAAGTCTTGAATTGAAGAGGAGAACTTGATCTCCTTCTTTGAAATCCTTTGGAATGATATGCTTATCATGCCAACGCTTTGCTCTTTCCTTGTTGATCTTAGCGTTTTCATAGGCGTTCAAGCGAAGTTCATCCAGCTTGTTGATGTCTAGGAGACGCTTCTCTCCCGCTTCTTTCATGCCGAAATTCAGCCACTTGATAGCCCAAAACGCTTTGTGCTCCAGCTCTACCGGCAAATGACAAGACTTCCCATACACAAGGTTGTATGGTGTGGTTCCTATGGGAGTCTTGTATGCAGTCCGGTACGCCCATAATGCATCATCTAGTTTCAAGGACCAATCCTTCCTAGTCCTTGAAACTGTCTGCTCTAGAATTCCCTTGATCTCCCTATTTGAGATCTCAACTTGTCCACTTGTTTGTGGATGGTAAGGGGTAGCGACCTTGTGAGTAACCCCATACTTAGCTAGAAGAGCTTCAAAGCGACGGGCTATGAAGTGAGAACCTCCGTCACTAATGATTGTCCTTGGTGTTCCAAATCGCGGAAAGATGGTCTTGTTGAAGAACTTAACCACCACCATGGCATCATTTGTGGGAGAGGCAATTGCTTCCACCCATCTAGAAACGTAGTCTACCGCCAATAGTATGTATTGGTTTCCACAAGAAGATGGGAATGGTCCCATGAAATCGACTCCCCAAACGTCGAAAATCTCCACCTCTTGGATGTTGTTGAGGGGCATCTCGTTCCTTCTAGAAATATTGCTTGTTCTTTGACAAGCATCGCAGCAAGAGACGAAGGATTGCACATCTCTAAATAAAGTAGGCCAATAGAATCCAGATTGCAATACCTTTGCGCTAGTCTTGTTCGAACTAGCGTGTCCTCCACAAGGTAGTGAATGACAATGGCGGATGACACTTTGCATCTCATCTTCCGGCACACATCGCCGAATGATGCCATCCGGACCTCTCTTGAAGAGGAGAGGCTCGTTCCAATAGTATTCCCGGACGTCCTTAAAGAACTTTTTCCTTTGTGCGTAGGATAGTTCGGGCGGTATCTCCTGGCAAACCAAATAGTTAACAAAATCAGCAAACCATGGTTCGTTACCTTTGGAGATCTCGTTGATGCACTCCTCTATGATGTGTAGGTGTTCGTCCGGAAAGGAGTCATAAATGGGTAGATGGTCGTCCTCTAGATGTGTGAGGCGACTCAAATGATCCGCGACAGAATTTTCTGAACCTTTCTTGTCGCGGATCTCAAGATCGAATTCTTGTAGGAGAAGAATCCATCTAATTAGCCTTGGCTTCGCGTCTTTCTTCGCAAGGAGGTACCGGATCGCAGCATGATCCGTGTAGACAATCACCTTTGCACCTACAAGATAAGAGCGAAACTTGTCAATAGCGTAGACAATGGCTAGAAACTCTTTTTCTGTAGTGGCGTAGTTGAGCTGGGCTTCGTCTAGCGTCTTGCTAGCGTAGTATATGGCATGGGTTCGCCCTTCCTTTCGTTGTCCAAGAACAACTCCAATGGCTACGTCACTAGCATCGCACATAATCTCGAAGGGGAGAGTCCAATCCGGTGGTTGGATAATAGGTGCTGAAATTAGAGCTTGCCGAATGGTGTTAAACGCATCTAAACATTCCTGCGAAAACTCAAAAACCGCATCCTTCATCAATAGATTAGTGAGAGGTTTTGATATCTTAGAAAAGTCCTTAATGAAGCGTCTATAAAATCCAGCATGTCCTAGGAAACTTCTTATCCCTTTCACAGAAATTGGGGGAGGAAGTTTCTCTATGGTCTCTATCTTAGCTTTGTCTACCTCTATCCCTCTACTAGAGACTAAGTGACCTAATACGATTCCTTCCTTAACCATGAATTGACACTTCTCCCAATTAAGAACTAGGTTAGTGTCTTCACAACGTTGTAAAACAAGAGAAAGGTTAGAAAGGCAATCGTTAAAAGAGGAACCGCATACAAAGAAGTCGTCCATGAAGACTTCCATGATTTCCTCTACGTACTCGGAGAAGATGGCCATCATGCACCGTTGAAAGGTGGTTGGGGCGTTGCAAAGCCCGAACGGCATTCTCCTATAAGCGAACGTACCCCAAGGGCACGTGAATGTGGTCTTCTCCTGATCGTCCGGATGTATCGGAATCTGAAAGAAACCACTATAACCGTCAAGGTAGCAAAAATGTGAATGTTGTGCTAACCTTTCAAGCATTTGATCGATGAATGGCAATGGAAAGTGATCCTTCCGCGTTGCGTTGTTGAGCTTGCGGTAGTCTATGCACATTCGCCATCCAGTCACGGTTCGGGTAGGAATGAGTTCGTTGTTCTTGTTGGTGATGACTGTCATTCCTCCCTTCTTCGGAACTACTTGAACTGGACTCACCCATTTGCTATCGGAGATAGGATAGATGATACCTGCATCAAGAAGTTTAAGAACTTCCTTCTTGACAACCTCCTTCATGGTCGGATTCAACCGCCTTTGAGGTTGTCTTGAAGTTCTAAAATCCTCCTCCATTAGTATCTTATGCATACATATGGAGGGTTTGATTCCTACTAAGTCCTCGATAGTGTAGCCTATGGCTTTTCTATGTTTCCTAAGGACTGTCATGAGCTGTTCATGTTCATCTATGCTTAGTTCGGAGCTAACAATGACCGGAAAGGTAGAATTAGATCCAAGAAAAGCATACCTTAGATGAGTAGGAAGTGGTTTGAGTTCCATCACTTTCGGAGCTTCCAATGGTTCTTGAGGGGCATCCGACGTTTCCTTAGAAGTTTCTAAGGTTATTGAGTGATTTGGAGAAAAATCAAAAGAAGTTGAAGAAGTAAGCCGATCACCCTCTTCCACGGTCAGAATTACGGCCTCTCCATGTGTTCCACGGCCGTGTAATCCCCTGGAATGGAGGTCGATTTTGGTTGTGAAATCCACGGTCGTGGAATACAAGGTATGACCGTGGATTCTTACATTCTCAGCCTCATCGTGGAGTTTTTCAAACTCCACTTCATGCATCTCTTCTTGTGCTTCTAAGGCTTCAATTTCCTCTTTGCACTCTTCTTCTTCCCCTACATTGGTTAGACTCATAGTGATAACCTTTTGTAAAGGATCGTTAAAGAGAATCGCACTTACCTCCTCCCTAGACAAACCTTCTTCATCTTGGATATCGTAAATATCCTCATCAAAGATTGGCTCCTTTACTAGAGTGGAAAGAACGAACTCTACTTTCTCTTCTCCAATATCAAAAGCGAGTCTCCCATTCTTGCAATCGACCATGCAGCCGGAAGTTGCAAGAAACGGTCTTCCGAGTATAATCGGGACCGGACTATATGCAGGAATGTCAAGCACGACAAAATCAATGGGGACAAAGAATTTACCTAGCTTGACCGGGACGTCTTCTACAATACCGACGGGGCGAGTGATGGATCGATCCGCCATGTATAACATCATCTTGACCGGTTTAGGATCGCCTAAACCGATCTTCCTACATAATGCAAGTGGTATGATGCTCACACTTGCTCCCAAGTCACATAAAGCGTCGTATGTGACATCTCCCACTCCAATGGAAATGCAAAATGACCCCGGATCTTTTAACTTTGGGGGCATTTTCTCCTTCATAGTCTTGATGAGATCCGAAGAATCCGAACTCATCTTGACCTCACCGAAATCTTCTAGCTTCCTCTTGTTGGAGAGAAGCTCCTTCAAGAACTTGCCATAAGCCGGCATACCTACAATAGCATCAATGAAGGGTATATTAATATGCAGCTTGCTCATGAGTTCTATGAACTTACCGAATTGTTTGTCTAGGCGCGCTCGCGCTCTAGATTGAGGGAACGGTAGGGGAGGTTTGTAAGCTGGAGGAGGAACATAGACATCTTCCTTCTCCTTCCCCTTTCCTTTGTCCTTCTCTACGGGGACTTCAACGAACGTAGGCTGCGGATCGGTGGTAGTCACTCCGCTCCTAGTTGTGATCGCCATTACCCTTCCCTTAGGGTTTTCCTCCGTCTTTCCTGGAAGTTTCCCTTGATTTCTAGGAACTTCCTCCGCGTGGTTGAACAATTGGTTTTCCAAAACTTTTTGAGCTTTGTCAACCTTAGAGACTTGATCGTCAACCTTGATGAGGCGGTTCTCCAACCCTTGAAGCTTTCCCAAGATTGTTTCCAACATGGGATCGGACTTCTCCTTTCCCGTATTGTTTCCTCCATTAGATGATTGCCCCTGGCTTTTCAAAGGAGTAGAGGAAGAGGAAGGTGGAGTTAGCGAATTTGAATTGGAAGGATAGGAGTTACCGGAATTTTGTTGATTGGAGCGCCAATTGTTGTTGTTTGAACCCCGATTGTTGTTCCAATTGTTGTTGTTCCGGTTGTTGTTATTTCCATTCCAATTGTTATTCCGGTTATTGTTCCGGTTATTGTTGTTGCGGTTGGTGTTATCACCGCCATTGTTGTTGCCCAAATAGCCAACATCCTTCTCTTGTTGCTTTGGGAAGTTGGTCTTGATAGTCTCCTTCAACTCTTTGATCTCATTGTTGAGGGAGAAAATCTGATTTTGAGCTTCATGTGTGAGCTTCGCTCCTTGCTCCACACGATTTCCCTCCGCTTTCCGGTGGGAATACTTCTCTATGACTCCTGCTTGCTTCTCAATGAAGTCCCAAGCGTCATCTTCTCTCATGTCCATGAATGTTCCGCATGAGAGGGATTGGAGGTTGAATTGCGTTCCCGCATCCAGCCCTTTGTAGTAGATTTCCAGCAAGGCAAGCTTGGATATGCCGTGATGAGGGCAATCCAAGAGTAAATCCTGAAACCTTTCCCACGATTGAAACAAACTTTCGTTAGGTCTCATGGAAAAAGCATTAACCTTACCTCTAAGTTCCGCCGTTTTGGAGGGCGGAAAGAATTTGGTGAGAAACTCCGCGGAAAGGTCTTCCCACGTGTCTAGCTTCCCATTGGGAAGAGCTTGATACCATGACAACGCTTTCCCTTTCAAAGAGAAAAAGAAAGGTTTGAGCTTATAGCTGTTGGTAGTAGCGTTCTTCGGTCTCATTGTCTCCATCATACACTCAAAGTTTTGCAAGTGTTGGTGTGGAGATTCAGCACTTGTACCGCCAAATTGGCTTTGACGAACAAGAGTGATAACTTGAGGGTTAAAGCTAAACCCTTGCATATCTTCAGCATCAAAATTCACACCCAAGCGGCGTGGTTGTTGTGTTGGGTCCATCCGCTGGCCAAGAGTTCTTGGCTCATTATCCACACGTTCGACTCTCGCATTCCTAGGTGGAATACGGCGATTAGCAGCTCCTTGTGGATGGAAAGGATTCATATTGATCGTGGGATCAATCTCTTCTAACGGTGGCATGGAAGAGTCACTATCATCAGCGGATGAGTGGCTTTTTCTTCTAGACCTTGATCTCCTTCCTCAGGACTTCTTGCTTACCTTATTCTCAAGGTCGCTCATCTTTATCCTCATTTGGACGATCATGTCTTGTAAACCGTTAACTTGAGATTGATGACGATCCATCTCATCCTGGCGGAGAGTCTCATTCCATCGGAGTTGAGCTTCCTTCTCCGCCAACTCCGTTTGAAGATCACGTTCGTGTTCTTCGGCCATCTTCTTTTCCTTGCGCTTTTGCCTCAAGGTTTTCTCTAGCTCTTGATCAAGAGGTAAGAGATCTGCGGTGTTCCTAGACCTGCGCATGCACTCAAAGAGATATCAAATAACGAGAGCAAGCTCCCAAGCTTGACAACCGGTTACCGGATTCGGTCTAAACCAAATCCCCGGCAACGGCGCCAAAAACTTATTCGCCCCTAGAGGTGTGTGCAAATAAGTTTTAAATTTATAAAACTAGAATCAAGCAGCGAACCCGCAGTGTACGGATCGACGTAGTTAAGCAAGAATTCCAGAGTATCGAACACAGGGATTTGGGGAGAACGAACTCGATTGTAGGTTATCAAGCAAATAAATATAAGAGCTTTGCAAATTATTGGGAAAACAACAATCCTAAAGATCCAAGTATCCAGCTGTGGCAATCGATTCAAGATATACTTAATGATGTAAAGACAGAGTTGAGATATGCGAAAGTATACTAATGTAAGGTGATCGTACGGTGAAGTTCCAAAAACCTTATATAACTCACCTACAAGGCATTCTCTATACAGGTTGTTGAGGCTCAATATAGAAAGATTTTAAAGATGAGAATTTGTATCAAATACCCAAACTTATAACCCAAGGATGAAGACTAACTTAACCGATTGAGGTTGTGACACTCACAATCGAGGTAGAGGTTGTTGAGGCTTCACTACCACCTAGAAAAGACAAGTCTAAACTAAGCTAAAGCCAATCTTTAACTTTAGATTAAAGTAAAAGCAGGTTCGTAGACTTAAATGAAATCACGGTTGGTTTTTGAGGTTCCACGGCCGTGGACTCAAGAACAGCCCGTAATTTAGGGTTGTCGGCGATATTTCTCTAACTCTCAGGGTCTAATCTGTTTGCGATCGATCTATCATCATCTAAGCCACAACTATCAACCCTTCACCTTAGAATTGTTAAGGGTTTTTAGCCAATAACAATCATGTTGATACCAATTCAAGATTTAAAAGATAAAAAGATGAAAACTTTCAAGAACTTTCAATAATCTTCAATTCAATCTCAAGGTCACAAAGAGAACAAGTAATGTCAAAAGATTCAAAGTAAAACAAACAATCACCACCTTAGGAAGGAAGAGAAAACGGGATGTCAATCCGTTTTCCAAATCAAACCTAAACAAGAAGAGAGATCTTCTTGCAAAATCTTCCAAGAATTACGATCTTCTGCAAATCCGGAGATCTCAACAGCAATCTCCACAAAAAATGCGAGATTAGAGGAATCCCAAACACGAACTTCGATCTCTTCAAAGAGATGTCAATTGCTTCCAAGCAAGCTAAGCGAAGCGTCTTCGTGTCTAAGCGGCGATCAATGAGGGTAAACGGGGTAGCGAAGGTGACGGAATCTTTCTTCGTCCGTCTTTTTATAGTGTAGGGCAATTGTCGGCCCGGCCCAATCTTTAAAAGATCGTGGCTTCAAAGTGGGGCGAGAAGATTCGCCAAGATCACGGTCGTGGAAGTGGACCGTAATTTAGAGCGTGGAAACAAATACGGTTTGCAACATATGTTCCACGGCCGTGTAATCCCCTGGAATGAACATGAATTTCTGACTCCAAATCCATGGCCGTAATTCTGAACGTGGTTTGTGATACGGCCGTATTTTAGGGCGTAATTTAGGGCAAGAACGTGATTCTTCCCTAAACTCGTGCATTCCTCAAGCTAAGACTCCAAATTGCTTCCAAAGAATATCCTCAATCTATGGACATATCAACTCAACTCTCCTTTGCTTGATTCCGTTCGGAAATAGCTCCAAATCACCTATAATCAACATAGAACTAGTGTAGACATCCATATCGACAATATAGGTAATACTAGCTCACATATGCATAAAGTTCAATCAATGACTATCAATATGAATCAAATACGTTTAGAAAACGTGCCTAAAATATCACAATATTTCATGCTAACAATGCACACGCATTGTAGCTAGACCCCTAGGACTACAGAGCCTCATGACTAAAGGCATCATCTTCCCCACACATAGAGGTCCACCGTATGCTGCTATGCCTTGGGAGAGTAGGACTGGGAGAGGCATTGAGTGGCTTCCTGAGTATTCCATTATGGCTGGACGCCATAAATGGAAGGAGACGTTCGTTGTCATGCATGCGAACAGATTAGTAGCCCCTCCCTATGTTCCACCACCACCAGTTGTAGAGGAGGAGATGAGAGGGGATGACGAGTTTGAGGGAGGAGGAGCTGATCATGACTTTGGTACATTCCCGGATCAGCCGGATGCAGTTCCTGACCTTCCTAGACACTCTCCCCGCCCTACTAGAGCTTCAGGTTCTTCCTCTCGCCGTGCTAGTGTGAGCGAGAGGCCTACATGGATGGCGGATCCTCCTTCATGATATAGCACTCAGCCGGATTGGATGGGAGCTCCACCGCCTTGGCATGCACAACCACCACCTGCTCCAGCACCTTCAGATGCACCGGCGTGGTACAGCCAGCCGCTTGGTTGGTATGAGCAGTTGCCAGAGTGGGCTACCGACCTTTCCGATAGGGTCGGTGCTTTGGAGATTCGTGCTGATGCTAGGGATACACGAGCCGACAATTATGACCGCATGATGAGAGACATATACCGCCAGCAATTTGGGCGGAACTATGATCCAAGCTTCTTCCCGTTTCCACCACCGCCTCCACCTCAGTGATGACGTTCGATGATCGACCGTTTTAGCCGCTCCACCACCATTTTGTGAGTTTCTTTTTCTTTCTTTCTTTTCTTCTTTTTCTTTTTGAACATTAGGGACAATGTTTGTTCCAAGTATGGGATGGGGTGTGACTAATAGTTTGTTATAACTCTTACTCACTTTGTATGCTTCTATCGAGACTACCTTGCATGTTCATTCTATTGTTACACGTTTCATTATTGCATTGCATGAAAAAGCTTTTGAAAAACCCATAAAAATTGAAAAATTTTGAAAATTTTGTGCTTCTAAGGATAGAGATGATTTCTATGATAATCACTACTTGTGAATTGAGTTTTGATGACAATCGCATGCATAAACAAACAGTGAATTGAAAGGAAATTGAATGAGTTGATTATTCCTCTTTTGCAAGTTTCATAATGTGATGAGTGTTACCTAAATCATATTGAGAAATCAAGGTTGAAATCACATGATAAGTTCTTATACTTCTTTTTTAGATGATTAAGGCAATTCGATTTTCTTTCTTCTTTCTTTGATCATTTAGCCCCTCGTTGAAATAATGGCCTCCTTTACCTATCCGGGAATTTGGAGGAGTTGAGTAATTGGCATGTTTGATGTGGGAGGGCCATGAAAGCAATGTCTTGCATTCAAAAGAATAGAAAGAAATTATAGGTTTGGGGAAGTCAATCATGATGATGAGTAACTCGGCACCATTCACATAGCCGGGTGTTTGTGTCTTGCCAAAGTCGGATTGAGCGATATTCCTAGCGGATTATGGTATGTGCATCAAGGGTTTGAGGCATCTCGTAAAAATGAGAAACGCCAATCTCCTAGGCTTCGGTTTTTGTGCATCTCTATCCATAACTCCAAAAGTAAAGACGAAAAATAATGTGAAAAGAAGAGAGCGAAGTTCTAAGTTGAAAGTGTTGCGGAAACCGCAAGAGAAAAAGAAAAGAGTTAGTTATCCACTTTCCCGGATTCATGCACCACATTCCGTAAAGTTTTCCCTCCCTTTCCGCATTCTAGACCTTGTTTGAAAGTCCTTAAGATCAAGAGAATGATATATGACTTGGTGATCTAAATTGAAGTTTCTTATGATTGATTTTGATAATGTTTGAAGGTTATGATGTTTAAATGGAAGTTTGATAAATTCATGAGCTTTCTTTACTCTTTACTCTTTGATTATGTGTATGAAAGTCTTATAAATGAATGAAGCAAGATTTGAGAATGATATATTGACTAGAAAGCATATTCATCTAAAAGAAGTTTTGCTTTTGAGAGTGTACACATATTTCATCCTAACTTGAGTATTTCTAGATAAGTCATATAAAGCCTTGGAACTTCACCGTACATTGCTTTACCTTAGCATACCTTTGCAACTCTTAACTCTGTCTTTAGTTCTTTGGTATATCTTGAATCGATTTCCACAACTGGATACCTGGATCTTTAGGGTTGCTGTTTTCCCAATATATTTGCAAAGCTTCATACATTTACTTGCTTGACGATTTATAACTGGATTTAACCCCCCAAATCCCTGTGTTCGATACTCTGGAATTCTTGCTTAACTACGCCGATCCGTACACTGCGGGTTCGCTTGCTTTTATTCTAGTTTTATAAATTTAAAGCTTGATTGCACGCACGCTAAGTGGCGAACACAAAACGTAAGTCATTTTTAATGCATGTGATGAAAACCCCGAAAGGAAACAACAACCAACTTCAGCCGTTTTACAACTCAAACCAAACGCCAAACAAGCGGCACAGGAAACGTAATAACCGAAAGACAAAACACCAGACAACTCCAACTCAAAACCCTTCCAAAATGTACGGACCCCGGCTGCCCACCCTTCCGGATCTCTCGGAGCATACCTAACCTGCAAGGCACACTACAACATTCGGTATAAAACCGTTAGCTCACATTCGAAGCATTAGAATTAATGGGAAAGGCACAAATACAGGTAAATCATCATAGTCACACAACATACTCAAAAGCACACAAATCCGGTTTGTTATATTTATAATTATTAAGTCATATCCCGTTCTAATTCAACTTCTTTTGTGACACGAGAATCTCCCGAAACTCGCCTCGGTCCCTTCTTCCGGCAATGGAACGGTGCGGATGCCTCCGACCGTCTAACCAGCATGGGCCAGTCGCCGAGAACCTCCCAGCTCTCGCAAGAGCTAGGCAGTGATGTCACCACCCGTTATCATACACTTGTGCCAAACAATATAAAGGTCGGTAATCCTATTTCCGGTAAAGGTTTTATAAACAATAAATAATAAACACACACCACCCAACACACATCAACGCTAATACAAAGAACACGAGCTAAGTAAGTCCAGAGACTTACCTCGGTGCCACACTCAACTCACAACACTCTCGCTTCCTTAGGGGAGGAAAACCATAACCTGCTCACAAGAAGATAACTATATCAACAACAACCCACTCACAATAGAAGTCTAAGACTTCTATACAAATGATCTACGCAAGACCATTTAACTCTCAATTCTAGGACCGCATCCTAGAATTGAAGAAGGAAACACAAGAGGAAGAGGGGAAGAGCTTACCACATTGTGTCCGGAGACGTACCTTAGGGGAAGCTATGTAGAAGGGAAGAAGAAGGGAGGGAGAAGGACAAGCTTACCACACTGAATCCGTAACTATCCTCTAGTTGGCCACACCTCAGGAGATCCAAGGAGAAATGAAGAAGGAAGCACAAGAGGAAGAGGGGAAGAGCAACTAACGTGAAAGGAAAAGTGAAAGGAGGGAGGGAACAAGGCAAAAAAAATGTGGGAGGGGAACAAGGGGTCAGCTGACCCACTTGTCTCCTCACTCAAGAAACCAAGGAGTTGGAAGGCACAAGATGAGGTAACGAGGGGTCGAGACGGGATTTTGGAATAAACCCATCACTCAACATCTCGTCCCTGCGGGAAAACCGAGCCGCTAATGCGGGGACATCGATAACTCGCTAACAATCCGGAATAAAATTTCCGGATGTTACAACTAATCCCCCTAAAAACAAGTTTTGTCCCGAAACTTACAAAACGTAAAACTCTCGGTACAAGAACTCGGTAACCACTCAAAACCGTAACATGCAACTGCCTAATCGATAACCAATACCCACTCATGTATCCACGTCAAGACCTATCAAGGCCTGCATACATAATCGCATGAACCGCGTATCGCATAAAATGCCAAAAGCTAACCAATCATGCACACATTCCGCTTGGGACACAAAACACCTAAAATCATAGATGCACACAACATCTAATCTATCGTCTAACTTGACGTAACGAGATCATCATAAAAACTCCAACAAAGATACTATCTCACGTCCTCTCGATAGTCTCATCGGCTCCTCGTCTAACACTAGATCAACACGACTAACAACATAAGTTCAGTCATACATGTATTCTCTCGCCGTCACACCTGAAACCTGGTGAACATCCTCCACTCTCGGTGGCCATGACAACCGGTAAACCGCCCCCAGTTCACGACAAGATCTCCAAAGAAAAGTCCGATATATATATGAACCCAACTCATTTCCAATGACCAACACGTGTGACGCCTTGCGTCCCTGACACTCTTAACTCGACTCATCTCATAACCTAACCCAAGAGGTCCGTACCTCTCTTCGGTACATACTTTCTCGTGACTTAACTTGTCTAGCATCTGCTTTTGGATCGCCGCTACTCAAGTAAGGTCATCACGTATTTGTTCAGCTAAACTTACATATACTCATCAATTCTAACATCACAAGGTACCACACTTCCGTCCACAACTTGCTTCGAACTAGGCCATTACAACGGTACTTCTAAATTGTCTTAACGGTAACTCAACCCAAGGGAAGGTACTAGGTCTACCTTTTACCCTCTTAACTCGCACACATACCCACTACATGGCACCAACTTGTCACCAAAGTCCTTTATGCCTACCCAATTATCCAAGGGTGAAATTGTCATGAAAGACATATGGTCACTTATGCGGAACGATTATGCCGCCCATACTTTCCGAAACAAACGTTCCTCTCGATGCGAGACTATGTTACTCCCAAGTAACATCACTATCCCTTAGTATATTCCCCTTCAAACCGACTCCCCGGCCCCATAACTCAATAGGGAGTAACTACATTATCTCTATCGGTTGGTACACAATGACCCAAACACGTTGCAACTGTTACATGGTCTCTATCCAGTAACAATCTCCCTGGGGGTATCTTACCAATCCCACTGCGTAACCCGCGGTAGGTGAAGTCTCCTTTCTCGTCTTATGGTGCTCAACCGGACCTGATGCTGGTCCACATAAGGGTCATGTACTTAGACACCTCGACCTAAAGCTCGTCTCACTATTATGAACGTCATAAACCGGATATCCCTCACCAACGTCATGGTCTTAACAACAATCAACCCATAAGGGTAGTTATGGGGTCTCCTCTCGGGACCTTCTATCCCGGATCCTTCTCAAAGGCATTCAAAGACCATCTTTGACTAAAGTCCTTAACTATCTCTAACAATCGCCTCTACGAGGTTCTCAACTCTTGCTGAATGACTATACGTACACACATCATACTCTTATTGTCCAGACATGCCTGGCATGTTACTTCATAGTCAACCAACATCACCATAAGCACGAGTCCTAAAGCGGCTAACTTTCGACCTTAAGTCCATCATTCTTCTTACATACCCCAAATGTCTATGTACACACGAAACCTCTCTTGTTTCCTCTTACGCATCTCAGGCCCAACTTGGGTGTATCCATAATATTATTCCATCCTCATAACTCGATGTTTGTCTCACAAAAAACAAGATGGAGTTCACTCACCTCTTCTGCTTCTGTCAAAACTTCATGGATACGTCTCAGATCCCACGACCCATCCACTTCTTTAGAAGGGAAGAAAGTGTCAAAATCATCCTGCAACTTGGTGGTTATGGCCCACCAATTTATGTGCTTAATATCTTCTCCACATACCTAGAAGGTATCACCGAAACTATCATCCCGTTCTTAACTGATCTACCGGATCTTCTCAACCTGCTACGTCTCTTAGGAGGTCACCTCGGACGCCCAACCTGCCTAGATAACTCTAGTTATCCTCTTATCCTTCATAACCTGTAATCATGTCGTCCCACGTCAAGCTCATTCCTCTCAATTCTGAGAGTAAAACGAGGCATCGTCAAATCCCATTATAAGAATTATTAGCGCAACTCATGTGTCATAACTATCATAACACTCCTTTGGTTAGGGTCCACCTTGGAACCGCCTGAAACAACACCAATGCGCGACTTCATTGTAACTCGATTCCGAAAACCGATGGATACTCATCTGTGTAAACTCCACTCATAAATCACACTTGTGATCTCAAATGGCTTCCTACACTTGTAGCAACCATATCGGCCCTAAATGCCGCCTTATGAAGTTCCTTTCTTCTCTCCATCAAATATGGTAACATCCCGACTCCAAGTCGATCTAATCAAACTTCGCAACCACACCCAGTAGTCCTACGAGCCATCCAATACAAAGAAGTTGCCCTTACTCGTCGTTCACCATCCATACCTCTTGGAATCAAAGTACAGCTTCCCGACTCATACATTTTCTTCCAACTCTTTATCGGAAAGCCTTGAAGGGAAGACCGAAAGAAATTCTCCATTCCAACCACTGAAACTTCTAACTCAAGAATTCTCAAGCACCATCACCTTAAGCTTAAAGCCTACAACGTTGCTGTAGCTTCGGTCACTCGTTTCACACCGTAACCAGGGCTCCTTTGAGTAAGTTTAACCACTTCGACTCATTTCTTGTTCACAACAACTTATTGTTCACTCTATAAAGACGAAATACCATGCATCTCCTTCCCATATTTTCCCATTTGCTCAAAGAACTCGGGGACTTCACTTCCCTCTGGATCCAACTAGGTCTTTATGTGCTTAAACCCTTAAGGTTCTAATCCGCGCCATTCCTCAATATGCCAAAACTCGAGACCTATAAAGGTCGCCATAAAGGGTCATTTCATCCCTTTGCGGGAGGTCTATTACCGTCACTTGCTTAACCATCCAACGTTATATTGCTTCAGACAATCATGCTTCTGTTGATGTACTTCTTACTATTGGCATCGAACCATAGGGAAAACTCCAAGCTTTTTATTACCGTTCCATTATAGTCTCCGCTTGAGGTTATACCTCTCGTCTACAACTTCTCAATAGGTAACCCGCACTTATGCGTTCTAGGTCATCTCCGATAAGCTTGTGGTTGACCTTCTCTAAGGTTAACGACTTACCAATCCTCTAATACTTCATGTCACTATTTTCATGAAGGCTACCTTCCTTGGGGTATTTTACCCCAACTCCGTTAGCTCCTTCTACGTTCCGTGCTTTCTTCCTTTTCCATAATATAATCACACTCTTATAGGCCTCACGTCTCATATAACTCGTCTTCAAAAGCTTAACCGCACCTCTTAACATCTCGTAAGCGTGTCTCCTGGTCGTTGTCTTAAGTCCTTTCACCACTAAAGCTCCTTGTCACGTCATTTCTTGTCTCGGGGTCACGTCTATTCACACTTCTATCTCCTTGGCGTTTCTAAGTCTTATCGTCATAACGGAAATCGGTCAATTCCACGTGAATCCTTGCCACACCATTCTTTTCCTTACTTTCGTAATTTGACTCTTCACTTAACGGTACCTCGTAAGCTTAACTTACGGTATCCTTCATCTTTCACACCGGGTTCGATCATTCTGCACATCTTGACTCCAAAGCTTAGGAGCGTCTAAGGAGAGCTTCACTTATTGTAATGAGACAC
The DNA here is from genome assembly GCA_033239125.1 of Fagopyrum homotropicum. Taxonomy (NCBI): domain Eukaryota; kingdom Viridiplantae; phylum Streptophyta; class Magnoliopsida; order Caryophyllales; family Polygonaceae; genus Fagopyrum; species Fagopyrum homotropicum. The sequence goes on from BSWB01000005.1 coordinate 127,167,398, forward strand.
CGTCTTTATGCTTGTTAGAATGCTCTCTTCTCTTCCTTGACTCACATCGTTAGTGGTCGACACATCTTCTTGAAAACTTGTATACGTTATCTCCATTGGACTTGCTATCTTTCCATTCGCGCCTTCTTTGGTAACCGCGTCCACATCTTCATGTTACTCTCTTAGTAGTCTCGTTTTCTTCTTTTGCTTGGTTGTCCTTCGTTAACGTTGTCTCCAATCCCCCTCTTCGACATCCTTTAAAAGGAATTCGAGGATGTCGTTGTGTTCGTTAGCACGACATGCCCAACTCGATACTTGAGCTTCTTCTACTACTTATGAACGTCATCATAAGCTACCTCATCGTCTTAAAGGTGATGATATCGTATCATCATCTTAGCTCAAAGGTCCAAAACTCCATATACTACTATATGTATAAGTCTACATAACTATGTAAGTCCTAAGTACATATCACTACTAATATACACATTCAACGTGCCATCATATCAATACAAGGTCTGATACACATCATCGTCCACATATACACCTATTCACATAAATCATGTACAACAAGCAACTACCATCACAAGATACACATCAATTCCATCATGCATAACTACAACCTCATATCCATATCTATATATACATATATATACCAAGTCCAATAAACTAAGTTGCCGAGATCCGCGGAAGGAGTGATGGTTCGTACATTCTACCCCGACTTATGCATGTGATTTTAAAAACGAAAATTCAGAACCCGTGGGGTTCTGTTTATTCCTTATTCGGCCTTTAGAAGATTGCGAGTGCCATTGTTGTCAACCTAGGGCTCTGATACCACTTTGTAACACCCCGAATCCGCGGGATATCGGGATGCTACGGGCGCGACCTCACAATGGGTCCCGACCCTTAGCTTGACAAAAATTTCACCGGACCTTTCCAACATGGCACAAATAAAGGCAAAACGTAAGTCATTTTTAATGATAGTGATGAAAACCCCGAAAGAAAACAACAACCAACTTCAGCCGTTTCACAACTCAAACCAAACGCCAAACAAGCGGCACACGAAACGTAATAACCGAAAGAAAAAACACCAGACAACTCCAACTCAAAACCCTTCCTAAAATGTACGGACCCCGGCTGACCACCCTTCCGGATCTCTCGGAGCATACCTAATCTGCAAGGCAAACTACAACATTCAGTATAAAACCGTTAGCTCACATTCGAAGCATTAGAATTAATGGGAAAGGCACAAACACAGGTAAATCATCATAGTCACACAACATACTCAAAAGCACACAAATCCGGTTTATTATATTTATTATTATTAAGTCATATCCCGTTCTAATTCAACTTCTTTTCTGACACGAGAATCTCCCGAAACTCGCCTCGGTCCCTTCTTTCGGCAATGGAACGTTGCGGATGCCTCCGACCGTCTAAGCAGCATGGGCGAATCGCCGAGAACCTCCTAGCTCTCGCAAGAGCTAGGCAATGATGTCACCACCCGTTATTATACACTTGGGCCAAATAATATAAAGGTCGGTGATCCTATTTCCGGTTTAGTTGTTATAAACAATAAATAATAAACACACACCATCCAACACACATCAACGCTAATACAAAGAACACGAGCTAAGTAAGTCCGGAGACTTACCTCGGTGTCACACTCAACTCACAATACTCTCGCATTCTTAGGGGAGGAAAACCATAACCTGTTCACAAGAAGATAACTATATCAACAACAACCCACTCACAATAGAAGTCTAAGACTTCTATACATATGATCTATGCAAGACTATTTGACTCTCAATTCTAGGACCGAATCCTAGAACCCCTCATGCTCACATCACACTCAACAGGAGCTAGAAGTCCTTAGACTTCTAGACTCTATGATCTCATAAACAAAACCCATAACACATACTAGGCTAAACATGCCTAGTCTCAACAACTCAACGGTAACCACTCTATGCTAGGATACGCATATCCTAGCCCACCACCTCACAACCATACACTCACAATCTCACACTCACAAACCTCACAAGGAACAACCTACACTCATCCCATGTACCACTAAGAAAGATACAACCCTTAGCCCTCAAAACATACCAACAACCTCTTCGTACTTCGCCTAGGGTCCACAAGCCACTACATGGCATTCCAACTATCCTAGGTTCAAACCTAACTTGCTTCTATCATCAACACTCTCTAAGATCATATAAAGATACATACACAAGTTAGGGAACTCACCAAGCAAAGGCACGGGATCTGAAGGAAGAAGCAACGTTGCAGAACGGAGAAGAAGACCGCAAGGGCGTGCTGGCTGAGCCAGAGGCCGCCCCTGCGGCCCAGAGGTCCGCCCCTGCGGCTCTTGCTGGCCGCCCCTACAGCTCAGGGCATTGGCCGCCCCCGCGGGTTTGAAGATCCGCCCCCGCGGTCGAATAACAGAGGGTCGTCTTCTTCGTCTTCGATTATGGATCTTGGGCTCCAATGGCCTCCATCTCTTGTTGGGTCTTCTCCAAACATCATCCATTGAATCAATGCTCTCCCACACGACCTAACTGAGCTTTGAACATATGCATGCAAAGATCAAGAAGAATCCACTTCCAAAGCTTCATCCATGGCAATAGAGAAGGAGAGAAGAAGGGGAAGTTATGCTGCAGGGTAGAAGAAGGGAGGGAGAAGGACAAGCTTACCACACTGAATCCGTAACTATCCTCTTGTTGGCCACACCTCAGGAGATCCAAGGAGAAATGAAGAAGGAAGCACAAGAGGAAGAGGGGAAGAGCAACTAGTGTGAAAGGAAAAGTGAGAGGAGGGAGGGAACAAGGCTGGAAAAAATGTGGGAGGGGAACAAGGGGTCAGCTGACCCACTTGTCTCCTCACTCAAGAAACCAAGGAGTTGGAAGGCACAAGACGAGGTAACGAGGGTTCGAGACGGGATTTTGGAATAAACCCGTCACTCAGCATCTCGTGCCTGCGGGAAAACCGAGCCGCTAATGCGGGGACATCGATAACTCGCTAACAATCCGGAATAAATTTTCCGGATGTTACAGTGTGTATACAATTTTAGTCAGTATTCATATGAGTTATGTACATATAAAAAAGAAGGCAATATGTAACTGTTTAAAAGATGCTGAATTTCAAAAATAATATTGTTTGTTCACAAGCTTACATACTTTTCAATAAAAAAAATTAATTGACTATTTCGGCAGGTTTACACAAGTCTTCTTAGTGTGTCGACTATAGCCACAACAACTACATTTTCTCTTAGACCCTTGTTCCAGGATGCACAAAATCTGAACTTTGGCATCCTTCCACACCTCTTACGTTTCAATGGGGGCTCACAATCAATATCTAAAACGTACACTGGCACATCCCAATCTGACTTGTTCGGCACGGGGTAAATAACTGTTAGCATGAAATATTGTGATATTTTAGGCACGTTTTCTAAACGTATTCGATTCATATTGATAGTCTTTGATTGAACTTTGTGCATATGTGAGGTAGTATTACCTATATTGTCAATATGGATGTCTACACTAGTTCTTTGTTGATTATAGGTGATTTGGAGCTATTTCCGAACGGAATCGAGCAAAGGAGAGTTGATTTGATATGTCCATGGATTGAGGACATTCTTAGGAAGCAAATTGGAGTTTTAGCTTAAGGAATGCACGAGGCTAGGGAAGAATCACGTTCTTGCCCTAAACCACGCTCTAAAATACGGCCGTACTACAAACCACGTTTGGTTCCACGGCCGTGGAACCTTGCAAAAAGAGGCGTGATGCATTCCAGTAACTACTACGGCCGTGGAACACATGGTCCAAACCGTGACATAATCCACGCTCTAAATTACGGTCGTGGGAACTTCCACGACCGTGATCTTGGCGAATCTTTTCGCCACACTTTGAAGCCACGATCTTTTGAAGATTGGGCCGGGCCGATATTTTATCTTGCCCTATAAAAAGACGGACGAAAGGAGATTCCGTCATCAGTGCTAGGGCTCGCTTATCGACGCTTAGCACTTACGTCTCCGCTTAGGGAATCTCAACGCCGTTTAGCCTTCGCTTGGAAGCATTTATCATCTCATTGGAGATTGAAGTTCGCATCAAGGAATTGCTCTAATCTCGCACTTTTGGTGGAGATTGTTGTTGAGATCTCCGGATTGGCGGAAGATCGAAGCTTTTGGAAGATTTTGCAAGGAGATCTCTCTTCTTGTTTAGGTTTGATTTGGAAAACGGATTGACATCCCGTTTTCCCTTCTTTCCTAAGGTTGTGATTGTTTACTTTGAATCCTTTGATAATACTTGTTCTCTTTGTGACTTTGAGATTGGTTTGAAGGTTATTGAAAGTTCTTGAATGTTTTCATCTTTTATCTTTTAATTCTTGAATTGATATCAACATGACTGTTATTGGCTAAAAACCCTTAACAATTCTAAGGTGAAGGGTTGATAGTTGTGGCTTAGATGATGATAGATCGATCGTAAACAGATTAGACCCTGAGAGTTAGAGAGAATCGCCGACGAACCTTAAATTACGGTCTGTTCTTGAGTCCACGGCCGTGGAACCTCAAGAACTAACCGTGATTTCCCTTAAGTCTACGAGCTTGCTTTTACTTTAGTCCAAAGTTAAAGATTTGCTTTAACTTAGTTTAGACTTGTCTTTTCTAGGTGGTAGTGAAGCCTCAACAACCTCTACCTCGATTGTGAGTGTCACAACCGTAATCGGTTTAGTTAAGTCTTGATCTTTGGTTTATAAGTTTGGGTATTTGACATTAATTCTTGCCTTTAGAACCTTTCTATATTGAGCCTCAACAACCTGTATAGAGAGTTTCTTGTAGGTGAGTTACATAAGGTTTTTGGAACTTCACCGTACGATTACCTTACATTAGCATACCTTTGCATATCTCAACTCTGTCTTTATATCATTACTATATCTTGAATCGATTGCCACAGCTGGATACTTGGATCTTTAGGATTGTTGTTTCCCCAATATTTGCAAAACTCTCATACTTACTCGCTTGATAATCTGCAATAGAATTTGTTCCCACCCAAATCCCTGTGTTCGATACTCTGGAATTCTTGCTTAACTACGTCGATCCGTACACTGCGGGTTCGCTGCTTGATTCTAGTTTTATAAATTTAAAGCTTATTTGCACACACCTTTAGGGGCAAACAAGTTTTTGGCGCCGTTGCCGGGGATTTGGTTTCGGCCGAATCCGGTTGCCGGTTGTCAAGCTTGGGAGCTTGCTCTCGTTATTTGATATTACTTTGAGTGCATGCGCAGGTCTAGGAACACCGAAGATCTCTTGCCTCTTGATCAAGAGCTAGAGAAAACTCTAAGGCAAAAGCGCAAGGAAAAGAAGATGGCTGAAGGACAAGAACGTGACCTTCAAGCAGAGTTGGCAGAGAAGGAAGCTCAACTCCAATGGAATGAAACTCTCCGTCAAGATGAGATGGATCGTCATCAATCTCAAGTTAACAACCTACAAGACATGATCTTCCAAATGAGGGTGGAGATGAGCGACCTTAAGAATAAGGGAGGCAAGAAATCCTCAAGGAAAGGATCAAGGTCTAGAAGAAGAAGTTACTCGTCCGCCGATGATAGTGATTCTTCCATGCCGCCGCTAGAGGAGATTGATCCCACGATCAATGTGAATCCTTTCCATCCACGAGGAGCTGCCAATCGTCGTGTTCCACCTAGGAATGCGAAGATTGAACGTGTAGATAGTGAGCCAAGAACTCTTGGCCAGCGGATGGATCCAACTCAACAACCACGCCGTTTGGGCGTGAATTTCGATGCTAAAGATGTGCAAGGGTTTAGCTTCAACCCTAAAGTCATTACTCTTGTTCGTCAAAACCAATTTGGCGGGACAAGCGTTGAATCTCCACACCAACACTTGCAAAACTTTGAGTGTATGATGGAGACAATGAGACCAAAGGGCGCTACTACCAACAGCTATAAACTCAAGCCTTTCTTCTTCTCTTTGAAGGGGAAAGCGTTATCTTGGTATCAAGCTCTTCCTAATGGGAAACTAGACACGTGGGAAGACCTTTCTGCGGAGTTTCTCACCAAATTCTTTCTGCCATCCAAAACGGCGGAACTTAGAGGTAAGATTAATGCTTTTTCCATGAGACCTAACGAAAGTTTGTTTCAATCTTGGGAAAGGTTTCAGGATTTGCTCTTGGATTGTCCTCATCATGGCATATCCAAGCTTGCCTTGCTGGAGATTTACTACAAGGGGCTGGATGCGGGAACGGAATTCAACCTCCAATCCCTCTCATGTGGAACGTTCATGGACATGAGAGAAGATGACGCTTGGGACTTCATTGAGAAGCAAGCAAGAGTCATAGAGAAGTATTCCCACCGGAAAGTGGAGGGAAATCGTGTGGAGCAAGGAGCAAAGCTCACACATGAAGCTCAAAATCAGATTTTCTCCCTCAACAATGAAATCAAGGAGTTGAAGGAGGCTATCAAGACAAACTTTCCAAAGCAACAAGAGAAGGATGTTGGCTATTTGGGCAACAACAACGGCGGTGATAATACAAACCACAACAACAACAACAACCAGAATAACAACTGGAATGGAAATAATTGGAATGGAAACAACAACAACAACCGGAACAATTGGAACAACAATAGGGGTTCAAACAACAACAATTGGCGCTCCAATCAACAAAATTCCGGTAACTCTTATCCTTCCAATTCTAATTCACTAACTCCACCTTCCTCTTCCGCTACTCCTTTGAAAAGCCAGGGGCAAACATCAAATGGAGGAAACGCTTCGGGAAAGGAGAAGCCCGATCCCATGTTGGAAACGATCTTGGGAAAGCTTCAAGGGTTGGAGAACCGCTTCAATAAGGTTGATGATCAAATTTCCAAAGTTGACAAAGCTCAAAAAGTTTTGGAAAATCAAATGTTCAACCACGCGGAGGAAGTTCCTAGGAATCAAGGGAAGCTTCCAGGAAAGACGGAGGAGAACCCTAAGGGAAGGGTGATGGCGATTACAACTAGGAGCGGAGTGACAACCACCGATCCGTAGCCTACATTCGTTGAAGTCCCCGTAGAAAAGGACAAGGAAAAAGGGAAAGAGAAGGAAGACGTCTATACTCCTCCTTCAGCTTACAAACCTCCCCTACCATTCCCTCAATCTAGAGCGCGAGCGCGCCTAGACAAACAATTCGGTAAGTTGATAGAACTTATGAGTAAGTTGCATATTAACATACCATTCATTGATGCTATTGTAGGTATGCCGGCTTATGGCAAGTTCTTGAAGGAGCTCCTCTCTAACAAGAGGAAGCTAGAAGACTTCGGTGAGGTCAAGATGAGTTCGGATTCTTCGGACCTCATCAAGACCATGAAGGAGAAAATGCCCCCAAAGCTGAAAGATCCGGGGTCATTTTGCATTCCCATTGGAGTGGGAGATGTCACATATGACGCTTTATGTGACTTAGGAGCAAGTGTGAGCATCATACCACTTGCATTGTGCAGGAAGATCGGTTTAGGCAACCCTAAACCGGTGAAGATGATGTTGTACATGGCGGATCGATCCATCACTCGTCCCGTCGGCATTGTAGAAGACGTCCCGGTCAATCTAGGTAAATTCTTTGTTCCCATTGATTTTGTCGTGCTTGACATTCCTGCAAATAGTCCGGTCCCGATCATACTCGGAAGACCGTTTCTTGCAACTTCCGGCTGCATGGTCGATTGCAAGAATGGAAGACTCGCTTTTGATATTGGAGAAGAGAAAGTAGAGTTCGTTCTTTCCACTCTAGTGAAGGAGCCAATCTTTGATGAGGATATTTACGATATCCAAGACGAAGAAGGTTTGTCTAGGGAGGAGGTAAGTGCGATTCTCTTTAACGATCCTTTACAAAAGGTTATCACTATGAGTCTAACAGATGTAGGGGAAGATGAAGAGTGCAATGAGGCAATTGAAGCCTTAGAAGCACAAGAAGAGATGCATGAAGAGGAGTTTGAGAAACTCCACGATGAGGCTGAGAACGTCAGAATCCACGGTCATACTCTGTATTCCACGACCGTGGATTTCACAACCAAAATCGATCTCCATTCCAGGGGATTACACGGCCGTGGAACTTATGGAGAGCCCGTAATTCTGACCGTGGAAGAGGGTGATCGGCATACTTCTTCAACTTCTTCTGATTCTTCTCCAACTCACTCAACACCCTTGGAAACTTCTAAGGAAACGTCGGATGCTCCTCAAGTATCATTGGAAGCTCCAAAAGTGATGGAACTCAAACCACTTCCTACTCATCTAAGGTACGCTTTCCTTGGATCTAATTCTACCTTTCCGGTTATTGTTAGCTCCGAACTAAGCATAGATGAACATGAGCAGCTCATGATTGTCCTTAGGAAACATAGAAAAGCCATAGGCTATACTATTGAGGACTTAGTAGGAATTAAACCCTCCCTATGTATGCATAAGATACTAATGGAGGAGGACTTTAGAACTTCAAGACAACCTCAAAGGCGGTTGAATCCGACCATGAAGGAGGTTGTCAAGAAGGAAATTCTTAAACTTCTTGATGCAGGTATCATCTATCCTATCTCCGATAGCAAGTGGGTGAGTCCAGTTCAAGTAGTTCCGAAGAAGGGAGGAATGACGGTCATCACCAACAAGAACAACAAACTCATTCCTACCCGAACCGTGACTGGATGGCAAATGTGCATAGACTACCGCAAGCTCAACAACGCAACGCGGAAGGATCACTTTCCATTGCCATTCATCGATCAAATGCTTGAAAGGTTAGCATAACATTCACATTTTTGCTACCTTGACGGTTATAGTGGTTTCTTTCAGATCCCGATACATCCGGACGATCAGGAGAAGACCACATTCACGTTCCCTTGGGGTACGTTCGCTTATAGGAGAATGCCGTTCGGGCTTTGCAACGCCCCAGCCACCTTTCAACGGTGCATGATGGCCATCTTCTCCGAATATGTAGAGGAAATCATGGAAGTCTTCATGGACGACTTCTCCGTATACGGTTCCTCTTTTAACGATTGCCTTTCTAACCTTTCTCTTGTTTTGCAAAGATGTGAAGACACTAACCTGGTTCTTAATTGGGAGAAGTGTCAATTCATGGTTAAGGAAGGAATTGTATTAGGTCACTTAGTCTCTAGTAGAGGGATAGAGGTAGACAAGGCTAAGATAGAGACCATAGAGAAACTTCCTCCCCCAATTTCGGTAAAAGGGATAAGAAGTTTCCTAGGACATGCTGGATTTTATAGACGTTTCATTAAGGATTTTTCTAAGATATCAAAACCTCTCACTAATCTATTGATGAATGATGCGGTTTTTGAGTTTTCGCAGGAATGTCTGGATGCGTTTAACACCATTCGGCAAGCTCTAATTTCAGCACCTATTATCCAACCTCCGGATTGGACTCTCCCCTTCGAGATTATGTGCGACGCTAGTGACGTAGCAATTGGACCTGTCCTTGGACAACGAAAGGAAGGGCGAACCCATGCCATATACTATGCTAGCAAGACGCTAGACGAAGCACAGCTCAACTACGCCACTACCGAGAAAGAGTTTTTAGCCATTGTCTACGCTATTGACAAGTTTCGCTCTTATCTTGTAGGTGCAAAGGTGATTGTTTACACGGATCATGCTGCGATCCGGTACCTCCTTGCGAAGAAAGATGCGAAGCCAAGGCTGATTAGATGGATTCTTCTCCTACAAGAATTCGATCTTGAGATCCGCGACAAGAAAGGTTCAGAAAATTCTGTTGCGGATCATTTGAGTCGTCTAACACATCTAGAGGACGACCATCTACCCATTGATGACTCCTTTCCAGACGAACACCTACATATCATAGAGGAGTGCATCGATGTGATCTCCAAAGGTAACGAACCATGGTTTGCTGATTTTGTTAACTATTTGGTTTGCCAGAAGATACCGCCCGGACTATCCTACGCACAAAGGAAGAAGTTCTTTAAGGACGTCCGGGAATACTATTGGAACGAGCCTCTCCTCTTTAAGAGAGGTCCGGATGGCATCATTCGGCGATGTGTGCCGGAAGATGAGATGCAAAGTGTCATCCGCCATTGTCATTCACTACCTTGTGGAGGACACGCTAGTTCGAACAAGACTAGCGCAAAGGTATTGCAATCTGGATTCTATTGGCCTACTTTATTTAGAGATGTGCAATCCTTTGTTTCTTGCTGCGATGCTTGTCAAAGAACAGGCAATATTTCTAGAAGGAACGAGATGCCCCTCAACAACATCCAAGAGGTGGAGATTTTCGACGTTTAGGGAGTCGATTTCATGGGACCATTCCCATCTTCTTGTGGAAACCAATACATACTATTGGCGGTAGACTACGTTTCTAGATAGGTGGAAGCAATTGCCTCTCCCACCAATGATGCCATGGTGGTGGTTAAGTTTTTCAACAAGACCATCTTTCCGCGATTCGGAACACCAAGAACGATCATTAGTGATGGAGGTTCTCACTTCATAGCCCGTCGCTTTGAAGCTCTTCTAGCTAAGTATGGGGTTACTCACAAGATCGCTACCCCTTATCATCAACAAACTAGTGGACAAGTTGAGATCTCAAATAGGGAGATCAAAGGAATTCTAGAAAAGACGGTTTCAAGGACTAGGAAGGATTGGTCCTTGAAACTTGATGATGCGTTATGGGCGTACCGGACTGCGTACAAGACTCCCATAGGAACCACACCATACAACCTTGTGTATGGGAAGTCTTGTCACTTGCCGGTGGAACTGGAGCACAAAGCGTTTTGGGCTATCAAGTGGCTGAATTTCGGCATGAAGGAAGCGGGAGAGAAGCGTCTCCTAGACATCAATGAGCTGGATGAACTCCGCTTGAACGCCTATGAAAACGCCAAGATCTACAAAGAAAGAGCAAAGCGTTGGCATGATAAGCATATCATTCCAAAGGACTTCAAAGAAGGAGATCAAGTTCTCCTCTTCAATTCAAGACTTCGCCTCTTTCCAGGTAAGCTTAAATCCCGTTGGACCGGACCTTTTCTAATTAAGCGTATTTTCCCCCATGGTGCAGTTGAAGTATGGGGTGAAGCGAGCGGAAGTTTTAAGGTGAACGGCCAACGACTCAAGAAGTATATGCCTGAACTCCAAACTGAGGAGTTTGCGCCTACCGCACTCGAATAAGTGCGAGATTGGTCTAGCTACGGACCTTAAACAAAGCGCTTCTTGGGAGGCAACCCAAGGTATTGCATTTTCGTTTTTATTTTCGATTTATAGTTTAGCTTAGAATAGACATTTTTGCTTTGTTTTTGCCTCGATTTCTTCCGGTATGTTCGTGTTTTTGGTTGTAGGATCGATGGAAAGGGAAAAGAGGAGAGTAATGTTGAAGAAAAGCGACGAAATTTGGACTTTGAAGCTTTACAGAAGGTTCCACGGTCTAAATTACGGTCGTCATAGCTACAGTGGCCGTAATTTCCAAAAGCCTTTGAAAAATCAGCAAAACCACGGTTCCGTACACTTCCACGGCCGTGGAACACCCCGACAGACCGTGATTTTCAAAATTTTGCCTGCGACTATATAAGCTGCATTCTTCACAAATTTACCCCAAAAATTTCCCCTTCCACGACCTAGACGCCGAAACCCCACGACCTCCTCCAAATCTTCGTTTCTTAATCATTTCTAACGATTCTTCATCCTAAACTGCAGCAAATCCAACCACAAACAAGATCCAAGCGACAAACCGAGCGGAAATCCATCAACAAACGCGCATTTCGGGTTTTTCAATCCGAAAAAGAGGTTTATTCTTTCTTCTTGAATTTCGCCGATTTGGTTCGTTTTTGCTATAGATTTGTAGGAAGAACTGACAAAGACTGGAAGGAATTAGACTAGGACTGCTTGTTGTGGTGATTGTTGGTGAATTTGCTGAGATTCGTGAAATTCTGGGACGAATCAGGGCCTTTGGGTAAACCACGGCCGTAATTCCTGAAGAACGGACCGTAATTTTGGTGAAAAATGGATTTCGTAAGGAGAATGTCGGGAAGGATAAAAGAGAAGAAGGGAGAGCAGAATAAGAAAAGAAAAGGCAATCCCTCTACCTCCTCATCCTCTAGGGCACCACCACCCTCATCTCCCTCACTACCATCCTCACCTTCACCTCCATCTTCACCTCCTCACCCTAGCATCCCGACCATACATGAGAACCATCTTGCTGCATTTGAGAGGATCACAGAGAGGGCAGTGATTGGCCCTAGATATTTGTTATTGGAAGATCTACATCCTCTCAACATAGTTGATGACCATACATGGCTCTTGGATAGAGCCGGTTTACTTGTCTTCACGAACATTCGTGAAGACGCCTATGAGGAGATCACCCGGGAGGTTGTGACGTCTTTCGAGCACAGCCACGTAGATAGGACCGTCTCTTTCCGTCTCATGGAAAGAGACTACCATTTGAGTATAGTTGAGTTTGGGACTATTTTTGGATTTCATGAGACATTCAATGGTCGATTTCCGAGTGGAGTTTACCCTAAGGATTTTTGGAAGGAAGTTGCAATGATTTACGCCGATGAGGACCGTTGGTAACCCGCTGATACCAAGGCTAGATTGATGTACCATCTAGCCTTGAAGATAGCTCACCGTGTTCTTTCGGAGTGTCTCTTTCCTAGGACGGAGACGCCCCAAAAGATCAAGACGGATGAGTTATTCTTGCTCTATTGTATGCTTTATGGACGCCGTGCAGACTGTGCTAATCTCTTGGCTGCTACGATGAGCAAGCTCAAGAACAAGAAGAAGGGGAACATCGGGTATGGTGGGATAGTTACCCACATTGCTAGGAGTTTTGGTGTGGATTTTTCTGCTTGCACCCGCATACCGGCCGTTCCTTTAGGGCTACATGCATTCATGGTTAGGGGTCTCATTTTCTCCACACGTGGAGGTCCGCCTTATGCGGGGATGCCTTGGGAGAGTAGGACAGGTAGGGGTATAGAGTGGCTACCGGAGTATTCCATTATGGCGGGACGCCATAATTGGAAGGAGACGTTCGCTGCGATGCATGCGAACAGGATAGTAGCTCCCCCTTACGTCCCACCACCGGTTGTTGAGGATGAGGATATGGGAGATCAGTTTGAGAGTGGAGGAGCAGCTGAGGAGGAGTTTGGCACGTTTCCGGATCAGCTGGAGGCGGCCCCAGATGTACCTAGACGTTCACCACGTCCAGCTAGAGCTTCAGGCTCGTCATCTCGCCGCGCTAGCGTGAGTGAGAGGCCTACGTGGATGACCACACCTCCCACATGGTATGACACCCCCCCTCCTTGGTCCACGGAGCAGCCAACAGCACCACCACCAGCACCAGCACCATCCGACGCCCCAACATGGTACAGTTAGGCCCCGGGATGGTACGAGCAGATGCCGGATTGGGCTACCGGACTTTCAGAGAGAGTTGGAGCGTTAGAGATCCGGGCGGATGCTAGAGACGGACGCTTAGACGACCTTGACCACATGATGAGGGACGTCTACCGCCAGCAGTTTGGGCAGTTCTATGATCCGAGTTTCTCTCCATTCCCGCCTCCACCACCGCCGCAGTGATTCGATGCATGACCGTTCGTTTTAGACATTCCCGCCACCACTTTGTGAGTTTCTTTTTCTTTTCTTCTTTTCTTTCTTTCTTTTTGAACATTAGGGACAATGTTCATCCTAAGTATGAGGTGGGATGTACTAAAAAGTTTGTAATAACTCTACTTACTATGTTCGCTTTCAATTGAGACTATCGTTGCATGTTCATTAAGTGTTGCACGTTTCCTTATTGCATTGCATGAAAATTGACTTGAAAAACCCATAAAAATTGAAAAATTTTGAAAATTTTGAGCTTCTAATGAATTGAGATGATTTCCATGATAATCACTACTTGTGAATTGAGTTTGATGACAATTGCATGCTTAAAAAGAATGGTGAATTGAAAAGAATTTGAATGAATGAATTTTACCTCTTTTGCAAGTTTCATAATGTGATTATGTTACCTAAATCATGCTAGGAAATTGAAGTTGAAATCACGTTATAAGTTCCTATACTTCTTGTTGAAATGATTAAGGCAATTCGATATTTTCTTTCTTCTTTCTTTGACCATCTAGCTCCTCATTGAAATATTAGCCTCCTTTACCTATCCGGGAATTTGGAGAAGTGAATGAGAAAAAGGCATGTTTGATGTGGGAGGGCCATGAGAGCAATTAATTGCAATCAAATGAATAGAAAGAAATTGTAGGTTTGGGGAAGTCAATCATGACGATGAGTAACTCGGCACCATTCACATAGCCGGGTGTTTGTGTCTTGCCAAAGTCGGATTGAGCGATATTCCTAGCGGATTATGGTATGTGCGCCAAGGGTTTGAGGCATCTCTTGAAAAATTGAGAAACGCCGATCTCCTAGGCTTCGGTTTTTGTGCACCTCTATCCATAACTCCAAAAGTAAAGTCGAAAAATGAAAAGAAGAGAGTGAAGCTCTAAGTTGAAGTGTTGCGGGAACCGCATAAGAAGAAGAAGGTAGTTGTCCACTTTCCCGGATTTATGCACCACTTTCCCTTAAAGTTTTCCCTTCCCTTCCATATTCTAGACCTTTTCTTTGAGAGTCCTTAAGATCAAAAGAATGTTATATGACTTGGTGATCTAAATTGAAGTTTCTTGTGATTGATTTTGATAATGTTTGAAGGTTATAATGCTTGCTTGGAAGTCAAATTGGTTCATGAATTTTCTTTGCTTTTTACTCTTTAATTGAGTATGTGAAAGTTTGATAAACGATTGAAGCAAGGTTTGAGAATGATCTATTCTTTAGAAGGCACATTCATCCAAAAGAAGGTACACATATTTCATCCTAACTCTTGTTTGAAGCTTTTTGCAAGACCTTGCTTAGGGACAAGCAAGTGTTAAGTATGGGGTTATTTGTTAGCATGAAATATTGTGATATTTTAGGCACGTTTTCTAAACGTATTCGATTCATATTGATAGTCTTTGATTGAACTTTGTGCATATGTGAGCTAGTATTACCTATATTGTCAATATGGATGTCTACACTAGTTCTATGTTGATTATAGGTGATTTGGAGCTATTTCCGAACGGAATCGATCAAAGGAGAGTTGATTTGATATGTCCATGGATTGAGGACACTCTTAGGAAGCAAATTGGAGTTTTAGCTTAAGGAATGCACGAGGCTAGGGAAGAATCACGTTCTTGCCCTAAACCACGCTCTAAAATACGGCCGTACTTCAAACCACGTTTGGTTCCACGGCCGTGGAACCTAGCAAAAAGAGGCGTGATGCATTCCAGTAACTACTACGGCCGTGGAACACATGGTCCAAACCGTGACATAATCCACGCTCTAAATTACGGTCGTGGGAACTTCCACGACCGTGATCTTGGCGAATCTTTTCGCCACACTTTGAAGCCACAATCTTTTGAAGATTGGGCCGGGCCGATATTTTATCTTGCCCTATAAAAAGACGGACGAAAGGAGATTCCGTCATCGGTGCTAGGGCTCGCTTATCGACCCTTAGCACTTACATCTCCGCTTAGGGAATCTCAACGCCGTTTAGCCTTCGCTTGGAAGCATTTATCATCTCATTGGAGATTGAAGTTCGCATCAGGGAATTGCTCTAATCTCGCACTTTTGGTGGAGATTGTTGTTGAGATCTCCGGATTGGCGGAAGATCGAAGCTTTTGGAAGATTTTGCAAGGAGATCTCTCTTCTTGTTTAGGTTTGATTTGGAAAACGGATTGACATCCCGTTTTCCCTTCTTTCCTAAGGTTGTGATTGTTTACTTTGAATCCTTTTGATAATACTTGTTCTCTTTGTGACTTTGAGATTGGTTTGAAGGTTATTGAAAGTTCTTGAAAGTTTTCATCTTTTATCTTTTAATTCTTGAATTGATATCAACATGACTGTTATTGGCTAAAAACCCTTAACAATTCTAAGGTGAAGGGTTGATAGTTGTGGCTTAGATGATGATAGATCGATCGTAAACAGATTAGACCCTGAGAGTTAGAGAGAATCGCCGACGAACCTTAAATTACGGTCTGTTCTTGAGTCCACGGCCGTGGAACCTCAAGAACTAACCGTGATTTCCCTTAAGTCTACGAGCTTGCTTTTACTTTAGTCCAAAGTTAAAGATTTGCTTTAACTTAGTTTAGACTTGTCTTTTCTAGGTGGTAGTGAAGCCTCAACAACCTCTACCTCGATTGTGAGTGTCACAACCGTAATCGGTTTAGTTAAGTCTTGATCTTTGGTTTATAAGTTTGGGTATTTGACATTAATTCTTGCCTTTAGAACCTTTCTATATTGAGCCTCAACAACCTGTATAGAGAGTTTCTTGTAGGTAAGTTACATAAGGTTTTTGGAACTTCACCGTACGATTACCTTACATTAGCATACCTTTGCATATCTCAACTCTGTCTTTATATCATTAGTATATCTTGAATCGATTGCCACAGCTGGATACTTGGATCTTTAGGATTGTTGTTTCCCCAATATTTGCAAAACTCTCATATTTACTCGCTTGATAATCTGCAATCGAATTTGTTCCCACCCAAATCCCTGTGTTCGATACTCTGGAATTCTTGCTTAACTACGTCGATCCGTACACTACGGGTTCGCTGCTTGATTCTAGTTTTATAAATTTAAAGCTTATTTTCACACACCTTTAGGGGCGAACAATAACCTCTGCTTATCCAGACTTCCAATATTCTGTGGAATAATATTTACTTACAAGATAAGAAGGAATCATACCTACATGTTTTGCTGCAGCTACTACATGTATGCATGGTATCTCTGCTATATCAAACTCTCTACATTCACAAGTTTTCATTTGCAAACAAACTATGACATATTCATCCGCCCTTTTTACCTCAAATTCCATCCGATCTGCGTCAAGTGTGTACACAAAGTAAGAACCTGATTGATCAAACCTTTTTTGAATGATAGCCTCAACTTTTGGCGTGGAAATATCCACACAAGATTGCGATTTTTGTCGGCGCTCCGCAAACCAACGTGACATGAATTGTCTGATTTCATCCAGCATGGCTAACACACGATATTCTCTCCCTTCTTTCATTATTCCGTTAACACACTCAGCGTTGTTACTAGTCATTATATTGTACCTTTTTATAGGAGAGATCAAACGAGCCCACGTTGACATACTCATCTCAGTGAGCAACTCGGCTACTTTTGGCTTCTCCTGTACATAAGTAGTAACATAATTTTACATATCACATAATTGATATACATACTTAGTAACATCAGTATACACATTCTATAAATAATGCACATATAAATCCATTATATACCGATACATACCAATGATATTTGCCTAAGTAGTTCAACGTAGTCAGCTTCCCTACATTTCTTCGCCCCTTCAATACACATTTGTAGTATACGGTTTGATCTTGTCCTCTTTCGCAGGTTTCCCTTAAGATGCCAATTACAAAAACCATGAAACGCCAAACGATAGTTGGATGCCATGCCCTTCTTAATAGAATTATGTCGGTTAGAAACAAACACAAGTTCCTTGTTATCCGGAATGATACGACACAAATTATTAAAGAAGAAATCCCATGACGCATCATTCTCACTATCAACAATTCCAAAAGCAATAGGATATATTTGGTGATTTGCATCTTGCGCAGTTACAACGAGCAACACCCCTCCATATTTCCCACTTAAATGTGTGCCATCTACCGTGATTACCTACAGATTTATAAAAAATATACACATTATAAATATATAATATATTAGAATTTACTACATATTGTCATGAATAAAAGTATTGTACCTTTTGCATTGCACCAAAGCCTCTGATAGATTGTCTAAACGCAACAAATACATATCTGAAACGATTTTCCTCATCCAGTACAAGGGCATAAACTGTACCATTGTTCACCTCCTCTAGCATATACAAATATGCAGGGATGGAGCTATAATTATCTTCTGAAGTTCCTCTAATCATGTCCTTCACGGCCTCCTGTGCTTTCCAACACTTCCAATAACTAGCATATATTCGATGTAAACTCTTCATAACAGTGACTATCTGATTAACAGAAGGTAACTTTTTTGAGTTGCCGTACCTACATAAATATTGGCTAAACATATTAATACACATTTTACAATCAATAACATAAGGTTACAGTTAGAATGTACAAATTACATTGGTTTCACTTTCTCTGCAATTACTTGATAGGAAGCACCCCTGTTACCAGCTCTCATCATGTGATACGAACATGTGTGTGTGGACACATACCTTGTTGTTGTAAAATAACTTGATCCCCCAAGCTTAGTGAAGCGAACCCTCCATTTACATTCTTCGTCAATACATCTTGTTGTTATTGGTTTCATTTTTGACTTAACAATCCTATACTGGGAACATTCGGATATTGAATGCAAACACAAAGCATTCTTTAACTCTACCTTTGAAGCATACGTTTTACCCAACACAAGCTCATAATCATGCACATCTGGTACATATGTATCTACACGAGGCACTATCGCAAGTGGGTTACCCGGCGTAAGATCTTCTTCGATTGGCACCGACATATTTGATAAATATGTACATAAATCAAGCTGCAGACAATCTGTCGTATTATGTTCTGCAATATGTACCTCATCAACTGTCACAATAGTGTTAGACTTATGAACACAAACTATTGTTACACACATTGGCACACACCACATGAACTGTTGTAGACCATTTATTTGGAGAAATGTTTCCAAATCTACCGTTGTGGTGACGTCAAATGATTTGAGTGCAGGATTAAAAGGATTCTTGTACGACAATTTTACATCAAAGTCGGATTCACATATCCCAAATTGCGTGGAAACCTTATGTTTTAAATCCTCAAATGTGCAAGATACATCTACAACAAGAGGTTTGCTTGTAACATCACCAATGTATTCCCATACATTATTCTTCAACTCCCAAGCACCACCATAATAGAATGTCACGAAAACAGTACTCATACCTACTACGTAAACATCAATAAAATGTTTACATTACATACATAGTAAATAACGTAATCACATATTTAATACACAAGATAACTACATATCACACCCAAATCATAGAATAGTTCATTGAACCACAATCCGATAATAAGTAGGTGTAAATTCAAATAAATCGCAAAAAACGCCGGAGAAGTACAAATTACGTGGTACATATGCATCTATTGGGTACAACAACAAATATGTAGTTGAAGTCCACCGTCTTGTGTATATGATCGATATAGACCGATGATGATGAGTAGATATAAATGACCAACAATGGCGTAAAGGTTGTTGGATGAAAAAAGCGATGAACACAATCAATATGTATCTGATCCAATCACCATATGTATTTCATCGACTTCTAGCGAACGATTAAGAAGGAATGAAGATGACAAATAAAAGCTTCAATGTTGAAGAACGCAAGAACATAAGCTCTCGGATGAAGCAGCAATGGCGTCAAGAATGATTCTTCAAACGATCGTCTAATTGATATTCAATGAATTAATGGAAATTATTCAACGCTTATTCCTTTATTTAACGCCTAAAATAAATATTAATGTGTTTATTAAGCTAATTAATACGACAAATTAGGAAAGAGTGTTATTCAGCAAATCTATAGAATCCGATATATTTATTTGCTTAATCTTTTTTGTAAATTATAGAGGGGCCTAGTTTGTTAACAAGATACAAAATGGGCCTAGTTTGTACACACCATTACATAAGTTGCCTACTTACCCAACTCATCCTTTAATTTTCCCCACTTACTAAAATTCTATGGGTTTTTCCTGTAAAAATTTATATCCCCATCCCCGTTTAACTTTTAGGATTTTGAAAAAAATATTACTCGGATAATTAATACGAGAAAAAAGAAAGAAGAAAACTTCATTTAAAAAAATAATAATACAAATTTGCCAAAATAAAGTTATACCGTGTATATATTAGGCTTCCCCAGTTCAAGTAGGATCGAGACTCGTAGTACAAACTAGTATAAACTAAAATAATTATATCTTAACTACTAACATTTAGATTACGATATCAAGATAAAGTGCTATATTACTTAATCATTTTAATTTTACGGTTTATATTTTTGGTTTCACGACCAAAACATGTATTTGAGAGACTAATACACACGTAAAAAAAACACAGTTTGTCATGGATTTGATCATCGTGATTTGACATTTATGACATATTCAAAAATTTTACGAGGGTGTTATCTTTATATGATTGAAAGCCAAATTAATATTGGTTACCATTAGGCGTCAGCATATATTTAGTTTACACATATTATATACAATTTATTTGAAATGTTATCCTCGTATTTTTTTCAAAGTATAATTTGTGTAAGTGCGAACAAGTATGATAATATTAAGTCTTAAAGTCAAAACTGTATATAGTTTACTAACTCTTAGTTCATGATTATAAGATAAATGTCAATTTATATTATATTAATATACATTTTTAATTAAAATGTTGATGTGACTTAGTTTGTTGTTTAACGCATCACCTTATCCAATTTGTCAAAGTATAGGTATATTGTGTATATATTGAGTTTCTTTCGTTCAAGTGCGATCGAGACTCGTAGTACAAACTAGTGTAAACTATATCAATTATATTTATCTAACATTTAGATTACGATCTCAAGATAAAATGTTATATTATTTTATCAGTTTAATTTTACGGTTTAGGATTTAGGTTGCACATCAAATCATGTATATGAAAGCGTAAGACACATTAAAAAACACAACATGTAGTGTGATGTGTAGTTGATCATCGCCATTGACTTTCACGACGTATTCAAAAATTTCACGAGGTGTTATCCTCATATGATCGAAGACCAAATTAATACAGAGTTAGTATTAGCACAATTTACACATATAACTCTCAAATAAGTGTGTTACAAATTATAATACATTTTGTATAAGTAGGAACGAGTACTCTTAAAGTACAAAAGTTTATATAGTTTGAAATTTTAGTAATCATTGGAAAATTTTGAATTAAACGTGAAACTACAATGAAAGTTTAATAAAATACAATTTCTGTATTTATGTATCCCCGACAAATTCCTCGTCGAAGATCCCATCGTTGGGGATTTTAAAAGGGGACGGGGATGGGGAAAATTTTGATTCCCCACTTGGGGATGGGTACGGGGATGAAGACTTAAACATAAAAATGCGGTTTTTATACTAACAAATATCGATTAGATATTTTAGTCTTTGTTTGTTACATGTAATGCAGCTTGTGCGGATCTAGGAGGAGTGAAGATCCTAAACGGTTCAAATAACTACAAACAAGAACATCTCGATCAAAAGGTTGTTGAAGATTTCACTAGAAGATCTTGCAAGCAAAGATACCAATCAAACAAGAAGATCTCGGAGAATATTGTGCGGATCAAAGAGGAGTGAAGATCCTAAACGGTTCAAACGACTGCAAACAAGAAGATCTCGATCAAAAGGTTGTTGAAGATTTCACTAGAAGATCTTACAAGCAAAGATCTCGATCAAACAAGAAGATCTCGGAGAAGGTCTCTTTAAAGATATTACTCGAACGGCTACCACGAAGTTGTTAGAGACCACAACAAACAAACCGAAGATCTTGGTGAAGATATCATTCAACAACAAAGAATAGAGTGACGACATTACAACGGCTAAGAAGACAACGACTAGAAGAAGCTGCTGCCACAGAAGATTATAAAAAAACTCATCGATGAAAGAAGAAGAACCAAGCTTACAAGTGAACAATCAAAGTCTTCTTCATCGATCCAAAAGTTTATCTTTCTCTTTGAGCGAACTTAGTCTTAGTTTAGAGAGTTTGATAAACACATAGAGCTACATTGGCATATCATTAATTTTTTATACTTAGTGTCACTCTACGAAGTAACAAGGCTATTATTGCTAGACCGGAGTTGACTAGGTCGTAGCATTAAGACTACATTGATAGATGATGGGAAGTTCTTCTAGGTTGTATCTATGACTCAAACGAAGAAGATAATAGATAGTTAGATCTTACGCTCGAGAAACCCTAGGCAAAGAGGTAGGATGTTAGGGCCGAACTTCATAAACATATCGTGTGTCGATCTTTTAATTTCCGCACCTTATATCATTTATATTGTTACTAACAACTTTTTGTAGGTTTCTAAGTCAAGACCTTGAGATTCACTTGAAGGTCTTGAGAAACAATTTTGCCACAATTTACAAAGATCGACTTCAAGGCCTTGAGATTTATTTCAAAGCCTTGCTATCCGATATTGCAAAAAGTTTTCATACTCTATTCAACACCCCCCCCCTTCTAGATTATTTCTATCCTTATAATTCTCTACTATCTTCTTCAATTGGTATCAGAGCTAGACTCATGTATTATTGATTTAACCATCAGTGAATTTAATCATGAACTCTGTAGGTGATGGAGGATTCGCTCAAGGAAGATCCACCACACGACCACCCCTTTTCTGTGGTAACAACTTTGCACATTGGAGAGCACTAATGTAAATGTTTATCATTGATCAGGACATGGAACTCTGGGGCATTGTTAAGATTGGACGTAGAGTACCAACCACCACGGTTGAGGGAGTTCAAGTTCCAAAGAAGTAAGCTGACTTCTGTTCGGTCCAAACGGTGTGTGCAAGCTTTAAATTTATAACCCAAGAAGTATGCTTGAACAAATATGCGAACCCGCAGTATACGGGTCAATTTGTAATAAAAAGCAAGAATTCCAGGGGTCGATCACAGGGACTTAGGTGAAACAAAGCACAAAACCAGGTTGTCAAATATTGTAATTAACCAAAAGTAATTAAAGCAATCAAAGATGATGTAAAAGTCAAGTAAGGGGAAAATGCGGATTCTAGGGATTAAAGCATCTAGTTTTGGTTCCGACTCAAGATCTCAAAGAATAACGCGGACAAAGCTGAGGTTTGCAAAAGGAAAGTGTTTCTAAGGTGAGAATAGATCACCGGGTAAGTCTCACTACTCACTATCCAAAACCAAAGCTCTTATCACCGGGTAAGTCTCAAGGTACTAAGGAAAGGAACTATAATCTCAAACCAACACACCACCCAAGGGAATAGAATCAACCTTTACCGGGTAAGTCTTAGGCTAACTCACAAAGATGGGATGAAGACACACTCAAACCCCAATAAAGGATAAACCTTTATTACCTACACTCATGATCTTAGGTAAACAAACAAAGGAATCACCGGGTAAGTCTCATCCTAGGCTTGTATTGAACGAGGAAAGGTGTAATAAGAATAGGATTTAGCAAACTAGAACACTTAATTTCAGTTTCGGATCAGGAAAGGTTCACCTCGTTCAGTCAGATCCCACCCCGGCCGAGATGTTCTTCGACTGAGCAAGGTGTTTTAGGGTTAAGGTTAAAGACTCGAGCTTTCAGGGTCCTGCTAGGATTAAGATCATTCTATCATTGTCTTTCCCACAACTTTCAGCCAATCACCCTAGAATCGCATAAGAAACTTAGCCAACAATCATCATGATAACAATAATCAATTTAATGAAACGGGAATCAATATTCGAACAAGAAAACCTTAAGAAAAAAAGTCTCAATAACTGAATCAAATATCAAACAACAAGCGTTCCTCAATCACAAATCAGCAAAGACAATCAATCAAAAAGGCAATCTAAGAAAGTCTTACAAACTCCTTCCAAAAAGAAATTCCAACTATGACTTCTTCCTTACTTGAACTTCAATCTTCAATACTTCCTTCAAAACATCTAGAAAATCTCTCAATTGCTGGATGCTTCAAACATGGTTGAACTTGTGGAAAATCCAACCCTTTATACATGAGAATTATCTTCCAAAGATAATAATAACTTAAAAGATAATTTTTCATAAAATATATCCATATCTCCTTAAATAAATCTCCTAAAAATAATATATTCCTTCCAGAAATCAAGCCCAAAAATATAAGATATCTTCTTTCCAAAATTAAAGGATCTTAGCCAAAAATATGGATCTCGCCGGCGGCAGGGTATTCGCCTCGGTCGGGACGCTCCTTAAGATCACCTTGGTCGAGGTGACACTATAGCTGACCGAGGTGAATCTCAACTAAACGTGAAATCTCTCGAATCTGGTCCAAAGTAAATCTTCTTAATCATTTCCATGCTTCCTGAGGTCTTCCTTAAGCTCCAGAATGTAGCTCTAATGACTCCTTAGCTCCTTAGCTCCATTTCGATGCAAAATGTGCCATTTTAACTACAATTACAACGAAACTAGGTGTAGACCTCGATTCCCGCAAAGGTAGATGAAACAACAATATAATCACATAATATACATCCATACATGCAGATTATTGAAGATAAAACGTCTAAACCAGCCCCAAAATATAGACTATAATACATGCTATCAACTTCAATCAAACTGACTTGGAGAGTGTGATCATGAACTACAAAGCTATGAATCTACTTTATTGTGGATTGGATGCAAATGAATTCAATTGTGTCTCTTCATGAAAAAGTGCAAAGAAAATATGGGATAAACTTATAGTCATATATGAAGGAACAAGTCAAGTTAAGGAGACAAAGATAAGCATCTTCCTCAGACAATAAGAGTTGTTCAAAATGACATTAAGTGAGACGGTTAAGGAGATGTTCACAAGATTAAAAGAAATTTTGAAAAACCTTGACTCTCTTGGAAAGGTCTTCACTAATGAATAAAAAGTTAGAAAAGTTTTAAGGAGCTTACCGAAGACAAAGTGGGGACCATAGGTGAGCGCCATGGAGAAAGCTCAAAATCTTTCAACTTTACCTCTCAATGATCTAGTTGGAAAACTTATCACTCCCAAAATGGTTCTTGGAATAGAAGATGGAGAACCCTCCTCAAACGTAAAGAAACTTGTCTTGAAATCCAAGAAGGATAGCACTCCATTAGAGGATGAAGAAAGTGAAGATGATGAGGAAGATCCGGTTGCCTTAATTTCAAGAGAACTTGCAAGAATTCTACAAATGAAGAAGCAATTTGCAAACAAGGACTATCCAAGATCATCAAAACCTAAAGGTAAGTTTTCTAACCCTAATAAAGAAACTAAAGTACTAACTTCATTTGAATGTGGAGAAGTAGATCATCTTGTGAAGGATTACCCACAAGAGAATAGAAATAACTACTAGAAGAATGATCAAAAGAAGAAGGCTATGGTAGGATCATGGAGTGACTCAGATTCTTCAAGTGATTCGGATGATGAATATAAACAAGCAAACTTATGCTTAATGGCCAATCAAGAAGAAGATTCCAAACATTACCTTGAAGGAGTGGTAAGAAACCTAATGTCTACACCTAGCAAAGAGCATACTGAATTCTTACAAAATATGATCATTAGTGAAGAAGAACACAGAATTGAAACAATCCTCTTAAGGGAAAAGTTAATCGAAGAAGAGAAAAGAGTGAGTGAATTGTCTGTGGAATTTGAAAATCTCAACCCTTCAAAGTTAGACATTGACGCTAATGTCAAGGCCTTGGAATCGGAAATGCGATTCTTAAGGAAAATTTATCTTCTCTACAAGATTATACTAATCTAGATAAAGAGAAGATTGATCTAACCATGAAATATAGAGACCGGAAGGCTGCACTCATTCAATTCACTCGTTCTAAATTTAATCTCAAAA
Source organism: Fagopyrum homotropicum (assembly GCA_033239125.1). Classification (NCBI taxonomy): domain Eukaryota; kingdom Viridiplantae; phylum Streptophyta; class Magnoliopsida; order Caryophyllales; family Polygonaceae; genus Fagopyrum; species Fagopyrum homotropicum. The sequence goes on from BSWB01000005.1 coordinate 127,192,964, forward strand.
GGATGATGGGTGAACACCAATCCTTACTTAACAAGAGTGGTCTTGGTAACAACAAAAGTTTTCCTAGAAAAACGGTGACCACTTTTGTTAAAGCAAAAGGAAGTTCTCGTACACCCACATGTTTCTATTGTTGAAAAAAGGGACATCTCAAATCAACTTGCACTTATAGGTGAAATGACCCTTATATTATTCGGAACACTTATCCTCTATGTTTAAGAGAACATGTTAAACAAATTTTGGTTCCTAAAGGGACTAGACTACCAAACATGGTTCAACCTGAATATGGACCAAAATTTGTCATTTAGTCTAGCCGGAAAGGTTAAAGTATGTTGTTTTTTGCAGGATATTACCAAGATTAAGGAGCATAAATGGATATTAGATAGTGGTTGCTCAAGGCATATGAGTGAAAAAGTTCACTATTTTCAAATTTAAACAAGCAATCAACTGGAACCATTACTCTTGGTGATGAAGGGAAGTGTAACATCATTGGTATTGGTAAAATCGGTTTTAATTTTTCTAACTACACTGATGATGTTTATGTTGATGACGGATTAAAGTATAACTTGTAACGCCCTAAAAATATTGCGCGTCTTTGTAAAATAACTTTCCCGAGTATATTATTATTTTGGATACGTTCGTGTATATCTATATTAGTTTTATTTGGAAAAATTTCGGAAAGGGTTTCCGAACCAACAATCCCGTTCCGGTATTTTCGATCGGGTTTATTAATTCCCGAATTTCTTTTTAATATTGCTACTATTAATATTTATTTTTTTTATTATTTTTCTTTCTTGCTTTCCTTTACCATTTCTTTTTTTTTCGTGAAATGAGGACCAGACCTTCCCCTTCATTTTTTTTAACCCTAGCCGCCCCTTTCCTTTCCCCTTTCCTCTGTGCATCTCCTTGTTTCCACGCGCAACTTCAACTCCTTCCTACTGCAACTCTTTATCCCTCTCTATCTTATCATCTCCTCACCCGAACCGGAGCTGCTAGGCTCGACTGGACCTCGAGGTGAACGGCACCCCTCTTCTATGTGTGTCTCCTTGCTTCCACGCCCAACCAACACCACAAGGAACTCCCTTCACATACGTCGCCGGAGCAGATGTCGCCTCCTTACGCCGGCCTCCTCTCTCCCGCGCTAGCAGTCGGATGCAAAGGACTTGCTGAAGACTGGCACCGTCTGCTTCCGATTGGCTGCATAGAGGACCGCCACTGTAGAGACAACCGGTCTTCTTCTTCGGTGTTGTTGCAGATCTACGGTCGGCCTCCTCTCTCATCGACGCTGCAGACCGATGGTCGGGGCTCCTCTCGTCTTCGCAGGCGACCGACCATGGAGAGCTTCCACTGTCGCCCGCCACCACCCTGGCGCCTACTTCGCCGGACGTCACCAGCCTTTCCTGACCATCGTTTAGCAATGGTCGAGTCTTAGGTGAGGGTTCCTGTACACTACAACTATTTATAGCCTTGCGAGTTTTGGGGTTAGTAAATGTAATCTTGTTTAAGGTTAAAAATGTATGTTGTTATATGATTGTGGTTATGTGAAGGTTGGTTGTGAATGTTAGTTGTGGTGGTAATCGAGGGTAGATATATGCTTATATTTTAGAAGTTAAGAGGCTTGTATATCGGGGTTGTGAAGGGTAGCTAAGTTATAAATTGGTAGGTGAGATGGATGTTGTAAAAATGAATGGTATGAAGGTAATAGATGAATGTTTGGAGGCTAGCAATGAGAACGAGTTAAACGTCGGACGAGTGTCTTAAGATAAGCTTAGCTTCTTTGTTAGTAGTTGATCATATACACGGATACAAGTTCCTTAAAGTATATTAAGAATATATGAGGAGTATTTATATAGTGGACTTTCCCTCACAACTAGAGTTTGGTATCGAGTACTTAGAATGTGTTCCTTTCTTTTGTTGGTAACTTTATAGGTCGGTATGATTGTATATATATATCGGCAATTCCTAGTGATATGTATTTTAGACTATTGGTTATGTAGTTAGGAGTAGACTAGTTAGTTTTTCCCTTAGATGATTGTTATCAACTTAGAAGTGAAAACTCCAAAGGTATTAGATATTTTGTTATTGATACAAGTTTCATGTTACTATCAGGCATTTGAGATTAGACTCCTATGGAGTCAAGGAATACCGTAGACTGAACTTGACATGGTACAGGTAAGTCTCCGGACTTACTTAGCTCGTATTCCTTGTATTAGCGTTGATGTGTGTTTGGTGGTGTGTGTTTATTGTTTATGTTATAACAACTAAACCGGAAATAGGATTACCGACCTTTATATATTATTTTGGCCCAAGTGTATGATAAAGGGCGGTGACATCATCTGCCTAGCTCTTGCGAGAGTCTAGAAGGTTCTTGGCGACTAGCCCGTGCTGGTTAGACGGTCGGAGGCATCCGCACCGTTCAATGCCGGTAAGTAGGGACCGAGGCGGGACCACGGTGGTCTCGTGTCACAAAACTAAGTTGAATTAGAACGGGATATGACTTAATAATAAAAAGATAATAAACCGGAATTGTGTGCTTTGAGAATGTTGTGTGTTTATGATGATTTACTTGTGTTTGTGCCTTTCCCATTGATTCTAATGCTTCGAATATGAGCTAACGGTTTTATACCGACTGTTGTAGATTGCATTGCAGGTTAAGATTACGGCCGAGAGATCCGGAAGAGTGGGCAGCCGGGGTTCCGTACATTTAAGGTTTGGGTTTTGGGATGGAGTCGAGTTTGAGTATTGTGTTTATTGTATGTTGTTGGCATTTAGTATTTGGGGTTGTATTTTTGGCTGAAGTCCTTTGTTGTATTCTTTTGGGTTTTTCTTTTCATTGCATAAAAAGTATTTTGGTTTTGGCCTTTATTTGTGCCTTGTTGCAAGATCCAGTGAAATTGTTGTCAAGCTAAGGGTCGGGACCCATGTGAGGTCCCAACCCGTAGCGCCCCGAGTCCCGCGGATTTGGGGTGTTACATAACTCGCTAAGTATCTCTCAGATTTGTGATAAAGGTAATAAAGTGATCTTTGATTTAGAAATTTGTGAAGTTCAAAATGGAGTATTTGGTGATATCGTGCTTACTTCTCCTCGATGTAATAACGTATATTCTATGAGAACTAACCAAGTTTCAGGAACTAGTTTAAATTGTCTCAAGGCCTTGACACACGATTCAAGGCTTTGGCATAGAAGACTTGGTCACGTAAGCATGCATACGATGAAGAAACTTATCTCAAAATATTTGGTACGTGGATTACCAAACTTGAACTTCAAGGTTGATGAACTATGTAAAGGTTGCACACAATGTAAATAAACAAGAGGTTCATACAAAACAAAGAAGGTTGTAAGTTCTTCTTGACCTATTGAACTTTTACATATGGATTTATGTAGTCCTATGTGTTTCAAATCTCCCAAGGGTAAACAATACATCCTTGTCATTGTGGATGATTATTTTCGTTTTACATGGATCTCATTCTTACGAGAAAAATCTAAAGCTTTGGATGAGTTTTTAAATCTTTGTAAGGAGTTGCAAACTTTGAAAAACCTGCCTATTGTTTCTATTCAAAATGATCATGGTAGAGAATTTGACCAACTCAAATTTGATTTGTTTTGAGCAAGATATGGTATTTCACATAACTTTTCAGCTCTTAGAACACCTCAACCAAACGGGATTGTGGAACATAAGAACCACACCTTGAAGGATGTGTTTAGAACTATGCTTTTGGAAAATAGTTTGGCAAAAAGTTTTTGGGTTGAAGTTGCTAACACAACTAGATGTTTGATATGCCCTATCTTGAAAAAGACTCCTTATGAACTTTTCATAGGACGAAAACCTAATATTTCATATTTTAAACCTTTTTGATGTACGTGCTTTGTCCATAATAATGGCAAAGACAACCTTGGAAAATTTGATGCTTGTAATGATGAAGCTACTTTTATCGGATATGCTTCAAATAGTAAAGTTTATCGGGTTTATAATAAACATACCAAAATTATTGAGGAAAGTATTCATGTTATTTTTGATGAAATAAATGATGGTACTTTCAGTGATAACTTTACAGATCTTAATCTGAATCGTCATGGACATCAAAATTCTGACGAGAAGAAGAAATTCCTAAGGCTCAAGATCGGAATATGCAAGAACAAATTCAAGACACCGAAGAACAATCTCAATACCTTGAAACACACCTTCAAGACCTTAAAATGACCAACAACAAAATTGTTGGTGATCAATATCAAGGCCTTGAACAACAACTTCAAGGCCTTGAGATAAGTAATATAGATGTAAATCCTACGGTACCTGAATCAAGTAGAGCTCCCGAGCCTCAAGGATCATTAGAATATACCTTAAACGTTCCAAACACGGAGATGAGAAAGTTCAAACATTCATCTTCTCATCCTCAAGAGAACGTGATCTCCGATTTAAAATCAAGTGTGCAAACTCGATCTAGGTTAAACAACTTGTGTGTTTTTTCTACTTTTGTATCTCTTGTAGAGCCCAAAAACTACGTTCAAGCACTACAAAAATGAGATTGGATTATTTCCATGCTAAATGAGCTGAATGAGTTTGAGATAAACAAAGTTTAGACTCTTACGTCAAGACTCAAGCATCAATGTGTCATAAGAACAAAATGGGTGTTTCAAAACAAGTTAGATGATCATGGTAAGGTTATTCAAAACAAAGGACGACTTGTAGCACAAGGATATAACCAAGAAGAAGGTATTATGAGGAGACCTTTTCTCCGGTAGCCAGGTGAGAAGCCATACGTATGCTACTTGCATTTTCATCCTTCATGAACAAATTTTTTTTTACAAATGGATGTTAAGTGTGCTATTTTAAATTGATTTTTAGAAGAAGAAGTCTATGTTGCTCAACCTCCAAGTTTTAATAATGATGACTTTCGTGATCATGTATTTAAATGTGACAAATCTCTTTACGGTCTTAATCAATCTCCTCGAGCTTGGTATGAAAGATTGTCCAAGTTGTAACACCCCAAGTTTCAAAACTCGGGGAGCTACTGGTTAGGACCTCACAATGGGTCCCGACCTTGGTTTAACAACAACATTACTTGGATCTTACAACAAGGCACAAATGTACTTAAAACAATTTCAAAACATAATATTTTTATTGTATGAATGTACACATGTGACAGCCTTACAAAACATATACTTATACATAACATGCATGTTGTAAGGGAGACTCCCCCGTCCCCATCTAATGAGTACGTTGACCCGGCTGACCATCCGTTCCGGATCACTCTGCAACTGTCTATCTCTACAAATCTACAACACGGATAAACCGTTAGCTAACAATCCAAATATAAGCAAAATAAGGATAGCACAAACACACTCAAGATAACATAAAACAATCATCATGCTGGCACACAAACCGGTTATTATCTGTTCATTAAGTGAGTCACCTTATTCCATTTTACAGTTGTGGCACGAGAATCTTAAGAGTTCTCGCCTCCGTTCCTTATCCAACTGGGTGTAGGTCTAGCTTACCTCCGCCGGTAGCATCACTACAAACCGAGTGTGGACTAGTTCCTAAAGAAACCCCCAGCGCCCTCAAGCTAACTGAGTAGAATGCCACCGCCCGTTACTCTTAGGCCAAGGTATAGGTCGGTATATAAATATTACTAAAATGTAACTATGAGCATCTCATTCACACACCACTACCATTATTCATACTCATATCTAGAAGTCAGCTAAGTAAGCCCAAAGGACTTACCTGAATTCAAACATAATTCCGTTATCTCGACTCGGTCTATAACCGCAGGAACTCAACCGCCTGTTATAAAAGGCAAGTGGATCAATAATTTATCCCACTTAATTAGAAGTCTCTGACTTCTAAGATATTTAACTCTATCATCAGATAAATTACCAAAATACCCTTATACGGATAAATGACTGTTTTACCCCTGGTCCCGAAACTTTATAAAATTCCATAACAAAGTTCCAAACTATTCTTTGGAACTCAAAACCACACTCAAACTCTCAAAGGAAAGTTTGCTAAAGATTTAGAAGAGTTAACTACATTCTTGACTTTCATAAAAAGTCGTCAAGGTCCGACTTTGCCTTAAGATATGAGAACCGAATAAAAATATAAAAAGTCTAACAAAAATCTCTAAGTCTTGTATGTTATGCACTCTATCCATAGTATCCAGAATTTCCCAAAAATACATAATAATCACTTCTACACAAATTCCCAAAGTCAGTTCCTAAACCAGAAATTCAGACTTAGCCAAAAACTGAGTATTTCTTAACTGCTTAGCCAGTCCACTTTGGACCTTCATAGATCTAAATCCAACCGTTGGATCAACCCCAACTTTTGATACACCACACTATGCAAGACACTCTATAACATGTTAAAAACTGAACGGTGGATTATGTTTTTAAGGTATCCAAACTTAAGCTCAAACATGACTGCACAACCCAGAAAAATTCCAGCACTCAACAAACATCCAGAAAACTGTTTAAGGTCTCAACTTCAAAAATTCATAGCTCCTAAACCACTTGCTGGATTCATCCCAAATTTTAATATGTTCCACCACAATATGCCAACTATATCATATACAAAATTTAAGTCAAACAGAGATCAAACTCTTATTCAAAACTATCTCTCAAAACAGCATCACATGTTGTTTTTCCTAACACTCAGCACAGTTATAAAAACTGTGTGAGGAGTCAACTTTGAGACACCATAACTCTCAAACCGTAGCATGGATTCCTCTAAAATTTTAGTATGATCTACAATACTATATCAACTATAACTTTTCAGAAATTCAAGTCTAACAGAAGTCAATAACCCCTCCAAATTTATTCCACAAAACTGCATCTCAAGCAAATTTCCTCAAACTCAGCACCCTTAGAAAACTATATGAAAAGCCAACTTGATAAAATCATATCTCCTAGACTATAACTCAGAATAGGCTCAAATTTCAGTATGTTCTACACTGCAATACCAACAACAACATATCCAAAAACCAGGAGCAAAGGAAGAGTCTAGCTTACCCAGATCTATACTCGAAGTTGACTGTTCGTCAATGTCGGAAAACTGAGAAATGTAACAGCTCCTTGCAGCTGTTCCTTTGGCTGAATTATATGGACTCCTAGATGGTTTGGCATCAGCTATAAGCACATATATGACTCAAGTAAAGTAAGGAAGAAGGAGGGAGTCTTACGCACCTACAAGGCTCATAAGATGAGGAGGACAACGAGATCGAACTGTAGAGCGGTGAAGACTTCCCCTGGGTGTTAGTGTCTGTGGAGCGACTGGGCTGGCGAGGAGAAGGAAGAGGAGAGTCAACGTTGGAGCTGCAGCAAGGCTGAAAGGGGCCCTGCTACTTCTTCTGCAGGCTTGGGAGACGTCGGCGCTGCAGCAAGGCTGAAAGGGGCCCTGCTATCGCTTCTGCAGGCTTGAGAGACGTCAGCGCTGCAATTGCAGAAGTTGAGACGAATCCCTTCGGCGCTACTGCGGTCTGGGAGACGTCGACGACGCTGCAGTAGAGGGCTTGAAGGTCCGACTTTGCGTCCTCGAGAGTTGGGGGATGGTCCGACTGTGCAGATCTAGGGCTGGACGGAAGCAGTATGTAGGACGGATGAGATGCAGTGGCTAGGGTTCTCGAAGCCGGACGGAGTGGGGTGCGATTACCGTAAGCATCTGTTAGGTGATCTGTAGAAGGAAAGTGCCAGAATCTGCGGGATTGAGGGGATAGGCTGGGGTGATTTGCAGCATGCATCTGGACGTCAAATAATGAAGGAGGAGCTGAAAAACCGGAGCTGTAAAAAGAAGGATGATTCGGCCTGTACGTATTGAAGAAGAGAGGCTCTCTTGTTGGCTTCCTGACGGGCTTCACTGGACTTCATCATTGGGCCAGCGTGTAGGGAAGGGTTGATGGGCTGCTGAGCTAGAGACATGGGTTACAGCAAGAAAGGCAATGGAATGGGCTGACATTTGTAAGGCCTTGTCCATGACTTGTCAAAACTCGTCATGATCTTGTCCAAAGACATGCACTAGTAGTTGTAAGAATTAGGGTTTGGTAACATATTCATCATTTCATGTGGGTACAAGACTCATGTAAAAATGATAGAATTGTGATGAAACATAACGTTAGGTATTATAAATCGGTCAACTGGTCACATTTCCGGTTTGATGTATTAGGGTTTGTTACAAAAACTTATCATTTTATGTGAAGTGAGGTTACATAAAATGATAAAATTTTGAGATATTGTGTTCGACTAGATAGACATATAGGGATCAACGGATCGAAATCCGGTTTTGCTACGGAATTTAACGAAATAAAAATTCCGGATATTACATCAGTACCCCCTTAAAATAAGTTTCGTCCCAAAACTTAAAAGAAGACTCGAAATGTCGGAGTCCATATAAAAGAACTAAAGCGCCGGAAAGAGGTCACAACGGTCGAGTTCTGATTTGTTTCTGAAATAGCCGGAAGAAATATTTCCGGGTATTACATCAATCCCCCTTAGAATAAGTTTCGCCCCGAAACTTAAGGTACACCAGTCATAAGGTCATCCCTCAAGGTACGAATCTAATGTATCAACTTGTTACCGCACAAGAGTCATTGTTTCTACATATAAGTATCCCGCATATAAAGGTCATCAATAACATACATCCTGACTAAGCACTCAAGCATGAAATAAACAAGCAGTCAGACAACATAACACCGATATAGGGTCAAGCCCTAACTCGTCGTTCCCTAGATTACAACTATCTCCACAAAGGTCTCTAAAAGGTTATGTCTCATACTATCCATAGTACTCTTGGTAGCCTCGTCGGCTTTTCATAAAACCACTAACTTTGAAATCTTTTCATGTAGAGACCTGACAAGTGCCTTCTATCACATTCTAGAGTGGTAACTAGATATCTCACCAGTATCATCCAGCTCCACTGCCCGATCCTCTAAGCCGATGTCCTAACTTTTGTCTGGTAAGTATCCCTCTAACTGAATCCGTAGAACACTGGGGTTACACTCTCCAATAGGGTGAGGATTACTAGTCCATCAATCCCTTATAAACCCCTTTACAGCCTCAAGTGGTCGCATTTTGCAACTCACCTCCAGATCCTTTGATGACCGTACAGAAAATAACCTAGTCAACTTCCTTCCCTTCTTTATAATTACTTGACTACAAACTCAGGCCAAAGGTCTTGGACCTTCGCCAACACTTTACCAAGTGCCTAGTGCTCTTCATATCACGACCCACTTGGTCTTATCTTTTAATATGACTCAAACATCTTATTCCTCAAGTAAGTAATCCTCACCTTTACCCTTTTCTGGTCTAGACTGGAGACACCACTCTAGTGATCATCATCTGCATTCACTTAACATTATTATTATATTTATGGATCTCTAATATATTGTTAGCTCAACCTTAGACCCATCACAGATTTTCCATGGTTTTAAGTATTATAAAAATACATCCGGAATGACGGTATTGGATATAAGGTGATCTCACATCACCGTAATTTTGCTTACACTACTCAATAGTTGTTCACATTGCACTGTGTCCTATAATATCCCTCTGACTCGAAACGCAACTCAACTCCATTCCGATATAAAATTCTCCTTATACTCTACTCTTTAGATTATGTTTTCTATATGTACGGGTAATGGTTTGTAAGTACACTCCCGTAGCTTCCTTTTCTTATATGTCTTTCGATTCGGCTTGAATGTTACTCACCTTGAGCTTGTTAGTGCAGGCCCTACACAACACCTTTATTACTTGGTTACTTCCTTTCTCATTACATCAAGAAACTCATTCTAAAGTACCCTGCTAGGTATTAAATTCCAAATTTACTGGTCAACTAATATGTAACGAGGTCGGCATGCTTCACTTGGATCTATAATGGGGTACCACTCTCTTTCGATACTTCTGTGTGCACATACTTTCTCGTCTATCTAGATGGTGATATAGTTCCTCTACAAAATTTCTTGTCACTCCACGTAGCCTATTTCACGTTCCTTACAAACGAAATGCATTTCACCAATTATCATCGTCTTAAACTTGACACATCATTTTCTGTATTCTCGATTTTTTTGGTTCTGTGGGTTAGGACCCATCACGCTTTCGCTGCGCTACTTTGATAATTATGTTGTCACCCGCTAATCGTAAGGACATTTCCCGTGAGTCCAAAATGATGGACTGCAAAACTCTCCCTCTCAATTACACCATAAGTCCTATCCGGATGAAATACCAGGTACCTTCATTACTTGCCTTGAGAAACTAAAATAACGGTTGGAAGACGACCTCTCCCTTTTACTTTTGGAATTATTCTAACCCGGATCCAAACACTCGGACTCAACCGGAGTTTGATCTTAACCAGCCAATAAGAAATCTCTAACACAATTCTCTTCATACTTTTAATTAATCAAAGAAGGTTGTCATTACCTACTTGAGGAAATCCGTTAAGGCGTCGGTAAAACTAATTCATAAATCCACAATCACAAATATCTTTTCTTAACGGCACATAACTCCTCAATATCAAAAGAAACACTTGCACGTCCTCCGTTGACGTCAGTCAGTCTATAGTTGCCTTATTTCAATATCCTGAACTCCCTCTTCTCATGCTCTACTGGCATAAATTTGGTAAGCCTCAACTACTCGGTTAATCCTTTCCCTTCGTTAGTTCGTTATATCCTTCCCACTTCCATTTCCTTAGGCCAACTCTATTTCTCGAGTTCCCCTAGGTCATTCTCTCATGTTCCTTCCTTAGTGTTGTTTATAATATTGCTCCGTTGAACTCTATTGATTCTGCTACCGGCCTCCTACTCTTTTTGATACTCGCGTCGTGATTCCTCACCACTTCTTATCTCTCTAACGAGGTTAAAACTCCTCTGCCCTTGTAGGGTTCTATCTTCGCTCTTACTCTATATTATAGGTCTTCATTTCGTGCATCTCTTAGTCACAAAGGTATCTTCCGCAATTATCGTAGGAGAATCATCATTTTCTCTTGTATGAAATGTTATGCACACTCTGTCCTGTCTGACGTAGAACCTTATCAAAAGTTTATACTTCTTACTCCTCTAGTTCTTTTTTTATAATCCATCTGTACTAGTTGTGGTATGTATCTTTTCCCTAGCCGGTAAGTAGTAAATCACTTACACAATTCTCTCGGTCTCAAAACACATAAGGGTCATTCCTGTCGTCTAGTCTTTCCTCTTAAGTTCTTAATTAGAGTTACTGACGCGTCTCCTTATTTGCCAACCGGTTACTACTAGTTGACCTGCATGTGTTATGACCCAGTTATTACCCACTAGTCTTTAGTTGACCTTCTATAAGATCACGGACTTATTGTTCTTCTATTTCTTTTGAAGTTTGATACGCTTGGTGAAATCTATCACTCCCAATTTCTTTGTTAATACTCCTTCAGCTCCTTCCAAAGTTGCATTTCTCTTATTCTCTTATGGGATCACTATATTCTTCTGAGTCTAGTCCTAACATTCATCTGCCGTCAATGAGTTTATTAAGTCTTCCACGATAACTTGTAAGCGTGTCTTCACAATTATTCTTACTTTGTTCATCGTCTGTTTGCGGTTATCTAATATTACTGTAACTGTTGGTAACTCAGATCTTTAGGGGAATGAGAAGTTATTGTGGACTCCTTAGTCCACCAGAATCACTTTCCCACATTCCTCTCTTTATTTAGTGTTGTGTTGTAATGCCACTTTTATAGAATTCTTTTTGTCTAAATTTCAGACTTCTACTGTATTTGATACTTACGTCTGGATTTCTTACAATTTCTTGCATCTCTAAGTAAGTCAAACCGTCTCTATGATGATGACATTTATTTCACGTCTTTAAACTCATTTGTCAATGGTTGTCTTTGTACTCCTTTAATTCTTCGCCTCGGGTCAGCACCTTATCTTCTTTGTACTCTCATTCCCATGCTTGCATGTGGCGGCGTCTGCCTTGATTGTAACATCTTTTATTCTGAAATTCTTGGTTGTACCCCGTTCTGTATGATTCTTGTTCCCTTATCGTTATCTCTAATTTGATCTCTTGTCGTCCCTTACATGATCCTTCTAATTCATCTCTCGGCTTCATACGACCAAGTCCCTTGTTTGACTTCCTATTCCTTCTATGTGAGCTGACTCGGGATTTTCTTTCTCATCGGATTGTACTTGTGGTGAAAATTATCTCAACATCTTTACTTCCTTGCCCACCAGTTCTCCGGATGATTTATAGGGTTGCCAGGACGCCCACCAGAGTATAATACTCAATCCTAGGTCTGAATCCGTTGTCTCGTGTTGAAAACTCTTCCAGTTCGCTACGGATTTATCATGAGGCGATAATCGCTTCATAATATCATAACTAAAGGATCTAAAGTATCCTTTAGGATACTAACGTGCTACACATATACATATATATAATCATACCTTAAAACATATCGATATAACTCTAATTACTAGCATCCATCATTCCAAGTTGCAGAGATCCATGGAGAACGATGGTGGTCCGACGTTCTACTAACCCAACAACCCGACTATGCACGTGTGTAAAAATAGAAATCCATTTTGGAAATCTTAGACCCCTTCCGGGTTCTAGTTATTTTATACATTCGGTCTTTCAGAAGATTTCAAGTGCCATTGTTGCCAACCCAGAGCTCTGATACCATGTTGTAACACCCCAAGTTTCAAAACTCGGGGAGCTACTGGTTAGGACCTCACAATGGGTCCCGACCTTGGTTTAACAACAACATTACTTGGATCTTACAACAAGGCACAAATGTACTTAAAACAATTTCAAAACATAATATTTTTATTGTATGAATGTACACATGTGACAGCCTTACAAAACATATACTTATACATAATATGCATGTTGTAAGGGAGACTCCCCCGTCCCCATCTAATGAGTACGTGGACCCGGCTGACCATCCGTTCCGGATCACTCTGCAACTGTCTATCTCTACAAATCTACAACACGGATAAACCGTTAGCTAACAATCCAAATATAAGCAGAATAAGGATAGCACAAACACACTCAAGATAACATAAAACAATCATCATGCTGGCACACAAACCGGTTATTATCTGTTCATTAAGTGAGTCACCTTATTCCATTTTACAGTTGTGGCACGAGAATCTTAAGAGTTCTCGCCTCCGTTCCTTATCCAACTGGGTGTAGGTCTAGCTTACCTCCGCCGGTAGCATCACTACAAACCGAGTGTGGACTAGTTCCTAAAGAAACCCCCAGCGCCCTCAAGCTAACTGAGCAGAATGCCACCGCCCGTTACTCTTAGGCCAAGGTATAGGTCGGTATATAAATATTACTAAAATGTAACTATGAGCATCTCATTCACACACCACTACCATTATTCATACTCATATCTAGAAGTCAGCTAAGTAAGCCCAAAGGACTTACCTGAATTCAAACATAATTCCGTTATCTCGACTCGGTCTATAACCGCAGGAACTCAACCGCCTGTTATAAAAGGCAAGTGGATCAATAATTTATCCCACTTAATTAGAAGTCTCTGACTTCTAAGATATTTAACTCTATCATCAGATAAATTACCAAAATACCCTTATACGGATAAATGACTGTTTTACCCCTGGTCCCGAAACTTTATAAAATTCCATAACAAAGTTCCAAACTATTCTTTGGAACTCAAAACCACACTCAAACTCTCAAAGGAAAGTTTGCTAAAGATTTAGAAGAGTTAACTACATTCTTGACTTTCATAAAAAGTCGTCAAGGTCCGACTTTGCCTTAAGATATGAGAACCGAATAAAAATATAAAAAGTCTAACAAAAATCTCTAAGTCTTGTATGCTATGCACTCTATCCATAGTATCCAGAATTTCCCAAAAATACATAATAATCACTTCTACACAAATTCCCAAAGTCAGTTCCTAAACCAGAAATTCAGACTTAGCCAAAAACTGAGTATTTCTTAACTGCTCAGCCAGTCCACTTTGGACCTTCATAGATCTAAATCCAACCGTTGGATCAACCCCAACTTTTGATACACCACACTATGCAAGACACTCTATAACATGTTAAAAACTGAACGGTGGATTATGTTTCTAAGGTATCCAAACTTAAGCTCAAACATTGCTGCACAACGCAGAAAAATTCCAGCACTCAACAAACATCCAGAGAACTGTTTAAGGTCTCAACTTCAAAAATTCATAGCTCCTAAACCACTTGCTGGATTCATCCCAAATTTTAATATGTTCCACCACAATATGCCAACTATATCATATCCAAAATTCAAGTCAAACAGAGATCAAACTCTTATTCAAAACTATCTCTCAAAACAGCATCACATGCTGTTTTTCCTAACACTCAGCACAGTTATAAAAACTGTGTGAGTCAACTTTGAGACACCATAACTCTCAAACCGTAGCATGGATTCCTCTAAAATTTTAGTATGATCTACTATACTATATCAACTATAACTTGTCAGAAATTCAAGTCTAACAGAAGTCAATAACCCCTCCAAATTTATTCCACAAAACTGCATCTCAAGCAAATTTCCTCAAACTCAGCACCTTTAGAAAACTGCATGAAAAGCCAACTTGATAAAATCATATGTCCTACACTATAACTCAGAATCGGCTCAAATTTCAGTATGTTCTACACTGCAATACCGACAACAACATATCCAAAAACCAGGAGCAAAGGAAGAGTCTAGCTTACCCAGATCTATACTCGAAGTTGACTGTTCGTCAATGTCGGAAAACTGAGAAATGTAACAGCTCCTTGCAGCTGTTCCTTTGGCTGAATTATATGGACTCCTAGATGGTTTGGCATCAGCTATAAGCACATATATGACTCAAGTAAAGTAAGGAAGAAGGAGGGAGTCTTACGCACCTACAAGGCTCATAAGATGAGGAGGACAACGAGATCGAACTGTAGAGCGGTGAAGACTTCCCCTGGGTGTTAATGTCTGTGGCGCGACTGGGCTGTCAAGGAGAAGGAAGAGGAGAGTCAACGTTGGAGCTGCAGCAAGGCTGAAAGGGGCCCTACTACTTCTTCTGTAGGCTTGGGAGACGTCGGCACTGTAGCAAGGCTGAAAGGGGCCCTGCTATCGCTTCTGCAGGCTTGAGAGACGTCGGCGCTGCAATTGCAGAAGTTGAGACGAATCCCTTCGGCGCTACTGCGGTCTGGGAGACGTCGACGACGCTGCAGTAGAGGGCTTGAAGGTCCGACTTTGCGTCCTCGAGAGTTGGGGGATGGTCCGACTGTGCAGATCTAGGGCTGGACGGAAGCAGTATGTAGGACGGATGAGATGCAGTGGCTAGGGTTCTCGAAGCCGGACGGAGTGGGGTGCGATTACCGTAAGCATCTGTTAGGTGATCTGTAGAAGGAAAGTGCCAGAATCTGCAGGATTGAGGGGATAGGCTGGGGTGATTTGCAGCGTGCATCTGGATGTCAAATAAGGAAGCAGGAGCTGAAAAACCGGAGCTGTAAAAAGAAGGATGATTCGGCCTGTACGTTTGAAGAAGAGAGGCTCTCTTGTTGGCTTCCTGATGGGCTTCACTGGACTTCATCATTGGGCCAGCGTGTAGGGAAGGGTTGATGGGCTGCTGAGCTAGAGACATGGGTTGCAGCAAGGAAGGCAATGGAATGGGCTGAAATTTGTAAGGCCTTGTCCATGACTTGTCAAAACTCGTCATGATCTTGTCCAAAGACATGCACTAGTAGTTGTAAGAATTAGGGTTTGGTAACATATTCATCATTTCATGTGGGTACAAGACTCATGTAAAATGATAGAATTGTGATGAAACATAACGTTAGGTATTATAAATCGGTCAACTGGTCACATTTCCGGTTTGATGTATTAGGGTTTGTTACAAAAACTTAAAATATTATGTGAAGTGAGGTTACAAAAAATGATAAAATTTTGAGATATTGTGTTCGACTAGATAGACATATAGGGATCAACGGATCAAAATCCGGTTTTGCTACGGAATTTAACGAAATAAAAATTCCGGATATTACACAAGTATCTTTTAGAAAATGGTTTTCAAAGCGGGTTGATTGAAAAAACTTTGTTTGTCAAAGCCATAGGCAAGGACTTATTAGTAGTACAAATCTATGTTGATGATATATTATTTGGTGCTACTAATGATTCTCTATGCAAGGAATTTTCAGATATTATGTGTAGAGAATTTGAAATGAGCTTAATGGGAGAGTTAAACTTTTTTCTTCGTCTACATGTTACTCAAGCTAAGAAAGAAATCTTTCTAAACCAAAGCAAGTATTCCAAAGATTTGCTCAAAAAATATAAAATGGCTCAATCCAAGGTAGCAAAGACTCCAATGAGTTCTACTCTTTCATTAGATCATGACAAGAATGGTAAGAGTGTCGCACAAAAGGAGTATCGAGGTATGATCAGTTCTTTGTTATATTTAACCGTTAGTCGACCTGACATTTAGCGTGTGCATGTGTGCTAGATTTCAAGCTGATCCCAAAGAGTCACGCTTGGTAGTTGTGAAAAGGATTTTTCAAAAATGGAACCAAGGATCTAGGGCTTTGGTATCCACGTCAAAACTCGTTTCACCTCGCTGGCTATTCAGGTGCAGACTTTGCAGGCTATAAGGTCGATAGAAAGAACACTTCTAGATGCTTCCAATTCTTAGGGTCATCCGTATTAAGTTGGCACTCCAAGAAGCAAAATTATGTCGCCTTATCCACAACTGAGGCCAAATACATAGCTGCTAGAGCCTGTTGTTCACATATTTTTTATGGATAGCTCAACAACTTCGTGATCTTGGTTTTGATCTCAAAGGTATACCTATTAAATGTGATAATACTAGTGCTATTTTGATAACTAAAAATCCAGTGCGGAATTCAAGAACAAAGCATATCGACGTAAGACATCACTTCATACGTAATCACGTTGAAAAAGGTGACATATTGTTATCTCTTATTTCAACTAACCTACAGCTTGCAGATATATTTACTAAGCCTATACCTTAAGATCGATCCAATTTTATTAGATTGGAGCTTGTTATGTTGAATAAGGAAGCAATATCTTAGGAGGAGTAAATCGTTTTATTCTCTACTTATCATGCGGTATGTTTTCCATTTCAAGGCCTTGAAATGTAATTCAAGGTCTTGACACAGATTCTAAAGACAAAAGTGAAAACCACGGATCGGATTAATGATTTTCATCTTTTTAGATGATTGATCATTAAATCATTTAGAAGTAGAATTTTTAAAATGATATTAAAATATTTTCACCAAGATTTTGTTCTCAAAATTCAAATCTTATTTTTGAAAATTGGTTAGGATTGGAGTGTGGAGATTTCCAAATCAAATCGGCTCTCAATTTTTGGTCTTTTCAAGGTCTTGATTTGATTTGACACAATCTCTACTTAAAGCACCTTTCCCATCCAAATTTATTCACTTATCTCCTTTTGCTCCAAATTTCTCAGACCCATCCTCGTTTTCATTCCTTAAGTTTTCAAACTCTCTCACCACAACTCTTATCCATGACTCCTTAAACGTGTCTCCAACCGGATCGCATCTTCCTCATCCGCAAAGAAAGCTAAGAACTCTTCACCGGCACCACCCGAATCTCCGGCGCCTTCAAAGGATGTGACCGTTCACTTCTCCTCCAATTCAGCCACTCCATCCCCTCCAGCGACTCAAGCTGAGTTGGCCACCCAAGTCCAAACTGGGATGCCGAGTTCTTGGTTCCGAAATTTTAAAGCCACTAGAACATGACTTGATGGGTTTCACACTAGACAATTGTGCATGTGTGAAACTCTGGGTCTAGATTTCTTGAAGGCTCTTCAACTATCATGCATTACATTGCTCCAAGGTTGCTCAATTTGGAAACTGTTAAATCCAAGATAAGTGGCATACACGAAGCTCACAAGAATGTTCTATGTGAACCTTACAGCCAGAAAGGACAAAGGAACCATAACCCTAGAATCTATTGTGAAAGGTAAGCCTATTACCCTCACCTCAACTCTCATTGTGCAGATTTTAGGTCTTTCCACCTCCACCTTTTACCACTATCCTTCTCAAACGGAGAGTTTTTAGTTAGCCAAGGAGAAATTTCTCACACCCTCCTCCACATCTCACCAACTCACACACACCTCTCTAACCCTAGAAGCCAAGACTGTGTTTACTCTACTGGTTAGTTGTGTAATTCCTAGTTCAAATTCTAGGGAACTGTTGACTAATCAAACTATAGAGTTGATCTATCAAGTGATGAATGGTCTTCATGTTGATCTACCCAACCTTATCCTCAACCACATGCTCTACACAATTAACTCCACTAGGGCCATCCCACTACCATATGCAAATTTCCTCCCAAAAATCTTTTCCTATTTTACATTGACACCTTCAATGAGGACCAACAGTAGTCGACGGGAAAAATTGATGAAAGCTACTTTGAATGATTATTGATTAGATATTGTAGTCTTGATAGTTATTTGTTTTAAATTGTTTTGATGATGCAAGACTTAAACATAAAAATACGTTTTTATACTAACAAATATTGATTAGATATTGTAGTCTTGGTTTGTTACATGTAATGCAGATTATGCGGATCTAAGAGGAGTGAAGATCGATCCTAAACAGCTCAAACAACTACAAACAAGAAGATCTTGGAGAAGATTGTGCGGATCTAAGAGGAGTTAAGATCCTAAACGGTTCAAACGACTACAAACAAGAAGATCTCGATCAAAAGGTTGTGGAAGATTTCACTAGAAGATCTTGCAAGAAAAGATCTCGATCAAACAAGAAGATATCAAAGAAGGTCTCTTTAAAGAAACAACTAGAAGAAGCTGTCGCCACAGATGATTATAAAAGAACTCATCGATAAAAGAAGAAGAACCAAGCTTACAAGTGAACAATCAAAGTCTTCTTCATCGATCTAAAAGCTTATCTTTCTCTTCGAGTGTACTTAGTATTAGTTTAGAGAGTTTGATAAACACTTAGAGCTTCATTGACATATCATTTTTGTTTTATACTTAGTGTTACTCTACGAAGTAAATAGGCTATTATTGCTAGACTAGAGTTGATTAGATCATAACATTGAGACTACATTGAGAGAAGACGGAAAGTTCTTGTAGGTTGTATTTATCAAACGAAGCAGATAATAGATAGTTAGATCCTAGGGTCGAGAAACCCTAGGCGGAAACGTAGGCTATTAGGGCCGAACTTCGTAAATATACCGTATGTCAATCTTTTAATTTCCGCACCTTATATCGTTTATATTGTGATTAACAACGGTCTATAGGTTTCTAAGTAAAGACCTTGAGATTCACTTCAAGGCCTTCAAAAACAGTTTTGTCACAGTTTACAAGTATCGACTTCAAGGCCTTGAGATTCATTACAAAGCGTTGATATCCGATATTGCGAAAAGTCTCCATACTCTATTCAACCCCCTTCTAGAGTATTTCTATCCTTATTCCATACTCGGTTCTTCATTGGTGAATCTTTTGCTAATCTCAAATCTTCAGTTAGAGCAACGGAACCTCTACAATCTCTGAACAAGATATATTGCCTTTCCATCCAAGAAGAATGCTCGCATATTATCACAACATCAACCGACAACATGGTTCTAGCAACATGTTCATATTTGGCCACCAATGTCTAAAACCGATAAGTCACACTGACTCTATACCCATTGTAATCGTGCCAAACATTTGAAATCATCGCGTTTCGAAATAGTAGGTTATCCTGAGTAGTAACAGGAAAGGAGTAACAAATCTACAATCCAGAGACCGTCCTAAACATGCTTATAGCAAACGGCTTAACGAAGGATCTAGCAACACATCACTCTTTAATTCAATAACCACTGCAGATCCGGTTTATCTCAACAATTAAGACAGTTTAGATCTTGGACCTTATATTTCTTATCAACAATGGTTTGTTCTCTTTGAGAAGTTCAAAACATTTCATACGCAACCTACAAAAAACACATTTGGTAGTATCATCCTCTTGGATTTTGAGTACTAGTGCCTCCTATCATATGACTGGTAAAAAGTCTCTTTTGACAAATATATTCGATTAATTCTCATCTAATAAACAACCAAATGGATCTCCATCTTCCACCCATACTGACGGAACACTTACTCTATTACCCAACTTTAAAATTAACAATGTGTTGATTATCCCTGGTTTAGAATGTAATTTGTTATCATGTTTTTGTTTAACAAATGATTCAAATTGTGTCTTAACATTTACTACAAATTATGTGTATTACAAGACCGTTCTTCCCAAACTCTGACTTGAGCGGGTGAGCCTCGAAATGTAGTGTATTGGTTGCATTGGATCGTCTACCCACACGACTTACCTGCAACATACTCCATTCAAAACAATCACCCCTCATCTATTATTTGCCATTTGCGTCTCGGTCATCTGGCCCACAAAACTCTTAATTTTCTTCCAATTTTTGATCTACAAATCTCCATAAAAATAAATTTTTGGCTTGCGATATATGTTACAAGGCCAAACAATCACGTTATAGTTTTTCTAAGAGTGAATCACATGCTTCATCTATTTAATCTTGTTCATTGCAGTATATGGGGACCATATCAAACACCATCTTCTTGTGGTGCTATATATTTTCTAACATCAGTAGATGATTTTTCACGTATTACATGAATTTTCTTACTCAAAAATAAATCACATGTCTCTACCATAATTTCCAATTTTTATCAACTAAGTAAAACACAATTTCAAAACCTATCAAGAAGTTCCGTAATAACAATGGCTCGAAATTTATTGGTCTTAAATCTTTTTTCTCAAAGCAAGGTGCAATCGCCTGTGAGTTGAGACAATTAAAGTTTACATAAATAATTTCATTAACAAATTTTTTTTGAATGCTCTCGTGTTTATACACCTCAACAAATTGGACGTGTTGAGCACATCAACGCCACATATTAAACGTTGCTCGTGCTCTTCTTTGCCAAACCAAACTACCTATTTGTTTTTAGGGCGAATGTGTTATTGCCGCTTGTTATTTAATTCATTGTACTTCTTCTAATATACACAATAGAAAATCACCCTTTGAAATATTGTTTCAAAAGCAACCAAACTATGATAATTTAGGTGTTTTTGGTTGCTTGTGTTATGCTTCTAGCCAACCATGATCTTCAAACAAATTTATATCTAGAAGACAAAATCAAATTTTATCAAATATCCATCCGGCCAAAAAGGTTGGTGTCTATTAAATCTCGACACACTTTCCATCTTTATATCCGGATATGCCAAATTTGATGAAAATATCTTTCCCGATCAAAATTGACCAAGTTATAAGTTAATAATTTTGAAAATCTCTCCTTACAAAATCCCCTAACCCACCATTTTCACCTAGATTACGATACCACAATTGCCTCAACATCCGATTTTGTTTAACCAAATCCACTAGAATATCAACTTTCACTTGTAAACACAGACCCTAATAGATCTCCTATCCGCTTATCTCACAATTCGGGCGTTGAAGATTCTTCATAATCCACTCAACATATTCACTATGCTTCTCCACCTACAATTTATGCCCACTCACCTCCACCTATACCCGTTTCTCCTTCTACTAGTTCTAACCGTAATCCTTTGATTAACCCTAACCCAATATTATCATCTCCTACGCATACTTCCCAACCTATAGTTGCTAATAATCGCCGAGGTATTTGCCCAACTAAACCATCTTCTAAATATGACAATTATATTTGTTATTCATCCCAATCTGCACACTCTTTATTGGGTCATCCTCTTCTTCTCAAAACACTTCAAAGGTAAAGAATCCTCTATCAAACTCTATTATATATCATCACTTATTCCCTCCTATCCAATCTTATATTGCTTCCATGAGTAAAGTCACAAAACCTAGCTCCTTGAAAGTTGCTTCAAATCAACCGGAATGGCGTAAAGCCATGACTGCCTAAATCGACCCCCTCTTATGCAACAACAAATGGAGCATCGTCCACTTACCTTCCGGAAAGAGACCCATTGGTTGGAAATATGTATACCGCATCAAGTTCAAAGTAGACGGATCAGTTGAGCTTTATAAATCACGTCCGATTGAAGAACAGAGTAGGAGATAGAAATAGGATAGAATTACTCTAGAAGGGATATGAATAGAGTATGAGAAGTTTTTGCAGTAGTAATGTCAAGGCCTAGGAATGAATATCAAGGTCTTGAAATGGAGCTCAAGATCTTGACAAATCTCAAAAACTAGTAAAGATGAATGAATCTCAAGGTCTTGAAATGAAACTCAAGATCTTGACTTGTTCTCAGAACCTTGTAAAGTTGTATACGAAAATTTAAAATGTTAATGTAAAAGCGGAATATAAAGCACAAAGGACACGCGATATGTTTACGAAGTTCGGCTCTAAACCAGTGTACGTCTCCGCCTAGGGTTATCCAACTCGTAAGATTTAACTTTGTATTATATCACTTGCTTAGAGTCCTAGATACAAACTAGAAGAACTTCCCTTGTTCTAACAACTTGTAGCCCAACCCGCTACTATCTAGTTAACTCATATCCTAGTGAAACAATAACCTAACTATACCGTATTGTAGATAAGGATACTCTGGGTATAACACTTATGATATATCCTATAACGCTCTTTTGTTGTTCTTGATCTCTCAACTAGAATAACAGCACAATGACAATGAATGATAGACAAAAAACTAGATGATCAGCAAGATGATCGAGTGCAGTGGAGAATGACTTTGCTTGTGGATCAATGCATGAGTTGTTTAATTCACTTCTTGCACCATATCTTTTATAGGTTGTAGGGGGTGATTTTCTGGCCGTTTGAAATATAAATTCACCCCACAAAATTTGCACACAATATTCAACAAACAAATCTCGTGTGTGTCTTATAAGGTAATTGTTATTTTTATTATCTTAAAAGCTCTTAAACATTCTTTAAGGTAATTGTTATTTTTGGTCCTATATTTTAAGATTATTTTTAGATAATCTTAAAAAGATATCTTTCCTAGATTATTTTTTAAGATATCTTTCCTAGTTTAAATAGGAAAGTCTGTCTTATTAATAACCTTAGAAGGAGAGATTTTTAGGTAGATTAGACTAAATTTGATTAATATTTCCACATTATTGTGAGAGACTTGTGACTTCATTTATGAAGTTTGCATTTTATCATTTCTATTCAATCAAAAAGAGATTTTTTTTTGTTGAAAAGTTGTGAGTCAATGCTAGGTTGTTCTTGTTTGCGTTAATGTTTTTAAAGGTTGGTGCTACAAGTCAAACTAGTCCCTCCTTGTGCTTGTCTTATTTAGAAGGCTTGTGTAAGGTTAAATAAGGAAGGGTGAAAGGTAATTCTTTGTTTAGGGTTTTGACACATCATTGGTCAAGGTTCTTTGCAAGTCATATAATAGTCCGATCTTCCTATATTTATCATTTATTATTCCATATTATCATCTTCTTATCTTTCCATATCATCCATTATTCCGCATTTTGATTTACAAGAAATCTCGTCTTGTTCTTGCCTAAAACTCGCCCAAATTTTGTCTAAGTTACCCGAGATTTCATTCTATTATTCAGTTTGAGGACTTTCAATCTAGATCGGGCACTACAGCATCAACTCCGCATCAAAGTTGCATCATAGCTAAGCGATTGAAGTCCGTATCAGGTTTGAGTCAATTTTATTTGAGTCTTCTTTGAGTCATATAAAAATTGAGTCTTTTCTAATTGAGATTCTCTTTTTGAGATTACTTGAGGATAAAGTGTGTTGACTTGTATCTTTTGGAAGAGAGAAACGTCATAGCCAAACACAAAGTCAACCACTAATCCTTCGACCATCTGACCCAGCTGTACCGGTATTATCGCTCAAGGTTGCACCTAAAGTTGAGATGGGTAAAAGCACACGAAATGCTCTCATACCTTCAACCCCAGATCCAAGAAACCCTTAAGGGTCAGGTACGCGATATCCGTATCCGAATTTGTATACACCTAACACTACAAATGTTGTTTATGACGGCTTGTGGAGAGGTTATCCTAGGCAATCTTCGTCCTAGGAGAGGTCAAGACTTGAAACCCTATAGACTTTATCAAGACAATGATGGAATGGGTAAAGTGAAGGTCAAGATTTTGAGTTTTGAGGGCAAAGTAGATCTAGACGTTTACATGGAATGGGAGACTAAATTTGAACAAATTTGGTCTTTCCATACTTTTAGTGAGCAAAGGAATGTCCAACTTGATGCGTTGGAATTCCAAGGATATGCCCTAGTTTGATGGGATCATCTCCTCAAAGATGGGAGACGAACATTAGATCCGGAGATCCATACTTAGGAGCAAATGAAGGCATTGATGAGAGCAAGATTCATACCTCCATTTTATGCTAGGGAAGCAAGGCAAAGATTGGAGAACTTCAATCAAGGCACCCGAAGCGTGGAAGAGGCCTACACCACCATGCAAATGGCGATGATTACGGCCAATGTCCAAGAGAATGAGGAGTCCACTATGGCTCGATTTTTAAGAATTTTGCATCCATCATTAACTAATGAAATTGATCTATATCCTTATAATAATATGACTAACTCACTACATTTGGCTATTAAGGTGGAAAAGAAGCTCAAAGAACGGAACCAAGAGACGAAATCATGGCATCAGAACAAATCACGGCCGAAATTTTGACTGAGATACTTCCCAGAAAGAGCGTCAAAGTAGGAACGACAACCAAGGAGTATTGAGATCTTCATCATCCAATTCCCCACATTTTAAACCTTTGAATGAGCCTTCAAAGGATCCTAAAGGGAGCACTTCTAACTCTACTTTACATTCTAGAGACATTGTGTGTTTTAAATGTCAAGGTAGAGGTCATTATAAAAAAAGATTGTCCTAATAACAAGGTTTTATTCATTAATCAACAAGGGAATTATAAATGTGAAGAAGACCCTAAAAGTGCTAGTGAAAGTAATGAGAGTTGTGAATTTGAGCATGGAGAATCTTTTATTGCTTGAAGGACCTTGCATGTCATTATTTCTCCTAGTGAAGATACCCAACGAGAAAATCTCTTTTATACTAGATCTCTTGTTAAGGGAAATGCGTGTAATATGATTATTGATGGGAGGTAGTTGTAATATTGCTAGTGTTGAATTGGTTAGTAAATTGCAACTTCCTAAATTTTATCTCCCTAGACCCTATAAATTGACATGGATGAATGATTGTGGTACTTTGAAAGTCAGCAAGCAAGTTAAGGTGACTATCACATTAGACCATTATATTGATGAAATCTTGTGTGATGTACTACTTATGCACTCTTCTCATATTTTTCTAGGTCGCCCATGGCAATATGATTATAAAGTGGAGCATGATGGTTATACCAACAAGTATATGTTCACATTTAATGGTAAAAAGATAAAACTAAAGCCCTTGACTCTTACACATATCATTGAGACTTATGAGAAGTAGAAGACAGAAGGCAAGGATCGAGCATTGGACAAAGAAACGGTCCTAGGACATTCCAGTGAAGGATCTCGGCCCGTTCTTGAAGAAATCTCAGCTGAGATTATTGTAACTCACCCGAGATTTTCCGAATCTTGACCTTTTGCAGCCACCAATGCATCACCTTCAAGAGCCCTTTTGGTTGGCTAAGAACCACTATAGATTGAGCATAACCCCATGGATTTTCAGGTTATATCATTCATGTCTTTGAGTGATTTCATTAAGCGGTGTGCGCTTAATAACCTAGGAATTATCATGCTCATCTATCTTTCTGCTGTAATGACTATACAGTTAAGATATTTTCCTTAACTTTTTTTGATCTTATATCGTTGTCTTTCGGGAAGCGAGTAAGTTTTATGGGGAAAGTTAGTAGCGGACAAGGAAGATCAAATAGATATGAAATTGTTGCTTGATCCCGGAGATCTCAAGGAATCTCCACCAGAAGAGGATGAAATTATAGTCTATTCTCAGTTAGCATCATCAACAACAGCGTATGGACATTAGTAGACATCTCGACTATTCTTGAAGCAACATCTCGATCGAGATTTATGTATGATGACCGAGATTCTTTAATATTGAGTGTTGCATGGCTCGTCTTCTAGGAATGAGTGGTACAAACTTCAAGGAATCCTCCAGGAAAGTATACACTGTAGTTTCTACCCCAAACAGATTTGAGTTCCTATGCGATTAGTAACGAGCAAGGTGAAGATTTGAGGACTAATCTTTTCCAAGAAGGGGAGTATGATGTGGGACCATCCTCGACACCACTCACACAAGGACCAATCACAAGATCGAGGGCTAAAAGGATCCGAGAGGAAACGCCAACGAAGAAGATCAAGAAAGAGTTGCAGAGAAGAAATCTGTGATTTGTTACAAGAATCTCGGCCGGAATTTTCAGCCGAGATTTCGTTCGTGACGTGCGCTAGATGATTCAGCGGAGATCTTTTGTTTTTGGAAAACTATCTTTATTATTTTTATTACCTTAAAAGCTCTTAAACATTTTTTAAGGTAATTGTTATTTTTGGTTCTACATTTTATGATTATTTTTAAATTATCTTAAAAATATATATTTCCTAGATTATCTTGTAAAGATATTTATATATTTCCTAGTTTAAATAGGAAAGTCTCTCTTATAAATAGTCTTAAAAGAAGAGATTTTTAGGTAGATTAGACTGAATTTGATTAAAATTTCTAAATTATTATGAGATACTTGTGACTTCATTTATAAAGTTTGCATTTTATCATTTCTATTCAATCAAAAGGAGAGTTTTTGATTGAAAAGTTGTGATCCTTGGTAGGTTGTTCTTGTATGTCTTAATCTTTTTGAAGGTTGTTGCTACAAGTCAAACTAGCCTCTCCTTATACTTGTCTTATATAGAAGGCTTGTGTAAGGTTAAAGAAGGAAGGGTGAAAGGTAATTCTTTGTTTAGTGTTTTGATACATAATAGGTCAAGGTTCTATGCAAGTCTTATAATAGTCCGATCTTCCTATATTTATCATTTATCATTCCATATTATCATCTTCTTATCTTTTCATATTATTCATTATTATGCATTTTGATTTACAAGAAATCTCGGCATGTTCTTGCCTAAATCTCGCCCGAGATTTTGTTTAGGTTACCCAAGATTTCATTATGTTGTTCAATTTGAGGACTTTCAATCTAGATCATGAACTACGACATCAACCCCGCATCACCTTTCTTACAACAATGAAAACATGTGATTGTTTGCCAATATCCTTTAGCCTTTACAAAAGTGGTCACAGATTTCCATGGAAAGTTCTTATTGTATCCAAGACCACTCTTTTTAAAAAAAAAATTAATTTGTATAAAAAAAAAGGACTACTAGCCTCAACAATTCATGGTACAAGGATCATAGCTCATAATTAATCAACATTAATAAGGTGGATTCCAAGAATCTTAGCCCATGTTTTCGAGTTGGTCGATCTATCTTTCCAATGGCTCCAAGACCACTTTTGTTAAAGGAAGATTGTTGTTCACCCATCATCCTATCAAGATTAGCCTTTGAATGAGTGAATCAAGTGAGTGCAGCCTGCTGGTCTTTACACTTCTCAATCAACTGAATCTTTTCTTTCTCCAGTTCATTGTTGTAGTAGAGAAGAAAGATTTTGCTATAGAACCAAATATCCCGATTCCAAGACCTTGACTTTAATGTCAAGGGATGACTATGAGGCTTTGCGATTCTCTATTTCCAGCAACAAATCATTCATACTCTTCTCGTGTTCCATTAGCTTATCTTCAAAGAGTTAGGCTCAAGAGAATAATTCTTCATTCATAATCATGTTTAGCAAAAATTCAAAAAGTACAACAGTGGGGCTTGAAATTAGATTTCTCACCACTCTCTCAAGATGTTGTTTATGATTTTCTTCTTGGTCAGCCATCAAGCATAGATTTGCTTGATCACTTTCAAAGTCTGATTCACTAGAGCAATCAAAGTCATTCCATGAGGCTACCATCACTTTCTTCTTTCGGTCATTCTTCCGATAGTTATTCTTTTTCTTTTTGTGGACACTCCTTCACTAGATGATCTGTTTCTCCACATTCAAAAAATGTTAGTACCTTAGATTTTTTACTGGAGTTTGAATACTTACCTTTATAATTTGATGATCTAGGATACTCTCTATTTGAGAATTGTTTCTTCATCTTCATAATTCGAGCAAGTCTTCTTGTAATCAAAGCAAAAGGGTCTTCTTTGTCATCCTCACTTTCATCCTCATATGGATTGTCCTCATGTTTAGATTTTGAAGACAAATTCTTCACACTTGATGATAGTTTATCATCTTCTTCACTAAGTACCATATCGTGAGTGCTAAGGTTTCCGAGCAGATTATCCAGGGTTAGAATTCTTAGATCCTGTGCTTCCTCAATGACAGTCACCTTTAGTCCCCATTTTGACTTGGACAGACTTCTCAAGACTTTTCTGAATTTCTCCTCATTTGTGAAGACTTTTCCGAGAGAGTCTAGGTTGTTCATAATTTGAGTGAATCTTGTCAACATTCTCTTTACATTCTCATTGGATGTCATCTTGAACAACTCGTACTACCTTAGGAAAATTTAGATCTTGGTCTCCTTTACTTGGCTTGTTTCTTCGTATGTCACCACCACTTTATCCCATCTCTCTTTTGCACTTTTGCATAAAGCGACACGGTTGAACTCATTCCACAATAGAGAAGATTCACAACTCTGTAATTTTTATGCATATTCTCCAAATTAGTTTGAGAGTTTTCACTCTCATCTTTAGGCTCGGTGTCTCCAACATCATTTGTCTTTGTTGATTCTTTTAATTTGAGCCTTTCTTGATGATATCCCAAAGTTCCAAATCTTGATCAATAATAAACATTTCCATTAGAGATCTCCAGTGTGTAAACTTATTACCACAAAAAGGGGTGGACGATTGACTGAACTTCCTTGTGCGAATCCTCCATCACCTACAATGCTCGTGATTAATCTCACAAATGGTTGACTCAAATAAACGTGAGTCTAGCTCTGATACCAATTAAAGAACGGAGTCGAAGATAGAAATATGATAGAATTACTCAAGAAGGAGGGGGGGGGAGGATGAATAGAGTATGAAATTTTTTTGTAGTGTTATTGTCAAGACCTTGAAATGAATCTCCAGGTCTTGAAACGGAGCTCAAGATCTTGACAATTCTCAAAAACCTGTAAACTTGAATGAATCTCAAGGTCTTGAAATGAAACTCAAGATCTTGACTAGTTCTCAGAAACCTGTAAAGTTGTATACGAGAATTTAAAACGTTAACGTAAAAGCGGAAAGTAAAGCACAAAGAACACGTGATATGCTTACAAAGTTTGGCTCTAAACCAGCCTACGTCTCCGCCTAGGGTTATCTAACCCGTAGGATTTAACTCTGTATTATATCAATTCCTTAGAGTCCTAGATACAACCTAGAAGAAGTTCCCTTCTTTTAACAACTTGTATGTTAACCTGCTATTATCTAGTTAACTCAGATCCTAGTGAAACAATAACCTAATTACATCGCATTGTAGATAAGGATACTCTAAGTATAACACTTATGGTATATCCTATAATGCTCTTTTCTTTTTCCTGATCTTTCTACTAGAATAAAAGAACAATTACAATGAATGAGAGACAGAAAACTAGAAGATCAGCAAGACGATCGAGTGTAGTGGAGAATGGCTTTGCTTCGAGATCAATGCGTGAGTTGTTTACGTCACTTCTTGCACCGTATCTTTTATAGGTTGTAGGGGCTGATTTTTTTTGTCGTTTGAAGTTCAAATTCATCCCACAAAATCTTCTCACAATATTCAACAGATAAATCTACACACAATCTTCAACAAATAAATCTGCATAAATATATTGATATTTGTATAGAATAAATACCTTTCTTTGTCTTCCATAATTCCTACAAAAACATAATATATTTATGTCGTATATATCTTCATCAAGGTGGAGTTATCACCGTAATACTCGGAAATCGTCAGCAATCAGCAGGTATCGATTTCTCTAAAACCTTTGCTCCCATCGCTAAGATGACTTTCGTTAAAATTTTGCTTGCAATAATAATAATAAAAAATATGAGAGCTTCACCGACTCGATGTGCATAACGTGTTTCTTCATGGGGAATTCCTGAAGAAGTATACATGAAAATTCCGCCGGGATTTACAAAACCTGGATCCTCTAATGTTTATCGGTTACACAAGCCATTATATGGAATTCGGCAAGCCCCGCGAAACTGGTTTAATAAGCTTACTTCCGCCCTTATCAAATTCGGATTTTGGAAATTCATACTCCGACTATTTGATCCTCTCCTATAACCGCGACTTTGTCACTCTTCATGTTTTAGCTTATGTTGACGATCTCATAGTCTCAGGTAATAATTCTATCTCAATTTCAAAACTTAATTCTTATCTTAGCCAATGTTTCTATAAGAAAGATTTAGGTCCTTTGCGATATCTTTGGGCATCGAAATTACATGAACTCCATCGGGTATATTTTATCTCAATAAAAGTATGCTCTCGACATACTAAATGAATCTGGCACTCTTGTATCTCGGCCTTGCTTATTCCCTATTGAACCAAACCATGGTTTAGCCATCACCAATAGTCCGACTTTCGATCATCCAGAACATGCAGTACCATAGACTAGTGGGAAGACTCATTTATTTAACCATCACTCGTCCGAAACAAAGTTACTCGGTTCATATACTCGCACAATTTTTACAAACTCCAACTGTGGCTCAATGGGTAACAACTCTACGAGTCATTCGGTATATCAAATCAGCACTTGAACAAGGTATTCTTCCGTTTCAACATAGTAAATTGCAACTACACGCCTATTGTGATTCCGTTTACGCAACATGTTCACTAACCCGCTCCTTGACTGTTTTTTTTACCATGTTTGGCGAGTTACTCATCTCTTGGAAAATAAAGAAACAATCCATAGTGTCTCGCTCCTCCACTGAAGCCGAGTATAGAGCAATGACGACCACCACATGCAAAACTCATTTGGCTCAAGGCTCTCCTCCAATCATTTGGGTGTAAATCACATACAACCAATGCAACTATGGTGTGATAATAATAAGTTGCTCTACACATTGTGTTCAATCCTATCTTTCACGGGCGGACCAAATACATTGAAATTGACTGCCATATCATCCATGATCGGGTTCAAAATAGCTCAATTTCAACTGGACACATTCGTTCATCAGAACAGTTCGCTGACATCTTCAAAAAGGCACTTGACAATGCTTCATTCCATTTATTTACTCCATTATTTACTCCACAAGTTGGTCATTCGTGACATCCATACTCCAACTTAGAAGGGAGTATCAAGTTAGCGTATCCAATATTATCTCATACCTTCGAAAATTACGTGTATATAATCCTTATTATATGTATCCCTCTCAGAATATTCTATCTTCCTACATGTTATGTGTATACCTCTCAGAATAATATACGAGTTTCAATCTTTCTAAGTATGCTTAAAATAGGTGATAAGTAATTGTCTATAAATTATTTTTATGCTTTATATTTAAACGGCCAGCTCAAAATAATGTAGTTAGTAGTTACATAGTTAAAATATATTTAATTTTGTCAATGCTCAATCTCCTTTTCATGATAAGTTGTAATAGAAGTTGATAAGTCGTACAGTGTCTGTCATACACAACTAGCTAGTAAACTCAACACCACGTACGTACATGAGGTTACCCCAGGTCAGTCTCTCAAATTACAAAGATTATTATATTAAATCATTTTTTTAATAAATCGTTGAATTATGAGTCGACTTCAACAAATTAAATATAATACATTATTAGTGTGATTTTCACGAAATAGAATATTGAATGATTTATAATTATATATATCCGATAATCCTTTTAAAAATGTAAATATTGTTAAACATAATTTTTAAAATTGTTAAACATAAAACTATTTTATAAACCAGTAAATATATCTAATAAGACTTTGGGAGCAAGAATGTCTCAGATATTGTTTTTAACTAATATCATTTATCGAAATGCTTTGTTGATTATGTAGCTAGCTAGGTGACGATAGTTTTGAAAATTTAGAGCGGTGACAACGTTATTTAAACCGTAAATCAGTTAAACTTAAAGGTAACCTAGCTACATATATGGCTACATGTATTTAGATTATGTATAAGACGTACGTAGTCTTAAAAGGTCCCTATCAGAGACTTGCGTATAAGTTATTAGTTATCACCCAATCACAATTAAAAAATGAAAATTGAAATATAATTGGATACAAGTAAGTTGTATATATAAATTGATATATTGACAGAGTAAGTTATATATGAATGATAAAATACGCGAAAAAAAGTCAATTAAGGGAATAAAGGCATCATCCTGGAGCAAGTGATGGAGTAGCATTAACGTAAGAGGACCTGGTGCTTGAAAAGCATCTAAATGTAATTGATGAATCGGTCATAATTATTGTCTTAAACTTAATGCATTTTAATTTGTCAAAACAAAAAGATTTTAAAAATGGATAACCGAAACTGGTGCCATATATAAATTCACCACTTCCAAACAAAAATATCAGAAAAGCACTTTCCCAGTTCTCCATTAATTGGAGTCTCCTGAACGCGACTCTAATCAACAGGTATCGCCTTCCCTCTATCTTTATTTTCTTATCCAAATTTAATCTTGTTTGACTATAATTGTTAAGCTAGCGAAAACCTAATTATAACTATAGGACCCTAACCTGGTTGTACGTACTTTGTGCAGGAAGAAGTTAATCTTTTGGAAGCAGCGATGGGGGGCAAGAATAATTTGGAAGTTCTTAATGCGCTTGACGTAGCGAAAACGCAACTGTACCACTTCACAACTATAGTCATAGCCGGGATGGGGTTCTTCACCGATGCTTACGACTTGTTTAGTATCTCTTTGGTGACCAAGCTGTTGGGCCGTCTCTACTACACCCACGCCGGCTCGGGCAAGCCCGGAAGCTTGCCTATCAATGTGACAGCCGCCGTAAGTGGCGTGGCCCTCTGCGGGACCTTAGCCGGCCAACTCTTCTTCGGATGGCTCGGGGACAAGATGGGACGGAAGAAGGTCTACGGTATGACCTTGGTGCTCATGGTCATGGCCTCGGTTGCCTCGGGCCTCTCCTTCGGCCAAGCGCCCAAGGCGGTCATGACCACCCTTTGTTTCTTCCGCTTCTGGCTAGGCTTCGGCGTCGGAGGCGACTACCCTCTCTCCGCCACAATCATGTCCGAGTACGCAAACAAGAAGACTCGCGGAGCCTTCATCTCCGCCGTCTTTGCCATGCAAGGGATCGGGATCCTCACCAGTGGAATCGTAGCTCTCACCGTCTCTGCCGGATTCGAGAGCAAGTACCACCCACCCTCCTTCAAAGTCGACCCCGTCAAGTCCCTTACGCCAGAAGCCGACTACATCTGGCGTGTAGTCTTGATGTTCGGAGCCTTTCCCGCGGCTCTCACCTACTACTGGCGTATGCAGATGCCCGAGACCGCAAGGTACACCGCCTTGGTCGCCAAGAACGCCAAGCAAGCAGCCTCCGACATGTCCAAGGTCTTGCAGGTTGAATTCCAAGCCGAGGATGCTAAGTTGGAGGAGATTGTCAGCGACGAGAGGCGACAGTTTGGTCTTTTTTCAAAGAAATTTATGCGCGTCTATGGCGTTCGTTTGTTAGGGACGACGAGTACCTGGTTTCTACTCGATATTGCCTTCTACAGCCAAAACCTTTTCCAAAAGGAGTTGTTCACCGGTGTTGGGTTGCTCCCTCCTGCTGCCGAGATGAGTGCCATCAGTGAGGTCTACAAGCTTTCTAGGGCACAGACTATCATTGCACTTTGCGGAACTGTCCCCGGCTACTGGTTCACCGTCGCCTTCATAGATATCATCGGAAGGTGGTGGATCCAAATGATTGGTTTCTTCTTCATGACTGTCTTTATGTTTGCTATTGCCTTCCCATGGGATCACTGGATGAAGAGGGAAAACCGCATCGGATTCGTCGTAATGTACTCCCTCACCTTCTTCTTCGCCAACTTTGGACCCAACGCCACCACCTTTGTCGTCCCCGCTGAGGTTTTCCCCGCCAGGCTCAGGTCAACTTGCCACGGTATCTCCGCTGCAGCCGGCAAGGCTGGGGCTATTATAGGTGCTTTCGGCTTCTTGTACCTCTCGCAAGACAAGGACCCCAAGAAGAGAGACGCAGGCTATCCCGCTGGAATCGGCAAGAAGAACTCACTCATCCTCCTCGGTGTCATTAACTTTGTCGGCATGCTTTGCACCTTCATGGTGCCTGAACCAAAAGGCATGTCACTCGAAGAGGCTTCGGGAGAGGTTGATGACCAAGACAGTGATGACAGAGAGCCATGATCCCATCAACCTCTCTTCCATTCTTTTTCTACTTCGATCTTCTGCATGTGATGAATTCTTCCTTCTTTTTCTTCTTCTTCTTCTTTTATAAGGATATCATTCTTCCTCAACTGTATTTTATTTGTTTCGAAATCGATTTTGCTATGTACTCAAAGAAGATAATTATGATATGACAATGGTTGAACAAAATTGCATTGTGATACTAAGGAGTTAAGTGCAATTAAGAAATTCCTAGGGATAATGTACATCTTGATAGGTTAAAATCTACCCTACGAGTATGACTGGATGAGATTGGTCGTAGTGTCGTATTGTTGAGTGTCAAATTACATGAACTACTTGAATATAAATCACTGAAGAACCGAGTAGGAGATAGAATAAGGACAAAGATACTCTACAAGGGGTTGAATAGAGTATGAGAACTTTTAGCAATCGTAGATATCAAGGCTTTGAAATGAATCTCAAGGTCTTGAAGTCGATCTTTGTAATTTGTGACAAAACTGTTTCTCAAGGGCTTGAAGTGAATCTCAAGCTCTTGACTTAGAAACCTGCAAAAAGTTGTTAGTCATAATACAAATGATATAGAGTGCAGAAATAAAAATATCGGCACACGATATGTTTACGAAGTTCGGCCATAACAGCCTACACTCCGCCTAGGGTTTCCGGCCCTAGGATTCTAACTATCTATTATATGCTTCGTTTGATTCCGAGTTACAACCTAGAAGAACTTCCCTTCTTCTCTCAATGTAACATCACCACTATTATCTGGTCAACTCAGGTATCGGAATAATAGCCTAGTTACTTCGTAGAGTAACACTAAGAATAAAACTATAATGATATGCCAATGTAGGTTTATGTGTTTATCTAACTCTCTTAACTAAAACAAAGTACGCTCTTTTTTTTGAATGAATTTATATTGAACCAGAAGAAATATACAAAGAGTGTGGAGGGGGGGGGATTGCCTAAGCAATTACATGGTCTTTTAGCCCAGAAAGTAGTGTTTGAAGATCTATCCTTCCAGCAGGGGGAAGTATAATTCTTGACGTCGTGAATGATGTTGTGCGCGCTTGAAGATGGGAGGGTAGTCTTTTGATTGAAAATTTTCTCATTCCTAGCTAGCTTTCCATATGTGGTATATGTAAGCGGTGCGAGTAGCTAGTCTTATATGTGAGATGAGATCATGTTTGGTAGGTTTGTCGTTGCTGATCCAAGTCAAGATGCTGGTACTGTAGTGGAGGGGAGGGGGAATGTGGAACCATCTTGAAATGAGGTCGAGGACAAGTGAAGAAAAGTTGCATTTGTGTAACAAGTGGTCTTCGTCTTCGATGTGAATGTTGCAGAGGGTGTAGGTGGGGTTTATGGTGTTGTGCCAGGTAAGGACCCTAGAGAGGGTGGGGAGCTTTTGATGACTCACAAGCAAAGAGATGAAGCTGCATAAGGGGATATTAAGACCTTTCTAGATGGTATGGAGGTTGTAGTTGGTTGTAGACCGGTTGTTGGTGAGGAGGAGGTAGGTGACGGATGTGGAGTATATGCCGTTGGGGACAGAGGTGGAAGCGATCAATGAAGTTCTGTCTGAGACTTCTAGGAAGTGGTTCCTAGTATTGAGGATGCCTTTCCAAATAGAGTTGTGTTTGTAACTTAGGTCAATGGTCCATATGGATCTATTTTTGAGTATGTTATTGGTAATCCAGATAGTCCAGAGGTTGTTTGCGGTTTGACCAGGGTCGAGCTCGAAGAGAAGTTTGGCTATGCAGGCTCGGTTCCAGGAGAGAAGTTATTTGAACCCAAGCCCACCTTTGGAGATAGGGGAGCAGACAGTTTTCCGAGGGATGAGTGCTCTCACACTAGACTCTTTGCCCGACCAGAGAAAGGAGCGTAGGGAGAAGTTGATCTTCTTGATGATGGATGTGGGAATGGGTAGAATGGACACCAGTAATGCTGAAGAGGGATGAGGATCGAGGAGATGATTTGTTTCCGTCCAGTGTAGGTCAAGTTCCTTGCACTCCAAGAATTGATTTTCCTCGTGATTTTGGTGATGAGGGGCTTGTAGTCTGCATGGTTAAGTCTTTTGGGGCCTATAGGAATGCCAAGGTACGTGAATGGGAGGGAGCCGAGAGTCAGCCCCAAGCTGTCAGCTATTTGAGTCTGAGCATGGTGGGGGATGCCTCCAAAATAAAGGGTCGTCTTCCCTCTATTGATGTGGAGACCAAAATAGTTGCCAAAGTGAGTGAGGGTCTTCAGGAGAATGTTTATAGAACCAAGATCACCCCTGCAAAAAGTAAGATATCGTCAGCAAAACATAGGTGGGTTAGGCGGGGTGAGGAGCATTTGGGGTGGAGGTTGAAGTTGGGATTGGAGGTGCTGGTGTGGATCATGGAGGAGAGGACTTCAAGGGCAATGACGAAAAGAGCAGGAGAAAGGGGGCACCCTTGTCGAAGCCCTTGGTGCCTTGGAAGAACCCGGTGAGAGAACCATTGAGGTTAATCGAGTAGCTAGGGCTCGAGATGCAAGCTTCAATAAGCCTAATAAAATGAGGTGGGAACCCCATCCTGCCCAGGCAATTAAGTATGAACTTGTGGTTGATCATGTCGAAGGCTTTCGAAATGTCCACTCTGAGGGCGCATCTAGGGGATATATGCTTTTGGTTGTAGCTTTTGAAGAGTTCTTGGCTAAGCAGAATGTTGTGTTTGATTGCTCTTCCATTGACGAAGGCCCCCTGGTAGTTGCCAATTAAAGAGGGAAGGGCGGTGTTGATCTTTGTTCCAGGATCTTAGCAATCACCTTATAGGAAGTATTGCAGCAAGCAATCGGTTTGTAGTCGGAAGGGAGGGTTGGGTTGTTGGTTTTTGCAATCAAGGTAAGGTAAGTGTGGTTTGCATTCCGGGGCAAAGAGGCCGATTCAAAGAAGTGAAGGATGGCGTTAGTGAAATCATCTCCGGTAGTATTCCATGTCGACTTGAAAAATAGAGCGTTATAGCCATCCGGCCCAGGGATTTTATTATCACCAATACAGTGAAGAGCATCTTTGATATCTTCCTTGGTAACTCTAGAGGAGAGGGAGTTGGCTAGGCAGTTTGAGAGAGTGGGGAGAGAGTAGTTCGGAAAAAGATTACCAGGATTGTGGTGGGTGGTTGGGCTAAGAATCTTGGAGAAGTGGGAGGTTAAGATCCCCTTGATATCCTCATGAAGGTAGTTGGGGCCTTCGTTTAGTTTTTCTGGGTCCAGGATGCAGTTGATGGAGTTCTTGGAATTCTTGGCAGTAATTTACTTGAAGAAAAATGAATTGCAATTGTCCCCGTATTTGACGCAATTGGCTTTGAAAAGCTGGGCGAGGGTGGTACAAAGTCTATCCAAATTTTTATTTAAGGAGATTGTGGTGATTCTCTCATTCTCGAGGAAGAGAGGGTCTTGGAGCCCGGTTTGGATGGCATCAAGCTCAGATTTGAGGTTGTCAATGGAAGTTTGTAGGATCTCTATCTTCAGGCTCGGGAATTTCTTGAGTACCGGTTTAAGCCTTGTCAGTTTGTTATACAAATTGGCCATGGGGTTTGATAACACGATTTATGACTTAGATTTAGACACTCGTTTAGATAGATTTTCCGCTCATTCATGCATGGTTTAGCATTAGTTCACGACATTTGCACTCAAATCACGTACTTTGTCGAGATAGACGTCTACACGGACTTGTGCGTTGCTTTGTAGGTATTTCGGGAGATTTAGGAGCTAAAACGATACGTTTGAGGATCGTTCATCTAGATGACACATCCTCGAACTCATTAGGACACAAGCTAAAGGCTAAGGAGGATTCATGGAGCCTTGCCAACACAAGCCATGCACCAAATCACAGCTTAATGATCCAAAGCGAAGTTTCTGGAGCAAATCACGGTTCTCTGACACTCCACGGCCGTGGAATCACCCGTGGAATCACCCGTGGATTTTGCCAGATTCTTGTGATAGCTGTGCCACGACTCTCATGGCCAGCTCATGCAAAATTTGTTATAAAAGTGGTCCTTCATTGGCTGAGAAGGGTACCTTGGAGCAGCTCTCCATTATCCATTAGCCTCTAACAAAAATATTCTCTCAACAAGAAGTCTTTCTAGGAAGGAAAGTGTCAAAGAGGAAGAAGAAGAGCTCCATTGAAGAGGAGAAGAAGAACACACACCATTTCCACACTTGATAGTTTTGTATTGAAGAATTGCGGATTGTATTTCTAAGAGTTGTATGAATCATTTGAACCTTCTTTTGGAAGGATTGTGAGTTACTCTAATTCTATTTTCAGCTTGGTTTTGTTTTAGTTCACTTGTTCATCTCTTTTCCTTCATCATCTTGCAAATGGATGTCATGATTTTATGTTTGTTTGTTTCGATTTCTATTATGAATGTTGTAGGCTAAATAGATGTGGTTCTAGGGTGAGGAAAGGATGGTTATGGCTAGGGCTATGATAGGACGGACTTAGATTTATCTTTGGATGACTTGTGTGCATAAACGTAGCTGCTGTTAGAAATCACGGGTAGATCTTGCCTAACCACGGCCGTGGTTTAGGTAGAACAAACCGTGATTTTCCCTGGTTCGATGGATCTTGTCTTAGATTGTTGGAATGTTGAAATCCTAAGTGTTTGTTGAGTTAAATCTTTCCTAGGGTGACCTAGTGTTAGCAACTAAGTGTTAGGAGAGACTTACCCGGTAATCCTTACCCTTAGATTCCAAAGATAACAAACCTTAGGTAATGGTGAGCCTAATAAGCCGCCATTGGATTTAGTGTGCTAGGATAGTTGTTTAGGACTTCCCTTTCCAAGACTTACCCGGTAAGGATAGGTTAAGATCTCTAGGTAACATTCCGGTTTGTGTAGAATTCCGTCCCTTAGGTTCTTAGAGACTTACCCGGTGATGAGACCTTAGGAATGGACTAGTAGACCATGAGACCTACCCGGTAAATGATCCCAATCTAGAAACGCTTAATCCCAACATATCATAGTCAATCCAAGGAATGAATAGATAGCTTGAGTCCTATGCCATAACCGGAATTTCCAACCCCTAGAATCCGTCTTCTCTTTCTTTGATCATTATCTTGTTTAGCTCGTTTATTTGTGTTGATTCATAGTCTAGTTGATTGTTCACCTTGCATGAATTGTGATCTTCGATTGATCACCAAAAACCAACCAAAAACATTTGAGATTTTCATTTCTTTATTTCTTTCTTTTCTTTCAACCTAGATCTTTACTAAACTCAATCACAAATCGAATCAATTTCACCTTAGTCTTTGTGTTCGACCTCGGAATATTATCCCCACTACAAACGTCCCGTACAGTGCGGGTTTCGCTAGGTAGTTTAGGATTTAGTTCCAGTTATAAATTTAAAACCCATTTGCGCATCACGATCTTAGCGTAACAAGTTTTTGGCGCCGTTGCCGGAGACTAGGTCTAGATTGAGTCTATTTTGTGATTGTTTCTAGTGTAGATCTTTCTTGTTGCTTTTGATCTCTTTTTGGTTTGTGTCTTTGCTTTTCAGGACATCTATTACTCTTTAGGTGCATGCGAAGATCTCGTGGCAAGGATTTAGCTCCATTCGATCCCGAACCGGAGAAAACCCTTCGATCTAGATCCAAGAGCATCCGAAAAGAGAAAGAGATGGCCGGTAGAAACCTCCAAGCTGAGTTGGATGAAGCCTTAGAGCAAATAAGGCTAAGAGATGAGCTCTTGGAGGAAGAGAGGAGACTTGC
The DNA here is from genome assembly GCA_033239125.1 of Fagopyrum homotropicum. NCBI lineage: Eukaryota > Viridiplantae > Streptophyta > Magnoliopsida > Caryophyllales > Polygonaceae > Fagopyrum > Fagopyrum homotropicum. The sequence continues at coordinate 127,232,943 of BSWB01000005.1, forward strand.
CAATGAGAGGCAAGAAGCAACTAGGAGGGAGATTGATGAGATTAGGCAAGCCCTTGTACAAGGGGAGCTTAATCGCCGACAACCTCCACCTCCTCCACCACAACCGCAGCCGGCGGTTAATGATAGGGTTGTGCCCATTGCCATTGAAGAGCCACAAACCCTAGGGAGACGTATGGATCCGGCACAAAGAGCACACCGTCCTAGTGTGAACTTAGGAGATCCCGCAGCCCACAACTATGAGCTCCGCCCTCAAGTTCTACAAATGATCCGGCATAATCAATTTGGAGGGATGGAGGGAGAGTCTCCTCATCAACACTTGATGAACTATGAGATCTTGATGGAGACTCTTAGACCGCCAAGATTGGAGAGCAACAACCATAAGCTAAGGGCTTTCTCCTTCTCTCTTAAGGATAAAGCCTTAGCTTGGTATCAATCTATTCCACAAGGGCAAGTTGGTACTTGGGAGGAGATGACAACCGAGTTTTTGACTAAGTTCTTCCCACCTTCCAAGACTACCGAGTTAAGAGGGAAGATCAATGCCTTCGTGATGAAGGATAGAGAGAGTTTATTCAAGTCTTGGGAGAGGTTCAAAGATCTTCTCCTTGATTGTCCACACCATGACATACCAAAAATTGAGCTATTGGAGATCTACTTCAAAGGACTTGATGAAGATAGCCAATTCAAGCTTCAATCTCTTTCCGGTGGGACTTTTATGGAGAAGCATGTAGATGAAGCTTGGGAGTTTGTGGAGAAGCAAGCTCTAGTGATTGAGAAATACTCCCATAGGAAGAGTGAAGGAAGAAAGACGGGAGCATATGAGTTGAGTGAAATCACCATTTGCAATTTCAAGCTTGACGCCATCAACAACGAGTTGAAATCCTTGAGGGAGTTGTGTGCTACAACTTTGAAGAACCAAGCAACTCCTCAAGTGCTTCCACAAGCCAACTTGTCTTCCAAGGAGGAGGATGTGAATTATATGGGAAGGGGCAACTTCAACAATTACCAAGGCCCAAGGAGTTTCAACAATAACCGGCAATTCAACAATTACCGGCCCAACCACAACCATCCCGGATTTTCTTACTCTAACCCGAATGGAGCCTTGAACCCTTCCTCCTCCACAAGCACAATTCCACCACCAAGAGCTTCACAAGAACCTCCACCCGGATTTACTCAACCTCCAAAGGATAGAACCGAAATAATATTTGAGCAATTGCTTGGAAGGTTGAGCGGTCTTGAGAGCACGGTGACTTCAATTTCTAAGGCTCAAAAGGTTTTGGAAGCACAAGTGTTCCAAAAAGCGGGTGAAGCCCATAGAGACCCGGGAAAGCTTCCCGGAAGAACCGAAGACAACCCAAGGGGCCAAGTGTTGGCTATTACAACGAGGAGTGGGTTGAGTATGAAAGATCCTTTGCCCAAGGACAATGCTAAGGGAAAGCAAGTGGTGGTAGAAGAGGGAAAGTTACAAGAAGATGGAGGCAAGAGCAAGGATGTAGAGCCAACCTATGTGGCACCGCCTCCATACAAGCCACCACTACCTTTCCCACAATCAAGAGCAAGAGCTCGTTTGGACTATCACTTTGATAAGTTCCTTGAACTAATGTCCAAATTACATATTAACATTCCGTTCATGGATGCCATTTTAGGAATGCCGGCATATGGCAAGTTTTTGAAAGAAATACACTCCAACAAAAGGAAGTTGGAGGAGTATGGAGAGATAAGAATGACCGAGAGATCCTCGGAATTGATCCAAACAATGAAGGAGGAGATGCCTCCCAAGCTAAGAGATCCGGGCTCTTTTTGTGTCCCAATTGGAGTGGGAGATGTGAAGTACGAGGCCCTTTGTGATCTTGGAGAGAGTGTAAGCATCATACCGCTTGCACTTAGCAACAAGGTGGGGCTAGGAGAGCCGAAACCGGTCAAGATGACCCTCTACATGGCGGACCGCTCTATCACTCATCCAGTTGGGATCCTAGAAGACATCCCGGTGCAACTAGGAGGATTCTATGTGCCAATCGATTTTATAGTCTTGGACATTCCGGCAGACTATCCGGTTCCCATCATCTTGGGAAGGCCTTTCCTAGCCACCTCCGGATGCCTAGTGGATTGCAAGAATGGAACTCTCTCCTTCAACATTGGAGAAGAGAACATCAAATTCAAATTGTCCACAATGATGAAAGGGCCGACCCTTGATGAAGATGTCTTCAACATAGTCGAGCAAGAAGAATCTAGGGAAGTTGTGAGCTCGATCTTGATCAAGGATCCCTTGGAGAAGGTTCTTACCTTAAGTATGATGGAGGAAGGTGTTGAGGAGGCTTGCAATGAGGAGATCAAAGCCTTGGAAGCATTGGAAGAGGAACCAAGAGTTGGATTTGAAAGCCACGAAGAGGTGTTGAACAGCTGCAAATTCCACGGCCGAGATTTATGTTCCACGGCCGTCAAACTTTCTGGACAACTCCGGGAAGCAAGCTTAGCAAGAACCACGGCCGTGGAAGTTGAGCAAACCGTGTTCCCAGCCGTGGTTTACCCCGAATCAGACCTCATTGATGATCAAGCTTCAAGGAGCCTTGAAGGGTCTTCATTTGCTTTGGATTCATCTCATCCAACATTGTTTGGATCGTCTCCAATAGATAAAGGTCCTCCTCAACTTGAACTCAAACCCCTCCCCTCTCATTTAAAGTATGCTTTCCTTGGTGTTGATTCTACATATCCGGTAATTGTGAATGCATGCTTGAGTGATGATGAACTTGCTAAGTTTTTGCATGAACTAAGATTGCATAGGAAAGCCAATGGCTATACTATTGATGATTTGGTTGGCATTAAGCCTTCTTTGTGCATGCATAAGATAATGATGGAAGATAACCACAAACCCTCTATTGAACATCAAAGGAGATTGAATCCTATAATGAAAGAGGTAGTCAAAAAGGAAATCATTAAGTTGTTAGATGTGGGAATTATCTACCCTATCTCGGATAGTAAGTGGGTTAGTCCCGTTCATGTAGTTCCTAATAAGGGTGGGATGACCGTAGTAACTAATGAGAACAATGAACTAATCCCGACTAGGACGGTTACGGGGTGGAGGATGTGCATTGATTATAGGAAACTGAACATGGCCTCTAGGAAAGATCACTTCCCTCTCCCCTTTATTGACCAAATGCTAGAAAGGTTAGCTCAACACTCTCATTTTTGCTATCTAGATGGCTATAGTGGATTCTTTCAAATCCCTATCCACCCCGATGACCAAGAGAAAACAACCTTTACATGCCCATGGGGTACTTTTGCATATAGGAGAATGCCATTTGGGTTGTGTAATGCACCCGCCACCTTCCAAAGGTGTATGATGGCTATCTTTTCGGAATACATAGAAAATATCATGGAAGTGTTTATGGATGATTTCTCTGTTTATGGTTCTTCCTTTGATAATCTTGTCTTGAATTGGGAAAAATGCCACTTCATGGTAAGTGAAGGCATCGTGTTAGGACACTTGGTGTCTAACCGTGGCATTGAGGTTGATAGGGCCAAAATTGAAACGATAGAGAAATTGCCACCACCTACCTCGGTGAAAGGGGTAAGGAGTTTCTTAGGGCATGCCGGTTTTTACCGGAGGTTTATTCAAGATTTCTCTAAAATTTCTAAGCCTCTCACTAACCTACTAATGAAGGATTTTGATTTTGTCTTTTCCAAAGATTGTCTTGAGGCTTTTTGTAGGTTGAAGAACGCCTTGATCTCCGCACCTATCATGCAACCTCCGGATTGGAGTTTACCCTTTGAGATCATGTGTGATGCAAGCGATGTAGCCGTTGGGGCTGTTTTGGGGCAAAGGAAAGATGGGCGCACTCATGCCATTTATTATGCTAGCAAGACGCTAGATGATGCCCAACTCAATTATGCTACCACCGAGAAGGAGTTGTTAGCGGTGGTGTATGCATTTGAGAAGTTCCGCTCATACCTTGTTAGAGCGAAGGTCATAGTTTATACGGATCATGCTGCGATCCGTTATCTACTTACAAAGAAGGATGCCAAACCAAGGTTGATTCGGTGGATCCTTCTTCTTCAAGAGTTTGATTTGGAAATACGGGATAAGAAGGGATCCGAGAACTCCGTGGCGGATCACCTTAGTAGATTGCCTCCATTAGAGCTTGAAAGAGATGACATCCCAATTGATGACTCATTCCGGGATGAGCAATTGCAAATAGTGGAGGAATGTTTGTTCCAAGTGTCTAGAGGAAGTGAGCCATGGTATGCCGACATTGTGAACTACTTAGTGTGTGAGGAAGTGCCTCCCGGATTGACATATGCACGAAGAAAGAAGTTCTTCAACGATGTGAGGCATTACTATTGGAGTGAGCCACTCTTGTTCAATAGAGGCCCGGATGGAATGTTTAGGAGATGCATACCGGAAGATGAAGTAGAGAGTGTGATCGGGCATTGTCACTCCTTACCATGTGGAGGCCATGCTAGCTCACACAAAACGTGTGCAAAGGTATTGCAATCCGGTTTCTATTGACCTAACTTGTTTAGAGATGTGCAAGGTTTTGTAGCGGCATGTGATGCTTGCCAAAGGACGGGCAACATCTCAAGGAGGAATGAAATGCCCTTGAACAACATCCAAGAAGTCGAAATATTTGATGTGTGGGGTGTGGACTTCATGGGACCATTCCCTTCTTCATGTGGAAATCTCTTCATCCTATTGGCGGTGGACTATGTGTCAAGATGGGTGGAGGCAATCGCCTCTCCTACAAATGATGTCAAGGTGGTGGTGCGGTTCGTCAACCGGGTGATCTTCTCTAGGTTTGGAACACCAAGGGTGATCATTAGTGATGGAGGAAAGCACTTCACCAATAGGAATTTTGGGGTGCTTTTGGCCAAGTATGGGGTGACTCACAAGGTGTCAACACCTTACCATCCCCAAACTAGTGGCCAAGTGGAGATATCCAACCGGGAGATCAAGGCCATCCTTGAGAAGACGGTGTCTAGGACTAGAAAGGATTGGGCTATGAAGCTCAATGACGCATTGTGGGCGTATAGGACCGCCTTCAAGACACCAATTGGAACCACTCCGTACAAGTTGGTCTATGGAAAGTCTTGCCATCTTCCGGTGGAAATGGAGCATAGAGCTTATTGGGCCATTAAGTGGCTAAATTTTGACCTCAAGGAGGCGGGAGAAAAGAGATTGCTTGAATTGAATGCCCTTGAGGAGATCCGGTTGGACGCTTATGAGAATGCCCGGATTTACAAGGAGAGAACCAAAAGATGGCATGACAAGAGGATCATCCCCAAGGAGTTGAGTGAAGGAGATCTTGTCCTTCTCTTCAACTCAAGGCTAAGGCTCTTCCCCGGAAAGCTCAAATCAAGATGGACCGGGTCATATGTGGTGAAGAAGATCTTTTCCCATGGAGCCGTCGAGATAGGAGGGGAACATTGTTGGAACTTTAAGGTGAATGGGCACCGGTTGAAGAAGTATATCCCGGGAGCTCCGGTGGAGATAATTGCCCCACTTCACCTTGAGTAGACGCCCCCGAGTTTGGTCAAGCTAATGACCTTAAAGAAGCGCTTGGTGGGAGGCAACCCATTGGTAACGTTTTTCCTTTCTTATTTTGCTTTTGTTCTAGACTTTTCTATCTTTGTGTGTGTTTTGTCTACTTTGTGTGTATGCTAGAACATTAGTGGCATTGGAGGCCTTGCTTGACATAGGAATGATGATGATGAACCCCTCATCAAATATGGTTGGAGCGGACGCGGAACTTGGACGGCTAGCGGTGCCTAGCGCGGGTCCTGAAGCTTTGATGGATGCTTAGAGCTCTCTACCATGGTTGATAGGATCATCAAACATCAATTCACTATTGAGCAATCCCAAATACCATAGCAAACCATTTTTACATTGTGAGAACCTTCTTTCACTCTCTTTACTTGTATACCACATTGGGGACAATGTGTTTCTAAGTATGGGGTGGGGTTTGCATGATCCTTAGCATGATGAGCATCTAAGATAGTTTAAAATCTTCACATGTCTTGCATTGTACATACTTAAATCGAAAATACAATAAAAATCAGAAAATTTAAAAAAAAAAAAAAATTTTGTGCTTTCTAGGCTTGGATATGATCCTAATGATGAATCTTGTCTTGTGAATTGGCTATGGATAGCCTCATGTGTTAGGATTAATGAACGCATATGTGGACTTGAAGTACTTCTCTTGAAATTCTATGAATGATTTGTGACAATGATGTTTGCCTAGAAAGGATTGAGTAGTGAAGATCGAAATTACATGATAGTTCTTGCATACCATCTAGGAATGAATGAGCCAATTCATCTTTATCTACTTCTCATCTTAATCATGATTGCTTGAGCACCTCAATTGAGATAAATTTGACCTCTTTTAACCCATCCGGGAATAGGAGCATGCTAGTGTGTTGATGTGTGTGAAAAGCAAGTGTGGGGTGAAGTTGTTAATGAAGAAATATCATGCATAAAATGCTGAATTTGTTGTGAAAGTGTAGCCAAAAATATAGGCTTGGGGACATTGGCTTAAATGACAAGTAACTCGGTACACTTCACATAATCGGGTGTTGGTGCCTTGCCAAAGTCAAATGAACCAATAGTCCTAACGAGTTTTGGTATGTGTGCCCGGTGTGGATGCACCTCGAAAACTAAGAAAAAGCCCGAGGACGGCTAATCACCAAGGTTTCGGCTTTTGTACACCAATGCCATTGTCTCAAAAATAAGTCAAAGAAAAAGAAAAGAAAGAAAAGATAGAGAAAAATATACACTTGAGGGAAGTTGATCGAGGACAAGATTGTGGAGTTAGTTCTGTTCCCGGATTAGCATCACATAACCTAGAAATCCCCAACCAATCACTACATTTCTTGACCCTTTTATTTCACAAGACCTTATGACCTATTTGCATGTTTGTAAGACTTAGTGATTTAGATTGAATGTACTCTTGATCTTCTTGACTTCTTCATCTTTACATTTCATGCATACTTTTGAGTTAAGTACAATTGTCTTTCCATGTCTTCATTTGTTTGATGCATAATTGCTTATCCTTTGCCATAAAACATGACTTTGAAGGTGATCCAATAGTAGAAGCATAAACCCAAAAAGATTTTGCCATTTTTCTGCATACATAAATCATGTCATCTCTTAGTATAGTTGGGAGTTCGCTCGGGGACGAGCAAACCTTAAGTATGGGGTATTTTGATAACACGATTTATGACTTAGATTTAGACACACGTTTAGATAGATTTTCTGCTCATTCATGCATGGTTTAGCATTAGTTCACGACATTTGCACTCAAATCACGTACTTTGTCGAGATAGACGTCTACACGGACTTGTGCGTTGCTTTGTAGGTATTTCGGGAGATTTAGGAGCTAAAACGATACGTTTGAGGATCGTTCATCTAGATGACACACCCTCGGACTCATTAGGACACAAGCTAAAGGCTAAGGAGGACTCATGGAGCCTTGCCAACACAAGCCATGCACCAAATCACAACTTAATGATCCAAAGCGAAGTTTCTGGAGCAAATCACGGTTCTCTGACACTCCACGGCCGTGGAATCACCCGTGGAATCACCCGTGGATTTTGCCAGATTCTTGTGACAGCTGTGCCATGACTCTCATGGCCAGCTCATGCAAAATTTGTTATAAAAGTGGTCCTTCATTGGCTGAGAAGGTTACCTTGGAGCAGCTCTCCATTATCCATTAGCCTCTAACAAAAATATTCTCTCAACAAGAAGTCTTTCTAGGAAGGAAAGTGTCAAAGAGGAAGAAGAAGAGCTCCATTGAAGAGGAGAAGAAGAACACACACCATTTCCACACTTGATAGTTTTGTATTGAAGAATTGCGGATTCTATTTCTAAGAGTTGTATGAATCATTTGAACCTTCTTTTGGAAGGATTGTGAGTTACTCTAATTCTATTTTCAGCTTGGTTTTGTTTTAGTTCACTTGTTCATCTCTTTTCCTTCATCATCTTGCAAATGGATGTCATGATTTTATGTTTGTTTGTTTCGATTTCTATTATGAATGTTGTAGGCTAAATAGATGTGATTCTAGGGTGAGGAAAGGATGGTTATGGCTAGGGCTATGATTGGACGGACTTAGATTTATCTTTGGATGACTTGTGTGCATAAACATAGCTGCTGTTAGAAATCACGGGTAGATCTTGCCTAACCACGGCCGTGGTTTAGGTAGAACAAACTATGATTTTCCCTGGTTCGATGGATCTTGTCTTAGATTGTTGGAATGTTGAAATCCTAAGTGTTTGTTGAGTTAAATCTTTCCTAGGGTGACCTAGTGTTAGCAACTAAGTGTTAGGAGAGACTTACCCGGTAATCCTTACCCTTAGATTCCAAAGATAACAAACCTTAGGTAATGGTGAGCCTAATAAGCCGCCATTGGATTGAGTGTGCTAGAATAGTTGTTTAGGACTTCCCTTTCCAAGACTTACCCGGTAAGGATAGGTTAAGATCTCTAGGTAACATTCCAGTTTGTGTAGAATTCCGTCCCTTAGGTTCTTAGAGACTTACCCGGTGATGAGACCTTAGGAATGGACTAGTGGACCATGAGACCTACCCGGTAAATGATCCCAATCTTGAAACGCTTAATCCCAACATATCATAGTCAATCCAAGGAATGAATAGATAGCTTGAGTCCTATGCCATAACCGGAATTTCCAACCCCTTGAATCCGTCTTCTCTTTCTTTGATCATTATCTTATTTAGCTCGTTTATTTGTGTTGATTCATAGTCTAGTTGATTGTTGACCTTGCATGAATTGTGATCTTCGATTGATCACCAAAACCAACCAAAAACATTTGAGATTTTCATTTCTTTATTTCTTTCTTTTCTTTCAACCTAGATCTTTACTAAACTCAATCACAAATCGAATCAATTTCACCTTAGTCTTTGTGTTCGACCTCGGAATACTATCCCTACTACAAACGTCCCGTACACTGCGGGTTTCGCTAGGTAGTTTAGGATTTAGTTCGAGTTATAAATTTAAAACCCATTTGCGCATCACGATCTTAGCGTAACAGGGTTCTTTTCGAGGTGATGGTTTTGGAGGGACCGAGTGTGTGAGACGATGGTTTGGAAATCTTCATGTGCTACCTAGGAATTGTTGAATCTGAATTGTCTATTGGGGCAAAAGGTGGTAGGGTTAATGGCAAGTAAGGATGGTGAGTGATTTGAGAGTCTAGGGTTGTCGAAGTGAGTGTGAAAATCAGGAAAAGAGGAGGTCCAGGCGAAGTTGCTGATGATCCTATCGAGTTTACACCATACTCTAGAGGAGAGCTGCTAGTTATTTCATGTGAATTTGCATCCGGAATAGACAAGGTCGGAGAGGGCGTTAGAGGAGAAGCAACTTGGTAGTTCAGTGGAGGTTTGGCTAAGGTTGGAAGATGAGTGGGAGATCTTCTCATCCGGTGGAGAATAGTATTGAAATCCCCTAGGAGAATCGAAGGGGTTCTGTTTGAGAGCAGATTAATGGAGTTAATGGTGTCCCATAGCGCCTTGCGGTCCTCAAGGATGTTGAAAGCATAAACAAAGGTGCATTCATAATTGCGGAGCGAGTTTGTGCTGGCAACGTGAGAGTTTGGGGGACTCAGGGAGATTGAGCAATGGATAAGCTATTGGGTGTGAATGATGGGGGTGAGGGTGATGATGGAAGGGTTCCACCATACCCAGATGTGACATCAAGCCTCATTGGAGGTATTGGAGATGTTTGAAGTATTGCACCATTTGGGGATGAGGGAGTTAAGCTTGCTCAACTTCTGGGCTTTCAGTTTTGTTTCTAGAATGGCGATGATGTGGAGGTTTTGGTTGCTAACCAAGGTGCGTATTGCTCGTTGTTTATTCGGGTGGTTCATACCCCTGATATTCCATGCAGCGAGGTTAAGATTCATTAGGGGTGTCGGGTGCTGAATTAGTACCCTTGTCACCAACAGAAGAAGTATACGTTGGAGAGGGGTTTGCATGGGAGGGTGGGAGCGTGTGAGGATCCACACTTAGGACATCTTGAGGAGGTGGGGGAGGGGGATTGGTGTCCATGATTTCTAGTTGGGTTACTATGGGGGGTACGGTTGAGGTTAAGGTTTGAGCCTGTGACAAGTTTTGTGTTAGGTTTGGAAGGGAGGAAGAAAGGTAGCCAAGGTTATCAGCAGCATGAGCCTGCATGGGGGGGATTTTATGTGATGGAGGATTAGTTTTGGTGTGATTAGAGGGAGGAGGGATGATTGAAGCATTGGTAAGGCGAGCGGGGTGGATGTGATGGAGAAAGGTTAGATGTTGTGAAGGGTCGGGGGTGGGGAGTATGGGCTTGGTGTGGAGTGACGGGTTCACAGGCGGGTTTAGTTTGAGGGGGAGTTTGGGTCCAGTACAACAGTGGCCAAATACACCACACTTGGAGCAGTGTAGAGGAAGCCAATCGTATGTGATCTTCTGCGTTATGGTTTCTCCCAAGAGCCCTTTGAGAGTGACTTCCCGAAACAAAGGCCTAGAAGCTTGTATTTCCACTAGGACTTTAGCAAACCCTAGCAGGTTTTGGTTAGCAGAGTTGGTGTCCGTTAAGATGGGAATTCCAATAGCGGATCCAATCCTAGAGAGCATATGGGGCGACCAAAATCTGTAGTCGAGGTCGTTAAGAGTGGCCCATATTGGTATTGACGATAGGCTGGAGTAGCCTAACTTCATTCCATGAGTCTACCTCTTGAGAAGAATAGAGGAGCTCCCCGAGATGATCCATGGACTGCCTTACAGGATAGATATAAGATTGATAGCATGTATTATAGTCTATATTTTGGGACTTGTTTAGACGTTTTATCTTCAATAATCTGCATGTTTGGATGTATATGATTTGATTATATTGTCGTTTCATCTACCTTTACGGGGATCGAGGTCTACACCAAGTTTCGTTGTAATCGTAGGTAAGGTGGCACGTTTTGGATCGAAATGGAGCTAAAGAGAAAAGGAGTCATAGGAGCTACATTCTGGAGCTTAAAAGAGAACTCAAGAAGCATGCAATTAATAAAGAAGATTTACTTTGGACCAGATTTGAGAGATTTCACATTCAGCTGAGATTCACCTCAGTCAGCTATAGTGTCACCTCGACGGAGGTGATCTTGAGGAGCGTCCCGACCGAGGCGAATACCCTGGCGCTGGCTAGATATATTTTTTGGCTGAGATCTTTTAATTATGGAAAGAAGATATCTTATATTTTTGGGCTGGATTTCTGGAAGGAAGATTATATATTTAGGAGATCTATTTTAGAGATATGGATATAGTTTATAGAAAATTATCTTTTTAAGATACTATTATCTTTGGAAGATAATTCTCCTATATAAAGGGTTGGATTTTCCATAATTCAACATGACCACAGGCTGGAAGCCGAGAATACACAACAGTTAGGAAGGATTTTTGGAAGTTTGAAAGAAGTTTGAAGATTGAAGGAAGGAAGTTCATAGCTTTCAGATAGCTTTTGACGAGATTTGTAAGACTTTCTTAGATTCTCTTTGGTTTTATTGTCTTGTTGGATTTGTGATCCAAGGAAAGCTGATTTGTTAGATATTTGATTCAGTTATTGAAGCCTTGTTCTTAAGGTTTTTGTATTCAAATATGCATTCCCTTCTCATATTTTTTATTATTGTTATCGTAATGATGAGTGGCTAAATTTCCTTGTGCGATTCTAGGGTGATTGGCTGAAAGTTGTGGAAAAGACAATGATAGGATGATTTTAATCCTAGTAGGATCCTAAAAGTTCGAGTCTTTAACCTTAACCCTAGAACACCTCGCTCAATCGATGAACATCTCGGCCGGGGTGGAACTTGACTGAACGAGGTGAACTTTTTCAGATCCGTAACTGAGAGTTAAGTGTTAGAGTTTGCCAAATCCTATTCTTATTACACCTTTTCTAGTTCAATGCAAGCCTAGGATGAGACTTACCCGGTGATTCCTTTGTTTGTTTACCCAAGATCATAAGTGTAGGTAATAAAGGTTTATCCTTTATTGGGGTTTGAGTGTGCCTTCATCCCATCTTTGTGAGTTAGCCTGAGACTTACCCGGTAAAGGTTGATTCTATTCCCTTAGTTGGTGTGTTGGTTTGAGATTATAGTTCCTTTCCTTAGTACCTTGAGACTTACCCGGTGATAGGAGCTTTGGTTTGGGATTGTGAGTAGTAAGACTTACCCGGTAATCTATTCCATCTTAGAAAAACCTTCCCTTTGCAAAATATCAGCTTTGTGTGCTTATTTTTAGATCTTGAGTTGGAACCACAACTAGATGCTTTAATCCCTAGAATTTGCATATTCCCCTTATTTGACCTTATTATCATCTTTGATTGCTTTAATCCTTTTGTAGTTATTAGTTGCATTGACAACCTCTACTTGCTTAGTTTCACCTAAGTCCCTGAGATCGACACCCCGGAATTCTTACTTTTTACTATAATTGATCCGTACATTGCGGGTTCGCATCCTTGTTTTAAGCATATTTCTTGGGATATAAATTTAAAGCTTGTACACACCATTTGGAGTGAACAAGTTTTTGGCGCCGTTGCCGGGGACTTGATCTAGACCGAGCCGGTTGCGGTTGTCTTTCGGGGCAATTGCCCCTGTTGCTACTAACCACTCTACTTGAGTGACTTTTGCAGGTTCTTTCTTTTAGGTTTATGCAAAAAACCTGTGATGGGAAGGAAATCGTTCCTTCCGATCCCGAACCAGAGAAGACATACAAAAGACGCTTGAAAGAAGCGAAAATGGCCAACCAAGACAATCGCGATCTTGAGGCCGAATTGAAGGAGGCGATGGAACAACTGCACCTCAATAGGGAAGAACTGCAGCGCGAGAAAGAGCAAACTCGCACCAGAACTGCAGAGATAGAAGCAGATATGGCTGATCTACGAGCCCAGATTCTACATTGACCGAGGCAGGACCCCGCTCCAATTGCCGCGGCCGAGATACATCCACCTCGGATGCCTGTCCGAGATGTTCTTTTTGCAAGAATTACACAAACCCTAGGACAGAGGATGGACCCAAACCAGCAAGTGAGGCATCTAGGAGTCAACCTAGGTGATCCAGCGGAGCATGTTTATGAGCTTCGACCGCAAGTTCTATCCTTGATCCGCCAATGTCAGTTTGGAGGTTTAGAGAGGCAGTCTCCGCATCAACACTTGCAAAACTACGAGATTTTGATGGAGACCTTGAGACCTTCAAGGCTGTAAAATAATAATTACAAGCTAAGGCCTTTTTACTTTTTTTTGAAAGACAGGGCGCTTACTTGGTATCAGTCTCTTCCTCCCGGAAAGATCAACACTTGGGAGGAGATGACGACGGAGTTCTTAACAAAGTTCTTTCCCCCCTCCAAAACCGCTGAATTGAGAGGGAAGATCAATGCATTAATCATGAAGGACAAGGAGAGTTTGTCCAAGTCATGGGAGAGATTTAAAGATGTTCTCTTGGATTGCCCACATCATGGGATTGCAAAGATAGAGTTGTTGGAGATATACTTCAAGGGATTGGATGGAGCTACCCAATTCAATCTTCAACTACTCTCCGCCGGCACATTCATGGACATGCCGATTGATGAAGCTTGGGAGTTCATTGAGAAACAAGCTTTGCACATGGAGAAATACTCCCACCAAGGGGCGGAAAATGGAGTTAAGAGAGTTAATTTCCAGGAAGCTCTATCAAATGATAATCAACTCATTTCCCTCAAGAATGATGTGAAGCAATTGAAGGACATTTTGGTTGCTCGCACAAAGAAGGAAGAAGGAGGATATCAAGGCTCAAGGAACAACAATCATGGTTCCCGGAACAACAATTACAACAACAATAGAGGCTCCAACAGCAACAATTGGAGATCTAACAATCAAAATTCGGGTAACCCATACTCTAACTCCAATTCTAATAAATCTTTTAACCCCTCTTCTTCTTCTTCTTCTCCTCCATTGAAAAGCCAGGAGCTTGGATCAAGCTCGTCCCAGCTAGAGAAGAAAGATGCAGTACTGGAGGCCATTTTGATCAAGCTCAACGCTATGGAGACATCCATGACTTCATTTTCAAAGGCACGAAAAGCCTTAGAGCAACAATTCTTTGATAAGGCGAATAAAGCGCCAAGAGATCCAGGGAAGCTCCCAACAAGGATAGAGAGAAACCCTAAAGGACAAATTATGGCAATAACGACGAGAAGTGGACTTAAAACTGCAGATCCAGTGCCTCGGTCGATGTCAGTGCAGACGAAGAACACCTCGGTCCAGGTACAAACGAGGAACACTTCGGTCGAGGTGCCACCTGAGGTGGAGTCCCAGAAAGCGACGGACAAATCTGAAGTTTATGTCCCACCTCCTGCATATAAACCACTCCCATTCCCTCAGTCAAGAGCTAGAGCACATCTATGTAGACAAGCACTTTGGTAAGTTCCTTGACTTGATGAATAAACTACATATTAACATCCCTTTCCTTGATGCTATCCTAGGGATGCCCGCCTATGGGATGTTCTTAAAAGAGATTCTTTCAAGGAAGAGGAAACTGGAAGATTTTGGTCATGTAAGGATGACATCTAAATCCTCGGAGCTCATTCAAATCATGAAGGAGATGATGCCACCCAAGTTTTGAGATCCCGGCTCATTTTTCATTCCCATTCAAGTTGGGGATGTAACTTGTGAAGCATTGTATGATCTAGGAGCCAGCGTGAGCATCATCCCGCTGGAGCTATGTGTGAAGATCGGACTTGGAGAGACCAAGCCAGTGAAGATAAGGCTATACATGGCGGACCGCTCCATTACCCATCCCGTGGGCATTTTGGAAGATGTTCCGGTTAAGTTAGGTAACTTTTATTTACCTATAGACTTTGTTGTGCTTGATATACCCACAGATTATCCCGTTCCTATCATTATCGGGAGACCATTTCTAGCAACTTCGGGTTGCAACGTGGATTGTAAGAACGCCAAGTTGAAATTCAACATTGGTGGAGATCATGTGGAGTTTGCATTGCTTGCTGCAATGAAAGGGGAGCCGCTGGAGGATGATATCTTCAACATCTATGATGAAGAGGAATCAAGAGAATTGGTGAGCTCTATCCTTATTAATGACCCTCTTAAAAGAGTTATTAGTTTTAGCTTAATGGAGGAAGGTATAGATGCTTCTTGTGATGCAGATATACGGAGCTTAAAGGCACTGGAAGAAGATCCAGGAGCTAAGATTGAGAAACTAATTCAGGAGAGAAGAAACTCCAGTTTCAGTCCTAGTTCCAGTACCTCGACCGAGGCACTTTCTGGACCAAGCGAGGTGTTCTTATCTGAAGAACATCTCGGTCACCCACCTCGGGCGCCGACCGAGACATTAAGCGAGATGTCTTCAACTGAGAATAACAAACTTCTTACACCCTTTTCTGAGACTCATTCACAGTTGGTGGAGCACTGGCTCCACCAAGCTTCTGATAATAAAAAACCTTGGTATGCTAACATTGTTAATTATCTTGTTTTCTAGGAAATACCGCCCGGATTGACGTACGCTCAAAGGAAGATATTCTCTAAAGATATACGCCACTACTATTGGGATGAACCTCTGCTGTTTAAGAGAGGTCTGGATGGGATGCTTCAAAGATGCATTTCGGAAGATAAAGTTACTAGTGTCATACGGCATTACCACTCGCTTCCTTGTGGAGGACATGTTAGTGCTCGCAAAACGTGCGCTAAGGTATTACGTTCTGGTTTCTTTTGGCCTACATTAATTAAGGATGTGCAAACGTTTGTTGTTTCTTGTGATGCATGCCAAAGAACAGGGAACTTATCTAGAAGGAACGTGATGCACTCAACAACATCTAAGAGGTTGAGATTTTTTGATGTATGGGGAGTTAATTTCATGGGACCTTTCCCATCATCCGGAGGAAACCTCTACATTCTCTTAGTTGTTGACTACGTCTCTAGATGGGTGGAAGCCATTGCCTCCCCCACTAATGACGCCATGGTAGTTGTGAAGTTCTTCAATCGAACTATCTTTCTACGTTTTGGGACACCACGTATCATCATCAGCGATGGAGGGACACATTTCATCAACCGGAAGTTTAAGGCACTTCTATCGAAGTATAGGGTAACCCACAAGGTAGCAACTCCTTATCACCCTCAAACTAGTGAACAGGTCGAGATCTCGAATAGAGAAATTAAGGCAATCTTGGAGAAGACCGTCTCTAGGACAAGGAAGGATTTGTCCATGAAGTTGGACGACGCTCTTTGGGCTTACAGGACCGCATTCAAGACTCCCATTGGTACCACCCCTTACAATTTGGTATATGGGAAGTCTTGCCATCTACCCGTTGAGTTAGAGGACAAGGCGTACTGGGCAATCAAGTGGTCAAATTTCAATATCAAGGAAGCTTGTGAGAAACGGCTATTGGACATCAATGAGATGGAAGAGTTGCGCTTGAACGCTAATGAGAATGCCAAGATCTACAAGGAAAGGACAAAGAAATGGCATAGCAAGCGTATCATTCCTAAGGAGTTCAAAGAAGGAGATTTAGTTCTACTCTTCAACTCCCGCCTTTGCCTCTTTCCAGGTAAGTTGAAATCTAGATGATAGGACCTTACATTGTGAAACATGTTTTCCCTTATCGTGTAGTTGAGATTTGGGGAGAAACGAGTGGAAGCTTCAAGGTCAATGGTCATAGGGTTAAGAAATACCAAAT
Source organism: Fagopyrum homotropicum (assembly GCA_033239125.1). Taxonomy (NCBI): domain Eukaryota; kingdom Viridiplantae; phylum Streptophyta; class Magnoliopsida; order Caryophyllales; family Polygonaceae; genus Fagopyrum; species Fagopyrum homotropicum. Next base: position 127,249,613 of record BSWB01000005.1, read on the forward strand.
GGAAGTTAAAGTTAAGGAGATTGCACCACAATATCTTGTTTAGGGATGTCGTACGGTCCAGCTAGCGACCATAAATCAAGCGCTTCTTGGGAGGCAACCCAAGGTATTGCTTTCTTTTCCCTTTTTCTAGTTTAGTCTTAGATAGCTTGCTTTTGCTGTGCTTTGTTTTGTTTTTGGCGTCCTAGACAGAAACCAGGTACTTACTAAGGAAGGATTACAACTCAGGAGCAACACTGGATGGACAAAAGTTCGAGAAATTGAGAAGACGGAGTTTGACTGAGACACATCTCGGTTGCTGTCGCAGCACCTCGACCGAGGTGATTCTTGAGCAACCGAGGCGACTGTTAACACGATTTATGGCTTAGGTTTAGGTAATCATTTAGATAGACTTTACGCTCATTCATGCATGGTTTAGCAATAGTTCGCGACGTTAGCACTCAATTCACGTATTTTCTCGAGATAGACGTCTACACGGACTTTTGCATTGCTTTGTAGGTATTTTGTGAGATTTAGGAGCTCAATCGATACGTTTAAGGATCATTCATCAAGATGACACACCCTTGGACTCATTGGGATGCAAGTTAGAGGCTAAGATAGACCCATGGGACCTTGTTGGTGCAAGCCATGCACCAAATCGTGACTCAATGATCCAAAGCAAGCTGAGGCACCAAAACCACGGTCACTGGCACTTCCACGGTCGTGGAAATGGACCGTGGTTTTTGCCAGACGGTTGTGACAGTTGTGCCACGATCTCATGGCCGACTCTTGCAAAGTTTAGTATAAAAGGTGGTCCTGCAAGGCTGTTAGGGGACAGCTCCCATCACTACCATTCTCTCCCACACTCTCAACAAGAAGATTCTCTCAATTGGAAGCTTGGAGGAGAGCTACCATTGGAGGAGGAGAAAAGCTCCATTGGAGAAGAAGAGAAGAACACACCATTTCTAGTCTTTGATAAGTTTTGTAGTGAAGATTATCGGAATCGTTTTCTAGGGTTGTAAGAATCGATTAAACCTTCTTTTGAAGGATTGTGAGTCCTTCTAATCTTACTTTCAGCTTGGTTTTACTTGCTTCACTTGTTCATCTCTTTCTCTTCATTATCTTGCAAATGGAAGCCATGATTCTATGTTTGATGATTTCGATTGTTATGATGTATGTTGTAGGATAAATAGATGCGATTCTAGGGTAAGGAAAGGATGGTTATGGCTTTGACTATGATAGGATGGACTTAGATTTGCCATTGGATGATTCATTTACTAGAACAAAGCCTCTGTTGGAGTCCACGGTTTGTTTTTGCCAGTCCACGGCCGTGGAAGTGGTAGAACATCCCATGGTTTACCTGGTTCGTTTGGTTTGATGGATCTAAGTTCTAGAATGTTAGAATGTTGAAATCCTAGTGTTTGTTGAGTTAAATCTATCCTAGGGTGACCTAGTGTTATCAACTAAGTGTTAGAAGAGACCTACCCAGTGATTCTTACTCTTAGATTTCAAAGATGATAAACTCTAGGTAGTGGTGATCCTCATAAGCCGCCATTGGACTAAGTGTGCTAGGATAGTTGTTTAGGACTTACCCTTCCGAGACTTACCCGGTGAGGATAGGTTAGATTCCTAGGTGACAATCCGGTTTGTGTAGAATTCCATTCCTAAGGCTCTTTGAGACTTACCCGGTGATGAGACCTTAGGTACGGACTAGTGGACCATGAGAACTACCCGGTGATTGATCCCAATCTAGAAACACTCGCTCCCAACATATCATATTTAATCCAAGGAATGATTAGATAGCTTGAGTCCTATGCCATAACCGGAATTTCCAACCCCTAGAATCCGCTTCTCTCTCTTTGATTGTCTATCTCTTGTTTGCTTGTTATTTCGTGTTGTTAGCTTAGTTGTTTGTTGATTCCGCATGATTTGTGATCCTTGATTGATCACCTAAAAACCTACCAAAAACATTGAGATTTTCATTTCTTTATTTCTTTCTCTTTTCTTACCCTAGATCTTCACTAAACTCGGTCATTAATTGATTCAATCTCACCTCAGTCTTTCTGTTCGACCTCGGAATACTATCCCTACTACAAACGTCCCGTACACTGCGGGTTCGCTAGGAGTTAGGAGAAATATAACGAGTTATAAATTTAAGACTTATTGCGTGCATCTATTCCTAGACGTGACAAGTTTTTGGCGCCGTTGCCGGGGACTAGGTCTAGATTGAGTCGTTATTTGTGATTGTTTATAGTGTAGGTCTTTCTTGTTGCTTTTGATCTCTTTTGGTTTGTGTCTTTGCTTTTCAGGACATCTCTCACCTCTTAGGTGCATGCGAAGATCTCGTGGCAAGGATTTAGCTCCATTCGATCCCGAACCGGAGAAAACCCTTAGATCTAGATCCAAGAGCATTAAAAAGGGAAAAGAGATGGCCGGAAGAGATCTCCAAGCGGAGTTGGATGAGGCTTTAGAGCAAATTAGGATAAGGGATGAAGCTTTGGAAAATGAAAGGAGACTTGTCAATGAGAGGCAAGAGGCAACTAGGAGGGAGATTGAAGAGATTAGGCAAGCTCTTGTGCAAAGAGAGCTTAATCGTTAACAACCTCCACCTCCACCACAACCGCAGCCGGCGGCGGTTAATATTCGGGTTGTGCCCATCGCTATTGAAGAACCACAAACGTTAGGGCAGCGTATGGATCCGGAACAAAGAGCACACCGTCCGGGTGTGAACTTAGGAGATCCCGCAGCCCATGATTACGAGCTCCGCCCTCAAGTTCTACAAATGATCCGGCATAATCAATTTGGAGGGATGGAAGGAGAGTCTCCTCATCAACATTTGATGAACTATGAGATCTTGATGGAGACTCTTAGACCGCCTAGATTGGAGAGCAACAACCATAAGCTTAGGGCTTTCTCCTTCTCACTTAAGGATAAAGCCTTGGCTTGGTATCAATCTATTCCACAAGGGCGAGTGAGTACTTGGGAGGAGATGACAACCGAGTTTTTGACAAAGTTCTTCCCACCTTCCAAGACTACCGAGTCAAGAGGGAAGATCAATGCCTTCGTGATGAAGGATAGAGAAAGCTTATTCAAGTGTTGGGAGAGGTTCAAAGACCTTCTCCTAGATTGTCCACACCATGGTATACCAAAAATTGAGCTATTGGAGATCTACTTCAAAGGACTTGATGAAGATAGCCAATTCAAGCTTCAATCTCTTTCCGGTGGGACCTTCATGGAAAAGCATGTAGATGAAGCTTGGGAGTTTGTAGAGAAACAAGCTTTAATGATTGAGAAGTACTCCCATAGGAAGAGTGATATGAGAAAGGGAGGAGCATATGAGGTGAGTGAAGTCACCATGAGCAATTTCAAGCTTGACGCCATCAACAACGAGCTAAAGTCTTTGAGGGAGTTGTGTGCTACAACTTTGAAGAACCAAGCAACCCCTCAAGTGCAAGTGCAAGCAAATTTGTCTTCCAAGGAGGAAGATGTGAACTACATGGGAAGGGGAAACTACAACAACTATCAAAGCCCAAGGAATTTCAACAACAACCGGAAATTCAACAATTACCGGCCTAACCACAACCATCCCGGGTTTTCCTATTCTAACCCGGATGGAGCCTTGAACCCTCCCGCTTCCACAAGCGCAGCTCCACCACCAAAGGCTTCACAAGAACCTCCACCCGTATTTACTCAACCTCCAAAGGATAGAACCGAGATGATGTTTGAGCAATTGCTTGGAAGGTTGAGTGGTCTTGAGAGCACCGTGACTTCTATTTCTAAGGCTCAAAAGGTTTTGGAAGCACAAGTGTTCCAAAAGGCGGGTGAAGCTCATAGAGATCCGGGAAAGCTTCCCGGAAGAACCGAAGATAACCTAAGAGGCCAAGTGTTGGCCATCACAACAAGGAGTGGGGTGAGTATGAAGGATCCCTTGCCCAAGGGAAATGATAAAGGGAAGCAAGTGGTGATAGAGGAAGAGACATTGCAAGAAGATGGAGGCAAGAGCAAGGATGATGACTGTTCGCCACTTAGCGTGCGTGCAATCAAGCTTTAAATTTATAAAACTGAAATTAAGCAAGCGAACCTGCAGTGTACGGATCGACGTAGTTAAGCAAGAATTCCAGAGTATCGAACACAGGGATTTGGGTGGGAACAAATTCAATTGCAGATTATCAAGCGAGTAAGTATGAGAGTTTTTGCAAATATTGGGAAAATAACAATCCTAAAGATCCAAGTATCCAGCTGTGGCAATCGATTCAAGATATACTAATTATATAAAGACAGAGTTGAGATATGCAAAGATATACTAATGTAAGGTAATCGTACGGTGAAGTTCCAAAAACCTTATATGACTCACCTACAAGACACTCTCTATACAGGTTGTTGAGGCTTCAATATAGAAAGGTTCTAAAGGCAAGAATTAATGTCAAATACCCAAACTTGTAATCCAAGGATCAAGACTAACTTAACCGATTACGGTTATGACACTCACAATCGAGGTAGAGGTTGTTGAGGCTTCACTACCACCTAGAAAAGGCAAGCCTAAACTAAGTTAAAGCAAATCTTTAACTTTGGATTAAAGTAAAAGCAGGTTCGTAAACTTAAGGGAAGTTATGGGTAGATCTTGAGACTCCACGGCCGTGGAACTCAAAAACAAACCGTGATTTAGGGTTTGTCGACGATTCTCTCTAACTCTCAGGGTCTAATTTGTTTACGATCGATCTATCATCATCTAAGCCACAACTATCAACCCTTCACCTTAGAATTGTTAAGGGTTTTTAGCCAATAACAGTCATGTTGATATCAAATTCAAAGATTAAAAGATTGAAAGATGAAAACTTCCGAAAACCTTCAATAAAATTCAAACCAATCTCAAAGTCACAATCAAGAACGAATATTGTCAATAGATTCAGAATAAGGCAAACAAACACAATTTTAGGAAAGAAGGAAGAACGGGATGTCAATCCGTCTTCTAAATCAAACCTAAACAAGAAGAGAAATCTTCTTGCAACAATCTTCCAAAAACTTCGATCTTCCGCCAATCCGGAAATCTCAAGAGCAATCTCCACCAAAAGTGCGAGATTAGGGCAAATCCCCACACGAACTTCGATCTCCAACGAGATGTAAAATTGCCGCTAAGCGAAGGCGTAAACCAAGGTCTCAAGCGAAGTGTAAAGCGAGATGACGGAATTTCTCTTCGTCTGTCTTTTTATAGGGCAAGATAAAATATCGGCCCGGCCCAATCTTCAAAAGATCGTGGCTTCAAAATATGGCGAAAAAGATCGCCAAGATCACGGTCGTGGAAGGTTCCACGACCGTAATTTAGAGCGTGGAAAGTGTCATGGTTTGAACCATGGATTCCACGACCGTAATAGTTACTGGAATGCATCACGCCTCTCTTTGCAAGGTTCCACGGCCGTGGAACTAAACGTGGTTTGTAGTACGGCCGTATTTTAGAGCGTGGTTTAGGGCAAGAACGTGATTCTTCCCTAGCCTCGTGCATTCCTCAAGTTGAACTCCATTTTGCTCCTAATAATGCCCTCAATCCATGGACATACTCAATCAACTCTTCTTTGCTCGATTCCGTTCGGAAATGACTCTCAATCACCTATAATCAACATAAAGCTAGTGTAGACATCCATATCGACAATATAGGCAAACTAGCTCACAAATGCAACAATGCTAAATCAAAGACTATCAATATGAATCAAATATACTTAGAAAACGTGCCTAAAACATCACAATATTTCATGCTAACAAATAACCCCATACTTAACACTTGCTTGTCCCTAAGCAAGGTCTTTCAAAAAGCTTTAAACAAAAGTTAGGATGAAATATGTGTACCTTCTCAAAGCAATACTTCTTTTGGAGGAATGTGCCTTCTAAAGAATAGATCATTCTCAAATCTTGCTTCAATCGGTTATATGACTTTCATACACTTAATCAAAGAGTAAAAAGTAAAGAAAATTCATAAATTAATCAAACTTCTAAACAAGCATCATAACCTTCAAACATTATCAAAATCAATCATAAGAAACTTCAATTTAGATCACCAAGTCATATAACATTCTTTTGATCTTAAGGACTTTCAAAGAAAAGGTCTAGAATGTGGAAGGGAAGGAAACTTTTAGGGAATGTGGTGCATGAATCCGGGAAAGTGGACAACTACCCTTCTTCTTCTTTTGCGGTTTCCGCAACACTTCAACTTAGAGCTTCGCTCTTCTTCCTTTCATTTTTCGACTTTACTTTTGGAGTTATGGATAGAGGTGCACAAAAACCGAAGCCTAGGAGATTGGCGTTTCTCAATTTCTATGAGATGCCTCAAACCCTTAGCGCACATACCATAATCCGCTAGGAATATCGCTCAATCAGACTTTGGCAAGACACAAACACCCGGCTATGTGAATGGTGCCGAGTTACTCATCATCATGATTGACTTCCCCAAACCTAGAATTCCTTTCTATTCTTTTGATTGCAAATAATTGCTCTCATGGCCCTCCCACATCAAACATGCCTTTTTCATTCACTTCTCCAAATTCCCGGATAGGTAAAGGAGGTCAATATTTCAATGAGGAGCTAAAATGATCAAAGAAAGAAGAAAGAGAAATGGAATTGCCTTAATCATCTCAACAAGAAGTATAAGAACTTATAGTGTGATTTCAACTTCAATTTCTCAACATGATTTAGGTAACATTCATCACATTATGAAACTTGCAAAAGAGGTAAAATTCATTCATTCAAATTCTTTTCAATTCACTATTCTTTTAAGCATGCAATTGTCATCAAACTCAATTCACAAGTAGCGATTATCATAGAAATCATCTCAATTCGTTAGAAGCACATAATTTTCAAAATTTTTCAATTTTTATGGGTTTTTCAAGTTCTTTTTCATGCAATGCGAAAATGTAACGTGCAACAATATAATGAACATGCAAATAGTCTCGAATAGAAGCAAGCATAGTGAGTAAGAGTTATTACAAACTTTTAGCACATCCCACCCCATACTTAGGACGAACATTGTCTCTAATGTTCAAAAGAAAGAAAGAAAAGAAGAAAAGAAAAAGAAACTCACAAAGTGGTGGTGGAATGTCTAAGGCGAACGGTCAATCATCAAATCCTCATCACTGCGGCGCTGGTGGAGGCGGGAATGGAGAGAAGCTAGGATCATAGAACCGCCCAAACTGCTGGCGGTAGACATCCCTCATCGAGGTCGTCTAGGCGTCCGTCTCTAGCATCGGTTCGGATCTGCTATCCTGTTTGCATGCATGGCAGCGAACGTCTCCTTTCAATTATGGCGTCCCGCCATAATGGAGTACTCCGGTAGCCACTCTATACCCCTACCCGTCCTGCTCTCCCAAGGCATGCCCGCATAAGGCGGACCTCTATGTCTGGGGAAAATGAGACCCCTAGTCATGAAAGCATGTAGCCCTAAAGGTACGGCTGGTATACGGGTGCAAGCAGAAAAATCAACACCTAAGCTCCTAGCAATGTAGAGTAAAAAGAGCTCATCCGTCTTGATCTTTTGGGGCGTCTCCATCCTAGGAAAGAGACACTCCGAAAGAACACGATGAGCAATCTTCAAGGCTAGGTGGTACATCAACCTAGCCTTGGTGTCAGCGGGCTGCCAGCGGTCCTCGCTAGCGTTAATCATTGCCACCTCCTCCCAAAAATCCTTGGCGTAAACGCCACTAGGAAAGCGACCGTTAAAGGTCTCCTGAAACCCGAGAATGGTCCCAAACTCACGGATGCTAAAATGGTAGTCTTTCCATGAGACGGAAAGAGACGGTCCTGTCTACATGGATGTGCTCAAAAGATGTCACAACCTCCCGTGTAATCTCCTCATAAGCGTCTTCTCGGATAGCCGAGAAGACAATAAGTCCGGCTCTATCCAAGAGCCAAGTGAGGTCATCAACTATGTTGAGAGGAGCTAGATCCTCCAACAACAAGTATCTAGGGCCAATCACTGGCCTCTCCTTGATCCTCTCGAGTGCATCGAGATGATCGTCGTGTATGGTCGGGATTCTAGGGTGAGGAGGTGAGGATGGAGGTGAAGGTGAGGATGGAGGTGAAGGGGAAGAGGGTGGTGGTGCCCTAGAGGATGAGGATGAGGAGGGATTACCCTTCCTTTTCTTATTCTGATCATTCTTCTTCTCTTTGATCCTCCCCGAAACTCTCCTTACAAAGTCCATTATGTCGAAAATTACGGGCTGTTCTATGGAAACCACGGCCGTAATTCCTCCAGAGACCGTGATTCGTCTCAAAAAGTCGCAAATCTCAGCAAATCAGCAATCAATCTCCACAACAGGCAGTCCTAATCTAATTTCTTCCAATCTCAATCAGTTCTTCCTAAAATCTCTAACAAAAACGAACCAAATCGACAAGAATCAAGAAGAGAGGAAAAACCTATTTTTTTTCGGATTGAAAAATCCGAATAGCGCGTTTGTTGGTGAATTTCCGCTCGATTTGTCGCTTGGATCTTGTTGGTGGTCGAGTTTGCTTCAGTTTAGGAGGAAGAATCGTTAAAAACGATTAAGAAACGAGGATTTGAGAGAGGGTCGTGGATTTCGGCTATTAGGGCGTGGAAGAGGGGTTTTTGGGATGATTTTTGTGAAGAATGTGGTTTATATAGTCACAGGCAAAATTTTTGAAAATCACGGTCTGTCAGGGTGTTCCACGGCCGTGGAAGTGTACGGAACCGTGGTTTTGGTGATTTTTCAAAGGCTTTTGGAAATTACAGTCACTGTAGCTGTCACGACCGTGGTTTAGGCAGTGGAACCCTCTGTAAAGTTCCAAAGTCCAGATTTCGTCAGTTTTCTTCAACATTATCCTCCCCCTATCCTTTTCTATCGTTCCTACATCCAAAAACACAAACATACCGGAAGGAATCGAAGGCAAAAACAAAGCAAAAACGTCTATTCTAAGCTAAACTATGAATTGAAAACGAAAACGAAAATGCAATACCTTGGGTTGCCTCCCAAGAAGCGCTTTGTTTAAGGTCCGTAGCTAGACCAATCTCGCACTTATTCGAGTGCGGTAGGCGCAAACTCCTTAGCTTGGAGTTCCGGCGTATACTTCTTGAGTCGTTGGTCGTTCACCTTAAAAGTTCCGCTCGCTTCACCCCATACTTCAACTGCACCATGGGGGAAAATACTCTTAATTAGAAAAGGTCCGGTCCAACGAGATTTAAGCTTACCTGGAAAGAGACGAAGCCTTGAGTTGAAGAGGAGAACTTGATCTCCTTCTTTGAAGTCCTTTGGAATGATATGCTTATCATGCCAACGCTTTGCTCTCTCCTTATAGATCTTAGCGTTTTCATAAGCATTCAAGCGGAGTTCATCCAGCTCATTGATGTCTAGGAGACGCTTCTCTCCCGCTTCCTTCATGCTGAAGTTCAACCACTTGATAGCCCAAAACGCTTTGTGCTCCAACTCTACCGGCAAGTGACAAGACTTCCCATACACAAGGTTGTATGGTGTGGTTCCTATGGGGGTTTTGTATGCAGTCCGGTATGCCCACAATGCATCGTCAAGCTTCAAAGACCAATCCTTCCTAGTCCTTGAAACCGTCTTCTCTAAGATTCCTTTGATCTCCCTATTTGAGATCTCAACTTGTCCACTTGTTTGTGGATGGTAAGGGGTAGCGATCTTGTGAGTAACCCCATACTTAGCTAGAAGAGCTTCAAAGCGCCGGGCAATGAAGTGAGAACCTCCATCACTAATGATCGTCCTTGGTGTCCCAAATCGCGGGAAAATGGTCTTGTTGAAGAACTTAACCACCACCATGGCATCATTGGTGGGAGAGGCAATTGCTTCCACCCATCTAGAAACATAATCCACCGCCAATAGTATGTATTGGTTTCCACAAGAGGATGGGAATGGTCCCATAAAATCAACTCCCCAAACGTCGAAAATCTCCACCTCTTGGATGTTGTTGAGGGGCATCTCATTCCTCCTAGAGATATTGCCTGTTCTTTGACAAGCATCGCAGCAAGAAACAAAGGATTGCACATCTCTAAACAAAGTAGGCCAAAAGAATCCAGATTGCAATACCTTTGCGCTAGTCTTGTTCGAACTAGCGTGTCCTCCACATGGTAGTGAATGACAATGGCGGATGACACTTTGCATCTTATCTTCCGGCACACATCGCCGAATGATGCCATCCGGACCTCTCTTGAAGAGGAGAGGCTCGTTCCAATAGTATTCCCGGACGTCCTTAAAGAACTTCTTCCTTTGTGCGTAGGATAGTCCGGGTGGTATCTCCTGACAAACCAAATAGTTAACAAAATCAGCAAACCATGGTTCGTTACCTTTGGAGATCACATCGATGCACTCCTCAATAAGGTGTAGGTGTTCGTCCGGGAAGGAGTCGTCGATGGGTAAATGGTCGTCCTCTAGATGTGTTAGGCGACTCAAATGATCCGCAACAAAATTTTCTTAACCTTTCTTGTCGCGGATCTCAAGATCGAATTCTTGTAGGAGAAGAATCCATCTAATTAGCCTTGGCTTCGCATCTTTCTTCGCAAGGAGGTACCGGATCGCAGCATGATCCGTGTAGACAATCACCTTTGCACCTACAAGATAAGAGCGAAACTTGTCAATAGCATAGACAATGGCTAAAAACTCTTTTTCGGTAGTGGCGTAGTTGAGCTGCGCTTCATCTAGCGTCTTGCTAGCATAGTATATGGCATGGGTTCGCCCTTCCTTTCGTTGTCCAAGAACAGCTCCAATAGCTACGTCACTAGCATCGCACATAATCTCAAAGGGAAGAGTCCAATCCGGGGGTTGGATAATAGGTGCTGAAATTAGAGCTTGCCGAATGGTGTTAAACGCATCCAAACATTCCTGCGAAAAATCAAAAACCGTATCCTTCATCAATAGATTAGTGAGAGGTTTTGATATCTTAGAAAAGTCCTTAATGAAACGTCTATAAAATCCAGCATGTCCTAGGAAACTTCTTATCCCTTTCACCGAAATTGGGGGAGGAAGCTTCTCTATGGTCTCTATCTTAGCCTTGTCTACTTCTATCCCTCTATTAGAGACTAAGTGGCCTAATACAATTCCTTCCTTAACCATAAATTGACACTTCTCCCAATTAAGAACTAGGTTAGTGTCTTCACACTTTTGCAAAACAAGAGAAAGGTTAGAAAGGCAATCGTTAAAAGAGGAACCATATACGGAGAAGTCGTCCATGAAGACTTCCATGATTTCCTCTACGTATTCGGAGAAGATGGCCATCATGCACCGTTGGAAGGTGGCTGGGGCGTTGCAAAGCCCGAACGGCATTCTCCTATAAGCAAACGTACCCCATGGGCACGTGAATGTGGTCTTCTCTTGATCATCCGGGTGTATCGGAATCTGAAAGAAACCATTATAACCGTCAAGGTAGCAAAAATGTGAATGTTGTGCTAACCTTTCAAGCATTTGATCAATGAATGGCAATGGGAAATGATCCTTCCGCGTTGCATTGTTGAGCTTGCGGTAGTCTATGCACATCCGTCATCCCGTCACAGTTCGGGTAGGAATGAGTTCGTTGTTTTTGTTGGTGATGACCGTCATTCCTCCCTTCTTCGGAACTACTTGAACCGACTCACCCACTTACTATTGGAGATAGGGTAGATGATACCTGCATCAAGAAGCTTAAGAATTTCCTTCTTTACAACCTCCTTCATGGTCGGATTCAACCGCCTTTGAGGTTGTCTTGAAGTTATAAAATCTTCCTCCATTAGTATCTTATGCATGCATAGGGAGGGTTTAATTCCTACTAAGTCCTCAATAGTATAGCCTATAGCTTTCCTATGTTTCCTAAGGACAATCATGAGCTGATTATGTTCATCTATGCTTAGATCGGAACTAACAATAACCGGAAAGGTAGAATTAGATCCTAGAAAAGCGTACCTTAGATGAGTAGGAAGTGGTTTGAGTTCCATTGCTTTCGGAGCTTCCAATGATCCTTGAGAAGCATCCGATGTCTCCTTAGAAGTTTCTAAGGGTGATGAGTGTGTGGGAGAAGAGTTAGAAGAAGTTGAAGAAGTGTCTCGATCACTCCTTTCCACGCCAAAAATTACGGGTTCCTCATGGCCTCCACGGCCGTGGTTTAGGGCGTGGAAAGGAAATACGGTTGTCATGTCTTCTCCACGACCGTATAACTCCCTGGAGTGAGGCATGGTTTTGGTTGTGAAATCCACGGCCGTGGAATACAGGGTATGACCGTGGATTCTCACGTTTTCTGCCTCATCGTGGAGTTTTTCAAACTCCACGTCACCCATCTCTTCCTGTGCATCTAAGGCTTCAATTGCCTCATTGCACTCTTCTTCTTCCCCTACATTGGTTAGACTCATAGTGATAACCTTTTGTAAAGGATCGTTAAAGAGAATCGCACTTACCTCCTCCCTAGATAAACCCTCTTCATCTTGGATATCGAAAATAATCTCATCAAAGATTGGCTCCTTCACTAGAGTGGAAAGAACGAACTCTACTTTCTCTTCTCCTATATCAAAAGCGAGTCTACCATTCTTGCAATCGACTATGCAGCCGGAAGTTGCAAGAAACAGTCTTCCGAGTATGATCGGGACCGGACTATCTGCAGGAATGTCAAGCACGACAAAATCAATGGGAACAAAGAATTTACCTAGCTTGATCGGGACGTCTTCTATAATACCGACGGGGCGAGTGATGGATCGATCCGCCATGTACAACGTCATCTTCACCGGTTTAGGGTCGCCTAAACCGATCTTCCTACACAATACAAGTGGTATGATGCTCACACTTGCTCCTAAGTCACATATCGCATCGTACGTGACATCTCCCACTCCTATGGGAATGCAAAATGACCCCGGATCCTTTAGCTTTGGGGGCATTTTCTCCTTCATGGTTTTGATGAGATCCGAAGAATCCGAACTCATCTTAACCTCTCCGAAATCTTCTAGCTTCCTCTTGTTAGAGAGGAGCTCCTTTAAGAACTTGCCATAAGCCGGCATACCTACAATAGCATCAATAAATGGTATATTAATATGCAGCTTGCTCATGAGTTCTATGAACTTACCAAATTGTTTATCTAGGCGCGCTCTCGCTCTAGATTGAGGGAATGGTAGGGGAGGTTTATAAGCTGGAGGAGGAACGTAGACATCTTCCTTCTCCTTCCCCTTCTCTTTCTCCTTGTCCTTTTCTACGGAGACTTCAACAAACTTTGGCTGCGGATCGGTGGTAGTCACTCCGCTCCTAGTTGTGATTGTCATAACCCTTCCCTTAGGGTTGTCCTCCGTCTTTCCTGGAAGCTTCCCTTGATTCCTAGGAACTTCCTCCGCATGGTTGAACATTTGGTTTTCCAAAACCTTTTGAGCTTTGTCAACCTTAGAAATTTGATCATCAACATTAATGATGCGGTTCTCCAACCCTTGTAGTTTTCCCAAAATCGTTTCCAACATGGGATCGGGCTTCTCCTTCCCCGAAGTGTTTCCTCCATTAGATGATTGCCCCTGGCTTCTCAAAGGAGTAGAGGAAGAGGAAGGTGGAGTTAGTGAATTAGAATTGGAAGGATAAGAGTTACCGGAATTTTGTTGATTGGAGCACCAATTGTTGTTACTTGAACCCCTATTGTTGTTCCAATTGTTGTTCCGGCCGTTATTATTGTTGTTGTTGCCATTCCAATTGTTGCTCCGGTTATTATTCCGGTTGTTGTTGTTGTTGCGGTTTGTGTTATCACCGCCATTGTTGTTGCCCAAATAGCCAACATCCTTCTCTTGTTGCTTTGGGAAGTTGGTCTTGATAGCCTCCTTCAACTCTTTGATTTCATTGTTGAGGGAGAAAATCTGATTTTGAGCTTCATGTGTGAGCTTTGCTCCTTGCTTCACACGAGGGCAATCCAATAACAAGTCCTGAAACCTTTCCCAAGATTGAAACAAACTTTCGTTAGGTCTCATGGAAAAAGCATTAATCTTACCTCTAAGTTCCACCGTTTTGGATGGCGGAAAGAATTTGGTGAGGAACTCCGCGGAAAGGTCTTCCCACGTGTCTAGTTTCCCCCTAGGAAGAGCTTGGTACCAAGACAACGCTTTCCCTTTCAAAGAGAAGAAGAAAGGCTTGAGCTTATAGTTGTTGGTAGTAGCGCTCTTTGGTCTCATTGTGTCCATCATACACTCAAAGTTCTGCAAGTGTTGGTGTGGAGATTCAGCGCTTGTCCCGCCAAATTAGTTTTGGCGAACAAGAGTAATGACTTGAGGGTTGAAGCTAAACCCTTGCACATCATCAACATCAAAGTTCACGCCCAAACGGCGTGGTTGTTGTGTTGGATCCATCCGCTGGCCAAGAATTCTTGGCTCTTCATCTACACGTTCGATCCTCATATTCCTAGGCGGAACACGACGATTGGCAGCTCCTCGTGGATGGAAAGGATTCACATTGATCGTGGGATCAATTTCCTCTAACGGAGGCATGGAAGAATCACTATCATCAGCGGATGAGTGACTTTTTCTTCTAGATCTTGATGCTCTTCTTGAGGATTTCTTGCTTCCCTTATTCTTAAGGTCGCTTAGCTCTATCCTCATTTGGAAGATCATGTCTTGTAGATTGTTAACTTGAGATTGATGACGATCCATTTCATCCTGGCGAAGGGTCTCATTCCATTGGAGTTGAGCTTCCTTCTCCGCCAACTCCGCTTGAAGATCACGTTCGTGTCCTTCAGCCATCTTCTTTTCCTTGCGCTTTTACCTTAAAGTTTTCTCTAGCTCTTGATCAAGAGGTAAGAGATCTTCGGTGTTCCTAGACCTGCGCATGCACTCAAAGTGATATCAAATAACGAGAGCAAGCTCCCAAGCTTGACAACCGGCTACCGAATTCGGCCGAAACCAAATCCCCGGCAACGGCGCCAAAAACTCAAAAACTTGTTCGCCCCTAAAGGTGTGTGCAAATAAGCTTTAAATTTATAAAACTAGAATTAAGCAAGTGAACCCGCAGTGTACGGATCGACGTAGTTAAGCAAGAATTCCAGAGTATCGAACACAGGGATTTGGGTGGGAACAAATTCAATTGCAGATTATCAAGCGAGTAAGTATGAGAGCTTTTGCAAATATTAGGAAAACAACAATCCTAAAGATCCAAGTATCCAGCTGTGGCAATCGATTCAAGATATACTAATGATATAAAGACAGAGTTGAGATATGCAAAGGTATACTAATGTAAGGTAATCGTACGGTGAAGTTCCAAAAACCTTATATGACTCACCTACAACACACTCTCTATACAGGTTGTTGAGGCTTCAATATAGAAAGGTTCTAAAGGCAAGAATTAATGTCAAATACCCAAACTTGTAATCCAAGGATAAAGACTAACCCGCAGTGTACGGGTTTAAATTTATAACCCTAGACTTAAGCTTAAAACAAGGATGCGAACCCGCAGTGTACGGGTCAATCGTAGTAAAAGCAAGAAAATTCCAGGGGTCGATCACAGGGACTCGGTGAAACAAAGTCAACACGGTATGCTACGTTAGTTCTAACCACAAGAGCGATTAACACAATCAAAGATGAATAAGAAGTCAATAAAGCAAACATGCAATTCTAGGGATTAAAGCATCTAGTTGTGGTTCCAACTCAAGATCTATAGATAAGCGGACAAAGCTGAGATTTTTGCGTGGGGAAGGTGTTTCTAAAGTAGAGTAGATCACCGGGTAAGTCTCACTACACACTAATCCTAAACCGTAACTCCTATTACCGGGTAAGTCTCAAGGAATCAAGATAAAGAACTATAACCTTAAACTAACACACCATCTAAGGGAATAGAATCAACCTTTATCGGGTAAGTCTCAGGCTAACTCACAAAGATGGGATGGAAGCACACTCAAACCCCAATAAAGGATAAACCTTTATTACCTACACTTATGATCGTTGGTACACAAACTAAGGAATTACCGGGTAAGTCTCATCCTAAGCTTGCTTTGAACCAGGAAGGTGTAATAAGAATAGGATTTGGCAAACTCTAACACTTAACTCTCAGTTACGGATCAAATAAGTCACCTCGATCAGAAGAATTCCACCCCGGCCGAGATGTTCATCAACCGAACGAGATGCTTAGGGTTAAGGTTAAAGACTCGAACTTTCAGGATCCTACTGGAATCTAAGATTATTCTATCATTGTTTTTCCCACAACCTTCAGCCAATCACCCTAGAATCACACAAGGAAATTAGCCACTCATCATCATAATGAAAGTATTAAAATATATAGGAAGAAGGTGAATATTTGAACAAAGAAGAATTTAATGAAAAGACTTCAATAACTGAATCAAATATCACAACAAAGCGTTCTTTGGATAATAATCCAACAAGACAAGACAACAATTGAGGGAATTGAAGACAATCTTACAAAACCCTTCAATAAAGCTATAAAAGCTATGAACTTCAATCTTCCTTCAACCTTCAAAAAGGTTCTTCAAATCTCCCAACTTGGAGTAGGCTGCTGCTGCGTATTTTTCGGTGTAAGCGGGATGTTGGAATTGTGGAAATCCAACCCTTTTTATAGGAAAATAATCCTCCAAAGATAATAAATCTTAGAAAGATATTTTCCCATAAATATAGGTAAAATATATGATTCTACGTATCTCCTTCCTTCCAGGTGCCAAGCCCAAAAATATAAGATCACTTTCCAAATTTAAAAGATCTCAGCCAAGAATAAAATATTCTCGCCGCGTCCCAGGTGTTCGCCTCGGTCGAGTTGACTTCTCTGGATCACCTCGGTCGAGGTGAATCTGTAGTCAACCGAGGTGAATCACAACTGAATGTGAAATCTCTCCTCTGGATCACCTCGATCTAGGTGTTCACCTCGGTCTAGGTGTTCACCTCGGTCTAGGTGTTCACCTCAGTCTAGGTGTTCACCTCGGTCTAGGTGTTCACCTCGGTCTAGGTGTTCACCTCAGTCTAGGTGTTCACCTCGGTCTAGGTGACACTGTAGCTGACCTAGGTGAATTTCAGCTGCGTGTAAATCTCTTAAATCTGGTCCAAAGTGAATCTTTAATCCATGGCTATGCTTCCTGGATGGTTCCTTATGTTCCTGAATGTAGCTCCAAATGACTAATGACTCCTTTTGGCTCCTTTTTGATGCAAAACGTGCCATATTACCTGCAATTACAACGAAACTAGGTGTAGATCTCGATTCTCGCAAAGGTAGATGAAATGGTAATAGAATCACATATTATACATACGAACATGCATATTATTGAAGATAAAACGTCCAAACAAACCCCAAAATATAGACTATAATTCATGCTATCAAAATACCCCATACTTAGCCCTTGCTTGTCCCCAAGCAAGTTCCTCATATAGAAGACAAGATAGAATGGATTATAAGTCAATAAAATCAATGAAAAAGTCTTTCTAAAACATTTTATGGTGTGCAACTATCATAGATCACTCTAAGAGAATACTTCCTGGAATTTAGAAACTCAATATGCTCAAAACATTTTATAAATATAGGAAAGTTGTTCATCTTTGCACAAAATCATAGAATGCATAATAAATCATAATCATCGAAATTAATCATGTATAATCCAGTTTAAACCTCTAAGTCAATCAACAAGCTCAAGGTCTCAAGGGCTTCCCAAAAGAAAAGGTCAAGAAACGTGTGGGGTAAGGATGTATGTAAGGTAATGTGGTGCTAGAATCCGGGAAAAGGATGAACTTCACTTTCACTTTGACTTGCAACACCTTCCACCAATAAGCTTTGCTTATTTCGCACTTTTCTTTTACTTTACTTTTTGGGATGCATGGACAGAGGTGCACAATAACCGAAGCCTAGGAAATCTGCAATCATCAATTTCTCGAGATGCATCAAACCCTTGATGCACATACCATGACCCGTTAGGAATATCGCTCAATCCGACTTTGGCAAGACACAAACACCCGGCTATGTGAATGGTGCCGAGTTACTCATCTTCATGATTGACTTCCCCAAACCTAAAATTACTTTCTAGCACTTTCACTTCCAGCTACTTCTCAACTTTAACTTCACTTGCTTTCACCACTTCGCTTGCTTCCAAATTCCCGGATAGGTAAGGGAGGCAAAATGTATATGAGGGGTTAAGCATGATCAAGAAGAAGAAGAGAGAAGAATGAATTGCCTTGGTCTTTCCAGAAAGAAAGTGAGAGAACTTATCTTGTGGTGTCAACCTTCAAATTCAACATAATTTGGATAAAAACAAAGTATTAAACATGCCAATAATTTCAAACAAAACATTTAGCAACTTAAACATATTATAAAATCTTTCAAACACATAAAGAATTTAAAACCAGTCAGTAAGCAAGATCTTCACTGAGGTCATATCCAGATAAGAAACACGAAATCGTTTTCGAAAACTCTCAGTTAACCCACCTCGGTCGAGGTGTTCTTGGTCAACCGAGGTGAAACGCCTCGTTTGGCCAGAACTCCACCGGTCGAGGTCAAAAAATTTTTTTTTTAAAAACCAATTTTCTTTCAGTTTCGACGTTTTTCTCAATCAAATAACCTGTAAGTATGCATGTAGTCTCAGATAAACACATAGATGCAAAAGTGAAGCATAAATATAGATATCCGGTCAAATAGAGTCATACATCACATAAGTCAAACACATCAATAAACACCACATACTTAGGACACACTGTCCCAGTGGGTCGAAATAAGTCTAAGGACAGGATACTCACCGAACATAGCTAAACTGCATGAAGAAGTAAGAAATAGCTCCTAGATAAGACCATCTCGGTTGGTGAAGCACATCTCGGTCGAGGTGTTCTGAGAGTACCCGAGATGTATCTCAGTAAAGCTCGTTTCCTCAACTTCTCGAAATTTTGTTCTTCCAGTGTAGCTCCTGAACTGTGATCCTTCCTTTTGGAATACCTGGTTGTTGTCTAGAGGATAACAAAAACAAAGCAACTATCTAAACTAAACTAGAAAAGGGAGAAGAAAGCAATACCTTGGGTTGCCTCCCAAGAAGCGCTTGGTTTAAGGTCGCTAGCTGGACCCTTCTCCATAGAATTACTCAATGTACCTTGAACACCATGGAGTGCTCATCACATCCATCATAAAATTCTTCCAAAAAGGTTCCGGTTCCTAATTTCACCGGCAAATGGTAAGATCTCCCACGTACAAGCTTGTACGGTTTGATTCTCACCGGAATCCTTCTAGACTTCCTGCACTTCAATGGGACATTCCTCGTGTCCCATCCTTTCCTTGATCGAGAAAACAGTTTCTCGAGAATCATAGCAGCTTCCCCATCTATAGCTTGGGGATGGTACAGGGTCCTGAGCATGCGAGGGACCCCATACTTAAACAAGAGACTCTTCATCGCCTTAGCGGTGAAGCGCTTGTTAACTTCACTCCTTATAATCCAAGGAGCTTCCTCTTCCAACAATTTCAAGGAAGACTTCATCTTGATCTTGGGAGGTTCTTTCGGAAGAGACCTCCAACTCTCCGGTGCCTTCCTGAAAAATCTAGAAATATTAATAGGGAATTCAAATGAAGTAGGAGAATGTACCTTGCAAAGTTCTCCAAAGCTTGAGACAAGTTTCGTGTTGGGTTGATAATCCACCCACGAAATCTCTCTCAGTTCTGCTGGTCTTTCTTCCACCTTGACAACAATCTCAGTAATTTGGCCAAGGTTCTCTTCATCTTCCACTTCTGGTTTTGCAGATTCTTCTTCCATCTCGGTCGAGATCTCTTCCACCTCGGCCGAGGTCTCGGCAGTTGGATCGAGATCTTCCACATCCTCCGCTTCCACAGAAGCTTCAGGAGAAACTTCCGGTTCGACCAAAGGAATGCTTGGAACGTGCAACACTTCCTTATGCTCCTCTTTCGGCTTAGCATAGGATAGGGTGCTTTCCTTGAGCTCCTCCACCTTCTTCATCAACTTCTCCAATCTTGATTCGAGAGAGTCTTCAAAAGGTTGCTCATAAATGTTTTTAGGGACATTCTTCTCATCCCATATCGCAAGTTCACGCTGAATGACCTCTTCTCTTTCCCGTTCATTGCTGAACCAATAGAAGGAGTACTTCTCCTCCAAGTATTCATAATGGTCCGCCCTAGCACTTTGCCTTGCTATCCAGACTGGATCAAATGTAGTCATCGGAAATCCTGAAAACTACAAAACTCATAGAAAGAGTAGTTAGTAGCAACAGGGGCAAGTGCCCCGAAAGCAAACCGTAACCGGCTCGGTCTAGACCAAGTCCCCGGCAACGGCGCCAAAAACTTGTTCGCTCCAAATGGTGTGTGCAAGCTTTAAATTTATAACCCTAGACTTAAGCTTAAAACAAGGATGCGAACCCGCAGTGTACGGGTCAATCGTAGTAAAAGCAAGAAAATTCCAGGGGTCGATCACAGGGACTCGGTTAAACAAAGTCAACACGGTATGCTACGTTAGTTCTAACCACAAGAGCGATTAACACAATCAAAGATGAATAAGAAGTCAATAAAGCAAACATGCAATTCTAGGGATTAAAGCATCTAGTTGTGGTTCCAACTCAAGATCTATAGATAAGCGGACAAAGCTGAGATTTTTGCGTGGGGAAGGTGTTTCTAAAGTGGAGTAGATCACCGGGTAAGTCTCACTACACACTAATCCTAAACCGTAACTCCTATTACCGGGTAAGTCTCAAGGAATCAAGATAAAGAACTATAACCTTAAACTAACACACCATCTAAGGGAATAGAATCAACCTTTATCGGGTAAGTCTCAGGCTAACTCACAAAGATGGGATGGAAGCACACTCAAACCCCAATAAAGGATAAACCTTTATTACCTACACTTATGATCGTTGGTACACAAACTAAGGAATTACCGGGTAAGTCTCATCCTAAGCTTGCTTTGAACCAGGAAGGTGTAATAAGAATAGGATTTGGCAAACTCTAACACTTAACTCTCAGTTACGGATCAAATAAGTCACCTCGGTCAGAAGAATTCCACCCCGGCCGAGATGTTCATCAACCGAACGAGATGCTTAGGGTTAAGGTTAAAGACTCGAACTTTCAGGATCCTACTGGAATCTAAGATTATTCTATCATTGTTTTTCCCACAACCTTCAGCCAATCACCCTAGAATCACACAAGGAAATTAGCCACTCATCATCATAATGAAAGTATTAAAATATATAGGAAGAAGGTGAATATTTGAACAAAGAAGAATTTAATGAAAAGACTTCAATAACTGAATCAAATATCACAACAAAGCGTTCTTTGGATAATAATCCAACAAGACAAGACAACAATTGAGGGAATTGAAGACAATCTTACAAAACCCTTCAATAAAGCTATAAAAGCTATGAACTTCAATCTTCCTTCAACCTTCAAAAAGGTTCTTCAAATCTCCTAACTTGGAGTAGGCTGCTGCTGCGTATTTTTCGGTGTAAGCGGGATGTTGGAATTGTGGAAATCCAACCCTTTTTATAGGAAAATAACCCTCCAAAGATAATAAATTTTAGAAAGATATTTTCCCATAAATATAGGTAAAATATATGATTCTGCGTATCTCCTTCCTTCCAGGTGCCAAGCCCAAAAATATAAGATCACTTTCCAAATTTAAAAGATCTCAGCCAAGAATAAAATATTCTCGCCGCGTCCCAGGTGTTCGCCTCGGTCTAGGTGTTCACCTCGGTCTAGGTGTTCACCTCAGTCTAGGTGTTCACCTCGGTCTAGGTGTTCACCTCGGTCTAGGTGTTCACCTCAGTCTAGGTGTTCACCTCGGTCTAGGTGATACTGTAGCTGACCTAGGTGAATTTCAGCTGCGTGTAAATCTCTTAAATCTGGTCCAAAGTGAATCTTTAATCCATGGCTATGCTTCCTGGATGGTTCCTTATGTTCCTGAATGTAGCTCCAAATGACTAATGACTCCTTTTTGCTCCTATTTGATGCAAAACGTGCCATATTACCTGCAATTACAACGAAACTAGGTGTAGACCTCGATTCTCGCAAAGGTAGATGAAATGGTAATAGAATCACATATTATACATACGAACATGCAGATTATTGAAGATAAAACGTCCAAACAAACCCCAAAATATAGACTATAATTCATGCTATCACTCTCTATACAGGTTGTTGAGGCTTCAATATAGAAAGGTTCTAAAGGCAAGAATTAATGTCAAATACCCAAACTTGTAATCCAGGATCAAGACTAACTTAACCGATTACGGTTATGACACTCAGAATCGAGGTAGAGGTTGTTGAGGCTTCACTACCACCTAGAAAAGGCAAGCCTAAACTAAGTTAAAGCAAATCTTTAACTTTGGATTAAAGTAAAAGCAGGTTCGTAAACTTAAGGGAAATTACGGGTAGATCTTGAGACTCCACGGCCGTGGAACTCAAGAACAAACCGTGATTTAGGGTTCGTCGACGATTCTCTCTAACTCTCAAGGTCTAATCTATTTACGATCGATCTATCATCATCTAAGCCACAACTATCAACCCTTCACCTTAGAATTGTTAAGGGTTTTTAGCCAATAACAGTCATGTTAATATCAAATTCAAAGATTAAAAGATTGAAAGATGAAAACTTCCGAAAACCTTCAATAAACTTCAAACCAGTCTCAAAGTCACAATCAAGAACGAATATTGTCAATAGATTCAGAATAAGGCAAACAAACACAATCTTAGGAAAGAAGGAAGAACGGGATGTCAATCCGTCTTCTAAATCAAACCTAAACAAGAAGAGAAATCTTCTTGCAACAATCTTCCAAAAACTTCGATCTTCCGCCAATCCGGAAATCTCAAGAGCAATCTCCACAAAAAGTGCGAGATTAGGGCAAATCCCCACACGAACTTCGATCTCCAACGAGATGTAAAATTGCCGCTAAGCGAAGGCGTAAACCAAGGTCTCAAGCGAGGTGTAAAGCGAGATGTAAAGCGAGATGACGGAATTTCTCTTCGTCCGTCTTTTTATAGGGCAAGATAAAATATCGGCCCGGCCCAATCTTCAAAAGATCGTGGCTTCAAAATGTGGCGAAAAAGATCGCCAAGATCACGGTCGTGGAAGGTTCCACGACCGTAATTTAGAGCGTGGAAAGTGTCACGGTTTGAACCATGGATTCCACGACCGTAATAGTTACTGGAATGCATCACGCCTCTCTTTGCAAAGTTCCACGGCCGTGGAACTAAACGTGGTTTGTAGTACGGCCGTATTTTAGAGCGTGGTTTAGGGCAAGAATGTGATTCTTCCCTAGCCTCGTGCATTCCTCAAGTTGAACTCCATTTTGCTCCTAATAATGCCCTCAATCCATGGACATACTCAATCAACTCTTCTTTGCTCGATTCCGTTCGGAAATGACTCTCAATCACCTATAATCAACATAAAGCTAGTGTAGACATCCATATCGACAATATAGGCAAACTAGCTCACAAATGCAACAATGCTAAATCAAAGACTATCAATATGAATCAAATACACTTAGAAAACGTGCCTAAAACATCACAATATTTCATGCTAACAAATAACCCCATACTTAACACTTGCTTGTCCCTAAGCAAGGTCTCTCAAAAAGCTTTAAACAAAAGTTAGGATGAAATATGTGTACCTTCTCAAAGCAATACTTCTTTTGGAGGAATGTGCCTTCTAAAGAATAGATCATTCTCAAATCTTGCTTCAATCGGTTATAAGACTTTCATACACTTAATCAAAGAGTAAAAAGTAAAGAAAATTCATGAATTAATCAAACTTCTAAACAAGCATCATAACCTTCAAACATTATCAAAATCAATCATAAGAAACTTCAATTTAGATCACCAAGTCATATAACATTCTTTTGATCTTAAGGACTTTCAAAGAAAAGGTCTAGAATGTGGAAGGGAAGGAAACTTTTAGGGAATGTGGTGCATGAATCCGGGAAAGTGGACAACTACCCTTCTTCTTCTTTTGCGGTTTCCGCAACACTTCTACTTAGAGCTTCGCTCTTCTTCCTTTCATTTTTCGACTTTACTTTTGGAGTTATGGATAGAGGTGCACAAAAACCGAAGCCTAGGAGATTGGCGTTTCTCAATTTCTATGAGATGCCTCAAACCCTTAACGCACATACCATAATCCGCTAGGAATATCGCTCAATCCGACTTTGGCAAGACACAAACACCCGGCTATGTGAATGGTGCCGAGTTACTCATCATCATGATTGACTTCCCCAAACCTAGAATTCCTTTCTCTTCTTTTGATTGCAAATAATTGCTCTCATGGCCCTCCCACATCAAACATGCCTTTTTCATTCACTTCTCCAAATTCCCGGATAGGTAAAGGAGCTCAATATTTCAATGAGGAGCTAAAATGATCAAAGAAAGAAGAAAGAGAAATCGAATTGCCTTAATCATCTCAACAAGAAGTATAAGAACTTATAGTGTGATTTCAACTTCAATTTCTCAACATGATTTAGGTAACATTCATCACATTATGAAACTTGCAAAAGAGGTAAAATTCATTCATTCAAATTCTTTTCAATTCACTATTCTTTTAAGCATGCAATTGTCATCAAACTCAATTCACAAGTAGCGATTATCATAGAAATCATCTCAATTCATTAGAAGCACATAATTTTCAAAATTTTTCAATTTTTATGGGTTTTTCAAGTTCTTTTTCATGCAATGCGAAAATGAAACGTGCAACAATATAATGAACATGCAAATAGTCTCGAATAGAAGCAAGCATAGTGAGTAAGAGTTATTACAAACTTTTAGTACATCCCACCCCATAGTTAGGACGAACATTGTCCCTAATGTTCAAAAGAAAGAAAGAAAAGAAGAAAAGAAAAAGAAACTCACAAAGTGGTGGTGGAATGTCTAAGGCAAACGGTCAATCATCAAATCCTCATCACTGCGGCGCTGGTGGAGGCGGGAATGGAGAGAAGCTAGGATCATAGAACCGCCCAAACTGCTGGCGGTAGACATCCCTCATCATGTGGTCGAGGTCGTCTAGGCGTCCGTCTCTAGCATCGGCTCGGATCTCCAATGCTCCTACTTTAACTTACTTTAACCCAAATCCCTGTGTCACAACCTTAATCATTTTTATGGTGAAGGGTTGATAGTTGTGGCTTAGATGATGATAGATCGATCGTAGTTTGATTGGACCCTGAGAGTTAGAGAAATATCGTCGACACCCTAAATCACGGTCTGTTCTTAGGTTTCCTTTTACTTTAATCCAAAGTTAAAGATTTGCTTTAACTTAGTCTTGGTTTGCCTTTTCTAGGTAGTAGTGAAGCCTCAACAACCTCTACTTCGATTTCGAGTGTCACAACCTTAATCGGTTAAGTTAGTCTTGATCCTTGGATTACAAGTTTGGGTATTTGACATTAATTCTTGCCTTTAGAACCTTTCTATATTGAAGCCTCAACAACCTGTATAGAGAGTGTCTTGTAGGTGAGTCATATAAGGTTTCTGGAACTTCACCGTACGATTACCTTACATTAGTATACCTTTGCATATCTCAACTCTGTCTTTATATCATTAGTATATCTTGAATCGATTGCCACAGCTGGATACTTGGATCTTTAGGATTGTTGTTTTCCCAATATTTGCAAAAACTCTCATACTTACTCGCTTGATAATCTACAATTGAATTTGTTCCCACCCAAATCCCTGTGTTCGGTACTCTGGAATTCTTGCTTAACTACGTCGATCCGTACACTGCGGGTTCGCTTGCTTAATTTCAGTTTTATAAATTTAAAGCTTGATTGCACGCACGCTAAGTGGCGAACAAGTTTTTGGCGCCGTTGCCGGGGATTTGGTTTCGGCCGAATTCGGTAGCCGGTTGTCAAGCTTGGGAGCTTGCTCTCGTTATTTGATATCACTTTGAGTGCATGCGCAGGTCTAGGAACACCGAAGATCTCTTACCTCTTGATCAAGAGCTAGAGAAAACTTTAAGGCAAAAGCGCAAGGAAAAGAAGATGGCTGAAGGACACGAACGTGATCTTCAAGCGGAGTTGGCGGAGAAGGAAGCTCAACTCCAATGGAATGAGACCCTCCGCCAAGATGAAATGGATCGTCATCAATCTCAAGTTAACAACCTACAAGACATGATCTTCCAAATGAGGATAGAGCTAAGCGACCTTAAGAATAAGGGAAGCAAGAAAACCTCAAGAAGAGCATCAAGATCTAGAAGAAAAGGTCACTCATCCGCTGATGATAGTGATTCTTCCATGCCACCGTTAGAGGAGATTGATCCCACGATCAATGTGAATCCTTTCCATCCACGAGGAGGTGCCAATCGTCGTGTTCCGCCTAGGAATGCGAGGATCGAACGTGTAGATGAAGAGCCAAGAACTCTTGGCCAGCGGATGGATCCAACACAACAACCACGCCGTTTGGGCGTGAACTTTGATGCTGATGATGTGCAAGGGTTTAGCTTCAACCCTCAAGTCATTACTCTTGTTCGCCAAAACCAATTTGGCGGGACAAGCGCTGAATCTCCACACCAACACTTGCAAAACTTTGAGTGTATGATGGAGACAATGAGACCAAAGAGCGCTACTACCAACAACTATAAGCTCAAGCCTTTCTTCTTCTCCTTGAAGGGGAAAGCATTGTCTTGGTACCAAGCTCTTCCTAGGGGGAAACTAGACACGTGGGAAGACCTTTCCGCGGAGATCCTCACCAAATTCTTTCGGCCATTTAAAACGGCGGAACTTGGAGGTAAGATTAATGCTTTTTCCATGAGACCTAACGAAAGTTTGTTTCAATCTTGGGAAAGGTTTCAGGACTTGTTATTGGATTGCCCTCATCATGGCATATCCAAACTTGCCTTGCTGGAGATTTACTACAAGGGGTTAGATGCGGGAACGCAATTCAACCTCCAATCCCTCTCATGTGGAACATTCATGGACATGAGGGAAGATGACGCTTGGGACTTCATTGAGAAGCAAGCAAGAGTCATAGAGAAGTATTCCCACCGGAAAGTGGAGGGAAATCGTGTGGAGCAAGGAGCAAAGCTCACACATGAAGCTCAAAATCAGATTTTCTCCCTCAACAATGAAATCAAAGAGTTGAAGGAGGCTATCAAGACCAATTTCCCAAAGAAACAAGAGAAGGATGTTGGCTATTTGGGCAACAACAATGGCGGTGATAACACAAACCGCAACAACAACAACAACCGGAATAATAACCGGAGCAACAATTGGAATGGCAACAACAACAATAATAACGGCCGGAACAACAATTGGAACAACAATAGGGGTTCAAGTAACAACAATTGGCGCTCCAATCAACAAAATTCCGGTAACTCTTATCCTTCCAATTCTAATTCACTAACTCCACCTTCCTCTTCCTCTACTCCTTTGAGAAGCCAGGGGCAATCATCTAATGGAGGAAACACTTCGGGGAAGGAGAAGCCCGATCCCATGTTGGAAACGATTTTGGGAAAACTACAAGGGTTGGAGAACCGCATCATTAAGGTTGATGATCAAATTTCTAAGGTTGACAAAGCTCAAAAGGTTTTGGAAAACCAAATGTTCAACCATGCGGAGGAAGTTCCTAGGAATCAAGGGAAGCTTCCAGGAAAGACGGAGGACAACCCTAAGGGAAGGGTTATGGCAATCACAACTAGGAGCGGAGTGACTACCACCGATCCGCAGCCAAAGTTTGTTGAAGTCTCCGTAGAAAAGGACAAGGAGAAAGAGAAGGGGAAGGAGAAGGAAGATGTCTACGTTCCTCCTCCAGCTTATAAACCTCCCCTACCATTCCCTCAATCTAGAGCGAGAGCGCGCCTAGATAAACAATTTGGTAAGTTCATAGAACTCATGAGCAAGCTGCATATTAATATACCATTTATTGATGCTATTGTAGGTATGCCGGCTTATGGCAAGTTCTTAAAGGAGCTCCTCTCTAACAAGAGGAAGCTAGAAGACTTCGGAGAGGTTAAGATGAGTTCGGATTCTTCGGATCTCATCAAAACCATGAAGGAGAAAATTCCCTCAAAGCTAAAGGATCCGGGGTCATTTTGCATTCCCATAGGAGTGGGAGATGTCACGTACGATGCGTTATGTGACTTAGGAGCAAGTGTGAGCATCATACCACTTGCATTGTGTAGGAAGAACGGTTTAGGCGACCCTAAACCGGTGAAGATGACGTTGTACATGGCGGATCGATCCATCACTCGCCCCGTCGGTATTGTAGAAGACGTCCCGGTCAAGCTAGGTAAATTCTTTGTTCCCATTGATTTTGTCGTGCTTGACATTCCTGCAGATAGTCCGGTCCCGATCATACTCGGAAGACCGTTTCTTGCAACTTCCGGCTGCATAGTCGATTGCAAGAATGGTAGACTCGCTTTTGATATAGGAGAAGAGAAAGTAGAGTTCGTTCTTTCCACTCTAGTGAAGGAGCCAATCTTTGATGAGGATATTTTCGATATCCAAGATGAAGAGGGTTTATCTAGGGAGGAGGTAAGTGCGATTCTCTTTAACGATCCTTTACAAAAGGTTATCACTATGAGTCTAACCAATGTAGGGGAAGAAGAAGAGTGCAATGAGGCAATTGAAGCCTTAGAAGCACAGGAAGAGACGGGTGAAGTGGAGTTTGAAAAACTCCACGATGAGGCATAAAACGTGAGAATCCACGGTCATACCCTGTATTCCACGGCCGTGGATTTCACAACCTAAACCATGCCTCACTCCAGGGAGTTATACGGTCGTGGAGAAGACATGACAACCGTATTTCCTTTCCACGCCCTAAACTACGGCCGTGGAGGCCATGAGGAAACCGTAATTTTGGGCGTGGAAAGGAGTGATCGAGACACTTCTTCAACTTCTTCTAACTCTTCTCCCACACACTCATCACCCTTAGAAACTTCTAAGGAGACATCGGACGCTTCTCAAGGATCATTGGAAGCTCTGAAAGCAATGGAACTCAAACCACTTCCTACTCATCTAAGGTACGCTTTTCTAGGATCTAATTCTACCTTTCCGGTTATTGTTAGTTCCGATCTAAGTATAGATGAACATAATCAGCTCATGATTGTCCTTAGGAAACATAGGAAAGCTATAGGCTATACTATTGAGGACTTAGTAGGAATTAAACCCTCCCTATGCATGCATAAGATACTAATGGAGGAAGATTTTAGAACTTCAAGACAACCTCAAAGGCGGTTGAATCCAATCATGAAGGAGGTTGTCAAGAAGGAAATTCTTAAGCTTCTTCATGCAGGTATCATCTACCCTATCTCCGATAGTAAGTGGGTGAGTCCGGTTCAAGTAGTTCCGAAGAAGGGAGGAATGACGGTCATCACCAACAAAAACAACGAACTCATTCCTACCCGAACTGTGACGGGATGGCGGATGTGCATAGACTACCGCAAGCTCAATAATGCAACGCGGAAGGATCATTTCCCATTGCCATTCATTGATCAAATGCTTGAAAGGTTAGCACAACATTCACATTTTTGCTACCTTGACGGTTATAGTGGTTTCTTTCAGATTCCGATACACCCGGATGATCAAGAGAAGACCACATTCACGTGCCCATGGGGTACGTTTGCTTATAGGAGAATGCCGTTTGGGCTTTGCAACGCCCCAGCCACCTTCCAACGGTACATGATGGCCATCTTCTCCGAATACGTAGAGGAAATCATGGAAGTCTTCATGAACGACTTCTCCGTATACGGTTCCTCTTTTAACGATTGCCTTTTTAACCTTTCTCTTGTTTTGCAAAGGTGTAAAGACACTAACCTAGTTCTTAATTGGGAGAAGTTTCAATTTATGGTTAAGGAAGGAATTGTATTAGGCCACTTAGTCTCTAATAGAGGGATAGAAGTAGACAAGGCTAAGATAGAGACCATAGAGAAGCTTCCTCCCCCAATTTCGGTGAAAGGGATAAGAAGTTTCCTAGGACATGCTGGATTTTATAGACGTTTCATTAAGGACTTTTCTAAGATATCAAAACCTCTCACTAATCTGTTGATGAAGAATGCGGTTTTTGAGTTTTCGCAGGAATGTTTGGATGCGTTTAACACCATTCGGCAAGCTCTAATTTCAGCACCTATTATCCAACCCCCGGATTGGACTCTTCCCTTTGAGATTATGTGCGATGCTAGTGACGTAGCTATTGGAGCTGTTCTTGGACAACGAAAGGAAGGGCGAACCCATGCCATATACTATGCTAGCAAGACGCTAGATGAAGCGCAGCTCAACTATGCCACTACCGAAAAAGAGTTTTTAGCCATTGTCTATGCTATTGACAAGTTTCGCTCTTATCTTGTAGGTGCAAAGGTGATTGTCTACACGGATCATGCTGCGATCCGGTACCTCCTTGCGAAGAAAGATGCGAAGCCAAGGCTAATTAGATGGATTCTTCTCCTACAAGAATTCGATCTTGAGATCCGCGACAAGAAAGGTTCAGAAAATTCTGTTGCGGATCATTTGAGTCACCTAACACATCTAGAGGACGACCATTTACCCATCGACGACTCCTTCCAGGACGAACACCTACACCTTATTGAGGAGTGCATCGATGTGATCTCCAAAGGTAACGAACCATGGTTTGCTGATTTTGTTAACTATTTGGTTTGTCGGGAGATACCACCCGGACTATCCTACGTACAAAGGAAGAAGTTCTTTAAGGACGTCCGGGAATACTATTGGAACGAGCCTCTCCCTTTCAAGAGAGGTCCGGATAGCATCATTCGGCGATGTGTGCCGGAAGATGAGATGCAAAGTGTCATCCTCCATTGTCATTCACTACCATGTGGAGGACACGCTAGTTCGAACAAGACTAGCGCAAAGGTATTGCAATCTGAATTCTTTTGGCCTACTTTGTTTAGAGATGTGCAATCCTTTGTTTCTTGCTGCGATGCTTGTCAAAGAACAGGCAATATCTCTAGGAGGAATGAGATGCCCCTCAACAACATCCAAGAGGTGGAGATTTTCGACGTTTGGGGAGTTGATTTTATGGGACCATTCCCATCCTCTTGTGGAAACCAATACATACTATTGGCGGTGGATTATGTTTCTAGATGGGTGGAAGCAATTGCCTCTCCCAGCAATGATGCCATGATGGTGGTTAAGTTCTTCAACAAGACCATTAGTGATGGAGGTGGGACGCCAAGGACGATCATTAGTGATGGAGGTTCTCACTTCATTGCCCGGCGCTTTGAAGCTCTTCTAACTAAGTATGGGGTTACTCACAAGATCGCTACCCCTTACCATCCACAAACGAGTGGACAAGTTGAGATCTCAAATAGGGAGATCAAAGGAATCTTAGAGAAGACGGTTTCAAGGACTAGGAAGGATTGGTCTTTGAAGCTTTACGATGCATTGTGGGCATACCGGACTGCATACAAGACCCCCATAGGAACCACACCATACAACCTTGTATATGGGAAGTCTTGTCACTTGCCGGTAGAGTTGGAGCACAAAGCGTTTTGGGCTATCAAGTGGTTGAACTTCAGCATGAAGGAAGCGGGAGAGAAGCGTCTCCTAGACATCAATGAGCTGGATGAACTCCGCTTGAATGCTTATGAAAACGCTAAGATCTATAAGGAGAGAGCAAAGCGTTGGCATGATAAGCATATCATTCCAAAGGACTTCAAAGAAGGAGATCAAGTTCTCCTCTTCAATTCAAGGCTTCGTCTCTTTCCAGGCAAGCTTAAATCTCGTTGGACCGGACCTTTTCTAATTAATCGTATTTTCCCCCATGGTGCAGTTGAAGTATGGGGTGAAGCGAGCGGAACTTTTAAGGTGAACGGCCAACGACTCAAGAAGTATACGCCGGAACTCCAAGCTGAGGAGTTTGCGCCTACCGCACTCGAATAAGTGCGAGAATGGTCTAGCTACAGACCTTAAACAAATCGCTTCTTGGGAGGCAACCCAAGATATTACATTTTCGTTTTCGTTTTCAATTCATAGTTTAGCTTAGAATAGACGTTTTTGCTTTGTTTTTGCCTTCGATTCCTTCCGGTATGTTCGTGTTTTTGGATGTAGGAACGATAGAAAAGGATAGGGGGAGGATAATGTTGAAGAAAACTGACGAAATCTGGACTTTGGAACTTTACAGAGGGTTCCACTGCCTAAACCACGGTCGTGACAGCTATAGTGACTGTAATTTCCAAAAGCCTTTGAAAAATCACCAAAACCACGGTTCCGTACACTTCCACGGCCGTGGAACACCCTGACAGACCGTGATTTTCAAAAATTTTGCCTGTGACTATATAAACCACATTCTTCACAAAAATCATCCCAAAAACCCCTCTTCCACGCCCTAATAGCCGAAATCCACGACCCTCTCTCAAATCCTCGTTTCTTAATCGTTTTTAACGATTCTTCCTCCTAAACTGAAGCAAACTCGACCACCAACAAGATCCAAGCGACAAATCGAGCGGAAATTCACCAACAAACGCGCTATTCGGATTTTTCAATCCGAAAAAAAATAGGTTTTTCCTCTCTTCTTGATTCTTGTCGATTTGGTTCGTTTTTGTTAGAGATTTTAGGAAGAACTGATTGAGATTGGAAGAAATTAGATTAGGACTGCCTGTTGTGGAGATTGATTGCTGATTTGCTGAGATTTGCGACTTTCTGAGACGAATCACGGTCTTTGGAGGAATTACAGCCGTGGTTTCCATAGAACAGCCCGTAATTTTCGACAGAATGGACTTTGTAAGGAGAGTTTCGGGGAGGATCAAAGAGAAGAAGAATGATCAGAATAAGAAAAGGAAGGGTAATCCCTCCTCATCCTCATCCTCTAGGGCACCACCACCCTCTTCCCCTTCACCTCCATCCTCACCTTCACCTCCATCCTCACCTCCTCACCCTAGAATCCCGACCATACACGACGATCATCTCGATGCACTCGAGAGGATCAAGGAGAGGCCAGTGATTGGCCCTAGATACTTGTTGTTGGAGGATCTAGCTCCTCTCAACATAGTTGATGACCTCACTTGGCTCTTGGATAGAGCCGGACTTATGAGGAGATTACACGGGAGGTTGTGACATCTTTTGAGCACAGCCATATAGACAGGACCGTCTCTTTCCGTCTCAGGGAAAGAGACTACCATTTTAGCATCCGTGAGTTTGGGACCATTTTCGGGTTTCAAGAGACCTTTAACGGTCGCTTTCCTAGTGGCGTTTACGCCAATGATTTTTTGGAGGAGGTGGCAATGATTAACGCTAGCGAGGACCGCTGGCAGCCCGCTGACACCAAGGCTAGGTTGATGTACCACCTAGCCTTGAAGATTGCTCATCGTGTTCTTTCGGAGTGTCTCTTTCCTAGGACGGAGACGCCCCAAAAGATCAAGACGGATGAGCTCTTTTTACTCTACTCCATGTTGTATGGACGCCGTGCTGATTGTGCTACTCTCTTGGCTGCTACTTTGAGCAAGCTCAAGAACAAGTTTTTGGCGCCGTTGCCGGGGAAATATCGTTAATCATTTTTATGGTGAACGGTTGATAGTTGTGGCTTAGATGATGATAGATCGATCGTAATTTGATTGGACCCTGAGAGTTAGAGAAATATCGTCGACACCCTAAATCACGGTCTGTTCTTAGGTTTCCTTTTACTTTAATCCAAAGTAAAAGATTTGCTTTAACTTAGTCTTGGTTTGCCTTTTCTAGGTAGTAGTGAAGCCTCAACAACCTCTACTTCGATTTCGAATGTCACAACCTTAATCGGTTAAAGATTTGTGATTTACTTCAGTTTACGAACCTTGCTTTTACTTTAGATTGTGATTTGTCGACGATATCTCTCTAACTCTCAGGGTTCAATTTTTATGATTTAAAGCAAATCTTTAACTTTGGATTAAAGTAAAAGCAGGTTCGTAAACTTAAGGGAAATTACGGGTAGATCTTGAGACTCCACGGCCGTGGAACTCAAGAACAAACCGTGATTTAGGGTTCGTCGACGATTCTCTCTAACTCTCAGGGTCTAATCTGTTTACGATCGATCTATCATCATCTAAGCCACAACTATCAACCCTTCACCTTAGAATTGTTAAGGGTTTTTAGCCAATAACAGTCATGTTGATATCAAATTCAAAGATTAAAAGATTGAAAGATGAAAACTTCCGAAAACCTTCAATAAACTTCAAACAAATCTCAAAGTCACAATCAAGAACGAATATTGTCAATAGATTCAGAATAAGGCAAACAAACACAATCTTAGGAAAGAAGGAAGAACGGGATGTCAATCCGTCTTCTAAATCAAACCTAAACAAGAAGAGAAATCTTCTTGCAACAATCTTCCAAAAACTTCGATCTTCCGCCAATCCGGAAATCTCAAGAGCAATCTCCACCAAAAGTGCGAGATTAGGGCAAATCCCCACACGAACTTCGATCTCCAACGAGATGTAAAATTGCCGCTAAGCGAAGGCGAAAACCAAGGTCTCAAGCAAAGTGTAAAGCGAGATGACGGAATTTCTCTTCGTCTGTCTTTTTATAGGGCAAGATAAAATATCGGCCCGGCCCAATCTTCAAAAGATCGTGGTTTCAAAATATGGCAAAAAAGATCGCCAAGATCACGGTCGTGGAAGGTTCCACGACCGTAATTTAGAGCATGGAAAGTGTCACGGCTTGAACCATGGATTCCACGACCGTAATAGTTACTGGAATGCATCACACCTCTCTTTGCAAGGTTCCACGGCCGTGGAACTAAACGTGGTTTGTAGTACGGCCGTATTTTAGAGTGTGGTTTAGGGCAAGAACGTGATTCTTCCCTAGCCTCGTGCATTCCTCAAGTTGAACTCCATTTTGCTCCTAATAATGCCCTCAATCCATGGACATACTCAATCAACTCTTCTTTGCTCGATTCCGTTCGGAAATGACTCTCAATCACCTATAATCAACATAAAGCTAGTGTAGACATCCATATCGACAATATAGGCAAACTAGCTCACAAATGCAACAATGCTAAATCAAAGACTATCAATATGAATCAAATATACTTAGAAAACGTGCCTAAAACATCACAATATTTCATGCTAACAGTGATCCAACATATGTGGCGCCACCTCCATACAAGCCACCACTACCGTTCCCACAATCACGAGCAAGAGCTTGTTTGGACAAGCACTTTGGTAAATTCCTTGAACTCATGTCTAAATTGCATATTAACATTCCGTTCATGGATGCTATCTTAGGTATGCCGGCATATGGCAAGTTCTTGAAAGAAATACTCTCCAACAAAAGGAAGTTGGAGGAGTATGGGGAAGTAAGGATGACGAAGAGGTCCTCGAAATTGATCCAAACAATGAAGGAGGAGATGCCTCCTAAGCTAAGAGATCCGGGATCTTTTTGCGTGCCAATCGGAGTGGGAGAAGTGAAGTATGAAGCCCTTTGTGATCTTAGGGCAAGTGTGAGCATCATACCGCTTGCACTTTGCAACAAGGTTGGGGTAGGAGAGCCTAAACCGGTCAAGATGACCCTTTACATGGCGGACCGCTCTATTACTCACCCGGTTGGGATATTGGAAGACATACCGGTGCAACTCGGGAAGTTCTATGTGCCGATTGATTTTGTTGTCTTGGACATCCCGGCGGACTATCCGGTTCCCATCATCTTAGGGAGACCTTTCCTAGCCACTTCCGGATGCTTGGTGGATTGTAAGAATGGAATTCTCTCCTTCAACATTGGAGAAGAGAATATCAAGTTCAAGCTGTCCACAATGATGAAAGGGCCAACCCTTGATGAAGATGTATTCAACATTGTCGAGCAAGAGGAGTCTAGAGAAGTTGTGAGCTCGATCTTGATCAAGGACCCCTTGGAGAAGGTTCTTAGTTTAAGCTTGATGGAGGAAGGTGTTGAGGAGGCTTGCAATGAAGAAATCAAGGCCTTAGAAACATTAGAAAAGGAGACAAGAGCTGAAATTGAAGACCACGAGAGTATGCTGAGTTCCTGTAGGAACCACGGTCGTGGAAGGTGTTCCACGGCCGTGGATGTGCCAGGACCCGTGGAGTTGCCCGTGATTTCCCCAGAAGCAGCCCTTGTTGTTGATCAAGCATCAAGGAGTCTTGGAGAGCCTTCATTTGCTTTGGATTCATCTCAACCAACGTTATTTGGATCGTCTCCGCTTGATAAAGGTCCTCCTAAACTTGAACTCAAACCCCTCCCCTCTCATTTAAAGTATGCTTTTCTTGGTGATAATTCTACATATCCGGTGATTGTGAATGCATGCTTGAATGATAATGAACTTGCTAAGTTGTTGCATGAGCTAAGATTGCATAGAAAAACCATTGGCTATACTATTGATGATTTAGTTGGCATTAAGCCCTCTTTGTGCATGCATAAGATATTGATGGAAGATGACCATAAACCCTCTATTGAACATCAAAGAAGATTGAATCCTATAATGAAAGAGGTAGTCAAGAAAGAGATCATTAAGTTGCTAGATGCGGGAATCATCTACCCTATCTCGGATAGTAAGTGGGTTAGTCCCGTTCATGTGGTTCCTAAGAAAGGTGGGATGACCGTAGTGACTAATGAGAACAATGAACTAATCCCAACTAGGACGGTTACGGGATGGAGGATGTGTATTAACTATAGGAAGCTTAACATGGCCTCTAGGAAAGATCACTTCCCCCTTCCTTTCATTGACCAAATGCTAGAGAGGTTAGCTCAACATTCTCACTTTTGCTATTTAGATGGCTATAGTGGATTCTTCCAAATCCCCATCCACCCCGATGACCAAGAGAAAACCACATTTACATGTCCATGGGCACTTTTGCATATAGGAGAATGCCATTTGGGTTGTGTAATGCACCCGCCACCTTCCAAAGGTGTATGATGGCTATATTTTCTGAGTACATTGAGAATATCATGGAAGTGTTTATGGATGATTTTTCTGTTTATGGATCTTCCTTTGATGATTGCTTAGCCAACTTGTCTCTAGTGCTAAAAAGATGCGAGGAGACTAACCTAGTCTTGAATTGGGAGAAATGCCACTTCATGGTAAGTGAAGGTATTGTGTTGGGACACTTGGTGTCCAACCGTGGCATTGAGGTTGATAGGGCTAAGATAGAGACCATAGAGAAGTTGCCACCACCTACCTCGGTGAAGGGGGTAAGGAGTTTTTTAGGGCATGCCGGTTTCTACCGGAGGTTTATTAAAGATTTCTCTAAGATTTCTAAGCCTCTCACTAACCTACTAATGAAAGATGTTGAGTTTGTATTCTCCAAGGATTGCCTTGAAGCTTTTTGTAGGTTGAAGAATGCTTTGATCTCCGCACCTATCATGCAACCTCCGGATTGGAGTTTACCGTTTGAGATCATGTGTGACGCGAGTGATGTAGCCGTTGGGGCTGTTTTGGGGCAAAGGAAAGATGGGCTCACACATGCCATTTATTACGCTAGCAAGACGCTAGATGATGCCCAACTCAATTATGCTACCACCGAGAAGGAATTGCTAGCGGTAGTGTATGCATTTGAGAAGTTCCGCTCATATCTTGTTGGAGCGAAGGTCATAGTATATACGGATCATGCTGTGATCCGTTATCTCCTTACGAAGAAGGATGCCAAACCTAGGTTGATTCGGTGGATCCTTCTTCTTCAAGAATTTGATTTGGAAATCTGGGACAAGAAGGGGTCCGAAAACTCTGTGGCGGACCACCTTAGTAGACTACCTCCATTGGAACTTAATAGAGATGACATCCCAATTGATGACTCATTCCGGGATGAGCAATTGCAAATGGTGGAGGAGTGCTTGTTCCAAGTGTCTAGAGGAAGTGAGCCATGGTATGCCGACATTGTGAACTATCTTGTGTGTGAGGAAGTGCCTCCCGGTTTGTCACATGCCCAAAGGAAGAAGTTCTTCAAAGATGTGAGGCACTACTATTGGAGTGAACCACTTTTGTTCAAAAGAGGGCCGGATGGAGTCTTTAGAAGATGCATACCGGAGGATGAGGTGGAGAGTGTGATCCGCCATTGCCATTCCTTGCCATGTGGAGGGCATGCTAGCTCACACAAAACATGTGCGAAGGTGTTGCAATCGGGCTTCTTTATGCCAAGTTTGTTCAAGGATGTGCAAAGCTTTGTGGTAGCTTGTGATGCTTGCCAAAGGACGGGCAACATCTCAAGGAGGAATGAGATGCCCTTGAACAACATACAAGAGGTGGAGATATTTGATGTGTGGGGTGTGGACTTCATGGGACCATTCCCCTCTTCATGTGGCAACCTCTACATCCTTTTGACGGTGGACTATGTTTCGAGATGGGTGGAGGCAATCGCCTCTCCTACAAATGACGCCAAGGTTGTGGTACGGTTTTTCAACCGAGTGATCTTCCCTAGGTTTGGAACACCAAGGGTGATCATAAGTGATAGAGGGAAGCACTTCACCAATAGGAACTTTGGAGCACTTTTGGCTAAGTATGGGGTGACTCATAAGGTGGCAACACCTTACCATCCCCAAACTAGTGGTCAAGTGGAGATCTCCAACCGGGAGATATAGGGAATTCTTGAGAAGACGGTCTCTAGGACAAGAAAGGATTGGGCTATGAAGCTCGATGATGCCTTGTGGGCATATAGAACCGCTTTCAAGACACCGATTGGTACCACTCCTTACAAGTTAGTCTATGGCAAGTCTTGCCACCTTTCGGTAGAGATGGAGCATAGAGCATATTGGGCCATTAGATGGTTGAATTTTGACCTCAAGAAGGCCGGAGAGAAAAGGTTGCTAGACATGAACGCTCTTGAGGAGATCCGGTTGGATGCTTATGAAAATGCCCGGATCTACAAGGAAAGGACCAAACGGTGTCATGATAAGCGCCTCATCCCGAAGGAGTTGAGTGAAGGCAACCTTGTCCTTCTCTTCAACTCAAGGCTGCGGCTCTTACCCGGAAAGCTCAAGTCAAGATGGACGGGTCCTTATGTGGTGAAGAAGATCTTTCCCCATGGAGCGGTTGAGATAGAAGGGGAGCATTGTGGAGACTTTAACGTGAATGGGCACCGGTTGAAGAAGTATATCCCGGGAGCTCCGGTGGACATGATTGCCCCACTTCACCTTGAGTAGACACCCCCGAGTTTGGTCAAGCTAATGACCTTAAAGGAGCGCTTGGTGGGAGGCAACCCATTGGTAGACATCTTTCCCTTTTCGTTTTTGTTTTGTTTTTGATTTTTCTGTTTTTGTGTGTTTTTGTGTGCTTTGTGTGTGTGCTAAAGTCTTGATAGCATGGAAGCCTTGCATGGCATGTGAATGATGATGATGAGTCCCTCATCAATTATGGGTGGAGCGGACGTGGAACTTGGACGGCTAGCGGTGCCTAGCGCGGGTCCCGACGCCTTGATGAACACTTTGAGCTCTCTACCATCGTTGATAGGATCATCCACCATCAATCCATTTGAGTGAACCCAAATACCGAAGCAACCTATTTTTACATTGTGAGAACCCTCTTTCACTCTTCTTTTACTTGAATACCACATTGAGGATAATGCGTTTCTAAGTATGGGGTGGGGTTTGCATGATCTTTTGCATGATTAGCATCTAGGGTAGTTTCTTATTGTCACATGTCTTGCATTGTACATGCACATTTCGAAAAAAAAAAAAAATCAGAAAATTTTAAAATTTTTAGTGCTTCTAAGCTTGGGAATGATTTGTGATCATGATGTTTGTCTTGCATTGTTGTGTGGATTGACCATGAATGACCTTGTGTGTTGAATCGATGAATGCATATGTGGACTTGAAGTACTTATTTTGAAACCCATGAATGATTTGTGATCATGATGTTTGTCTTGACTAGATTGAGTATTGAAAGTCAAAATTACATGCTAGTTCTTGCACATCATCTAGGAATGAATGAGGCAATTCATCTTTCTCTACTTCTCATCTTGATCATGATGTTTGAGCACCTCAATTGATATAAATTTGACCTCTTTTGACCCATCCGGGAATAGGAGCATGTTAGTGTGTTGATGTGTGTGAAAAGCAAGTGTGGGGTGAAGTTGTTGATGAAAGAATGTTATGAATAAAGTGCTGAATTTGTTGTGAAAGTGTAGACAAAAATATAGGGTTGGGGACATTGGTTTAAATGACGAGTAACTCGGCACCATTCACATAATCGGGTGTTTGTGCCTTGCCAAAGTCAAATAAACCGATAGTCCTAACGAGCTTTGGTATGTGTGCCCGGTGTAGATGCACCTCGAAAAATAGAAAAAGCCCGAGGACGGCTAATCACCAAGGTTTCGGCTTTTGTACACTAACGCCATTGTCTCAAAAATAAGTAAAAAAAGGAAAGAAAACAAAGAAAAGATGGAGGAAAATATACACTTGCGGGAAGTTGATCAAGGACAAGATTGTGGAGTTAGTTCCGTTCCCGGATTAGCATCACATAGCCTAGAAAAATCCCCACTTAATCACAACGTTTCTCGGCCTTTTACCTCACAAGCCCTTGTGACCTATTTGCATGTGTGTAAGACTTAGTAATCTAGATTGGATATGCTCTTGATCATCTTGACTTCTTCATTTTTACATTTCATGCATGCTTTTGAGTTAAGTATAATTGTTTTTCCGTGCCTTCATCGTTTCGATGCATGATTGCTTGTCCATTGCCATGAAACATGACTATGAAGGTGATCCAATATTAGAAGCACAAATCCAAAAAGATTTTGTTATTTTTCTACATGCATAAATCATGTCATCTTTTAGTCTATAGTTGGGACTTGCTCGGGGACGAGCAAACCTAAAGTATGGGGTATTTTTGATAACACGATTTATGGCTTAGGTTTAGGTAATCATTTAGATAGATTTTACGCTCATTCATGCATGGTTTAGCACTAGTTCGCGACGTTAGCACTCAATTCACGTATTTTGTCGAGATAGACGTCTACACGGACTTTTGCATTGCTTTGTAGGTATTTTGGGAGATTTAGGAGCTCAATCGATACGTTTAAGGATCGTTCATCAAGATGACACACCCTTGGACTCATTGGGATGCAAGTTAGAGGCTAAGGAAGACCCATGGAACCTTGTTGGTGCAAGCCATGCACCAAATCGTGACTCAATGATCCAAAGCAAGCTGAGGCACCAAAACCACGGTCACTGGCACTTCCACGGCCGTGGAAATGGACCGTGGTTTTCGCCAGACGGTTGTGACAGCTGTGCCACGATCTCATGGCCGACTCTTGCAAAGTTTAGTATAAAAGGTGGTCCTGCAAGGCTGTTAGGGGACAGCTCCCATCACTACCATTCTCTCCCACACTCTCAACAAGAAGATTCTCTCAATTGGAAGCTTGGAGGAGAGCTACCATTGGAGGAGGAGAAAAGCTCCATTGGAGAAGAAGAGAAGAACACACCATTGCTAGTCTTTGATAAGTTTTGTAGTGAAGATTATCGGAATCGTTTTCTAGGGTTGTAAGAATCGATTAAACCTTCTTTTAAAGGGTTGTGAGTCCTTCTAATCTTACTTTCAGCTTGCTTTTACTTGCTTCACTTGTTCATCTCTTTCTCTTCATTATCTTGCAAATGGAAGCCATGATTCTATGTTTGATGATTTCGATTGTTATGATGTATGTTGTAGGATAAATAGATGCGATTCTAGGGTAAGGAAAGGATGGTTATGGCTTTGACTATGATAGGATGGACTTAGATTTGCCATTGGATGATTCATTTACTAGAACAAAGCCTCTGTTGGAGTCCACGGTTTGTTGTTGCTAGTCCACGGCCGTTGAAGTGGTAGAACATCCCGTGGTTTACCTGGTTCGTTTGGTTTGATGGATCTAAGTTCTAGAATGTTAGAATGTTGAAATCCTAGTGTTTGTTGAGTTAAATCTATCCTAGGGTGACCTAGTGTTAGCAACTAAGTGTTAGAAGAGACCTACCCGGTGATTCTTACTCTTAGATTTCAAAGATGATAAACTCTAGGTAGTGGTGAGCCTCATAAGCCGCCATTGGACTAAGTGTGCTAGGATAGTTGTTTAGGACTTACCCTTCCGAGACATACCCGCTGAGGATAGGTTAGATTCCTAGGTGACAATCCGGTTTGTGTAGAATTCCATTCCTAAGGCTCTTTGAGACTTACCCGGTGATGAGACCTTAGGTACGGACTAGTGGACCATGAGACCTACCCGGTGATTGATCCCAATCTAGAAACACTCGCTCCCAACATATCATATTTAATCCAAGGAATGATTAGATAGCTTGAGTCCTATGCCATAACCGGAATTTCCAACCCCTAGAATCCGCTTCTCTCTCTTTGATTGTCTATCTCTTGTTTGCTTGTTATTTCGTGTTGTTAGCTTAGTTGTTTGTTAATTCCGCATGATTTTTGATCTTTGATTGATCACCTAAAAACCTACCAAGAACATTGAGATTTTCATTTCTTTATTTCTTTCTCTTTTCTTACCCTAGATCTTCACTAAACTCGGTCATTAATCGATTCAATCTCACCTCAGTTTTTGTGTTCGACCTCGGAATACTATCCCTACTACAAACGTCCCGTACACTGCGGGTTCGCTAGGAGTTAGGAGAAATATAGCGAGTTATAAATTTAAGACTTATTGTGTGCATCTATTCCTAGACGTGACAGCGACTAGGGCTGACAAAGATCCACCTCGGTCCAGACACCTCGGTCCAGTCGGGATCACCTCGACCGAGGTGACAGCAGAATCGGCGAGGGGTATAAAAGGGGAAACAATTTCTCCCTCTTCCCTCCTATTTACCTTCTCGACCGCGGCGCTTTCCGACCTCGTTTCTCCGTTCTTCAATCGTTTTCCACAATTTTTGCTCCGATCTCGTAAGGAAAGGCAAGAGGATCAGATTGGAAGCGAGAAACTGCAACAAAAACGCTTCGAATTTGCGTATTTTTGGTAAACTGTTCGAAAACCCTAACTCCTCTATTTTTACCCATTTCACTTGGATTTTGATTTGGTTGCCATCCATTGTTGTTGGAAAAGGAATAAGTACCCCATAGGAACAATTGGTAGTGATATTGGGGAAAAGAGCTGGAAATTAGAGAGTTGGAATTGAACAGCGTTTTCGCCTCGGTCCAGTCGAGTTGTGTTTCGGCCGAGGTGTTCTTTTGGTTGTAAAACCAACCGAGGTGTTCTTGTCAGCAACAGTTATGAGTTCCAGATTTGATCGCTAGCTTGTTTTGAGGGATGCTCCCAGTAGTTCCTCACCTTCTTCTGCTTCCCGATCTTCCATTCTGGTGATTCACGAGCGTCACCGAGCGAATTATGACCGTATTTGCGAGAGAACCATAGTTTCCCCGCGGTTCTTGGATGTAGCTGCATTCGACTGCCTCCACATAGCAGAGGATCTGCAGAGGATGATTTCTATTGTAGGGTTGGAGTGCTTTATGTAGATTCGAGCTCCGGCCTACCTCAAGCCTACTATGGAGTTCGTGAGTTCCGTGACTCACGTTCCTGAGACGAGGAGCATTAAGTTCCGGTTGATGAACCGGAACTACATCATACCATTGGACCACTTCAGGGACATTTTTGGCTTCCCGACTCCTACAGTGACCGACTTTCCTTCTCGAGCAGTGGCTCGACAGTTCTGGGGGCAGATCACCCATGCGGTTGAGCATGCAAACAGATGGAGACCTGGAGACTCCACGGAGCGCATTATTTTCCACCTTGCTTTCTGTATTGCCCACCGGATCTTCAGCGAGATTCTTCTGGTGCGTACTGAGACGCCCTAGAAGGTTAGACAAGGAGAGCTGCTCAGTTTATTTTGTATGGTGACAGGTGAAGTGCCTGATTTTGGAGGCATGGTAGCTGAGGACTTGCACCGGATCAAGGGCAAGTCCAAGGGAGACATTTGTTGTGGAGGACTCGTGACTCATATAGCGAGTTAGATCGGTTTGGATCTGAGTGCTTGTACAGAGCTGGCAGCTGCGAAGCCGCTAGAACTTCAGGAGATGATCACGACGAGGATTCTGGTCCCTCGTGGCCTTACCACACCGTACGTTGCGATGCCTTGGGAGCAGACTACCCCTCAGGGTATCTTATCGTCGGCATAGTTCTCAGTTTTTGATCCACAGTATTGGTCTTCCGTGTGGATGCCCTACATTGAGGATGCTAAAGACACTGCAGCTGCTCAGGTGGAGAGGAGGCTGAGTATGACGATGGCAGTGCTGCCATGGAGACAAGTACAGATATAGCCGGCCCTAGTGTGCTAGTTGTCGACTTAGACGACGAGGCGACAGAGGAGGAGGTAGCAGCACCACCACTATTTCAGCGCAGATCCCGTCGCCATAGAGTCAGGGACCCAGTAGCGCATCAGAGGATTGATGACCTCACAGATCAGATGATCGACGCATATGATGCCCTGACAGTTGACATCCGTGAGCGTTTTGATGATCAGCGCCGAGAGATTGAGGGCTGGACACATCAAATGCTAGAGGGCCAGCATTACGAGTGCAGGATGATGGAGATGCAGTTCCAGCACACTATGGGCTATCCTTTTGATCCATCCCAGCATTCTTACGTCCCATATCCACCACCACCACCAGCAGATCAGGATTAGAGCTTGTAGAGATTTCTTTTCTTTATTTATTATGCAGCTCAGCTTATGTCCCGTGAGTTCTCCTGTTTTTAGACTTATTTTTTTACCCATTGGGACAATGTGTCCCAAGTATGGGGTATTGATGTATCTTACTTGACATTATGTGTGTATGACTTGTATGACTTATTATTTATGATATTTCTTATCTCTATGTGCTTATCTGAGACTACATGCATGCATACATTTTATTTGATTGAGAAAAACGTCAAAAACAGGTTAAAAATTTTTTTTATGAACTCGACCGGGATGATTCTTGCCAAATGAGGTCAAGTACCTCGGTTGACTTAGAACACCTCGACTGAGGCGGTTTAACAGAGAGAGTTTTCAAAACGATTTTCGTGCCTCTTTTTCTGGATATGACCTCAGTGATGATTTTGTTTGCAGATTGGTTTTAA
Organism: Fagopyrum homotropicum; assembly: GCA_033239125.1. Classification (NCBI taxonomy): domain Eukaryota; kingdom Viridiplantae; phylum Streptophyta; class Magnoliopsida; order Caryophyllales; family Polygonaceae; genus Fagopyrum; species Fagopyrum homotropicum. The sequence goes on from BSWB01000005.1 coordinate 127,294,370, forward strand.
AATCATTATATGTTAGAAAGGTTTTATGATATGTTTAAGTTGCTAAATGCTTTGTTTGAAATTTTGGCATGTTTAATACTTTGTTTTTATCAAAATTATGTTGAATTTGAAGGTTGACACCACATGATGAGTTCTCTCACTCTCTTCCTTGGATGATTAAAGCAATTCATTCTCTTCTCTTCTTCTTCTTTATCATGCTTAGCCCCTCATATACATATTTGCCTCCATTTACCTATCTGGGAATTTGGAAGCAAGCAAGTAAAAGAAAAGTTGAGATGTTGGCTGGAAGTTTTAGAAAGAAACAAATAGGTTTGGGGAAGTCAATCATGATGATGAGTAACTCAGCACCATTCACATAGCCGGGTGTTTGTGTCTTGCCAAAGTCGGATTGAGAGATATTCCTAACGGGTCATGATATGTGCATCAAGGGTTTGAGGTATCTCGAGAAATTGATGATTGCTGATTTCCTAGGCTTCGGTTATTGTGCACCTCTGTCCATGCATCCCAAAAAGTAAAAAAGTAAAATAAGCAAAGCATATTGGTGGAAGATGTTGGAATTCAAGCAAAGTGAAGTAAAGATCCTTTTCCAGGATTCTAGCACCAAATTCCCTATAAACATCCCACCCTCACACGTTTCTTGACCTTCTTTTGAAAAGCCCTTGAGACCTCGAGCTTGTTGATTGACATGGTGGTTTAAACTAGATTATACATGATTAATTTCGATAATAATGATTTATTATGCATTCTATGATTTTATGCAAAGATGAACAACTTTCTTATATTTGTAAAATGTTTTGATCATATTTTGATTTTAATTACCATGAAGCATTCTCTTAGAGTGATCTATGAGTGGAGCACACCACAAAAATGTTTTGAAATACTTTTCATTGATCTTTATAACTTATAATCCATTCTATCTTGTACTTAAGATTTGAAACTTGGTTGGGGACAAGCAAGGGACAAGTATGGGGTATTTTGATAGCATGTATTATAGTCTATATTTTGGGACTTGTTTAGACGTTTTATCTTCAATAATCTGCATGTTTGGATGTATATTATGTGATTATATTATCGTTTCATCTACCTTTATGGGAATCGAGGTCTACACCAAGTTTCGTGGTAATCGTAGGTAAAATGGCACGTTTTGGATCGAAATGGAGCTAAGGAGCAAAGGAGTCATAGGAGCTACATTCTGGAGCTTAAAAGAGAACTCTAGAAGCATGGAATTAATAGAGAAGATTTACTTTGGACCAGATTTGAGAGATTTCACATTCAGCTGAGATTCACCTCGGTCAGCTATAGTGTCACCTCGACCGAGGTGATCTTGAGGAGCGTCCCGACCGAGGCGAACACCCTAGCGTTGGCGAGATATATTTTTTGGCTGAGATCTTTTAATTATGGAAAGAAGATATCTTATATTTTTGGGCTAGATTTCTGGAAAGAAGATCATATATTTAGGAGATCTATTTTAGAGATATGGATATATTTTATAGGAAATTATCTTTTTAAGATACTATTATCTTTGGAAGATAATTCTCCTATATAAAGGGTTGGATTTTCAATAATTCAGCATGACCGCAGGCTGGAAGCCGAGAATACACAACAGTTAGGAAGGATTTTTGGAAGTTTGAAGGAAGTTTGAAGATTGAAGGAAGGAAGTTGATAGCTTTGAGATAGCTGATTTGTTTGATATTTGATTCTGTTATTGAAACCTTGTTCTTAAGGTTTTTGTGCTCAAATATTCATTCCCTTCTCATATTTTTTATTATTGTTATCATGATGATGAGTGGCTAAATTTCCTTGTGCGATTCTAGGGTGATTGGCTAAAAGTTGTGGGAAAGACAATGATAGAATGCTTTTAATCCTAGTAGGACCCTAAAAGTTCGAGTCTTTAACCTTAACCCTAGAACACCTCACTCAGTCGATGAACATCTCGGCCGGGGTGGAACTTGACTGAATGAGGTGAACTTTTTCTGATCCGTAACTGAGAGTTAAGTGTTAGAGTTTGCCAAATCCTGTTCTTATTACACCTTTCCTGGTTCAATGCAAGCCTAGGATGAGACTTACCCGGTAATTCCTTTGTTTGTTTACCCAAGATCATATGTGTAGGTAATAAAGGTTTATCCTTTATTGGGGTTTGAGTGTGCCTTCATCCCATCTTTGTGAGTTAGCCTAAGACTTACCCGGTAAAGGTTGATTCTATTCCCTTAGTTGGTGTGTTGGTTTGAGATTATAGTTTCTTTCCTTAGTACCTTGAGACTTACCCGGTGATAGGAGCTTTTGTTTGGGATTGTGAGTAGTGAGACTTACCCGGTAATCTATTCCATCTTAGAAACACCTTCCCTTTGCAAAATCTCAGCTTTGTCCGCTTATCTTTAGATCTTGAGTTGGAACCACAACTAGATGCTTTAATCCCTAAAATTTGCATATTCCCCTTATTTGACCTTATTATCGTCTTTGATTGCTTTAATTGCTTTTGTGGTTATTAGTTGCATTGACAACCTCTACTTGCTTAATTTCACCTACGTCCCTGAGATCGACACCCCGGAATTCTTGCTTTTTACTATAATTGATCCGTACACTGCGGGTTCGCATCCTTGTTTTAAGCATATTTCTTGGGATATAAATTTAAAGCTTGCACACACCATTTGGAGCGAACAAAGATTTTCCTCAGTAGAAAATTGGTAGATGAAGATGCCATTATCCTTGCATAGGATCTTAGGCTGTGAGATATGATTCCAAGCGAGCCCAAAGAAGGTAGCCATGCGGGTGAACGCTATAGGGCTGCCTAGGGGGAAGCCTACCAATGACAGGTTCCATTTTGCAGTGTTGGCAGAGACATCATCATGAGTGAAGTTAATTATAGTCCTCGAAACCCGCTGAGTAGGATAACGGTATATGGTTCAAAGACAGATCATTAATGAGGGAAGCTTTGAAAGAGACTTTTGGGTTGTCACCAGACAAGTCAGGTTGGATGTTGGGGTAAGGGAAATATTAGAGTTGTCGGTATGCATTCCACCTTCAACTGAGGTTATGTGAGTGGGGTACAAAGTGGACGGGAAAGGTTTAGGAGTGTTATCCAGTTCTTGATGGACAACAGAGGATTGAGGCACCGATTTGGGTTCAGCTGCATCGACAGGAATGGGTGATACTGGTGGTGGTGAGAGAAGGGGTGGTGAGGGAGGTGGAGGGACAACAACTGTGTCGACAAAAGATGGGGCAGTAGGTTTAGCATCATCCTAAGAGGGGTGATCGACAAGTGATAGTGGAGGGAAGAGCTCTTTGGAACTTAGAGCAGGTGGAAGTTGAGGTTGGTTAGCAATAATCCTCCGGTTATTGGATATGATTAGGTCCTCATGGATAGTGTTGAAGGGGCTGGGGGGGCTGATCTGTGTTGTTGTGTTTTTGGGGCTGGGTTTCGAGGTGGAGTATAGCTCTGAGAGTTTGATGGAGGGCTTGTAGGTTCGTTTGGAGTTGGCCATCAGAGGGGGCAGAGGTGTCTAGGGGGAGGGGCGGGCGGGGGGTGTTGCGGGGAAGCCACACCGGGGGTGTAGAGATCGTCGGGGGGAGGGGAGTAAAAGAGAGCGTTTTTAATGTGTATTTAATCAGATGGTTTTCCAAAGTACGCTCTTGAGAATGATAAACTTTGATCGATAAAGAAGGCTTGGAATGTTCACTTGTAAGCTCGTGTCTTTTTTCTCTTCATCGTTGGATTCATTTATACTTCTGTAGAGGCAGAGACTGAGATAAATGATCGTTGTAACGTCTTCAATCTTACACAAAATGCGAACAATTGAACCTTCAAATTTGCTCCACAAAATCTCGAACAAAATCTTCTAGTAAGATCTTCAGTTGTTGTGTTGTTGTAGCCATTTGAATGTTTCAAGGAAGATCTTTGTTGTAGCCGTTTGAATATCTTCGAGTAAGATCTTTCAACCAAATATCTTCAAGAGATAATATCTTAGATTCGAATCGTTCGAGTAAGATCTTCTTCCTCTCTCTTTTAGATCCGATATTTGTTACTTCATGCCCTAAAAACTTGCATTACACATTTAACAAACCGAGATAAGATATCTACAATATATAATCGATATTTGTTAGTTTATAAAACCGCATTTTATGTTAAGTCTTCCATCATCCTAAATATAACATTATATGTCAAGGTGGAGTTATCAATCTCCCCCTTGATGGAAGACAAAATAAATATCGTACCTACATTAAATATTAGAAACACACATCAAATATCCTATATGTGATAGGGCATGGGTAAGCCATGTACATGAACTTTCCAAGAAATGAGGCTTCACAATAATGGAATATGAGAAAAGTGAATTCGTTCCATGATTACACTCAAGTTAATGCATTTTTGCATCTTTATTCTATTCAATTATCTTACTCATTTGGATATTATAACATAACTTATCGGTAAATTTCCTACATATATTTGTGTTTAGGAGATCTACTAGTTATACTAGTACAAAAATGCACATTTAACACGGTTTCGTGTGCATTATTTAACACGTTTATGAACCGTGCTAAAACTGCCCGTGGTAAACGTATTTAACACGGTTGGGCCTGAACCGTGTTAAACGTGTGTTACTTGGTTCGTGTTTTAACCGTGTTAAACGTGTTTACCATGGTTCGTGTCCAACCGTGTCAAACACGTTTACCATAGGTAGTTTTACCACAGTTCCTGCCGAACCGTGTTAAACGTGTGTACAACGGTTCGCACCGAATTGTGTTAAACACGTTTAACACGGTTGAGTTGGAACCGTGGTAAAAACGTTTACCACATGCAGTTTTATTACGGTTCCCTCCCAACCGTGTTAAAAGTGTCGTGTTAAACGTGTTTGCCGGTTCTCTTCCAACCGTGTTAATCGTGTTTACCACGGTTCTCTTCGAACTCTGTTTAATGTGTTTAACACGGTGTTGTAGAACCATGGTAATAATGCTGAATTGTGGTAATAATATTGAATTGTGGTAAATTAGTAGCGCGTGTTAAATGTGAATTTTTATCACAGTTTCATCTACAACCGAAGTAATATTTTATATTCTTTTTTGATTATGTTATATTTACTGTGTTGCGCATATATACCGTACACTTGTAGTAATCCAACACAATGAACAAGCAAAACTGACCAGCTAACCAACAAATAATAATCAAAGACAATCATCAACAACACAATGATGATCGATCAATCAATTAAAGATGTAGTCTAAACAAATAAAGCATAAGTTTTACACCAATACCATCACCCATGACCTTGGGAAAATTGCTTCAACCCTGATTCAACACTTCTCTTCTATCCTGGATCCTCCAACCATAACCCCTCCCACCCCCTTCCTCAACATTACCCTACCCCACCTCAATCCCTCCGACATTGGCCTCCTTTCAAAACTTGTCTCTCCCTAGATCAAATCAAAGATGCTCGCTTTAGCATCGGAGATACAAAAGCCCCTTACCTGGACGGCTTCAGTTCCTTCTTCTTCAACGCAACTTGGAGCATCATAAAAGACGACTTCAACAAAGCCATCCTTGACTTCTTTGCCACTAGTAAGCTTCTCAAGCAGGTAAACCACACCTCCATCTCCTTGATTGCAAAAAAATACAACCCCTCTTCCTCATATGACTTCACACCTATATCATGTTGCAATACAACTTACAAAACCATAGCCAAATTCCTAGCAACCAAGATCAACTCAACCCTCCCCAACATCATAGGTCCTTACCAAAGTGCCTTCGTCAAGGGACGTTCGATCAAACATAACATTCTCCTATGTAATGAGCTCCTTAAGAACTATAACCGTAAAAACTCCTTCCCCATATGTGCTCTAAAGATCGACATCTGAAAAGCCTTCGACTCCATAGACCACAACTTCATCATTCACTGCCTTACCAAAATTAGGCTTCCCCGATTCCTTTTGAAGAACCGTAAGGTTAATATAATGGATATAAATACTCTAGAAGTGGGGTTACATAGAGTATGAAAACTTTTCGTAAAAACCTATCTCAAGGCTTTGAAATTGATTTCAAAGGCCTTGATGTCGATCTGAGCTCTTTGTGACACAACTTGATTTCAAGGGCTTTGAAAGTGATTTCAATGGCCTTGACTCTGTGGACCTGCAAAACAAAGTTAGTTACAATAAAACAGAATATAGTGCAGAATTGAAAAGATCGATACGAGGATATGTTCACGAAGTTCGGCTCTTATCAACCTACTCTCCGTCCTAGGGTTTACCAATAGGATCTAACTATCTATTATAAGCTTCAAAGAGTCCTAGATACAACCTAGAAGAAATCTCCTTATTCTCTCACTGTAGCCAATGCTACGATCTAGTTCAAACTCTTAACCTAGCTATAATAGCGTAGTTGCTTCGCAGAGTAACACACACTTCGAGTATAACACTCTTTAGATATGCCAATGGAGCTCTCGAGTTTATCTCTCTCTAAGGAATAAAGCTTTTGTGTAAAGAGAGAAAAAAAAACTTCTTTGATCGAATGAAGATGCTTTGGATCGCTTGAAGACTTTGAATATTTCCGTGTAAGCTTTTTGTTCTTTCTTCTTCAATCGACATCTTCATTTATAGTCTTCGATGGAGAAGTCTTCTAGTTGTTGCAAAGATACCCGTTGTAGATGTTTCTTATTTTCCATAGAAAACGCTTCTTGATTGAGATGAGATAGCCGTTGTTGATCTTCTTTATCTCCTGAAAGCATGTGGATTCTTCTTCTCTGTAATCTTCTCACGCTGTTGAAGATCTTTTTCTTTGGGGTTTAGGTTATAAATGCAACAATCATATGAAGACACACACACCATCACGAACACTCAAATCCACAACTGCTCGCTAAGTAAGTCCTATGGACTTACGTGAAATACTCGTAAACCTGTACCATGTCACAGTTTCCCCTCGAGAAAACGATCAGCACATGCATCAGCAAGGCGTAAACAATATCAATCGCTGTCAAGGTTAGGAGACTCGTCTCCTACACCCCATAACCATAACCAACTATAGCTCGTATCTACACCTCAGATCCTCATCATACACACAAGTGCCTACGGCACATTCTCATCATATATCTCATCAAGCTCAACATGCACCACTCTAGCCTAGCTAAACTCTAAAGTCAAGACCAAAGGAAAGGAAGAAATATCATACCAATTTTGGTATGTCCTGGACACGCACCTGCGTCAACAAGGAAGCGTAGGAGCGCAACACACTGCACGGGCGGTGGCACTCAACCATTTGGGTGGCAACATTGTTTGGCCGCAGAGGAAGTGGTTCCAATCCGCGGGGGCAGTTGAACATCACAGGGGAACCTCTGAGGCTTCTCTTCAACCCGTCTCTGGATCTCTTCACTTCTTCATTTCCCCAAAGCCAATCACATACATATATACATACATATGATCACTAAAATGTCCAGGAAAGATCCACACAAGCCTAAGTTTGTGAATCCTAATCTAAAGAAGAAGAATGGAGGAAAAGAGGAAAGAAGAAGAGAAAGGCTTACCACAACAACTAAGAAAAGAAGGACGTCCACACCACTAGCTAACCAAAGCACAACCCAATAGCAACAACAACAATCTCAACATCTCAGCATCATCCAACAACCATCAAAGCTTTACTTTCCAAGATCAACCCAAAACAAGGAAGAATCAAGGAGAAACAGGAAGGAGAAGAAGAAGAAGAACGTGAGAGTTGGAGAGAAGATGAAATGGAAACCCTCGTCAGCAAGGGAAGGAAGACTTAAGAAGAAATTAAGAAAAGGTAAAGCACGGTCAAAGGATATTACAGAGATATGTCATGATGTGTTAGGCATTCTTATTAACAACACAAATATATTCATGACATTATTATGGACTACAATCTCTCTACATAGAAACCTACTGCTTTTCTCATGCAACGTAATCTCCATATGACACTGGATGAGGTTGATTAGCTTCCTTATTCTGAGGTATATCATCGTCTTATTGGATGCCTTCTATACTTAGCCCTCACACGTCCTGATATTGCTATTATAATTCAGTTACTCAGTCAATTTTTAGCTTCTTCTCGCTCCCGTCATTGGCAAACAACTCTTCATTTACTTTGGTACCTCAAAGGCACTATGGAATTTGCTTTATTTTATCTAGTTCAAACTATTTAAACCTCACTGCATATAGTGATGTAGATTGGGGAGCTTGTGCCTTCTCTTGTCGATCCATTAGTGGTTATTGCGTGTTTCTTGGTCTTTCCCTTGTCTCCTTGGAAAAACCAAGAAACAACAGACAATCTCTAAATCTTCCGTTGAGAGTGAGTATCATGCCATGTGTATGACCACTAGTGAAATTATATGGCTCGATGGTTTGCGATGTGAACTTCATTTGCGGCTTCATCATCCCTTTCACCTACATTGAGACAACAAAGTTTCTCAACATCTCGCTTCCAACCATATGTTCCACGAACATACCAAACATATAGGATTGACTGATACTTTTTCGTGATGAAGTTCAGAAGGAGTTCATCATTACAGTTCACATTCCATCCTCTCTTCAACTTGCTAATTTGTTCAATAAGGCATTGGATGAAGAACACCATGTAACACCTCGGATCCGCGGGACTCGGGATGCTACTAGGCTAGAATCTCACAGTGGATCCTGACCCTAGCCTGATGATAGGTGATGGAATCACTAGCATTTTGGATAGTTTTTAGAGTCTTTTTGCAACATTAGTGTCGGTTTATGCTACTAACTCCTTGGTCCAGAAGAAGAAGACTAAAAGAAGATAAAGAAGGAGTTATAAGCACTTAGGAGTGAAGACCGTTCACGAAGCAAAGCTTCTGTTGCTCCACCGCCCCCGCGGAGCAGTGTCACCGCCCCTGCGGGTGACACTACACTCCGGAGCGCTCCCTGCGCCTTCGCCAGCGCCAACGACGAAAACTGTCACCGCACATGCGTCAACCCTTGGCGCCCATGCGGTGACTTGCCCTGAAGAAGCGAAGACCAGCGCCCCTGCGCCTTCCCCTACGCCTCTACCTACGCCTCAACTTGGGAGCTGGAAGATGAAGAGTTAGTGTCACCGCCCCTGCGTCGACACTAAGACGCCCCGGCGGCTGGGCACCAGAAACGACTGGAAGTTGAAGAGTCAGACATTTGAAGAGCATTAAAGATCCGCCCCTGCGGAATTGCCTAGCCTCCCCTGCGGCCATGAAGAAGATCAAGCGTTTTTGCCTTCACCGCCCCTGCGGAGCTGAAGGCCGCCCTTGCGGTTCAACGATAGAAGCTTTACTCCGGCTGTTTACACCACCTTTATGGCATTAAAGGTGGCTGTTTTGGGCCGGCCATTTACTCCTATTTAGTGTCTTTGTAGTATAAATAGTCCATGGTTGATTGCTAGAAGAATCGACTTATCATCCAATTTAGAATTCACTTTTCCATTAAAACTTTCTTGCTACCTTTGTAATGAGTTGCTAACTCCCTTGCTACATTGGGTTGGTTTGAAGCTGCATTGTTACCTTGGTTGTATGTTCTTTCTAATATAAGTTTTCATTCTGTAATTCTTTGTGTTTCCTTGATCTCCATTGTCTAATTGGATGTTTTACTATCACTGGAGATTGATCACCTTAGGTCCTAAAGTGTATGCAAAGAACTATGATTAATAGATTCCGGGTTCGGGTCTTTAATCTAGTAGTAAACTTTAAGTAATAACGGGTTGTAATTGCTTAAAGAAAAGGAACACAAATATAAAGATAAGCTTAAGCATTTTAATCTTTTCTTTATATCCCTTAGTCTTTGTTTGAAAGCTAACTTGTTATTTGTTCTTGTAGGTTTACGGAACACTAACCTGTTAAGTTGTGTTGATACCGGTTGGCTCAACACCTATATATGACCGAGACGGGAGATTACTTGAAAACTTGTAAAAGGAACTCACCAAAGTAGCAATTGCATGCTTAAAATCAACCTAGTGTAGATTCACCCATCATTGTCTTACTTGTTGCGTTATTTGTTTTCATAAGTTTTGTGTGCATAAATTCAACCAAACCCCCCCCCCCCCTCTTGTTACTGGTTTCTATAATCAATAATTGCATTTAATAGAAATACCAAACTCTCTTGGGTTCGACCCTTACTTAACCACTATACTCGCTTTACTGCTAAGTCGGGATTAATTTTGATAAGATAAAAACGACCTCCAGAATAGAGTCTTGTCAAATTTTGGCGCCGTTGCCGGGGAGTTTAGTGTTTTTATTTTATTGTTATTATTGATTATTGGTTTGAACCATTTTTATGGTTCAAACCCGTGCTACTAACTCCGGCTTTGCTTCTTTTGATCCGGAAATTGAGAGGACGCACATCCGGCAACGAAGACAACAACAACTCCACCAAGAAATGGATGAACGCACTCTTCGTCAACTCACTCAGCCCACTTTGGCTCAAAACCCTCTTGCGGTTACTATACCGGCATTAAGGGAAGGAATCAACTTTAAGCTCAAGCTAGGTCTCATTCACTTGCTTCCATCTTTCCAGGGGCTAAGTTGTGAAGACCCCATCAAACACCTTGGGAAGTTCCATACCGTGTGTATGAGCATGAAGCCGGCCAATATTACCGAAGAGCAAATCAAGATGAGGGCATTCGGCTTCACACTCAAAGATTCAGCGGATGATTGGTATTACCACCTTCCATCCGGGAGTATCGACACTTGGGAGTACCTCCACAAGGCGTTTTTGGAGAAATACTTCCCCGCCAAGAAGGCGAATAGCTTGAAGAAAGCTATAAGCAACATCGAGCAAGAGGCGGACGAAACTCTCTATGAGTACTTCGAAAAATTCGCACGCCTCGGATCCAGCTGTCCTTTCCACGGATATTCGACTCAAAATCTAGTCTTGTACTTGTACAATGGCTTGCTAGACAATGAAAGGAGGATCGTCGATGCGGCTTGTGGAGGTAATATTCTTAACTCTACCCCTGACCTTGCTTTTGAAAAGATACAGGAACTAGTTGAAGGGACCCAGAACTTTGGAAGGACTCCTTCCAAGAGAGGTATTCATGTTGTGACTTCCGGGAAGAGTGAGATCTCCACTGAGCTTGCAAAGCTGAAGGAAATGGTGAAGAGATTAACACTTATGGGAACCCCACAGCAGCTGAAGGCATGTGGAGTGTGTGCTGACCCATACCAGCCAACGGACATGTGTCCCCAAGTCCAGGATGACAATGTTGAGGTGAACGCAATGGACTATGGACAGCCACAACAACAAAGGCCTAGGAACGATCCCTATGCACAGAATTTCATGCCAAGCTGGCGTGACCAACAAAAACTTCCGTTGGAGGGATCAACAAAACCAACAACAACAACCCTGACAAGGTAAGTATCAAACAACTGAGGATATGTTGTAGGTTTTGACTAAACATTTTGCTACTCATGTCCAAAAAACAGAATCCAGCATCAAGAACCTTGAAAAATAGGTAGGGCAAATGGCGGAAGCCATTACAAGGATTGAAACTAGGTCCTCCGGAGGATTACCTTCCCAGACGATTATAAGCCCCAAGGAGAATGTTAGTGCCCTAACATTAAGGAGTGGGAAGCAAATCCAACAAAAACCAGCAAAAGAATCACAAAGCAAACCCTCTGACGAGTTTACCGCACCCAAAGACGCCCCGGCAACTGCAACTGCGCCTAGCACCGTGCAGACGCCGCCCCTGCAGCTGGATGTCCCCGCCCCTGCGGTGACAACCCCTGAGCCGCCCCTGCGCCTGAAAGATGACGCCCCTTGCAGAAAATACGACAGAAGGTTCTACTGAGAAAGATTCTTACATCCGGCCTAACTTTCCGTCACTGTACTCTGAGAAACCACCAGCTCCTTTTCCTGAGGCTCTGAAGGAGAGAAGAATCATTGCGGACAAAGACCTCTTTGAGACTTTCTCCAAATGCGAGGTAAACATTCCCCTCCTAAAGTTAGTGAAGAGTATTCCTAAATATGCTCGTTTCTTGAAGGAACTTTGCACTATCAAGAGGAATCAGAAGCTGAAGGGGAAACAAAAAGTGCAAGTATGTGAGCATGTTTCGGCTGTTTTCCAACGGAGAATGCCCAAGAAGTGCAGCGATCCGGGCATGGTAAGCATTCCTTGTGTTATAGGAGAAACTCGTTTTGACAAAGCAATGCTTGATCTTGGTGCTTCTATAAATGTTTTGCCATATTCGATTTACAAATCACTTGGCCTTGGGCCATTAGTGGAAACTAGAATTGTAGTACAACTTTGTGATAGATCTAATGTGTACCCGAAAGGGATAATTGAAGATGTATTAGTAATGGTAGACAACCTAATATTTCCTGCTGATTTCTTTGTAATGGATATGCAAAATGATTCTCATGCTGCACCGATTTTGTTAGGTAGGCCATTTCTGAAAACTGCTAGGACTAAAATTGATTATGTTAGTGGCAAATTGACCATGGAGTTTGATGGTGAAGTAGTAGAATTTGACATCTATGATGCAATGAGATTTCCTAGTGATGATCATTCTTTATGTGCTATTGACATTGTTTAACCTTTTGTGCAAGATGTATTTGATAATTCTGATGTTGATGAATTGAAAATTGTAATTGAGCATGACATTGATGGTTTCAAATTAGATTATGTATTAACATCCAGCATGAAAGAGGTCGTAGCCCAATTAGATGGGCATAAAAGGCTACCTATCTCCAATTTGGCCTTTGGGCCCACTTTACTAACCCCAAGCGAGAAGCTTGTTCCGTCTATAGTGCAGGCACCAGAAATAGAATTGAAGGACCTTCCGTCACACTTCAAGTACGTTTTCCTTGGAGATAACAACACCTTGCCGGTGATCATCTCCAACAAGTTGACTACCGGTCAAGAAGACAAGTTGGTGAAAGTGTTGAAAGAACACAAGACGGCCCTTGGATGGACCATTGCGGACATCAAAGGGATAAGTCCATCAACTTGCATGCATAGGATCTTACTTGAGGATGAAGCCAAACCCTCTAGGCAACCTCAACGGATGTTGAATCCGCCAATGATGGATATGGTCAAGAAGGAAGTGTTGAAGCTCCTCCAAGCGGATATGATCTTCCCTATTTCGGATAGCACTTGGTTTAGTCCAACCCAAGTGGTTCCAAAGAAAGGAGGCATTACAATGGTGGAAAATCAACATGGAGAGATGGTCCCGAGCAAAACACAAACCGGATGGAGAGTTTGCATTGACTACCGCAAGCTCAACAAGGTAACACGTAAAGACCATTTCCCATTACATTTTATTGACCAAATGTTGGAACGTCTTGCAGGTCATCCGTACTACTGCTTCCTTGATGGATATTCGGGCTATTTCTAAATAGCCATCGCACCGGAAGATCAAGAAAAGACGACGTTCACTTGCCCATTTGGCACTTTTGCGTACCGTAGAATGTCATTTGGACTTTGCAATGCACCCGACACCTTCCAACGGTGCATGATAAGTATTTTCTCCTAATACGTGGAAAATTTCATTGAAGTCTTCTGATAGCATGAATTATAGTCTATATTTTGGGACCTGTTTAGACGTTTTATCTTCAATAATCTGCATGTTTGAATGTATATTATGTGATTATATTGTCATTTCATCTACCTTTGTGGGAAACGAGGTCTACACCAAGTTTGGTTGTCATCGTAGGTAAAATGGCACGTTTTGCATCAAAATGGAGCAAAAGAAGCTAAGGAGTCATTGGAGCTACATTCAGGAACTTAAGGAAGAATCCAGGAATCATGAAAATGGATTGAAGATTCACTTTGGACCAGATTTGAGAGATTTCACATTCAGTTGTGATTCACCTCGGTCAGCTACAGTATCACCTCGACCGAGGTGATCCAGAGGAGCTGCTCGACCGAGGCGAACACCTTGGACGCGGCAAGATATATTTTATTCTTGGCTGAGATCTTTTATTTTTGGAAAGAGGATCTTATATTTTTAGGCTGGATTCCTGGAAGAAAGAAGATAATTTAGCCCATATATTTTACCTATTTTTATGGGAAAAGATCTTTCTAAGATATCTTATCTTTGGGAGGGAATTTTCCTATAAAAAGGGTCGGATTTTCCACAAATTCGACATCCGCTAACGGCTAGAATCCGCGACATCCGCTATCACCCCGCATACACCACTACGGCTGGGAGATTTGAAGAACCTTTTTGAAGGTTGAAGGAAGATTGAAGGAAGGAAGTTGATAGCTTTTATAACTTTGTGAAGGGTTTTGTAAGATTCTCTTAGATTCCCTTCTTGTTGATTGTCTTGTTGGATTGTGATCCAAGAAACGCTATTTGTTTGATAATTGATTCAGTTATTGAAGTCTTTCTCTTAAGGTTTTCTTGTTCAATTATTCACTTTCTTCCCTTATATTTGATTATTGCTTTCATGATTATGAGTGGCTAATTTCTTTGTGCGATTCTAGGGTGATTGACTAAAGGTTGTGGGAAAAACAATGATAGAATAATCTTAAATTCCAGTAGGACCCTCAAAGCTCGAGTCTTTATCCTTAACCCTAGAGTATCTCGTTCAGTCGATGAACATCTCGGCCCGGGTGGAATTCGTCTGACCGAGGTGACCTTATCTGATCCGAAACTGAGAGTTAAGTGTTAGAGTTTGCCAAATCCTATCCTTATTACACCTTTCCTAGTTCAATGCAAGCTTAGGATCAGACTTACCCGGTAATTCCTTTGTTTTTTTACCCAAGATCATAAGTGTAGGTAATAATGGTTTAACCTTTATTGGGGTTTGAGTGTGCTTTCATTCCATCTTTGTGAGTTATCCTGAGACTTACCCGGTAAAGGTTGATTCTATTCCCTTAGTTGATGTGTTAGTTTGAGGTTATAGTTCTTTTCCTTGATTCCTTTAGACTTACCCGGTAATAGGAGCTTTTGGTTTGGGATTAGTGAGTAGTGAGACTTACCCGGTGATCTATTCCACTTTAGTAACACCTTCCCTTTGCAAAATCTCAGCTTTGTCCGCTTGTCTTTAGATCTTGAGTTGGAACAACAACTAGATGCTTTAATCCGCATATTCCTTTAATTGACTTTTTATCATCTTTGATTGCCATAATTGCTTTTGTTGTTAGTTGAAATATTGACAACCGTTACTTGCTTTGTTTCACTAAGTCCTTGTGATCGACCCCTGGAATTTCTTGCTTTTTACTACGATTGACCCGTACACTGCGGGTTCGCAACCTTGTTTTAAGCTTACATCTAGGGTTATAAACTTAAATCTTGCACACACCATTTGGAGCGAACAAGTTTTTGGCGCCGTTGCCGGGGAATTGGTCTAGACCGAGCCAATTGCGGTTTGCTTTCAGGGCGCTTGCCCCTGTTTCTACTAACCACTCTACTTGAGTGAATTTCGCAGGTTCTTTTTCTTAGGTTTATTCGAAGAACCCGCGCTGGGAAGGAAATCGTTTCTTACGATCCCGAACCAGAAAAGACATACAAAAGACGCTTGAAAGAAGCGAAGATGGCCAGCCAAGACAATCGCGATCTTGAGGCCGAATTGAAGGAGGCGTTAGAACAAGTACGCCTCAGCAAGGAAGAACTGAGACTGGAGAAGGAAGAAACTCGCACAAGGACTGAGGCGATCGAAGCAGATATGTCGGCTTTACGAGACCAGTATCTACCTCGACCGAACCCAGATCCTCGACCGAGGCAAGACCCTGCTCCAGATCCTCGACCGAGGCAAGTCCTAGTACCTGCTGCCCCGGTCGAGATACTTCCACCTCGGATGCCAGTCCGAGACGCTCTTTTTGCAGGAATTCCGCAAACCCTAGGGCAGAGGATGGACCCCAATCAACAACTGAGGCGTCCAGGAGTCAACCTAGGAGATCCAGCAGACCATGATTACGAACTTCGACCGCAAGTTCTTTCCATGATCCGCCAATGCCAGTTTGGAGGGCTAGAGAGGGAATCTCCGTATCAACATCTACAAAACTATGAGATCTTGATGGGACCTTGAGACCTTCAAGAATAGAAAACAACAATTACAAGCTAAGACCTTTCTACTTCTCTTTGAAAGATAGAGCTCTTACTTGGTATCAATCTCTTCCTCCAGGAAAAATCATTACTTGGGAGGAGATGACGACGGAATTCTTGACTAAATTCTTTCCCCCTCTAAGACCGCTGAAATGAGAGGGAAGATTAATGCATTCATCATGAAGGACAAGGAAAGTATGTCCAAGTCATGGGAGAGATTTAAAGACATTCTTTTGGATTGCCCACATCATGGGATTCCAAAGATAGAGTTCTTGGAGATATACTTCAAGGGACTGGACGGAAACACTCAGTTCAACCTTCAACTACTATCTGCTTCCATGTTCATGGACATGCCGATTGACGAAGCTTGGGAGTTCATAGAGAAACAAGCTTTGCATATGGAGAAATAATCCCACCAAGGAGCTGAAGGTGGAGTTAAAAGAGTCAACTTTCAAGATGTTCCACCTAACAATGATCAACTCACTTCTTTGAAGAATGATGTGAAATAATTGAAGGAACTCTTGGTTGCTCAAACTAAGAAAGAGGAGGAAGGATATCAAAATTCAAGGAATAACGGGTACCGGAACAACAACAACGGTTCCCAGAACAACAACTACAACAACAATAGAGGATCCAACATCAATAATTGGAGGGCAAACAATCAAAATTCGGGTAATCCTTACTCTAACTCCAATTCAAACAACTCCTCTAACCCTTTCCTCTCTTCTTCCTCTTCTTCTCCTTCTACTCCATTAAAGAGCCAAAAGCCTGGATCAAGCTCATCCCAGCCGGAGAAGAAAGATACAGTGCTGGAAGCTATCTTGATCAAGCTTAGTGCTATGGAGACGTCCATGACTTCATTTTCGAAGGCACAAAAAGCCTTAGAACAACAATTCTTTGATAAGGCGAATGAAGCGCCAAGAGATTCAGGGAAGCTTCCAGCAAGGACGGAAAGCAACCCTAAGGGACAGATCATGGCAATAACGACGAGGATTGGACTAAAAACTGCAGATCCAGTGCCTCGACCGATGCCAGTCCAAACGAAGACCACCTCGGTCCAGATACAGTCGAAGAACACTTCGGCCGAGATGCCAACCGAGGTGGAGCCACAGAAAGCGGAGGAAAAAACTGAAGTTTATATTCCACCTCCTGCATATAAACCAGCACTTCCATTCCCCCAGTCAAGGGCCAGAGCACATCTAGACAAGCATTTTGGTAAGTTCCTTGACTTAATGAATAAACTACACATTAATATCCCTTTCCTTGATACTATTCTAGGGATGCCCGCCTATGGGAAGTTCTTAAAAGAAATTCTATCAAGGAAGAAGAAGTTGGAAGACTTTGGTGAAGTTAGGATGACATCTAAATCCTCATAGCTTATTCAAATCATGAAGGAGAAGATGCCACCTAAATTAAGAGATCCTGGCTCGTTTTGCATTCCCATTCAAGTTGGGGATGTCACTGGTGAAGCCTTATGTGATCTAGGAGCCAGCGTGAGCATCATCTCGCTGGAATTATGCGTGAAGACCGGACTTGGAGAGCCCAAGCCGGTGAAGATACGGTTGTACATGGCGGATCGCTCCATCACCCATCCCTGAGCATTTTGGAAGACGTTCCGGTCAAGTTAGGTAACTTCTATTTACCTATAGACTTTAATGTTCTTGATATTCCCGCAGATTATCCCGTTCCTATCATTCTCGGGAGACCATTTCTAGTAACTTCGGGTTGCAATGTGGATTGTAAGAACGCCAAGTTAAGATTCAACATTGGCGGAGATGAAGTAGAGTTTGCATTGCTTGCGGCAATGAAGGGAGATCAGCTAGGAGATGATATCTTCAACATCTATGATGAAGAAGAATCATGAGAATTGGTGAGCTCTATCCTTATTAAAGATCCACTTGAAAAGGTTATTAGCTTTAGCTTAATGGAGGAAGGTATAGATGCTTCTTGTGATGCAGATATACGGAGCTTAAAGGCACTGGAAGAAGACCCAGGAGCTAAAACTGAAAGACTAACTCAGGAGAAGAAGATCTCCAGTTGTAGTACCTCGACCGAGGCACTTTCTGGACCAAGCGAGGTGTCTGAAGAACATCTCGGTCAACCCCTCTAGACCTCGACCGAGGTCGAAAGCGAGATGATGTCAACTGAGACTGCTGAAAATAACAAGCTTCTTACTCCCTTTTCTGACATTCATCCTCAGATGGTGGAACATTCTCTCCACCAAATTTCTGATAATAAAGGACCTTGGTATGCTGATATTGTTAATTTTCTTGTTTGCCAGGAAATACCACCTTGATTGACGTACGCTCAAAGGAAGAAATTCTTCAAGAATGTACGCCATTACTACTGGGACGAACCACGGCTATTCAAGCGAGGGCCGGATGGGATGCTTTGAAGATGCATTCCGGAAGATGAAATCAAGAGTGTCATACGGCATTATCACTCACTTCCTTGTGGAGGGCATGCTAGCGCTCACAAAACATGCGCCAAGGTATTACGTTCCGGTTTCTTTTGGCCTACATTATTTAAGGATGTGCAAACGTTTCTTGTCTCTTTTGATGCATGCCAAAGAACAGGGAATCTATCTAGAAGGAATGAGATGCCACTCAATAACATACAGGAGGTTGAGATCTTTGATGTATGGGCAGTAGATTTCATGGGACCTTTCCCATCATCCGGAAGAAACCTCTACATTCTTCTAGCAGTTGACTACGCCTCTAGAGGGGTTGAAGCATTTGCTTCTCCCACTAATGACGCCGTGGTGGTTGTGAAGTTCTTTAACAAGATTATATTTCCACGTTTTGGGATTCCACGCATCATAATCAGCGATGGAGGGACGCATTTCATCAACCGGAAGTTTAAGGCACTTCTATCAAAGTATGGGGTGACCGACAAGGTAGCAACCCCTTATCATCCTCAAACTAGTGGACAGGTCGAGATCTCGAATTGAGAAATTAAAGCAATCTTGGAGAAGACCGTCTCTAGGACTAGGAAAGATTGGTCCATGAAACTAGACGACGCTCTTTGGGCTTACAGGACCGCTTTCAAGACCCCCATTGGTACCACCCCTTATAATTTGGTATATGGGAAGTCTTGTCATTTGCCCGTTGAGTTAGAATACAAAGTGTATTAGGCAATCAAATGTTTGAACTTCGACATCAAGGAAGCCGGTGAGAAGCGGCTATTGGATATCAATGAGCTGGAGGAGCTGCGTTTGAACGCTTATGAGCATGCAAAGATCTATAAAGACATGACGAAGAAATGACATGACAAGCATATCATTCCTAAGGAGCTTAAAGAAGGAGACTTAGTTCTACTCTTCAACTCCCGCCTCCGCCTCTTTCCAGGTAAGTTTAAATCTAGATGGACCGGACCTTATGTTGTGAAACATGTTTTCCCTTATGGTGCAGTTGAGATTTGGGGAGAAACGAGTGAAAGCTTCAAGGTCAACGGTCATAGACTTAAGAAATACAAACCGGAAGTTGTTCGCCCCTAGAGGTGTGTGCAAATAAGCTTTATATTTATAAAACTAGAATCAAGCAAGCGAACCCGCAGTGTACGGATCGATATAGTTAAGCAAGAATTCCAGAGTATCGAACACAGGGATTTGGGTGGAACGAACTCGATTGCAGGTTATCAAGCGGTGAATATGAGAGTTTTGCAGATATTGGGAAAACAACAATCCTAAAGATCCAGGTATCCAGCTGTGGCAATCGATTCAAGATATACTAATGATATAAAGACAGAGTTGAGATATGCAAAGGTATACTAATGTAATGTAATCGTACGGTTGAGGTTCCAAAAACCTTATATAACTCACCCAAAAGACTCTTCCTATACAGGTTGATGAGGCTCAATATAGAAAGGTTCTAAGGACAAGGATTAACATCAAATACCCAAACCTATGATCTAAAGATCAAGACTAACTTATCCGATTGAGGTTGTTGAGGCTCACAATCGAGGTAGAGGTTGTTGAGGCTTCACTACCACCTAGAAAAGACAAGTCTAAACTAAGCTAAAGCAAATCTTTAACTTTGGATCAAGATAAAAGCAGGCTCGTAAACTGGGGTAAATCACGGGTAGTTCTTGAGAATCACGGCCGTGGAACTCAAGAACAGGCCGTGATTTAGGGTTTTCGGCGACAATTCTCTAACTCTCAGGGCCTAATCTGTTTGCGATCGATCTATCATCATCTAAGCCACAACTATCAACCCTTCACCTTAGAATTGTTAAGGGTTTTTAGCCAATAACAGTCATATTGATATTAATTCAAGATTTAAAAGGTAAAAGATGGGAACTTTCAAGAACTATCAATAATCTTCAATTGAATCTCAGAATCACAATCAAGAGCAAGTGTTTTCTAAAGATTCAAAACGGACCAAGCAATCACAATCTTTAGGAAAGAAGAGAAACGGGATGTCAATCCGATTCTGAATCAAACCTAAGCAAGAAGAGGAATCTTCTTGCAAAATCCTCCAAGAACTTCGATCTTCCACACGAAGATCACAAACAGCAACTCTCCAATACGAACTTTGGAACTTCAATGAGATCTTCCAAATCACCTCCAAGAATGAAGGTTTTTGTGTGTTGCTAAGCTTGCGTTTTTGCCGCTAAACTTAGGGTTGAAAGGTCGTAAGCGACGTTCACGAGGTTAGGCGAGGTAGCGAGGCGAGGTGAGGTGGCGAGCGAGGTGAGGTGAGGTGGCGAGCGAGGTAGCGAGGTAGCGAGGCGAGGTGACGGAATCTTGCTTCATCCGTCCTTTTTATAATGCAGGGCCAATATGTCGGCCCGGCCCAATCTTCAAGAGATCATGGCTTCGAAACGTGGCGAAGGGATTCGCCAAGATCACGGTCGTGGAAGATTCCACGACCGTAATTTTGAGGCGTGGAAACAAATACGGCTAGCTTCCACGGCCGTAATATCCCCTGGAATGAACATCGAATTCTGACTCACAATCCACGGCCGTAATTTAGGGTAAAACCGTGATTCTTGCCTTCATTCGTGCATTCCTCAATCTAATACTCCATTTTGCTTCCAACGAGTGTCCTCGATCTATGGACACATCAACTCAACTCTCCTTTGCTCGATTCCGTTCGGAAATAGCTCCAAATCACCTATAATCAACATAGAACTCGTGTAGACATCTATATCGACAATATAGGCAATACTAGCTCATATATGCATAAAGCTCAATCAAAGACTATAAATATGAATCAATTACGACTAGAAAACGTGCCTAAAATATCACAATATTTCATGCTAACAAATAACCCCATACTTAACACTTGCTTGTCCCTAAGCAAGGTCTTTCAAAAAGCTTTAAAACAAGAGTTAGGATGAAATATGTGTACCTTCTTTTGGATGAATGTGACTTCTAAAGAATAGATCATTCTCAACCTTTGCTTCAATCGTTTTCAAACTTTCACACACTTAATTAGAGAGTAAGAGGCAAAGAAAAATCATGAATCAATTTAGCTTCCAAGCAAGCATTATAACCTTCAAACATTATCAAAATCAATCATAAGAATTTCAATTTAGATCACCAAGCCATATAACATTCTTTTGATCATAAGGACTTTCAAAGAAAAGGTCTAGAGCATGGAAGGGTAGGGAAAACTTTAAGGGAAAGTGGTGCATAAATCCGAGAAAGTGGACAACTACCTTCTTCTTCTTTTGCGGTTTCCGCAACACTTCACTTAGAGCTTCGCTCTTTCCTTTTTATTTTCCGACTTTACTTTTGGAGTTATGGATAGAGGTGCACAAAAACCGAAGCCTAGGAGATTGGCGTTTCTCATTTTTGCGAGATGCCTCAAACCCTTAGCGCACATACCATAATCCGCTAGGAATATCGCTCAATTCGACTTTGGCAAGACACAAACACCCGGCTATCTGAATGGTGCCGAGTTACTCATCGTCATGATTGACTTCCCCAAACCTACAATTTCTTTCTATTCAATTGATTGCAAATATTTGCTCTCATGGCCCTCCCACATCAAACATGCCTTTTTCTCATTCACTTTCCAAATTCCCGGATAGGTAAGGGAGGCTAATATTTCAATGAGGAGTTAGATGATCAAAGAAAGAAGAAAGAGAATATCGAATTGCCTTAATCATTTCAACAAGAAGTATAGGAGCTTATAATGTGATTTCAACTTCAATTTCTTATATGATTTAGGTAACATTCTCACATTATACAACTTGCAAAAGAGGTAAAATTCATTCATTCAAATCCTTTTTGATTCACAATCCTTTTAAGCATGCAATTGTCATCAAACTCGACTCACAAGTAGTGATTATCATGGAAATCATCTCAATTCATTAGAAGCTCAAAATTTTCAAAATTTTTCAATTTTTATGGTTTTTTAAAGTTCTTTTTCATGCAATGCAAGAATGAAACGTGTAACATACAATGAACATGCAATGATAGTCTCGGAATAGAAGCAACATATAGAGTAGAGTTATTACAAACATTTAGTACATCCCACCCCATACTTAGGACGAACATTGTCCCTAATGTTCACAAGAAAGAACAAAAAGAAAGAAAAGAAAAAGAGAACTCACATATGGTGGCGGGAATGTCTAAAAACGAGCTGTCCGGTCATCTATCACTGCGGTGCCGGTGGAGGTGGGAACGGGGAGAAACTCGGATCATAGTACCGCCCAAACTGCTGGCGGTAGACGTCCCTCATCATGTGGTCAAGGTCGTCCAAGTGTCTGTCTCTAGCGTCCGCCCGGATCTCCAATGCTCCGACTCTCTCTGAAAGTCCGGTAGCCCAATCCGGCATCCTCTCATACCACCCAGGGGGGTGATCATACCATCCGGGAGCATCGGCTGGTGCTGATGGTGGTGGTGGTGGTGCTGCTGACTGCGTAGTGGACCAAGGAGGGGGTGTCTCGTACCAGGTGGGAGGTGTAGTCATCCACGTGGGCCTCTCGCTCACACTGGCGCGGCGAGATGACGAGCCTGAAGCTCTAGCTGGGCGTGGAGAGCGCCTAGGTACATCCTGGGTCGCATCCGGCTGATCCGGAAACGAGCCGAACTCCTGCTCTGCTCCTCCACCACTCTCGTACTGCTCTCCCATGTCCTCCTCATCATCAGCCGGTGGTGGGACGTAAGGGGGAGCTACAAGCCTGTTCGCGTGCATCGCAGCGAACGTCTCCTTCCAATTGTGGCGTCCCGCCACAATGGAATACTCCGGCAGCCACTCAATACCCCTGCCCGTCCTACTCTCCCAAGGCATGCCCGCATAAGGCGGACCTCTATGTGTGGGGAAGATGAGTCCCCTAACCATGAACGCGTGTAATCCTAGAGGTACGGCGGGTATGCGGGTGCAGGCTGAGAAGTCAACACCAAACGTCCGAGCTATGTGGGTCACTATCCCACCATATCCAATGTTCCCTCTCGATTTGTTCTTAAGCTTGCTCATCGTCGCCGCCAAAAGGGTAGCACAATCTGCGCGGCATCCATGAAGCATAGCGTAGAGAAGGAATAACTCATCCGTCTTAATCTTTTGGGGCGTCTCCGTCCTAGGAAAGAGACACTCCGAAAGAACTCGGTGAGCTATCTTCAAGGCCAAATGGTACATCAATTTGGCCTTGGTATCAGCTGGATGCCAACGGTCCTCGTCGGCATAGATCATCGCCACATCCTCCCAAAAATCCTTAGCGGAAACGTTCCTAGGGAGGCGACCGTTGTAGGTCTCATGGAACCCAAAGATGGTCCCGAACTCAACAATGCTAAGGTGGTAGTCTCTATTCATGAGACGGAAGGAGACGGTCCTATCAACATGGCTGTGCTCGAAAGATGTCACAACCTCTCGGGTGATCTCCTCATAAGCGTCTTCACGAATGTTCGTGAAGACGGTCAAACCGGCTCTATCCAAGAGCCATGTGAGGTCATCTACTATGTTGAGAGGATGTAGATCCTCCAACAACAGATATCTAGGACCTATCACTGTCCTCTTCTCTATTCTCTCAAACGCAGCTATGTGGTTCTCGTGTATGATCGGGATGCTAGGAGGAGGCGGTGAAGATGGAGGTGAAGGTGAGGATGGTGGTGAGGGGGATGAGGGTGGTGGTGCCCTAGATGTGGAAGGGTTGCCCTTTCTCTTCTTATTCTGTTCCCCTTTCTTTTCCTTAATCCTTCCCGAAACTCTCCTCACAAAGTCCATTCTGTTGAAAATTACGGTCTGTTCTTCGTAAACCACGGTCGTGGAATCTGGGTAGACCGTGATTCGACACAGAAATTCTCAATTCTCAGCAATTCAGCAATCAAACTCCACAACAAGCAGTCCTAATCTAATTTCTTCCGATTTCAATCAGTTCTTCCTAAAAATCTCTAACAAAAACGAACAAAAACGACTAGAATCAAGAAGAGAGCAAAAACCTATTTTTCGGATTGAAAAATCCGAAATGCGGGTTTGTTGATCGTTTTCCACTCGATTTGTTGCTTGGATCCTGTTCTTGGTTGGATTTGCTTCAGTTTAGGAAGAGGAATCGTTAAAAACGATTAAAGAACGAAGATTTGGGAGAATCTGCGGGTTTTCGGTATTTAGGGCGTGGAAATTGGGGGTTTTGTGGTGTTTTTGTGGTGAAGTGTGGCTTTTATACTTGCAGGCAAAATTTCAAAAATCACGGTCTGTCGGGGTGTTCCACGGCCGTGGAAATGTACGGACCCGTAATTTTTGTGGTTTTTCACAGGTCTTTGAGAATTACGGCCACTGTAGCTATGGCGACCGTAATTTAGACCGTGGAACTCTCTGTAAAGCTTCAAAGTCCAAATTTCGTCACTTCTCTTCGACATTATCCCCTTTTTCTTCTTTTCCATCGATCCTACAACCAAAAACACGAACATACCGGGAGAAATCGAGGCAAAAATAAAGCAAAAACTTCTATTCTAAGCTAAACTATGAATTGAAAGCAAAAACGAAAATGCAATACCTTGGGTTGCCTCCCAAGAAGCGCTTTGTTTAAGGTCCGTAGCTAGACCATTCT
This sequence comes from Fagopyrum homotropicum, assembly GCA_033239125.1. Taxonomy (NCBI): domain Eukaryota; kingdom Viridiplantae; phylum Streptophyta; class Magnoliopsida; order Caryophyllales; family Polygonaceae; genus Fagopyrum; species Fagopyrum homotropicum. The sequence continues at coordinate 127,319,338 of BSWB01000005.1, forward strand.
CGCACTTATTCGAGTGCGGTAGGTGCAAACTCCTCAGCTTGGAGTTCCGGTGAGTACTTTTTGAGTCGTTGACCGTTCACCTTAAAACTTCCGCTAGCTTCACCCCATACTTCAACTGCACCATGGGGGAAAATACGCTTGATTAGAAAAGGTCCAGTCCAACGAGATTTTAACTTACCTGGAAAGAGGCGAAGTCTCGAATTGAAGAGGAGAACTTGATCTCCTTCTTGGAAATCCTTTGGGATGATATGCTTATCATGCCAACGCTTTGCTCTTTCCTTGTAGATCTTAGCGTTTTCATAGGCGTTCAAACGGAGTTCATCCAGCTCGTTGATGTCTAGGAGACGCTTCTCTCCCGCTTCCTTCATGCCGAAATTCAGCCATTTGATAGCCCAAAACGCTTTGTGCTCTAGCTCTACCGGCAAATGACAAGACTTCCCATACACGAGGTTGTATGGTGTGGTTCCTATGGGAGTCTTGTATGCAGTCCGGTATGCCCACAATGCATCATCTAGTTTCAAGGACCAATCCTTCCTAGTCCTTGAAACCGTCTTTTCTAGAATTCCCTTGATCTCTCTATTTGAGATCTCGACTTGTCCACTCGTTTGTGGATGGTAAGGGGTAGCGATCTTGTGAGTAACCCCATACTTTGCTAGAAGAGCTTCAAAGCGACGGGCTATGAAGTGAGAACCTCCATCACTAATGATTGTCCTTGGCGTCCCGAATCGCGGAAAAATGGTCTTGTTGAAGAACTTGACCACCACCATGGCATCATTTGTGGGAGAGGCAATTGCTTTCGGAGCTTCCGATGTTTCCTTAGAAGCTTCTAAGGATGTTGAATGGTTTGGAGAAGGTTTTGAGGAAGTTGAAGAAGTGTGTCGATCGTCCTTTTCCACGGTCAAAATCACGGTTTCCTCTGGTTTTCCACGGCCGTAATATCCTCTGGAATGGAGGTCGAATTTGGTCATGGAATCCACGGCCGTGGAATACAGAGTATGACCGTGGATTCGAGTATTTTCTGCCTCATCGTGGAGTTTCTCAAACTCCACTTCATGCATCTCTTCTTGTGCTTCTAAGGCTTCAATTTCCTCTTTGCACTCTTCTTCTCCTCCTACATCGGTTAGACTCATAGTAATAACCTTTTGCAAAGGATCGTTAAAGAGAATCGCACTTACCTCCTCCCTAGTTAAACCTTCTTCGTCTTGGACATTGTAAATATCCTCATCAAAGATTGGCTCCTTCACTAGAGTGGAAAGAACGAACTCTACTTTCTCTTCCCCAACGTCAAAGGCGAGTCTCCCATTCTTGCAGTCGACCATGCAGCCGGAAGTTGCAAGAAACGGTCTTCCGAGTATGATCGGGACCGGACTATCCGCAGGAATGTCAAGCACGACAAAATCAATGGGGACAAAGAACTTGCCTAGCTTGACCGGGACGTCTTCTACAATGCCGACGGGACGAGTAATGGATCGATCCGCCATGTATAACGTCATCTTCACTGGTTTAGGGTCGCCTAAACCGATCTTCCTGCACAATGCAAGTGGTATGATGCTCACACTTGCTCCCAAGTCACATAAAGCGTCATATGTGACCTCTCCCACTCCAATGGGAATGCAAAATGACCCCGGATCTTTCAGCTTTGGGGGCATTTTCTCCTTCATGGTCTTGATGAGATCCGAAGAATCCGAACTCATCTTGACCTCTCCAAAATCTTCTAGTTTCCTCTTGTTAGAGAGGAGCTCCTTCAAGAACTTGCCATAGGCCGGCATACCTACAATGGCATCAATGAAAGGTATATTAATATGTAGTTTGCTCATGAGTTCTATGAACTTACCGAATTGCTTGTCTAGGCGCGCCCGCGCTCTAGATTGAGGGAACGGTAGGGGAGGTTTGAAAGCTGGAGGAGGAACATAGACATCTTCCTTCTCCTTCCCCTTTTCTTTGCTTTTCTCTACGGGGACTTCAACAAACGTAGGCTGCGGATCGGTGGTAGTCACTCCGCTCCTAGTTGTAATCGCCATTACCCTTCCCTTAGGGTTGTCCTCCGTCTTTCCTGGAAGTTTCCCTTGATTTCTAGGAACTTCCTCCGCATGGTTGAACATTTGGTTTTCCAAAACCTTTTGAGCTTTGTCAACCTTAGAAATTTGATCATCAACCTTGATGATGCGGTTCTCCAACCCTTGAAGCTTTCCCAAGATCGTTTCCAGTATGGGATCCGGCTTCTCCTTTCCCGTATTGTTTCCTCCATTTGATGATTGCCCCTGGCTTTTCAAAGGAGTAGAGGAAGAGGAGGGTGGAGTTAGTGAATTGGAATTGGAAGGATAGGAGTTACCGGAATTTTGTTGATTGGAGCGCCAATTGTTGTTGTTCGAACCCCGATTGTTGTTCCAATTGTTGTTGTTCCGGTTGTTGTTGTTCCCATTCCAATTGTTGTTCCGGTTATTGTTCCGGTTATTGTTGTTGCGGTTGGTGTTATCACCGCCGTTGTTGTTGCCCAAATAGCCAACATCCTTCTCTTGTTGCTTTGGGAAGTTGGTCTTGATAGTCTCCTTCAACTCTTTGATCTCATTGTTGAGGGAGAAAATCTGATTTTGAGCTTCATGTGTGAGCTTTGCTCCTTGCTCCACACGATTTCCCTCCACTTTCCGGTGGGAATACTTCTCTATGACTCTTGCTTGCTTCTCAATGAAGTCCCAAGCGTCATCTTCTCTCATGTCCATGAACGTTCCACATGAGAGGGATTGGAGGTTGAATTGCGTTCCCGCATCCAGCCCCTTGTAGTAAATTTCCAGCAAGGCAAGTTTGGATATGCCATGATGAGGGCAATCCAAGAGCAAATCCTGAAACCTTTCCCAAGATTGAAACAAACTTTCGTTAGGTCTCATAGAAAAAGCATTAATCTTACCTCTAAGTTCCGCCGTTTTGGAGGGCGGAAAGAACTTGGTGAGAAACTCTGCGGAGAGGTCTTCCCACGTCTTTAGCTTTCCACTAGGAAGAGCTTGGTACCAAGATAGCGCTTTCCCTTTCAAAGAGAAAAAGAAAGGTTTGAGCTTATAGTTGTTGGTAGTGGCGCTCTTTGGCCTCATCGTCTCCATCATACACTCAAAGTTTTGCAAGTGTTGGTGTGGAGATTCGGTGCTTGTACCGCCAAACTGGCTTTGGCGAACAAGAGTGATAACTTGAGGGTTGAAGCTAAACCCTTGTACATCTTCAGCATCAAAGTTCACACCTAAACGGCGTGGTTGTTGTGTTGGATCCATCCGCTGGCCAAGAGTTCTTGGCTCATTATCCACACGTTCGACCCTCGCATTTCTAGGTGGAATGCGACGGTTAGTAGCTCCTTGTTGATTGAAAGGATTTATATTGATCGTGGGATCAATCTCTTCTAAAGGAGGCATGGAAGAATAACTATCGTCGGTGGATGAGTGGTTTCTTCTTCTTGACCTTGTCCTCCTTCTCGAGGACTTCTTGCCCACCTTGTCTTCAAGGTCGCTCATCTTTATCTTCATTTGAACGATCATGTCTTGTAGACCATTAACTTGAGTTTGATGGCGATCCATCTCATCCTGGAGGAGAGTCTCATTCCATCGGAGCTGAGCTTCTTTCTCCGCCAACTTATTTTGAAGATCGTGCTCGTTTTCTTCAGCCATCCTCCTTTCCTTGCGCTTTTGCCTCAAGGTTTTCTCTAGCTCTTGATCAAGAGGTAAGAGATCTTCTGTGTTCCTAGACCTGCGCATATACTCAAAGAAAAATCAAATAACGAGAGCAAGCTCCCAAGCTTGACAACCGGCACCCGGGTTCGGACGAAGCCAAATCCCCGGCAACGGCGCCAAAAACTTGTTCGCCCCTAGAGGTGTGTGCAAATAAGCTTTATATTTATAAAACTAGAATCAAGCAAGCGAACCCGCAGTGTACGGATCGATATAGTTAAGCAAGAATTCCAGAGTATCGAACACAGGGATTTGGGTGGAACGAACTCGATTGCAGGTTATCAAGCGGTGAATATGAGAGTTTTGCAGATATTGGGAAAACAACAATCCTAAAGATCCAGGTATCCAGCTGTGGCAATCGATTCAAGATATACTAATGATATAAAGACAGAGTTGAGATATGCAAAGGTATACTAATGTAAGGTAATCGTACGGTTGAGGTTCCAAAAACCTTATATAACTCACCCAAAAGACTCTTCCTATACAGGTTGATGAGGCTCAATATAGAAAGGTTCTAAGGACAAGGATTAACATCAAATACCCAAACCTATGATCTAAAGATCAAGACTAACTTATCCGATTGAGGTTGTTGAGGCTCACAATCGAGGTAGAGGTTGTTGAGGCTTCACTACCACCTAGAAAAGACAAGTCTAAACTAAGCTAAAGCAAATCTTTAACTTTGGATCAAGATAAAAGCAGGCTCGTAAACTGGGGTAAATCACGGGTAGTTCTTGAGAATCACGGCCGTGGAACTCAAGAACAGGCCGTGATTTAGGGTTTTCGGCGACAATTCTCTAACTCTCAGGGCCTAATCTGTTTGCGATCGATCTATCATCATCTAAGCCACAACTATCAACCCTTCACCTTAGAATTGTTAAGGGTTTTTAGCCAATAACAGTCATATTGATATTAATTCAAGATTTAAAAGGTAAAAGATGGGAACTTTCAAGAACTATCAATAATCTTCAATTGAATCTCAGAATCACAATCAAGAGCAAGTGTTTTCTAAAGATTCAAAACGGACCAAGCAATCACAATCTTTAGGAAAGAAGAGAAACGGGATGTCAATCCGATTCTGAATCAAACCTAAGCAAGAAGAGGAATCTTCTTGCAAAATCCTCCAAGAACTTCGATCTTCCACACGAAGATCACAAACAGCAACTCTCCAATACGAACTTTGGAACTTCAATGAGATCTTCCAAATCACCTCCAAGAATGAAGGTTTTTGTGTGTTGCTAAGCTTGCGTTTTTGCCGCTAAACTTAGGGTTGAAAGGTCGTAAGCGACGTTCACGAGGTTAGGCGAGGTAGCGAGGCGAGGTGAGGTGGCGAGCGAGGTGAGGTGAGGTGGCGAGCGAGGTAGCGAGGTAGCGAGGCGAGGTGACGGAATCTTGCTTCATCCGTCCTTTTTATAATGCAGGGCCAATATGTCGGCCCGGCCCAATCTTCAAGAGATCATGGCTTCGAAACGTGGCGAAGGGATTCGCCAAGATCACGGTCGTGGAAGATTCCACGACCGTAATTTTGAGGCGTGGAAACAAATACGGCTAGCTTCCACGGCCGTAATATCCCCTGGAATGAACATCGAATTCTGACTCACAATCCACGGCCGTAATTTAGGGTAAAACCGTGATTCTTGCCTTCATTCGTGCATTCCTCAATCTAATACTCCATTTTGCTTCCAACGAGTGTCCTCGATCTATGGACACATCAACTCAACTCTCCTTTGCTCGATTCCGTTCGGAAATAGCTCCAAATCACCTATAATCAACATAGAACTCGTGTAGACATCTATATCGACAATATAGGCAATACTAGCTCATATATGCATAAAGCTCAATCAAAGACTATAAATATGAATCAATTACGACTAGAAAACGTGCCTAAAATATCACAATATTTCATGCTAACAGAAGTTCCGGTTGAAGAGGTTGCACCACTATACCTTGTTTAAGAGATGCCGTACGGTCCAGCTAGCGACCTTAAATCAAGCGCTTCTTGGGAGGCAACCCAAGGTATTGCTTTCTTTCCCCTTTTTCTAGTCTAGCTTTAGATAGTTTGCTTCTTCTTTGCTTTGTTTTGTTTTCGGCGTCCTAGACAAAGAACAGATGGCATCTAAGGAAGGAATACAACCCAGGAGCAAAACTAGAAGGACAGAAGTTCGAGAATCTGAGAAGACAGATTTGACTAAGACACATCTCGGTTGCTGTCACAGCACCTCGACCGAGATGATTCTTGAGCAACCGAGGCGACTAGGGTTACTGAAGATCCACCTCAGTCCGTACCACCTCGGTCCAGTCGAGACCATCTCGACCGAGGTGACAGTAGTTCCAGAAAAGGGTATAAAAGGGGGCTGAGATTTCTCTCTCCTCCCTTTACCTTCCCCTCGACCGTAGCGCACATTTCACCTCGTTTCTTCGTTTCTCACTCATTTTCGACGATTCTCGCTTCCAAACGGCAAGGAAAGGGTAGAGGATCGCATTGCAAGCTCAAATCTGCAGCAAAAATGAACCAAATCGACTGAATCTGGGTAGAATCCGAAAAAACCCTAACCCTCCTCTTCTCCACTATTTCCTTTTGATTTGGGCTTTGGTTGCCCCTACATTTGCTGAGAAAAGGATTAAGTACCCTATAGGAACCTTTGGTAGTGATTTTGGGGGAAAATAACTGGATTTTTTGAGGGAATCGATCGAGCAGTGTTTTGCCTCGGTCCAGTCGGCTTGTGCCTCGACCGAGGTGTTCTACAGAGTTGTCAGGGCAACCGAGGTGATCTGACAGGTTGTAGAAAATGAGTTCTGACAGGCAGTTGGTCTTGAGAGACAAATCTTCTCCTTCTCCTTCTTCTTCCTCCCGCCGTACTAGACCGGTGATCCACGAGCGACACCAGGTCGATTATAACCGCATAGCGGCACGTCCAGTGGTTGCACAACGCTTCTTGGACATATTTGCTTTGGATTGCCTCCATGTTGATGATGATTTGAGGCGTATTATCTCCATGGTGGGCTTAGAGCAGTTCACAGAGATCCGAGCTCCGGCCTACTTAGAGCCGACTCTGGAGTTTGTCAGCTCCGTCACTTACTTGCCCACAGAGCACGCCATCAAGTACCGGTTGATGAACCGGAATTACATAGTTCCCTTGGACCACTGGCGGGACATCTTTGGCTTCCTGATCCCTACTGTGGCTGATTTTCCCTCTCGAGCTGTAGCTCGAGAGTTCTGGGGACAGATTGCTCATGTGGTTGAGCATGCTGATAGATGGAGACATGGAGATTCCTGGGAGAAGATTATATTCCATCTTGATTTTAGACTAGCTCACAGGATTTTCAGTGAGACTCTTCTGGCGCGTACTGAGACGCCCTAGAAGATCAGACAGGGTGAGCTTCTGAGTCTATACTGCATGGTGACTGGATGAGTCCTAGATTTTGGATTGATGCTGGCGGAGGATCTACATAAGATAAAGGCGAAGGCGAAGGGCGACATCTGCTGCGGAGGGATAGTGACTCATATAGCGAGTTACATGGATATTGACCTCAGTGCTTGTACCATGGTGGCGGCTGCCAAGCCGCTCGGACTTCAGGAGATGATCACTCGGAGGATATTGGTTCCCCGAGGACTTACTACGCCATATGTGGTGATGCCATGGGAGCAGATTGCGCCTCAGGGCATTAGATGGTCACCACAGTTCTCCGTGTATGATCCGCATTACTGGCAGACTACATGGATCCCGCTGATGGAGGACGCTAGAGAGGTAGCTGCAGCAGCTCAGGGGCCAGCTGAGGAGGATGAGGCAGAGGATGAGGAGGATGATGTTGATGAGGATGGCGGTGTTCCTATGGACACGGGCACGGATACAGCTGGGACCAGTGCACCGGTCATTGATCTAGATGACGACGAGACGGAGGAGGAGCCGGCTGCAGCACCAGCACGACCTGCTAGGTGTAGGGTACGCAGGCAGAGGGATCCACATGCTCACCGTCGGATCGATGATCTGACGGATCAGATGATAGATTCCTACGCTGCCATGTCCCTGGATATCCGAGAGATGTAGGAGAGACTACACTACCAGCACACGATGGCTGAGATTCAGTTGCAGCGTATTGATAACATGATTTATGACTTAGGTTTAGGCACTCATTTAGATAGTTTTTCCGCTCATTCATGTATGGTTTGCACTAGTTCGTGACGATTTGCACTCAATTCATGTATTTTGTCGAGATAGACGTCTACATGGACTTTTGCATGCTTTGTAGGTATTTTAGGAGTTTTAGGAGCTTAATCGATACATTTGAGGATCTTTCCTCGAGATGACACACCTTCGGACTCATTGGGATGCAAGCTAGGGGCTAAGGAGGACACATGGGACCTTGTTGGTGCATGCCATGCACCAAATTGAGGCTTGATGATCCAAAACAAGCTGAGGCACCAAAACCACAGCCACTGGGACTTCCACGGGCGTAGTTTTGGCCGTGGTTTTCCCCAGACAGCTGTGACAGCTGTACCACGATCTTCATGGCCGACTCTTGCAAATTTGGAGGATAAAAGGTGGTCCTGCAAGGCTGTTAGGGGCAGACCCCTCACTCCCATTCTCTCCCACACTCTCAACAACAATATTCTCTCATTTTGGAAGATTGGATTAGAGCTACTATTGGAGAAGAAGAAAGTCTTCCATTGGAGAAGAAGAAGAAGAACACTAGTTCATAGTTCCATAGTCTTTTTGAGTGATTTTGAGTGAGCTTTGTGAAACGTTTTGCAAGAGTTTGTAAGAAACGATTCGAACCTTCTTTTGAAGGGTTGTAAGTCCTTCTTGAACCTTGATTTAGCTTGTTTTACTTGTTTCGTTTGCTTAATCCATCTTTCATTTCATCTTCTTGCCAATGGATTCTATGATTTTATGCTTGTTGAGTTTGATTGTTAAGATGCATGTTGTAGGCTAAATAGATGCGATTCTAGGGTAAGGAAAAGATGGTTATGGCTTGGACTATGATAGAATAGACTTCAATGAATACTTGAATGACTCGCTTGATTGACCCTATTCACTGTTTAAAACCACGGTCGGATCTTGCCTTTCCACGGCCGTGGAAAGGGATGAACACCCCGTAATTTTGATTAACTTGCTTGTATTGATAAATCTAAGTGTTAGGTTATTGATTTGTTGAAATCCTAGTTTTAGTTGAGCTAAATCTATCCTAGGGTGACCTAGTGTTAGCAACTAAGAGTTAGAAGAGACCTACCCGGTGATTCTTGCTCTTAGACACCGATGATGACGAACTCTAGATAGTAGTGAGCCTCATAAGCCGCTATTGGACGGATTGTGCTAGGATTGATGTTTAGGACTTGCCTTCCCGAGATTTACCCGGTAAGGAGAGATTAGATCCCTAGATAACCCTCCGGTTTGTGTAGAATTCCTATCCTTAGGCTCTTTGAGACTTACCCGGTGATGAGACCTTAGGAACGGACTAGTGGATCATGAGACCTACCCGGTGATTGATCCCAATCTAGAAACGCCCACTCCCAACATACTATAGTAGATCCAAGGAATGATTAGATAGCTTAAGTCCTATGCCATAACCGGAATTTCCAACCCCTAGAATCCGCTTTTCTCTTTGATTACATATTTCGTGTTTGCTCGTTTATTTGTGTTTTAGCTTGATTCCTTAGTTTTTTTTGCCATCTTGCATCATTGTGATCCTTGATTGATCACCACACAAAACCAATCCAAAAACATTGAGATTTTCATTTATTTGTTTCTTTCTCTTTTCTTAGCCTAGATCAACACTATCCTTAGTCACTAATCGATTCAATCTAACCTCAGTCTTTGTGTTTGACCTCGGAATACTATCCCTACTACAAAACGTCCCGTACACTGCGGGTTCGCTAGGAGTTAGGAGAAATATATCGAGTATAAATTTAAGACTTTTGCGTGCATACATCCTTAGCGTAACACGTATCATGGGCTATCCATTCGACCCATCTCAGTACCCGTATGTGCCGCCACCACCACCACCGGATCGGGATTATTGAGGGCTTGCAGGATTTTCTTTCTTTATTTATTATGCAGTTCAGCTTATGTCCGGTGAGTACTTTATTTTCTAGACTTATTTTGACCCATTGGGACAATGTGTCCCAAGTATGGGGTATTGGATGTATTATTTGACTTCTATGGATGTATGACTCGACTCTATTTGATATTTATGTTTTATTTATGCTTATTTATGCTCTATGTGCTTATCTGAGATTACATGATGCATATAGGTTATTTGATTGAGAAAAACGTCAAAAACTGGTTTGAAAAAAAGCAAATTTTTACGCCCTCGACCGAAGTGATTCTGGCCAAACGAGGTACTTCACCTCGGTTGACTTAGAACATCTCGACCGAGGCAGTTAACTGAAAAGAATTTCGAAATTATTTTTGTGCTTCTTATCTGGATATGACCTCAGTGATGATTTTGTTTGCTGACTGGTTTTGAAATCTTTATATGTTTGAAAGGTTTTATGATATGTTTAAGTTGCTAAATGCTTTGTTTGAATTTGTGGCATGTTTAATACTTTGTTTTTATCCAAATTATGTTGGATTTGAAGGTTGACACCACATGATGAGTTCTTTCACTTTCTTCCTGGGATGATTAAGGCAATTCATTCTCTTCTCTTCTTCTTCTTGATCATGCTTAACCCCTCATATACATATTTGCCTCCCTTTACCTATCCGGGAATTTGGAAGCAAGCAAGTGAAAAGCAAGTGAAAGTAAAGTTGAGATGTTGGCTGAAAGTTTAGTAAGAAACAAATAGGTTTGGGGAAGTCAATCATGATAATGAGTAACTCGGCACCATTCACATAGCCAAGTGTTTGTGTCTTGCCAAAGTCGGATTGAGCGATATTCCTAACGGGTCATGCTATGTGCATCAAGGGTTTGAGGCATCTCGAGAAATTGATGATTGCTGATTTCCTAGGCTTCGGTTATTGTGCACCTCTGTCCATGCATCCCAAAAAGTAAAGTAAAAAAGGGAAAAGTGTGAAATAAGCAAAGCTTATTGGTGGATGATGTTGAAAGTCAAGTGAAAGTGAAGTAATATCCTTTTCCCGAATTCTAGCACCACATTCCCTATATACATCCCACCCTCACACGTTTCTTGACCTTCTCTCTTGAAAAGACCTTGAGACCTCGAGCTTGTTGATTGACTTAGTAGTTTAAACTGGATTATACATGATTAATTTCGATAATTATGATTTATTATGCATTCTATGATTTTATGCAAAGATGAACGACTTTCTTATATTTATAAAATGTTTTGATCATATTTTGATTTTAAATTTCATGAAGCATTCTCTTAGAGTGATCTATGATTGTAGCACACCATTAAAATGTTTTGAATGACTTTTTCATTGATCTTCATGACTTATAATCCATTCTATCTTGTATTTTATATTCGGAACTTGCTTGGGGATAAGCAAGGGCTAAGTATGGGGTATTTTGATAGCATGAATTATGGTCTATATTTTGGGACCTGTTTAGACGTTTTATCTTCAATAATCTGCATGTTTGAATGTATATTATGTGATTATATTGTCATTTCATCTACCTTTGCGGGAATCGAGGTCTACACCAAATTTCGTTGTAATCGTAGGTAAAATGGCACGTTTTGCATCAAAATGGAGCAAAAGAAGTTAAGGAGTCATTGGAGCTACATTCAGGAGCTTAAGAAAGAATCCAGGAATCATGAAAATGGATTGAAGATTCACTTTGGACCAGATTTGAGAGATTTCATATTCAGTTGTGATTCACCTCGGTCACCTACAGTATCACCTCGACCGAGGTGATCCAGAGGAGCTGCTCGACCGAGGCGAACACCTTGGCTGAGATCTTTTATTTTTGGAAAGAGGATCTTATATTTTTAGGCTGGATTCCTGGAAGGAAGAAGATAATTTAGCCCATATATTTTACCTATTTTTATGGGAAAAGATCTTTCTAAGATATCTTATCTTTGGGAGGGAATTTTCCTATAAAAAGGGTCGGATTTTCCACTAATTCGACATCCGCTAACGGCTAGAATCCGCGACATCCGCTATCACCCCCGCATACACCACTACGGCTGGGAGATTTGAAGAACCTTTTTGAAGGTTGAAGGAAGATTGAAGGAAGGAAGTTGATAGCTTTTATAGCTTTGTGAAGGGTTTTGTAAGATTCTCTTAGATTCCCTTCTTGTTGATTGTCTTGTTGGATTGTGATCCAAGGAACGCTATTTGTTTGATAATTGATTCAGTTATTGAAGCCTTTCTCTTAAGGTTTTCTTGTTCAATTATTCACTTCCTTCCCTTATATTTGATTATTGCTTTCATGATGATGAGTGGCTAATTTCTTTGTGCGATTCTAGGGTGATTAACTGAAGGTTGTGGGAAAAACAATGATAGAATAATCTTAAATTCCAGTAGGACCCCGAAAGCTCGAGTCTTTATCCTTAACCATAGAGTATCTCGTTCAGTCGATGAACATGATAGCATGAATTATGGTCTATATTTTGGGACTTGTTTAGACGTTTTATCTTCGATAATCTGCATGTTTGGATGTATATTATGTGATTATATTGTCGTTTCATCTACCTTTGCGGGAATCGAGGTCTACACCATGTTTCGTTGTAATCGTAGGTAAAAAGGCACATTTTGGACCAAAATGGAGCAAAAGGAGTTAAGGAGTCATTGGATCTACATTCAGGAGCTTAAGGAAGAATCCAGGAATCATGGAAATGGATTAGAGATTCACTTTGGACCAGATTTGAGAGATTTCACATTCAGTTGTGATTCACCTCGGTTGACTACAGAGTCACCTCGACCGAGGTGATCCAGAGTGCTGACTCGACCGAGGCGAACACCTTGGACGCGGCAAGGATATTTTATTCTTGGTTGAGATCTGTTATCTTTGGAAAGAGGATCTTATATTTTTGGGCTGGATTCCTTGAAGGAAGAAGATAAATTAGCCCATATATTTTACCTATTTTTATGGGAAGAGATCTTTCTAAGATATCTTATCTTTGGAGGGTAATTTTCCTATAAAAAGGGTTGGATTTCCCACAAATCCACAACACGCTATACCACCGATCGTGCTTAGAGCAGCCGTTCTACCCTACTATAGCTGGAGGTTTGAAGAACCTTTTTGAAGGTTGAAGGAAGAAAGTTTATAGCTTTTATAGCTTTGTGAAGGGTTTTGTAAGATTCTCTTAGATTCCCTTCTTTGTTGATTGTCTTATTGGATTTTGATCCAAGGAACGCTTGTTTGTTTGATAATTGATTCAGTTATTGAAACCTTTCTCTTAAGGTTTTCTTGCTCAATTATTCTCTTTCTTCCCATATACTTGATTATTACATTCATGATGATAAGTGGGTAATTTCCTTGTGTGATTCTAGGGTGATTGGCTGAAGGTTGTGGGAAAAACAATGATAGAATAATCTTAATCACAGTAGGACCCTGAAAGTTCGAGTCTTTATCCTTAACCCTAAAGCATCTCGCTCAGTCGATGAACATCTCGGCCGGGGTGGAATTCGTTTGACCGAGGTGACTTACCTTATCTGAAACTGAGAGTTAAGTGTTAGAGTTTGCCAAATCCTGTTCTTCTTATACCTTTCCTGGTTCAATGCAAGCCTAGGATGAGACTTATCCGGTGATTCCTTTGTTTGTTTACCAAAGATCATAAGTGTAGGTAATAAAGGTTTATCCTTTATTAGGGTTTGAGTGTGCTTTCATCCCATCTTTGTGAGTTAGCCTGAGACTTACCCGGTAAAGGTTGATTCTATTCTCTTAGGTGGTGTGTTGGTTTGAGGTTATAGTTCTTTTCCATAATTCCTTGTGACTTACCCGGTAATAGGAGTTACGGTTTGGGATTAGTGAGTAGTGAGACTTACCCGGTGATCTATTCACACTTTAGTAACACCTTCCCCTTGCAAAATCTCAGCTTTGTCCGCTTATCTTTAGATCTTGAGTTGGAACCACAACTAGATGCTTTAATCCCTAGAATTGCATATTCCCTTAATTGACTTTTTATCATCTTTGATTGTTTTAATCACTTTTGTGGTTAGTAATTACATAGCTTACCTATTCCGACTTTGTTTCACTAAGTCCCTGTGATCGACCCATGGAATTCCTTGCTTTTTACTACGATTGACCCGTGCACTGCGGGTTCGCATCCTTGTTTTAAGTTACATCTAGGGTTATATTTTTAAATCTTGCACACACCGTTTGGAGCGAACAAGTTTTTGGCGCCGTTTCCGGGGATCGAACTGTTCAAAATAGACATAGTTTTGTCCCACGGCAGCGACTGAACAAGTTTTTGGCGCCGTTGCCGGGGACTTGGTCTAGACCGAGCCGGTTGCGGTTTGCTTTTGGGGCACTTGCCCCCTGTTGCTACTAACCACTCTACTTGAGTGACTTTCGCAGGTTCTTTTTCTTAGGTTTATGCGAAGAACCCGCACTGGGAAGAAAATCGTTCCTTACGATCCCGAACCAGAAAAGACATACAAACGACGCTTGTGAGAAGGGAAGATGGCCAACCAAGACAATCGCGATCTTGAGGCCGAATAGAAGGAGGCGTTAGAACAACTACGCCTCAGCAAAGAAGAAATACGACTGGAAAAGGAAGAAACTCGCGCAAGGACTGAAGCGATCGAATCAGATATGGCAGCTTTACGAGACCAGTATCTACCTCGACCGAACCCAGATCCTCGACCGAGGTAGGATCCAATTCCAGACCCTCGACCGAGGCAGGTTCCAGTACCTGTTGCCCCGGCCGATGTACTTCCACCTCGGATACCAGTCCAAGGTGCTCTTTTTGCAGGAATCCCGCAAACCCTAGGGCAAAGGATGGACCCCGATCAACAACTGAGGCGTCCTGGAGTTAACCTAGGAGATCTAGCGGACCATGACTACGAACTTCGACCGCAAGTTCTTTCCATGATTCGCTAATGCCAGTTTGGAGGGCTAGAGAAGGAATCTCCGCATCAACATCTAAAAAACTATAAGATCTTGATGGAGACCTTGAGACCTTCAAGAATAGAAAACAACAATTACAAGCGAAGACCTTTTTACTTTTCTTTAAAAGATAGAGCTCTTACTTGGTATCAATCTCTTCCTCCAGGAAAAATCAGTACTTGGGAGGAGATGACTACGGAATTATTGACTAAATTCTTTCCCCCTTCTAAAACAGCTGAAATGAGAGGGAAGATCAATGCATTCATCATGAAGGACAAGGAGAGCTTGTCCAAATCATGGGAGAGGTTTAAAGACATTCTTTTGGATTGCCCACATCATGGGATTCTAAAGATAGAGTTGTTGGAGATATATTTCAAGGGACTGGACGGAAGCACCCAGTTCAACCTTCAACTGCTATCCGCCCGCACGTTCGTGGACATGCCGATTGACGAAGCTTGGGAGTTCATAGAGAAACAAGATTTGCATATGGAGAAATACTCCCACCAAGGAACTGAAGGTGGAGTCGAAAGAGTCAACTTTCAAGAGGATTCCTCAAATAATCAACTCATCTCTTTGAAGAATGACGTGAAACAATTGAAGGAACTCTTAGTTGCTCAAACCAAGAAGGAAGATCAAGGATCAAGGAACAACAATGGATACCGTAACAACAACAACAGTTCCCGGAACAACAACTACAACAACAATAGAGGATCCAACAGCAATAATTGGAGGGCAAACAACCAAAATTCGGGTAACCCTTACTCTAATTCTAATTCGAATGATTCCTCTAATCCTTTCCTCTCTTCTTCTTCTTCTTCTCCTTCTACTCCATTAAAGAGCCAGGAGCAAGGATCAAGCTCATCCCAGCCGGAGAAGAAAGATGCGGTGCTGGAGGCTATCTTGATCAAGGTTAGTGCTATGGAGACATCCATGACTTCATTTTCGAAGGCACAAAAAGCCTTAGAACAACAATTCTTCAACAAGGCGAATGAAGCGCCAAGAGATCCAAGGAAGCTTCCAGCAAGAACGGAAAGCAACCCTAAAGGCCAGATTATGGCCTTAACGACAAGGAGTGGACTGAAAACTGCAGATTCAGTGCCTCGGTCGATGCCAATACAAACGAAGACCACCTCGGTCCAGGTGCAGTCGAAGAACACTTCGGCCGAGATACCAACCGAGGTGGAACCATAGAAAGCGGAGGAGAAAACTGAAGTTTATATTCCACCGCCTGCATATAAACCACCACTTCCATTCCCTCCGTCAAGGGCCAGAGCACATCTAGACAAGCATTTTGGTAAGTTTCTTGACTTGATGAATAAACTACACATTAATATTCCTTTCCTTGATGCTATTTTAGGGATGCCCGCCTATGGGAAGTTCTTGAAAGAGATTCTATCAAGGAAAAGGAAGTTGGAAGACTTTGGTGAAGTAAGGATGACATCTAAATCCTCGGAGCTTATTCAAATCATGAAGGAGAAGATGCCACCCAAATTGAGAGATCCCGGCTCATTTTGCATTCCCATTCAAGTTGGGGATGTCACTTGTGAAGCCTTATGTGATCTAGGAGCCAGCGTGAGCATCATTCCGCTGGAGATATGTGTTAAGATCGGACTTGGAGAGCCCAAGCCGGTGAAGATAAGATTATACATGGCGGACCGCTCCATTACCCATCCCGTGGGCATTTAGGAAGACGTTCCGGTTAAGTTAGGTAACTTCTATTTACCTATAGACTTTGTTGTGCTTGATATTCCCGTAGATTATCCTGTTCCTATCATTCTCTGGAGGCCATTTCTAGCAACTTCGGGTTGCAATGTGGATTGTAAGAACGCCAAGTTGAAGTTCAATATTGGCGGAGATGAAGTGGAATTCGCGTTACTTGCGTCTATGAAGGGAGAGCAGCTAGGAGACGATATCTTCAACATCTATGATGAAGAAGAAACAAGAGAATTGGTGAGCTCTATCCTTATTAACGATCCACTTGAAAAATTTATTAGTTTCAGTTTAATGGAAGAAGGTATAGATGCTTCTTGGGATGCAGATATACGGAGCTTAAAGGCATTGGAAGAATATCCAGGAGCTAAAACTGAAAGACTAATCCACGAGAAGAAGATCTCCACTTTCAGTTCCAGTTACAGTACCTCGACCGAGGCACCTTCTAGACCAAGCAAGGCGACTGAAGAACATCTCGGTCAACGCCTATGCGCCTCGACCGAGGTTGAAAGCGAGATGATGTCAACTGAGATTGCTGAAAAGAACAAACTTCTTACTCCCTTCTCTCACATTCATACTCAGTTGGTGGAAAATTCTCTCCACCAAATTTCTGATAATAAAGGACCTTGGTATGCTGATATTGTTAATTATCTCGTTTGCAGGAAATACCAACCGGATTGACGTACGCTCCAAGGAATAAATTCTTGAAGGACATACGCCATTACTACTGGGATGAGCCGCTGCTATTCAAGCGCGGGTCGGATGAGATGCTTCGAAGATGCATACCGGAAGATGAAGTCACTGGCGTCATAAGGCATTGTCACTCACTTCCTTGTGGAGGGCATGACAACGCTCATAAAACATGCGCTAAGGTATTACGTTCCGGTTTCTTTTGGCCTACATTATTTGAGGATGTGCAATCGTTTGTTGTCTCTTGTGATGCATGCCAAAGAACAGGGAACATATCTAGGTGGAACGAAATGCCACTTAATAACATTCAAGAGGTGGAGATCTTTGATGTATAGGGGGTAGATTTCATGGGACCTTTCCCATCATCCGGAGGAAACATCTACATACTCCTAGCAGTTGACTACGTCTCTAGATGGGTTGAAGCCATCGCTTCCCCCACTAATGACGCCATGGTGGTTGTGAAGTTCTTTAACAGGACTACCTTTCCATGTTTTGGGACTCCACGCATCATCATCAGTGATGGAGGGACGCATTTCATCAACCGGAAGTTCAAGGCACTTCTATCGAAGTATGGGGTCACCCACAAGGTAGCAACCCCTTATCACCCTCAAACTAGTGGACATGTCGAGATTTCAAATAGAGAAATTAAAGCAATATTGGAGAAGACCGTCTCTAGGACGAGGAAGGATTGGTCCACGAAATTGGACGATGCTCTTTGGGCCTACAGGACCACATTCAAGACTCCCATTGGTACCACCCCTTATAATTTAGTATATGGGAAATCTTGTCATTTGCCCGTTGAGTTAGAACACAAGGCATATTGGGTGATCAAATGGTTGAAATGCGACATCAAGGAAGCCGGCGAGAAGCGGCTATTGGATATCAACGAGCTGGAGGAGCTGCATTTGAACGCTTATGAGAATGCCAAAATCTATAAAGAAAGGACGAAGAAATGGCATGACAAGCGCATCATCCCTAAGGAGCTTAAAGAAGGAGACTTAGTTCTACTCTTCAACTCCCGCCTCCGCCTCTTTCCAGGTAAGTTGAAATCTAGATGGACCGGACCTTATGTTGTGAAACATGTTTTCCCTCATGGTGCAGTTGAGATTTGGGGAGAAACGAGTGGAAGCTTCAAGGTCAACGGTCATAGACTTAAGAAATACAAACCGGAAGTTCCGGTCGAGGAGGTTGCACCACTATATCTTGCTTGATGGTGCCGTACGGTCCAACTAGCGACCTTAAATCAAGCGCTTCTTGGGAGGCAACCCAAGGTATTGCTTTCTTTTCCCTTTTTCTAGTCTAGCTTAGATAGTTTGTTTTTGCTTTGCTTTGTTTTGTTTTTCGCGTCCTAGACAGACAACAGGTGACATCTAAGGAAGGAATACAAACCAGGAGCACAACTGGAAGGACAGAAGTTCGAGAATTTGAGAAGACGGAGTTTGACTGAGATACATCTCGGTTGCTGTCACAGCACCTCGACCGAGATGATTCTTGAGCAACCGAGGCGACTAGGGTTTCTGAAGATCCACCTCGGTCCATACCACCTCGTCCAGTCGAGACCACCTCGACCGAGGTGACAGCAGTTCTAGAAAAGGGTATAAAAGGGGCTGAAGAATTCTCTCTTCTCTCTTTACCTTCTCCTCGATCGCGGCACACTTCTCGCCTCGATCCTTCGTTCTTCGCTCGTTTTCGATGATTCTTGCTCCTAAACTGAGAGGAAAGCATCGAGGATCGTGTTGCAAGTACCAATCTGCAGAAAGAACAAGCCAAATCTACCGAATCGGGGTAAAAATCGAAAAAACCGTAACCTTCTATTTCTCATTGTTTTCTCTCGTTTTGGGCTTTGGTTGCCCCTACATATGCTGAGAAACAGATTAAGTACCCCATAGGAACCTGTGGTAGTGATTTTGGGGGAAAAGAACTGGATTTTTGAGGGAATCGATCGAACAGCTCTTCGCCTCGGTCCAGTCGACCTGCGCCTCGGCCGAGGTGTTCTACAAGGTTGTCAGAGCAACCGAGGTGACCTGACAGATTACAGAAAGATGAGTTCTGAGAGACAGTTGGTCCTGAGGGACAGATCTTCTCCTTCCCCTTCTTCTTCCTCTCGACGTACTAGACCGGTGATCCACGAGAGACACCAGGTCGATTATGACCGCATAGCGGCCCGTCCAGTGATTGCACCCCGCTTCTTGGATGTTTCAGCTTTTGACTGCCTCCACGTTGATGATGACCTGAGGCGTATGATTTCTACTATGGGGCTGGAGCAGTTCATTGAGATCCGACCTCCGGCCTATCTAGAGCCTACATTGGAATTTGTCAGCTCCTTCACTTACTTGCCCACCGAATGGGCCGTGAAGTACCGGTTGATGAACTGGAACTTCATAGTTCCCTTTGATCACTGACGGGATTTCTTTGGCTTTCAGATCCCGACAATTGCTGATTTTCCCTCCCGAGCTGTAGCTAGGGAGTTTTGAGGACAGATAGCTAACGTAGTTGAGCATGCAGACAGATGGCAACCTGGAGACTCCAGGGAGCGGATTATATTTCACCTTGCTTTTAGGTTAGCCCATAGGATATTCAGTGAGACTCTTCTGGCGCGTACTGAGACGCCCCAGAAGGTCAGACATGTGGAGCTTCTGAGCTTGTATTGCATGGTGACGGGAGGGATCCCAAACTTTGGATTGATGCTGGTAGAGGATCTGCATAGAATAAAGGCGAAGGCGAAGGGCGACATCTGCTGTGGAGGTATTGTGACTCATATAGCGAGTTACATGGATATGGACCTCAGTGCTTGCACCATGGTGGCGGCGGCCAAGCCGCTTGGACTTCAGGAGATGATCACTCGGAGGGAGATTGCAGGATTTTCTTTCTTTATTTATAATGCAGCTCAACTATGTCCGGTGAGTTTTTTTTTATTCCTCTAAACTTATTTTGACCCATTGGGACAATGTGTCCCAAGTATGTGGTATTGATGTACTATTTGACTTTTATGTTCTATGACTTGACTCTATCGGATATATGTATTTTATTCCGCTCTATGTGCTTATCTGAGATTGCATGCATGCATACAGGTTATTTAATTGAGAAAAACGTCAAAACTGGTTAAATAAAAAAAAAATTTTTGACCTCGACCGGGATGGTTCTGGCCGAACGAGGTACTTCACCTCGGTTGACAAGAACATCTCGACCGAGGCGTTTTTACTGGAACAGTTTTCGAAACGATTTATGTGCTTCTTATCTGGATATGATCTCAGTGAAGATTTTGTTTGCTGACTGGTTATGAAATCTTTATATGTTTGAAAGGTTTTATGATATGTTTAAGTTGCTAAATGCATTGTTGAAATTTGTGGCATGTTTAATACTTTGTTTTTATCAAAATTATGTTGAATTTGAAGGTTGACACCACATGATGAGTTCTCTCACTTTCTTCCTGGAAAGACCAAGGCAATTCATTCTTTTCTCTTCTTCTTCTTGATCATGCTTAGCCCCTCAAATATATATTTACCTTCCTTTACCTATCCGGGAATTTGGAAGCAAGAAAGTGAAAAGCAGGTGAAAGAAAAGTTGAGAAGTTCGCTGGAAGTGAAAGTGTTAGAAAGTATTAAATAGGTTTGGGGAAGTCAATCATGATGATGAGTAACTCGGCACCATTCACATAGCTAGGTGTTTGTCTCTTGCCAAAGTCGGATTGAGCGATATTCCTAACGGGTCATGGTATGTGCATCAAGGGTTTGATGCATCTCAAGAAATTGATGATTGCTGATTTCCTAGGCTTCGGTTATTGTGCACCTCTGTCCATGCATCCCAAAAAGTAAAGTAAAAAAGGGAAAAGTGTGAAATAAGCAAAGCTTATTGGTTGTTGATGTTGAAAGTCAAGTGAAAGTGAAGTGATATCCTTTTCCTGGATTCTAGCACCACATTACCTTCTATACATCCCTACCCTACACGTTTCTTGACCTTTCTTTTAGGAAGCCCTTGAGACCTCGAGCTTGTTGATTGACTTAGTGGTTTAAACTAGATTATACATGATTAATTTCGATGATTATGAGTTATTATGCATTCTATGATTTTATGCAAAGATGAACAACTTTTTTATATTTATAAAATGTTTTAAGCATATCTTGATTTTAAATTCCATGAAGCATTCTCTTAGAGTGATCTATGATTGTAGCACACCATTAAAATGTTTTGAAAGACTTTTTCATTGATCTTCATGACTTATAATCCATTCTATCTTGTATTTTATATTCGGAACTTGCTTGGGGACAAGCAAGGGCTAAGTATGGGGTATTTTGATAGCATGAATTATGGTCTATATTTTGAGACTTGTTTAGACGTTTTATCCATTCCACCTTGCCCATTCTACACCAAGTTTCGTTGTAATCGTAGGTAAAAAGGCACATTTTGGACCAAAATGGAGCAAAAGGAGCTAAGGAGTCATTGGAGCTACATTCAGGAGCTTAAGGAAGAATCCAGAAATCATGGAAATGGATTAGAGATTCACTTTGGACCAGATTTGAGAAATTTCACATTCAGTTGTGATTCACCTCGGTTGACTACAAAGTCACCTCGACCGAGGTGATCCAGAGAGCTGACTCGACCGAGGCGAACACCTTGGATGCGGCAAGGAAATTTTATTCTTCGCTGAGATCTTTTATCTTTGGAAAGAGGATCTTATATTTTTGGGTTGGATTCCTAGAAAGAAGAAGATAAATTAGCCCATATATTTTACCTATTTTTATGGGAAGAGATCTTTCTGAGATATCTTATCTTTGAAGGGTAATTTTCCTATAAAAAGAGTTGGATTTCCCACAAATCCACAACACGCTATACCACCGATCATGCTTAGAGCAGCCGTTCTACCCTACTATAGCTGGAGGTTTGAAGAACCTTTTTGAAGGTTGAAGGAAGAAAGTTTATAGCTTTTATAGCTTTGTGAAGGGTTTTGTAAGATTCTCTTAGATTCCCTTCTTTGTTGATTGTCTTATTGGATTTTGATCCAAGGAACGCTTGTTTGTTTGATAATTGATTCAGTTATTGAAACCTTTCTCTTAAGGTTTTCTTGCTCAATTATTCTCTTTCTTCCCATATACTTGATTATTACATTCATGATGATGAGTGGGTAATTTCCTTGTGTGATTCTAGGGCGATTGGCTGAAGGTTGTGGGAAAAACAATGATAGAATAATCTTAATCACAGTAGGATCGTGAAAGTTCGAGTCTTTATCCTTAACCCTAAAGCATCTCGCTCATTCGATGAACATCTCGGTCGGGGTGGAATTCGTCTGACCGAGGTGACCTTATCTGATCCGAAACTGAGAGTTAAGTGTTAGAGTTTGCCAAAGCCTATCCTTATTACACATTTCCTGGTTCAATGCAAGCTTAGGATGAGACTTACCCGGTAATTCCTTTGTTTGTTTACCCAAGATCATACGTGTAGGTAATAAAGGTTTAACCTTTATTGGGGTTTGAGTGTGCTTTCATTCCATCTTTGTGAGTTAGCTTGAGACTTACCCGGTAAAGGTTGATTCTACTCCCTTAGTTGGTGTGTTAGTTTGAGGTTATAGTTCTTTTCCTTAATTCCTTGAGACTTACCTGGTAATAGGAGCTTTTGGTTTGGGATTAGTGAGTAGTGAGACTTACCCGGTGATCTATTCCACTTTAGTAACACCTTCCCTTTGCAAAATCTCAGCTTTGTCCGCTTATCTTTAGATCTTGAGTTGGAACCACAACTAGATGCTTTAATCCCTAGAATTGCATATTCCTTTAACTGACTTTTTATCATCTTTGATTGCCATAATTGCTTTTGTGGTTAGTTGAAATATTGACAACCGTTACCTGCTTTGTTTCACTAAGTCCCTGTGATCGACCCCTGGAATTTCTTGTTTTTTACTACGATTGACCCGTACGCTGCGGGTTCGCATCCTTGTTTTAAGCTTACATCTAGGGTTATAAATTTAAAGCTTGCACACACCGTTTGGAGCGACATCTTCATGGACGATTTTACCGTCCATGGAGACAGTTTTGATGCATGTTTAGGACATTTGAAACTTGTGCTTGAAAAATGTGTTGAAACCAATTTAATTCTTAATTCAGAAAAATGTCATTTCATGGTCGAACAAGGAATTGTGCTAGGACATGTAATGTCCTCCAAAGGGATAGAGGTGATAGGGCAAAGGTTGATGTAATTCAAAGTTTACCTTATCCTACTAATGTTCGGGAAATCCGATCTTTTCTTGGTCATGCAGGTTTCTACCGACGTTTCATCAAAGATTTTTCCTAGATCTCGGCACCCCTATGTGAACTACTCAAGAAAGACGTCACCTTCATAGTGGATGAGAATTGCAAGAAAGATTTCGACACTTTGAAGGCATGTCTCACCAGCTCACCAATCATTCGTTCTCCGGATTGGGAGAAACCTTTTGAAATCATGTGTGACGCCAACGATTACGCTGTTGGAGCTATCTTAGGACAGAAAGAGGGACGGGCTTCCCATGTGATCCATTATGCGTCTATGACACTCAATGGAGCGCAAATGAATTACTCTACCACCGAGAAGGAAATGCTAGTGGTGGTTTTTGCCCTTGAGAAATTCAGGCAGTACCTACTTGGGGTAAAGGTAATTATCTTCAATAACCATGCAACTCTTAGGTACCTCATGGCAAAGAAGGAAGCGAAGCCACGATTGATTCGATGGGTGCTCCTTCTAAGTGAGTTCAACCTAGAGATATGGGACATGAAGGGGGCTGAGAACCTGGTGGCCGACCATTTCAGCAGGCTAGTGAAAGAAGAGGAGGATCCAGGAAAAGGAAGAGAGATAGCTGGAAGTTTTCCAGACGATACACTTTTTCGAGACGCTTTTGCATTTTGTAAAGTGTGTAATAGATGCCAAAGGGTAGGAAATCTTTCAAGGAGACATGAAATGCCCCAATCCTCTCTTATATTTTGCGAAATATTTGACGTTTGGAGGATTGATTTCATGGGGCCGTTTCCTACTTCATTCGGGCACACATATATTTTGCTTGCGGTGGACTATGTTTCCAAGTTGGTGAAGAAAAGGCAACCAAAACTGATGATTCAAAAGTGGTTGCAGGTTTTCTTAAGGAAAACATTTTCGCACGATTTGGAATTCTGAAAGCCTTAATCAGCGATAGGGGTACCCATTTCTACAACAAAACGATCACACCTCTCCTTAAGAAGTATCACGTCCACCAACGAATGTCAACAGCTTATCATCCACAAACAAATGGCCAAGCTGAGGTATATAACCAGGAAATAAAGACCTTCCTTGAAAAGACGGTCTCTCCCGGACGGAAGGATTGGAGTGCAAGGCTAAATGACGCCCTATGGGCATATCGGACAGCCTACAAAACTCCTATCGGGATGTCTCCTTTCAGGCTCGTGTTTGGGAAAGCTTTCCACCTACCGGTGGAGCTAGAGCACAAAGCTTCGTGGGCGGTAAAGAAGTGCAACATGAACGTAGAGGAAGTGGGAGAATTCCGGAAGCTCCAATTGCAAGAGTTGGAGGAATTGAGGTTAGATGCATATGACCATGCCACCGCATACAAAGAAAAGACTAAAGCATGGCATGACCGAAACATTCTCCAGAAAGACTTCAAGGTAGGTAATAAGGTACTTCTCTTTCAATAACGTTTGAAACTCTTCGCAAGTAAGCTGCGTTCAAGATGGATGGGGCCGTTCGTGGTAGCCGAAGTATACCCTCACGGAGCTGTGGATCTTAATGATCCCCAAACGCACAAGGTGTTCAAGGTAAACGGACAGAGGCTAAAGCCTTACCTTGAAGGAGTCAAGAATGAATAATTGATGAGATGGTGCTGGAGGAGGCACAGTCAGAGAAGTAGAGGCCTTACGTCGAGCCAACGACGTAAAACAAAGGCGCGCTCGGGAGGCAGCCCGAAGGAATAAGAAGAGGAGCCTCTGTCAAGAAAACCGCCCCTGCGGCTCAGTGTCCCTGCCCCCACGGTGACACCCATGGCCAGCACCGCCCCCGGCGCCGGGACAGCATCTGCAACATACTAGTCACCGCCCCCGCGGTGACTCCCCTACGCCCCTGCGGCGGCCATCCCTGACACACATCCTCAGCGTCACCACCGGCGCTGAGCCTGTGTGACCCCTCTCCCTTGTCACCGCCCCCACGGCGACAAGCCCCCGCCCCTGCGGGTTTACCTAGAAAAGAAAAAAATAGAAATCACAAAACATTTCCCTACACCTACCCCACCCACCCACACTCTCTCTCCTCACCAACCACAACCAAATCTCCCTCGCACCTTCCCTCTCTCAAGCTGCAACGCCCCCTGCGCCCTCAGCAAACCCTCACAAGCTACCATCTGCAACCGCCCCTACTCCACCTCCGACGACCGGCAAACACCCCTACGACGCCCCTACACCACCCTCTCTAGCCCCTACCACCACCTTGCCCATTCTGCAACTCCCTCACCCTACTACACCCAAACACCACTATGTAACATCTCCGACGACGCCTCCATCACCCAAAGCAGCGCCGGAACAGCCCCAGCACCACCACCCTCGCAGTTTTCCAGAATCGCCATCTGCACTTCTTCCGCCCCTGCGTCTGCAAGCTGCCGCAGCTACGCCTCACCGCCCCTACGCCTCTTCAGCCGCCCCTGCGGAAAACACAACAGAGGGTTCGTCTTTCTTCCCTATTTTTGAAAATTGCTAATTCTTTTGTCTAATCAACTACAAGAATGGAACCACAAAGAAAGTACAAGATGTCGGAAGCTGAGAAGGAGAGGTATAGGATCGTACAAGATCGGGTTGTGTACGCAACTCGGTTTTTGCACGTTCCTACCTTGGAGAAGCTAGGCATGCTGGAGAGCATGCAGTCCTTTCTAGCCAATGCTCAGCTTGGAGACTTCTTACAGAATAATGCTCCAAAGTATTCCGAGCTCAGCAGACAGTTCATAGCCACCTTCACCATGAAGAAGGAGGATCACGTGTGTATTGGACTCACTTTCAAGTTCAACAAGGTGAAATACACACTTGATTACCACCAGCTACAGGAGGCTTTCGAGGTGACTCTCAACCCCTCCGAGAATTGGTGGGAGCCAGTCCCGTCCCCGGACTTGTGTGAGTTTTGGCAAGCAGCTACCGGGTCAGAGTTCCATGCAAGGGGTAAGTACTCCAACAAACTCACTCACCCTTGCTTGAGGCTCCTCTCCAAGATCCTCATGAGTGTCTTCTGTGGACACAAAGAGGAGAACAAGGTCGCCCTCAAGGACCTCCCACTACTATACTCTTGCCATCCGATGAGCGAGAAGGTGATGGATTGGCCGTCCCTCTTCCTTGCCGCTTTGAAGCGGATTAGGAAGAACGAGCCGAGGGACATTGTCAGCGGTGGGGTGATCTCCTTGATCGCCTCACAAGTTATGGATCTTTCCGGCCTAGAGGATAGGCTGGAGGCTCCCCTGTACACAGAGGGGATGCTTAGGAGGTGCAAGCTCCTCCGACGGGACGGGGAGAACCTATTTTAGATCTCCCTTGCAGATGGCAGCCACCTCACTTACCTCCCTCGGCCTGTACCATTCGGGGATGAGCTCTCCGAGCTCTACATCCCGGCAGATCCCTTCGTACTGAGGAGGCCGCTAGTGGCCATTGTGGAGAGGCATGTTGCGAGCTCCAATCGGGCCCACATGAGGAGCACATGCCCATCCCCGACGATGAGGAGATGCCTACTACACCACCGGAGGAGGATCCGGCTCTTACGAGCCTGCAGGCTCAGATGGCGGCCCTGACCACCCAGCATAAGGCATGGCACACCAAGTACCAGCGGACCATGCTTGAGTAGTAGCAGAGCTGGCAGACGAGTTTTGCCACCTCCATGACCTCCCACTTCGACTAGAGGCAGGAGGCTTGGCAAACAGCCCAGCAGCAGCAGCAGCAGCAGCTGGAGGCTCAGCAGTTGGCTTGGCAGACCAGTTTTCAGACCTCTTTTGGCCGTCGGATGGAGGCACAGCGGACCCAGACCAATGACATCTACCGCCGGCAGTAGCACTTCTTCAGCCACTTTTCATACCCACCGGAGGAGAGTCCGGGTGGTCTAGCCGGGCCATCCCACTAGTGGTATCATTTTCTCATCCCTTTCCCACATTTATCTTTGCTTTATTTCCACTTTGAGGGCAAAGTGTGCTTCAAGTATGGGGGAGGGACATATCATTGCATGTATAGTTGTTTTGATTTGTTTTGAGTTGTTTTGCATTGAGTCTTTTGTAGTTTGAAATTCAAAAAAAAAAGCTAAAGAAAATGAAAAAAGGCATGAAAAATCCTTGGATAAACCGAAAACCCGAAAGGGCGGTTTAGGCAAAAAGAAGGT
Source organism: Fagopyrum homotropicum (assembly GCA_033239125.1). Taxonomy (NCBI): domain Eukaryota; kingdom Viridiplantae; phylum Streptophyta; class Magnoliopsida; order Caryophyllales; family Polygonaceae; genus Fagopyrum; species Fagopyrum homotropicum. Next base: position 127,346,751 of record BSWB01000005.1, read on the forward strand.
AGTCCGACCAACCTTAGGTTGTTGCAAAATTGGACTTGAGGAATGTGAGTTCTAAGTGAGATCATCAAAGAAAAGAAGAGTGGCAAGGTGAAAACCCGAAAGGGCACCTTGGCAAAATGAGCGGCACCGAGTGTAGGTTCCCTTTCCGGCGTTTGGCGTCATAAGGAGGTTGTTCGGGTAGGTCACTCTTGGAGCAATAAGGATGGTAGCTTCTCACCTTTTTCTCACATTTTCTCTCTTCCTTCTTTCTTTCTTGGTTTTTCTTTTTGCTTTCATTATCTTTTCTGCTTGTCCATGCTTCCTGAGGCCTTTGACTCTAGTTTGTTGTCATATGTTTCACTCGGGCGAGTAAAAGGTCTAAGTATGGGGGAGTTTGATAGGTGATGGAATCACTATCATTTAGGATAGTTTTTAGAGTCTTTTTGCTACATTAGTGTCGGTTTATGCCACTAACTCCTTGGTCCAGAAGAAGAAGACTAAAAGAAGATAAAGAAGGAGTTATAAGCACTTAGGAGTGAAGACCATTCACGAAGCAAAGCTTTTGTTGCTTCACCGCCCCCGCGGAGCAGTGTCACCGCCCCTGCGGGTGACACTACACTCCGGAGCGCTCCCTGCGCCTTCGCCAACGCCAGCGACGAAGACTGTCACCGCACCTGCGTTAACTCTTGGCGCCCCTGCGGTGACTTGCCCTAAAGAAGCGAAGACTAGCCCCTGCGCCTCTGTCTACGCCTCAACCTGGGAGTTGGAAGATGAAGAGTCAGTGTCACCGCCCCTGCATCGACACTAAGACGCCCCGACGACTGGGCACCAGAAACGACTGGAAATTGAAGAGTCAGACGTTTGAAGAGCATTAAAGATCCGCCCCTGCGGAATTGCCTACCGCTCCTGCGGCCATTAAGAAGATCAAGCGTTTTTTCCTTCACCGTCCCTGCGGAGCTGAAGGCCGCCCCTGTGGTTCAATGACAGAAGCTTTACTCCGGCTGTTTACACCACCTTTATGGCATTAAAGGTGGTTGTTTTGGGCCGGCCATTTACTCCTATTTAGTGTTTTTTGTAGTATAAATAGTCCATGGTTGATTGCTAGAAGAATCGACTTATCATCCAATTTAGAATTCACTTTTCCATTAAAACTTTCTTGCTACCTTTGTAATGAGTTGCTAACTCCCTTGCTACATTGGGTTGGTTTGAAGCTGCATTGTTACCTTGGTTGTAAGTTCTTTCTAATATAAGTTTTCATTCTGTAATTCTTTGTGTTTCCTTGATCTCCATTGTCTAATTGGATGTTTTACTATCACTGGAGATTGATCACCTTAGGTCCTAAACTGCATGCAAAGAACTAGGATTAATAGATTCCGGGTTCGGGTCTTTAATCTAGTAGTAAACTTTAAGTAATAACGGGTTGTAATTTCTTAAAGAAAAGGAACACAAATATAAAGATAAACTTAAGCGTTTTAATCTTTTCTTTATATCCCTTCGTCTTTGTTTGAAAGCTAACTTGTTATTTTTTCTTGTAGGTTTACGGAACACTAACCTGTTAAGTTGTGTTGATACCGGTTGGCTCAACACCTATATATGACCGAGACGGGAGATTACTTGAAAACTTGTAAAAGGAACTCACCAAAGTAGCAATCGCATGCTTAAAATCAACCTAGTGTAGATTCACCCATCATTGTCTTATTTGTTGCGTTATTTGTTTTTATAAGTTTTGTGTGCATCAATTCAACCAACCCCCCCCCCCCTTGTTACTTGTTTCTATAATCAATAATTGCATTTAATAGAAATACCAAACTCTCTTGGGTTCGACCCTTACTTAACCACTATACTCGCTTTAGTGCTAAGTCGGGATTAATTTTAATAAGATAAAAACGACCTCTAGAATAGAGTCTTGTCACCTGACAACAAGTTCACTTGATCTTACAACAAGGCACCGATAGGTTAAAACCAAATACATAAAACTATACAATATATACATCAAAAGGTTTACAACATCACAACCGAGTATCAAAACGGCACACCCTAAACATCCAAGTACAAAATATCCCAAAAGCCCATGCACAACCTAGTGTACGGAAGCCCTCGGTTGATCACCCATCTGGCTCACTCTGTAGTCTTCCTAACCTGCAGGTCATCTACAACACGACATAAAACCGTTAGCTAACATAAATGAATTAGAATGTAGCAGCAGCACATATAACACATCAACACATCACATCATGCTATGTACACACATATCCATTTATTAATTTAAGTTATACCATTACAAATTCATTACTTGTGATACGAGGAGTAGAACTACCTCGTCTTTGTTTCCTTTCACACAGGTTTGGAAAGGTACCAAGCATCACCAATTGGAGGACCAGTCACAAAGAACCCCCTAGCTACCCATTTTGAGCCAGGAAAGCTATCACCGCCCGTTATCATACACTTGGGCCATTAATATGCATGTAGGGTTATCCTAGTTCGGTTAAGTTATAAATGTAACACGCATATCCACACACACAACCACATCACTCACTCAAACCTATAAATGCTCGCTAAGTATGTCCCAAGGACTTACCTGCCTCAATCGCAATCTGTATCAAGTGATTATGGCTTCCCCTCGAAGAAACGATCAGTGCCTATATCAGCAAAGCACAACAATATCAACATCGTCCCAAGGTTACGAGATTCCACGTCCTAAACCTTATAACCATCCTCAACTCACAACGCGAATCCAACCTCAAGATCACATCATAACTCACAAATTCCTAAGGCATTACCTCAACATTCATCTCATCATCACCTACACATACTACACCTTAAAGCACTAACCGGCATACAACAACATCATGATCCTCAACACACTCTCACACCTAGCATGAATCTAAGCACTCAACTAGGAAGGGAAAGTGATGACATGATTTATGACGTTAGTTTAGGCATTCAGTTAGATAGTTTTCCACTTATTCATGCATGGTTTGGCATTAGTTCGTGACGTTTACGCTTAATTCATACACATTGTCGAAATAGATGTCTACACGAGCTTTTGTCTATTTTGTAGGAATTTTGGGGAGATTTTGGACTTAATCGATACATTCGAGGATCATTCCTCGTGATGGAACACATCCGGACTCTTTAAGGAGCAAGTTAGGAGAAAAGGAGAACACAAAAGACCTTATTGGTGCATGTCTTGCACCAACTCATGACTTAGTGATCCAAGGAGGGCTTTTGGTGCAAAATCACGGCCCAGAGGCCATAACCACGCCCGTGGTTTCATTATTTTGCCCTTGGTTTCTGTCTGGACAGCCTTGACACTTGTCACACGATTTCTTTGCCGGACCTTTTCTTTTCTTGGTGGAGTGTGGACTTGGTGGAGCCTGCAGGCTGGATTTTGGTTTCTCTGTCATCATCCATTGTTGGAGAGGAAGACTTGGAAGAAGAACAAAAACACTCTTATTTTGGGAGAAGAAGAACATCATCAAACTTAGATCTAGAGTGAGACTTTGAGTGGTTTTTAGTGATTTTTGTTGAGAAGCTTTTGGAAGTGTTGTAAGGAACAATTTGAAGCTGCATTTGAATGGTTGTAAGTCTTGTTTAAACTCATATTCAGCCCAGGTTTCTTGTTTCTACTTGCTTTCATTCACCATATAGCTATGAAACCCATGTATGCTTGTATGATGATTCTAGATCTTGAAATGCATGTTATTGGCTAAGTAATTGTGATTCTAGGGTGATGGACAGAATGTTATGGCTTGGATAATGATAGAATAGACTTGAATGTACCTTTTGATGACTTGCATGCTCGAAACCTAACCCCCGATCAAAACCACGGCTTGTTCCTCCTAAACCACGGCCGTGGTTGTGTATGATCACCCCGTGGTTTTGCTTTGTTGTGCTTACATTGATATATCCGTATGTTAGGATGTTAGATTGTTGAAATCCTAGTGTTTGTTAAGCCTTATCTAGCTTAGGGTGATCTAATGCTAGCAAACTAAGTGAGGGAAGAGACTTACCCGGTAATTCCCGAACTTAGATACCAAAGATGATGAACTCTAGGTAGTAGTGAGCCTCACAAGCCGCTATTGGATTGAGTGTCCTGGGATTGTTGCTTAGGACTTGCCTTCCCGAGACTTACCCGGTAAGGAGAGGTTTGACCCCAAGATAGTAATCCGGTTTGTATAGAATTCTTGTCCTTAGGTTCCTAGAGACTTATCCGGTTATAGATCCTTAGGTGCGAGATTAGTTTATCATGAGACCTACCCGGTGATTGATCCCATTAGAGAAACACCCTTTCCCAACATACCACAGCTTGTCCAAGGTTGTTTAGAAGCTTGGGTCCAATGCTATAACCAGAAGTCCGAATCCCTAGAATCCATTTTTTCTTTCTTACTTCGATCACATATCTTGTTCTTGTGTTGTTTGTTTCTGTTGCTTGATTGATTGATAAATCTTGCATGATTTATGATCTTTTTTTGATCACCACAAAAACCCAACCAAAAATATCATGATTTTCATTTCTTTATTTCTTTCTCTTTTCTTAGACTAGATTTGCACTATCCATCATCACTTGTTTGATTTGATTTCACCTTACTACTACAAAATTGGGTTTATATTCCATAACATATAATCCGGACGTGTAATATATGGATTATAAAATAAGAAATAGGATGAATAAATAATTATAATCCGGATTTGATTACGATTCGGAATATAAACTTCGCTAAATTATGTGATAAGTGGTACAAATACACCATAATATGAACGCCCGGATTATTTGATAACCCAAATAATCCGGTTTTGTGGAAACCGGATTATAAAGATATATATATATAAAATTTAACCCAGTCGGCCTATATCTCTAGTGAGAGTAGAGGTTAAATTATACAAGTCACACCCGGGTTATTAAGCTCTCTGGATCTAAAAAAAAATCTCCCGCTTTGCTAGCTTTTCCCCTACGTGCCCTAGCCCCTTTTTTCATCCATCTCTATCGACGTTTAGGGTTCTTTCGCTGGGGCTTAGAAAAACTTCTATCAGTTGCTGCTTCAAGAATCTTAATCTAAGGTAAGCTTATCTCCATCTTTGCCCTTCCTGTGCTAATACATCCTTTCGAGTCTAAGCACATCTTTGTTTGAGGTTTAGGTTTCAATTGCTTGATTGAAACCGACTGTGGACATTGAAGAAGGTGGCGGATTCGTGCTTGAATTGGTCATTGAAGAATCATTCTCAAATCAAAGGTATAGTCTTCATTTGCTATGAATTGAACTCTCTTCACCCGTTTGAGTGAAAAGATCCCTCATTCTTGCAATTTTAACTGTGTTTTTGTTTGGAACAAGTGAATGCAGAGTAGTTGTTGCTGGTTATTAACTGTGTTTTGTTAACTGTGTTTTTTTCTGTGTTTTAACTGTGTTTTTTTTTTCTATGTACGCTGGTTGTGAGCTGAATAGTTGCTGTTGAAAAACTTACATTAGCATAGTTGTACTGTTAGAGGCCTAGTAGGTGAAAGACTTTGCATACATTTACACAAATTTTAACTGTACTGAGAACTTACACTAGGATAGTTGTATTGTTTTAACTCTTGTAATTTTATTGGACTCCTCTTGCAATTTTGACAGAGACGTGAAAGCCTTTGCATTTACTCACACTACCACACTGTAATTTCTCTTCTCACTTTCCTGTTTGTGTCAGTTGTCTCATTTGATGTTCATAGTTTATTGTGCAAAGTTCACAATTTATAGTGCAAAGTTGGAAAATTTTCATTTCAATTATCTTAACATTGAAAATACTTGGCTAATTACTTTGACATATTAAAATACACTTTGTCCAGTACTGTGGTAATTGAAATAAAATGAAAGCTGAAGTACTATTTCCCAAATATAAACAACATATAATCTTTACCAAAACAGTGAAGGAAGAGTAGGGAAGGAGATGAATTTTTATCAATCCTTGTATTATTTTTAAATTGAAAATAAAATCAATTGAAATCTGAGACTTTTTAGCATATGGTAAATTTTTGAATTTTTACCAATTCTTCTTTTCCATAATTTGGTTCTTCTCTTTTCCATAATTTGGAGTGAAGTTGCTTGTGTTGTTCTTCCAAATTACTGCAACAAATAAAAAATATTAATTTGTAGTCAGAAGGAGTTGAAGAAACATACGAGTTAAAATGATTTTAAAATGTGAAAAACAAACATGTAACTAGTTTAAGAAAGTAACCTATGTCTGAGACCTGTAAAGAAAGTATGCAAGGTAGTTGTTGTGTCATTGTTTGAGTGGCCTAGTGTTGCAGCAGACATCATTCAGAAACTAGGCAAACTTACACTAGGGGTTCATTTATGACAAAGAATCAAGTCTCCAACTAAGCACACTTACACTAGGGACACTACTGTCAAAGAATCTTAGTTTGCTGTATATGGATTTTAAAAAGGGTTATTTTTTGTTTTATAAGTTAATGTTCAGTTTTATTTCTCAGTTTGAATAAGAATTTGGAATCCTATAAGTGGTAGGGCACTATTGTAAGACTAAGCAATCTCTGTTTTAATAACAAAAGGGATCATTTGTAGTTTTTGTTTTGCTCTGTGACACTCGGTTCTAACAACAGTTGCAATGGATTAGTATTACTGATTTCTTGGATTTTCTGTTTTCAAATCCTTACTGGATTCCATTGCTTTGATTTGAGAATTACATAAAAAACATATTTCGTGTGCTTTACTACTGATTTCATGAACTTTCAACTTTTAAATTATTTATTGTTTTTCATTGCTTTGATTTGAAAAATCTAATAGTACCAAGATTTCTTGTACTTTACTAATTTCCTGAACATTCTGTTTTCAAATATGTGCTGGTTTTCTTTCAGCCATTGATTGAAATCTTATTTTCTATTTTAATCAAAATAGTCAACTAAATATAGGGATATAAGATTTTGGAAATAAATTTTTTGTTGTCCTTTTTTATCTAGCTAATTATTTAGATTTTCTGATTTTGGAAACAAATTTCAAAACTACTGATTTTTAAATGTGTTTTCAAAACTACTGATTTTCATAAATATAGGGATATATGATTTTGGAAACATATTTTCTGTTGTCCATTTTTATCAAGTTGATTATTTAGATTTTCTGATTAGGAAAACATATTTCAAAACTACTGATTTTTAAATTTGTTTTCAAAACTACTGATTTTTAAATTTGTTTTTATATTCTGTATCTTAATCAAAATAAAGAAAACTCAGATTTGATTAATATTTGAAAACAGAATTTAAACTTTCTGATATTTGATTAAAAGAAAATCTGAAATTAAAATCTGTAATTTTGTTATTATACATAAAGTTTTTAAATTTATTGATTAAAAGGAAATCTGAAATTAAAATTTGAAGTCCTGTTTTCAATTTATTCATCATACATAAAATTTTAAAATTATTGATTAGAAAAGGAAATCGGATTTTCTGATACATGAAAATCCTTTTTTGACGAAAAAGTTTTATAAGAAATTAAACTTTTTTAATATTTAATAAGAAAATTATAAAAAAAAATTATCATACAGTTGGTTATGAAAATATTGTTTTAGTTATAAGAAAAATGAGTTGGTTAAAAATGCATATTTCTTGAATGTATAAGAAATTAAAATTTTGTTTCGTCAAATAGTAGGTTTTCAAAAGAGCCTTTCAAAACTAACATTAGTTGTATCATAACCTAATGTTTATTGCAAAAGAGATTGCAGCTTCTTAATTGAGATCCTGGTCTTGTCCAACTTGATTCCCTCCTTGCCCTTGTATTCTTGACTCTGTAGAGTCTTCAGCTTCTTTTCATGCTTAATCTTTTCATCTTCTCTAGCCTATGAATCAAACAAACATCAGTTGTATCAGCAAATAGATACCAACAAGTTAATCCACTGCAGAATTTTCACAAAGATTACAAATTTTTTCAGTAAAATATAATTTAAGTCAAATATATTTACGAGATTTAAGATATAGAATTTTTTCAGTAAAATAAAAATGGAATATATGTAAGTCAAATATATATAAATATACTCGTAAAAATATAATTTAAGATATAGAAATAATTCTTGTAAAATATTTACGAGATTAAAAATAATAATTTTTAAATACAGATAATGTGTTTGTTTGGTAACTTAAGATTACAAAGATTAGTTACGCAAAAGTCTCATATAGTTAGTCTTACTTGAGCTGAGTTGTTGCTATATAGTTAGTCCTACTTGACTAAGAATAGCTTTCTCTTGTCACTTTAGGGAATATTGTTAGTCCTACTTGAGCGTGTTTTTGTAGAGTAGTTTTTCTCATTTTTTTTTTGTTTTTAACTAGCAACATATGTTGTAGTTATGTAGCTATTTTGTTGTTGTTATTTTACAATTTTTTTACAATTTTTTTACAATTTGTTATAGTATTGCATGACATCGCAAGTAACATCTATGCATGACATTTCTTATGTTTTGTCTCAACAGGAATTTTGACAGTATTTATGCTTAATTTTCTTCGCATACACTACTTATGACATCTATATTTTGAAGTTTGTTCTTTTATAGTCTGTCTCTATGTGACGTGTTATACATTTGTTTATTGCAGTGTTCAAAATTTTCTGCAAAGTGGTCTTTTGCGATGGCAAAATTGTTTTGATTACGAGGTCCTTAAGAAGAATCAGAGTACCTTGAACGACTCATATCAGTAATTGTCTTTTGAATCTGGTAACTCATAGACTAAATTTTTCTAGTTACGTTTGTTTAGGCGTATGATTTAAAGTTTAGCAATAGCTGTAAACATGTTTTCATGGCACGTTTTAGTTTATGACAATTAATGAGCAGGTTTATTATGTTTTGGTATAATTCAAATGTGTGAAAATTAATTATTGGATTTAAATCAAATGTTACAGGTGGTATATTCGAGAAATAGATCGAATGAAATATATAAAAAAAAAATAGAGAGAAAATAATCCGGATAAATGTTGGCAGTGTATAAAGTCAAAATTATAATAATCCGGTTGTAAGTATCCGGTGTATATTAACCTCACCCAATGGCGCCACCACTAAACTTCTTAATCCGTTTATCTTAGTCCGGATTATAAATAAAAAAAGAAATATTCCGGTGTTTTACACAACTATATAATCCGGATGTTCCTCCGGATTATATACGTTTCATATAATCCGGATATTTGATCACTTTTATAATCCAGATGTTCCACATCCGGATTATATGTAGTCCAATATCCGGATTATAAAATGTCAAATAATCCGGGCAAACAAAAGATCCAAAAACAAGGCAAAATGAACCTAGCAAATACACCGGTGCTTGTCAAAAAAACGCCCGGATTATAAAACCTGGGGGCAAATACACCCCTAACCTTTAATCCGGTGCAGGTCCGGATTATAAACCCTCAATTAACCGGATTATAAAGTCCTTTTTGTAGTAGTGTTAGTCTTCGTGTTCGACTTCAGAGTACTATCTTTGCTACAAAATGACCCATACACTATGGGTTCGCTAGGAGTTAGAAGAATATATCGAGTTATAAATTGTAAGGCTTTTGCATAGTACATTTCTAACGTAACAAGTTTTTGGCGCCGTTGCCGGGGACTAGGTCTAGATTGAATCATTGTGTGTGATGTTTATAGTGTCGGTCTTTCTTTTGCTTGTGATCTTGTTTGTTTTGTGTCTTTGATTATTCAGGACATCTCTCACTCTTTAGGTGCATGCGAAGATCTTGTGGCAAGAATTTAGCTCCATTCGATCCCGAACCGGAGAAAACCCTTAAGACTTGATCCAATGGTGCTAAGAAGAAGAAAGGGATGGCCGAAGCAAACCTTAGGGCTGAATTGGATGCAACTCTAGAGCAACTAAGACTTAGAGAAGAAACTCTAGAGCAAATGAGGCTTAGGGAAGAAGCTTTTGAGAATGTGAGGAGACTTGCAAACGAGAGGCAAGAAGCTTTTATGAGGGAGATTGATGAGATTAGGCAAGCTCTTGTGCAAAGAGAAGTTAATGTTCATCAACATCCACCTCCACCACCACCGCAGCCGGCGGTACATGTACAGAATGAGCCAATCATTATTGAGGAGCCGCAAACTCTTGGCCAACATATGGATCCAGACCAAAGAGTGCACCGTCCGGGTGAAAACTTAGGAGATCCCGCAGCCCATGACTACGAGCTCCGCCCTCAAGTGCTACAAATGATCCGGCACAATTAATTTGGAGGGATGGAAGGAGAGTCTCCTCATCAACACTTGATGAATTATGAGATCTTGATTGAGACTCTAAGGCCACCTAGATTAGATAGCAACAACCACAAGCTTAGGGCCTTTTACTTCTCACTTAAGGATAAGGCCTTGACTTGGTACCAATTTATTCCACTAGGACGTGTGGGTACTTGGGAGGAGATGACAACCAAGTTTCTTACAAAGTTCTTCCCACCTTCCAAGACAACCGAGATAAGAGGGAAGATCAATTCCTTCGTGATGAAGGATAAGGAGAGCCTATTCAAATCTTGGAAGAGGTTCAAAGACCTCCTCCTAGATTGTCCACACCATGGGATACCGAAGATAGAGCTATTGGAGATTTTTCAAGGGGCTTGATGAGGATAGTCAATTCAAGCTCCAATCACTTTCCGGAGGAACATTCATGGAGAAGAATGTGGATGAGGCTTGGGATTTCGTAGAGAAGCAAGCCTTGGTGATAGAGAAGTACTCCCATAGGAAGAGTGATTGGAGGAAACCGGGAGCATATGAAGTAAGTGAAGTCACCATGAGCAACTACAAACATGATGTAATCAACAATGAGCTTAAGTCCTTGAGCGAGTTATGTACCACAACCTTAAAGAGTCAAGCAAGTCCTCAAGTGCAAGTGCAAGCCAACTTGGCTTCCAAAGAGGAGGATGTTAACTACATGGGAAGGGGCAATTTCAAAAACTACCAAGGCCCTAGGAACTTAAACAACAACAGCCGGCATTACAAAAATTATCGGCCTAACCACAACCATCCCGGGTTCTCCTATTCTAACCCGGATGGTGCCTTGAACCCTCCCACTTCCACAAGCGCAGCCCCACCACCTAAGGCTTCACAAGAGCCTCCACCCGGTTTTGCTCAACCTCCAAAGGATAGGACCGAAATGATGTTTGAACAATTGCTAGGGAGGTTGAGTGGACTTGAGAGTACGGTGATATCCATTTCCAAGGCTCAAAAGGTGCTAGAAACACAAGTGTTCCAAAAGGCGGATGAGGCACAAAGGGATCCGGGAAAGCTTCCCGGAAGGACCGAGGACAATCTAAGAGGCCAAGTGTTGGCCATTACCACAAGGAGTGGACTGAGCATGAAAGATCCCTCATCAAAGGAGAATGACAAGGGGAAGCAAGTAGTAGTGGAGGAAGAACCATTGCGAAAAGAAGGAGGCAAGAGCAAAGATTGTGAGCCTACATATGTGGCCCCTCCTCCATACAAGCCGCCACTACCATTTCCACAATCACAAGCAAGAGCTCGTTTGGATAAACATTTCGGTAAATTCCTTGAACTCATGTCTAAATTACATATTAACATTCCGTTCATGGATGCGATTCTAGGTATGCCGGCCTATGGAAAGTTTTTGAAGGAGATACTCTCCAACAAGAGGAAGTTGGAGGAGTATAGAGAAGTGAGGATGACAAAGAGGTCTTCCGAGTTGATTCAAACCATGAGGGAGGAGATGCCTCCTAAGCTGCGAGATCCGGGGTCATTTTGTGTGCCAATTGGAGTGGGAGAAGTGCAATATGAGGCCCTATGTGACCTTGGAGCAAGTGTAAGCATTATCCCGCTTGGACATTACAATAAGGTTGGGCTAGGAGAACCGAAGCCAGTCAAGATGACCCTCTACATGGCGGACCGATCAATTACTCACCCCGTGGGGATCCTTGAGGACATATCGGTTCAGCTTGGGAAGTTCTATGTGCCAATCGATTTCGTTATTTTGGACATTCCGTCGGACTACCCGGTTCCCATCATTTTGGGAAGACCATTCTTAGCCACCTCGGGATGCTTAGTGGATTGAAAAAATGGGATCCTCTCCTTCAACATAGGAGAAGAAAATATCAAGTTTAAACTGTCCACAATGATGAAGGGCCCAACCCTTGGTGAAGACGTTTTTAACATTGTCGAGGAAGAAGTGTCTAGGGAAGTTGTGAGATCAATCCTAATCAAGGATCCATTAGAGAAGGTTCTTAGCATGATTATCATGGAGGAATGAGTTGAGGAAGATTGCAATGAAGAAATCCAAGCTTTGGATGCATTAGAAAAGGAGACAAGTGTTGAATTTGAAGTGCACGAAGGAAGGCCAAAGAGTTGTAGGAACCACGGCCCAGAGGCAAGAACCACACCCGTGGTTTCATTAAATGGACCCGTGGAAAACTATGTCGTAGCTAATTGTGCCAGAACCACGCCCGTGCTTGTGCAAGATCCCGTGGGATCACCCGTGGTTTCTCCAGAAAGTCCCTTAGTTGTTGATAAAGCTTCAAGGAGTCTTGGAGAGTCTTCAATGGCTTTGGATTCATCTAATGTTGAGCGATATGGATCACATCCAACCGATAAAGGTCCTTCTAAACTTGATCTCAAATCTCTCCCTTCTCATTTAAAGTATGCATTCCTTGGTTCAAATTCTACTTATCCCATGATTGTGAATGCATCTTTAAATGATGATGAGCTTGATATATTGTTGAATGAATTAAAATTGCATAGGAGAGCTATAGGATACACCATTGATGACTTAGTTGGCATTAAACCATCCTTGTGCATGCATAAAATCTTGATGGAAGACAACCATAAACCTTCTATTGAACCTCAAAGAAGATTGAACCCTATTATGAAAGAGGTAGTCAAGAAAGAAATCTTAAAGTTGCTAGATGCGGGAATCATTTTCCCGACTTCGGATATTAAATGGGTTAGTCCCGTTCATGTTGTTCCTAAAAAGGGTGGTATGACCGTAGTAACTAATGAGAACAATGAACTAATCCTAACTAGGACAGTTATGGCGTGGAGAATGTGTATTGACTATAGGAAGCTTAATGTTGCCTCTAAGAAAGATCACTTCCCTCTTCCCTTTATTGACCAAATGCTAGAAAGATTAGCTAAACATTTATATTTTTGTTACCTTGATGGTTATAGCGGGTTCTTTCAAATCCCAATTCACCTAGATGACCAAGAGAAAACCACATTTACTTGTCCTTGGGGAACATTTGCATATAGAAGGATGCCATTTGGGTTGTGTAATGCACCTACCACCTTTCAAAGGTGTATGATGGCTATTTTTTCTAAATATATTGAGAATATTATGGAAGTGTTTATGGATGATTTCTCGATATATGGATCTTCATTTGATAATTGCTTGGCTAATCTATCTTTGGTGTTGAAGAGATGTGAGGAAACTAATCTTGTATTGAATTGGGAGAAATTCCACTTCATGGTGAGTGAAGGCATAGTATTGGGACACTTGGTTTCCCACCGAGGCATTGAGGTTGATAGAGTAAAGGTAGACACGATAGAGAAGTTGCCACCACCTACCTCGGTGAAAGGGTTAAGAAGTTTCTTAGGGCATGCCGGTTTGGAGGTTTATAAAAGATTTCTCTAAAATTTCTAAGCCTCTCACTAACCTAATAATGAAGGATTTTGAGTTTATTTTCTCTAAGGATTGTCTTGAAGCATTTTGTAGGTTGAAGGATGTTTTGATCTCCGCCCCTATCATGCAACCTCCGGATTGGAGCTTTCCATTTGAAGTAATGTATGATGCGAGTCACGTGGCTGTTGGGGATGTTTTAGGACAAAAGAAAGATAGGCTTACACATGCCATCTATTACGCTAGCAAGACTCTAGATGATGCCCAACTCAACTATGTCACAACCGAGAAGGAGTTGTTAGCGGTGGTGTATGCCTTTGAGAAGTTCCGCTCATATCTTGTTGGAGAAAAGGTTATTGTGTACATGGATCATGTTGCGATCCGTTATCTCCTCACAAAGAAGGATGTCAAGCCTTGCCTCATTCGGTGGATCCTTCTCCTCCAAGAATTCGACTTGGAAATTCGAGACAAGATGATAGCATGAATTATAGTCTATATTTTGAGGTTTGTTTGGACGTTTTATCTTCAATAATCTGCATGTTAGCATGTATAATATGTGATTATATTACCATTTCATCTACCTTTGCGGGAATCGAGGTCTACACCTAGTTTTGCTGTAATTGTAGGTAAAATGGCACGTTTTGCATCAAAAAGGAACAAAAGGAGCTATGGAGTCATTGGAGCTACATTGAGGAGCATAAGGAACCATCCAGGAAGCATAGCCATGGATTAAAGATTCACTTTGGACCAGTTTTGAGAGATTTCACATTCAGTTATGACTCACCTCGGTTGACCAGAGATTCATCTCGACCGAGGTGATCCAGAGACGCCGACTCGACCGAGGCGAACACCTAGGACGCGGCGAGAATATTTTATTCTTGGCTGAGATCTTTTATCTTTGGAAGGTGATCTTATATTTTTGGGCTTGGCTCCTGGAAGGAAGAAGATCTTATATTTTACCTATTTTTATGGGAAAAGATCTTTCTAAGATATTTTATCTTGGGAGGGTTATTTTCCTATAAAAAGGGTTGGATTTCCACAAATCCAAGATCCCGCTTAGCACGTTATACACCATTGAAGGCTGCGAGATCCAGCATACATCGCTGCAACCATACTCCAGTTGGGAGTTTTGAAGAACCTTTTTGAAGGTTGAAGGAAGATTGAAGATCATAGCTTTTATAGCTTTTGAAGGGTTTTGTAAGATTGTCTTTGATTCCCTTCCTCGTTGTCTTGTCTTGTTGGATTGCTATCCAAGGAACGCTTTGTTGTGATATTTGATTCAGTTATTGAAGTCTTTTTCATTAAATTCTTCTTGTAAAAATATTCACCTTCTTCCCATATATTTAATACTTTCATAATGATGATGAGTGGCTAATTTCCTTGTGTGATTCTAGGGTGATTGGCTGAAGGTTGTGGGAAAAACAATGATAGAATAATCTTAGATTCCAGTAGGATCCTGAAAGTTCGAGTCTTTAACCTTAACCCTAAGCATCTCATTCAGTCGATGAACATCTCGGCCGGGGTGGAATTCAGTTGACCGAGGTGACTTATCTGATCCTAAAACTGAGAGTTAAGTGTTAGAGTTTGCCAAATCCTATTCTTATTACACCTTTTCTGATTCAAAGCAAGCTTAGGATGAGACTTACCCGGTAATTCCTTAGTTTGTGTACCAACGATCATAAGCGTAGGTAATAAAGGTTTATCCTTTATTGGGGTTTGAGTGTGCTTCCATCCCATCTTTGTGAGTTAGCCTGAGATTTACCCGGTAAAGGTTGATTCTATTCCCTTAGATGGTGTGTTAGTTTGAGGTTACAGTTCTTTATCTTGATTTCTTGAGACTTACCCGGTAATAGGAGTTAAGGTTTAGGATTAGTGAGTAGTGAGACTTACCCGGTAATCTACTCCACTTTAGTAACACCTTCCCCTTGCAAAAATCTCAGCTTTGTCCGCTTATCTTTAGATCTTGAGTTGGAACCACAACTAGAAGCTTTAATCCCTAGAATTGCATGTTTGCTTTATTGACTTCTTATTCATCTTTGATTGTGTTAATTGCTCTTGTGGTTAGTTTTCACGAAGCTTACCGTTATTGACTTTGTTTCACCGAGTCCCTGTGATCGACCCCTGGAATTTCTTGCTTTTTACTACGATTGACCCGTACACTGCGGGTTCGCATCCTTGTTTTAAGCTTAAGTCTAGGGTTATAAATTTAAAGCTTGCACACACCGTTTGGAGCGAACAAGTTTTTGGCGCCGTTGCCGGGGACTTGGTCTAGACCGAGCCGGTACGGTTTGCTCTTGGGGCACTTGCCCCCGTGTCATCTAACCACTCTACTTGAGTGACTTTTGCAGGTTCTTTCTTAGGTATATGCGAAGAACCCGCACTGGGAAGGAAATCGTTCCTTACGATCCCGAACCAGAAAAGACATACAAGCGACGCTTAAGAGAAGCGAAGATGGCCCAACAAGACAACCGCGATCTTGAGGCCGAATTAAAGGAGGCGTTAGAACTGCTGCGCCTCAGCCAGGAAGAACTACAGCGAGAGAGGGAAGAAACTCGCACCAAAACTGAAGCAATCGAAGCAGAAATGGCCATCATACGAGACCAGATTCTACTTCAACCGAGGGACAACCCAGTTCCCGATGCTGGACCGAGGCAGGTTCCAGTTGCTGACCCTCGACCGAGGCAGGTTCCAGTACCAGACGCCCCGGCCGAGATACATCCACCTCGGATGCCAGTCCGAGATGTTCTTCTTGCAGGAATCCTACAAACCCTAGGTCAAAGGATGGACCCTAATCAACAACTGAGGCGTCCAGGAGTCAACCTAGGAGATCCAGCGGACCATGACTACGAACTTCGACCGCAAGTTCTATCCATGATTCGCCAATGCCAATTCGGAGGGATGGAGAAAGAATCACCACATCAACATCTTCAAAACTACGAGATCTTGATGGAAACCTTGCGACCTTCTAGAATTGAAAATAACAACTACAAGCTAAGACCTTTTTACTTTTCTTTAAAAGATAGAGCTCTTACTTGGTATCAATCTCTTCCTCCAGGAAAAATTAGCACATGGGAGGAGATGACGACGGAATTCTTAACCAAATTCTTTCCCCCCTCGAAGACAGCTAAAATGAGAGGGAAGATCAATGCTTTCATTATGAAGGACAAGGAGAGCTTGTCCAAGTCATGGGAGCGGTTCAAGGACATCCTTTTGGATTGCCCACATCATGGGATTCCAAAGATCGAGTTGTTGGAGATCTACTTCAAAGGACTGGACGGAAGCACCCAGTTCAATCTCCAACTACTCTCCGCCGGTACCTTCATGGACATGGCGATTGATGAGGCTTGGGAGTTCATTGAGAAGCAAGCCTTGCATATGGAGAAGTACACCCACCAAGGAGCTGAAGGTGGAGTTAAAAGAGTCAACTTTCAAGAGACTCAATCCAACAACAATCAACTCACGTCTTTGAAGAATGACGTGAAGCAATTGAAGGAACTCTTGGTTGCTCAAACCAAGAAGGAAGAGCAAGGACAAAGGAACAACAACAATGGATACCGTAACAACAACAACGGTTCCCGGAACAACAACAACAACAATAGAGGATCCAATAGCAATAATTGGAGGGCGAACAACCAAAATAACGGTAACAATCGTTCAAACTCCAACTCTAACGATTCCTCTAACCCTTTCCTCTCTTCCCCTTCTTCTTCTTCTACTCCATTAAAGAGCCAAGGGCAAGGATCAAGTTCGTCTCAGCCGGAAAAGAAAGACACAGTTCTGGAGGCCATCTTGATCAAGCTTAGCGCTATGGAGAATTCTATCACTTCATTTTCGAGGGCCCAAAAGTCCTTCGAACAACAACTTGTAAGTAGGGCGAATGAAGCGCCAAGAGATCCAAGGAAGCTTCCAGCAAAGACGAAAAGCAACCCTAAGGGCCAGTGCATGGCGATAACGACGAGGAGTGGACTTAAAACTGCAGATCCAGTACCTCGTTCGACGCAGACCACCTCGGTCCAGATCCAGTCGAAGAACACCTCGACCGAGATGCCAACCGAGGTAGAGCAACAGAAAGCGGAGGGGAAAACTGAAGTTTATGTTCCACCTCCTGCATACAAACCACCACTTCCATTCCCTCAGTCCAGAGCCAGAGCACATCTAGACAATCACTTTGGTAAGTTCCTTGACTTGATGAACAAGCTGCATATTAACATTCCTTTTCTTGATGCTATTCTAGGAATGCCCGCCTATGGGAAATTCTTAAAGGAGATCCTATCAAGGAAAAGGAAATTGGAAGACTTTGGTGAAGTTAGGATGACATCTAAATCCTCGGAGCTTATTAAGATCATGAAAGAGAAGATGCCACCTAAGTTGAGAGATCCCGGCTCATTTAGCATTCCCATTCAAGTTGGGGATGTCACTGGTGAAGCCCTTTGTGATCTAGGTGCCAGCATGAGCATCATTCCGCTGGAACTATGCACGAAGATCGGACTTGGAGAGCCCAAGTCGGTCAAGATTCGACTTTATATGGCGGATCGCTCCATCACCCATCCCGTGGGCATCTTGGAGGACGTTCCGGTCAAGTTAGGTACCTTCTATCTACCTATAGATTTTGTCGTACTTGACATTCCCGCAGATTATCCTGTTCCTATTATTCTCGGGAGGCCATTTCTAGCAACTTCGGGTTGCAATGTGGATTGCAAGAACGCCAAGTTGAAATTCAACATTGGTGGCGATGAGGTGGAGATCGCACTACTTGCAGCCATGAAAGGGGAGCAGCTAACTGATGATATCTTCAACATCTACGATGAAGAAGAATCCAGAGAATTGGTGAGCTCTATCCTTATTACCGATCCACTCGAAAGAGTTCTAAGTTTTAGTTTAATAGAGGAAGGTATAGATGCTTCTTGTGATGCAGATATACGGAGCTTGAAGGCACTGGAAGAAGATCCAGGAGCTAAAACTGAGAAGCTAATCCAGGAGACGAAGATCTCCAGTTTCGGTTCCAGTTGCAGTACCTCGCCCGAGGCACTTCCTGGACTGAGCGAGGCGACTGAAGAACATCTCGGTCAACACCTCTGCACCTCGACCGAGGTCGATGGCGAGATGATGTCAACTGAGATTACTGAGAATAATAATCTTCTTACTCACTTCTCTGACATTCATCCTCAGTTGATGGAACATTTCATCCACCAACTTTCTGATAAAAACGGACCTTGGTATGCTGACATTGTAAATTATCTTGTTTGCCAGGAAACACCGCCTGGATTGACGTACTCTCAAAAGAAGAGATTCTTCAAGGAAGTACGACATTATTACTGGGATGAGCCGCTACTATTCAAGCGCGGACCGGATGGGATGCTTCGTAGATGTATTCCGGAAGATGAGGTTAAGAGCGTTATACGGCATTGCCATTCGCTTCCTTGTGGGGGACATGCTAGCACCGATAAAACATGCGCTAAGGTATTGCGTTCCGGTTTCTTTTGGCCTACATTATTTAAAGATGTACAAGCTTTTGTTGTCTCTTGTGATGCATGCCAAAGAACAGGGAACTTATCAAGGAGGAACGAGATGCCACTCAATAACATCCAAGAGGTGGAAATCTTCGATGTATGGGGGATTGACTTCATGGGACCTTTCCCATCCTCCGGAGGAAACCTCTATATCCTTCTTGCGGTTGACTACGTCTCTAGATGGGTTGAGGCCATTGCTTCCCCCACTAATGACGCCAAGGTAGTGGTAAACTTCCTAAACAGGACTATCTTTCCACGGTTTGGAACTCCGCGCATCATCATCAGCGATGGAGGGACGCATTTCATCAACCGGAAGTTCAAGGCACTTCTATCGAAGTATGGGGTAACCCATAAGGTATCAACCGCTTATCACCCTCAAACTAGTGGACAGGTCGAGATCTCGAATAGAAAAATCAAAACAATTTTGGAGAAGACCGTCTCTAGAACGAGGAAAGATTGGTCCATGAAATTGGACGATGCTCTTTGGGTGTACAGGACCGCATTTAAGACCCCCATAGGTACCACCCCTTACAATTTGGTATATGGGAAGTCTTGCCATTTGCCCGTCGAATTGGAACACAAGGCGTATTGGGCGATCAAATGGTTGAATTTCGACATTAAGGAGGCCGGCGAGAAGCGACTATTGGAACTCAACGAGCTGGAGGAGCTGCGTTTGAACGCTTATGAGAATGCCAAAATCTACAAAGAAAGGACGAAGAGATGGCATGACAAGCGTATCGTCCCAAAGGAGCTTAACGAAGGAGACTTAGTTCTGCTCTTCAACTCCCGCCTCCGCCTTTTTCCAGGTAAGTTAAAATCCAGATGGACCGGACCTTATGTTGTGAAACATGTTTTTCCTCATGGTGCAGTTGAGATATGGGGCGAAACAAGCGGAAGCTTCAAGGTCAACGGTCATAGACTTAAGAAGTACCAGCCGGAAACGCCGGTCAAGGAGGTTGCACCAATATACCTCATTTGAGAAGCATTATGGTCCAGCTAGCGACCTTAAACCAAGCGCTTCTTGGGAGGCAACCCAAGGTATTGCTTTCTTTTCCCGTTTTCTAGTCTAGCTTAGATAGTTTGCTTTTGCTTTGTTTTGTTTGTTTTTGGCGTCCTAGACAGATAACAGGAGACATCTAAGGAAGGAGCATAACTGGAAGTTCAGAAGTTTGAGAATTTGAGAAGACGAAGTTAGACAGAAGCATCTCGGTTACTGTCAGACCATCTCGACCGAGTTGATTCTTGAGCAACCAAGGCGACTAGGGTTTTTGCAGACCCACCTCGGTCCGTACCACCTCGGTCCAGTCGAGACCATCTCGACCAAGGTGACAGCAGATCCAGGAACAGTATAAAAGGGGGAAATTTTATTTTTTACCTTTTTACTCTCTTCGACTCGACCGCGGCGCTCCTCACCTCTCTTCCTCCGTTTTTGCTCGTTTTCGAAGATTTCCGCTTCCAAACTGCGATTGAAGAGTAGAGGATCCCATTGCAACCACAGATCTGCAAAGAAATCGAACGAATCGACCGAAACGAGGTAAAAACAGTCGAAACCCTAACTCGTTCATTCGTTTCGATTTGGGCTTTGGTTGCCCTTGAATCTGCTGAGAAAAGGCTTAAGTACCCCATAGGAAGCAATTGTAGTGATTTTTGGGGGAAAAGAACGGGATTTCTGAGATTGGAATCGTAAACTGTTGCGCCTCGGTCCAGTCGAACTGCATCTCGACCGAGGTGATTCTTGAGGGTTGTCAGCGACCGAGGTGATCTGACAGTAGTTGAGAGAAAATGAGTTCCGATCGTCGCCTTGCCCTCAGAGATAGATCCTCACCTTCCCCTCCTTCTTCTTCTTCCCGACCTTACCGCCCGGTGATCCACGAGAGATTCCGGGAAGATTATGAGCGTATAGCTAACCGTCCAGTGATTGCACCACGTTTTCTGGACGTGTCGGCTTTTGATTGCCTAGGGGTAGATGGAGACCTTAGGCGGATGATCACCACAGTCGGGCTGGATCAGTTTACTGAGATCCGAGCCCCAGCTTACTTGGAGACGACCCTAGAGTTGGTTAGCTCCTTCTCCTACCTCCCCACAGATCAGTCTGTGAAGTACCGGTTGATGAGCCGGAACTTCATAGTTCCCTTAGAGGTTTGGAGAGAGATTTTCGGATTTCCTGAGCCCACCGCCACTGACTTCCCCTCCCGATCTGTAGCTAGGGAGTTCTGGGGGCAGATTGCCCATATTACTGAGCATGCAGATAGATGGCGCCCTGGAGATTCCAGGGAGAAGGTCATCTTCCACCTTGCCTTCAGATTAGCCCATAGGATATTCAGCGAGACACTTCTGGCGCGTACTGAGACGCCCCAGAAGATCCGACAGGGCGAGCTCTTCAGCCTTTACTGTATGGTCACGGGGGGTTTCCCAGACTTTGGCTTGATCTTGGCAGAGGACCTGCACAAGATCAAGGCTAAAGCGAAGGGAGATATCTGCTGCGGAGGTCTAGTCACCCACATAGCTGCTTATCACGGGATGGACCTCAGTGCTTGTACGATGGTGGCGGCTCCGAAGCCGCTTGGGTTGCAGGAGATGATCACTCGGAGGATTCTAGTTTCCCGAGGTCTGACCACTCCATATGTTGCAATGTCGTGGGAGCGGACTGCACCACAGGGGATCCGCTGGTCTGCCCAGTTCACAGTTTTCGATCACATTATTGGCAGACAGCTTGGGCTCCACTGATGGAGGATCATAGGGAGGCAGCAGCACCCCCAGCTGAGGATGAGGAGGAGGAGGCTGACGATGATGAGGACACTGTAGACGAGAGAGATGGTGGAGTCCCGATGGATACAGGGACAGATACTACAGGGACGAGCGCACCGCCGATCATAGACTTGGATGATGAGGAGGATACTGAGCCTGCACCTGCTGCACCTCCCGCTAGATCTGCTAGGCGTCGGACACGCCGTCATAGAGATTCTGAGGTTCATCGTCGGATTGACGACTTGACAGATCAGATGATAGATTCTTATGCTGCCCTTACTGTGGACATGCATGAGAGATTTGCTGACCAGCACCGACACATTGACAGCTGGACTCATCAGATGTTAGAGGGGCAGCACTATCAGCGCAGGATGATGGAGCTACAATTCCAGCAGACTATGGGCTATCAGTTCGACCCGACTCAGTATCCGTACGTACCACCACCACCACCACCGGATCAGGACTACTGATGAGCTGTAGGATTTTCTTTATTATATTTTTATGTAGTTCAGCTATTTATCCGGTGAGTACTCTTGTGTCTAGACTTATATTGACCCACTGGGACAGTGTGTCCCAAGTATGGGGTGTTTGTATTTATGTGATGACTTCGATGTACCTATTTGACTATTTTGATGTATGACATTTCATCGGATATTTTATTTATGCTTCTCTTCTGCATTTATATGTTTATCTGATATTACATGCATACCTACAGGTTATTTGATTGAGAAAAACGTCAAAACTGAAAAAAAAAAATGATTTAAAAAAAAAAAAAAAATTTTTGACCTCGACCGAGCCAGTTCTAGTCAAACGAGGCGTTTCACCTCGGTTGAACCAAGAACACCTCGACCGAGGTGGGTTAACTGAGAGTTTTCGAAAACGATTTTGTGTTACTTATCTAGATATGATCTCAGTGAAGATCTTGTTTACTGACTGGTTTTAAATTCTTTATGTGTTTGAAAGGTTTTATAATATGTTTAAGTTGCTAAATGCTTTGTTTGAAATTATTGGCATGTTTAATACTTTGTTTTTATCCAAATTATGTTGAATTTGAAGGTTGACACCACAAGATAAGTTCTCTCACTTTCTTCCTGGAAAGACCAAGGCAATTCATTCTTCTCTCTTCTTCTTCTTGATCATGCTTAGCCCCTCATATACATTTTGCCTCCCTTTACCTATCCGGGAATTTGGAAGCAAGCGAAGTGGTGAAAGCAAGTGAAGTTAAAGTTGAGAAGTGGCTGGAAGTGAAAGTGCTAGAAAGTAATTTTAGGTTTGGGGAAGTCAATCATGAAGATGAGTAACTCGGCACCATTCACATAGCCGGGTGTTTGTGTCTTGCCAAAGTCGGAATGAGCGATATTCCTAACGGGTCATGGTATGTGCATCAAGGGTTTGATGCATCTCAAGAAATTGATGATTGCTGATTTCCTAGGCTTCGGTTATTGTGCACCTCTGTCCATGCATCCCAAAAAGTAAAGTAAAAAGAAAAAGTGTGAAATAAGCAAAGCTTATTGGTGGAAGATGTTGCAAGTCAAAGTGAAAGTGAAGTTCATCCTTTTCCCGGATTCTAGCACCACATTACCTTACATACATCCCTACCCTACACGTTTCTTGACCTTTTCTTTTGGGAAGCCCTTGAGACCTTGAGCTTGTTGATTGACTTAGTGGTTTAAACTGGATTATACATGATTAATTTTGATAATTATGATTTATTATGCATTCTATGGTTTTATGCAAAGATGAACAACTTTCCTATATTTATAAAATGTTTTGAGCATATTGAGTTTTTAATTCCATGAAGTATTCTCTTAGAGTGATCTATGATTGTAACACACCATAAAATGTTTTTGAAAGACTTTTCATTGATTTTCTTGACTTATAATCCATTCTATCTTGTCTTCTATATGCGGAACTTGCTTGGGGACAAGTAAGGGCTAAGTATGGGGTATTTTGATAACATGAATTATAGTCTATATTTTGAGGTTTGTTTGGACGTTTTATCTTCAATAATCTGCATGTTAGCATGTATAATATGTGATTATATTACCATTTCATCTACCTTTGCGGGAATCGAGGTCTACACCTAGTTTTGCTGTAATTGTAGGTAAAATGGCACGTTTTGCATCAAAAAGGAACAAAAGGAGCTATGGAGTCATTGGAGCTACATTGAGGAGCATAAGGAACCATCCAGGAAGCATAGCCATGGATTAAAGATTCACTTTGGACCAGTTTTGAGAGATTTCACATTCAGTTATGACTCACCTCGGTTGACCAGAGATTCATCTCGACCGAGGTGATCCAGAGACGCCGACTCGACCGAGGCGAACACCTAGGACGCGGCGAGAATATTTTATTCTTGGCTGAGATCTTTTATCTTTGGAAGGTGATCTTATATTTTTGGGCTTGGTTCCTGGAAGGAAGAAGATCTTATATTTTACCTATTTTTATGGGAAAAGATCTTTCTAAGATATTTTATCTTGGGAGGGTTATTTTCCTATAAAAAGGGTTGGATTTCCACAAATCCAAGATCCCGCTTAGCACGTTATACACCATTGAAGGCTGCGAGATCCAGCATACATCGCTGCAACCATACTCTAGTTGGGAGTTTTTAAGAACCTTTTTGAAGGTTGAAGGAAGATTGAAGATCATAGCTTTTATAGCTTTTGAAGGGTTTTGTATGATTGTCTTTGATTCCCTTCCTCGTTGTCTTGTCTTGTTGGATTGCTATCCAAGGAACGCTTTGTTATGATATTTGATTCAGTTATTGAAGTCATTTTCATTAAATTCTTCTTGTTCAAATATTCACCTTCTTCCCATATATTTAATACTTTCATAATGATGATGAGTGGCTAATTTCCTTGTGTGATTCTAGGGTGATTGGCTGAAGGTTGTGGGAAAAACAATGATAGAATAATCTTAGATTCCAGTAGGATCCTGAAAGTTCGAGTCTTTAACCTTAACCCTAAGCATCTCGTTCAGTCGATGAACATCTCGGCCGGGGTGGAATTCAGTTGACCGAGGTGACTTATCTGATCCTAAAACTGAGAGTTAAGTGTTAGAGTTTGCCAAATCCTATTCTTATTACACCTTTTCTGATTCAAAGCAAGCTTAGGATGAGACTTACCCGGTAATTCCTTAGTTTGTGTACCAACGATCATAAGCGTAGGTAATAAAGGTTTATCCTTTATTGGGGTTTGAGTGTGCTTCCATCCCATCTTTGTGAGTTAGCCTGAGACTTACCCGGTAAAGGTTGATTCTATTCCCTTAGATGGTGTGTTAGTTTGAGGTTACAGTTCTTTATCTTGATTCCTTGAGACTTACCCGGTAATAGGAGTTAAGGTTTAGGATTAGTGAGTAGTGAGACTTACCCGGTAATCTACTCCACTTTAGTAACACCTTCCCCTTGCAAAAATCTCAGCTTTGTCCGCTTATCTTTAGATCTTGAGTTGGAACCACAACTAGAAGCTTTAATCCCTAGAATTGCATGTTTGCTTTATTGACTTCTTATTCATCTTTGATTGTGTTAATTGCTCTTGTGGTTAGTTTTCACGAAGCTTACCGTTATTGACTTTGTTTCACTGAGTCCCTGTGATCGACCCCTGGAATTTCTTGCTTTTTACTACGATTGACCCGTACACTGCTGGTTTGTATCCTTGTTTTAAGCTTAAGTCTAGGGTTATAAATTTAAAGCTTGCACACACCGTTTGGAGCGAACACAAGAAAGGTTCCGAAAATTCAGTAGTGGACCACCTTAGTAGGCTACCACCATTGGAGATTAAAAGAGATGACATCCCGATTGATGACTCATTCCGGGATGAGAAATTGCAAGTAATAGAGGAGTGCTTACTTCAAGTGTCTAGAGGGAGTGAACTACGATATGCGGACATAGTGAATTATCTTGTGTGTGAAGAGGTGGCTTCTAGTTTGTCATATGCCCAAAGGAAAAAGGTTTTCAAGGATGTGAGGCATTTTTATTGTAGTGAGCCCCTCTTGTTCAAGAGAGGACCGGATGGAGTCTTTAGGAGGTGCATTCCGGAGGACGAGATGGAGAGTGTGATCCGTCATTGCCACTCCTTGCCATTTGGAGGCCACGCTAGCTCACAAAAAACGTGTGCAAAGGTATTCCAATCCAGTTTTTATCGGCCTAACTTGTTTAAGGATGTGAAGGATTTTGTAGTAGTTTGGGACGCTTGCCAAAGGACGGGAAACATCTCAAGAAGGAATGAGATGCCCTTGAACAATATCAAAGAGGTTGAGGTCTTTGACGTTTGGGGTGTGGACTTCAAGGGGCCATTCCCCTCTTCATGTGGCAACCTCTACATTCTATTGACGGTGGATTATGTGTCAAGGTGGGTTGAAGCAATCGCCTCTCCCACAAACGATGCCAAAGTAGTGGTGCGGTTCTTCAACCGAGTCATTTTCCCTAGGTTTGGAACACCAAGAGTGATCATAAGTTATGGAGGGAAGCATTTCACTAATAGGAACTTTGGGACACTTTTGGCTAAGTATGGGGTGACTCATAAGGTGGCCACACCTTATCACCCCCAAACTAGTGGTCAAGTGGAGATTTCCAACCGGGAGATCAAGGAGATACTTGAGAAGACGGTTTCTAGGACACGAAAAGATAAGGCTATGAAGCTTGATGATGCTCTATGGGCTTATAGAACCGCCTTCAAGACACCAATTGGCACCACTCTCAACAAGCTAGTTTATGGCAAGTCTTGCCACCTTGCGGTGGAGATAGAGCATAGGGCATATTGGGCCATAAGGTGGCTGAATATTGACCTCAAGGAAGCTCGTGAGAAGAGGTTGCTAGACATGAATGCTCTTGAGGAGATCCGGTTCGATGCATATGAAAATGCCCAGATTTACAAAGAAATGATCAAGTGTTGTCATGACAAACGTCTAATTCCAAAGGAATTGAGTGAAGGTGACTTAGTCCTTCTCTTCAATTCAAGTCAAAATGCGTTTCTTCCCCGGAAAGCTCAAGTCAAGATGGACGTGTCCTTATGTGGTGAGGAAGGTTTTCCCCATGGAGCGGTTGAGATAGGTGGGGAGCATTGTGGAGATTTCAAGGTGAATGAGCACCGGTTAAAAAAGTACATCCCGAAAGCTACGGTGGATATGATTGCCCCACTTCACCTTGAGTGAAACGCTCCCGGAATTTGGTCAAGCTAATGACCTTAAAGAAGCGCTTAATGGGAGGCAACCCATTGGTACATATCATTCCCTTTTCGTTTTTTTTGTTTTCGTTTTCGCTTTTTGCTTTTGTTTTTGTTTTGGTGTGTTTGTGTATGTTTTGTGCTTGTGTGCTAGAGTCTAGGTAACAAAGAAGTCTTGCAAGACATGAAGATGATGGTGATGATCCCATATCGAACGTGGGTGGAGCGGACGTGGGACTTGGATGGCTTGCGGTGCTTAGTGCGGGTCCCGACGCCATAATGAACATCAAGAGCTCTACCATCTTTGATTTATCATCCACTATCACTCCACATGAGTGAACCAAACTACCGAAAACACCATTTTTACATTGTGAGGAATCTCTTTCACTTCCTTATTTAATTTGCACATTGGAGACAATCTGATTTTAAGTATGGGGTGGGATTTTCATAATCATTTGCATGATTGCATCTAGGATAGTTTCATATTATTGTCACATGTTTCATTTTGTTTTGCATTGTACATATTCATTTCAAAAATTCCAAAAATATCAGAAAAGTTTTAAAAAAAAAATATGTGTGCTTCTAAGACTTGATATGAACCTTATGATGAGTTTGTTTTGTGAATTGGCTATGGACGGCCTTGTGTGTTGAAAGAATATATGCATATGTGGACTTGAATACTTCTCTTGAATCTCATGTATGCATTGTAATGAAGATTATTGTCTAGGTTGGATTGAAAATTGATTATCGAAATCGCATGTTAGTTCTTACACATCATCTAGGAATGATTAAGGCATTCATTTCTCTCTTCTCATCGTGATCATGTTGTTTGAAGCACCTCACTTGATTAAAAATTTGATCTCTTTTGACCCATCCCGGAAAAGGAGCATGTTAGTGTGTCTTGTGTGTGAAAAGCAAGTATGGGATGTTGAAGGAAGTGTATGAATGTTATGAATGAAGTATTGAATGTGTTGTGCAAGTGTAGGAAAAAAATAGGTTTGGGGACGTTGGTTTTGATGATGAGTAACTCGGCACCATTCACATAATCGGGTGTTTGTGTATTGCCAAAGTCGGATTAACCGATAGTCCTATCGAGCCTTGGTATGTGTGCCCGGTGTGAGGCACCTCGGAAAAATCTCGAGGTCCGCTAATCACCGAGGTTTCGGCTTTTGTACACCAATTCCATTGTCTCAAAAATAAATGAAAGAAAAAAAAAAAGAAAAAAAAAGGAAAAGAAAGAAAAGAAAAAGATGGAGAAAAATATACACTTATGGTGGAGTTGAACAAAAATAAAGTTGTGGAGTTAGTTCCTTTTCCGGATTAGCATCACATGACCCAAAATTCCCACCTTTAACAACGTTTCTTGGCCTCTTCTTTCCTAAGTCCTTAAGACCTCGATGCACATGTGTTTTGACTTAAATGATTTAGATTTAATATTTTCATGATCATCTAGACATTCTCAATTTACTTTGCATATATGATTTCATGTTAAGTGTGATTCTCTTTCCATGCATTTATTCTCTTGATACACATTTCCTCATCCTTTGCCATGAACATCTATGAAGGTGATCTATGACTAGAAGCACAATCATCAAAAATATATTTTCGTTTGACCGCATTCATAACTCATGCCATCTTGTAGCTTAGGTTTGAACCTTGCTTGGGGACAAGCAAGTGGCAAGCATGGGGTATTTTAATGACATGGTTTATGACGTTAGTTTAGGCATTCATTTAGATAGTTTTTCCCGTTCTTCATGCATAATTTGGCATTAGTTCGTGACGTTTATGCTTAATTCATCCACATTGTTGAAATAGACGTCTACACGAGCTTTTGTCTGTTTTGTAGGTATTTTGGGGAGCTTTTGGACTTAATCGATACATTCGAGGATCATTTCTCGTTATGGCACACATCCGGACTCTTTAAGGAGCAAGCTAGGAGCAAAGGAGAACACAAAAGACCATATTGGTGCATGCCTTGCACCAACTCATAACTTAGTGATCCAAGGAGGGCTTCTGGTGCAAAATCACGGCCCAGAGGCCATAACCACGACCGTGGTTTCAATATTTTTCCCGTGGTTTCTGTCTGGACAACCTTGACACTTGTCACACGATTTTTTTGCCCGACCTTTGCTTTTCTTAGTTGAGTGTGGACTTGGTAGAGCCTACAGGCCGGCTTTTGGACACTCTCTCATCATCCATTATTGGAGAGGAAGACTTGAAAAAAGAACAAAAACACTCTCATTTTGGGAGAAGAAGAACATCATCAAACATAGATCTAGAGTGAGACTTGTGGTTTTTAGTGATTTTTGTTAAGAAACTTTTGGAAGTGTTGTAAGGAACGATTTGAAGCTGCATTTGAATGGTTGTAAGTCTTGTTTAAACTCATATTCAGCCAAGATTTCTTGTTTCTACTTGCTTTCATTCACCATCTAGCTATGAAACCCATGTATGCTTGTATGATGATTCTAGATCTTGAAATGCATGTTATTGGCTAAGTAATTGTGATTCTAGGGTGATGGACAGAAGGTTATGGCTTGGATAATGATAGAATAGACTTGAATGTACCTTTTGATGACTTGCATGCTCGAAACCTAACCCCCGATCAAAACCACGGCTTGTTCCTCCTAAACCACGGCCGTGGTTATGTATGCTCACCCCGTGGTTTTGCTCTGTTGTGCTTACATTGATAAATCCGTATGTTAGGATGTTAGATTGTTGAAATCCTAGTGTTTGTTAAGCTTTATCTAGCTTAGGGTGATTTAATGCTAGCAAACTAAGTGAGGGAAGAGACTTACCCGGTAATTCCCGAACTTAGATACCAAAGATGATGAACTCTAGGTAGTAGTGAGCCTCACAAGCCGCTATTGGATTGAGTATGCTAGTATTGTTGCTTAGGACTTGCCTTCCCGAGACTTACCCGGTAATGAGAGGCTTGACCCCTAGATAGTAATCCAGTTTGTGTAGAATTCTGGTCCTTAGGTTTCTAGAGACTTACCCGGTAATAGAACCTTAGGTGCAAGATTATTGGACCATGAGACCTACCCGGTGATTGATCCCATTAGCGAAACACCCTTTCCTAATATGCTGCAGCTTCTCCAAGGTTGATTAGAAGCTTGAGTCCAATGCCATAATCGGAAGTCCAAATCCCTAGAATCCGTTTTTTTTTCTTACTTCGATCACATATCTTGTTCTTGTGTTGATTGATTGATTGATTGATAAATCTTGCATGATTTGTAATCTTTGTTTGATCACCACAAAAACCCAACCAAAAATATCATGATTTTCATTTCTTTATTTCTTTCTCTTTTATTAGAATGGATTTGAACTATCCATGATCACTTGTTTGATTTGATTTCACCTTAGTCTTTGTGTTCGACCTCGGAGTATTATCCTTGCTACAAAACGACCCATACACTGTGGGTTCACTAGAAGTTAGGAGAATATATCGAGTTATAAATTGTAAGGCTTTTGCGTGGTACATTTCTAGCATAACAGAAAGGATTGATACCACCTGCATGACAAGAAGGCGCAAGGGAGAAGCACCTTGAAGGCGCATGGGCGGCGGTCTGGTGGCGCAGGTGCAGCCCAGCACCAGGCACAAGGGTGGGTGTCTGGTGGCGCAACGGCGGCTGGTATGCAGAAGGTGATCTTTGACCTCTCTTCGATCCTTCACTTGCTATTTTTCACCTCTTCATCAACCAACAACCAAACATACACATATATATACATATATACATCAATATATGTATAGAAAGATCAACACAAGATCAAGCTTGTGGGAATTCATCATCAAGGAAGAAAAAAGGAGGAAGGAAGAAAGAAGAAGAAGGAAAAGCTTACCACAACAACTCAGGAAAGGGGATGGACGTCTCACAACCTTAAACACAACACAACAACACTCTCAACATCAACAAGCACAACCACAAGCATCAAACCTCTTTCAATACCCAAACCAACAAGATCTTCCAAGAAAACTCAAGAAGATCAAAGGAAGAAGAGAAGAGACGAAGAACGTGAGAAGAAGAAGGCTGGAGAAGGTGAAGAAACCCTCATCAGGAAGCAAAGGGAAGCTTATATAGGCAACTAAGGGTAAAGCACGGGTCAAGAATCAACAAAGACGGTTACAGCCGCAGAAATCCGCAGGGGCGGACCCTGTGAAACGTAGGGGCGGCTGATAGTGGCGCAGGGGCGGTCCATAGATCCGCAAGGGCTGCTCAGCCTTGACTCAACACAAGCTCAACACCTAAAAACTAAGGCTCTTACACACCACAAGTTTCTTTCGAGCAAGCTTGGACTCGTTCTCCCTCAGCCAACTTGAGGGGGGGGTGTAGAAGTATATGATATTACATGAAATTATAGGGCACAAAATATAATTAAATAAATGTGCTATCTAAATTTTGTTATGGGCAAGAAAGAAACAGAAGGTAGACAATGCTAATTAGTCATGGAAATAGGGACGGAAGAAGAAAGGCATGACCAAAGATAATAAGGATGTAACATTAGCCACCAAGGAGCGTTAGCAATCCATAGTAATTATTTTAGTCACGGTTAAAGTGTAGTTGCTAACCTACTAATTTCGGTAGCAAGTTTAAGCCACATTCAAACTATGGCAAAAAGCTACCCTTTTCCACAACAAATTCCAGCCACATTCAAATTGTGGCGTAAAATCTACCTTTTTCAAAAACAAATTTAAGCCACGGTTAAAGGGTGGCTATATGACTCACTCTTTCACCAACATTTTTACCTGCGACATGAATTTTTTTTTTACAACGACCACGGTGATGGATATTATAGACTATATGGTAGCAAAACATATTGCTAGTAGATGAACTAATTAAACGAAGTTTCCGAGCGTCCTATAACACAAGCTCTAAGCCATTTTCATGGTTTGTGTTTTACTTGCTTGAAAAAAAACATAGAAAAATACAGGTAGAGAGACGATGTAGAAGGAAAGCATAAAAACATTAGTTACAACTCGGAGTTAGATTTTTAAGCATTTGAAGAAACTATTTGCAATAAATAGAAGCGTAATCATCATAATTGAGGTACAAAATTTAATATTATGTTTTGTGTTCACATTTTATTTGACTTTTTTGAATTTCTTAGGAATATTATAAAGTTCTACCATTCTCATGTACAAATTAACATTTTATTTTGAACTATTTTATTTACATTTTCAAAAATTTAGATTCTATTTGCTTGAATATTTTATAGAATTTAAAATTAATTCCAAATAAACCTTGTTAGAGTTAAAATCGGAAATTCTTATGGATAAACTGGTTTGTAGTTTTAAAATCATATTATTTAGTTAAATTATTTAGTTCAGGTATAAGTTTTAAAATGTCGTTTAAATCATGTAGAGAAAATAAGTTAAAATTAAATTAGATATAATGTTTTAATAGGTTAATCTTTCTTAATAGTAAAATAGAATAAGTTATCTAGGAGTAAGTGAGTCAAATTAAATGACTTATAGAAAATAAGTTAATTTAAATTATGTATCGCAAGAACAAAATTATTGTTTATAAAATAAGGATACCTTAAAATTAATATAACTCAAGTCACACAGATCTCGTGAACCGGCCTGAGTCTACATTATCACAATACTTTTCAATTTAAGTAAAAAAATATGAAAGAATTTGGTGAAATAGACTCATATTTATAAACTATTGTTTTGTATACCATTTAAGTTTTATCAGCTACCACTATTACTCTATTAGAGGTATATTGGTAAAAAAAAATATTAGGATTTTGCCGGGTAGGTCTACTATTCAGTATGCTTAAAATAGTCAATAAGTAATTGTTTATAAGTTATTTTTATGCTTGAAGTCTAAACAGCGGGCTCAAAATATTGTGGTTACATAGTTAAAATATTTTTAATTTTGTCAATGCACAATCTCCTTTTCATGATAAGTTGTAATAGACGTTGATAAGTCCGTACAGTATCTGTCATACACAGCTAGCTAGTAAATCACTTAAACTTAAAGGTAACCTACATATATGGCTACATGTATTTAGATTATGTATAACACGTAAATAGTCTTAAAAGGTCCCTATCAGAGACTTGCGTATAAGATATTAGTTATCACCCAATCACAATTAAAAAATGAAAATTGAAATATAATTGGATACAAGTAAGTTGTATATATAAATTGATATATTGACAGAGTAAGTTATATATGAATGATAAAATATGCGAAAAAAGTCAATTAAGGGAATAAAGGCATCATCCTGGAGCAAGTGATGGAGTAGCATTAACGTAAGAGGACCTGGTGCTTGAAAAGCATCTAAATGTAATTGATGAATCGGTCATAATTATTGTCTTAAACTTAATGCATTTTAATTTGTCAAAACAAAAAGATTTTAAAAATGGATAACCGAAACTGGTGCCATATATAAATTCACCACTTCCAAACAAAAATATCAGAAAAGCACTTTCCCAGTTCTCCATTAATTGGAGTCTCCTGAACGCGACTCTAATCAACAGGTATCGCCTTCCCTCTATCTTTTTTTTCTTATCCAAATTTAATCTTGTTTGAATATAATTGTTAAGCTAGCGAAAACCTAATTATAACTATAGGACCCTAACCTGGTTGTACGTACTTTGTGCAGGCAGAAGTTAATCTTTTGGAAGCAGCGATGGGGGGCAAGAATAATTTGGAAGTTCTTAATGCGCTTGACGTAGCGAAAACGCAACTGTACCACTTCACAACTATAGTCATAGCCGGGATGGGGTTCTTCACCGATGCTTACGACTTGTTTAGTATCTCTTTGGTGACCAAGCTGTTGGGCCGTCTCTACTACACCCACGCCGGCTCCGGCAAGCCCGGAAGCTTGCCTATCAATGTGACAGCCGCCGTAAGTGGCGTGGCCCTCTGCGGGACCTTAGCCGGCCAACTCTTCTTCGGATGGCTCGGGGACAAGATGGGACGGAAGAAGGTCTACGGTATGACCTTGGTGCTCATGGTCATGGCCTCCGTTGCCTCGGGCCTCTCCTTCGGCCAAGCGCCCAAGGCGGTCATGACCACCCTTTGTTTCTTCCGCTTCTGGCTAGGCTTCGGCGTCGGAGGCGACTACCCTCTCTCCGCCACAATCATGTCCGAGTACGCAAACAAGAAGACTCGCGGAGCCTTCATCTCCGCCGTCTTTGCCATGCAAGGGATCGGGATCCTCACCAGTGGAATCGTAGCTCTCACCGTCTCTGCTGGATTCGAGAGCAAGTACCACCCACCCTCCTTCAAAGTCGACCCCGTCAAGTCCCTTACGCCGGAAGCCGACTACATCTGGCGTGTAGTCTTGATGTTCGGAGCCTTTCCCGCGGCTCTCACCTACTACTGGCGTATGCAGATGCCCGAGACCGCAAGGTACACCGCCTTGGTCGCCAAGAACGCCAAGCAAGCAGCCTCCGACATGTCCAAGGTCTTGCAGGTTGAATTCCAAGCCGAGGATGCTAAGTTGGAGGAGATTGTCAGCGACGAGAGGCGACAGTTTGGTCTTTTTTCAAAGAAATTTCTCCGCGTCTATGGCGTTCGTTTGTTAGGGACGACGAGTACCTGGTTTCTACTCGATATTGCCTTCTACAGCCAAAACCTTTTCCAAAAGGAGTTGTTCACCGGTGTTGGGTTGCTCCCTCCCGCCGCCGAGATGAGTGCCATCAGTGAGGTCTACAAGCTTTCTAGGGCACAGACTATCATTGCACTTTGCGGAACTGTACCCGGCTATTGGTTCACCGTCGCCTTCATTGATATCATCGGAAGGTGGTGGATCCAAATGATTGGTTTCTTTTTCATGACTGTCTTTATGTTTGCTATTGCCTTCCCATGGGATCACTGGATGAAGAGGGAAAACCGCATCGGATTCGTCGTAATGTACTCCCTCACCTTCTTCTTCGCCAACTTTGGACCCAACGCCACCACCTTTGTCGTCCCCGCTGAGGTTTTCCCCGCCAGGCTCAGGTCAACTTGCCACGGTATCTCCGCTGCAGCCGGCAAGGCTGGGGCTATTATAGGTGCTTTCGGCTTCTTGTACCTCTCGCAAGACAAGGACCCCAAGAAGAGAGACGCAGGCTATCCCGCTGGAATCGGCAAGAAGAACTCACTCATCCTCCTCGGTGTCATTAACTTTGTCGGCATGCTTTGCACCTTCATGGTGCCTGAACCAAAAGGCATGTCACTCGAAGAGGCTTCGGGAGAAGTTGATGACCAAGACAGTGATGACAGAGAGCCATGATCCCATCAACTGTTCCTTAACTGTGTTTTATTTGTTCTCGTGTGATGAATTCTTTCTTCTTCTTCTTTTGTAAGGATATTATTCTTGCTTAACTGTATTTTATTTGTTTCGAATTCGATGTTGCTATTTACCCAAAGAAGATAATTATGATATGACAATGTTTAAACAAAATTGCATTGTGATACTTATGCCTTAAGTGCAATTTGTTGGAATTTCGGTGTTCGGTTTTAGACCAAAGGGCCGTACTCTCACTTATGTGAGTAGACGGTTCTCCCAATTGCCAAACAAATTAATATAATTATCTTGAACTAAAACTAGTTATTAACCAAGGGTTTGTAATCTCCACAAAGGAGTAGACAAAACCCAACCAAGAGTTTGTAATCTCCGCAAAGGAGTAGACAAAACCCAATCAAGAGTTTGTAGTCTCCAAAGGAGTAGACAAAACTCAACCAAGAGTTTGTAATTTCCACAAAAGAGTAGACAAAACTCAATCAAGAGTTTGTAGTCTCCAAAGGAGTAGACAAAACTCAAGCAAGAGTTTGTAATCTCCAAAAAGGAGTAGACAAAACTCTAATAGAAGTTAAGTTCAATTACACGTCTTATAAACCGATTGTTATATGTTAAAACCATTGACTTGGATAATGTAATGAGTCATTCATAAATGAATTTTCCTTCTAAGTGTATTCTCCCCTACACCGGGAATATCCAAATACCTTAGTGGGATAAAACGTTACACGTTACAAAGACTAAGTAAGAGACTTACTTGTCTTACTTTGTAGAAAGGGTATTCCTAGGTTTTGTCAATACAAAACCAAACTAAGATGGATGCCTATCCTTTGTCAATACAAAGGAACTATACTGGTCTTTCGAGTTTTGCAAACAAGCTTATAAGAAGGCCTATCCAATGTCAATACAATGGAACTAGAAGCTTTATTGTTGCAAAAACGAATATTCAATCAAGTGCAAATGACTCTTCCTTTTATAGGCATAGGGGGCCACGGTTTTGGGAAGTTAAAAGCGGTTAAAAGCGGTTAAAAACGGTTATGGAAGTTACTTGGAAGTTACTTGGAAGATGGGCCTTGAAGCCCTAGAAAGCCCGAGGCCCGAGGCCCACATAGGGAGCCCAAAACCACTCCCCGGAGCTAGCTTAGAGCTAGCTTATTTTTCTTGGTCCAAACACTTCCAATGAGCTTCATTCACTTTAATATAGCTAGGGTAAGCTCCAAGATCCTCAAATACTCAATATCTTAGCTCAAGCTAGTGTAGCTCCTTAAGAAGCTCACTAGCTGCTTCATTGACATTCACTAAGCATTTGAGCTTGTCGTGAATCACCTTGCTTTGATTCGACTCCCCTTATAATACTAGTTGTTCTTAGTGCCGGTCACTTGGCTTGCCTCCCGCAACCCGGACCATAGTGACACACATGTGAACAACTCATTGCACCTTGTCTCAAGACAAGCTCAACGGTTACAATGAAGACTTAGCCCAAATCTCCAACATTCCTCCCCCATTTGAGCAAAGTCAAGAAACTTTTAATAGACATACATCCAAACAAAATATTCGCATAATCATAAATGTCTTTCGATTGAATTTATTGAATTAGTATAATTACACATTCTGCACTAAAGAATTGTGGTGTCCTAATGGATTGAACCACTCAACTTGTTTAAGTACATGAAGGCAACATACACGAAATTTACATTTCCTTTACAAATAAATGACACATTTAAAGGCTATTGTGTCCTAATCCTTTAATGAACATATAGGCGAGTCGACCATCTACTCCCTCGAAGAAGCCTTGACACTTCACGTTCACGTAGCCAACTCTCTTTTGATCTTGCACCTATAATTGCAATTTTTCAAAAGAGTTGTTAAGAAATTACATATTTCAAACTATACATATTATATAGGCACAGAGCATTACCTTGGATGGACATTTTATGCTCACAACTTCTTGGAATGGGCTTTCCTCATTGAATTCGGCTAAGGCATCAAGCCATAGGCGAATTGGGTGTCCCACGACAAGTCGTTATCAATTTAGGTCGTTAACCCCATCCCCTTGGCTGACTTTTGAACTAAGTCTCTAGCCAAGCTCTTGGTTAAGTGATCGGCTAGATTATTGTGGGTTCTCACAAAATCGACCGATATTATACCGTGAGTTATGAGCTCTCTAACCGAGCTATGTCTCACACCAAGATGTCTTGATTTCCCATTGTACGTTTGGCTATAAGCTTTAGCCAACGTAGCTGCACTATCACAATGAATCGAGATAGGAGAAACCGGTTTTGGCCATAGAGGAATTTCTAGAACCAAATTTCTTAGCCATTCAGCTTCCTTGCCGGCAGCGGCAAGTGCCACAAACTCGGACTCCATGGTCGAGGTTGTGATGCATGTTTGCTTCTTTGAAGCCCACGAAATGGCACCACCACCTAACAAGAAAACCCATCCTGTGGTGGATGAGTGATCATCTAGATTAGTGATCCATGACGCATCCGAGTAGCCTTCTATCACTGAAGGATACTTACTGTACAAGATGCCAAAACCCATGGTCCCCTTGAGGTACCTAAGCACACGCCTTAGTGCCTTCCAATGTTGTGAGCTAGGACAACTTGTGTACCTACTCAATTTACCAATAGCAAAAGCAATATCTGGCCTAGTGCTTGTCATTGCATACATGCAACATCCTATTACTTGTGCATACTCAAGTTGAGAGACAGCTGATCCTTGGTTGGGCATCAACTTCTCACTTGAGTCCATAGGAGTACTAACAATTGTACTTTTATCACATTGAAAGCGTTTGACAATCTTCTCAATGTAGTGTGATTGTGTGAGGCTTAAGCCTTTGGAATCACGTTTGATTCTTATGCCCAGAATCACATCCGCCTCACCTAAGTCTTTCATAGAAAACTTAGTGGACAAGAAATTCTTAGTGAGATCTACTTGTCTTTGGTTTGTTCCAAAGATCAACATGTCATCAACATATAAGCATATGATCACACCTTGACCGGTATGATCAAACTTACTATAGACACACTTGTCAGCTTGATTTATCTTAAATCCATTTGATAATACAACATCATCAAACTTTTGATGCCATTGTTTTGGAGCTTGCTTTAGTCCATATAAGGATTTGACCAAGCGACATACTTTGTGCTCTTGTCCTTTTAAAACAAACCCTTCAGGTTGTCTCATATACACTTCCTCATCTAGATCACCATTAAGGAATGCTGTCTTGACATCCATTTGATGAATCACTAGATTATGTATAGCCGCCATAGCTATTAATAACCTAATGGTTGTAATCCTAGCCACCGGAGCATATGTGTCAAAGTAATCGACACCTTCCCTTTGTCTAAAGCCTTGGATGACCAAGCGTGCTTTAAACTTATCAATGGAACCGTCAACTTTCATCTTCCTCTTGAAGATCCATTTGCATCCCAAAGGTTTGCAACCGGAAGGAAGGTTGGTTAACTCCCATGTATGGTTACCCATAATGGAGTCTATCTCCTCTTGGATTGCTTCCTTCCAAAAGGCAACATCTTGAGACTTCATGGCCTCATCAAATGTCTTTGGATCCTCATTCATATGAAAGTAAGAGTGACGATCCATTTCATTATCCCTTGACCCTTCAACCAAGAACACTTGGAAAATTGATTTTTGGGACAAATTAATGCTCATAGGAGCAATCTCTGGCAAGTCAAGCCCGTGGGACGATTGCCAGGATTCATCTTGAATCCTACGATGCGTGTTTGGGTGTTCCTCATCTAAAGTCATGTTGATCACTTCCCTAGGCCTAGGAGCCGAGGTGAAGCGATCTTCATCAAAGATGGCATCCCTAGACTCTATTACGGTATTAACCGAGATGAAGTCATTTGGTTCTATCACATAGAATCTATATGCTTTGGAGTGTTCGGCATAGCCAATGAACACACACTCAACACCTCTTTCACCTAAAGTCTTACGTTTGTTGTCATTTAGCCTTACTACGGCTCGACATCCCCAAACTCGTAAGTAATGTAGGTTTGGTTTCCTTTTGAACCAAAGTTCGTAAGGAGTCTTCTTGCTTCTTTTGTTTGGAACACGATTAAGCAAGTAGTTTGCCGTGAGCATAGCTTCACCCCAAAACGAATTCTTAAGACCCGAGTAAGACAACATGGCATTGACCATCTCTTTAAGCACTCGGTTCTTTCGTTCGGCCACACCATTTGATTGTGGTGTGTAAGGTGCCGTGGTCTCATGTATGATCCCGACACTCTCAAAGTATTCCTTATCCATAAATTCACCACCACGATCCGTGCGTAGTCTTTTTATTAAGGTTCCTTGTTGCAACTCAGATTCATTCTTGAATACATAGAATTTGTCTAAGGCATCACTCTTTGCAAAGAGTAGATATACGTAACAATACCTAGAGTAATCATCTATGAATACTTCTTCTTTCCTAATGAAGGAGTAGAGTGCAAGTCGCCTAGATCCGAGTGGACTAAGCCGAGCATTGATTGTTCTCTTTCAACTCTAGGAAATGGAAGTCTTGTTATCTTGGTCAACATGCACGTTTTACACTTGTCTTTTGGCAAGTCAAGTTTAGGTAAAATACCATCCTTAGTCATGTCATTCATACGCTTAAAATGAACGTGTCCAAGTCGTGCATGCCATTTAACAAAATCACAATTGGAAGAAGAAGAAGAAGAAGAAGAAGAAGACGACAATGTAAACAAACTATTCTTGTTTATATTACTATTAGAAAGTTTATTACATAAAGAGAGAAGAAACATATTATTGTTCCAATGGCCAAAGCCTACAAATGTTCCTCTCCTAGATAATACATAGCGGTCGGCTTCTATGACTTGTTTGAAGCCAAGCCTATTGAGTACACCACCAGAAACCACATTCTTTCTAATGGCCGGTGCATGTAGTACATTTGACAAGACTAGAGTCTTGCCACTTGTGAAGTACAGATCAACCCGTCCTCTTCCTAGAACGGGGGTGGTAGACTCGTTTCCCATATGTATGAGTGCTCCATCGTTTGCAACAGCATATGTCTTGAACCAACGCCGATCTTTGCAAATATGAGTTGTTGCACCCGAGTCCACCCACCATCCAAGGTCATCATCCTGCATGGACAAACATTCAAAAGTCAATGACACATAATTCAAATCAGAATTTATATCAAAGTTAGAATCAAGACTCAAAGTGAGTCACCTTGGTTTAATGGGTTTTGGCCACTTTGGCCTCCACCCTTGGATCCATCGTCCTTAACCTTGCAATCCTGCTTGAAGTGGCTAGTCTTGCCACACTTCCAACAAGAACCTTTTGGTTTCTTGTCAACATTATCCTTTTTGGACTTTTTGGACTTATTTCCCTTGTCCTTGCCTTTGTCCTTTCCTTTGAACCTCTTCCTTTTGCCCTTGCCATCCATCATGTTGGCCTCGTGGGGAGTAGAAGTTTTATCTTCCTTCTTGAGTCCCCCTTCTTGTGCCCTAAGGCCTTGTTCAATTTGAAGGTGAGAGCCAAGTTCCACCAACGTGAGTTCTTCCTTCTTGTGCTTTAGCACATGGCGGAAGTCCTTCCACGAAGGGGGGAGCTTATCCATTATAGACGAAACCGCAATGGCCTCATCCATATGCATGGCATGTTGAGTGAACCTCCCAAGAATCCGGAGCAATTCATTGTATTGTTCCATTACCGGCCTTGAGTCCACCATTTTATATGAGTTAAAATCCGAGACTAAGAATTTGTGAGATGAAGCATCCTCCGCCATGTACTTAGACTCCAGTTGATCCCACATTGATGTTGATGACTCTACACTTTGGTAGACATCAAACAATGCATCACTCATGCCATTGAGAATATGACCACGACATATGTAGTCATCATTATCCCATTTGCTCCTTCGTCGGACAACCTCTATCTCTTCCACCATATCATCAACCGGCTCGGCCGGTCTAGGTGTAGTGAGTACATAAGCGACTTTTAGTGTAGTCAAGAGGAAGTGCAT
This sequence comes from Fagopyrum homotropicum, assembly GCA_033239125.1. NCBI lineage: Eukaryota > Viridiplantae > Streptophyta > Magnoliopsida > Caryophyllales > Polygonaceae > Fagopyrum > Fagopyrum homotropicum. Next base: position 127,387,944 of record BSWB01000005.1, read on the forward strand.
TTTCTTTTGCCACCTCCTAAAGTCTACACCCTCAAACTTATCCAACTTCCCAAAACGAGAAGTCATTTCTGTCATTAACGTCTTACTCATTATTGATCAATCCAATCCTACAAAACAATTAACAATAAATACACTTAGAAGATTGTTGGAATTTCGGTGTTCGGTTTTAGACCAAAGGGCCGTACTCTCACTTATGTGAGTAGACGGTTCTCCCAATTGCCAAACAAATTAATATAATTATCTTGAACTAAAACTAGTTATTAACCAAGGGTTTGTAATCTCCACAAAGGAGTAGACAAAACCCAACCAAGAGTTTGTAATCTCCGCAAAGGAGTAGACAAAACCCAATCAAGAGTTTGTAGTCTCCAAAGGAGTAGACAAAACTCAACCAAGAGTTTGTAATCTCCACAAAAGAGTAGACAAAACTCAATCAAGAGTTTGTAGTCTCCAAAGGAGTAGACAAAACTCAAGCAAGAGTTTGTAATCTCCAAAAAGGAGTAGACAAAACTCTAATAGAAGTTAAGTTCAATTACACGTCTTATAAACCGATTGTTATATGTTAAAACCATTGACTTGGATAATGTAATGAGTCATTCATAAATGAATTTTCCTTCTAAGTGTATTCTCCCCTACACCGGGAATATCCAAATACCTTAGTGGGATAAAACGTTACACGTTACAAAGACTAAGTAAGAGACTTACTTGTCTTACTTTGTAGAAAGGGTATTCCTAGGTTTTGTCAATACAAAATCAAACTAAGATGGATGCCTATCCTTTGTCAATACAAAGGAACTATACTGGTCTTTCGAGTTTTGCAAACAAGCTTATAAGAAGGCCTATCCAATGTCAATACAATGGAACTAGAAGTTTTATTGTTGCAAAAACGAATATTCAATCAAGTGCAAATGGCTCTCCCTTTTATAGGCATAGGGGGCCACGGTTTTGGGAAGTTAAAAGCGGTTAAAAGCGGTTAAAAACGGTTATGGAAGTTACTTGGAAGTTACTTGGAAGATGGGCCTTGAAGCCCTAGAAAGCCCGAGGCCCGAGGCCCACATAGGGAGCCCAAAACCACTCCCCGGAGCTAGCTTAGAGCTAGCTTATTTTTCTTGGTCCAAACACTTCCAATGAGCTTCATTCACTTTAATATAGCTAGGGTAAGCTCCAAGATCCTCAAATACTCAATATCTTAGCTCAAGCTAGTGTAGCTCCTTAAGAAGCTCACTAGCTGCTTCATTGACATTCACTAAGCATTTGAGCTTGGATTGCTCCCAGTTTTTAACCACATATTCTTTAGCCAATATAAGGCCTAAGAACCAAAGGTGTGCCGATAAAATGTGGCTAAAAAGTCCCAAACGTCGGCCTTCTAAAAGCTAGCACAAGTTGACCTTGTCGTGAATCACCTTGCTTTGATTCGACTCCCCTTATAATACTAGTTGTTCTTAGTGCCGGTCACTTGGCTTGCCTCCCGCAACCCGGACCATAGTGACACACATGTGAACAACTCATTGCACCTTGTCTCAAGACAAGCTCAACGGTTACAATGAAGACTTAGCCCAAATCTCCAACACAATTGATTAAGAAACTCCTAGGGATGACATACTAAAAAAAAGAAGATTGGAATAGCAATGGACAGGAAAGAAACGGAAGGTAGACGATGTTAATTGGCCATGGAAACACGGATGAAAGATGGCATGACCAAAGACAAGGACGTAACATTTGCTACGAATGAGTTGTAGTAAACCATACTAATTATTTTTAGTCATTGTTAGATTGTAGCAGCTAATCTCTACTTATTTCGGCAGTAAATTTTAGGCACGTTCAAAATGTGGAAAAAATCTACTCTTTTCTAGCAATAAAATTCAGCCACGTTCAAACTGTGACGTAAAATCTACCTTTCTATTTGCCTCTTCTGGGTAACCTACGACCGCCATGGCAAATCCAACTCCACTCTCGATCACAACTCCATTGTATCTTCATTCTTTGGATCATCTGAGCTTATCTTTATGCTCGATCATCCTCAAAGGCCAAAACTATCAAGATTGACAACGAAGTATGCTAAACGCTTTTTAAGCAAAATGAAAAAATGGTTTCCTCGATGGATCCATTACCGAGCCGGCTATAACTTCTCCAGACTATATACATTGGGTGCTTGTCAACTCAATACTCATCGGTTGGATACACCAAACAATCGATTTAGAACTCAGCCCAACGCTCAACACCCTGGGCAACACCAAAGATCTCCAAGATGATATAAAGCAACGGTTTTCTACCGGTAATGGACCACACATCCTCAAGATCCGCTATGATATCAAAGATGACATCCGAGTTGACAAGCTATGAGAGAATGTTCTAGCCATGTTGAAGCTTGTTGATGGTAACTTCGCTCCCTCTATTGCTAATGTAGATATTAATTGTCAAATTTGCAAATGTGTAGGACATGTGATAGAGGATTGCTAGCTCCAACTATAGCGAACAAATGAACAACTTTGAGGCATTGTAACAAATTAACTATCTAGGAAACCAAAGGGAATATGAAAGGGATAGTGCTTACACAACACCTCCTTTTCCTCAAAGGAACTTTCCCCAATTTGCTAGAAGAAATTTTATGTCCAGAAATCACATCACTGATCAAGCTCCCGCTGCTGGACAAGCTGCTCACCCCACTACTACATATGAGAAGCTATTAGAGAGGTTCATAAACTCCATCCAAGAAGGAAGATCTAGGAAGCTTTTGCATCCCGTACGTTGACCTTCAGTGGAAGGAAACACTCTTGCATTTGTGATCTTTGAGCTAGCGTGAGTAGGATTTCACTCAGTTGTGCAAAGAATTTGACCTAGGTGAACTAGACCAGCTTTTACTCTTACTTTAGTTGACAACTCGGTAATTAAACATGTTGGAATACTTGAAAGTATTGTCGTACAGGTTCACAAACTTGAGTTGCTTCTAGATGTTGCAGTTATTGATACAGGTGCTAACGTCGATGTGATTGTTGGACAACCATTTTTTGTTACTTCAGGTACTCTCATAAACGTTCGTGAAGGATCTACCATTTTTCGATTTGATGAAGAAACGGTGAAGTTTACTCTTCCTAATCTCCCTAAACGTTCTATACTTGATGATGAATTATGTGCTATCAATGATTCTACTACTAATGATGAGATTGGACTACACTCCAATAATTCAACAAAATTAAAAGCAACAAGTCAAGAGAATAGATGGTCATGTGACGGCCTTTAGGTGCCCATCTCATCCATAGAAAGCATGAATTCCGATAGTTTAGAGTCCGACAACCAAGAAACAAACGCCACATGGTCCAGCTGCCCGTATGACAACCATAGAACACCCTCTCAATACCCGTTTCATGCCACAAGAAGCCCTCAATTGAAATTCCACACATGACTATACAATCCGGCAAATTGAACAAGATTGGTCGTACGTAGTATCGAGTGTCAAATTGAACAAGATTGGATTGTGACAAATTCATTCTTGCTTTCTTTTTTTTTTTTTTGAAATTGGTTTATATTAGTAACAAGAGTGAATTTACAAGGAGGGAAACTTGCCCTAGGGAAGCAATTGGCTAATAAAACAATGAAGGGAGACTAGTTAAGGTAGATGTCAAGAATCTTGGCCCAACCTAGGGAATTATGAGACCTATCCTTCCATAGGTATGATGTGTGAGTCTTTGTGATGTTGATGATGTTGTGAGCACAAGTAGTAGCATGTGTAGTTGTTTGGTTGAAGATGATGTCGTTTCTGGCCTTCCAGATGAAGTATACGAAGCTTGTGATGGTGGAGAGGCGAACATGGTTTAGAAGATCATCATTTCGAAGAGAGAGTTGAGCAATCCAGTTCCAAATATTGATGTTGTATGGGTACGGTTGGCCTATTCTAAGCCATCTAGAGACAAGGTCCAGCACCAGCTTGGAGAAGTTGTAGCGGTGGAGAAGGTGATCTTCGTCCTCAATGCCAAAATTGCACATTTTGCACGTGTTGTCCGGGACTATCCTCCAGTCAATAAGCTTAGTGAGAGTGGGAAGCCGCTTATGGTATGCAATCCAAGCGATGAAGGAACATTTAGGGATGCAAATGCCCTTCCAGATGGCGCTGACAGAAAGGGAGGGCTGATTGAAGCCAGTTTCCAGCAGAGATTATATGCAGCCGAAGTAGAGAATTTGCCTTCGGAGTTAGATGTGTTGGATATGAAGATTGTCCTATTCATTGAAATAGTGATCTCGTCCCGGACTCTAAGGATCTGACTCAGATGAAGTTGTGCTTATAGCTTGAGGTGATGGACCAAATGGACTGGCCTTTTAGAATGTTTGAATGGATCCATTTGGTCCAGAGATTCTGATTGTGGTTGGGCGTATCAAGCTCGAAGATGAGCTTAGCAAGGCATGCTTTGTTCCAAGAAAGAATCTCCTTGAACCCGAGTCCTCCTTCCACCTTAGAAAGACATATAGTACTCCAAGAGACCGGAGCACAAGTGCTTGAATCAGTGTCAGCCCATAAAAAGGCACGTAGTAGGCTTTTGATCTTGTGGATAACAGTAGTGGGGATGAGCAAGATCGAGCACCAGTAATTGTATTGGGACATTAGAATTGAGGTGATGATTTGTTTTCTTCCTACATGAGAGAGATTTTTCAGGCTCCAGGTGTTGATCTTGTTAGTTATCTTGGTGATAAGGGGTAAGTAATCAGCAAGTCGGAGCCTTTTACTTCCCACAGGGATACCAAGATACATGAATGGAACAGAGCCGCTTGCAAGGCTTGCAATGGTGGCCAAGTTGTCACCTTCATGCTCAGATAGCCCACCAAGACTTGGAGAGATTTGTGATGAGCCCAAAGTATTACCCGAAGAAGTCAAGTGTGCGTCTTAGGATTTGGATAGAGGGTGCATCTCCCCAACAAAATAAGATGAGGTCATCAGCAAAGCATAGATGAGTGATTCGAGGAGAGGTGCATATGGGGTGCCGTTGAAGTCCGGTGTAGATGTGTTAACATTTATCATTGAAGAGAGGACCTCCATAGCGATAACAAAGAGGGGAGGCAAGAGGGGCCATCCTTGACGAAGGCCCCTAGATCCTTTTGAAGTAACCCTGCAATGAACCATTAATATTGATGGAAAAAGAGACATTAGTGATGCAAGCAACAATAAGACGAGTGAATGCTTCAGGGAAGCCCATCCTTGAGAGACAATTAAGGACAAATCTATGATCAATCATGTCAAAAGCTTTGGATATGTCAATCTTCATGGCGCATCGTGGAGAGATATGTCTTTGGTTGTATCTTTTAAAGATCTCCTAACAAATATGAATGTTGTGTTTGATGGATCTACCTTTGAAAAAAGCTCCTTGATAATTTCCAATGAGGGAGGGGAGGGTAGCATTAAGTTTGGAGGCAAGGATCTTAGCTATTACTTTGTACACAGTGTTGCAGCATGATATTGGTTTGTAATCACATAGGAGGGTTGGGTTTGCCTTTTTAGCAGTCAGGGAAATGGCAGTGTGGTTGATATTTTGAGGAAGGTTGCCAGTGGGGAAGAACTCTTCGATTGCTGAGCAGAAGTCATTACCAGTGATAGCCCAGGAGGTCTTGAAGAAAAGAGTATTATACCCGTCCGGACCAGGCGCTTTGTGATCACCAATACTGAATATGGCAAGTTTAATTTCATTTGGAGAGACAGTCTTGCAAAGAAGAGAAGATTCCTCCGGTGAAATAGAAGGGAGAGGGCGATCAGGAAAGAGATCTCGTGGGTTATGTTGGTTAGATGGGTTGAGAATCTTGGAGAAATGTTTGATAAGGATTGATGAGATCTCAGCCATGCTAACAAAAGGCCCAACTCCATAATTATCTTTGAGATAGTGTTGAGAAACTCTTCATAGGAGGCCCAGCTATTGTTGAATCGAAATTGTCGATGAGGAGGGGCATCTTTAGCTTCAAGATCCAAGATAGCTGGGGAGTGGTCTGAGATGAGTGGGTTGGCGAAAAGGGCTTTAGAGAGCGGGAAGTGTGAGTTCTAGTGGGAGTTGATGATGATCCGGTCAAGTTTGCACCAAATCATGGATGCCTCCTGTTTGTTATTCCATGTAAATTTATGACCTGAGTAGTCGTGGTCAGAAAGAGAGTTCCTGGTGAAGCAATCCAAGAGTTCAGTAGATTGTTGGGTTGAGGAGATCGTGTTTTGAGTGATTTTCTCATCAAGGCTTAGGGTTGTGTTGAAGTCACCCATTAGAACCCATGGCATATTTGAATTGAGTAGTGAAATGGTGATTATGTTGTCCCAGAGAGGGGCACGTTCTTCAGAGGGTTATGAGCGTAGACAAAGTAGCAGTCTAGCTTAGTGGTGACTGGGGCGTTGAGAATGGTGATGTTATAGTAAATGATTTGATCATTTTGGAAGATTGGGTTGAGGAGAATGGAATTTGGATCCCACCATAGCCAAATGCGGCATTTGTGTCCAGGGTAGATGTTTGAGGTTTGGTTCCAACTTGGAATGAGATATGTGAGTTTCATCATCTTAGCTTCAGAGATTTTGGTTTCAAGGATGGCTAAAAGATCGAGATTGTGGAGTTTTATTAAGTCCCAGATGGCCTTATGTTTGTTGGGATGGTTAAGGCCACAGATGTTCCAAGAACTAATTTTAATCAACATGGAGTACTTGGGGTGAAGTGTCAGTATCCTTGATGCATTCACTAGAATCTGGAAGGTTAGGGATGGAAGTCGGCCTTAGGATTGGATTTTGAGATGATGATGTTGGGAGAGTGTTTAGTGTTTCATTTTGGAGAGTAGGATTAGGATTTGAAGCAGGAGGAGGGATTATTGATGGAGAGGGTTTGTGAGCTTGGTTCGAAGGTAAGGGGTGTGAAGGTGGTTTAGGGTGGGGATTAGAAGGGGTAGATGAGAGGGGAGATGGGGCTTGAGTCTGGTGGTTGCCTTGTGTTACATTGATGCGAATAGAAGTATCAGGGGTAGGAAGCAAGGGTTCTTGGTTAGGGGATGGGTTGGGTATTGCTCTTTGAGGTTTGATAATACCAATGGTATTACCTTTTGAAGATTTGCAGCGATGGCCAAAGATGAGGCATGACGGGCAGTGCTCCGGAAGCCATTCATAGGAGATCTTTTGAGTTATGACCTCCTCTTTCTTGCTTTCTTTATTCTTCTTCTTTTTTTTTTGTAAGGATATCATTCTTCCTTAACTGTATTTTATTTGTTTCGAATTCGATGTTTCTAGTATCGAGTGTCAAATCACATGAACTACTTAAATATCAATCACAACTTTAAACAAATTATGCAAAGCGAAATAATAATGGTGATAATAGTGATTATTAACTAATTAGAGGTAACTTAGAAATTGAATATCAATCACAACTTCAAACAAATTATTCAAAGCGAAATAGTAATGCTGATAATAGTGATTTGTAACTAATTAGAGGTAACTTAGAAATTGGGATCTGAATCAGTGGATACGAAGGATTTGTAACTTGGTTGATCGGAGCTATTGTCGCTCATTTCAAGCGTAAGTCAGTCCCTCCCAAACTCAAGTGCATAAGATCTTCCTCGATGATAAAAGTCTCCATTGAACATTAACTCAAATTAAATTCTTACATGAAGTTGGTGGTTGAAAAGAAAATCCTTAAATTACTTGATACAAGCATCAAATATCTTATATGTGATAGCACATGAGTAAGCCTTGTACATGGAGTTTCCAGGAAATTAGGCTTCATTATATAGGAATATGAGAAAGGTGAATTTATTCCTATGATAACACGCAAATTAATGTCTTTTTTTCATCTTTATTCTAATCAATTTCTTATTCTTTTGGACATAATAACATAGCTTATCGGTCTATTTTCTACATATATTTGTGTTTTGGAGATCTACCGGCCAGTTAGTTTATATAATTGCAGGGATTCCAAGCATTTGCGGAGCATAAATTATATATGCAATGAAATGACCTCATACACACTAATGATCTCCTTGTGGTCAAAGAAATCAAGATCAAGACAGATATGACTGAGATTCGAGAGTGAAGCCGAAGAACACCTCGGGAAGCATGTAGACTAACTGATAGTCACGGAGGCTGATTAGGCCTTTTGGCGATTTTACTTGCACCTGACCTGCACATGACATCCAATTGAGGAGCAAGTGTCAAACACTAAGAAACTGGATTGGGCCAATCAACCAAGCCCATCTGCGCGATTGGCCTATCCTTTGTGATGAGCCCGCTTCGACATTATTTTCTTCGTCTTTATTTCCTTTTCTTTTGGGGGTTGAATTTCAGCCTGTCAATTTGGACGTTTTTGGTTTATAGTTATCCATTAGGGACTAATCCGTCTTTACCTAAGATAGATTCGGTAGATTAGATAGATCTTATCTTTTAGAAGATAGATCTTAGGGAAATATAGGTTAGTTTCTCTGCCTATATAGAAGGCCTTTCCGCTCTAGGTTTAATCATCTTTTGTTTTACCAATTTATGAATTCCCACTGCAGTTTTGTACCCTAAGGCCGGTCAAAATGACCCCTCTTGGCCGATCAACTAACTCATTTTGAGTTGATAATACGACTTTAGAGTATTATTCTAGTATATATGTTTGACTAATTCTCATATTTTCTAGGGTATGGAGATCCCAACTGCGTTAATTTACATGTTGAATTGATTCATAACTATTCGATATATATGTGTATGAGTTGTGGTAGTATTTGGATTATTAATTCCTTGCAAAATGCGAGAGCCGAGTTTAGAATCTTCATTCGCTATATGTTCTTCAAGGTGTTTGTGGAAAATTGCGAGAGCCGAGTCACTCATGCCTCCGTGGAAGTAAGGACGGATCCTAAATAGCCCATAGGTTGGAACTAAAAAAATGTGTTGGACAAGGCTGGAAGCAAGGACGGATCCTAAACAATCCATACTGGAAGCAAGGATGGATCCTGAATAATTTGTTTCCATTCATGCTTGGATGCTTCCAAAAGACGAAGTAGAAGAATTTTCTCTGGGTGCGGAATTTATAGAGTTTTACAACAAAGCACTTTCGGCGGCAAAGCAAATGAAAGCCCTCACCAGCACTTGAGACTTTTTGAAGACGTAACGAACACCATCAGGTTCTTAATGTGTCTGATGATGCCATAAGGATGCGGACGTTCGTATTCTCTCTAAATGGAAAGGCTCACAACTAGTTCTACAAGGAACCAACTAGAAACTACGCTACTTGGGAAATTTTCACTACTAAATTTCTAAGTCCTTTCTTTTCTCCTAGCAGCACTAAAAAATGCCAAGATCTTCTTCACTTCAGAATGGAAGAGAATGAAGACATTCACGAAGCTTGAGAAAGATTCACAGGGTTGATAAATATGTGTCCTCATCACGACAACTCAAAAGATGCATTATTAGAATTATTTTATAATAGTTTAAATGATAGGACTAAAGACATAGTAGATGTTGCTAATTGTCACAAATTTCCTATATTGCATGTAGAGGAAGCTTGAAACTACTTGGTTGAGACAACTTACCATGTGGGAAAATACCTTTCGCGAAGAAAAATTGAAGAGGTGAAAGCACGTGAAGAAAGAGGTAATCTTGATAATCTTGACCTTGGTACAATTACACTAACTAGCTTGTGTCAATTGTGCAGAGAAGAAGGACACAAATCCCTTCGATGCCCCGTTCTCAAAGATTGAAATGACATATCTCCACTCACCAAGACTCTCACATATGTAATGATGGAAACCTTTCGGATAGAGATGAAGGAACTAAAGGAGATTCTACATGCATAAAATGCCAATATCAAATCCATGAAAGCTAATGTCGTCACCTTACGAAGCGGGAAAATGACCGAAGAACCAACGGTTGTTATTCTTATTCCCCATTCAATTGAGCGGTAACAAGAAGAGGAGCAAACTGAGAAAGAACCACCTATGTTCCCTCTGTACCATACAAACCCCTCCCCTTCCCATAAAGAAGAAACAGAGCTAAAATGGATGAGTAGTTTGATAAGCTTCTTGCATTAATGAACATATTACCCGATAAGCAAGAAGATCTTAGGCCATTCTTCAAACCATTACACACATTAGAGGTATTCATGGTTGATACTGAAGAATATTCGGATACCCTGGTAAATGTTTCTACATATAAACACGTTAAAGGAATCCACCATGTCAAAGCAACAAGACCTCGGAGAACTCCATGATAGCCATGAATTCCTGGAAAATCAAGTTGTTGTTTTATAAGACTCCTGTCAGGAATTTATTGGTCACCTAGAACACATGATATCATCCTAGAAGATGCTATTGAGAAACTGAACACTCCAGCCTTTGAAGGAGGAAAAGTTGAATTTGGGTTAAATTTAAATAGTTTTGCGGAATTAAGTGCAAAAAGACGCAAGTATAAATGGCCACCGGACGGCCAACCTACCACCTCAAACGGTCAAGCAAAAGGTTGTATAGATGCTTGAAATATGACCGTTTTGTTTAATTTGGATAACACTTTCGGAATTAATTCGAAAAGTTGTAGCCAAAATATTAATTTAAATGCCCAGTCTACACCCACCCTACGACCGTCTACGGCCAAACCTATGGTTAACTTGCCCGTTTCACTGCCCGCAAGTTACGGTGATTCCAAAAAACTAAATCCATACGACCACTATTCCACCACCATACGGCCAACTTTTCCGTTTCGTTTCCCCTCTCACCTTTGTTGACGCCGAAAGTTGAAGTTTCCTCTTCTCCTCTCAATTCAAATAGTGTTGGTACATCTTCCTCTCCTCCTAAACCCGAGTCTACTTTTCACCTTACTCATCCTCCCGTGTATGTCTCTAGTGATCATAATTATTCTACCCCAATGAAGGTCAATACATCTCTCCCTATTCCTAAACCTCCAAGTCTTTAGAGATCACTAACCCCTTTATGGAGGAATCTGAGTTTTCCGTGTAGCTACAAGTTAGTATTGCCCCCCAAAGCTGAAAGACGTACAAGTATGGGGTGCACACGGAAACTACTTATTCTTCTTCCCTCATCAATAAAGGAGATTGCACTACCTACCACCATATTTCCTAGGATCGAAGGACGGTCGTCTACTAAACACGTCTACTAGATCATATGTTGAACACCCAATTGAGTTGAGTTGGGTCGAGCTAATGACCTAAAACAAGCGCTGCATGGGAGACAACTCATGAATTTGAATTTCCTTTTCCCCCTTTTGTCATTTGCTTATGTTATTTCCCTTTTTCTAGGATGTTAGTTATTGTTTATGTTTTTATGTAGGGATGTTCGAATATTTTATGGATACACACTTTGGACTTCAAGAAGCTTCTACATCATTCCACCCTTCCTCTCGTCATATGCATTGCATCGCTTTGTGTTTATTGTATTCTCTTTACTTATTTTTCATATCGAGGATGATGAGTAATTTGCTTTCCTCTAAGTTGAGACACTCATTTGTTTTGCACATAGCATGCATACGGCATGATCTTACTCGAGGATGCGCTAGGTATAAGTATGGGGTATTGATGACTGCCAAATGTAACACTTTTGAGGCTCTATAATCATAAATTTTCATGGTCATTAGCTCGTCTATGCTTTATTTTAGTGTAGAAAGCTCCCCTTTTCATAAGTTTGTATCTACTTCCGTATATTTCGTGTTTTAGGCATTCAATACCATTATAGAGCATAATGTATGAAAATACCAAAAAACCAGGATTTTATCTTCCTAAGAGTCGGATAATACATGGAAACATCAAGACCGGGTGAAGATTGAAGAAGTCAAGTAACAACCGTTGCAGTTGGACACCATTTTATGACGATATTTGACTGATTCCTGATTTCGAACATCTTCCCTTTGAAATTGTACAATCATACCAACTGCAAAGTTGTATATCTTCTAATGATCTTTAAAATTAGTACTCATGGGTCATTTATTTCCAACTAGAGCAACGGGAAAGTCATTTTTACTGAGTAGTCAAAAAGCTGTCAAAATAGCGTTGCGAAAGAGCCAAGCCTATGGCCAGCAAAAAGCCGTATGACAAGCATTTGGCTGGGCATTTCGACCGCCGTGGCGAGGGTCTTCAAAACCCTGATTATTTCTTTTGGAAGGGATATATTTTGTGTAACCCTAGACTCCGATTCCTCCCCAAATATAAGCATACCTCAGCCATAGTGTTCGATACGCTTTTTCTCCTAAATTCAGAAGTTACTCAGATATCTTCTTAATCTAGCCGTCAAGTAGTTGTTTGCTTTTCTTTGAAGGTTTGCCTTGCTGGAACCAAATAATTGTGAGTTTATGTTTTCCTTGATTTTATATATTGCCTTTGCTATATAAATGATCATGTCTGGCTAATCTACTCTTGATCTAATGCTTGGATGATCCCCATAATGGTTTGATTTATTGTTACATATACGTTTGTGATTTGAGATTGTGATTGATCGTGAAAGTTTTACCGAAGTACAAACAACCTACCCCGTAAGGATACGGGATCAGTTGTTATTAAATTATCTTTATCTTTTATAATCCGGCGGGTCTAATACGTGTAGGGGACACGCACGTAAGTGAACCATCCACATAAGCCTTCGGGGTTCCATCCTAAAACCAATTGGCAATAGGAGGAGTAGCCCTAGTGCTTATATATTAGGTTCGGTTATCATCATATTGTCGATATGGGACAATATATTCTACGCATCTTAACACTCCCCCTCAAGTGCAACTATCCCGGACTAGTTGCACTTGACACAAAGCCTTAAGGCCGACTTAGCCAAACGGTGGGAAGCATACTCGCTAAACCACAACCCAAACACGGGATTACGAGACCCGCACGAACCATGGCTCTGATACCATATTAAATTATCTTTATCTTTTATAATATGGCGGGTCTAATACGTGGAGGGGACGCACGTAAGTGAGCCATCCACATAAGCCTTTGGGGTTCCAACCCAAAACCATTTGGCAATAGGAAGAGTAGCCCTAGTGCTTATAAATTAGGTTCGGTTATCATCATATTGTCAATGTGGGACAATATATTCCACATATCTTAACAGTTGTAGTTCAATTGGATATCGAATTCACATAGTGTGTCTGATTTGGATGAAAAAACTAATTAATTATTTTAAGTGAAGAAAACAATAAAGAAAGCATTGGTAGTAAAAGAAATCAATTGTGATGTAGCAACAAGACGGAAGGAGGTTTAAGGAAAAAGGAATTCCCAAATTGATGCATATATGGGTGTATATATATATATCATGAACATTGATGCATCATAGTTCCACGTAACCATCTAAAATAGCCTTGGACATTGACAAGCCAGGACCGTGCTTTCCAACTCATGTAACTCTCAATCCAGCGGTTCGGCGAGTATAGGAAAACTCATGAAGCATTTATAAATCTATAAAATAAAAAGAAAAACCTTTTTCCGCCCTTCAGTTTAAAAAGGTTCAAAGACCGGAACTTTCTACGATGATAAGAAATCGTCGAAGCTTTGATAGACTAGTATTCTCAAAATCAAGCTTTTATCAATAAATTCAATAAAACAAACTTCGCTTATGGCCCTTTAATTTTTTTAGTTAAACTAATTAAAAACACCACTTCTCTCAAGGTAATTAAAAGGTAGCGATAAAGCGCTTTGAAAAGAAGTAATATCAAAATCTCAATTCATAAAGATATATGCAAACAATAAATTAAATCATTATAGGGATAATCAATCCTTAGATAAAGATGTAGTTTAGTCAAGCATGATTGGATATAAAACAAAACAATATATTAAATGAAGAAGAAAAAACTTACAAGCGTTTGACTACACTAAAGCAAACTTTCATAGCAAACTAACAACTATCGCGACAACTAGAATAAGGAGGAATTAAAAGATTACTAAATTCAGAAGGAATCATCGTATCTAATCCTAAGGTTGAGGCACACTTATATAGGGGAGAAATCGGATTCTAGGGTTTTCACAGAATATTAACATTTCAAAGATAAAATCGGGATTTTGAAAACCCTATGACGCAATGGTGAGACAGCCAACCAGATGGAGGCCATACGACCACCCGACGGCTTTCACTGGGATGTATGCCTAATGTCTTACTTCTCTATTTGGTTGGGCTTTGACATGGGTTGTGAAATCGATATATAGATCCAAACGGCCATCTAGAAGGTAGTGTAACGGCCACCTTATGGCCGTACACTAGCCGTTTGCTAGGTGTTTCGTTGGTCTTGATGTTCTAATCTTGATTCTTCAACTTCGAAGCTAATCTTGCGGACTTCGTATTGTAGCTCACCAATCATATAAGGTCTTTTCTTCAACTCTGAGTTCAGGGAGGATGTAGTCTTGACACATTTGCTTCCTCAAATGCCTGAAACACATAAAAACCAAGGTACCGAAATACAGAAGGTGGATGATTTCTGTATGAATAGGCATATATGAGATGGAAAAGAGGATATGAAATGCATGCAAAAAAGGTGTAAAAAGTGTTACATTCGAAAGTCATCAAAATACCCCATACTTAAACGTTACTCGTCCTCAAGTAAGATCTTGTTGTATGCATATTATGTGTAAGTGATAGCATGAATTATAGTCTATATTTTGGGACCTGTTTAGACGTTTTATCTTCAATAATCTGCATGTTTGGATGTATATTATGTGATTATATTGGCGTTTCATCTACCTTTGCGAGAATCGAGGTCTACACCAAGTTTCGTTGTAATCGTAGGTAAAATGACACGTTTTGCATCAAAATGGAGCTAAAGGAGCTAAGGAGTCATTGGAGCTACATTCAGGAGCTTAAGGAAGAATCCAAGAATCATGGAAATGGATTAAAGATCTACTTTGGACCAGATTTGAGAGATTTCACATTTAGTTTAGAGTCACCTCGGTCAGCTACAGTACCATCTCGACCGAGGTGATCCAGAGGAGCTACTCGACTGAGGCGAACACCTTGGACGCGGCGAGAGATATATTTTATTCTTGGCTGAGATCTTTTATTTTTGGAAAGAGAATCTTATATTTTCAGGCTGGATTCCTGGAAGAAAGAAGTTAATTTAGCCCATATATTTTACCTATTTTATGGAAAATATCTTTCTAAGATCTTTTATCTTTGGAAGGTAATTTTCCTATAAAAAGGGTTGGATTTTCCACAAATTCGATGGTGCTTGGATACCGGCTAGATCCGCATTACAGCTGGGAGATTTGAAGAACCTTTTTGAAGGTTGAAGGAAAATTGAAGGAAGAAAGTTGATAGCTTTTATAGCTTTTGTGAAGGGTTTTGTAAGACTTTCTTAGATTCCCTTCTTTGTTGATTGTCTTATTGGATTGTGATCCAAGGAACGCTTGTTTGTTTGATAATTGATTCAGTTATTGAAGCTTTTTTCTTAAGGTTTTTGTGTTCAATTATTCACCTTCTTCCCTTATACTTGATTATTGCATTCATGATGATGAGTGGCTAATTTCTTTGTGTGATTCTAGGGTGCTTGGCTGAAGGTTGTGGGAAAAACAATGATAGAATAATCTTAATCACAGTAGGACCCTGAAAGCTCGAGTCTTTATCCTTAACCCTAGAACATCTCGCTCAGTCGATGAACATCTCGGCCGGGGTGGAATTCGTCTGACCGAGGTGACCTTTCTGATCCGAAACTGAGAGTTAAGTGTTAGAGTTTGCAAAATCCTATTCTTATTACACCTTTCCTGGTTCAATGCAAGCCTAGGATGAGACTTACCCGGTAATTCTTTTGTTTGTTTACCCAAGATCATAAGTGTAGGTAATAAAGGTTTATCCTTTATTGGGGTTTGAGTGTGCTTTCATTCCATCTTTGTGAGTTAGCCTGAGACTTACCCAATAAAGGTTAATTCTATTCCCTTAGTTGGAGTGTTGGTTTGAGGATATAGTTCTTTTCCTTAATTCCTTGAGACTTATCCGGTAATAGGAGTTACGGTTTGGGATTAGTGAGTAGTGAGACTTACCCGGTGATCTATTCCACTTTAGTAACACCTTCCCTTTGCAAAAATCTCAGCTTTGTCCGCTTATCTTTAGATCTTGAGTTGGAACCACAACTAGATGTTTTAATCCCTAGAATTGCATATTTCCTTAATTGACTTTTTATCATATTTGATTGTTTTAATCACTTTTGTGGTTAGTAATTACATAGACAACCTACACCTGCTTTATTTCACTAAGTCCCTGTGATCGACCCTTGGAATTTCTTGCTTTTTACTACGATTGACCCGTACACTGCAGGTTCGCATCCTTGTTTTAAGCTTACATCTAGGGTTATAAATTTAAAGCTTGCACACACCGTTTGGAGCGAACAAGTTTTTGGCGCCGTTGCCGGGGAGTTGGTCTAGACTGAGCCGGTTGCGGTTGGCTTTCGGGGTGCTTGTCCCTGTTTCTACTAACCACTCTACTTGAGTGACTTTCGCAGGTTCTTTTTCTTAGGTTTATGCGAAGAACCCGCGCTGGGAAGGAAATTGTTCCCTACAATCCCGAACCAGAAAAGACATACAAAAGACGCTTGAAAGAAGAGAAGATGGCCAACCAAGACAATCGCGATCTTGAGGCCGAATTGAAGGAGACGTTAGAACAACTACGCCTCAGCAAGGAAGAACTGAGACTGGAAAGGGAAGAAACTCGCACAAGGACTGAGGCGATCGAAGCAGATATGGCGGCTTTACGAGACCAGTATCTACCTCGACCGAACCCAGATCCTCGAACGAGGTAGAATCCAATATCTGTTCCCCCGGCCGAGATACTTCCACCTTGGATGCCAGTCCGAGATGCTCTTTTTGCAGGTATTCCACAAACCCTAGGGCAAAGGATGGACCTCAAACAGCAACTGAGGCGTCAAGGAGTCAACCTAGGTGATCCAGCGGACCATGATTATGAGCTTCGACCGCAAGTTCTTTCCATGATTCGCCAATGCTAGTTTGGAGGGCTAGAGAGGGAATCTCCGCATCAACATCTACAAAACTATGAGATCTTGATGGAGACCTTGAGACCTTCAAGAATAGAAAACAACAACTACAAGCTAAGGCCTTTCTACTTCTCCTTGAAAGATAGAGCACTTACTAGGTATCAATCTCTTCCTCCAGGAAAAATCAATACTTGGGAGGAGATGACGGTGGAGTTCTTAACTAAATTCTTTCCCCCCTCTAAAACTACTGAAATGAGAGGGAAGATTAATGCATTCTACATGAAGGACAAGGAGAGCTTGTCCATGTCATGGGAGAGATTTAAAGACATTCTTTTGGATTGCCCACATCATGGGATTCCAAAGATAGAGTTGTTGGAGATATACTTCAAGGTACTGGACGGAAACACCCATTTTAACCTTCAACTACTATCCGCCGGCACGTTCATGGACATGCCGATTGACGAAGCTTGGGAGTTCATAGAGAAGCAAGCTTTGCACATGGAGAAATACTCCCACCAAGGAGCTGAAGGTGGAGTTAAAAGAGTCAACTTTCAAGATGCTCCGCCTAACAATGATCAGCTCACTTCTTTGAAGAATGATGTGAAGCAATTGAAAGACCTTTTGGTTTCTCAAACCAAGAAGGAAGATCAAGGATCAAGGAACAACAATAGTTACCGGAACAACAACAACGGTTCCCGGAACAACAACTACAACAACAATAGAGGATCCAACAACAAAAATTGGAGGGCAAACAACCAAAATTCGGGTAACCCTTACTCTAACTCCAATTCGAATGACTCCTCTAATCCTTTCCTCTCTTCTTCTTCTTCTTCTACTCCATTAAAGAGCCAGGAGCAAGGATCGAGTTCGTCCAGCCGGAAAAGAAAGATGCGGTGCTGGAGGCCATCTTGATCAAGCTCAACTCTATGGAGACATCCATGACTTCATTTTCGAAGGCACAAAAAGCCTTAGAACAGCAATTATTTAACAAGGCGAATGAAGCGCCAAGAGATCCAGGGAAGCTTCCAGCAAGGACGGAAAGCAACACTAAGGGACAGATAATGGAAATAACGACGAGAAGCGGACTGAAGACTGCAGATCCAGTGCCTCGGTCGATGCCAGTACAGACGAAGACCACCTCGGTCCAGGTACAGTCGAAGAACACTTCGGCCGAGATGCCAACCGAGGAGGAGCCACAGAAAGCGGAGGAGAAAACTGAAGTTTATATTCCACCTCCTGCATATAAACCACCACTTCTATTCCCCCAATCAAGGGCCAAAGCACATCTAGATAAGCATTTTGGTAAGTTCCTTGACTTGATGAATAAACTACACATTAATATCCCTTTTCTTGATGCTATTCTAGGGATGTCCGCCTATGGGAAGTTCTTGAAAGAGATTCTATCAAGGAAAAGGAAGTTGGAAGATTTTGGTGAAGTAAGGATGACATCTAAATCCTCGGAGCTTATTCAAATCATGAAGGAGAAGATACCACCCAAGTTGAGAGATCCCGGCTCATTTTGCATTCCCATTCAAGTTGGGGATGTCACTTGTGAAGCCTTATGTGATCTAGGAGCCAGCGTGAGCATCATCCCGTTGGAGCTATGTATTAAGATCGGACTTGGAGAGCCCAAGCCGGTGAAGATACGGTTATACATGGCGGACCGCTCCATTACCCATCCCGTGGGTATTTTGGAAGACGTTCCGGTCAAGTTAGGTAACTTCTATTTACCTATTGACTTTGTTGTGCTTGACATTCCCGCAGATCATCCCGTTTCTATCATTCTCGGGAGGCCATTTCTAGCAACTTTGGGTTGCAATGTGGACTGCTAGAACGCCAAGTTAAAGTTCAACATTGGCGGAGATGAAGTGGAGTTTGCATTACTTGCGGCTATGAAGGGAGAGCAGCTAGGAGATGATATTTTCAACATCTATGATGAAGAAGAATCAAGGGAATTGGTGAGCTCTATCCTTATTAAAGATCCACTTGAAAAAGTTATTAGTTTTAGCTTAATGGAGGAAGGTATAGATGCTTCTTGTCATGCAGATATACGGAGCTTGAAGGCGCTAGAAGAAGATCCAGGAGCTAAAATTGAAAAGCTAATCCAGGAGAAGAAGATCTCCAGTTTCGGTTCCAGTTGCAGTACCTCGACCGAGGCACCTTCTGGACCAAGTGAGGTGACTGAAGAACATCTCGGTCAACCTCTCTGGACCTCGACCGAGGTCGAAAGCGAGATGATGTCAACTAAGACTACTGAAAATAACAAACTTCTTACTCCCTTCTCTGACATTCATCCTCAATTGGTGGAACATTCTCTCCACCAAATTTCTGATAATAAAGGACCTTGGTATGCTGATATTGTTAATTATCTTGTTTGCCAGGAAATACCACCCGGATTGACGTACGCTCAAAGGAAGAAATTCTTCAAGGATGTACGCCATTACTACTGGGATGAACCGCTGCTATTCAAGAGAGGGCCGGATGGGATGCTTCGAAGATGTATCCCGGAAGATAAAGTTAATAGTGTCATACGACATTGTCACTCACTTCCTTGTGGAGGGCATGCTAGCTCCAACAAGACATGCGCTAAGGTATTACGTTCCGGTTTCTTTTGGCCTACATTATTTAAGGATGTGCAAACGTTTGTTGTCTCTTGTAATGCATGCCAAAGAACAGGGAACTTATCTAGAAGGAATCAGATGCCACTCAACAACATACAGGAGGTTGAGATCTTTGATGTATGGGGAGTAGATTTCATGGGACCTTTCCCATCATCCGGAGGAAACCTATACATTCTTCTAGCAGTTGACTACGTCTCCAGATGGGTTGAAGCCATTGCTTCTCCCACTAATGACGCCATGGTGGTTGTGAAGTTCTTTAACAGGACTATCTTTCCACGTTTTGGGACTCCACGCATCATCATCAGCGATGGAGGGACGCATTTCATCAACCGGAAGTTTAAGGCACTTCTATCGAAGTATGGGGTAACCCACAAGGTAGCAACCCCTTATCACCCTCAAACTAGTGGACAGGTCGAGATCTCGAATAGACAAATTAAAGCAATCTGGAGAAAACCGTCTCTAGGACTAGGAAAGATTGGTCCATGAAGCTAGACGACGCTCTTTGGGCTTACAGGACCGCATTCAAGACTCCCATTGGTACCACCCCTTATAATTTGGTATATGGGAAGTCTTGTCATTTGCCCGTTGAGTTAGAACACAAGGCGTATTGGGCGATCAAATGGTTGAACTTCGACATCAAGGAAGCCGGTGAGAAGCAGCTATTGGATATCAATGAGCTGGAGGAGCTGCGTTTGAACGCTTATGAGAATGCAAAGATCTATAAAGAAAGGACGAAGAAATGGCATGACAAGCGTATCATTCCTAAGGAGCTTAAAGAAGGAGACTTAGTTCTACTCTTCAACTCCCGCCTCTGCCTCTTTCCAGGTAAGTTGAAATCTAGATGGACCGAACCTTATGTTGTGAAACATGTTTTCCCTTATGGTGCAGTTGAGATTTGGGGAGAAACGAGTGGAAGCTTCAAGGTCAATGGTCACAGACTTAAGAAATACAAACCGAAAGTTCCGGTTGAGGAGGTTGCACCGCTATACCTTGTTTGAGAGATACCGTATGGTCCAGCTAGCGACCTAAAATCAAGCGCTTCTTGGGAGGCAACCCAAGGTATTGCTTTCTTTCCCCTTCTTCTAGTCTAGCTTTAGATAGTTTGCTTTTTCTTTGCTTTGCTTTGTTTTTGGCGTCCTAGACAGACAACAGGCGACATCTAAGGAAGGAATACAACCCAGGAGCAAACTTGGAAGGACAGAAGTTCGAGAATTTGAGAAGACGGAGTTTGACTGAGACACATCTCGGTTGCTGTCACAACACCTCGACCGAGATGATTCTTGAGCAACCGAGGCGACTAGGGTTTCTGAAGATCCACCTCAGTCCATACTGTTCGCCCCTAGAGGTGTGTGCAAATAAGTTTTAAATTTATAAAACTAGAATCAAGCAAGCGAACCCGCAGTGTACGGATCGACGTAGTTAAGCAAGAATAACAGAGTATCGAACACAGGGATTTGGGTGGGAACATATTCAATAGCAGATTATCAAGCGAGTAAATATGAGAGTTTTGCAAATATTGGGAAAACAACAATCCTAAAGATCCAAGTTTCAAGCTGTGGCAATCGATTCAAGATATACTAATGATATAAAGACAGAGTTGAGATATGCAAAGGTATGCTAATGTAAGGTAATCGTACGGTGAAGTTCCAAAAACCTTATATGACTCACCTACAAGATACTCCCTATACAGGTTGTTGAGGCTCAATATAAGAAGGTTCTAAAAGCAAGAATTAATGTCAAATATCCATACTTATAGTCCAAAGATCAAGACTAACTTAGCCGATTACGGTTATGACACTCACAATCGAGGTAGAGGTTGTTGAGGCTTCACTACCACCTAGAAAAGACAAGTCTAGACTAAATTAAAGCAAATCTTTAACTTTGGATTAAAGTAAAAGCAGGTTCGTAAACTTAAGGGAAATTACGGTTGGATCTTGAGACTCCACGGCCGTGGAACTCAAGAACAACCCGTAATTTAGGGTTCGTCGACGATTCTCTCTAACTCTCAGGATCTAATCTGTTTACGATCGATCTATCATCATCTAAGCCACAACTATCAACCCTTCACCTTAGAATTGTTAAGGGTTTTTAGCCAATAACCGTCATATTGATATCAATTCATGGATTAAAAGATAGAAAGATGAAAACTTCCGAAAACTTTCAATAATCTTCAAACCAATCTCAAAGTCACAACCAAGAACAAGTATTACCAATGAATTCAGAATAAAGCAAACAATCACAATCTTAGGAAAGAAAGGGAAACGGGATGTCAATCCGTTTTCCAAATCGAACCTAAATAAGAAGAGAGATCTTCTTGCAACAATCTTCCAAAAGCTTCGATCTTCCGCCAATCCGGAGATCTCAACAGCAATCTCCACCAAAAGTGCGAGATTAGGGCAAATCCCCGATGCGAACTTCGATCTCCAATGAGATGTCAATTGCTTCCAAGCGAAGATGATTACCCTAAGCGACGATGTCAGCGTCGTCTATGCGGGGCTAAGCGTCGTGTAAGCGGAGATGCCGGAATCTTGCTTCGTCCGTCTTTTTATAGGGCAAGATAAAATATGGCCCGGCCCAATCTTCAAAAGATCGTGGCTTCAAAGTGTGGCGAAAAAGATCGCCAAGATCACGGTCGTGGAAGTTTCCACGACCGTAAATTAGAGCGTGGAATGTGTCACGGTTTGAACCATATGTTCCACGGCCGTAATATCCTCTGGAATGAACCAAGTTTCCTGGCTATGGTTCCACGGCCGTGGAACTGAACGTGGTTTGTAGTACGATCGTATTTTAGAGCGTGGTTTAGGGCAAGAACGTGATTCTTCCCTAGCCTCGTGCATTACTCAAGTTGAACTCCAATTTGCTCCTAAGAATGTCCTTAACCTATGGACATACTCAATCAACTCTTCTTTGCTCGATTCTGTTCGGAAATGACTCTCAATCACCTATAATCAACACAAAGCTAGTGTAGATATCCATATCGATAATATAGGCAATACTAGCTCACATATGCAATGATGCTCAATCAAAGACTATAAATATGAATCAAATACGTTTAGAAAACGTGCCTAAAATATCACAATATTTCATGCTAACAAATAACCCCATACTTAACACTTGCTTGTCCCTAAGCAAGGTCTTTCAAAAAGCTTTAAACAAGAGTTAGGATGAAATATGTGTACCTTCTTTTGGATGAATGTGCCTTCTTAAGAATAGATCATTCTCAAACCTTGCTTCAATTGTTTATCAAACTTTCGCATACTCAATCAAAGGGTAAAAAGCAAAGAAAATTCATGAATCAATTCAACTTCTAAACAAGTATCATAACCTTTAAACATTATCAAAATCAATCATAAGAAACATCAATTTAGATCACCAAGTCATATAACATTCTTTTGATCTTAAGGACTTCCAAAGAAAAGGTCTAGAATATGGAAAGGAAGGGAAAACTTTAAGGAAATGTGGTGCATGAATCCGGGAAAGTGGACAACTACCTTCTTCTTCTTTTGCGGTTTCCGCAACACTTCAACTTAGAGCTTCGCTCTCTTCTTTTCATTTTTCGACTTTACTTTTGGAGTTATGGAAAGAGGTGCACAAAAACCGAAGCCTAGGAGATTGGCGTTTCTCAATTTTTATGAGATGCCTCAAACCCTTAGCGCACATACCATAATCCGCTAGGAATATCGCTCAATCCGACTTTGGCAAGACACAAACACCCGGCTATGTGAATGGTGCCGAGTTACTCATCGTCATGATTGACTTCCCCAAACCTACAATTTCTTTCTATTCTTTTGATTGCAAAAATTTGCTCTCATGGCCCTCCCACATCAAACATGCCTTTTTCATTCACTTCTCCAAATTCCCGGATAGGTAAAGGAGGTTAATATTTCAATGAGGAGCTAAAATGGTCAAAAAGAAAGAAGAAAGAAAAATCGAATTGCCTTAATCATCTCAACAAGAAGTATAAGAACTTATAGTGTGATTTCAACTTCAATTCCTCAACATGATTTAGGTAACATTCATCACATTATGAAACTTGCAAAAGAGGTAAAATTCATTCATTCAAATTCTTTTCAATTCACAATTCTTTTAAGCATGCAATTGTCATCAAACTTAATTCACAAGTAGTGATTATCATAGAAATCATCTCAACTCATTAGAAGCACATAATTTTTCAAAATTTTTCAATTTTTATGGGTTTTTTTCAAGTTCTTTTTCATGCAATGCGATAATGAAACGTGAAACACATAATGAACATGCAATGATAGTCTCGAATGAAAGCAAGCATAGTAAGTAGAGTTATTACAAACTTTTAGTACATCCCACCCCATACTTAGGACGAACATTGTCCCTAATGTTCAAAAAGAAAGAAAGCAAAGAAGAAAAGAAAAAGAAACTCACAAAGTGGTGGCGGGAATGTCTAAAAGAAACGGTCATGCATCAAATCACTGCGGCGGTGGTGGAGGGAATGGAGAGAAACTCGGATCATAGAACCGCCCAAACTGCTGGCGGTAGACGTCCCTCATCATGTGGTCAAGGTCGTCTAAACGTCCGTCTCTAGCATCCGCCCGGATCTCCAGCGCTCCTACTCTCTCTGAAAGTCCGGTAGCCCAATCCGGCATCTGCTCGTACCATCCCGGGGCCTGACTGTACCATGCTGGGGCATCGGATGGTGTTGGTGCTGGTGGAGGTGTTGCTGGCTGCTCGGTGGACCAAGGAGGGGGGCGTCATACCATGCGGGAGGTGTGGTCATCCACGTGGGCCTCTCACTCACGCTAGCGCGGCGAGATGACGAGCCTGAGGCTCTAGCTGGACGTGGTGAACGTCTAGGTGCATCGGGGGCCGCCTCCGGCTGGTCCGGAAACGTGCCAAACTCCTCCTCAACTGCTCCTCCACTCTCGAACTGATCTCACATATCCTCCTCCTCGACAACCGGTGGCGGGACATAAGGGGGAGCTGCTATCCTGTTCGCATGCATCGCAGCGAATGTCTCCTTCCAATTATGGCGTCCCGCCATAATGGAATACTCCGGCAGCCACTCTATACCCCTACCTGTCCTACTCTCCCAAGGCATGCCCGCATAAGGCGGACCTCTATGTGTAGGGAAGATAAGACCCCTAACCATGAAAGCATGTAGCCCTAAGGGTACGGCCGGTATACGGGTGCAAGCAGAAAAGTCGACACCAAAACTCCTAGCAATGTGGGTAATTATCCCACCATATCCGATGTTCCCCTTCTTCTTGTTCTTGAGCTTGCTCATCGTAGCAGCCAAGAGAGTAGCACAATCAGCCCGGCATCCATAAAGCATGCAATAGAGCAAGAATAGCTCATCCGTTTTGATCTTTTGGGGGGTCTCCGTCCTAGGAAAGAGACACTACGAAAGAACACGGTGAGATATCTTCAAGGCTAGATGGTACATCAATCTAGCCTTGGTGTCACCGGGTTGCCAACGGTCCTTGTCGGCGTAAATCATTGCAACCTCCTCCCAAAAGTCCTTGGGGTAAACACCACTCGGAAATCGACCATTGAAGGTCTCATGGAACCCAAAAACCGTCCCAAACTCACGGATACTCAACTGATAATCTCTCTCCATAAGGCGGAAAGAGACGGTCCTATCGACGTGGCTGTGCTCAAAGGACGTCACAACCTCCCGTGTAATCTCCTCATATGCGTCTTCTCGGATAGGCGAGAAGACAACTAATCCGGCTCTATCCAAGAGCCAAGTGAGGTCATCAACAATGTTGAGAGGAACTAGATCCTCCAACAACAAATATCTAGGGCCAATCACTGGCCTCTCCATGATCCTATCAAGTGCAGCAAGATGGTCATCGTGTATGGTCGGGACTCTAGGGTGAAGGGGTGAAGATGGAGGTGAAGGTGAGGATGGAGGTGAAGGTGAAGAGGGTGGTGGTGCCCTAGAGGATGAGGAGGAGGAGGGATTACCCTTCCTCTTCTTATTTTGCTCATTTTTCTTCTCCTTTATCCTCCCCGAAACTCTCCTTACGAAGTCCATTCTGTTCAAAAATTACGGTCTGTTCGTCCAAAACCACGGCCGTAATTCACCCAGTGACCGTGATTCGTCTCAGAAAATCACAAATCTCAGCAAATTCACAATCAATCTCCACAACAGGCTGTCCTAGTCTAATTTCCTCAATTCTCAATCAGTTCTTCCAAAAAATCTCTAACAAAAACAACCGAATCAGCAAGAATCAAGAAGGGAAAAGAAAACCTCTTTTTCGGATTGAAAAATCCGAAATGCGCGTTCGTTGGTGAATTTCCGTTCGATTCGTCGCTTGGATCTTGTTTGTGGTTGAATTTGCTGCAGTTTGGGAAGAAGAATCGTTGAAAACGATTAGGAAACGAAGATTTGAGAGGGGTCGTGGTGTTTCGGCACTTAGGTCGTGGAAAGAGGGATTTTTGGGATAAATTTGTGAAGAATGTGGCTTATATAGTTGCAGGCAAAATTTTGAAAATCACGGTCTGTCGGGGTGTTCCACGGCCGTGGAAGTGTACGGAACCGTGGTTTTGGTGATTTTTCAAAGGCTTTTGGAAATTACGGCCACTGTAGCTATGACGACCGTAATTTAGACCGTGGAACCCTTTGTAAAGCTCCAAAGTCCAAATTTCGTCACTCTTCTTCAACATTATCCTCCTCTTTTCTTGTTCCATTGGTCCTACATCCAAAAACACGAACATACCGGAAGAAATCGAGGCAAAAACAAAGCAAAAACGTCTACACTAAACTAATCTATGAATCGAAAGAGCAAAAGCAAAATTGCAATACCTTGGGTTGCCTCCCAAGAAGCGCTTTGTTTAAGGTCCGTAGCTAGACCATTCTCGCACTTATTCGAGTGCGGTAGGCGCAAACTCCTTAGTTTGGAGTTCCGGCGTGTACTTCTTGAGTCGTTGGCCGTTCACCTTAAAACTTGCGCTCGCTTCACCCCATACTTCAACTGCACCATGGGGGAAAATACGCTTAATTAGAAAAGGTCCGGTCCAACGGGATTTAAGCTTACCTGGAAAGAGGCAAAGTCTTGAATTGAAGAGGAGAACTTGATCTCCTTCTTTGAAGTCCTTTGGAATGATATGCTTATCATGCCAACGCTTTGCTCTTTCCTTGTAGATCTTAGCGTTTTCATAAGCATTCAAGCAGAGTTCATCCAGTTTATTGATGTCGAGGAGACGCTTCTCTCCTGCTTCCTTTATGCCGAAATTCAGCCACTTGATAGCCCAAAACGCCTTGTGCTCCAACTCTACCGGCAAGTGACAAGACTTTCCATACACAAGGTTGTATGGTGTGGTTCCTATGGGAGTCTTGTACGCAGTCCGGTACGCCGATAATACATCATCTAGCTTCAAGGACCAATCCTTCCTAGTCCTTGAAACCGTCTTCTCTAAGATTCCTTTGATCTCCCTATTTGAGATCTCAACTTGTCCACTTGTTTGTGGATGGTAAGGGGTAGCAATCTTGTGAGTAACCCCATACTTAGCTAGAAGAGCTTCAAAGCGCCGGGCAATGAAGTGAGAACCTCCATCACTAAAGATCGTCCTTGGCGTCCCAAATCGCGGGAAAATGGTCTTGTTGAAGAACTTAACCACCACCATGGCGTCATTGGTGGGAGAGGCAATTGCTTCCACCCATCTAGAAACATAATCCACCGCCAATAGTATGTATTGGTTTCCACAAGATGATGGGAATGGTCCCATGAAATCGACTCCCCAAACGTCGAAAATCTCCACCTCTTGGATGTTGTTGAGGGGCATCTCATTCCTCCTAGAGATATTGCATGTTCTTTGACAAGCATCGCAGCAAGAAACAAAGGATTGCACATCTCTAAACAATGTAGGCCAAAAGAATCCAGATTGCAATACCTTTGCGCTAGTTTTATTCGAACTAGCGTGTCCTCCACAAGGTAGTGAATGACAATGACGGATGACACTTTGCATCTTCTCTTCCGGCACACATCGCCGAATGATGCCATCCGGACCTCTCTTAAAGAGGAGAGGCTCGTTCCAATAGTATTCCCGGACGTCCTTAAAGAACTACTTCCTTTGTGCGTAGGATAGTCCAGGTGGTATCTCCTGGCGAACCAAATAGTTAACAAAATCAGCAAACCATAGTTCGTTACCTTTGGAGATCACGTCGATGCACTCCTCTATGATATGTAGGTGTTCGTCCGGAAAGGAGTCATCAATGGGTAGGTGGTCGTCCTCTAGATGTGTTAGACGACTCAAATGATCCGCAACAGAATCTTCTGAACCTTTCTTGTCGCGGATCTCAAGATCGAATTCTTGTAGGAGAAGAATCCATCTAATCAGCCTTGGCTTTGCATCTTTCTTCGCAAGGAGGTACCGGATCGCAGCATGATCCGTGTAGACAATCACCTTTGCACCTACAAGATAAGAGCGAAACTTGTCAATAGCATAGACAATGGCTAAAAACTCTTTCTCGGTAGTGGCATAGTTGAGCTGCGCTTTATCTAGCGTCTTGCTAGCATAGTATATGACATGGGTTCGCCCTTCCTTTCGTTGTCCAAGAACAGCTCCAATAGCTGCGTCACTAGCGTCGCACATAATCTCAAAGGGTAGAGTCCAATCCGGAGGTTGGATAATAGGTGCTGAGATTAGAGCTTGCCGAATGGTGTTGAACGCATCTAAACATTCCTGCGAAAACTCAAAAACCGCATCCTTCATCAATAGATTAGTGAGAGGTTTTGATATCTTAGAAAAGTCCTTGATGAAACGTCTATAAAATCCAGCATGTCCTAGGAAATTTCTTATCCCTTTCACCGAAATTGGGGGAGGAAGTTTCTCTATGGTCTCTATCTTAGCTTTGTCTACTTCTATCCCTCTATTAGAGACTAAGTGACCTAATACAATTCCTTCCTTAACTATGAATTGACACTTCTCCCAATTAAGAACTAGGTTAGTGTCTTCACACCTTTGCAAGACAAGAGAAAGGTTAGAAAGGCAATCGTTAAAAGAGGAACCGTATACGGAGAAGTCGTCCATGAAGACTTCCATGATTTCCTCTACATATTCGGAGAAGATGGCCATCATGCACCGTTGGAAGGTGGCTGGGGCGTTGCAAAGCCCGAACGACATTCTCCTATAAGCGAACGTACCCCATGGGCACGTGAATGTGGTCTTCTCCTGATCGTCCGGATGTATCGGAATCTGAAAGAAACCACTATAGCCGTCAAGGTAGCAAAAATGTGAATGTTGCGCTAACCTTTCAAGCATTTGATCAATGAATGGCAATGGAAAATGATCCTTCCGCGTTGCGTTGTTGAGCTTGCGGTAGTCTATGCACATCCGCCATCCAGTTACGGTTCGTGTAGGAATGAGTTCGTTGTTCTTGTTGGTGATGACCGTCATTCCTCCCTTCTTCGGAACTACTTGAACTGGACTCACCCACTTACTATCGGAGATAGGATAGATGATACCTGCATCAAGAAGTTTAAGAATTTCCTTCTTGACAACCTCCTTCATGGTCGGATTCAACCGCCTTTGAGGTTGTCTCGAAGTTCTAAAGTCTTTCACCATTAGTATCTTATGCATGCATAGGGAGGGTTTAATTCCTACTAAGTCCTCGATAGTATTGCCTATAGCCTTCCTATGTTTCCTAAGGACAATCATGAGCTGTTCATGTTCATCTATGCTTAGATCGGAACTAACAATAACCGGGAAGGTAGAATTAGATCCTAGAAAAGCGTACCTTAGATGAGTAGGCAGTGGTTTGAGTTCCATTGCTTTCGGAACTTCCAACGATCCTTGAGGAGCATCCGATGTTTCCTTAGAAGTTTCTAAGGATGATGAGTGTGTTGGAGAAGAATCGGAAGAAGTCGAAGAAATATCTCGATCACTCTTTTCCACGGCCAGAATTACGGGTGGATCTTGTCCTCCACGGCCGTGGTTTAGAGCGTGGAAGGGAAATACGGTTGTCACATCTTCTCCACGGCCGTGTAATCCCCTGGAATGAGGCATGATTTTGGTTGTGGAATCCACGGTCGTGGAATACAGGGTATGACCGTGGATTCTGACATTCTCAGCCTCATCGTGGAGTTTCTCAAACTTCTCTTCATGCATCTCTTCTTGTGCTTCTAAGGCTTCAATTGCCTCATTGCACTCTTCATCTTCCCCTACATTGGTTAGACTCATAGTAATAACTTTTTGTAAAGGATCGTTAAAGAGAATCGCACTTACCTCCTCTCTAGACAACCCTTCTTCATCTTGGATATCGTAGATATCCTCATCAAAGATTGGCTCCTTCACTAGAGTGGAAAGAACGAACTCTACTTTCTCTTCTCCTATGTCAAAAGCGAGTCTACCATTCTTGCAATCGACTATGCAGCCGGAGGTTGCAAGGAATGGTCTTCCGAGTATGATCGGGACCGGACTATCTGCAGGAATGTCAAGCACGATGAAATCAATGGGAACAAAGAATTTACCTAGCTTGACCGGGACGTCTTCTACAATACCGACGGGGCGAGTGATGGATCGATCCGCCATGTATAACGTCATCTTCACCGGTTTAGGTTCACCTAAACCGATCTTCCTACACAATGCAAGTGGTATGATGCTCACACTTGCTCCTAAGTCACATAAAGCGTCATATGTGACATCTCCCACTCCAATGGGAATGCAAAATGACCCCGGATCCTTCAGCTTTGGGGGCATTTTCTCCTTCATGGTCTTGATGAGGTCCGAAGAATCCGAACTCATCTTGACCTCGCCGAAGTCTTCTAGTTTCCTCTTGTTGGAGAGGAGCTCATTCAAGAACTTGCCATAAGCCGGCATACCTACAATAGCATCGATAAATGGTATGTTAATATGCAGCTTACTCATGAGTTCTATGAACTTACCGAATTGCTTGTCTAGGCGCGCTCGCGCTCTAGATTGAGGGAATGGAAGGGGAGGTTTGTAAGCTGGAGGAGGAACGTAGACGTCTTCCTTCTCCTTGCCCTTCTCCTTGCCCTTCTCTACGGGGACTTCAACGAACGTAGGCTGCGGATCGGTGGTTGTCACTCCGCTCCTAGTTGTAATCGCCATCACCCTTCCCTTAGGGTTGTCCTCCGTCTTTCCTGGAAGCTTCCCTTGATTTCTAGGAACTTCCTCCACGTGGTTGAACATTTGGTTTTCTAAAACCTTTTGAGCTATGTCAACCTTAGAAACTTGATCATCGACCTTGATGAGGCGGTTCTCCAACCCTTGAAGCTTTCCCAAAATCGTTTCCAATATGGGATCGGGCTTCTCCTTCCCCGAAGTGTTTCCTCCATTAGATGATTGCCCCTGGCTTTTCAAAGGAGTAGAGGAAGAGGAAGATGGAGTTAGTGAATTTGAGTTGGAAGGATAAGAGTTACCGGAATTTTGTTGATTGGAGCGCCAATTGTTGTTGTTTGAACCCCTATTGTTGTTCCAATCGTTGTTCCGATTGTTGTTGTTTCCATTCCAATTGTTATTCCGGTTATTGTTCCGGTTGTTGTTGTTGCCGCCATTGTTGTTGCCCAAATAACCAACATCCTTCCCTTGTTGCTTTGGGAAGTTGGTCTTGATAGCCTCCTTCAACTCCTTGATCTCATTGTTGAGGGAGAAAATCTGATTTTGAGCTTCGTGTGTGAGCTTTGCTCCTTGCTCCACACGATTTCCCTCCATTTTCCGGTGGGAATACTTATCTATGACTCTTGCTTGCTTCTCAATGAAGTCCCAAGCGTCATCTTCTCTCATGTCCATGAACGTTCCACATGAGAGGGATTGGAGGTTGAATTGCGTTCCCGCATCCAGCCCTTTGTAGTAAATCTCCAGCAAGGCAAGCTTGGATATGCCATGATGAGGGCAATCCAAGATCAAATCCTGAAACCTTTCCCAAGATTGAAACAAACTTTCGTTAGGTCTCATGGAAAAAGCGTTAATCTTACCTCTAAGTTCCGCCGTTTTGGATGGTGGAAAGAATTTGGTGAGGAACTCCGCGGAAAGGTCTTCCCACGTATCTAGTTTCCCACTAGGAAGAGCTTGGTACCAAGACAACGCTTTCCCCTTCAAGGAGAAGAAGAAAGGTTTAAGCTTATAGTTGTTGGTAGTAGCACTCTTCGGTCTCATTGTCTCCATCATACACTCAAAATTCTGCAAGTGTTGGTGTGGAGATTCAGCGCTTGTCCCGCCAAATTGGTTTTGGCGAACAAGAGTAATGACTTGAGGGTTGAGGCTAAACCCTTGCACATCTTCAGTATCGAAATTCACGCCCAAGCGACGTGGTTGTTGTGTTGGATCCATCCGCTGGCCAAGAGTTCTTGGCTCTTCATCTACACGTTCGATCCTCGCATTCCTAGGTGGAACACGACGATTGGCAGCTCCCCGTGGATGGAAAGGATTCACATTGATCGTGGGATCAATCTCCTCTAGCGGTGGCATGGAAGAATCACTATCATCAGCGGATGAGTGACCTCTTCTTCTAGATCTTGATCCTTTCCTTGAGGTTTTCTTGCTTCCCTTATTCTTAAGGTCGCTCATCTCTACCCTCATTTGGAAGATCATGTCTTGTAGATTGTTAACTTGGGATTGATGGCGATCCATCTCATCCCGGCGGAGGGTCTCATTCCATTGGAGTTGAGCTTCCTTCTCCGCCAACTCCGCTTGAAGATCACGTTCGTGTTCTTCAGCCATCTTCTTTTCCTTGCGCTTTTGCCTTAAAGGTTTCTCTAGCTCTTGATCAAGAGGCAAGAGATCTTCGGTGTTCCTAGACCTGCGCATGCACTCAAAGTAATATCAAATAACGAGAGCAAGCTCCCAAGCTTGACAACCGGCTACCGAAATTGGCCGAAACCAAATCCCCGGCAACGGCGCCAAAAACTTGTTCGCCCCTAGAGGTGTGTGCAAATAAGTTTTAAATTTATAAAACTAGAATCAAGCAAGCGAACCCGCAGTGCACGGATCGACGTAGTTAAGCAAGAATTCCAGAGTATCGAACACAGGGATTTGGGTGGGAACAAATTCAATAGTAGATTATCAAGCGAGTAAATATGAGAGTTTTGCAAATATTGGGAAAACAACAATCCTAAAGATCCAAGTATCAAGCTGTGGCAATCGATTCAAGATATACTAATGATATAAAGACAGAGTTGAGATATGCAAAGGTATGCTAATGTAAGGTAATCGTACGGTGAAGTTCCAAAAACCTTATATGACTCACCTACAAGACACTCACTATATAGGTTGTTGAGGCTCAATATAAGAAGGTTCTAAAAGCAAGAATTAATGTCAAATACCCATACTTATAGTCCAAAGATCAAGACTAACTTAGCCGATTACGGTTATGACACTCACAATCGAGGTAGAGGTTGTTGAGGCTTCACTACCACCTAGAAAAGACAAGTCTAGACTAAATTAAAGCAAATCTTTAACTTTGGATTAAAGTAAAAGCAGGTTCGTAAACTTAAGGGAATTTACGGTTGGATCTTGAGACTCCACGGCCGTGGAACTCAAGAAAAACCCGTAATTTAGGGTTCGTCGACGATTCTCTCTAACTCTCAGGATCTAATCTGTTTACGATCGATCTATCATCATCTAAGCCACAACTATCAACCCTTCACCTTAGAATTGTTAAGGGTTTTTAGCCAATAACCGTCATATTGATATCAATTCAAGGATTAAAAGATAGAAAGATGAAAACTTCCGAAAACTTTCAATAATCTTCAAACCAATCTCAAAGTCACAACAAAGAACAAGTATTACCAATGAATTTAGAATAAAGCAAACAATCACAATCTTAGGAAAGAAAGGGAAACGGGATGTCAATCCGTTTTCCAAATCGAACCTAAACAAGAAGAGAGATCTTCTTGCAACAATCTTCCAAAAGCTTCGATCTTCCGCCAATCCGGAGATCTCAACAGCAATCTCCACCAAAAGTGCGAGATTAGGGCAAATCCCCGATGCGAACTTCGATCTCCAATGAGATGTCAATTGCTTCCAAGCGAAGATGATTACCCTAAGCGACGATGTCAGCGTCGTCTATGCGGGGCTAAGCGTCGTGTAAGCGGAGATGCCGGAATCTTGCTTCGTCCGTCTTTTTATAGGGCAAGATAAAATATCGGCCCGGCCCAATCTTCAAAAGATCGTGGCTTCAAAGTGTGGCGAAAAAGATCGCCAAGATCACGGTCGTGGAAGTTTCCACGACCGTAATTTAGAGCGTGGAATGTGTCACGGTTTGAACCATATGTTCCACGGCCGTAATATCCTCTGGAATGAACCACGTTTCCTAGCTATGGTTCCACGGCCGTGGAACTGAACGTGGTTTGTAGTACGATCGTATTTTAGAGCGTGGTTTAGGGCAAGAACGTGATTCTTCCCTAGCCTCGTGCATTACTCAAGTTGAACTCCAATTTGCTCCTAAGAATGTCCTTAACCTATGGACATACTCAATCAACTCTTCTTTGCTCGATTCTGTTCGGAAATGACTCTCAATCACCTATAATCAACACAAAGCTAGTGTAGATATCCAAATCGATAATATAGGCAATACTAGCTCACATATGCAATGATGCTCAATCAAAGACTATAAATATGAATCAAATACGTTTAGAAAACGTGCCTAAAATATCACAATATTTCATGCTAACACATACCACCTCGTTCCAGTTGAGACCATCTCGACCGAGGTGACAGTAGGTCCAGAAAAGGGTATAAAAGGGGGTTGAGATTTCTCTCTCCTCCCTCTACCCCCTTCTCGACCAAAACGGTAGATTCACCTCGTTTCTTCGTTTCTCGCTCGTTTTCGACGATTCTCGCTTCCAAACTGCAAGGAAAGGGTAGAGGATCAATTTGCAACCATCAGTCTGCAGCAAAAACGAACCGAATCGAGCAAATCTGGGGTAAAATCGAAAAAACCCTAACTCCCTCTTCTTCCACTTATTCTTTTCGATTTGGGCTTCGGTTGCCCCTGCATTCTGCTGAAAAAGGATTAAGTACCCCATAGGAACCTTTGGTAGTGATTTTGGGGGAAAAAAACTAGATTTTTGAGAGTTGCGATTGAACGGTTTTTCGCCTCGGTCTAGTCGGCCTGTGCCTCGGCCGAGGTGTTCTTGAGACTTGTCAGAGAGACCGAGGTGGTCTGACAGATTGCAGAAAATAAGTTCTGACAGGCAGTTAGTGTTGAGAGATAGATCTTCTCCTTCTCCTTCTTCTTCTTCACGCCGTTCTAGACCGGTGATCCATGAGCGTCACCAGGTCGACTATGACCACATAGCGGCCCGTCTAGTGGTTGCACCACGTTTCCTGGACATATCTGCTTTCGACTGCCTCTATGTTGATGATGATCTGAGGCGGATGATCTCCATGGTGGGCTTACAGCAGTTCATTGAGATCCGAGCTCCGGCCTACCTAGAGCCGACCTTGGAGTTTGTCAGCTCCGTCACCTACTTGCCCACCGAGCGCGCCATAAAGTACCGGTTGATGAACCGGAACTACCTAGTTCCCCTGGACCACTGGAGGGACATCTTTGGCTTCCCAGCCCCCACAGTAGCTGATTTTCCTTCTCGAGCTGTAGCTCGAGAGTTCTGGGGACAGATAGCTCATGTGGTTGAGCACGTTGACAGATGGAGACCTGGAGATTCCAGGGAGCGGATTATATTCCATCTGGCTTTTAGACTTGCTCAAAGGATCTTTAGCGAGACACTTCTGGCACGTACTGAGACGCCCCAGAAGATCAGACAGGGTGAGCTTCTGAGTCTGTACTGCATGGTGACCGGAGGAGTTCCGGACTTTGGGATGATGCTGGCAGAGGATCTGCACAAGATCAAGGCGAAGGTGAAGGGAGACATCTTCTGCAGAGGGATAGTGACTCATATAGCGAGTTACATGGATCTTGACTTGAGTGCATGCACTATGGTGGCGGCTGCCAAGCCGCTCGGGCTACAGGAGATGATCACTCGGAGGATACTGGTTCCTCGCGGTCTTACTACGCCATATGTGGCATTGCCCTGAGAGCAGACTACACCCCAGGGTATTAGGTGGTCAACTCAGTTCTCCGTGTATGATCCACATTACTGGCAGACTGTATGGATCCCGCTGATGGAGGACGCCAGAGACGCAGCAGCAGCAGCAGCTCAGGGGCCAGCTGAGGAGGATGAGGCTGAGGAGGATGATGATGATGAGGATGGCGGTGTTGCCATGGATACGGGCACAGATACAGCTGGGACTAGTGCGCCGGTCATTGATTTAGATGACGACGAGACTGAGGAGAAGCCAGCTGCAGCACCAGCACGTCCCGCTAGGCGTAGGGTACGCATGCAGAGGGATCCAGTTGCTCACCATCGGATCGATGATCTGACGGATCAGATGATAGATTCCTACGCTGCCCTGTCCCTTGGATATCAGAGAGATGCAGGAGAGACTACATTACCAGTACACGATGGCTGAGATTCAGTTTCAGTATATCATGGGCTATCCTTTCGACCCATGTTCGCTCCAAACGGTGTGTGCAAGCTTTAAATTTATAACCCTAGACTTAAGCTTAAAACAAGGATGCGAACCCGCAGTGTACGGGTCAATCGTAGTAAAAGCAAGAAAATTCCAGGGGTCGATCACAGGGACTCGGTGAAACAAAGTCAACACAGTATGCTACGTTAGTTCTAACCACAAGAGCGATTAACACAATCAAAGATGAATAAGATGTCAAATAAAGCAAGCATGTAATTCTAGGGATTAAAGCATCTAGTTGTGGTTCCAACTCAAGATCTATAGATAAGCGGACAAAGCTGAGATTTTTGCGTGGGGAAGGTGTTACTAAATGGAGTAGATCACCGGGTAAGTCTCACTACACACTAATCCTAAACCGCAACTCCTATTACCGGGTAAGTCTCAAGGAATTAAGATAAAGAACTATAACCTCAAACTAACACACCATCTAAGGGGATAGAATCAACCTTTACCGGGTAAGTCTCAGGCTAACTCTCGAAGATGGGATGGAAGCACACTCAAACCCCAATAAAGGATAAACCTTTATTACCTACACTTATGATCGTTGATACACAAACTAAGGAATTACCGGGTAAGTCTCATCCTAAGCTTGCTTTGAACCAGGAAGGTGTAATAAGAATAGGATTTGGCAAACTCTAACACTTAACTCTCAGTTACGAATCAAATAAGTCACCTCGGTCAGAAGAATTCCACCCCGGCCGAGATGTTCATCAACCGAACGAGATGCTTAGGGTTAAGATTAAAGACTCGAACTTTCAGGATCCTATTGAAATCTAAGATTATTCTATCATTGTTTTTCCCACAACCTTCAGCCAATCACCCTAGAATCACACAAGGAAATTAGCCACTCATCATCATAATGAAAGTATTAAAATATATAGGAAGAAGGTGAATATTTGAACAAAGAAGAATTTAATGAAAAGACTTCAATAACTGAACCAAATATCACAACAAAGCGTTTCTTGGATAGCAATCCAAAAAGACAAGACAACAATTGAGGGAATTGAAGACAATCTTACAAAATCCTTCAATAAAGCTATAAAAGCTATGAACTTCAATCTTCCTTCAACCTTCAAAAAGGTTCTTCAAATCTCCCAACTTGGAGTAGGCTGCTGCTGCGTATTTTTCGGTGTAAGCCGGCTCTAAGCACTCTTTGATTTGTGGAAAATCCAACCCTTTTTATAGGAAAATAACCCTCCAAAGATAATAAATCTTAGAAAGATATTCTCCCATAAATATAGGTAAAATATATGATTCTGCATATCTCCTTCCTTCCAAGAGCTCAGCCCAAAAATATAAGATTACTTTCCAAGTTTAAAAGATCTCAGCCAAGAATAAAATATTCTTGCCGCGTCCTAGGTTTTCGCCTCGGTCGAGTCGGCGTCTCTGGATCACCTCGGTCGAGATGAATCTCTGGTCAACCGAGGTGAGTCACAACTGAATGTGAAATCTCTCAAAACTGGCCCAAAGTAAATCCTTAATCCATGGCTATGCTTCCTGGATGTAGCTCCAAATGACTCTTGACTTCTTTTGCTCCTTTTTGATGCAAAACGTACCATATTACCTGCAATTACAACGAAACTAGGTGTAGACCTCGATTCTCGCAAAGGTAGATGAAATGGCAGTAAAATCACATAATGTACATACAAACATGCAGATTATTGAAGATAAAACGTTCAAACAAACCCCAAAATATAGACTATAATTCATGCTATCAAAATACCCCATACTTAGCCCTTGCTTGTCCCCAAGCAAGTTCCGCATATAGAAGACAAGATAGAATGGATTATAAGTCAAGAAAATCAATGAAAAAGCTTTTCAAAAACATTTTATGGTGTGCAACTACCATAGATCATTCTAAGAGAGTACTTCCTGGAATTTTAAAAACTCAATATGCTCAAAACATTTTATAAATATAGGAAAGTTGTTCATCTTTGCACAAAATCATAGAATGCATAATAAATCACAATTATCAAAATTAATCATGTATAATCCAGTTTAAACCGCTAAGTCAATCAACAAGCTCAAGGTCTCAAGGGCTTCCCAAAAGAAAAGGTCAAGAAACGTGTAGGGTAGGGATGTATGTAAGGTAATGTGGTGCTGGAATCCGGGAAAAGGATGAACTTCACTTTCACTTTGACTTGCAACACCTTCCACCAATAAGCTTTGCTTATTTCGCACTTTTCTTTTACTTTACTTTTTGGGATGCATGGACAGAGGTGCACAATAACCGAAGCCTAGGAAATCCGCAATCATCAATTTCTCGAGATGCATCAAACCCTTGATGCACATACCATGACCCGATAGGAATATCGCTCAATCTGACTTTGGCAAGACACAAACACCCGGCTATGTGAATGGTGCCGAGTTACTCATCTTCATGATTGACTTCCCCAAACCTATTATTGCTTTCTAACACTTTCACTTCCAGCCACTTCTCAACTTTAACTTCACTTGCTTTCACCACTTCGCTTGCTTCCAAATTCCCGGATAGGTAAAGGGAGGCAAAATGTATATGAGGGGCTAAGCATGATCAAGAAGAAGAAGAGAGAAGAGAATGAATTGTCTTGGTCTTTCCAAGAAGAAAGTGAGAGAACTTAACCTGCGGTGTCAACCTTCAAATTCAACATAATTTGGATAAAAACAAAGTATTAAACATGCCAATAATTTTAAACAAAGCATTTAGCAACTTAAACATATCATAAAACCTTTCAAACACATAAAGAATCTAAAACCAGTCAGTAAACAAGATCTTCACTGAGATCACATCCAGATAAAAAGCACAAAAATCGTTTTCGAAACTCTCAGATAACCCACCTCGGTCGAGGTGTTCTTGGTTCAACCGAGGTGAATCACCTCGTTTGGCCAGAATCTCCCCGGTCGAGGTGTTTTTTTTTTTTTTTTTTTTTCGGTTTCGACGTTTTTCTCAATCAAATAACCTGTAGGTATGCATGTAATATCAGATAATCATATAAAGGCAAATGAAGCATAAATATGAAAATATCCGATAAATATAATACATCAAAAGTAGTCGAATACATCACGTAGTCAAGTAGTCAAATAACAAACACCCCATACTTGAGACACATTGTCCCAGTGGGTATAATAAAAGTCTAAACAAGAGAACTCACCGAATAGAAGCCGAACTGCATAAAAAAGATATAATAATAAAGTCTGCAGCTCCTCAGTAGTCTCGATCCGGTGGTGGTGGTGGTATGTAGGGGTACTGAGTCGGGTCATAGGGATGGCCCATGATACGCTCAAACTGTAGCTGAGCCATCATGTGCTGATGATGCTGCCGCTCCTGCATCTCGCGGATATCCAGCGAAAGTGCAGCATATGAGTCGATAACCTGATCCGTCAGGTCATCGATCCGTCAGTGTGCAGCTCTGTCCCTAACTCCACGCCTCCTGCGTCTAGCAGGTCTGACTGGAGACGCCTCAGCTGGCGCCGGCTCAGTGTCCTCCTCGTCATCATCCAAATCAATAATAGGTGGCGCGCTCGTCCCAGCTGTATCTGTACCTGTGTCCATCGGGACGCCACCTCCTCTCTCATCTACTGTATCATCATCATCGTCGTCCTCGTCCTCAACCTCCTCCTCAGCCTCAGCAGGGGTAGTTGCTCCCTCTCTGTAATCCTCCATAAGTGGACCCCATGCTGTCTGCCAGTAGTGTGGATCAAAGACAGAGAACTGTGCAGACCATCTGATGCCCTGAGGTGCAGTCAGCTCCCATGGCATAGCAACGTAAGGTGTAGTCAAACCACGGGGAACTAGAATCCTCCGTGTAATCATCTCCTGAAGTCCGAGCGGCTTGGCAGCCGCCACCATGGTACACCTACTCAGATCCATATCCTGATACCTAGCGATATGGGTCACTATCCCTCCGCAGCATATATCTCCCTTCCCTTTGGCCTTGATCCTGTGCAGATCCTCTGCCAGCATCAATCCAAAGTCAGGGTATCCACCTGTGACCATGCAGTATAAAGAGAAGAGCTCCCCCTGTCGGACCTTCTGGGGCGTCTCAGTACGCGCCAGAAGCGTCTCGCTGAAGATCCTGTGTACCAACCGAAAAGCTAGATGATAGATAAGCTTCGCCCTGGAATCACCAGGGCGCCACCTGTCTGCATCCCTCGTAATGTGGGCGATCTGACCCCAGAACTCTCTAGCTACAGCTCGGGTCGGGAAGTCTACAGCAGTGGGGGCAGGGAAGCCAAAAATGTCTCTCCAGTGGTCAAGAGGTACTAAGTAGTTCCGGTTCATCAACCGGTACTTCACAGCCCTCTCTGTGGGGAGGTAAGTGAAGGAACTGACAAACTCGAGGGTCGGCTCAAGGTAGGCTGGGGCTCGGATCTCAGTAAACTGATCCAGCCCGACGGTGGTGATCATCCTCCTAAGCTCTCCATCTACGTGGAGACAATCAAAGGCAGAAACGTCCAGAAATCTAGGAGCGATAACTGGACGACTAGCAATACGATCATAATCTACCCGGTGTCTCTCGTGAATCACCGGGATAGAAGGTCGGGATGAGGAAGAAGAAGGGGAAGGAGAGGATCTGTCTCTAAGGGCTAACAATCTGTCAGAACTCATCTTAAAACTGTACTGTCAGACTACCTCGGTCGACTGACAAACTCCAAGAATCGCCTCGACCGAGGTGCAGGTCGACTGGACCGAGGCGAAGGCAGTGCGATTTCCAACTCTCTGAATTTCAGTTCTTTTCCCCCAAAAATCACTACCGATGCTTCCTAAGGGGTACTTAAAGGTTTCCTCAACAGAATCAAGGGCAACCAAAGCCCAAATTTCAGTAAACGAACGAGTTTAGGTTTTCGAACGTTTTTACCTCGTTCCGGTCGAAATGCTCAAATTTCTTGCAGATCTGTAGTTGCAATCGACTCCTCTATCCTTCAATCTCGGTTTGGAAGCAGAAAACGTCGAAAACGAGCAAGAAACGAGGTGAGCGAGGTGCGTCTGTTCGCCGCGGTCGAGGAGGGTAAAAAATGAAAATGTAATTTTTCCCCCTTTTATACTTTTACTGGATCTGCTGTCACCTCGGTCGAGATGGTCTCGACTGGTCCGAGGTGGTATGGACCGAGGCGGTTCTGCAGAAACCCTAGTCGCCTCGGTTGCTCAAGAATCAACTCGGTCGAGGTGCTTTGACAGTGACCGAGGTCTTTCTGTCTTCTCAGATTCTCGAACTTCTGTCCTTCCAGTTGTGCTCCTCCTTAGATATTCCCTGTTGTCTGTCCATAACGCCAAAAACAAAGCAAAGCAAAGCAAAAACAAAAACTATCTAAGCTAGACTAGAAAACGGGAAAGAAGAGCAATACCTTGGGTTGCCTCCCAAGAAGCGCTTGATTTAAGGTCGCTAGCTGGACCATGGTGCGTCTCAAACGAGGTAGATTGGTGCAACCTCCTCAACCGGTGTTTCCGGTTGGTACTTCTTAAGTCTATGACCGTTGACCTTGAAATTTCCGCTAGTTTCTCCCCATATCTCAACTGCACCATGAGGGAAAACATGTTTCACAACGTAAGGCCCGGTCCATCTAGATTTCAACTTACCTGGAAAAAGGCGGAGGCGGGAGTTGAAGAGTAGAACTAAATCTCCCTCGTTAAGCTCTTTTGGAACGATACGCTTGTCATGCCATCTCTTTGTTCTTTCCTTGTAGATTTTGGCATTCTCATAGGCGTTCAACCGCAGCTCTTCCAGCTCATTAAGCTCCAATAGTCGTTTCTCACCAGCCTCCTTGATGTCAAAGTTCAACCATTTGATAGCCCAATATGCCTTGTGCTCCAGCTCAACGGGCAAATGGCAAGACTTCCCGTATACCAAATTGTAAGGGGTGGTACCTATGGGAGTCTTGAATGCTATCCTGTACGCCCAAAGAGCATCGTCCAATTTCATGGACCAATCCTTCCTCGTTCTAGAGACGGTCTTCTCCAAAATTGCCTTGATTTCTCTATTTGAGATCTCGACCTGTCCACTAGTTTGAGGGTGATAAGCGGTTGATACCTTGTGGGTTACCCCATACTTTGATAGAAGTGCCTTAAACTTCCGGTTGATGAAATGCGTTCCTCCATCGCTGATGATGATGCGGGGAGTTCCAAATCGTGGAAAGATAGTTCTATTCAAGAACTTTACAACCACCTTGGCGTCGTTAGTGGGAGAAGCAATGGCTTCAACCCATCTAGAGACGTAATCAACTGCAAGGAGAATGTAGAGGTTTCCTCCGGAGGATGGGAAAGGTCCCATGAAGTCAATCCCCCATACATCAAAGATTTCCACTTCTTGGATGTTGTTAAGTGGCATCTCGTTCCTCCTTGACAAGTTCCCTGTCCTTTGGCATGCATCACAAGAAACAACAAAAGATTGCACATCCTTAAATAATGTAGGCCAAAAGAAACCGGAACGCAATACCTTAGCGCATGTTTTATCGGTGCTAGCATGTCCTCCACAAGGAAGTGAATGACAATGCCTTATGACGCTATTAACTTCATCTTCCGGAATGCACCTTCGAAGCATCCCATCCGGTCCGCGCTTGAATAGCAGCGGCTCATCCCAGTAGTAATGTCGTACTTCCTTGAAGAATCTCTTCTTTTGAGAGTACGTCAAACCGGGCGGTATTTCCTGGCAAACAAGATAATTTACAATATCAGCATACCAAGGACCTTTATTATCAGAAAGTTGGTGGAGGGAATGGTCCGCCAACAGTGGGTGAATGTCAGAGAAAGGAGTAAGAAAATTGTTATTCTCAGCAATCTCAGTTGACATCTTCTCGCTGTCGACCTCGGTCGAGGCGCAAAGGCGTTGACCGA
The DNA here is from genome assembly GCA_033239125.1 of Fagopyrum homotropicum. NCBI lineage: Eukaryota > Viridiplantae > Streptophyta > Magnoliopsida > Caryophyllales > Polygonaceae > Fagopyrum > Fagopyrum homotropicum. Next base: position 127,430,728 of record BSWB01000005.1, read on the forward strand.
GGTGTTCTTCAGTCACCTCGCTCAGTCCAGAAAGTGCCTCGGTCGAGGTACTGCTACTGGGTCCGAGGTTGGAGATCTTCGTCTCCTGGATCAGCTTCTCTGTTATAGCTCATGGATCCTCTTCCAGTGCCTTCAAGCTCCGTATATCTGCATCACAAGAAGCATCTATACCTTCCTCCATTAAACTGAAGCTTATGACTCTTTCGAGCGGATCGTTAATAAGGATAGAGCTCACCAATTCTCTTGATTCTTCTTCATCGTAGATGTTGAAGATATCATCAGTTAGTTGCTCCCCTTTCATGGCTGCAAGTAGTGCGAATTCCACCTCATCGCCACCAACGTTGAATTTCAACTTGGCGTTCTTGCAATCCACGTTGCAACCCGAAGTTGCTAGAAATGGCCTCCCGAGAATAATAGGTACTGGATAATCTGCGGGAATGTCAAGTACAACAAAATCTATAGGTAGATAGAAGTTACCTAACTTGACCGGAACGTCTTCCAAGATGCCCACGGGATGGGTAATGGAGCGATCCGCCATGTAAAGTCGAATCTTGACCGGTTTGGGCTCTCCAAGACCGATCTTAGTGCACAACTCCAGCGGGATGATGCTCACACTGGCTCCTAGATCACATAGGGCTTCACAAGTGACATCCCCAACTTGAATGGGAATGCAAAATGAGCCGGGATCTCTTAACTTAGGTGGCATCTTTTCCTTCATGATCTTAATAAGCTCCGAAGATTTAGATGTCATCCTAACTTCACCTACATCCTCCAGCTTCCTCTTCCTTGATAAGATTTCTTTTAAGAACTTCCCATAGGCGGGCATACCTAGAATGGCATCAAGGAAAGGAATATTAATATGTAGCTTATTCATCAAGTCAAGAAACTTACCGAAGTGCTTGTCAAGATGTGCTCTGGCCCTGGACTGGGGGAATGGAAGTGGTGGTTTATATGCAGGAGGTGGAACATAAGTTTCTGTTGTTCCTCCTGCTTTCTGTTGCGCCGCCTCGGTTGGCATCTCGGTCGAGGTGTTCTTCGACTGGGTCTGGACCGAGGTGGTCTGCATCGAGCGAGGTACTGGATCTGCAGTTTTGAGTCCACTCCTCGTCGTTATGGCCATGCACTGGCCCTTAGGGTTAGTTTCCGTCTTTGCTGGAAGCTTCCCTGGATCTCTTGGCGCTTCATTCGCCCTATTAGCAAGTTGTTGTTCGAAGGACTTTTGGGCCCTCGAAAATAAAGTCATAGAATTCTCCATAGCACTAAGCTTGATCAAGATTGCCTCCAGGACTGCGTCTTTCTTTTCCGGCTGAGACGAACTTGATCCTTGCCCTTGGCTCTTCAATGGAGTAGAAGAAGAAGAAGGAGAAGAGAGGAAAGGGTTAGAGGAATCATTAGAGTTGGAGTTTGAATGGTTGTTACCGTGGTTTTGGTTATTCGCCCTCCAGTTGTTGCTATTGGATCCTCTATTGTTGTTGTTGTAGTTGTTTCGGGGTCCGTTGTTGTTGTTACGGTACCCGTTATTGTTGTTGTTGTTCCTTTGCCCTTGCTCTTCCTTCTTAGTTTGAGCCATCAAGAGCTCCTTCAATTGCTTCACGTCGTTCTTCAAGGACGTGAGTTGATTGTTGTTGGGTTGAGTCTCTTGAAAGTTGACTCTTTTAACTCCACCTTCAGCTCCTTGGTGGGTGTACTTCTCCATGTGCAAGGCTTGCTTCTCAATGAAGTCCCAAGCCTCGTCAACCGCCATGTCCATGAATGTACCGGCGGAGAGTAGTTGGAGATTGAACTGGGTGCTTCCGTCCAGCCCTTTGAAGTAGATCTCCAACAACTCGATCTTTGGAATCCCATGATGTGGGCAATCCAAAAGGATATCCTTGAACCGCTCCCAATATTTGGACAAGCTCTCCTTGTCCTTCATGATGGAAAGCGTTGATCTTCCCTCTCATTTCAGCGGTCTTTGAGGGGGGAAAGAATTTGGTCAAGAATTCCGTAGTCATCTCCTCCCATGTGCTAATTTTTCCTGGGGGAAGAGATTGATACCAAGTAAGAGCTCTATCTTTTAAAGAAAAGTAGAAAGGTCTTAGCTTGTAGTTGTTGTTCTCAATTCTGGAAGGTCGCAAGGTTTCCATCAAGATCTCGTAGTTTTGAAGATGTTGATGCGGCGACTCCTTCTCTAGCCCTCCGAATTGGCACTGGCGAATCATGGCTAGAACTTGCGGTCGAAGTTCGTAGTCATGATCTGCTGGATCTCCTAGGTTCACTCCTGGACGCCTCAGTTGTTGGTTAGGGTCCATCCTTTGACCTAGGGTTTGTGGAATTCCTGCAAGAAGAACATCTCGGACTGGCATCCGAGGTGGAAGTACATCGGCCGGGGCGTCGGGTACTGGAATCTGCCTCGGTCGAGGATCAACTACTGGATCTTGCATCGGTCGAAGTAGAATCTGGTTCCGAATGGTAGCAATCTCAGCTTCGATTGCTGCAGTCCTGGTGCGATTCTCCTCTTTCTCTTGCATGAGTTCTTCCTTGCTGAGGCGCAGCAGCTCCTGCGTCTCTCTCAATTGGGCCGCAAGATCGCGATCGTCTTGTTGGGCCATCTTCGCTTCTCTCAAGCGTCTCTTGTATGTCTTTTCTGGTTCGGGATCGTAAGGAACGATTTCCTTCCCAGCGCGGGTTCTTCGCATATACCTAAGAAAGAACCTGAACAAGTCACTCAAGTAGAGTGGTTAGACAAAGCGGGGCAAATGCCCCAAGAGCAAACCGTACCGGCTCGGTCTAGACCAAGTCCCCAGCAACGGCGCCAAAAACTTGTTCGCTCCAAACGGTGTGTGCAAGCTTTAAATTTATAACCCTAGACTTAAGCTTAAAACAAGGATGCGAACCCGCAGTGTACGGGTCAATCGTAGTAAAAGCAAGAAAATTCCAGGGGTCGATCACAGGGACTCGGTGAAACAAAGTCAACACAGTATGCTACGTTAGTTCTAACCACAAGAGCGATTAACACAATCAAAGATGAATAAGATGTCAAATAAAGCAAGCATGTAATTCTAGGGATTAAAGCATCTAGTTGTGGTTCCAACTCAAGATCTATAGATAAGTGGACAAAGCTGAGATTTTTGCGTGGGGAAGGTGTTACTAAATGGAGTAGATCACCGGGTAAGTCTCACTACACACTAATCCTAAACCGCAACTCCTATTACCGGGTAAGTCTCAAGGAATTAAGATAAAGAACTATAACCTCAAACTAACACACCATCTAAGGGGATAGAATCAACCTTTACCGGGTAAGTCTCAGGCTAACTCTCGAAGATGGGATGGAAGCACACTCAAACCCCAATAAAGGATAAACCTTTATTACCTACACTTATGATCGTTGATACACAAACTAAGGAATTACCGGGTAAGTCTCATCCTAAGCTTGCTTTGAACCAGGAAGGTGTAATAAGAATAGGATTTGGCACACTCTAACACTTAACTCTCAGTTACGAATCAAATAAGTCACCTCGGTCAGAAGAATTCCACCCCGGCCGAGATGTTCATCAACCGAACGAGATGCTTAGGGTTAAGATTAAAGACTCGAACTTTCAGGATCCTATTGGAATCTAAGATTATTCTATCATTGTTTTTCCCACAACCTTCAGCCAATCACCCTAGAATCACACAAGGAAATTAGCCACTCATCATCATAATGAAAGTATTAAAATATATAGGAAGAAGGTGAATATTTGAACAAAGAAGAATTTAATGAAAAGACTTCAATAACTGAACCAAATATCACAACAAAGCGTTCCTTGGATAGCAATCCAAAAAGACAAGACAACAATTGAGGGAATTGAAGACAATCTTACAAAACCCTTCAATAAAGCTATAAAAGCTATGAACTTCAATCTTCCTTCAACCTTCAAAAAGGTTCTTCAAATCTCCCAACTTGGAGTAGGCTGCTGCTGCGTATTTTTCGGTGTAAGCCGGCTCTAAGCACTCTTTGATTTGTGGAAAATCCAACCCTTTTTATAGGAAAATAACCCTCCAAAGATAATAAATCTTAGAAAGATATTCTCCCATAAATATAGGTAAAATATATGATTCTGCATATCTCCTTCCTTCCAAGAGCTCAGCCCAAAAATATAAGATTACTTTCCAAGTTTAAAAGATCTCAGCCAAGAATAAAATATTCTTGCCGCGTCCTAGGTTTTCGCCTCGGTCGAGTCGGCGTCTCTGGATCACCTCGGTCGAGATGAATCTCTGGTCAACCGAGGTGAGTCACAACTGAATGTGAAATCTCTCAAAACTGGCCCAAAGTAAATCCTTAATCCATGGCTATGCTTCCTGGATGTAGCTCCAAATGACTCTTGACTTCTTTTGCTCCTTTTTGATGCAAAACGTACCATATTACCTGCAATTACAACGAAACTAGGTGTAGACCTCGATTCTTGCAAAGGTAGATGAAATGGCAGTAAAATCACATAATGTACATACAAACATGCAGATTATTGAAGATAAAACGTTCAAACAAACCCCAAAATATAGACTATAATTCATGCTATCAACCCATCTCAGTACCCGTACGTGCCACCACCACCACCACCGGATCGGGAATAGATGCTTGAGAGCTTGCAAGATTTTCTCTATTTATTTATTATGCAGCTCAGCTTTATCCGGTGAGTACTTTGTTTCTTTAGACTTATTTTGACCCATTCGGACAATGTATCCCAAGTATGGGGTATTTGGATGTACTTATATGACTTATGTGGATGTATGACTCGACTCTATTTGGATATTATTGTCTTATTTATGCTCTATGTGCTTATCTGAGATTACATGCATGCATACAGGTTATTTGATTTAGAAAAACGTCAAAAACTGGTTTGAAAAAAAAATTTTATGACCTCGACCGAAGTGATTCTGACCAATCGAGGTACTTCACCTCGGTTGACTTAGAACATCTCGACCGAGGTGGTTTAACTGGAACAGTTTTCGAAACTATTTTTGTGCTTCTTATCTGGATATGACCTCAGTGATGATTTTGTTTGCTGACTGGTTTTGAAATCTTTTTATGTTTGAAAGATTTTATGATATGTTTAAGTTGCTAAGTGCTTTGTTTGAAATTTTGGCATGTTTAATACTTTGTTTTTATCAAAATTATGTTGAATTTGAAAGTTGACACCACATGATGAGTTCTCTCACTTTCTTCCTGGGAAGACCAAGGCAATTCATTCTCTTCTCTTCTTCTTCTTCTTGATCATGCTTAGCCCTTCATATATATTTTTTCCTTCCTTTACCTATCTGGATATTTGGAAGCAAGCAAAAAGAAAAGCAAGTGAAAGAAAAGTTGAGATGTTGGCTGAAAGTTTAGAAAGAAACAAATAGGTTTGGGGAAGTCAATCATGATGATGAGTAACTCGGCACCATTCACATAGCCGGGTGTTTGTGTCTTGACAAAGTCAGATTGAGCGATATTCCTAACGGGTCATGGTATGTGCATCAAGGGTTTGAGACATCTCGAGAAATTGATGATTGTTGATCTCCCAGGCTTCGGTAATTGTGCACATCTGTCCATGCATCCCAAAAAGTAAAAAAAAAAAGAAAAAAATAAGCAAAGCTTATTGGTTGAAGATGTTGAAGTTCAAAACAAGTGAAGTGAAGATTCCTTTTCCCGGATTCTAGCACCACATTCCCTATACACATCCCACCCTCACATGTTTCTTGACCTTTCTTTTGGAAAGCCATTGAGACCTCGAGCTTGTTGATTGACTTGGTGGTTTAAACTGGATTATACATGATTAATTTCGATGATTATGATTTATTATGCATTCTATGATTTTATGCAAAGATGAACAACTTTCTTATATTTATAAAATGTTTTGAGCATGTTTTGATTTTAAATTCCATGAAGCATTCTCTTAGAGTGATCTATGATTGTAGCACACGATTAAAATGTTTTGAAAGACTTTTTCATTGATCTTTATGACTTATAATCCATTCTATCTTGTATCTAATATTTGGAACTTGCTTGGGGACAAGCAAGGGCTAAGTATGGGGTATTTTGATAGCATGAATTATAGTCTATATTTTGGGACCTGTTTAGACGTTTTATCTTCAATAATCTGCATGTTTGGATGTATATTATGTGATTATATTGTCATTTCATCTACCTTTGCGAGAATAGAGGTCTACACCAAGTTTCGTTGTAATTGTAGGTAAAATGGCACGTTTTGCATCAAAATGGAGCTAAAGGAGCTAAGGAGTCATTGGAACTACATTCAGGAGGAAGGAAGAATCCAGGAATCATGGAAATGGATTAAAGATCTACTTTGGACCAGATTTGAGAGATTTCACATTCACTTTAGAGTCACCTCGGTCAGCTTCAGTACCATCTCGAGCGAGGTGATCCAGAGGAGCTACTCGACCGAGGCGAACACCTTGGACGCGGCGAGAGATATATTTTATTCTTGGCTGAGATCTTTTATTTTTGGAAAGAGGATCTTATATTTTCAGGCTGGATTCCTGGAAGGAAGAATATCTTGGCTGAAATCTTGGCTGAGATCTTTTATTTATGGAAAATATCTTTCTAAGATCTTTTATCTTTGGAAGGTAATTTTCCTATAAAAAGGGTTGGATTTTCCACAAATTCAATGGTGCTTGGACACCGGCTAGATCCGCATTACAGCTGGGAGATTTGAAGAACCTTTTTGAAGGTTGAACGAAGATTGAAGGAAGAAAGTTGATAGCTTTTATAGCTTTTGTGAAGGGTTTTGTAAGACTTTCTTAGATTCCCTTCTTTGTTGATTGTCTTATTGGATTGTGATCCAAGGAACGCTTATTTGTTTAATAATTGATTTAGTTATTGAAGCCTTTTTCTTAAGGTTTTTGTGTTCAATTATTCACCTTCTTCCCTTATACTTGATTATTGCATTCATGATGATGAGTGGCTAATTTCCTTGTGTGATTCTAGGGTGATTGGCTGAAGGTTGTGGGAAAAACAATGATAGAATAATCTTAATCACAGTAGGACCCTGAAAGCTCGAGTCTTTATCCTTAACCCTAGAACATTTCGCTCAGTCGATGAACATCTCGGCCGGGGTGGAATTCGTCTGACCGAGGTGACCTTTCTGATCCGAAACTGAGAGTTAAGTGTTAGAGTTTGCCAAATCCTATTCTTATTACACCTTTCCTGGTTCAATGCAAGCCTAGGATGAGACTTACCCGGTAATTCCTTTGTTTGTTTACTCAAGATCATAAGTGTAGGTAATAAAGGTTTATCCTTTATTGGGGTTTGAGTGTGCTTTCATTCCATCTTTGTGAGTTAGCCTGAGACTTACCCGGTAAAGGTTAATTCTATTCCCTTAGTTGGAGTGTTGGTTTGAGGATATAGTTTTTTTCCTTAATTCCTTGAGACTTACCCGGTAATATGAGTTACGGTTTGGGATTAGTGAGTAGTGAAACTTACCCGGTGATCTATTCCACTTTAGTAACACCTTCCCTTTGCAAAAATCTCAGCTTTGTCCGCTTATCTTTAGATCTTGAGTTGGAACCACAACTAGATGCTTTAATCCCTAGAATTGCATATTTCCTTAATTGACTTTTATCATCTTTGATTGTTTTAATCACTTTTATGGTTAGTAATTACATAGACAACCTACACCTGCTTTGTTTCACTAAGTCCCTGTGATCGACCCCTGGAATTTCTTGCTTTTTACTACGATTGACCCATACACTGCTGGTTCGCATCCTTGTTTTAAGCTTACATCTAGGGTTATAAATTTAAAGCTTGCACACACCGTTTGGAGCGAACAGTAAGAAACAAAGAGTGTCTCTGCTAAGAGGAAGTCAAACAACTCAAAAGATGTCAGCATATCATCAATCATAGTAAGAGAAATGAGTAAAGAATCATAGTCATTCAAACCGCTCAAGGGTAATGTGTTTACTCTCAAACTCACTTGATGTGTTTGTGATATAACAATAAACTCTCAACCTCAGCAAACATTCATAGGCCTAACCATAGGGTTGTCAAGGGATTCTCTAACTCCACCACCTTTCAAATGAAACTAATATCAAAGAAAAATATCATGAGGTCTTTATTAAAGGTGTAATAAAGATTTGAGACATGAAAAAGTGATGTTGGTAGGGAAAAGTGATGTTGGTAGGCCAAAAGAGTAAGTCAAAATGAAAAATTGTATCCGGGATATTGTATCTTTGTAACTTGAAACTCCTTCAAGGCATTGTCACTTCCCACTTTTCTTCATAACTTGTACTTCTTCATGAACCATAGCACTTTGAACTTTGTAGCACTTGATCTCTCTTTCAGGAATAATATGTTGCTTCACTTTAAAACCAATAACAATTTATTTGTTGCTACATATTTGGCGGAAACTTTTTGTCCTCTCCACCAAACATGGAAAGATCTTCAATAATAGCAATATGCATCCAAACTTGCGCTTTAACTTCTTGAATTTACTTTCATACGTCAGAGATACCCAATACTTGATTTATTCATTCTCCACTCTCTTCACAACCCCGAATAAGGTCAAATGAAGCTAAACATGATTGTGAATCTTTTTGAGGAGCACCAAAGAAGTGATAATAGAAGGCAAGAAGTGGCTAATGGAAGGGAATATAAAGGTGGGAAAAGTCACATATACTTATCAAAAAGGGCTTCAATCATTTAAATATCAATGTAAAAATAATTAAATGAGTGTGTAGTTTGAAAGAGAGTCAATAAAAAGTTCTATAAGATTATAAACATGTTGGAGATCACTCACATAATAAGAAAGAAAGAACACTTGAAAATGCATGTTCAAAGGCTAGAGCGCTCATAAGGGTTATGTTTGGGTAAGCTAATCATCAATAATCATCCAAAAACTCATGTGCCTAAACAATAACAAGATCTAGAAATCCAAAGAATTGTTGGCAAATCAAGAGTAATAGAATGACATATTCCAATTTCTAGAAGTAATAATGATGAGAATCGACTCAATCTACACTAAATGTAATATTTTTGTGATTTTGTGTTTATGAATGCACGTGGAAAGGTGAAAGACTCAATAAAAAGGAAAATTCAAAATAATAAACGTGTGAAATGAAAGAGAAACATGAAATACAAATGTGAGTAAAGCACCTCATACTTAAACTACACATCGTCCTAGATGAGCAAAAAGAAGTAAAAAGAAGAAGGTACTCAAGAAGCAATGCAATCGAAGTTGTGATAGAGGAAAGGTGTTAGAAAGGTGGAATGATGTGGAGGCTTCTTGAAGTCCACGTTGTTTATCCTTAGACCCTTCGAACATCCCTACACAAGACATACACAACATTTGTCATCTAGAAAAGGGAAATAACAAAAGCAAATGATATAAGCAAATGACAAAAAGGAAAAAAGGAAAAATCAAATCCATGGGTTGCCTCGCATGCAGATCTTTTTTTTTTGTCAATATCTCGACCATATGGATCACTGTGTAGGGGGGGACCTTCACCACCACGAATGGAGGTGTATGCAAGGTGCGCATCAGTAGAATGTTCGCCCCTAGAGGTGTGTGCAAATAAGTCTTAAATTTATAAAACTAGAATCAAGCAAGCGAACCCGCAGTGTACGGATCGACGTAGTTAAGCAAGAATTCCAGAGTATCGAACACAGGGATTTGGGTGGGAACAAATTCAGTTGCAGGTTTTCAAGCGAGTAAATATGAAAGCTTTGCAAATTATTGGGAAAACAACAATCCTAAAGATCCAAGTATCCAGCTGTGGCAATCGATTCAAGATATACTAATGATATAAAGACAGAGTTGAGATATGCGAAGGTATGCTAATGTAAGGTAATCGTACGGTGAAGTTCCAAAAACCTTATATGACTCATCTACAAGAAACTCTCTATACAGGTTGTTGAGGCTCAATATAGAAAGGATCTAAAGGTAAGAATTAATGTCAGATACCCAAACTTGTAATCTAAAGGTCAAGACTAACTTAGCCGATTACGGTTGTGACACTCACAATCGAGGTAGAGGTTGTTGAGGCTTCACTACCACCTAGAAAAGACAAGTCTAGACTAAGTTAAAGCAAATCTTTAACTTTGGACTAAAGTAAAAGCAGGTTCGTAAACTTAAGGGAAATTACGGGTGGATCTTGAGATTCCACGGTCGTGGAACTCAAGAACAAACAGTGATTTAGGGTTCGTCGACGATTCTCTCTAACTCTCAGGGTCTAATCTGTTTACGATCAATCTATCATCATCTAAGCCACAACTATCAACCCTTCACCTTAGAATTGTTAAGGGTTTTTAGCCAATAACCGTCATGTTGATATCAATTCAAGGATTAAAAGATAGAAAGATGAAAACTTCCGAAAACTTTCAATAATCTTCAAACCAATCTTAAAGTCACAATCGAGAACAAATATTGTCAATGGATTCAGAATAAAACAAACAATCACAATCTTAGGAAAGAGGGGAGAACGGGATGTCAATCCGTTTTCCGAATCAAACCTAAATAAGAAGAGAAATCTTCTTGCAACAATCTTCCAAAAGCTTCGATCTTCCGCCAATCCGGAGATCTCAAGAGCAATCTCCACCAAAAGTGCGAGATTAGGGCAAATCCCCGATGTGAACTTCGATCTCCAATGAGATGTCAATGATTCCAAGCAAGGGCTTAAACGGCGTTGAAATTCTCTCAGCGGAGATGAAGCGTGAATTGCCAAAACTCCCTAAGCGAAGATCAATGCCCTAAGCGAAGATGACGGAATCTTACTTTGTCCGTCTTTTTATAGGGCGCGATAAAATATCGGCCCGGCCCAATCTTCAAAAGATCGTGGCTTCAAGATATGGCAAAAAAGATCGCCAAGATCACGGTCGTGGAAGATTCCACGACCGTAATTTAGAGCGTGGAATGTGTCACGGTTTGAACCATAGATTCCACGGCCGTAATATCCTCTGGAATGAACCACGTTTCCTGGCTATGGTTCCACGGCCGTGGAACTGAACGTGGTTTGTAGTACGGTCGTATTTTAGAGCGTGGTTTAGGGCAAGAACGTGATTCTTCCCTAGCCTCGTGCATTACTCAAGCTGGACTCCAATTTGCTCCTAAGAATGTCCTTAATCCATGGACATACTCAATCAACTCTTCTTTACTCGATTTTGTTCGGAAAAGACTCTTGATCACCTATAATCAACACAAAGCTAGTGTAGACATCCATATCGACAATATAGGCAATACTAGCTCACATATGAAACGATGCTCAATCAAAGACTATCAATATGAATCAAATGCGTTTAGAAAACGTGCCTAAAATATCACAATATTTCATGCTAACAAATAACCCCATACTTAACACTTGCTTGTCCCTAAGCAAGGTCTTTCAAAAAGCTTTAAACAAAAGTTAGGATGAAATATGTGTACCTTCTTTTGGATGAATGTGCCTTCTAAAGAATAGATCATTCTCAAACCTTGCTTCAATCGTTTATTAGACTTTCATACAATTAATCAAAGGGTAAAGAGTAAAGAAAATTCATGAATTAATCAAACTTCTAAACAAGCATCATAACCTTCAAACATTATCAAAATCAATCATAAGAAACTTCAATTTAGATCACCAAGTCATATAACATTCTTTTGATCTTAAGGACTTCCAAAGAAAAGGTCTAGAATATGGAAGGGAAGGAAAAACTTTTAGGGAATGTGGTGCATATATCCGGGAAAGTGGACAACTACCTTCTTCTTCTTTTGCGGTTTCCGCAACACTTCAACTTAGAGCTTCGCTCTCTTCTTTTCATTTTTCGACTTTACTTTTGGAGTTATGGACAGAGGTGCACAAAAACCGAAGCCTAGGAGATCGGCGTTTCTCAATTTTCATGAGATGCCTCAAACCCTTAGCGCACATACCATAATCCGCTAGGAATATCGCTCAATCCGACTTTGGCAAGACACAAATACCCGGCTATGTGAATGGTGCCGAGTTACTCATCGTCATGATTGACTTCCCCAAACCTACAATTTCTTTCTATTCTTTTGATTGCAAATAATTGCTCTCATGGCCCTCCCACATCAAACATGCCTTTTTCATTCACTTCTCCAAATTCCCGGATAGGTAAAGGAGGTCAATATTTCAATGAGGAGCTAAAATGATCAAAGAAAGAAGAAAGAAAAATCGAATTGCCTTAATCATCTCAACAAGAAGTATAAGAACTTATAGTGTGATTTCAACTTCAATTCCTCAACATGATTTAGGTAACATTCATCACATTATGAAACTTGCAAAAGAGGTAAAATACATTCATTCAAATTCTTTTCGATTCACAATTCTTTTAAGCATGCAATTATCATCAAACTTAATTCACAAGTAGTGATTATCATAGAAATCATCTCAATTCATTAGAAGCACAAAATTTTTCAAAATTTTTCAATTTTTATGGTTTTTCAAGTTCTTTTTCATGCAATGCGATAATGAAACATGCAACAATATAATGAACATGCAATGATAGTCTCGAATGAAAGCAAGCATAGTAAGTAGAGTTATTACAAACTTTTAGTACATCCTACCCCATACTTAGGACGAACATTGTCCCTAATGTTCAAAAGAAAGAGAGAAAAGAGGGAAAAGAAAAAGAAACTCACAAAGTGGTGGCGGGAATCTCTAAAACGAACGGTCATGCATCAAATCACTGCGGCGGTGGTGGAGGCGGGAATGGAGAAAAGCTCGGATCATAGAACCGCCCAAACTGTTGGCGGTAGACGTCCCTCATCATGTGGTCAAGGTCGTCTAAACGTCCGTCTCTAGCATCCGCCCGGATCTCCAGCGCTCCTACTCTCTCTGAAAGTCCGGTAGCCCAATCCGGCATCTGCTCGTACCATCCCGGGGCCTGACTGTACCATGCTGGGGCGTCGGATGGTGCTGGTGCTGGTGGAGGTGCTGCTGGCTGCTCGGTGGACCAAGGAGGGGGTACGCCATACCATGCGGGAGGTGTGGTCATCCACGTGGGCCTCTCACTCACGCTAGCGCGGCGAGATGACGAGCCTGAAGCTCTAGCTGGACGTGGTGAACGTCTAGGTGCATCGGGGGTCGCCTCCGGCTGATCCGGAAACGTGCCAAACTCCTCCTCAGCTACTCCTCCACTCTCGAACTGGTCTCCCATATCCTCCTCCTCGACAACCGGTGGTGGGACATAAGGGGGAGCTGCTATCCTGTTCGCATGCATGGCAGCGAACGTCTCCTTCCAATTATGGCATCCCGCCATAATGGAATACTCCGGCAGCCACTCTATACCCCTACCCGTCCTACTCTCCCAAGGCATGCCCGCATAAGGCGGACCTCTATGTGTGGGGAAGATGAGACCCCTAACCATGAAAGCATGTAGCCCTAAAGGTACGGCCAGTATGCGGGTGCAAGCAGAAAAGTCGACACCAAAACTCCTAGCAATGTGGGTAACTATCCCACCATATCTGATGTTCCCCTTCTTCTTGTTCTTGAGCTTGCTCATCGTAGCAGCCAAGAGAGTAGCACAATCAACCCGGCATCCATAAAGCATGCAGTAAAGCAAGAATAGCTCATCCGTCTTGATCTTTTGGGGCGTCTCCGTCCTAGGAAAAAGACACTCCGAAAGAACACGGTGAGCTATCTTCAAGGCTAGATGGTACATCAATCTAGCCTTGGTGTCAGCGGGCTGCCAGCGGTCCTCGCTAGCGTAAATCATAGCCACCTCCTCCCAAAAGTCCTTGGGGTAAACACCACTCGGAAATCGACCATTAAAGGTCTCATGGAATCCGAAAATGGTTCCAAACTCACGGATACTCAACTGATAATCTCTCTCCATAAGGCGGAAAGAGACGGTCCTGTCTACGTGGTTGTGCTCAAAGGATGTCACAACCTCCCGTGTAATCTCCTCATATGCGTCTTCACGAATATTCGTGAAGACAAGTAATCCGGCTCTATCCAAGAGCCATGTAAGATCATCCACTATGTTGAGAGGAAGTAGATTCTCCAACAACAAATATCTAGGGCCAATCACTACCCTCTCCTTGATCCTATCAAGTGCAACAAGATGATCGTCGTGTATGGTCGGGACTCTAGGGTGAGGGGGTGAAGATGGAGGTGAAGGTGAGGATGGAGGTGAAGGTGAAGAGGGTGGTGGTGCCCTAGAGGATGAGGAGGAGGAGGGATTACCCTTCCTCTTCTTATTCTGCTCATTCTTCTTCTCTTTTATCATCCCTGAAACTCTTCTCACGAAATCCATTCTGCTCAAAATTACGGTCTGTTCTTCAGCAAACCACGGCCAAAATTTACCCAGAGACCGTGATTCGTCTCAGAAAATCACAAATCTCAGCAAATCCACAATCAATCTCCACAATAGGCAGTCCTAGTCTAATTTCCTCAATTCTCAATCAGTTCTTCCTAAAAATCTCTAACAAAAACAACCGAATCAGCAAGAATCAAGAAGGGAAAAGAAAACCTCTTTTTCGGATTGAAAAATCCGAAATGCGCGTTTGTTGGTGAATTTCCGTTCGATTCGTCGCTTGGATCTTGTTTGTGGTTGAATTTGCTGCTGTTTGGGAAGAAGAATCGTTGAAAACGATTAGGAAACGAAGATTTGAGAGGGGGTCGTGGTGTTTTGGCACTTAGGTCGTGGAAAGAGGGGTTTTTTGGGATGAATTTGTGAAGAATGTGGCTTATATAGTTGCAGGCAAAATTTTGAAAATCACGGTCTGTCGGGGTGTTCCACGGCCGTGGAAGTGTACGGAACCGTGGTTTTGGTGATTTTTCAGAGGCTTTTGGAAATTACGGCCACTGTAGCTTTGACGACCGTAATTTAGACCGTGGAACCCTCTGTAAAGCTCCAAAGTCCAAATTTCGTCACTCTTCTTCAGCATTATCCTCTCCTTTCCCTTTTTCATTGATCCTACATCCAAAAACACGAACATACCGGAAGACATCGAGGCAAAAACAAAGCAAAAACGTCTATACTAAACTAATCTATGAATCGAAAATAAAAACAAAAATGCAATACCTTGGGTTGCCTCCCAAGAAGCGCTTGGTTTAAGGTCCGTAGCTAGACCAATCTCGCACTTATTCGAGTGCGGTAGGCGCAAACTCCTCAGTTTGGAGTTCCGGCGTGTACTTCTTGAGTCGTTGGCCGTTCACCTTAAAACTTCCGCTCGCTTCACCCCATACTTCAACTGCACCATGGGGGAAAATACGGTTAATTAGAAAAGGTCCGGTCCAACGGGATTTAAGCTTACCTGGAAAGAGCCGAAGTCTTGAATTGAAGAGGAGAACTTGATCTCCTTCTTTGAAGTCCTTTGGAATGATATGCTTATCATGCCAACGCTTCACTCTCTCTTTGTAGATCTTAGCGTTTTCATAAGCGTTCAAGCGGAGTTCATCCAGCTCATTGATGTCTAGGAGACGCTTCTCTCCTGCTTCTTTCATGCCGAAATTCAGCCACTTGATAGCCCAAAACGCTTTGTGCTCCAACTCTACCGGCAAGTGACAAGACTTCCCATACACAAGGTTGTATAGTGTGGTTCCTATGGGAGTCTTGTACGCAGTCCGGTACGCCCATAATGCATCATCTAGCTTCAAGGACCAATCCTTCCTAGTCCTTGAAACCGTCTTCTCTAGAATTCCTTTGATCTCCCTATTTGAGATCTCAACTCCACTTGTTTGTGGATGGTAAGGGGTAGCGATCTTGTGAGTAACCCCATACTTAGCTAGAAGAGCTTCAAAACGGCGGGCTATGAAGTGAGAACCTCCATCACTAATGATCGTCCTTGGCGTCCCAAATCGCGGGAAGATGGTCTTTTTGAAGAACTTAACCACCACCATGGCATCATTGGTGGGAGAGGCAATTGCTTCCACCCATCTAGAAACGTAGTCTACCGCCAATAGTATGTATTGGTTTCCACAAGAAGATGGGAATGGCCCCATGAAATCGACTCCCCAAACGTCGAAAATCTCCACCTCTTGGATGTTGTTGAGGGGCATCTCGTTCCTTCTAGAAATATTGCCTGTTCTTTGACAAGCATCGCAGCAAGAGACAAAGGATTGCACATCTCTAAATAAAGTAGGCCAAAAGAATCCAGATTGCAATACCTTTGCGCTAGTCTTGTTCGAACTAGCGTGTCCTCCACAAGGTAGTGAATGACAATGACGGATGACACTTTGCATCTCATCTTCCGGCACACATCGCCGAATGATGCCAACCGGACCTCTCTTAAAGAGGAGAGGCTTGTTCCAATAGTATTCCCGGACATCCTTGAAGAACTTCTTCCTTTCTGCGTAGGATAGTCCGGGTGGTATCTCCTGGCAAACCAAATAGTTAACAAAATCAGCAAACCATGGTTCGTTACCTTTGGAGATCACGTTGATGCACTCCTCTATGATATGTAGGTGTTCGTCCGGGAAGGAGTCATCAATAGGTAGATGGTCGTCCTCTAGATGTGTTAGACGACTCAAATGATCCGCAACAGAAATTTCTGAACCTTTCTTGTCGCGGATCTCAAGATCGAATTCTTGTAGGAGAAGAATCCATCTAATCAGCCTTGGTTTCGCATCTTTCTTCACAAGGAGGTACCGGATCGCAGCATGATCCGTGTAGACAATCACCTTTGCACCTACAAGATAAGAGCGAAACTTGTCAATAGCATAGACAATGGCTAAAAACTCTTTCTCGGTAGTGGCGTAGTTGAGCTGCGCTTCATCTAGCGTCTTGCTAGCATAGTATATGGCATGGGTTCGCCCTTCCTTTCGTTGTCCAAGAACAGCTCCAATAGCTGCGTCACTAGCGTCGCACATAATCTCAAAGGGTAGAGTCCAATCCTGAGGTTGGATAATAGGTGCTGAGATTAGAGCTTGCCGAATGGTGTTGAACGCATCTAAACATTCCTGTGAAAACTCAAAAACCGCATCCTTCATCAATAGATTAGTGAGAGGTTTTGATATCTTAGAAAAGTCCTTGATGAAACGTCTATAAAATCCAGCATGTCCTAGGAAACTTCTTATCCCTTTCACCGAAATTGGGGGAGGAAGTTTCTCTATGGTCTCTATCTTAGCTTTGTCTACTTCTATCCCTCTACTAGAGACTAAGTGACCTAATACAATTCCTTCCTTAACCATGAATTGACACTTCTCCCAATTAAGAACTAGGTTAGTGTCTTCACACCTTTGCAAAACAAGAGAAAGGTTAGAAAGGCAATCGTTAAAAGAGGAACCGTATACGGAGAAGTCGTCCATGAAGACTTCCATGATTTCCTCTACATATTCGGAGAAGATGGCCATCATGCACCGTTGGAAGGTGGCTGGGGCGTTGCAAAGCCCGAACGGCATTCTCCTATAAGCGAACGTACCCCATGGGCACGTGAATGTGGTCTTCTCCTGATCGTCCGGATGTATCGGAATCTGAAAGAAACCACTATAGCCGTCAAGGTAGCAAAAATGTGAATGTTGCGCTAACCTTTCAAGCATTTGATCAATGAATGGCAATGGAAAATGATCCTTCCGCGTTGCGTTGTTGAGCTTGCGGTAGTCTATGCACATCTGCCATCCAGTCACGGTTCGGGTAGGAATGAGTTCGTTGTTCTTGTTGGTGATGACCGTCATTCCTCCCTTTTTCGGAACTACTTGAACTGGACTCACCCACTTACTATCGGAGATAGGATAGATGATACCTGCATCAAGAAGTTTAAGAATTTCCTTCTTGACAACCTCTTTCATGGTCGGATTCAACCGCCTTTGAGGTTGTCTCGAAGTTCTAAAGTCTTCCTCCATTAGTATCTTATGCATGCATAGGGAGGGTTTAATTCCTACTAAGTCCTCAATAGTATTATAGCCTATAGCTTTCCTATGTTTCCTAAGGACAATCATGAGCTGTTCATGTTCATCTATGCTTAGATCAGAACTAACAATAACCGGAAAGGTAGAATTAGATCCTAGAAAAGCGTACCTTAGATGAGTAGGGAGTGGTTTGAGTTCCATTGCTTTCGGAGCTTCCAACGATCCTTGAGAAGCATCCGACGTTTCCTTAGAAGTTTCTAAGGGTGATGAGTGTGTGGGAGAAGAATCAGAAGAAGTTGAAGAATTGTTTCGGTTACTCTCTTCCACGGCCAAAATTACGGGTGGATCTTGTCCTCCACGGCCGTGGTTTAGGGCGTGGAAGGGAAATGCGGTTGTCACATGTTCTCCACGGCCGTATAATCCCCTGGAATGAGGCATGTTTTTGGTTGTGGAATCCACGGTCGTGGAATACAGGGTATGACCGTGGATTCTGACATTCTCAGCCTCATCGTGGAGTTTCTCAAACTCCTCTTCATGCATCTCTTCTTGTGCATCCAAGGCTTCAATTGCCTCATTGCACTTCTCTTCTTCCCCTATATTGGTTAGACTCATAGTGATAACTTTTTGCAAAGGATCGTTAAAGAGAATCGCACTTACCTCCTTCCTAGACAAACCTTCTTCATCTTGGATATCGTAAATATCCTCATCAAAGATCGGCTCCTTCAATAGAGTGGAAAGAACGAACTCTACTTTTTCTTCTCCTATGTCAAAAGCGAGTCTACCATTCTTGCAATCGACTATGCAGCCGGAAGTTGCAAGAAACGGTCTTCCGAGTATGATCGGGACCGGACTATCTGCAGGAATGTCAAGCACGACAAAATCAATGGGAACAAAGAATTTACCTAGCTTGACCGGGACGTCTTCTACAATACCGACGGGGCGAGTGATGGATCGATCCGCCATGTACAACGTCATCTTCACCGGTTTAGGGTCGCCTAAACCGATCTTCCTACACAATGCAAGTGGTATGATGCTCACACTTGCTCCTAAGTCACATAAAGCGTCATATGTGACATCTCCCACTCCAATGGGAATGCAAAATGACCCCGGATCCTTCAGCTTTGGGGGCATTTTCTCCTTCATGGTCTTGATGAGGTCCGAAGAATCCGAACTCATCTTGACCTCGCCGAAGTCTTCTAGCTTCCTCTTGTTGGAGAGGAGCTCCTTCAAGAACTTGCCATAAGCCGGCATACCTACAATAGCATCAATAAATGGTATATTAATATGCAGCTTGCTCATGAGTTCTATGAACTTACCGGATTGCTTGTCTAGGCGCGCTCGCGCTCTAGATTGAGGGAATGGAAGAGGAGGTTTGTAAGCTGGAGGAGGAACGTAGATGTCTTCCTTCTCCTTCCCCTTCTCCTTGTCCTTCTCTACGGGGACTTCAACGAACGTAGGCTGCGGATCGGTGGTTGTCACTCCGCTCCTAGTTGTAATTGCCATTACCCTTCCCTTAGGGTTGTCCTCCGTCTTTCCTGGAAGCTTCCCTTGATTCCTAGGAACTTCCTCCGCATGGTTGAACATTTGATTTTCCAAAACTTTTCGAGCTTTGTCAACCTTGGAAATTTGGTCATCAACCTTAATGATGCGGTTCTCCAATCCTTGAAGCTTTCCCAGAATTGTTTCCAATATGGGATCGGGCTTCTCCTTCCCCGAAGTGTTTCCTCCATTAGATGATTGCCCCTGGCTTTTCAAAGGAGTAGAGGAAGAGGAAGGTGGAGTTAGTGAATTTGAGTTGGAAGGATAAGAGTTACCGGAATTTTGTTGATTGGAGCGCCAATTGTTGTTGTTTGAACCCCTATTGTTGTTCCAATCGTTGTTTCGGTTGTTGTTGTTTCCATTCCAATTGTTATTCCGGTTATTGTTCCGGTTATTGTTGTTGCCGCCATTGTTGTTGCCCAAATAACCAACATCCTTCCCTTGTTGCTTTGGGAAGTTGGTCTTGATAGCCTTCTTCAACTCTTTGATCTCATTGTTGAGGGAGAAAATCTGATTTTGAGCTTCGTGTGTGAGCTTTGCTCCTTGCTCCACACGATTTCCCTCCACTTTCCGGTGGGAATACTTCTCTATGAATCTTGCTTGCTTCTCAATGAAGTCCCAAGCGTCATCTTCTCTCATGTCCATGAACGTTCCACATGAGAGGGATTGGAGGTTGAATTGTGTTCCCGCATCCAGCCCCTTGTAGTAAATCTCCAGCAAGGCAAGTTTGGATATGCCATGATGAGGGTAATCCAAGAGCAAATCCTGAAACCTTTCTCAAGATTGAAACAAACTTTCGTTAGGTCTCATGGAAAAAGCATTAATCTTACCTCTAAGTTCCGCCGTTTTGGATGGCGGAAAGAATTTGGTGAGGAACTCCGCGGAAAGGTCTTCCCACGTATCTAGTTTCCCACTAGGAAGAGCTTGGTACCAAGACAACGCTTTCCCCTTCAAGGAGAAGAAGAAAGGTTTAAGCTTATAGCTGTTGGTAGTAGCACTCTTCGGTCTCATTGTCTCCATCATACACTCGAAGTTTTGCAAGTGTTGGTGTGGAGATTCGGCGCTTGTCCCGCCAAATTGGTTTTGACGAACAAGAGTAATGACTTGAGGGTTGAAGCTGAACCCTTGCACATCTTCAGCATCGAAATTCACGCCCAAGCGGCGTGGTTGTTGTGTTGGATCCATCCGCTGGCCAAGAGTTCTCGGCTCATTATCTACACGTTCGATCCTCACATTCCTAGGCGGAATGCGGCGATTAGCAGCTCCTTGTGGATGGAAAGGATTTACATTGATCGTGGGATCAATCTCCTCTAGCGGTGGCATGGAAGAATCACTATCATCAGCGAATGAGTGACTTTTTCTTCTAGACCTTGATGCTTTCCTTGAGGTTTTCTTGCTTCCTTTATTCTTAAGGTCGCTCATCTCTATCCTCATTTGGAAGATCATGTCTTGTAGATTGTTAACTTGAGATTGATGACGATCCATCTCATCTCGGCGGAGGGTCTCATTCCATTGGAGTTGAGCTTCCTTCTCCGCCAACTCCGCTTGAAGATCACGTTCATGTTCTTCAGCCATCTTCTTTTCCTTGCGCTTTTGCCTTAAAGTTTTCTCTAGCTCTTGATCAAGAGGCAAGAGATCTTCGGTGTTCCTAGACCTGCGCATGCACTCAAAGTAATATCAAATAACGAGAGCAAGCTCCCAAGCTTGACAACCGGCTACCGAATTCGGCCGAAACCCGATCCCCGGCAACGGCGCCAAAAACTTGTTCGCCCCTACAGGTGTGTGCAAATAAGTCTTAAATTTATAAAACTAGAATCAAGCAAGCGAACCCGCAGTGTACGGATCGACGTAGTTAAGCAAGAATTCCAGAGTATCGAACACAGGGATTTGGGTGGGAACAAATTCAGTTGCAGGTTTTCAAGCGAGTAAATATGAAAGCTTTGCAAATTATTGGGAAAACAACAATCCTAAAGATCCAAGTATCCAGCTGTGGCAATCGATTCAAGATATACTAATGATATAAAGACAGAGTTGAGATATGCGAAGGTATGCTAATGTAAGGTAATCGTACGGTGAAGTTCCAAAAACCTTATATGACTCATCTACAAGAAACTCTCTATACAGGTTGTTGAGGCTCAATATAGAAAGGATCTAAAGGTAAGAATTAATGTCAGATACCCAAACTTGTAATCTAAAGGTCAAGACTAACTTAGCCGATTACGGTTGTGACACTCACAATCGAGGTAGAGGTTGTTGAGGCTTCACTACCACCTAGAAAAGACAAGTCTAGACTAAGTTAAAGCAAATCTTCAACTTTGGACTAAAGTAAAAGCAGGTTCGTAAACTTAAGGGAAATTACGGGTGGATCTTGAGATTCCACGGTCGTGGAACTCAAGAACAAACCGTGATTTAGGGTTCGTTGACGATTCTCTCTAACTCTCAGAGTCTAATCTGTTTACGATCAATCTATCATCATCTAAGCCACAACTATCAACCCTTCACCTTAGAATTGTTAAGGGTTTTTAGCCAATAACCGTCATGTTGATATCAATTCAAGGATTAAAAGATAGAAAGATGAAAACTTCCGAAAACTTTCAATAATCTTCAAACCAATCTTAAAGTCACAATCGAGAACAAATATTGTCAAGGGATTCAGAATAAAACAAACAATCACAATCTTAGGAAAGAGGGGAGAACGGGATGTCAATCCGTTTTCCGAATCAAACCTAAATAAGAAGAGAAATCTTCTTGCAACAATCTTCCAAAAGCTTCGATCTTCCGCCAATCCGGAGATCTCAACAGCAATCTCCACCAAAAGTGCGAGATTAGGGAAAATCCCCGATGCGAACTTCGATCTCCAATGAGATGTCAATGATTCCAAGCAAGGGCTTAAACGGCGTTGAAATTCTCTCAGCGGAGATGAAGCGTGAATTGCCAAAATTCCCTAAGCGAAGATCAATGCCCTAAGCGAAGATGACGGAATCTTACTTTGTCCGTCTTTTTATAGGGCGCGATAAAATATCGGCCCGGCCCAATCTTCAAAAGATCGTGGCTTCAAGATATGGCGAAAAAGATCGCCAAGATCACGGTCGTGGAAGATTCCACGACCGTAATTTAGAGCGTGGAATGTGTCACGGTTTGAACCATAGATTCCACGGCCGTAATATCCTCTGGAATGAACCACGTTTCCTGGCTATGGTTCCACGGCCGTGGAACTGAACGTGGTTTGTAGTACGGTCGTATTTTAGAGCGTGGTTTAGGGCAAGAACGTGATTCTTCCCTAGCCTCGTGCATTACTCAAGCTGGACTCCAATTTTCTCCTAAGAATGTCCTTAATCCATGGACATACTCAATCAACTCTTCTTTACTCGATTTTGTTCGGAAAAGACTCTCGATCACCTATAATCAACACAAAACTAGTGTAGACATCCATATCGACAATATAGGCAATACTAGCTCACATATGCAACGATGCTCAATCAAAGACTATCAATATGAATCAAATGCATTTAGAAAACGTGCCTAAAATATCACAATATTTCATGCTAACATAGAACGTGGGAAGTGGGCAGGGAAGAACAAGAGTATCTTGTATCATCGAGAACGGGTAGAACGATGAACATGTGGTGGGAAAAAATGGGGTATTTGTGTGAGAGGGATGGTAAGAGTGGTATGTTTTATTTAGGAGAAGAAGGTTGTATGATGAAGGTACGAGATGATGGTTGTTTAGAATGTATGGAAGGTGTGGGGGAATGTTAGCATTTTGAGGTGATGAAAGGTGATGAAGGGCGGGAGTTAGAGGATTGAATGGTGTGAGAATTCTTATAGGATTGTATGGGTCAGAATGGGAAGGAGGAAAGGGTGAAGGTGAGGTAGCGTTGGAGGGGATCTTATTGTCATTGCCGGATTGTATAGTCATGTGTGGAATTTCAATTGAGGGCTTCTTGTGTCATGAAACGGGCATTGAGAGGGTGGTCTATGGTTGTCAGACGGGCAGCTGGACCATGTGGTGTTTGTTTCCTGGTTGTCGGACTCTAAACTGTCGGAATCCATGCTTTCTATGGATGAGATGGGCACCTAACGGCCGTCACATGGCCGTTTGTTCTCTCGACTTGTTACTTTTAATTTTGATGAATTATTGAAGTGTAGTCCAATCGCATCATTAGTAGTAGAATCATTGATAGTTCATATTTCATCATCAAGCGTAGAACGTTTAGGGAGATTATGAAGAGTAAACTTCATCGTTTCTTCATCAAATCGAAAAATGGTAAATCCTTCAGGAACGTTTTTGAGAGTACCTGAAGTAACAAGGAATGGTTGTCCAACAATCACATGGACGTTATCACCTGTATCAACAACCGCAAAATCTACAAGCAACTCATGTTTGTAAACCTGTACAGCAATACTTTCAAGTATTCCAACATGTTTAATGACCGAGTAGTCAGCTAAAGTAAGAGTGAAAGCTGGTCTAGTTCACCTAGGTCAAATTCTTTGCACAACTGAGTGAAATCCTACTCACGCTAGCTCAAAGATCACAAATGCAAGAGTGTTTCCTTCCACTGAAGGTCAACGTACGGGATGCAAAAGCTTCCTAGATCTTCCTTCTTGGATGGAGTTTACGAGCCTCTCTAATAGCTTCTCATATGTAGTAGTGGGGTGATCAACTTGTCCAACAGCAGGAGCTTGATCAGGGATGGGATTTTGGACAGGAAATTTCTTCTAGCAAATTGGGGAAAGTTCCTTTGAGGAAAAGAAGGTGTTGTGTAAGCACTATCCCTTTGGTATTCCCTTTGGTTTCCTAGATAGTTAATTTGTTACAATGCCGCAAAGTAGTTCATTTGTTCGCTGAAGTTGGAACAATCCTCTATCACATGTCCTACACCTTTACAAAATTGACAATTAATATCTACATTAGCAATAGAAGGAGCGAAGTTACCATCAACAAGCTTTAACATGGTTAGAACATTCTCACATACCTTGTCAACTCGGATGTCATCTTTGATATCATAGCGGATCTTGAGGATGTGTGGTCCATTACCGTTAGAAAACCGTTGCTTTATATCATCCCGGAGATCATTTGCATTGTCCAGGGTGTTGAGCGTTGGGCTGAGTTCTGAATCGATTGTTTGGTGTATCAAACCGATGAACATTCAGTTGACAGGCACCCAATGTATATAGTCTGGAGAGTTATAGCCGGCTCGGTAATGGATCCATCGAGGAAGCCATTTTTTCATTTTGCTTTAAAAGCGCTTAGCATACTTCGTTGCCAATCTTGATAGTTATGGCCTTTGAGGATGAACAAGCATAGAGATAAACCCAGATGATCCAAAGGATGAAGATACAATGGAGTTGTGATCGAGAGTGGAGTTGGATTTGCCATGGCGGTCGTAGGTTAGCCAGAAGAGGCAAATAGAGGAGTTAGAAATTTTTAAACGATGTTGGAACTTGTTGCTGAAAAAGGTAGATTTTACGCCACAGTTTGTACGTGGCTGGATTTTATTGCTAGAAAAAAGTAGATTTTTTCCACAGTTTGAACGTGGCTAAAATTTAGTGCCGAAATAAATAGAGATTAGCTGCTACAATCTAATAATGACTAAAAATAATTACTATGGTTTACTACAACTCATTGCAAATGTTACGTCCTTGTCTTTGGTTATGCCATCTTTCATCCCTGTTTCCATGGCCAATTAGCATTCGTCTACCTTCCGTTTCTTCTTGTCCATTGCTATTCCAATTTTTTTTTTTTTTTAGTATGTCATCCCTAGGAGTTTCTTAATCAATTGCACTTAAGTCCTAAGTATCACAATGCAATTTTGTTTAAACATTGTCATATCATAATTATCTTCTTTGGGTAAATAGCAACATCGAATTCGAAACAAATAAAATACTGTTAAGCAAGAATGATATCCTTACAAAAGGAGAAGAAGAAGAAGAAGAAGAAAGAATTCATCACATGCACAAGAAGTAGAAAAAGAATGGAAGACAGGTTGATGGGATCATGGCTCTCTGTCATCACTGTCTTGGTCATCAACCTCTCCCGAAGCCTCTTCGAGTGACATGCCTTTTGGTTCAGGCACCATGAAGGTGCAAAGCATGCCGACAAAGTTAATGACACCGAGGAGGATGAGTGAGTTCTTCTTGCCGATTCCAGCGGGATAGCCTGCGTCTCTCTTCTTGGGGTCCTTGTCTTGCGAGAGGTACAAGAAGCCGAAAGCACCTATAATAGCCCCAGCCTTGCCGGCTGCAGCGGAGATACCGTGGCAAGTTGACCTGAGCCTGGCGGGGAAAACCTCAGCGGGGACGACAAAGGTGGTGGCGTTGGGTCCAAAGTTGGCGAAGAAGAAGGTGAGGGAGTACATTACGACGAATCCGATGCGGTTTTCCCTCTTCATCCAGTGATCCCATGGGAAGGCAATAGCAAACATAAAGACAGTCATGAAGAAGAAACCAATCATTTGGATCCACCACCTTCCGATGATATCTATGAAGGCGACGGTGAACCAGTAGCCGGGGACAGTTCCGCAAAGTGCAATGATAGTTTGTGCCCTAGAAAGCTTGTAGACCTCACTGATGGCACTCATCTCGGCAGCAGGAGGGAGCAACCCAACACCGGTGAACAACTCCTTTTGGAAAAGGTTTTGGCTGTAGAAGGCAATATCGAGTAGAAACCAGGTACTCGTCGTCCCTAACAAACGAACGCCATAGACGCGGAGAAATTTCTTTGAAAAAAGACCAAACTGTCGCCTCTCGTCGCTGACAATCTCGTCCAACTTAGCATCCTCGGCTTGGAATTCAACCTGCAAGACCTTGGACATGTCGGAGGCTGCTTGCTTGGCGTTCTTGGCGACCAAGGCGGTGTACCTTGCGGTCTCGGGCATCTGCATACGCCAGTAGTAGGTGAGAGCCGCGGGAAAGGCTCCGAACATCAAGACTACACGCCAGATGTAGTCGGCTTCTGGCGTAAGGGACTTGACGGGGTCGACTTTGAAGGAGGGTGGGTGGTACTTGCTCTCGAATCCGGCAGAGACGGTGAGAGCTACGATTCCACTGGTGAGGATCCCGATCCCTTGCATGGCAAAGACGGCGGAGATGAAGGCTCCGCGAGTCTTCTTGTTTGCGTACTCGGACATGATTGTGGCGGAGAGAGGGTAGTCGCCTCCGACGCCGAAGCCTAGCCAGAAGCGGAAGAAACAAAGGGTGGTCATGACCGCCTTGGGCGCTTGGCCGAAGGAGAGGCCCGAGGCAACCGAGGCCATGACCATGAGCACCAAGGTCATACCGTAGACCTTCTTCCGTCCCATCTTGTCCCCGAGCCATCCGAAGAAGAGTTGGCCGGCTAAGGTCCCGCAGAGGGCCACGCCACTTACGGCGGCTGTCACATTGATAGGCAAGCTTCCGGGCTTGCCCGAGCCGGCGTGGGTGTAGTAGAGACGGCCCAACAGCTTGGTCACCAAAGAGATACTAAACAAGTCGTAAGCATCGGTGAAGAACCCCATCCCGGCTATGACTATAGTTGTGAAGTGGTACAGTTGCGTTTTCGCTACGTCAAGCGCATTAAGAACTTCCAAATTATTCTTGCCCCCCATCGCTGCTTCCAAAAGATTAACTTCTTCCTGCACAAAGTACGTACAACCAGGTTAGGGTCCTATAGTTATAATTAGGTTTTCGCTAGCTTAACAATTATAGTCAAACAAGATTAAATTTGGATAAGAAAATAAAGATAGAGGGAAGGCGATACCTGTTGATTAGAGTCGCGTTCAGGAGACTCCAATTAATGGAGAACTGGGAAAGTGCTTTTCTGATATTTTTGTTTGGAACTGGTGAATTTATATATGGCACCAGTTTCGGTTATCCATTTTTAAAATCTTTTTGTTTTGACAAATTAAAATGCATTAAGTTTAAGACAATAATTATGACCGATTCATCAATTACATTTAGATGCTTTTCAAGCACCAGGTCCTCTTACGTTAATGCTACTCCATCACTTGCTCCAGGATGATGCCTTTATTCCCTTATTGACTTTTTTTTGCATATTTTATCATTCATATATGACTTACTAATATATCAATTTATATATACAACTTACTTGTATCCAATTATATTTCAATTTCCATTTTTTAATTGTGATTGGGTGATAACTAATAACTTATACGCAAGTCTCTGATATGATAGCTAGGGACGTTTTAAGACTATCTATTATACATAATCTAATACATGTAGCCATGTAGCTTACCTTTAGGTTTAAGTGATTTACTGTTTAAATAACACTGTCGCCGCTTAAAGTCTTATTAGATAGTTTTATAAGATATAATTATTACAGGTTTTATAAAATAGTTTTATTTTTAACAATATTTACATTTTTTAAAGGAGTATCAGATATATATAATTATATACTCATTCAATATTCTATTTCGTGAAAATCACGAATTTTTCGCCGTTATAAACGAAGTTACAAATTTTTTTCTGAATTTAGGCTCGGGTGAAAGTGTTTTCCGAAAATACACGAAGTGTCAGGTCCGGAATAGAAGCGCGGTGACTCACCGCGTTTCTTTCATAAAGAAACGTTGTGCATAACCGTCATCCCTTAAAAATCAAACGGAAAATTAAAAAAATAAAAATAAAGACGAGAAACGCAGTGACTCACCGCGCTTCTTTCATTAAAAAAATAAATACTAGAAGTGTGGATTGGCTATATAACAATGGATGAGCTGGTTTGTGATCAAGGGAGTAGAGAGGTTTAACTTGGCCGGATTCCACCATATCCATATGCGACAGTTATGCGCTTGGGAGGAGTTGGAAATTTGTTTCCAGGAGGGGAATAGGGAGGTGGATATTCTTTTCTCATTATCCGGACGTAGACGCGTCTCAAGGATTGCAATAAGATCAAGGCAATGCTTCTTAGCAAGGGATTGGATAGCTCTTTGTTTTGCAGGATCATTCAGACCCCAAATGTTCCAAGCACACATGCGTACAATCATTAAGCAACTATGTTTTGTTCATTGATAGTACTTGCAATCAATGTAGAAGTTGAAGTGGGAAGGACGTTTGTGGTAGTACATGATGAGGAGGGTTGGGAGAAGGAGCTGGGTTCTTGGCAAGGAGAAGGAACCGAGCCAGGATGTTGATGAGATAGGGGAGGTGCAGTACTTTAAGAGGGATCATTGAGATGGTGAGAGGGATCATCTGATGGATGGGTAGAAGTTTTGACAACAATAAGAGGTGAAGAAGGGATTGAGATTGGAGAGCAGATGGTGTCAACATGGTGAGCATCAGGATGGTTGGACAAGTCAGGCCCATCAAGGGGAGGGAAATTTCTCAAAGAGGGGTCAGGGGTGGGGAGTAGGGGGGCGGGATTAGGGTTAGGGTTAGGTATGGATTTCCTGGTAGGGTTTGTTCTCTTTGAACCAATGGGTATTCCTATATTGTGGGTCTACTTAGAAGTCTTGCAGCTATGTCCGAAGATCAAGCAGGAGTCACAACGTGGGGGAGCCAATCATACGTGACTTTTTGCACGAAGGTTGCACCCTCAGGTCCATTAAGGGTGATCTCTCGAAGGAGAGGCCGAGAGGCATGAATGTCGACAAGTATCCTAGCGAACCCCAGGCGTTCTTGATTTACCGAGCAGGCATCGGTGAGGATAGGTGTCCCCAGTGCCGATCCAATCTTAGTCAGCATAGTCTTGGACCAAAATCTGTAGTCCAGGTTGTGCAGAGTGACCCATGTTGGCACAGAGATAAGGCTAGAGTAGTCTAGGGGAAGGTCAGTGGACCATCTTTTCAAAAGGATGGTGGTGGATCCATTTGCGATCCATGGACTACCAAGCATGATGGAGTTAAGGTCATCTTCACTAGAGAAGTGAAACACAAAATTCCTTTCTCATTCCGGATCATCTTAGTTAAGGAGATAGTGTTCCAGTTCTCAGTGATGAATTTGGACATTCTTTGGTAAGAGATCGGGCTTCCAAGAGGGAACCCCACGAGGGATAACATCCATTTCTGCATGGTTTCTTCGATATCCTCATTGGTGAATGGGATGAGCCCTGATTCAAGCCCAGGAATGAAGGGGAGTGGGACATGGTTCCAGGCAATGCTTCTGAAAACAATGTCCTTATAGGTATCCGAGGAGACTACGTGGTGGGCGGCCTCTTTAATGCACGCATGCATTGTGAAGGCGGGGGGGATACGAGGAGCCGGGAGAAAGAACGTTAGCCTTTTCTTGGGGGACATCAACCTCGGAATCAGCACTCATACCAACAAGGTGAGGCGAAAGGACTATCTCAACACCAGTCTGCGAGAGATCTGAAAGGCCCGGTAATTCAGGAGTCTCGTCTGAAGGGGATGGGTTCAACAGCGAGGCGGAGCCATGCCCAGAGGGACCGTGCACAGGCAGACTAGAATCATGTTTGCATGACGCAACAGTGAGAGCATCAATAGCAGGTTGATTCATGGACGGTGGGCTCAACGGTAGGAACATCAGTTCAGAGGTTAAAGCCGGTGGAACTGGTGGCTTAGGGTAGAGCCTGTTGTTATTCGACCGAATAAGCTCACCAGGGATAGGTTCAAGGGTCTTTTCATGGGAGGAAAGGGTGGGGGTGGTGGTGTTGGAGTAAGGGGTATTATAAGGGGCGGAGGAGGGTCTGGATAACTCCGAGAGCTTGATGTTGAGGCGTCGGGACCTCCTAGATCCAGCCATGGAGAGGTCGAGCAGGAGTGGGTGGGGCACGGCCTGGGGCCGTACTAGGGTGTTGCAAGCAAGCTCACACCGGGGATACCAGGAGAGAGAACAGAGTGTTTTTTTTTTGTATCTTTGAATACGTAATAATATGAAAGATTTTGTTAGTATAAAAATGTTAGTTTAAGGTTAAGATATGTTGTTAGTTTAGTTAGATTAGTTTAGGCTTACAATATATTTAGTTAAGAAAATATCATAAACTTAGCTAAGATTAGTATTAAATAGAAATTGTATAAACAAATTAGTCTAAATAGATAAGTTTAGAATAGGTAAAAAAAATGTTATTATATTTTTTTAGAAATGTGAATATGAAATGTCTAAATAGATTAGTTTAAATTTTTTTAGAATAGGTAAAAAATGTTTGTCTAAATATATTTTTGTAGAAATGTCTAAATAGATTAGTATTAATATGATTTTGTCATTAGTATAATAGTTTATCACTAAAAAATTATTAATCATTAGTTAAACGAAAAATATTGAATATGAAACATTTTATTAAGATTACTATATAAATTTTATAGATTGATGACCGAAGGTATTTCTATGGTCGTCTATACCTAATCAAAAGTAAATCCTGACTTAGCACTAAAAACAAGTATAGTGATGAAGTAAGAGTCAAACCCAAGAGAGTTGAGGGTTTTAGATGCAATTATTGATTATGATGATAAGTGACACAAAGGGGGGGGGTTGAATTGATGCACAAAAACTTATGAAAACGATGAATACGACAAGTAAGACAATAATGGGTGAATCTACACTAGGTTGATTCTAAGCATGCAATTGCTACTTTGGTGCGTTCCTTTTACAAGTTTTTAAGTAAGCTCCCGTCTCAATCATACATATGTGCTGAGCCAACCGGCATCAACACAACTTAACTTATTACAATTCCGTAAACCTACAAGAACAAATAATAAGTTAGCATTCAAACAAAGACTAAGGGATATAAAGAAAAGATTAAAACCGTTAAACTTATCTTTATAATTGTGTTCCTTTTCTTTAAGTAATTACAACCCGTTATTACTTAAAGTTGCTACTAGATAAAAGACCCGAACCCGGAACCTATTAATCCTAGTTGTTTACATGCACTTTAGAACCTAAGGTGATCAATCTTAAGCAATAGATAACATGCAATTTAAACAATGAAGATCAAGGAACCACAAAGCATTACTCAATAAAAACTTATATTAAAAGAACTTACAACCAAAGTAACAAAGCAGCTTCAAACCAACCCAATGTAGCAAAGGAGTTAGCAACTCATTACAATGGAAAACTCAAGTCTAAAATGGATTTTGTGAAGAAAAACATGGATCATTCTAGCAATCAGCCATGGACTATTTATAGTACAAAAGACACTAAATTAGGAGTACATAGCCGGCCTAAAACAGCCACCTTTAATACCATAAAGGTGGTGTAAACAGCCGGAGTAAAGCTTCTGGCGTTAAACCGCAGGGGCGGCCTTTAGGACGCGCAGAGGCGGTTTAGGCAAAATCGGTTGATCTTCTTCAGAACCGCTGGGGCGGCTACACAGCTCCGCTGGGGCGGTGACACAGACTCTTCAACTTCCAGCTCCCAGGGCGAGGCGCAGACAGGGCGCAGTGGGAGGCGCAGGGGCGCTTGTCTTCGTCTCTTCAGGGTAGGTCACCGCAGGGGCGCCGATGGGTGGCGCAGGGGCGGTGACCTACATCTTGGCCGGCGCTAGTGAAGGTGCAAGGGGCGCTCTGGTGGAAGGCGTCACCCGTTGGGGCGGCTGCAAGGTCCCGCTGGGGCGGGGAAGTAGCAGAAGCTTCACTTCGTGATCTCTCTTCACTCCTAAGTGCTTATAACTCCTTCTTTAGCTTCTTTTAGTCTTCTTCTTCTGGATCAAGGAGTTAGTAGCATAAACTGACTCTAATGCAATAAAAAGACTCTAAAAACTATCCTAAATGATAGTGATTTCATCACCTATCAAACTCCCCCATACTTAGACCTTTTACTCGTCCCGAGTAAAACAAATAACAGTAATTAGACTCAAGGTCTCAAGAAGCAAGGGAAAGAAAGAAAAGTAATGAAAACAAAAGAAAAACCAAGAAAAGAAGAAATGAAAAGAGAGGAAAATGTGAGAAAAAGAAATACTATCATCCTTATCGCTCCAAGAGTGGCCTACCCGGACAACCTCCTTATGACTCCCCTTCTTATGTCGCCAAAACGCTGGAAGGGAAACCTACACTCGGTGTCGCTCATCTTGCCAAGGCGCCCTTTCGGGTTTTCACCTTGCCACTCTTCTTCTTTTCTCACTTTAAATCGCATCCCTCAAGTCCAATTTTGCACCAACCTAAGGTTGGTCGGACTACCTTCTTTTTACCTAAACCGCCCTTTCGGGTTTCGGTTTATCCAAGGATTTTCATGCCTTTTTCATTTCTTTGGCTTTTTCTTCTTTTTTTTATATTGGAAAATGAATATTAAAATGCAAGAAACAACTCTCAAATAAAATGCAACTATACATGATAATTCCCTTCCCCATACTTGAAGTGCACTTTGTCCTCAAAGTGAAAATGAGTCAAAGATAAATGTGGGAAAAGGAAGAGAAGTGTACCCCTCAATGTGATGGTCCGGATGGATCACCTGGACCGTCCTCCGGTGGGTACCGGAAATGGGAAAAGAAATGCTCCTGCCGGCGGTAAAGGGTGTCAATCCGGTCCTCCTGAGCCTCCATCCTCTCTCGAAATGCAGTCTCATAGCTAGCCTGCCAGGCTAGCTGCTGAGTCTCCAACTGTTGCCGATGAGCCGCCTGCCAATCATCCTGACGGCGGTCAAAATGGGTGGTCATGGAGGAGGCGAAGCTGGACTGCCATGCCTGCTGCTGCTCAAGCATTGACCACTGATACTCTGTCTGCCACACCTGGTGCTGTGTACTCAAAGCAGCCATCTGAGCCTGCAGACTATCCATGGTCTGACTGTCGTGTCCCGACGTCGGCATCTCCTCATCTCTGGTGTGGGTCCTCCTAGAGCCGGCCGCGTACCTCCCCACCATATCAACTTGAGGCCGCCTCGGAGGGACAAGATCAGCCGGGACATATAGGTCAGAGAGGCGGGGCAAATATGTGAGATGACTCCCATCTGCAAGGGAGATCTAGAACCGATGTCCCCCATCTATCTTCAGGAGCCTACATCTCCTCATCAACCCTTCAGTGTAACGTAGCGCCTCCAAACCTTCTTCCAATGGAGGAAGATCCATCATCCGTGTAGCTAGTAGTGAAATGATACCTCCTCCCACTATGTCACGAGGCTCATTCCTCCTAATCCGCTTTAGAGCGGTGAAGAAAAGATAGGCCCAATCCGGCACAAATTCGTTGGAGAGACAAGCATATAGCAGTGGAAGGTCCTTAAGAGCGACCTTATTCTCTTCCTTGTGTCCACAGAAGACACTCATGAAGACCTTGGAGATGAGCCTTAAACAGGGGTGAGTGAATTTGTTGGAGTACTCACCCACTGCATGAAACTCTAACCTAATAGCGGCCTGCCAAAACTCCAACAGATCCGGTGTCGGGATGGGTTCCATCCAGTCATCGGAAGCTGCAATGGTCACTCCCAATGCCTCTTGTATTTGAGTGTAATCCAATGTGTACTTCATCTTGTTGTATTTGAATGAAACTCCTATACACAATTGGTCTTCCGTCTCTATTTTGAATGTTGCTATGAACTATCTCGTGAGGTCAAGGTGTGTTGGAGCGCTCTTTATCAGAAAATCTCCTAACCCGGCATTGTTAAGAAATTCCTGCATACTTTCCAACATTCCGAGATTTTCCAATGTGGAAGCCTCAAGGAACCGGGTTGCATGCACCTCCCGGCTTTGAGCAATACTATATCGATCCTTCTCTCCTTGCGTCAACTTGTATTTCCTTTGTGGTACCATCTCTTGCAGTTGGTCAAGTAAAAAGTTAGAAAGTTCAGCAATTTGATCAAGAGACGAACCTTCTGTCGTGATTTACGCAGGGGCGGCTTGAGCAGGCGCATGGGTGGCTTTACGCGGGGGCGGCAGTTTGCAAGCGCAGGGGCGGGCGAAGAGAAGAGGGCGATTCTTGGGTTTCGGCGAAGGTGGTGGCGATGGGGGCTATTCCGCCGTTTTGGTTGCTGTCACCGGAGGGGAGATCGGTGGTTTAGAGTAATAGGGTAGCGGTGGTGTTTATGTGAAGGAGGGGAGAGGGTTATTGTGGTGGTTGAGTGAAGGTGGTGACGTAGAGTTGCCGGAGGAAGCGCGACGGCGTCAGAGGGCAGCAGTGCGAAGGTTTTCGGAGGCGCGAGGGTGGGGGAGGCGGAGCGGCAAGGGTTCGAAGGATGAAGGGAGGTGGGTTGAAGTTGGGGGTAGATGTAGGTTATTTTTGGGAAGTATATTTTTGGGCAGTATATTTTTTTCTTTCCTTAACAGAGCCGTAGGGGCGGCGTTTGTCACCGCGGGGGCGGTGACAAGGGAGAGGGGGCACGCAGCCTCAGCGCCGGGGGCGGGGCTGAGGATGAGTGTCAAGGGTGCCCGCTGCAGGGGCGGAGTGATGTTGCCGCAGGGGCGGTGACTGTGATGTTACAACGCAGGCCCAACGCCGGGTGCGGTGTTGGGCATGGGTGTCACCGCAGGGGCGGGGACTTAGATCCGCAGGGGAGGTTTTCTTGACAATAGCTCCTCTTCTTTTTCCTTTGGGTTGCCTCCCGAATTAGCGCCTTTGTTTTACGTCGTTGGCTCGACATAAGGACTCTTCCTCTATGTTTGAACCTCTTCCTGCATCCCTTTTTGGTTTATAACCGTTTGCGACGGTAATCCTCGAGAGGCCCTAGTTTCAATTCTTGTAATGGCTTCCGCCATTTGACCAACTTGCTTCTCAAGGTTCTTGATGCTTGATTCTGTTGTTTGGACATGAGTAGCAAAGTGTTTAGTCAAAACCTGCAACATATCTTCAGTTGTTTTATACTTACCTTGACGAGGCTGTTGTTGCTGGTTTTGTTGATCCCTCCAACGAAAGTTCTGTTGGTCACGCCAATTTGGCATGAAATTCTGTGCATAAGGATCGTTCCTAGGTCTTTGCTGCTGCGGTTGTCCATAACCCATTTCGTTAACTTCTGTATCGAAATCTTGGACTTGTGGGCACATGTCTGTAGGATGGTACGGGTCAGCGCATACTCCACAAGCTTTGAGTTGTTGTGGTGTTCCCATAAGTGTTAGCCTCTTCACCATTTCCTTCAATTCCGCTAGCTCGGTAGAAATCTCACTCTTTCCGGAACTCACAGCATGAACTCCTTTCTTAGCGGGGGTCCTTCCAAAGTTTCGAGTTCCTTCCGCTAGTTTCTGCATCTTTTCCAAAGCAAGGTCAGGTGTTAAGTTAAGAATATTACCTCCACAAGCCGCATCGACGATCCTCCTTTCATTGTCTAACAAGCCATTGTATAAATAAAAGACTAGATCTTGAGTTGAATATCCGTGAAAAGGACAGCTGGATCGGAGACGCGCAAACCTCTCGAAGTACTCGTAGAGAGTTTCGTTCGCCTCTTGCTCAATGTTGCTTATAGCCTTCTTCAAGCTATTGGCCTTCTTGGCCGGAAAGTACTTCTCCAAAAACGCCTTGTGAAGGTTCTCCCAAGTGTCAATGCTTCCGGATGGAAGGTGGTAGAACCAATCATCTGCAGAATCATTGAGCGTGAAACCGAATGCTCTCATCTTGATTTGTTCTTCAGTAATGTTGGCTGGTTTCATGCTCACACACACGGTATGGAACTTCCCAAGGTGTTTGATTGGATCTTCACCACTTAGCCCATGGAATGATGGAAGTAGGTTAATAAGGCCCGGCTTGAGCTCAAAGTTTACTCTTTCCCCCAATGCCGGTATAGTGACCGCAAGAGGGTTTTGAGCCAAAGTGGGCTGCGTAAGTTGACAAAGAGTACGGTCATCCATCTCTTGTTGAAGTTGTTGTTGTCTTCCTTGCCGGTTGTGCGTCCTCTCAATTTCTGGATCAAAAGAAGCAAAGCCGAAATTAGTAGCGCGGGTTTGAACCATAAAATGGTTCAAACCCATAATCAATAATAACAATAAAACACAAAAACTCCCCGGCAACAGCGCCAAAATTTGGCCGAAGGTATTTCTATGGTCGTCTATACCCAATCAAAAGTAAATCCTGACTTAGCACTAAAAACAAGTATAGTGATGAAGTAAGGGTCGAACCCAAGAGAGTTGAGGGTTTTAGATGCAATTATTGATTATGATGATAAGTGACACAAAGGGGGGGGGGGTTGGTTGAATTGATGCACAAAAACTTATGAAAACGATGAATACGACAAGTAAGACAATAATGGGTGAATCTACACTAGGTTGATTCTAAGCATGCAATTGCTACTTTGGTGCGTTCCTTTTACAAGTTTTTAAGTAAGCTCCCGTCTCGATCATACATATGTGTTGAGCCAACCGGCATCAACACAACTTAACTTATTACTGTTTCGTAAACCTACAAGAACAAATAATAAGTTAGCATTCAAACAAAGACTAAGGGATATAAAGAAAAGATTAAAACCGTTAAACTTATCTTTATAATTGTGTTCCTTTTCTTTAAGTAATTACAACCCGTTATTACTTAAAGTTGCTACAAGATTAAAGACCCGAACCCGGAACCTATTAATTCTAGTTGTTTACATGCACTTTAGAACCTAAGGTGATCAATCTTAAGCAATAGTTAACATGCAATTTAAACAATGAAGATCAAGGAAAGAACTTACAACCAAAGTAACAAAGCAGCTTCAAACCAACCCAATGTAGCAAGGGAGTTAGCAACTCATTACAATGGAAAACTCAAGTCTAAAATGGATTGTGTGAAGAAAAGCATGGATCATTTTAGCAATCAGCCATGGACTATTTATACTACAAAAGACACTAAATTAGGAGTAAATAGCCAGTCTAAAACAGCCACCTTTAATACCATAAAGGTGGTGTAAACAGCCGGTGTAAAGCTTCTGGCGTTAAACCGCAGGGGCGGCCTTTAGGACCCGCAGGGGCGGTTTAGGCAGAATCGGTTGATCTTCTTCAGAACCGTTGGGGCGGCTACATAGCTCCGCTGGGGCGGATCTTTAATGCACTTCAACGTCTAACCTTTCGCCTTCCTGACGTTTCTGTTGTTAAGGCGCAAGGGCGCCTCAAGGCCTACGCAGGGGCGGTGACACAGACTCTTCACCTTCCAGCTCCCAAGGCGAGGCGCAGGCAGGGCGCAGTGGGAGGCGTAGGGGCGCTGGTCTTCTTCTCTTCAGGGTAGGTCACCGCAGGGGCGCCGATGGGTGGCGTAGGGGCGGTGACCTACATCTTGGCCGGCGCTGGTGAAGGCGCAGGGGGCGCTCTAGTGGAAGGCGTCACCCGCTGGGGCGGCTGCAAGGTCCCGCTGGGGCGGGGAAGTAGCAGAAGCTTCACTTCGTGATCTCTCTTCACTCCTAAGTGCTTATAACTCCTTCTTTAGCTTCCTTTAGTCTTCTTCTTCTGGATCAAGGAGTTAGTAGCATAAACTGACTCTAATGCAATAAAAAGACTCTAAAAACTACCCTAAATGATAGTGATTTCATCACCTATCAATTGACTATGAATATTGATGAGGAAATATTTTATTTAGATTAAGTAAAATAAGTTAACGTAATATGAAATAGATGGATGACAACAATAACTACCCCTATGGCAAAACATGGAAACGTACACGAGATTACTGACGGATAATGAGTACGCACAAACTGTGATGGCCGAGTATGAAAATATTCCCATGCATACAATTCATCCCACCATGGCACCATCGACATAACATGCGTCCTCAAGCCATGAAGATGGAAATGAAGTTGATGACGATGATATACACGTTGATCAGAATGTTGTTGAGACTGATGATGAGATTCTTGAAAGTGAAGAAGATTGTCACGTTGATGATGGCCCTGCATTACCAGATTATGACCAAGTCGTAGCAGAAGCGGATCGAATAATAAGAGCTCAAGCCATCAACCCAAACTGGAACAACGTCGTCGAACCAGTATCAACACAGATGAATTCATGGGAGGATCCTTATGCTTCCATTCATATGCATGACGTTGATGAATTTTATATAGGTCAATGTTTCAACTCACTGAGCGATTTGAAAATGCAGCTTGGAAGTTATTCCCTAAGAAGTGGATACCCTTGCAAGACAGGTAGAGCAGATGCACGTTATTAAACCGTCTATTGTGTTAGAAAAAGCGAAACCGGATGCACATGGCTAGTTTTTGCTCATCGGATTGATCAAGCAATAGATTTGTGGTCTGTACACAGGCATAACGGGCCTCATATTCCTACTTGTGTCTCTCATTCGCGACAACTCAATAACCGTAATGCAACTTCCAAATTCATCAGCAATGAGATTCATAACCTTGTTCTCCAAAACTTGACAATCAAACCGCAAACCATTATAGAAGTTATAAACATAAATACAAAGTGATTTCAAGTTACAAGAAAGCGTGGGACGGCAAACAAGAAGCAATTTTTGATATCTATGGAGATTGGAAGCAGTCATATGTTGATTTACCGCGATATATCGAAGCCCTACAACAATGAAACCCGGTTACAGTGGTTGACTGGGTCACAACAAAAACAAGTGATCGGCTAGTGAGGATGTTTCAACGCGTCTTTTGGGCATTTGGGCCTTCTATTGCTGGTTTCAACCATTGCCGTCATGTGATCTCAATTGATGGAACCCACTTATACGGCAAGTACAAGCACATCTTGCTAATTGCTATGGTTGTTGATGCAAATGAATAACTTTTCTCTCTTGCATTTGCCCTTGTGGAAGTGGAGAATACAAAAAGTTGGCCATGGTTTATGAGTTGCATTCTCGAACATGTGACAGATAGTGTCGGCTTGTTTGTAATTTCTGATAGACACGCAGGGATAAGTAGGGCAATGACGGATCCGAGATGGAGTCCACCAAATGCATATCATAGGTTTTGCATCCGTCATCTTAATTCTAATGTTCAAACTCGTTATAAAGATTCGCAACTCAAATTCCTAGTCGGTGTGACTGCATACATTCGGGAGCGACGTCCTTTTTTTGCCGGGTTTGACCAAATTGGTGAAAAAAAAACCGTGAATGTCGTGAGTTTCTTCAAGAAATTGGCCTCAAGAAATGGTCTCTACATCATGACGGTGGTTTACGATATGGATGCATGACCACAAACATGTATGAGTGTTTCAACGGGGTAATGAAAGGCACAAGATCTCTTCCAATCACTGGCATTGTGCAAGCAATGTTCGCCCGTTTAAACAGTTATTTTGTTACAAGGCGTGGTCGAGCTATTAAACGCATACAAGACGGCTTGACCTTATCCCAACATATAGATAAAAAAATTGACAACTTTAAAGAGGTAGCCATGACAGCAAAAGTGAGTCCATTTAACATTGAGCAAGGAATATATCAAGTACAGATCCCTAGATAGACCGGGGCGGTTGCCGCAACTTTACCGTTCGTTTAGAGCAACGTCAATGTAGTTGTCATACCTGGTAGTTGCTGAAGTTTCCATGCCCCCACGTACTTGTTGTTTGTTATTATCACAAGTGGTCTTTTGAGCCCTTTGTTGATGGATTTTATCACCACACATTCATATCTTGAGACGTTCAAGCCATACTTCCAACCTGTTGGCGATCAAATAGAATGGCCAATAGTACATGGGCCGTTAATAGTCCCGGATCCAAATTCTAAGCGCCCAAGTGGAAGACATAGAAACTCGAGAATCAAAAATGAAATGGATCAAAGTGAAAGAGGAAAAAGTCGTTGCGGAAGTTGTAGACAACTTGGTTATAATAGAAGGAGTTGTCATTCTGAACTTGGGTCATCAAGCAAAGATTAGAAGTTGTTTGTTTGTTGTGTTAAGTTTAGTTGTCAATGAAATATGAAGTTAGTTGTTTTTGTATTAAGTTGTTTTATCAATGAAATATGAAGTTGTGTTTGTTTGTTGTGATATTTTTTAGTTAATCAAAATTAAAGTTCTTTACCACATGTAGATGGATCCTAGCCCCCGCGTACCATATTTGCTTTAGCGT
Organism: Fagopyrum homotropicum; assembly: GCA_033239125.1. Taxonomy (NCBI): domain Eukaryota; kingdom Viridiplantae; phylum Streptophyta; class Magnoliopsida; order Caryophyllales; family Polygonaceae; genus Fagopyrum; species Fagopyrum homotropicum. The sequence goes on from BSWB01000005.1 coordinate 127,470,794, forward strand.
CAGGCTGAGCATCGAAGCGATGATGTGTGGTCGCGTGTCCCTTATGTAAGAACAACTCTAAACTAAAATTGATAATTTTTATAATCTGTTGTTGATTTCTTAATTTTAACATTATGCTTAATCATTTGCAGACTCAACAAACCATTGACTACTAGGATGCATCTTCGAAACATTGTTGCATGCCTTCCACCAGATAAGAGGGTAATTCATTACCGTAAGTTGGGTGGCTTTTATGGGATATATCGTCTTGGATCTTCCTTTCAGTTAGATGCTAAGTTGATCACAGCATTAGTTGAGAGATGGAGACCTGAGACACATACTTTTTACCTAGCTGTTGGTGAGACGACGATCACACTTCAGGACGTCGCAGTACTAATGGGTCTTAACATAGATGAACCTGCTGTGACTAGTAGTGCACACTACCAGTGGGGGGGGAGTTGTTGAGTTGCTTCTTGGAGAGCGCCCGGAGCCGAGTGAAATTAAGAGTTCATCTTTAAAATTTTCGTGGCTACGGAGGTTTATTGCAAAAGGTCTCCCGGAGGATGCTGACGATGTCATATGCAACGTCATGCTCGAGCATATATATTGTTGCTCATGGGCGTAGTGATGTTTGCAGATAGCACTGGTGGCTCTATACAACTTTTGTACCTCCCATTGCTGGAGGATCTAGAGGCAGCTGGTCGATACAGTTGGGGTTCTGCGACGTTGGCTTTTCAACAAAGACAACTATGTAAAGTGGCCCATAAAGAAAAATGCAAGATTACAGGACCATTGATCTTATTGTAGGTAAATCCTAAATATTGAACATCTTTCGGTAAATAAATTAACTTATTTCACATTCTAATATTCATTAAACAATTATAGTTATGGTCGTGGGAGAGGAGCCCCACAGGAATGCCACGATGCTTGTTTTACCCGACTCAGGGTGCTAAAGCAGATCGCTGGAATTACACGAGAAGGCATAGGAGACAGAGGCATCCAGTAGCAGATCTACACCCACCTCCACTCGGTGATCACTTTCTTCGAGGAGAAGATGCGTTGGCTATGAGGTATATAAATTGATAATTTTTCGGTTGTATATATACGTTTATATCAATGATAAAATTCTTTTTTTTTATTTTTAAAATATTATAGATGGGTGGGCCAAGTAATCTCATATGAACACGCCCCTAAAAATCTAGTGTATTATCGGGATGCCCTAGACAGTCAGAGGCTTGATGAGGTTAGATCTAGTATTCTTTAACGACATAATCTTGTAAATTATGCATGTTTTTCTCAACAAAATGTTTTTGTAGTTTTTATGGGAGCCATATACAGACGATATTTTGGATGCCCTTGCTCCTATTTGTTGTCAGGGTCGACATATTTAGAGGTGTGAGACACCCATAATATGTTTTGATATAGTAGAGCATCATCGGCTTGAGCATGTTCTGAGATAGTTTTGGCAAGTGCAAATCCCACCTATCTCATGTGTTTACAGCAAGGAGTTGCACGCTGTTGATACAAGGGGCCAACATCATACTAATTGGGCAATTTTTCATAGCACCTACATCGCTGAGTGGGAGAAGCGCGTAGAAACTATAGCACATTCTTACCCACCTGAAAGTGTGTCAAACTTCTTACAAGACTATGGTACACGAGTAGGACGCGTATTTTGATCAGCCATTCAAGACAGACATCACTTGCCCATTTTCAGCCTGTCACTCATGAACTTTATGCCAGCGTGAGTATTTCACTAATAAACATATAGTTAATCAATTAGTTCTTGGTATAATTATTTATTTTTTCTTCAGGGTCTTTATATATCTGACGTAACAAGCAGAGGAAGAGAAACTGTTTACAAAGCTTCACAATTGCACTCACAACAACAATATGGGGATATGATGAGTAGAGTTTCAGGGTACTATGACTACGTGAGTTCACAAGGAGCAAATATACTTAGTCATCTACCCTTTCATCCGTCTTACTACCAACATACAAGTTCACATGGCGCTGGTACATCACAGGGGACACCTCCACAGGCGACGCATTATCCACATGCGACACCTCCCCATGCTCAGTCCCAGACCCAACCAAAATTTACATCACAGGGCCACGTGACTAGTTTATTCGATAACACTCCTCCTCTACACCCTATATATGGAGGCGCTTCGGGTTCGGGTGCTATGCCAGGGCCGTCGGGGTACTTCACTAGCTCAGGATTTGTTTGCCTTATGGAGAGCATGATGTATTCATATCCACCTGAGAGCATGTTGCAGTTTGGGACGATACCACATCCTTTTGTATCTCCCCCTCTTCCTCATCGGTCTTCATATATAGACCCTATCAGGCATACTGGTCCGTCTACAGATTATCAAGGCGAAAACATATCAGTTATCGTTATAAGTGATGAAGAAGATGAAGATGAAGATGAATGTTGCATTTGTTGATTTGCACTTGTTTTAATAATTATGTTTTTTATTTTCCTTGTTTCACTATAAAAAAATTAGTGGAGAGAACAATTATTTTATTTAAATAACACTAACTAGTAAAACAGAAAAAAAAAAAATAAAAGTTTTGGAAACAAAAATACACTAGTGTAAGTATTTAAAAAAATATAAGCGCGGTGAGTCACCACATTTCTCTTCTTTTTTTTTCCGTTTGATTTTTAAGGTATGGCGGTTATTCACAACGTTTCTTTATGGAAGAAACGCGGTGAGTCACCGCACTTTTATTCCGGATCTGACACTTCGTGTATTTTCGGAAAAACTTTCACCCGAGCCTAAATTCGAAAAAAGTTTTGTAACTTCGTTTATAATGGCGAAAAATTCGAAAATCACAATAATAATGTATTACATTTAATTTGTTGAAGTCATAATTCAACAATATATTAAAAGAATGATTTAATATAATATTATTTCTAATTTGAGAGGCTGTCCTGGGGTAACCTCATGTACGGACGTGGTGTTGAGTTTACTAGCTAGCTGTGTATGACAGACACTGTACGACTTATCAACTTCTATTACAACTTATCATGAAAAGGAGATTTTGAGCATTGACAAAATTAAATATATTTTAACTATGTAACTACTAACTACAATATTTTGACCTGGCCGTTTAGATATAAAGCATAAAAATAATTTATAAACAATTACTTATCACCTATTTTAAGCATATTGAATAGTAGACGTACCAGCCAAAATGCTAGTGTTTTTTTGAAACAACTTGGTTTACTATACTTTTTCTATTTTTGTGTTTAGTAAATGTACCTCTTGAGAGAAGAGTGTGTACAGCTTAAAAATAAATACAAAAGGTTGGGGTATATTTACTTAATTAAAACATTAAAAAGTCTAGTTATTACTATAGTTTTTCAAAAAGTTATAGTTATCAAAATTGCCCTGTGTTTTTTTACTTAAATTGAGAAGTAGGTTTATTTTATCTACATCATGATAATGTAGACTCTTGTTCAGTTCGTGAAATTTGTGTATCTGGAGTGATATTATTTTTAAGTATCTTATTGATAAACAATATTTTGTTCTTGCGATACATAATTTAAATTAACTTATTTTCTTTAAGTTATTTAATTTGACTCACTTACTCCCTGATAACTTACTCTATTATACTATTAAAAAAGATTAACCTATTGCAGTATTATATATTTACTTTAAATTAACTTATTTTCTCTACATAATTTAAATGACCTTATGAAACTAATAACTTAACTAAATAATTTGACTAAATAATATGATTTCAAAACTAAAAACCAGTTTATCCATAATAATATCCGATTTTAACTCTAAGAAGGTTTATTTGAAATTAATTTTAAATTCTATAAAACATTCAAGCAAATAAAATCTAACTTTTCAAAAATATAAATATAATAGTTCGAAATAAAATGTTAATTTATACATGAGAATAGTACAACTTTATACTATTCCAAAAAAATTCGAAAATGTCAAATAGAATGTAAACACAAAACATAATATTAAATTTTGTACCCTAATTTTCACGATTGCGCTTCTATTTATTGCAAATAGCTTCTTTAAATGTTTGAAAATCTAACTCCGAGTTGTAAGTAATGTTTTTATGTTTTTCTTCTACGTCGTCTCCTCTACATGTTTTTTCAGTGTTCTTTATCAAGCAAGTGAAACACAAACCATGAAAATGGCTTAGAGCTTGTGTGATAGGACGCTCAAAAACTTCATTTAATTAGTTCAGCTACTAGCAATAAGTTTTGCTACCATATAGTTTATAATATCCATGACCATGGTCGTTGCAAAAAAAAAAATCATGGCTACAACTAAACCGTAGGTAATATTGTTGGTGAAAGAGCCAGTTATATAGTCACCCTTTAACCGTGACATAAATTTGTTTTTGGAAAAGGTAGATTTTACGCCTCAATTTGAACATGGCTGGAATTGGTTGCGGAAAAGGGTAGATTTTTGACATAGTTTGAATGTGGCTAAAACTTGCTGGCGAAATAAGTAGGTTAGTTGCTACACTTTAACCGTGACTAAAAATAATTACTATGGTTTACTACCACTCATTCGTGGCTAATGTTACGTCCTTATTTTCTTTGGTCATGCCTTCCTTCTTCCGTCCCTGTTTTCATGGCTAATTAGCATCGTCTACCTTCCGTTTCTTTCTTGCCCATAACAGAATTCAGTTAGCACTTAGCACATTTATTTAATTACATTTTGTGCCCTATTATGTCATGTAATATCATATACTTCTACACCCCCACCCCTTCCAGTTGGCCGAGGGAGAACGAGTTCAAGCTTGCTCGAAACGAACTTGTGTTGTTCTTCACCCAATGCCTTAATGAAAAATTAGCAAATTGAAGAGAGGATGTAACGTGAACTATGTTGATAAACTCGTTCTGAAATTCATCACAAAAAAGTGGCAGTCAACCCTCAGATGTTTGGTACGTTCATGAAACCCAAGGTTGGCAGCAATGTTGAGCAACTTTGTTGTCTCAATGTAGGCAAAAGGGATGATGAATCCGCAAATGAGTTCTGGTTGCAAACCATCTAGCCATATAATTTCACTAGTGGTCATAGACAAGGTACGATACTCACTCCCTCAACGGAGGATTTAGAGATTGTCTTTTGTTTCTTGGTTCTCTAGGAGACAAGCTAGGGAACGTCCAAGAAACAAGCAATAACAAGTGATGGATCGACAAGAGAAGACACAAGCTCCCCAATATATATCACTATATGGAGTGAGTTGTAAACAGTTTGAACTAGATAAAATAAAGCAAAGTTCATAGTGCCTCTAAGATACCAAAGTAAATGAAGAGTTTGTCAATGAGGGGAGCAAGGAGAAGCTAAAAATTGAAAAAAATTACTGAACTGTAAAGGTAATATCAAGACGTGTGAGGGCTAAGTATAGAAGGCGTCCAATAAGACGACGATAAGAATACATGACACATCACGAGATATCTTCATGCCATGGAAATATCTAGCTAGGCCTAGATCTTTGATGGTAATTAAAGGCAGTGTGTAGTCGATGCTTGAGTGAAAGGATGGCATCTGGATTGCCGCTTATGATTAGGACATCATCAACATAGACCAACACCATAGTGATGTTGGTGAGTATTCAATGAAGAATGAATAATCTTTATGATATTTAGTATAGGCTGATTGAGTAAAGAACTTAGTAAGAAAAATGTTCCACTATCGACTAGCTTGTTTTAGGCCATATATGGAATTCTTAATCAACATACATGAGCAGGAGGCGCCTTTTTAAATCTTTGGAGAGGCAACATGTATACTTCTTCATCAAGGAAGCCATGTAAGAAGGCATTATTGATGTCCAATTGGTGGCGAGGCAAATCTCGATCAACAACTTTGGCCAAAATCACTCTAATAGTGGTAACCTTGGCAACAAGGGGAAAATGTGTGTTTATAATCCTTGTTCTTGATCTGATTATATCCTTTGGCAACCAACCAAGCCTTATGCCTATCAATGGTTCCAGTAGGACGATGTTTAAGCTTGTATACCCACTTGGAGCCAATGACTGTCTTGCGTTGGGGTAAGCGAGTAATCTCCCAAGTGTCATTGAGCTCAAGGGCATGTAGTTCCTTGAACATAGCATCAATCCAAGAAGGAGAGTCCTTATCCTAGTGATAATGTGAAGGCTCAAAAGAAGTAATAATATTGCACAATGACTGGACAAAGTCAAGAGTGTGAGAGGACAAATCGAATAGAGGGGGAGCATGTTGAGAAGAGACTGAAGCACAAGCATAATCTTGCAAATATGTAGGTCGATAATTAGCACGAGTTGGTCTCTAAGGAGGTGCAGGAGGAGGCTCAGGAGGAGATGAAATAATTAAGGGGAGATAGGAGGGGAAGAAGAAAAAGGCACATGAATAGGATGGAGAAATGACGATGTAGGAGAATCTTGTCCTAGTGAGGGAAACTTAGGTGAAGAAGTATGTAAGAAATGGGTGGTGGAGAGATAAAAATATAATAATCAAGAGCAGGTGAGACAAAGGATGTGGTGAAGGAATGAAATCTTGAGTAGAAGGGGGTTTAAAACGAAATATATGTTCTTCGATGATCACATGACAACTAACCATAATTTTATTGGTAGTCAAATTAAAAAGCTTATAAGTTTGTTGGCCGGTGGATAACCAAGGAGACCACAAAGTGAAGAAACTGGCTCCAACTTGTCTTTGGGAGGAAGAAGTGTGAAGCATAACCAACCAATGACTCGAAGATGGTCATAGGGATGTTTGGTGTTGTGTAATAGCTCAAAGGGTGACTTCGAATTGATAACACGAGAGGGCATTAAAATAATTAAATAGGTTGTAGTAAGGTTACACTCTCCCCAAAAAGAAAATGGGCAAATTAGCATGTAATATGAGAGCTCGAGCAGTCTCAAGAAGATGTTTTTGCTTTCTCTCAATACAAGCATTTTGTTCAGACATATAAGGAGTAGACATGTGATGAACAATTCCATGCTGAAGGAAAATATCTTGGAGATGATGTTGTAAAAACTCAAGCTCCATTGTCAAACCTGAAAACTTGGATATTCTTGTTGAATTGATTATGAACATAAGCCAAAAGTGTGTAATAATATTGATAGTCTGTTGTTTGTTAGTCATGAGAAATGTTCAAGTACATCTAGTGCAATCATCAAAAATAGTCAAGAAATATTTTGTTCCACAAATAACACGTGTGTGGTAAGGCCCCAAATGTCAACATGAACAAGAGCAAAAATATCTTTAGCATGAGAAGCACTTCAAGTAAAAGGCAATATATGATGTTTATCCAAAATACAAGTTTGACAATCCATAGAGATGAGTTTAGAGGTGGAACAATTGCCTAAATGATAATTGACTACCCGGCCGGGCATATTGGTAGCTACGACTCGTTTCACTCCCCTGCGCGAACTGGTAGCTACATCTCCCTATCAGTCGAATGGTCTCTCCAGCTCGCTTCCTTCGTTCTTTCCTTTCCTTCTTTTTCTTTATCGATTCTTTCCCGCATTATGGACAAGGGCATATGCCTCATCCGAGCATGAAGCAAATGTGTATCACAATGCTTATGAAGATGTGTAGATGCTAAGTAAGCGGTAATATGAGTACAAAGTGGATAGGTAAGCTTGTAGAGACATCCTTGCTTGTAACTAGTAACAATGACTGTATCATTGATAATTTGATATGGTCCTGAAATAAACAAGTGTGATGAGTAAAGTGTATTTGCACAGGGAGATTGAGAAACAGACAATAGGTTGTGCTTGAATTATGTTGAAAATGTAACACATTATTCAAAGTGATTAAAGGTGATAAAATCATAGTGCCTCGATGATGAACTTTCTTGATTGAACCATCAGGAAGTCCAATGAGAATTGGCTTGTCTATCTTTGCAAGTCGAAGAATAATTCTTGCAAAAAGAGATATGATCAGTAGCTACAAAATCTATGATTCAAGCACATAAGTTCACTACATTATAGACAAAGCTAGATGTGATGCTTGCAAAATTAATGGCTGAAGAAGAATGTTTGTCTTGCATCATTCTATGAACTCCTTCATATACTACAATAACCATGTCTTGATCCATGGATGATGGTGAAGGCCAGTTTATGAATATAAGTGGACTACTACCACTAGATGCCTCTAGACTGTTGGAAGATCTAGATGGATGAGTAGATGCGGGTGGCTTATCCTCCTTAGCCTAAAATTCTTTATACCAATCAGGCACACCAGTTACATTAAAACATGATTCTCTGATATGTCCCTTCTCTTTACAATATGTGCATTGTTTGTCAAAATTTTCCTTCTTGTAATCACGACGACTCCCTCTTGCACTTATGTAAGGGACTGAGCATGAAGCAGCTAAGACATCATGTGTTGGAGTCATGTGACAGGTAATCTCCTTTCGTTTTTCCACTTGAATCACCATGTGAAATACTCGATCCACAAGTGGTTTAGTTTCTAGAGTACGAATACTGATCCTAATGTGTTCAAATTGCTCATTTAGTCCCATGAGGAACTGCATAAATCTAATCTTAGCTTCTCTCCCAGTTAGGTTCTACAATATTTCACAAGTGTAGGTAGACACGCCACTACATATGCAGGTAAGCATATCATCAACAAATTACAATTCATCCCAAAGTTTTTTTAATTTCACATAGTACATTACAACATTATTATTATTATTATTATCTTGTCTTAAAGAAGCTAGATCTTTTGTATTTGGTAAATCAAGGGTGATAATCCAACCTTGATGTATGCGATATAGATATATATTATGTTTTTGCAAGAATGATGGAAGATAAAGAAAGGTATTTATTCTAATCAAATATATATATATATATATATATATATATATATATATATATATATATATTTGTGTTTGTGGATATATGCAGATTTGTATGTTGAAGATTGTGTGCATATTTGTTTGTTGAAGATTGTGTGCAGATTTGTTTGTTAAAGATTGTGTACATGCATATTTTGTGGGATGAGTTTAAACTTCAAACGGCTAGAAAATCAGCCCCTACACCTATAAAAGATATGGTGAAAGAAGTGAAGAAAACAACACACGCATTGATCTACAAGCAAAGCCATTCTTCAATGCACTCGATCGGCTTGCTAATCATTCAAGTTTTCTGTCTCACATTCGTTGTCATTGTGGTTTCTTCGATCCAGTTAAGAGTCAAGGAAAAAACAAACGTTATAGGATATATCATAAGTGTTATACTCAGAGTTTTTGTATCTACTCTACGGTGTAACTAGGCTATTGTTTCACTAGGATTTGAGTTGACTAGATAGTAGCGGGTTAGGCTACAAGTTGTTAGAAGAAGGAAAATTCTTCTAGGTTGTATCTAGGATTCAAAAGAAGTGATATAATGGATAGTTAAATCCTACGGGTTGGATAACCCTAGGCGGAGACGTATACTATTTAGAGTCGAACTTCGTAAACATATTGCGTGTCCATCTTGCTTTATTTTCTGCATTTTATTCTAACGTTTGAAACCGTTGTAAACAACTTTACAAGTTAAAGTCAAGATCTTGAGATTCATTTCAAGACCTTGAGTTACATTCAGCTTCACAAATTTATAGTCAAGATTTTGAGTTCCATCTTAAGACCTTGAGATTCATTTCAAGGCCTTGACCCTGCGATTGTGAAAATTTCACATACTCTACTTATCCCCCTTCTAGAGTATTTCTATCCTTAATATATCTCCTACTACGTTCTTCAATTGGTATCTGAGATAAACACATGATTATTTGATTTAACCATTTGTGAGATTAATCATGAACACTGTAGGTGATGGAGGATTCGCACAAAGACGATCCATCAATCGTCCACCCCTTTTTTGTGGAAATAACTTTACACATTGGAGATCACTAATGCAAATGTTAATTATTAATCTGGATTTGGAACTTTGGGACATCATAAAGAGAGGCCCAAAAGAACCAAAAAAGACGAATGATGTTGGAGTCATCAAGCCAACAAATGAAAGTGAATACACTCAAACAGATTTGGAGAATTTGGATAAGAACTACAAAGCTATAAATATGCTCTATGGTGGATTATATTCAAATGAGTTCAACCGTGTCTCATCGTGCAAAAGTGCAAAAGAAATATGGGACAAACAGTTGGTGACATACGAAGGAACAAGTCAAGTAAAGGAGACTAAAATCAGCATCTTCCTAAGGTAGTACGAGTAGTTCAAAATGACACCCAACAAGACTGTAAAAGAAATGTTCACAAGATTCACTCAAATAGTGAATAACCGACTCTCTCGGAAGATAGAAAAGTTTTGAGAAGTCTACCCAAGTTGAAATGGGGATCAAAGGTGAAGCGTAGGATCTAAGAACTCTACCCTTGGATGATCTACTAGGAAAGCTTATCACTCACGAAATGGTCCTTAATGAAGAAGATGGTGAACTATCCTCAAGTGTGAAGAATTTGGCTTTAAAATCTAAAAAGAAGGACAATCCATTAGAGGATGAAGAAAGTGAGGATGACAAAGAAGACTCTTCTTTGATTACAAGACGACTTGCTCGAATTCTGAAGATGAAGAAACAATTCTCAAACAAAGAGTATCCTAGATAATCAAAGTATAAAGGTAAGTATTCAAACTCCAACAAGAAATCTAAGGTTCTAACGTATTTTTAATGTGGAGAAACAAATCATCTAGTGAAGGAATGTCCACAAAAGAAAAGGAACAAGCACCGGTAGCCTCATGGAGTGACTCTGATTCCTCTAGTAAATCAGACCCTGAAAGTGATCAAGCAAATCTATGCTTGATGGCTGAACAAGAAGAAAATCTTAAATGACATCTTGAGGATCTTGAGGTAGTGGTGAGAAATTTAATTTCTAGTCCTATTGATGTACTTTCTGAGTTTTTACAAAACAAAATTATAAATGAAAAGAATTACATTCTTGAGATTAACTCCTTGAAAGAGAAGCTAGTAGAACATGAGAAGAGCATGAGTGGTTTGTCGTTGGAAATGGAGAATCTCAAAGCCTCACAGTCAGCCCTTGACATTAAAGTCAAGGCCATGAAATCGGAAAATTCGGTTCTAAAGCAAAAATTTATCTTCTCTAAGTCACTACAACAGTGAATTGGAGAAAGAAATGATCCAACTCACTGAAAATTGTAGAGACCAGCAGGCTTCAATCATTCGAATCACTCATTATAAAGCTAATCTTGATAGGATGATGGGTGAACACCAATCTCCCCTTAACAAGAGTGGTATTGGATACAATACGAACATTCCAAGGAAATCTGTGACCACTTTTGTAAAGGCTTAAGGAAATTGGTGCACACCCACATGCTTCTATTGCTATAAGAAGGGGCATGTTAAAATAACTTGTCCGTATAGCTAGGAGAAAGGATACTTATGTGATTCGAAATACCTTTCTTTGTGTTTAAGAGAACAGGTGAAACAAATTTGGGTTCCTAAAGGGACTAGACCACCAAATATGATCCTTCCTGATTATTAATCATAATTTGTCATTTGGTCTAGTCGAAAAGGTCGAAGTTTGGTTGTTTTGCAGGATATCACCAAGATCAAGGAAGCGTTAATGGCTATTGTTTCCCTTCTATAATGCTGATTTTTGTCCTCTTTCAAAATTGACGGTAACTACTTTTTGATTTCAAGGTCATGAGTTAATGTTACGTCCTTTTCTTTGGTCATGCCTTCTTTCATCCCTGTTTCAAAGGCCAATTAGCATCGTCTACCTTCCGTTTCTTTCTTGTACAATTCTATTCCAATCTTTTTTTTTTAGTATGTCATCCCTAGGAGTTTCTTAATTAATTGTACTTAAGTCCTAAGTATCACAATGCAATTTTGTTTAAACATTGTCATATCATAATTATCTTCTTTGGGTAAATAGCAACATCGAATTTGAAACACATAAAATACAGTTAAGCAAGAATGATATCCTTATAGAAGAAGAAAGAATTCATCACACGAGAACAAATGAAACACAGTTAAGGAACAGTTGATGGGATCATGGCTCTCTGTCATCACTGTCTTGGTCATCAACCTCTCCGGAAGCCTCTTCGAGTGACATGCCTTTTGGTTCAGGCACCATGAAGGTGCAAAGCATGCCGACAAAGTTAATGACACCGAGGAGGATGAGTGAGTTCTTTTTGCCGATTCCAGCGGGATAGCCTGCGTCTCTCTTCTTAGGGTCCTTGTCTTGGGAGAGGTACAAGAAGCCGAAAGCACCTATAATAGCCCCAGCCTTGCCGGCTGCAGCGGAGATACCGTGGCAAGTTGACCTGAGCCTGGCGGGGAAAACCTCAGCGGGGACGACAAAGGTGGTGGCGTTGGGTCCAAAGTTGGCGAAGAAGAAGGTGAGGGAGTACATTACGACGAATCCGATGCGGTTTTCCCTCTTCATCCAGTGATCCCATGGGAAGGCAATAGCAAACATAAAGACAGTCATGAAGAAGAAACCAATCATTTGGATCCACCACCTTCCGATGATATCAATGAAGGCGACGGTGAACCAATAGCCGGGGACAGTTCCGCAAAGTGCAATGATAGTCTGTGCCCTAGAAAGCTTGTAGACCTCACTGATGGCACTCATCTCGGCAGCAGGAGGGAGCAACCCAACACCGGTGAACAACTCCTTTTGGAAAAGGTTTTGGCTGTAGAAGGCAATATCGAGTAGAAACCAGGTACTTGTCGTCCCTAACAAACGAACGCCATAGACGCGGAGAAATTTCTTTGAAAAAAGACCAAACTGTCGCCTCTCGTCGCTGACAATCTCCTCCAACTTAGCATCCTCGGCTTGGAATTCAACCTGCAAGACCTTGGACATGTCGGAGGCTGCTTGCTTGGCGTTCTTGGCAACCAAGGCGGTGTACCTTGCTGTCTCGGGCATCTGCATACGCCAGTAGTAGGTGAGAGCTGCGGGAAAGGCTCCGAACATCAAGACTACACGCCAGATGTAGTCGGCTTCCGGCGTAAGGGACTTGACGGGGTCGACTTTGAAGGAGGGTGGGTGGTACTTGCTCTCGAATCCGGCAGAGACGGTGAGAGCTACGATTCCACTGGTGAGGATCCCGATCCCTTGCATGGCAAAGACAGCGGAGATGAAGGCTCCGCGAGTCTTCTTGTTTGCGTACTCGGACATGATTGTGGCGGAGAGAGGGTAGTCGCCTCCGACGCCGAAGCCTAGCCAGAAGCGGAAGAAACAAGGGGTGGTCATGACCGCCTTGGGCGCTTGGCCGAAGGAGAGGCCCGAGGCAACCGAGGCCATGACCATGAGCACCAAGGTCATACCGTAGACCTTCTTCCGTCCCATCTTGTCCCCGAGCCATCCGAAGAAGAGTTGGCCGGCTAAGGTCCCGCAGAGGGCCACGCCACTTACGGCGGCTGTCACATTGATAGGCAAGCTTCCGGGCTTGCCGGAGCCGGCGTGGGTGTAGTAGAGACGGCCCAACAGCTTGGTCACCAAAGAGATACTAAACAAGTCGTAAGCATCGGTGAAGAACCCCATCCCGGCTATGACTATAGTTGTGAAGTGGTACAGTTGCGTTTTCGCTACGTCCAGCGCATTAAGAACTTCCAAATTATTCTTGCCCCCCATGCTTCGACTTGAATTAACTGCCCACTGCTACAAGATTGATTATTAACTTCCTGCACAAGTACAACAACCAGGGATTAGGGTTTCGCTTAACAAATATATTCAAACAAGATTAAATTTCGATAAGAAAAATAAGATAGAGGGAAGGCGATACCTGTTGATCAGAGTCGCGTTCAGGAGACTTGAATTAATGGAGAATTGGGGAAGTGTGTTTCTGAAATTTTAGTTTGGAAGTGGTGAGTTTATATCGGCTTCATATTGAGCATCTATAAATCGAATATTATCTTTTAAATCATTTTCTTGACAAATCAAAATACAGTAAGGTTAAAGACCATTATGATCGGTTCATCAATGACATTAGATGCTTTAATTTTCAAGTTGTGGTGTGTACCAGGTCCTGTATACGTTAATGCTACTCCATCACTCGAGGATTAATCTTAAAGATGCCTCTATTCCATTATATTATTGAGTTTGTTTGTTTTTTTTGCACATTTGTTATTATTCTTATTTATCAAAAATATTGACCCCTTTCAAAAAAAAAAAAAAAAAAAATTGATCAGATCCCTTTCAAAAAATAAAAATAAAAAATATTGATCATGTAACGAAGGATAGAGTCAACTTTTTATTAGTAAAAAATACCTCCTCGAGTCTTCCCAACTTGGCACCATAATTATTAGTCTTTGTATGTAACTTACTTGCATCCAATTATATTTCAATCTTCATTTCTCAATTGTGATTGGGTGACAACTCATCCGCAAGTCCGATATGGACGTTTAGACTATGTTTACGTGATTGCTTGTTAGCCAGTTATATAGCAATTGTTTAGGGTTTCATGGACGTTTAGGGTTTCAAATTGGGGGGATCAACAATAATTTATCACTTATTCATCAAAACCCTATTTAGACTATGTAGATAGAAATAGGCTGGTTGGACTCGCACCGATCCGAACATGGGAATTTTCTAGACCATGGGGTCGGTGTAAGTCCGGTCAAATATGGTCGGTTCGGGCCAAACCCTATTTAGACCGGACCTTACTAGCTCATTGTTTTCAAAATGAAAATATCTTCGTAGACCTTTTCTAAAAAAAGTCATTAAAAATATGAAAAATTAGCATTCAGGTTGTGATTCATATCAGGTCGTCTTGTGGATTAAAGATTCCTCTATAATATATTATATTTTAATTTGAAGTTTTCCCAATCCAGAATTAGTGTGCTGTGCATAATTCACATTTTCTTTTACTCGACATATTTATTATATCACTTGATGTGTCAAACAGCTGAATAATTATCTCCTACTTTAACAAATAAACACATGTAAGCATATACATTGCACATTTGCACATGCAACTCCTTTTGGTCGAATTCTTCGCCATTATAAACGAAACAATGAAAGTTTTTCCGAAACTAGGTTCGGTTGAAACTTTATTCCGAGAATACACGATGTAGTCAGGTTAGGAAATAAAACGCGGTGAATCACCGCGTTTCTTCTGTAAAGAAACGCGGTGACTTACCACGTCAGGCAAAAACTTTAAAAAAAATAAAATAAAATAGAGAACCGCGGTGAGTCACCGCGGTGAGTCACCGCGGTTCTTTCAATAAAAAAAAATAAAATAGAGAACCGCGGTGACTCACCGCGGTTCTATTATTAATTTTTTTTTTTAAAAATCGTTGCACTAGTAGCTTTGTATGTTTGTTTCTCAAATATAAAACGGCACGTTATAATTTTATATTTGTTTCTCAAATATAAAACGGCACGTTATAATTTTCTATTTATTTCCGAAACTTTTATTTTTTTTCTGTTTTACTAGTTATTGTTATTAAAATAAAAATAATTGTTCTCTCCACTAATAATTTTTAATAGTGAAACAATAAATGAAAATAAAAAATATAAATATTAAAAACAAGTACAATAAACAAATGCATCATTCATTAGTTTATCAAAAATATAACTACATCATTCATTAGTTTATCAAAAAAAAACAAATGCATCATTCATCTTCATCACTTTCATCGATAACTGACATGTTTTCGGCTTGATAGTCTGTAGACGGACCAATGTGCCTGATAGGGTCTATATATGCAGACCGACGAGGAAGAGGGGGAGATACGAAAGGCTGTGGGATCGTCCCAAACTGCGACATGCTCCCAGATGGATATGAATATGGCATGCTCTCCATAAGGCTAACAAATCCTGAGCCGGTGAAGTATCCCGACGGCCCTGGCATAGCACCCGAACCCGAAGCACCTCCATATGATGTAAAATCTGGTTGGGTCTGGGGCTGAGCATGGGGAGGTGTCGCATATGGATAATGTGTCGTCTGTGGAGGTGTCCCCTGTGACGTACCAGCGCCCTGTGAACTCGGATGCTGGTAGTAAGACGGATGAAAGGGTAGGTGACTAAGTATATCTGCGCCTTGTGAACTCACGTAGTCATAGTACCCTGAAACTCCACTCATCATCTCCCCATATTGCTGTTGTGAGTGCAACTGTGAAGCTTGGTCAACAGTTTATCTTCCTCTGCTTGTTACGTCAGAAATATATTGACCCTGAAAAAAAAAATCATTATACCAAGAACTAATTGATTAACTATATGTTTATTAGTAAAGTACTCACGCTGGCATAAAGATCAGGAGCGAGAGGCTGATAATGGGCAAGTGATGTCTGTCCTGAAGGGTTGATCAAAATACGCGTCCTACTCGTGTACCAAGTCATATAGTCATGTAAGAAGTTTGGCACACTTTCAGGTGGGTAAGAATGTGCTATAGTTTCTGCGCGCCTCTCCCACTCAGCGATGTAGGTGCTATGAAAAATTGCCCAGTCAGTATGATGTTGGCCCCTTCTATCAACAGCGTGCAACTCCTTGCTGTAAGCACATGAGGTAGGTGGGATTTGCACTTGCCCAAACTGTCTCAAAACACGCTCAGGCCGATGATGCTCCACTATATCAAAACATATCATGGGTGTCTCACTCCTCCAAATATGTCGACCCTGACAACAAAGAGGAGCAAGGGCATCCAAAATGTCGTCTGTATATGGCTCCCATACAAACTACAAAAACATTTTGGTGAGAAAAACATGTATAATTTAAAAGATTATGCCGTTAAAGAATATTAGATCTAACCTCATCGGACCTCTGACTATCTAGGGCATCCCGATAATACGCCAGATTTTTATGGGCGTGCTCATATGAGAATACGTGGCCTACCCATCTATAATATTTTAAAAATAAAAAAAAAATATATCATTGATATAAACGTATATATGCAACCGAAAAATTATCAATTTATATACCTCATAGCCAACGCATCTACTCTGCGAAGAAAGTGATCACCAAGTGGAGGTGGGTGTAGATCTGCTACTGGATGCCTCTGTCTCCTATGTCTTCTCGCAGCATTCCAGCGATCTGCTTTAGTACCCTGAGTTGGGTAAAACGAGCATTGGGGTCTTCCTATGGGGCTCCTCTCCCACGACCATAACTACAATTGCTTAATGAATATTAGAATGTGAAATAAGTTAATTTATTTACCGAAAGATGTTCAATATTTAGGGTTTACCTGCAATAAGATCAATGGTCCTGTAATCTCGTATTTTTCTTTATGGGCCGCTTTACATAGTTGTCTGTACAGAAAAGCCAATGTCGCAGAACCCCAACTATATCGACCAGCTGCCTCTAGATCCCCCAACAATGGGAGGTACAAAAGCTGTATAGAGCCACCACTGGTATCTGCAAACATCACTGCGCCCATGAGCAACAATATATATGCTCGAGCATGACGCCGCACTATATCCTCATCAACATCCTCTGGGAGACCTCGTGCAATGAACCTCCGTAGCCACGAAAATTTTAAAGATGAACCCTTAATTTCACTCGGCTCCGGGCGCTCTCCAAGAAGCAACTCAACGACTCTCCCCCACTGGTAATCTGCACTACCAGTCACAGCAGGTCTATCTATGGTAAGACCCAACAATACTGCGACGTCCTGAAGTGTGATCGTCGCCTCACCGACAGCTAGGTGAAAAGTATGTGTCTCAGGTCTCCATCTCTCAACTAATGTTGTGATCAACTCAGCATCTAACTGAAAGGAAGATCCAAGACGATATATCCCATAGAATCCAGCCAGCTTAAGATAATGAATTACCCTCTCATCTGGTGGAGGCATGAAACAATGTTTCTAAGATGCATTCTAGTAGTCAATGGCTGCTGAGTCTGCAAATGATTAAGCATATTGTTAAGATTAAGAAATCAACACCAAATTATAAAAATTATCAATTTTAGTTTAGAGTTGTTCTTACATAAGGGACACGCGACCACACATCATCACTACGATGCTCAGCCTGACGCCTAAGCAAATCTGGTACACGTGGGCCAGGATCCATCTACATGTAAAAACAAACAACTTCTAATCTCTACTTGATGACCCATCTACATGTAAAAGCAAATCTGGTACACGTGATATTGATTGACTAAACAATATCACAACAAACAAACACAACTTCATATTTCATTGATAAAACAACTTAATATAAAAACAAACAACTTCATATTTCATTGACAGCAAAACTTAATACAACAAACAACTTCTAATCTCTACTTGATGACCCAACTTGAGAACGACAACTCCTTCTATTATGACCAAGTTGTCCACAACTTCCGCAACGACTTTTTCCTCTTTCACTTTGATCCATTTCATTTCTGATTCTCGAGTTTCTTTGTCTTCCACTTGGGCGCTTAGAACTTGGATCCGGGACTATTAACGACCCATGTACTACTGGCCATTCTGTTTGATCACCAACAGGTTGGAAGTATGGCTTGTACGTCTCAAGATATGAATGCGTGGTGAAAAATCCATCAACAAAGGGCTCAAAGGACCACTTGTGATAATAACAAACAGCAAGTACGTGGGGGCACGGAAACTTCAGCAACTGCCAGGTATGACAACTACATTGACGTTGTTGTAAACGAACGGTAAAGTTGCGGCGACCGCCCCGGTCTACTCTAGGTACCTGGACTTGATATATTCCTTGCTCAATGTGAAATGGACTCACTGTTGCTGTCATGACTACCTCCTTAAAGTTTTCAATTTTTTGATCTATATGTTGAGATAAGGTTAAGCCGTCTTGTATGCGTTTAACAGCTCGACCACGCCTTGTAACAAAATAACTGTTCAAACGGGCGAACGTTGCTTGCACAATGCCAGTGACTGGAAGAGATCTTGTGCCTTTCATTACCCCGTTGAAACACTCAGACATGTTTGTGGTCATGCATCCATATCGTAAACCACCGTCATGATGTAGAGACCATTTCTCGAGGCCAATTTCTTGTAGAAACACACGACATTCACGGTTTTTTTCACCAATTTGGTCAAACCCGGCGGAAAAAGGACGTCCCTCACGGACGTATGCAGTCACACCCACTAGGAATTTGAGTTGCGAATCTTTATAACGAGTTTGAACATTAGACTTAAGATGACGGATGCAAAACCTATGATATGCATTTGGTGGACTCCATCTTGGATCCGTCATTGCCCTACTTATCCCTGCGTGTCTATCAGAAATTACACACAAGCCGACTCTATCTGTCACATGTTCGCGAATGCAACTCATAAACCATGGCCAACTTTCTGTATTCTCCGCTTCCACAAGGGCAAATGCAAGAGGGAAAAGTTGTTCATTTGCATCAACAGCCATAACAATTAGCAGGATGTGCATGTACTTTCCGTATAAGTGGGTTCCATCAATTGAGATCACAGGACGACAATGCTTGAAACCAGCAATAGAAGGTCCAAATGCCCAAAAGACGCGTTGAAACATCCTCACTGACCGATCACTTGTTTCTGTTGTGACCCAGTCAACCACTGTACCTGGGTTTGATTGTTGTAGGGCTTCCATATATCGCGGTAAATCAGCGTACGACTGCTTCCAATCTCCATAGATATCAGCAATTGCTTTTTGTTTGCCCTCCCACGCTTTCTTGTAACTTGGAATCACTTTGTATTTCATGTTTATAACTTCTATAATGGTTCGCGGTTTGATTGTCAAGTCTTGGCGAACAAGGTTATGAATCTCATTGCTGATGAATCTGGAAGTTGCATTACGGTTATCGAGTTCTCGCGAATGAGAGACACAAGCAGGGATATGAGGCCCGTTATGCCGGTGCACAGACCACAAATCTAGCGCTTGATCAACCCGATGAGCAGAAACTAGCCATGTGCATCCGGTTTCGATTTTTCTAGCACAATAGACGGTGTAATAATGTGCATCTGCTCTACCTGTCTTGT
This sequence comes from Fagopyrum homotropicum, assembly GCA_033239125.1. NCBI lineage: Eukaryota > Viridiplantae > Streptophyta > Magnoliopsida > Caryophyllales > Polygonaceae > Fagopyrum > Fagopyrum homotropicum. Next base: position 127,490,613 of record BSWB01000005.1, read on the forward strand.
ATGGGTATCCACTTCTTAGGGAATAACTTCCAAGTTGCGTTTTCAAATCGCTCAATGAGTTGAAACATTGACCTATATAAAATCCATCAACGTCGTGCATTTGAATGGAAGCATAAGGATCATCCCATGAATTCATCTGTGTTGATACTGGTTCGACGACGTTGTTCCAGTTTGGGTTGATGGCTTGAGCTCTTATTATTCGGTCCGCTTCTGCTACGACTTGGTCATAATCTGGTGCTGCAGGGCCATCTTCAACGTGACGATCTTCTTCAGTTTCAAGAATCTCATCATCAGTCTCAACACCATTCTGATCAACATGTATATCATCGTCATCAACTTCATTTCCATCTCCATGGCTTGAGGACGCATGTGATGTCGATGGTGCCATGGTGCCATGGTGGGATGAGTTGTATGCATGGGAATATATTCATACCCGGCCATCACAGTTTGCGCGTACTTATTATCCGTCAGCAATCTCGTGTACATTTCCATGTTTTGCCATAGGGAGTAGTTATTGTTGTCATCCATCTATTTTACATTACGTTAAATTATTTTACTTAATCTAAATAAAATATTGTCTACTCAATATTCATAGTTACTATATAAAATTCATATAGTAATCTTAATAATGATTAACAATTATACTAATGATTAACAATTTTTTAGAGATAAACTATTATACTAATGACAAAATCATATTAATACTAATCTATTTAGACATTTCTTAATAAATATATCTAGACTAACATTTTTTACCTATTCTAAAAAATTATTTTACTTAAATTATTTTACTTAATCTAAATAAAAGATTGTCTACTCAATATTCATAGTAAATCTATAAAACTTATATAGTAATCTTAATAATGATTAACAATTATACTAATGATTAACAATTTTTTAGTGATAAACTATTATAGTAATGACAAAATCATATTAATACTAATCTATTTAGACATTTCTTAATAAATATATTTAGACTAACATTTTTTACCTATTCTACAAAAATATTTTACTTAAATTATTATACTTTATCTAAATAAAATATTTCCTACTCAATATTCATAATAAATCTATAAAATTTATATAGTAGTCTTAATAAAATGTTTCATATTCAATATTTTTCGTTTAACTAGTGATTAACAATTTTTTAGTGATAAACTATTATACTAATAACAAAGTCATATTAATACTAATCTATTTAACATTTCTAAAAAATATATTTAGACTAACATTTTTTACCTATTCTAAAAAAATATTTTACTTAAATCTATTTACACATTTCATATTGACATTTTTAAAAAAAATATAATAACGTTTTTTTTTCCAATTCTTTAACTTATTTATTTAGACTAATTTGTTTATACAATTTCTATTTAATACTAATCTTAGCTAAGTTAACGATATTTTCTTAACTAAATATATTGCAAGCCTAAACTAATTTAACTAAACTAATAACATTTATTAACCCTAAACTTACTTTTTTATACTAACAAAATCTTTCATATTATTAAATTTTTAACATTATGTTTTTATATTACACAAAATTACATGACTAAATACAATGATCTAATCTAAGTATATACTAACAAAATATGTAAACTTAAACTAAGTTAACTAAACTACTAACATGTCTTAACCTAAACTAACAATTTTATACTAACAAAATATGTAAACTTAAATAATTTGTTTAATATTCTGTTTTTTTTTATATTATACAAATTTAAATAACTAATTATAATCATCTAATTACTAACAAAACCCTAACCCTAAATATGCTAATACAAAATTAACAAATATAAACTAATAATTTTATACTAACAAAATATGTAAACTTAAATAATTTGTTTAATATTCTGTTTTTTTTATATTATACAAATTTAAATAACTAATTATAATCATTTAATCACTAACAAAACCCTAACCCTAAATATGCTAATACAAAATTAACAAATATAAACTAACAATTTTATACTAACAAAATATGTAAACTTAAATAATTTGTTTAATATTCTGTTTTTTTTATATTATACAAATTTAAATAACTAATTATAATCATCTAATTACTAACAAAACCCTAACCCTAAATATGCTAATACAAAATTAACAAATATTAAGAAAGAAACACTTACTTGGAGAAAGGTTGCGGTATAGAGGTATAAGGGTGATCCGGCGATTTCATTGGTGGTCCGTCTGCGTGTAGAGGTGGTCCGGCGGCAGTCCAACGGTGGTCCAGTGATCGGAGAGTCTCCTACGAGGTAATTTCTACTATCTTATCGGGAGAAAAAATAAGAAAGAAAGGAGATACAAGAAGGTAATTGTGAAAAATATGAAGGAGAAGTGATGATTTATAGGAGAAGGAAGAGTTTACAAACCTTCGTCTTCAATGCCTCGTCTTCAATGCCGCGTCTTCAATGCCTCGTCTTCAATGCGTTCAACGCTCCACAACAATAATACTGCTGCCACTAACGCTGCTGCGTGTGCTTTGGTGCAGAGCAGAGACCCGCGGTCAGCCACCGCGGTTTTGACCAGTAAAGACGCGGTGGCCCACCGCTTTTAATGCCACGATTTTTTTTAAAAAAAATTAATAATAGAACCGCGGTGAGTCACCGCGGTTCTCTATTTTATTTTTTTTTATTGAAAGAACCGCGGTGACTCACCGCGGTTCTCTATTTTATTTTTTTTTTAAAGTTTTTGCCTGACGTGGTAAGTCACCGCGTTTCTTTACAGAAGAAACGCGGTGACTCACCGCGTTTTATTTCCTAACCTGACTACATCGTGTATTCTCGGAATAAAGTTTCATCCGAACCTAGTTTCGGAAAAACTTTCATTGTTTCGTTTATAATGGCGAAGAATTCCTTTTGGTCTTAGTACTTTTCATTGTCTATTAGTTTTTCAAAAATAAAATAAAATTTATTTTTTTTATATGGGTAATAAGTTATATTATTTTCTTAATTATCATTTTATTATAAATTATACCCAAACGGTTAAAATAATTATGATATTAATATTAATAATAAAAAATTATATTGTCTATCTTTCAATTTTAAACTATTTTATATGTCTTAACTAGTATAGAATGATTAATTGTAAACATTTAGAAACTAAGGATTCTATAAATAGTGATTTTTTACAAAAAAAAATAAAAATTATTATTAAGGATGGTTATAATTTTTTGTTTTATTAATACAATATAACCATTTTCAGAAAAATCTCCAAAAATAAATATAAGTATTATGGTTTATAGTTCCTATGTTTATTAAATGTTGAACCAATTTCATTATGTATATCAGTTTAGGTGTAATTTCTTATAAAAATACACATAAACGCATGAGAGATACTTTTTTTTTTTGAAAAGTTAATTGTATAGAATAGAAGGGATGTACAAAGGGATCAGTTTGAGCTGATAAGAGCAATACAAAGAGTAGGATGATAGAAAGGAGAGAGCATGTGATTACATAAGATTGATACTAAGCTGCTTTGCCCAAGCAAGGGTGTTTTGAGATCTTTCTTTCCAATGATAAGATGCATGATTCTTGATGGCTTGGATGGTGAAGGTTGCAGTAGAGGACTCGTGGATGAGGAGGTTGTTGTGAATGAGCTCATTTCGGGCTCTCCATATCGAGTAGATGAAGGAGGTGATGGTGGAATCCGGATGTGACCAATGAAGTCATGTTTGTGTGGCTTATAGTTGCTGAGCCAAGTCCATAAGCAGTCTTTGTATGGATAGGGTGGTGGTATGTGTAGCCATCTGGAGATTAGGTCAAGGGTGATGATGGAGTAGGTACAATGATGGCGGAGGTGATCTTCATTCTCAGGGTGGTTCCCGCAAAGCTGGCAGGTGTCGTCAAGAGTGATGCTCCAGGCTTTCAGCTTTGTGAGAGTGGGTAAACGGTTGTGGCTAGCAATCCAAGAGATGAAGCTGCATTTGGGAATGTTGAAATTCTTCTAGATGTTGCAATAGGGGTAGTGAGCCATGGGTTGTTGGTTCCTGATAAGATGCTATGCTAGGATGGTGGAGAAGGACCCATTAGGTTTGGTAGTAAGGGTGGGGAAGGTGTGGCCGGAGGTGATGTTCAATATGCCGTTCTTGACATTTATGATGGAGTTCCACACATGACTGTGTTTGTAGCTGTGATCATGGTTCCATATGGTTCGATTCTTGAGAATGTTGATGGAGATCCAATCAGTCCAGATATTGTGGTTTGTACGGCTTGGATCCAGATCAAAGATGAGTTTTGAAATGCAAGTTTTATTCCAGGCAATCAGTTCCTTGAAGCCTAAACCTCCATTTGTAAGAGGGGTACAGACGATTTTCCAGGCAATAAGCGCTCTAGAGCTGGCCTCCTTTCCCGACCAAAGAAAAGATCTAAGTAGTGAGTTGATTCTTCTGATGATGGAGGCGGGAAAGGGAGGGAAGAGCACCAATAATACTGAAGTGGTACGAGAATGGAGGAGATAAGTTGCATTCTACCTGCATAGGAGAGGCTTCTTGCTCCCCAAGAATTGATCCTCCTTGTGATTTTGGTAATGAGGGGGAGATACTCGCTGTGTTTGAGTCTTCTACTGCCGATGGGTAAGCCAAGGTAGGTGAAGGGAAGAGTTCCAAAGGTAAGCCAGTGTTGGAATTCAAAGGGAGTAATTTTTACCAAGGAAGAGGGTGGACTTGCTGGGATTGATAAGTAGTCCAGAGTAAGTTCCAAAGTGATGAAGAGTCTTCAATCAGATGTTAATGGAGCCTATGTCACCGCTGCAAAAAATAAGAATGTCGTCAGCGAAACAAAAGTGGGTGAGTTTGGAATTGGAGCATTTTGGGTGATGGTTGAAGTTAGGATTTGAGGTATTGATTTGGATCATTTGGGATAGGACTTCAATAGCAATGACAAAAAGTCCTGGTGATAAGGGGCAGCCTGTCTAAGCCCCTTGTTGCCCTTGAAGAAACCACGAAGAGTACCATTTACGTTGATAGAGTAGGTTGGACAGGAGATGTAAGCATCGATAAGATTGATGAACTCTCTAGGGAAACCCATTCTGTACAAGAATGGAGTATAAAGTGATGGTTGATTGTATCAAAGGCTTTGGATAGGCCAATCTTAAGGGCACTTCTTGGAGAGATGTGGCGTTGGTTGTATCCCTTGAAGAGCTCTTGGCTGAGGAGAATGTTATGCTTTATAGATCTTCCTTTGATGAAAGCTCCTTGGTAGTTACTAATGATCAAAGGAAGAGAGTTGTTTATAAGTGAAGCGAGAATCTTAGCAATAACCTTATAGGTTGTGTTGCAGCATGAAATCGGCCTATAGTCTGATGGAAGGCAAGGATTTTCCTTTTTAGCAATCAAAGCGATCGAAGTATGGTTGATAAGCTGAGGCATGATCGCTTTGTCA